>JAGSMX010000039.1:0-2400000 GCA_029286785.1 Meandrusa payeni
AGAACCATGGATCGCTACAGATCTCCAGCAAGGCGGCGGACTCCCTCCTGGGGCCCCAAGATTAGGCAGCGGTCTGTGCAGAGCGCACTGCCTTATCGATCTTGGGGACCAAGCGGTCAGTGCACTTCGAAGCCCAGCGACTGTCAGGGTGAGGCCGAGATATTTCATCTCCGGCCCACCCGGACCAGCACGTCACCTACGCGAACCGACCGGCTGGGCGGTTCCTTAGCTCTTGGGAGCTTGTGGAACCATAGCGCCTCAGTCTTGTGAGGCGCTACCCGGAGCAGCTCGTGGATTTTGTCCACGACGCATACCACCCAAGCTCGGCGAGCCGGATGGTGCTATCGAAATCCTCCCCGTCGGACATGACTGGCGTGTCGTCTGCATGGCAGACGACACCTCACGCCGGCAGGGAGACCATTCAGGACCGCGTCATATGCGAGGTTCCATAGCAGGGGCCCCAACACAGACCCCTGCGGAACCCATAATTCACCTCCCTCCGATGGAACTCGTCCCATTACATGTACTGGATGCACCTGCCATGCAGGTACGCCCCGACGATGCGCTGCAGGTAGGGAGGCACGTGGTGAAACACCAATGCCTCCTAATCGCTCCCCAGGGCAGCGTGTTGAACGCGTTGACTACGTCAATGTTGACTGACCAACACCTTTGGGTCACTACCTGCCCCGACCGTTGACGGACGGAGGATCGCGTCAACGGTCGACCGCGCGCCTGCCGGAAGCCATACTGGCATTCCGACAGGTCGGGGCCTACCTGCCGCAGGTGCGAGTTGAGGCGGGCGGCAATTATTCTTTCGAATAATTTGCCCGCCTCATCCAGCAGACATATGGGTCGGTACGCGGAGGGAGACTCCGCGGTCCTACCGTCCTTCTTTATGGCGCATCTGGCTCCTTCCAGCCCGAAGGAGACTCCGACTTCCAGACAGCTGGTGAACAGCCGTCTAAGTCTCCCCTCAGGCCGGCGGCGAGGCCAGCACCCAAGCCCTTCAGGAATCCCGTCTGGGCCGGGTGTATGTGCAGAGGCGCCCGTCGGCTCGATCAACTCCTCGGCAGTCACCCCAGCTCGTCGGACCAGATGGTACGGTCCGACGGCATCGCTTTGGGGTGCAGAATAGTCCCTGGATCCTCGGGAAGAGTGTGTCTACCACTCTCCACGAATGTAGGATCCAGGGTTTCCGTCACCGGAGGGACCCACGGTCTGAGCTTGCCCAGTACAATCTTGTACGGGCGCCCCCGTAGGTCCCTCTCAACCCCTCGAGGAGTTCACTCCAGGATCGAGCCTTCGCGTCATGATCGCGCTTTGGAGCGCGATCGTGGCGCCTCTATACCCCGCATAAGCTCTCGCCGTTTCGTCGGCTGTGGCTCGCCTTCTTCTACGGGCTCTGGTGTACCGGCGTCGGGCCCGTGAGCGGTCCTCGCATAACTGCTCTATGGCCTCCGACCACCAGTACACCGCCCGGGCAGAGGACCCGGCCCGGGGCATCGCGACGTCGCAAATCGACGTCATTGTGCTCCCGGAACCAGGTCGCCTCTTGTTCGGGATCGGGCAAGACCCTTCTGTCCATGCCGCGACGATGGCAGCGGCCTCGAACATATCAGCATCGAGCCGCTTGAGGGACCATCGCCGCGGTCGGCTGCTGCGACCGGCGGGCGGCACCTGCGGGAGGACGGAGGCCACATCAATCATGATGTGGAGGTGGTCGGATAGTGTGACCACCTCCTCCGCCACCCTCCATCCCGACACCATGCGTACGGCAGAGGAAGTCGCCCACGACAAGTCGACGATCGACTCCCCTGCCAACGCACGGAGGTGCTGACGGACCCCGGTTTAAAGCCGGAGGTCCAGTCCCGCCGCCACTCTTGCACGGTCTCTCCCGCGCGCTGTCAGGCACACCCGCTCTGGGGTGACGTCACCGGTTGGCACTGGACGCGGCGAGCATCTGCGAATGCAGTCGCCCACCGCATCCATGTACGCCTCGTAAGCGGCGAGGGTACAGCTGGGAGAGACGTAGCAGCCCACAACTGCCAGGGGACCCCATTGCACCGCAATGTAGCCCTGTCCTTAACGAGTAAGGAACAGGGCGGGTCCCTGCGCCACCAGTAAATGGCGACAGAGCCTCCGTCGTCACCGAACCAGCGAGGATGGTCCGGGACTCGGTAAGGCTCTGCCACCACGGCCAGAGACACTGACCACTGCGCGAGGGTCTGCCAGCAGGTCCTGCGACCCTCGGCAGTGGTTCAGGTTGCCCTGGAGGATCCTCACCTTCACCCCGAAGGTGAGGCCTCCATGGCCTCCGGCGCACTGGGTGTGGCCTTGGGAGGAGCCTGCCTCTCCCCTCCCTTTTCCTCTCTTCGGTGCGCAGCCCTTGGTCCCCAACCGATGGTTGGCCGGGCGACCAAGGTCTGCGCACAGCGAAACGCAGGGCGGCTGCCGTGCACTGCCGGGCCTTATGGCCGGGCTCGCCGCAAGCGTAGCACCGCGTGCTCGGTCCTGTTCGCGGGTGCACGTTACTGCGCACGTGCCCTCCAGGCACCGGAAACACTGCAGTGGTCTCGCGGCGAGCACCACCAACTGCGGCCGTCCACCCGATGCGGATGCGGTTCGCTGTCGCCAGCTTACGCACCGCACCGAGCGGACACCGCACCACAGTGACCCCAGACGCAAAGGTGAGCGATGTATCTCGCCCACCTTTACGTCGAGCCCCTGGCAACCGCCCTGCTCGGCCACCGCTGCGACCACCTCGGCTGGGTGATGGACTCGTCTAGGTCCATCACTCTCCAGCTCGCCGGTCTTCACTGGACGTGCAATATGCGTCAGGTAACCTAACCTAACCTAACCTAACCTAGCCTAACCTAACCTAACCTTTTTTTTTTTTGTTAACGCGGGGAATCGAGTTATTAACCATCCTCCGGTACCCTGGGTGGGCCCGGAGGATGTGTGGGACTCGGCCTGGGCAGCCCATACCCACTAAACCTACCGCGAATGCCATCAGCCGTTATGAGCGGGGTGTCCCGGATCTGTCAGCGACAGGACACTAACGACCGGCCGGTCTCGGCAAGACCGGACTTCACCTTCGAAGGGACTCCTCCGGCACTCAGAAGTCCCGACGACGCCGAAGCATGCTGGGGCCAGGTTCCCATCCTGGCCCGCTTCGAATTACGGGGGCAGCGGAGAGACGTTTGAAACGTCCCCTGCGCACCCGATTCGTCGCCTGCGGAGGAGGGAGCCCGACTCCCTCCTGACCCGCTCGTCAGCCTCCTTCTGAGACATGACTGTCTCGCAGAAGGAGGCGACCGCCGACCAAAGACCTGTCACTCCGTACCATCGCAAGTGCGAGGCTCGGAAGTGACAGGTCACCCTACCGGCGGATGCCAGATCGTGACGCTGTGCTGCCATCTCGGGCACACCTCCAAGGTATTGCTGGGCAGGAGTCCACCACAGCGCCACAATCGTGGCACCGCTCATCAACTCTCCCAGCAGGCCGTCCGACACAGGTAGTCCCCGAAGCATCCATGCCCCGTGAACACCTGTGTCAGACGGAAGGTGAGAGCTTTGCGCCTCCTGCGCATCCACCGCTCCAGGACCGGGCGCAGAGCACCCGTTGTACGTTTACCGTACGGGTGTTGCGCCAGGTCCTGCTCCCACCTCCGGCAAAGTGCCACTTCACCCAACCGACGGATCCGCCGGACCTCTTCTGGCAGAGGGTTCTCTCCGAGGGCCCTCCTATCGAGACATATTCGGACACCTCGGCCAGAACCCCGCCACGAGCTCCCACGGCGGATCGCCGGCAAGCGAAGTGGCTGCCGCCCACAGACCGTACGGTACCCCGGATGACCCTTATCGCGACAATCCGCTGCGCCTTGCGCAGCTGCGGGGAGGCGGTGCCGCGAGATAAGGTCACCGCCCAGATGGGGGCACCGTACGTGGCCATACTCCGACAGACCCCGGGTATAGCCGCCTGCACGCCGCGCTGGGTCCTCCGAGGTTCGGGAGGAGTCTTCCCAGCGCGGCTGCCGTCCTCAGGACCTTCGGCCCCCGGCCCATTATGGCGCTGTGCGAGGCGGTCAGAGAGGGTTATCTTCCATCGAGGTGAGTCCCAGATATTTCATCTGGGGCTGCCCTCTCCTCCAATGAGGAGGGTGGCACGGAGAAGTCCCTTACGCCAGCCCTGCGGAAGGGAGGGCTTCGGTCTTCTCCAGTTTTACCCGAAGCCCTAACCTCTCTATGCGGCTGACCACGAGGCCTACTCCGACCTCGGCCAGCCGCGCCGCCTCCTTATCTCCTTTCCCGGGAGTACACGAGGGTGTCATCCGCATAGCAGATGACACCCATCCCAGGAGGAGGAGACAGCTCCACCAGGACCAGTCGTAGCCGATGTCCACAGGATCGGCCCCAACACCGATCCTTGTGGGACACCGCGCTCGGCTTGTCTCCACTTCAAGACCCCTCCGGTCCTCGTATGCCACCCTCCTCTGGGAGAGGTAGGCGCCCAGCGGCACCTCCTCCAGATGCAGGGGCACCTCGAAATATTCGAGTGCCCCTGTATCACTAATATGAGGAGACTGTTGAGAGCGTGGCGATGTCCAGTGACACCGCCAGCACTACCTCCCCGACGTCCCGCCTCTTCCGTCACCGCCCGCAGGCGTCGGAGGGCGTCGACGGTCGACCGGAACCTAACCTAACCTAACCTAACCTAACCTAACCTAGCCTAACCTAACCTAACCTAGCCTAACCTAACCTAACCTAACCTAACCTAACCTAACCTAACCTAACCTAACCTAACCTAACCTAACCTAACTAACTAACCTAACCTAGCCTAACCTAACCTTTTTTTTTTATTAGCCTGTGGGAACGTACCTAGCCGCGTAAGCGCCCCGGGAAGGGACGGGGTTATGTCGAGGCCCTCACCGACTAAACCCACAGGGTGTTCCTCCACGGTCGCGTATGGTGGTATGGTGGCAGGGCCACGGGAACAGAGACATCCGCGGCCCCGCCACGACTTGACGCCTTGCGGCGTCTCCTCCACTACCCTTCAGGCAAAGCGCACCCGAACACCCTGGGTGCGCCTTCACTCCCATCAGGCCTCCTCAAGCGGGTGACAAACCCCCGAGTCGGTCACCTGGAGGCCATGGGGGCCAGGAGTGCGAGTTTGACCTCGTCCACCCAGCCCCAGCGACGGTCAAGATGTTTGGCCCCGCCGCTAGCCACACCGCCGCGGCAGGAGGGGTCACCCCTCCCGCCGCAGCCCCTTCACGCCGCATTACCGTTGCGGTACCGCTGAGTCGCGGGGATAGGGAGAGTGGCAACGACACCAGCACTCCTCTCCCCGCGACTCCCTCCAGCAGCCACAGCAGGAGAGTCGCCCCTCCCGCTGCGGCCCACCACCACATTCGCGGTGCGGCACCGCTGAGTCGCGGGGATAGGGAGGGTGGCAGCGACACACCAACCTCCTCTCCCCGCGACTCGTGCGATAACCACCAATGGACAGGCTCCTGAGCCTGGAGCCCGCCTTGCAGCCCCTCCATGCCAGCCCTTCACACGGGCCGGCGGGTGGGTTCCTCTTAGCTTCACCGTGGGGAGGCGGACCACGGCTACTGAAGGCCCCGGCACGACAAGCCGAGAACCCTTCAGGGGATGATATATTCCACGTGTTAACACGGGAATATAAGACAAAAATACTAAAGCGAAACGCAGATAGCAATTGCTTGCTATAACCTAACCTAACCTAACCTAGCCTAACCTAGCCTAACCTAACCTAGCCTAGCCTAACCTAGCCTAACCTAGCCTAGCCTGGCCTGGCCTAGCCTAGCCTAGCCTAGCCTGGCCTGGCCTGGCCTGGCCTGGCCTGGCCTGGCCTGGCCTGGCCTGGCCTAGCCTGGCCAGTCGCGGACTGCTGCTCGAGCCGTGCGCTCACGTCCACGTTGGTCCAGTGTCGCTCCGCCCCGAAAATTCTTCAAAATCCAAAGTGTGGGTTTTTCACTTGAAAAGTGTTGAGTGTGATACACCAAAGAAGCGGAAAAGTGCAAGGAACACGCGTGTGAAAACAGTTTTTTCCATGAGAATTTTCATGAGATATAGGAGGAAAAAAAGTGGAAAAGTGCAATTTTCGGAACTTCAAGTGCGTACGCCGGCTGATTTATCGCCTGGACGTACACTTTTTAAATTGTGCAAAGGTGTGGAGTGCATAGGACTACATCCTGGGAAAAAAATTGAATTTTTCCCGGGAAAAATAAGAAGTTATAAGGGAAAAACGTTTCTAACCTCAACACGAGGTCAGTGTTCCAGACCCGTGCGGCTACTTTGGAGGTCAGTTCGGGTAAGCTGACGTCGGCAGGAACCTGAGGAAAAAGAAAAAATAAAAAATAAGTTAAGTGGCTTAAAAGTTATTAAGATTTTAAAATTTTGAAATTTCAATTAATTATATTTTGAAAGTAGATCGACGACCACATAATTTTATTTAATTATTAGATAGTAGATTTTTAGTATTATATGTGGTAGAAATTTGGTAAATTTATCTTTAGTAGTTTTGGAAATATAAATTTTTTAAAATAAGCACGTGCCACGAGGTAACCCATCCAGACCCGTGCGGCTATTTTTAGCAACGGCTCTGGAAGGGCAATAAAAAGAGGAGCTCGAAACAGTTTTTACCATCCCCGTAGCTCTGATAGAAATTAAATTAAAAATATTTTAAAATTAAAAATTTGTATTTAGATTAAAATAAATAGATATAGTGACTAAAAAATTAAAATTAATGCATATAAACTTGTTTTGAAGTATTCCCTAATAATTACAATTGTTTAAACTTAAATTAATTATATTTTAGAAAAATTTTACAAAACATCAATAAAAATAAAATTATATTGAGCGCCTGTGGAAAAGTTCATAGCAAAGTTCACATTGAAACTGCGCGTGTAAAAGAAAAACTGTAAAATATAAATAAATTATTGGTTAAAATTAAAATTATATTGTAAAAAGTAATAAAAATTGTTAATTGTTTTTGGCAAAGAAATTAAAATAAAAATTTTTATTTTTAAAACATTTGGAACTTTGAAATGTAAAATTTATTTTAAAATTGATAAAATTGTATATTGACTAGCGGTCGAGCAGGAAGCGCGACTTAAAATATTTGACTATATATATAAATAGTATATAAATTGACAATTAGTAAATTGTAAATAAAAATTAGTATACATTTGTTTATTGACAAGCGCATAGGTTAGTTTAGTTGGACGTGTAAATATAAATATATAACATACAAACATAAAACTAGAATAAATATTTACATAAAAATTTATTGACCTGTATATTTTACGATATGCAGCAATTAGAATAGGGACGCGTTATCTAGAAATTTGAAATCAATTTAAATTAAATCGAACTTTATTTAATTTAATTTGTACAAAAATTTTTGTCTTTTATTTTATTTAATTTTATTTTATTATTACTGACAAAGACGCGTTCCCCAACATGCTAGGTATCCGCACTCCCCAAGAGGCGGAGGGCGCCAAGGTTCAGAACGGATCCTTAATCACAGGGCAGACACCTCATCCGGTAGGGATGTCACAGCAGTCCCGCCTCCAGTCCAGGGGAGGCATTAGAGTGGGAGGCGAGGGGAGAAAGTGGGGAAAAGGACGCAGCTCAGCCCCACGATCCCCACCTCAAAACAGTCAGGCCGCCTGAAGCAGAAGGCACCTTCCTCCTCCCAGCCGGGCGAGGGCTCACTTGCACCATCTCCGGAAGCTTCGCCAGTCCCGCCCCCGAAGGCTCCGGAGGGTGCGGACCGCGTGACAGAGGCACGTACCTGCCTCCTAAGAGGAAAATGGTACCTCCGCGAGTCCCGCAACCTGAGAACGGATATAAAAAACGAATTAAAATACACATTAGAACGGCTATATCAACTGGCCAAAGGGGCAGGAGTCACTTGGAGAAAGAGTAGTAGTAGGGATGAGGGTGGAAAGAAAGTGAGACTGCAAACCTGAAAAGAAAAGAGAAAGAAGGAGAAGGAATGATAGGGGTATTAGAAAAATTAGAAAACAAAATTATAAGTAAATTAGAAGAACACTCAAAATTTTTAGATAGAAATTTTAGAGAAATAGAAAGAGCGAGAGAAGAAGTAAAGGAAGGAAGAGGAACGTATGCGAGTGTAGTGGCAGGACCACCGAGGAGACCGCCACCGAGCAGCACCGCAATGCACTCGGTGGTGGTGACCTCGGTGGACGAGAAAGAGACAGGAGGCAAGTGTTAAATAGAATCAGGAAGGCAGTTAATGCGAAGATGAAGGAATGAAAGTGGATAGTGTGAGAAAAGGTAGAGATAGGAAAGTTATATTAGGGTGTAATAACAAGGAGGAGATAGGAAAGTAAAAGCAAAGATTCAGAAGATAGGAAATTTGAAAGTAGAGGAAATAAGGAACAAGGACCCACTGGTCATCCTCAAGGACGTGATGCAATACAACACAGATGAGGATATTATTAAAGCATTGCACACTCAGAACAGTCACGTCCTTGAGGGATGTCAGAGGGAGAAGAATGGAGGTTAGGTATAGAAAAGAACGAGGAACCCTCTGACAGCGCACGTTGTCATGAGGGTCTCTCCAGTGATCTGGAGGCGGCTGACGGAGGCAGGATCGGCACACATCGATCTCCAGCGGGTCAAAGTGGAGGACCAGTCACCCTCATTCAGTGCTCGCGGTGTCTGGGGTACGGTCACAGCAGAGGCTGTGCACCGAGACCGTGGACACCTGCGGGCACTGTGGGAAGTCCCCACTTGCGGTCAGGAAGTGTCCCGACTGGCTCGCGGGAGTCATGCCGAACTGCAGGAACTGCGCGAAGGCGAAATCCGAAAGGAGAGACCACAGCGCCTTTAGCTCGGACTGTCCGGTAGGGGCAGGTGGGAGACCATCGCGCGGTCTACCATAGCCCTATTGCTGAGGCAGTCCGAACTACTATAGTGGACGCTCTAACCAATATGGCGTCATCAGAATCAACTTGCAGAGGAGTGAAACCGCGACGGCGGAACTCATGACGAAGCGGTCTCCCTGGATTGACCTTGGCCATGGTGCAAGAGCCGTATATTGGAAGGATGGGGGAGATGAAACGATATGCAGGAGTACGGACGGTACAATGCGCGAAGTCCCCTAACTCTGATCAGGTTATCAAAGCCGCCATTGTACTGTTCGACGGGGCTGTCCAGCTACTCCAGTGCCCCGATCTAACAACTTGTAACATCGCTGTTGCTAAGTTGGGGATTGGGGCCTGGAGGCAGGGTGGTCTCCGTATACCTCGAGGGTGATCAACCTCTCGCCCCCTATCTTAACAATATAACGGCCGCGGTCGTGGGACTGGGCACCAGAGGCGTGATATTGGGTGGGGACGTAAACGCATGGAACACTTGGTGGGGTAGTAGAATGACTGACAAGAGGGGGATAGAGGTGGCCTCAACTCTTGATGAGCTTGAGCTCCACCTCTTAAACAGGGGATCCGCTCCCACATTCGATACTGTCAGGGGCGGTAGAAGGTTTACCAGCTGCGTGGACGTCACTACTTGCTCGACGGCCCTCCTGGGGAAGATCGATGGCTGGCGTACGGACGATGGGATAACCAACTCCGACCACAGGGCAATCCTATTCGAAATAAATTTGGAAAAAAGTAAAGGGAAAGAGATTAAAAGAAGCACAAGAATATATAATACAAAGAAAGCAGATTGGAGCGAGTTCCAGAAGGAACTCGCCCAAATCTGGTCAGATAATAATATAAATAGGGAAGAGATAAACAGGATAGATGATAGAGAAACATTAGATGAAATAACAAATAAAATAACAAAAACGATACAGGACACATGTAATAAGAAATTTAAAAAGTCAAAGTACAAGTTCATGTAGGATTGCCCTGGTGGACGGAGGAGCTAACCAACCTCAAAAAAGAGGTGGTGAGACATAAGCGCCGTATCTCCTACGCCGCCGCGGTCCGCAGGGAGTGGGTCGTCGAGCAGTACCTTATAGTCAAGGAGAGATATCTCCTTGAAGTTAAAAAGGCGCAGACCGCCAGCTGGAAGGCCTTCTGCGGCCAGCAAGATGGTGAGTCGATGTGGGACGGTATCTACCGGGTGATGAGACGCACTGCGGTGAGACAAAGAGGACGTTCCTCTGGTGCGAAACGGAGTAGTGCTGGGAGGAGGAGTCAGCCAGGTTGCTTGCGGATTACATTTTATCCAGAGGATCGAACATCTGACGACGACGCGGAACACAAGCATATAAGAAGAAACCGCGGATAAAATCAATGAAGGGCTGCATGGTGTACCATGCAGCCAACCACGAAAGGCGAGTTGCTGTGGGCCGCGTCGTCGTTTAATCCCAAAAGCACCTGGTCTGGACGGCCTCACCTCCGACATCTGCCGTGCGGCAATCACCTTGGACCCTGACCTCTTCTTGGCACTTACCAACAGGTGCCTCAGTCTATCCTACTTTCCAGCCAGGTGGAAGGAAGCTGTGGTTGTGGTTATACGGAAGCCCGGAAAGGACACCTACACTAGCAAAGTCGTACAGACCCGCCAGGTCTCTTGCCAGTCTGGGGAAGATCCTCGAAAAATGGCGGTGCAGCCGGAGTGGGTGGCACATTGTGCCCCTGATAAGCGACCGCCAGATCAGTTATGCCACAGCGTAGTACCGAAGACGCCCTCTGTGCCATGATGCGGCACTTGAACGATGGGCTTCTTGCAAAGCTCATGGTTCTCGTGTCGCTGGACATAGAGGGGCATTCGATAATGCGTGGTGGCCTGCGATCAAACTCAGGCTGGCGGAGACCGGCTGCCCGGTGGACCTGAGGCGCCTGATCGACGGCTATCTTAGCGACCGATCAGTGCGCGTAGGGTTCCGCCGGGGGCGGAAATCAAACGTACGACGAAGGGATGCGTCTGGAATCCATAGGGGACCTACGCTGTGGAACCTGCTGCTGAACCCCTTCTTACCGCTTTGGAAGAGAGGGGTGTACTGTCGAGCTTTCGCTGATGATGTCGTCCTAATATTCTCGGGTGGTAACGCCCTGGAGGTGCAGAGGGAGGCTAATCCAACCCTCGAGTATGTTCGGGAGTGGGGGTCAGAAACAAGCTAAACTTCGCACCCACAAGACCCAAGCGATGGTGGTGACGGGAAGCTAAGTATGACTCACCGCTTCTGAGCATGGGCGGGGAGGATTGGTCTCAAAGCATCAAGATCCTCCCGGCCTCACAGTTGACAGCGGGCTCACCTTCAATGCGCACATTCTGAATGTGTGCAAGAGGCTCAAGAGCCTGTATGGCCAGCTGTCGAGAGCCGCTAAGTCTTGGGGAGTTAAACCCCGAAGGTGATTAGGACGATATATACGGCGGTGGTGGAACCGACGATCATGTATCACCTCGGCTGCATGGGCGTCGGCGACACTAAAGAAGTCTGCCAGGAAGCAGCTGGAAGCCGTGCAGAGGGGGTTCGTCAAAAGATCGTCAGATCTTACAGGACCGTCTCTGCATTCAGCCCTACTACTCGCAGGACTGCTTCCGCTGGACATCAGGGTCAGGGAAGCGGCCTCTCTTTATTATATAAGAGGCATATCCAGGCAGGTGGTGGGGACAGGGAGATTGAGTCAGGACACCCTTCGTCGAGATGCCTCACCCAGCCGAAAGGGTCAGGCTGGATGATCTCTGCCTGGAGGATGGTGGGGAGTCGCTTGGGCAAGACGAGGCTACCGTCCGTATATACACCGACGGTAGTAAAATTGACAGGAAGTCAGACTGCACTATCCATATGGACCGGTGCAGCCAGGGCGAGTACCCGAAACTCAGAAGCTGAGCGACTACTGCACCGTCTACCAGGCGGAGCTGCTCGCACTCAATGAGGCGACCAAGTGGGCACTTCGGCATTCTGCGCGGCACTACAGGGTCTGTGCGACTCAGGTCCGCTCTCCAGACCGTGTTAAACTCGGATTCCGTCCATCCTCTTGCGGTCAACGCCCGGCAGAACATCAGCCAATTGAGGGAGGGTAAAACCTTCTCCCTCAGGTGGGTGAAGGCCCATGTAGGAGTGGAAGGGAATGAGAGGGCGGATGCACTTGCAAAGGAGGCCGCAACCAGACAAAGAGGGGCCCCGTTTACGATCGGTGCCCCGTTTCGTTTGTCAAACGGCAGATCCGTTTGGAGTCGATTGGCCAGATGGAACAGGAGAAGTACCGAGAAAGTGCGACGGCTTCCGTTACAAAGCCTTCTTTCCGGATGTAGCTGGCGCGTTCAAAACCGTCAGGCGCCTCGAACTGGACGCTCTAGCAGTGCAGGTGCTCACGGGACACGGCGGGTTCTCCGAATACTTGAATCGTTTCCGGGGCCAGGAGAAATGGCTCATCATCCCCTATGATAACCACTGGCTATCTTCCTACTAAATTAATCAATTAACTCTATGGAAGCTGGAGAATAAAAGGAATCCTCTAGGCTTAAAATGGAACTGGACAACTTATCCGTGCTTGTTAATAACAAAGAATACAGCAACAAATTTATGGCATACTGTAAAAAGTAGCAAGTAGAGCTATATATAGAAATAGAATTTGCAATTAGGAACTCCAACATGCACTGCGATAGCAGTATATGTTGCGAGCCCAATAACTATAGTAAATAAATAAGAGAAAAATATGGTGATAATAGTAAAGATAAGTTGTGTAGGTAAATAGAAATATAAATAGAATAAATAACTGTAATTTAAAGAAGATTTAAATGAAGTAGAATAGAAGTAGAATATTATATATATAAGCCTGTAAAGTAGTGCTGGATTGTAGAGTGTAGACGGGAAAAGAAAATGTTAAAGTAAGCCTAGAATAAGAAGATATAGAATGTAGAGCAAAATGTAGGTAAAGAAAGGAAATGTAGAGTGGCATAAAGGGGGTGTAGTGAAAATGTAATAATATTTAAGTAAATATAAGGGGTGTAATGTGTGGGGTGTGTGATGATATGACAAGGACGAGATGAAGAGATAGATTATCCTAACCACCCACGTTGGGAGCTAGAGAATGGCATCGGTTCACGTAGAGTAAAGACAAAGGGTTTTACAGCTCTGAAACAAAACACATTTCAGTAGCCAAAAGCCGGTGTGATAAGACGTCACTGTTCTGAAAGGAGAAATCTTCAAGAAGATACCCCGCCTTCTGGGGAAGGCGGCGGTTATGTGGGGTTTTACCCACTAAAACCTCCCCGGTGGCCCTTTCCTCGGTGCATGACGAGGGGCTCCGGGATCTCCAGTGGAACGCACCGGAGCCCCTCTGCACGTGCTCAAGGAGAGCACGTCCGGGGGAGGTTACTCCTCCCCTGTGCCCTCACGGCGCAAGGCGACACGGGCCAGCCGATGTCGCCTTCTTCCCAGGTCCACTTTGGTGGACGACTCAGAGCCCCACCCTTGTCGCCCAGTGAACCCAGGGCCTTTTAGTCGCCTTCTACGACAGGCAGGGGATACCGTAGTCTTATTCTTGAGAGCCCAGAACTACAGGGCTGCGGGCCGGTCTGCCACCGGCCCGCCTGCGCCATCTCCGAACGGGATCGGCCCTCTCCCGATCCCGTTCTGCGGTCTCCTTCTGCGTCATTACTGACTCACAGAAGGGAGACCAGCGCCTTCCATTTAGATCTCCCCGCCAGCGCAGCCGCTACTGCCGCCGGCGAAGGAGTCTTACCGATATGCTGGACCAGGATCCGCCGCTCCGCCTCCCACGCGGAGCACACGGCTAGCGTGTGCTGCGCGGAATCCCAGTCGCAGCCACAATGGTGGCATTGCGCGGTCGGTTCGCGCCTATCCTGTTCAGGTACTCACCGAAGCACCCGTGCCCGGTGAGTACCTGTGTCGAGCAGTATGTGACGTGCGCGTCATTTCTCCTTTAAGCCAGGCTTCGAAGTTCGGCAGGAAGGCACAGACGATGCGTTGGCGCGAGCAACGACGCTCTGAGAGCCGCTCGCGCCAGACCTCCATCGCCCGCCTGTGCTCCTGCCGACGCACCTCTCCCGCATCCAGGGGCGGCCCGGCCCCGCCGTCGACGGCCCGGACGCGCGTGTACACACGCGCGTCCAGCTCCGCCAAAATGTCGAGCGGCGGGAACCGAGCCAGGATAGTGGCCGCCTCGTATGATACCGTACGGTATCCTCGTGCGATCGAATGGCCATCTTGCGCTGCAGGCTAAGTAGCAGCTCTGCAGCGCCGGACGCCCGTGAAGCGGTTACACCACACGGGCGCCCCATAGAGGGCCATGGATCGCACGAGACCTCCGTAGAGGCGGCGGACTCCTCCCTGGGGCCCCAAGATTAGGCAGCAGTCTGTGCAGAGCACCCACTGCCTTATCGATCTTGGGGACCAAGCGGTCGAAGTGCACTTCGAAGCCCCAGCGACTGTCAGGG
The DNA here is from genome assembly GCA_029286785.1 of Meandrusa payeni. Classification (NCBI taxonomy): domain Eukaryota; kingdom Metazoa; phylum Arthropoda; class Insecta; order Lepidoptera; family Papilionidae; genus Meandrusa; species Meandrusa payeni. The sequence goes on from JAGSMX010000039.1 coordinate 14,416, forward strand.
TGAGGCCGAGATATTTCATCTCCGACCCCACCCGGACCAGCACGTCACCTACGCGAACCGACCGGCTGGGCGGTTCCTTAGCTCTTGGGGCTTATGGAACCATAGCGCCTCAGTCTTGTGAGGCGCTACCCGTGGAACCCAGCTCGTGGATTTTGTCCACGACGCATGCCACCCAAGCTCGGCGAGCCGGATGGTGCTATCGAAATCCTCCCCGTCGGACATGACTGGCGTGTCGTCTGCGCAGCGAACGACACTCACGGGGGAGCCGACCTAAGGACCGCGTCATATGCGAGGTTCCATAGCAGGGGCCCCAACACAGACCCTGCGGAACCCGCAATTCACCTCCCTCCGATGGAACTCGTCCCGACCCATGTACTGGATGCACCTGCCATGCAGGTACGCCCCGACGATGCGCTGCAGGTAGGGAGGCACGTGGTGAAACACCAATGCCTCCTAATCGCTCCCCAGGGCAGCGTGTTGAACGCGTTGACTACGTCAATGTTGACGGCCAACGCCACGCCACCCCAGGTCACTACGCGACGTTGACGGACCCGGAGGATCGCGTCAACGGTCGACCGCGCCTGCCGGAAGCCATATTGGCATTCCGACAGGTCGGGGCCTACCTGCCGCAGGTGCGAGTTGAGGCGGGCAGCGATTATTCTTTCGAATAATTTGCCCGCCTCATCCAGCAGACATATGGGTCGGTACGCGGAGGGAGACTCCGCGGTCCTCGTCCTTCTTTATCAGCACCATCCTAGCCTCCTTCCAGCCCGAAGGGAAGACTCCGACTTCCAGACAGCTGGTGAACAGCTGTCTAAGTCTCCCCTCAGGCCGGCGGCGAGGCCAGCACCCAAGCCCTTCCGGGAATCCCGTCTGGGCCGGGTGCTGTATTGCGGGCCCTGAGGCGCCCCGTGGCTCGATCAACTCCTCGGCAGTCACCCCAGCTCGTCGGACCAGATGGTACGGTCCGACGGCATCGCTGGGGGTGCAGGACTCGTCCCTGGATCCTTGGGAAGAGTGTGTCTACCACACTCTCCACGAATGTAGGATCCAGGGTTTCCGTCACCGGAGGGACCCACGGTCTGAGCTTGCCCAGTACAATCTTGTACGGGCGCCCCATCAGGTCCCTCTCCAGCCCCTCGAGGAGTTCACTCCGAGATCGAGCCTTCGCGTCGCTGATCGCGCTTTGGAGCGCGATCGTGGCGCCTCTATACCCCGCATAAGCTCTCGCCGTTTCGTCGGCTGTGGCTCGCCTTCTTCTACGGGCTCTGGTGTACCGGCGTCGGGCCCGTGAGCAGTCCTCGCATAACTGCTCTATGGCCTCCGACCACCAGTACACCGCCGGAGCTTGAGGGGACCCGGCCCGGGGCATCGCGACGTCGCAAATCGACGTCATTGTGCTCCGGAACCAGGTCGCCTCTTGTTCGGGATCGGGCAAGACCCTTCTGTCCATGCCGCGACGATGGCAGCGGCCTCGGTATATCAGCATCGAGCCGCTTGAGGGACCATCGCCGCGGTCGGCTGCTACCGTGCCGGCGGGCAGCACCTGCGGGAGGACGGAGGCCACATCAATCATGATGTGGAGGTGGTCGGATAATGTGACCACCTCCTCCGCCACCCTCCATCCCGACACCATGCGTACGGCAGAGGAAGTCGCCCACGACAAGTCGACGACCGACTCCCCCTGCCAACGCACGGAGGTGCTGACGGACCCCCGGTTTAAAAGCCGGAGGTCCAGTCCGCCGCCCACTCTTGCACGGTCTCTCCCCGCGCTGTCAGGCACACCCCACGCTCTGGAATGAGCGTTGAAGTCACCCAGGACAAGCACTGGACGCGGCGAGCATCTGCGAACGCAGTCACCCACCGCATCCATGTACGCCTCGTAAGCGGCGAGGGTACAGCTGGGAGAGACGTAGCAGCCCACAACTGCCAGGGGACCCCATTGCACCGCAATGTAGCCCTGCCCCTTAACGAGTAAGGAACAGGGCGGGTCCCCTGCGCCACCACCCCAGTAAATGGCGACAGAGCCTCCGTCGTCACCGAACCAGCGAGGATGGTCCGGGACTCGGTAAGGCTCTGCCACCTGACCAGGAACGCACTGACCACTGCGCGAGGGTCTGCATCAGCAGGTCCTGCGACCCTCGGCAGTGGTTCAGGTTGCCCTGGAGGATCCTCACCTTCACCCCGAAGGTGAGGCCTCCATGGCCTCCGGCGCACTGGGTGTGGCCTTGGTAGGGGGAGCCTGCTTACTCCCCTCCTTTTCTCCCTCTCTTCGGTGCGCAGCCCTTGGTCCCCAACCGATGGTTGGCCGGGCGACCAAGGTCTGCGCACAGCAAACTACTAGGCGGCTGCCGTGCACTGCCGGGCCTTATGGCCGGGCTCGCCGCAAACATAGCACCGCGTGCTCCGGTCCTGTTCGCAGGTGCACGTGCTACGCACGTGCCCTGCTCCAGGCACCGGAAACACTGCAGTGGTCTCGCGGCGAGCACCACCAGCCTTGCGGCCGTCCACCCGATGCGGATGCGGTTCGCTGTCGCCAGCTTACGCACCGCACCGAGCGAACACCGCACCCACAGTGACCCCAGACGCAAAGGTGAGCGATGTATCTCGCCCACCTTCACGTCGAGCTTGGCAGCCGCCCTGCTCGGCCACCGCTGCGACCACCTCAGCTGGAGTGATGGACTCGTCTAAGTCCATCACTCTCAGCTCACTCGGTCTTCACTGGACGTGCAATATGCACGTCCGTCGACCAGCCGCTCCTCATGGTGGCCGCCAGCGCATCAGCCTTGGCCGAGCAGTCAGCACCCGCTACCTCAAGATTAGGGCCCCGTCACAGCCCTCCGCGTGCGAACGGTCTCTATGCCGCAGTCTGCCAGTTTAATCCGCTGTTTAGCGGCTGACATGACTGCGGCATGGGGCTGCAATCACTGTTTTCCGGCACGGTGACCGTAATGGCCGCCGTGCTCAGGCTCTCAGGTTTAACCACCTTGGGCTTTGGCTTAGCCGCTGCCTTCGGGGGCCGCCTTCTTAGGCTGGGGCTTCGGTGCTGGGGCCGCCTTTTTGGCGTGCCCTTAACCCTCTTCGCCTTCCGGCCGACGACCGTGGCCCAGGTCTCCCCTGCGGGAGACGGCTGGGCCTCCGCCTGTTGCGCCGAAGGCTACTAATATCGGCTGCGGTCGTCGGACCGGTGCCGCTTGAGCGGCCCCTCCTGCCGGCAGCCGCTGGTGCGGGCGCCATGTACTCGGAGAGTTTCCGGTCGATAAGAGCGCTGATGCGCTCCATCAGCCGGCTCTCCGAACGCCCGCTCTACCAGCGCCGGCGGCAGCGGCTTTTAAAGACCGCTGGCTTGGCACCAGCGGCCTTACTCGGCCCGCCTCCTGGGACCCACTGGGACCCCAGCCCGGCTCGGGCCGCGACTGGCGGAGGGTGAGACGCCTCGCGATTACGCAAGGCGCCCAACTCCTGCGTCAGCCGCTCGACCCTCGCCGTCAGGTCGGAGAGCTGCGAACGTAGCTGCGCGTTTTCACGCTGCAGCGCGTCCGCAGCCGGAGAGCTTTCGACACCCTCGAGCGAGCTCAGAGCTCGCCGCCTCCACCTCAAGGGCCGCCACGCGCAAATGTTGCACGTACGTGCCCTGAGTTCCCCGACCTGTCGGAGATCTTCTCCACGGCCAACATGGAGGCCCTTATGCGACTGCACAAGTCCTCCGTTGGCCCATCCCTCGCTCTCCTGGCTAGATCTTCAGACCTAGGGAGATTGGCTTTTGATCTCCGTTTAGCTGGGGCCACCGTCGGGTCCCAGATCTCCGCCTCGTCGTCCTCCTCAGCAGAGGAGGCGGTGGAGACTTCTGCTTCCTCCGCTTCTTAGCCGCCCCGGAGGTCGAAGACCTCACCGAAGCGACCGACATAGCGGAGGAGTCAGAATCCCCGCTTTCCCTCTCTGGCACGACTGAGCGCGCAACAAAACGGCCGGATTTGGGGTCGCGCTGCGAAACCCCAGCTCCAGCTCCCTCCACTACGCCGGTTCTGGGGTCGCTCTGCGACACCCACGACCAGCTCCTCGGCTCCGCCCTCACGGGCCACCTCCTCCTGACTCCTCAATTTGATTTTGATTAAGATTCATAATAAGTCCCACGATTATGGAGGAAATAAATGTCCACCGGGGCAGAGACTCCTGTACCCACGGTAAGCCTTGGTATACCTCTCGGTATACCTACACACGGGTGTCGGCAGGTGCCCGCGGTCATTACAGTAGCGGTTGACAAGCCCCTCAACCATGCATCCCATAGCGCTGTTTTCTCCGCTTAGGATTGGGGAGTTTTTATAGAGGTACTCTCCTCACGGCCCGGCCAATTAAGGCAAGACCCCCGCTCCGGGCAGAGCCGCTAGACATGATCAACGACACTCCACCCGGTTTACGGTCTTTGGGCGGTGGCAGTGCGACTGGGTAGTCACACCACCTGCCCGGTGACAGGGTTAGTGAACACCGGGCCCGCCCTCCGTCCCTCTGGCGCGCCCTCTGCAATCAGAGGGACGCCCAGAAAAACCTCCGATTAGGCCGCGAAGCCTACCGGCACTTGTTGCTCGTTTAGCACTACCCGGGGGGCACGTGTAGGGTGTCATGGTTCAAGTATCTCCTACGGACGCGAGCAACTCCACCCCCCAACCTAACCTAACCTAACCTAACCTAACCTCTCGGCGTAGGGATGTGACGACCCCACCGCCCGCAGGAGCGAAGACTCTTTCTCTATGAGGAGGAGTCTTGGCTTCAGTGCAATCAGTCAACGGCGTCGGGAAGTGACGACCTCATCGCCCGTTGGAGTAGGAGACTGTATAGTCTTCTCTTCAGTGCAATCAGTCGAGTCGTGCGGCGAGTCCGCCCCTAGGGTGGCTGTTGGCTTAGGCCACGTCGGGCGCACCCGTAGCCCGCTCATAGCACTCCCCGAGCGGAGCGGGGACTTCGGTCACTGAGACCGAAGTCAAGAGGAAGACAACCTCTCAAATTACCCCAATCCCAAGGTACGACGTGCCGAGGGGATGAATGGCCAAGGGGATTGGTCATTAGCGTCCAAAGCTGTGGATCAGCAAACTAAAGCACCCATGATGAACAGTTCAAAAGACTTAAGTCCCCAGGTGGGTCCCAGCCTTATGGCTGGGGAATCCCACACGGTGCCCAGCACCGTCTGCCCTCCGTACTCTGGGGTGGGCAAAACTGTTATCGGAGTTGACACCGGTGCAACGACGGCGAGCGACGTAGGAGTAGTAAAGCAGCGTCCCCAGATGGACGCTGCTCAAGTAGCTGCAGAAGAGCCGCGACCCAAGACGGGCGCAGGCAAACACGGATTGGACAGGCTCGCGCCACGCGCGCCCACGCCAGCCGCGCTTCCAGAAGCGCGAGTGGTGCTGGAGCGCTTGAGCATCGAGCAAAGAAGTAGCGGGGGCGATGTCATCATGACCCCGCTCAAAATAGTGACAAAGAGGCTGCATCAGACTGCAGCCTCGATATCACTGAGGAGGTGGCGTGCGGCTCCCGCTTCTGGCAGGACCGCAAGCGCCGCCTTAGTGATGATGGGTGACCGCTTCCTCGGAGGACGAGGATAAGCGGAAACGTCGTGGGCGCCCGCCTACGACTGGCCAATACGTGGGCTACGGCAAAGCCAAAGCCGCGTTGGAGGCCGAGAGGCGCAAGTGGAAACTCCGCGCTGAAGAAGTTGGTTGCGTTGGCAGCGAAGTACCGTCGGGCGAGGGAGAGGAGACTCTCAAATTGCCGGCGCTGGAGCCAGGTAGGGCTCCGGACGCAGAAGACGGCTGCAACGCTGCAACATCAGGTGGTAGATGACGTTGCGCTGATCACGGTGATCGCCAACAAGTCTAGCAACCTGAAGTCTGACCTGGCACGGGACCTGAAGGCGGCTGCAGCCTCCGTAAAGGCGGCTGTTGCGGCAATCGGGGCTCGTACTGGAATCGGACGAGACGCGCCTTCTCGCAGCGGAGAACGCCCGTCTGCGCGCAGAGGTGGCCGATTTCCGTAAGGAATTGGCCAGCCTCAGGGCGCAATTCGACGGAGGAGCGGCGGGAACGTCCCGCGCCCTCATGTGGACGTCGGAGAGGAATCCCCTCAAGAGGGACGACTCGCTCGGCGAAGAAGCAGTCCACCGGCACCGTTCTCCCCGAATCGGCCTCAGTGCCGATCGAGGAGATATGCCGGACAGTGATGCTGCAGGTGGGGACCATGGTCTCGGCCCGCTTGGCATCGCTGGAGGATCGCCTCCTACCGGAAAAAAGAATACGGCCGCCGTTGGGTGCAGCTGCGCGACTGGAGGCTCCAGCCGCCAAGAAAGCAGCGCCAGCGGCAAGGTAATTACCAGCCGGCTGAGCCCTAAGGGTGGGGGAAAGGGAAGGCAAAAGAGCAGGCCGGCGGAAGAAGTTCCGCCGAAGAACTTTCAAGCCCGCGCCCGCGCCACCTCCACTGGAGGAGGCGTGGAACGTAGTGGCGAGAAAGCCAAAGAAAACGACAAGCTGCTGCCTAAACCGCAGCAGCAAGCGCCGAGACGGCAGAACGGGGAGGCAAGAGCCCGAAGCCGCAAAGCCGCGTGCCCCACGGGCCGCGGCCGTAGTCAGTGACTCTGGAGCCTGAGGCATCGACGAAGGGCGTCACGTACGCCAAGTCATCGCCCAGGCGAAGGAGAGGGTGAACCTTGCCGAACTCGGGATAGCCGGGCTTCGGTTCAGGACGGCGGCGACTGGTGCGCGCATCTTAGAGGTGCCCGGAATCAACAACGGCGAGAGGGCCGATAACCTCGCAAGGAGACTCCGGGAGTCTCTGGGCGAGGATCGTGCGCATCGCCAGGCCGGTCAGGTGCGTCGAGTTGAGGGTCTCAGGACTCGATGACTCGGTGACGAGCGCAGACGTCGTAGCAGCGGTGGCGCGGGTGGGGGGTTGTTCGGCCGACCAGATTCGGTCGAGCGTCGTCAAACTCGCCGCCTCCGGTCTCGGGATGGTGTTTCTGCACTGTCCGTAGAAGCTGCGAAAAAGTGGTGAACGGAGGCAGACTCCTGGTAGGCTGGGTGTCTGCTCAAGTCACACTTTTAGAGAGGAAGCCGAAGCTTTGTTTCCGGTGCCACGAGAAGGGGCACGTGGTAGCAAAGTGCACGTCCGGAAGGGACCGCAGTGGTGAGTGCTACCGCTGCGGAATGATCGGCCACAAGGCGGCCACTTGTACCGCCAAGCCGCACTGCAACACTTGCAGTGCGGCCGGGCAACAACCGATCATAGATGTGGCGGTGTAAAGTGCGGGAAGGGGCGAGTCGTCAAGGCGACACCGTCCACTTCCGGCACGGCCACCAGAATGCGAAGGTAGGCGGCAAGCGCAACGGGAAAGGCCGAGAGCCTCCGAAGCGGAAGCGCCGGGCACGAGTGCAAGCTCAGTGCCTGAGGAGAATAAAATGTCCGTCGAATAACGTGGACATCAAGTTTCTCAGGTGAACATCAACCACTGCGCCAGAGCTCAGGACCTTCTGTACCAGAGCATGGCGGGCGGTCGATCAACGTTGTAGTGGTCAGCGAGCCGTACTACGTTCCCTCCTGGGATAACTGGGCGGGGGACCTAGACGCGACGGTGGCCATAGGCACTGTGACCTCGAACGGCTCTCCCAACTTAGAGTTGGTAGAACGCGGTCGGGGTTACGTTGCAGGGAGGGTAGCGGATATGCTGGTGGTGGGGGCCTACTTCTCGCCGAATCGCAGCCTAGCCGAATTCGAGCGGCTGCTCGACAGAGTAGGTGCACTCATCGGTCGCATCGGGTCGGCACGTATTCTCTTCGCCGGGGACCTCAATGCCAAGTCGGAGGCGTGGGGGTGCCCGGGGACGAGCGCGCGCGGTGCCGCACTCGAGGAGTTTGCGATCGGTGCCGGGTTAGTCGTGCTCAATCGGGGGTCGACGAACACGTGCGTGCGGAAACAGGGCGGTTCCATAGTGGACGTAACGTTCGCAGGAGACGCCCTGGCCCGCCGTATCGGGGATTGGGAGGTGCTCGAGAGCGTGGAGACACTGTCGGATCATTTGTACATCCGATTCAGTGTCTCCGCGGCCTCGGGTACGCCGACCGATCCTAGTCGACCCTTGATCGGGGACGGCACTCGTTGGGCGTTGAAGCGTCTGGATCGTGACCTCCTTGAGGAGGCGGCATTGATCGAGGCGTGGGTACGCGAAAGGGAGGAAAGGGCAACGGGCCCTTCGTTAGGGGAAGCAGATGACGTCGAAGGGGAAGCGGAGACTCGTGGAAGCCATGTCGCACGTGTGTGACGCGAGCATGCCGCGGGTGCGCCCCTTCCTCCGAGACGTGCTGTGCACTGGTGGACAGCGGATCTGGGACGGCTTCGCAGCGCTTGCGTGGCGAGCCGACGTAAAATTACCACAGGTGTCGACGCCGACGAAGGCGCGACCCGGCCGAGGAGGAGCGGCTCTATGCGGAACATAGGGCCAACGTGATGGAATTGGTGAAAGCGATCTCTGAAGCGAAGAAGGCTTCGGAGGTAGAGATGTTAGAGTCCTTGGAGGCTGACCCGTACGGGAAACCGTACAAGAGGGTGCGGCAAAAGCTGCGCCCTTGGCGGCCTCCACTGACTCGCACTCTGCCGCCGGAACTTCTCGATCGGACGATTCGCACACTATTTCCGTCAGTGGCGAATGTGTCCGTGGGGGCCGTAGAATCCTCCCGACCGGATGACGCACCGGAAGTTAGCGAAGGGGAACTGTCAGCGGCCATAAAAAGGATGCGTGTCAAAGACACCGCTCCTGGAGCCCGACGGTATACCCGGTCGCGCCTGGAGCCTTAGGCTCGGGTCCGTTGGAGCCATGGACACGGTCGCTGTTCACGGCGTGTCTGAAGCGGGGCCGGTTTCCACGTATTTGGAAGACGGGAAGCTGGTGCTGCTAAAGAAGGGTGGGAAAGCGGACGATACACCGTCTTCGTATCGGCCCGTCGTGCTGTTGGACGAGGTGAGCAAGCTCTTCGAGCGCGTTATTGCAGCTCGCCTCATTCGACACATGGAGGAGACTGGACCGGATCTGAGCGACCATCAGTTCCGGATTCCGCCGAGGCAAGTCGACCGTAGATGCGATCGCAAGGGTCAGGTGCCTCGCGGAAGACGCGGTGTCTCGCGGTGAGGTGGTGTTGGCGGTGTCTCTCGACATCGCCAATGCGTTCAACACCTTACCGTGGGGAACCATCACCGCGGCTCTGGTCGAGTTCGGGATACCGACGTACCTGAGACGGACGATCGGGGAGTATCTCTCGGACCGATTCGTTAGGTACCCGACGCGAGACGAGTGGTGTCGGCACAGGTGTCGTGCGGCGTTCCGCAGGGTTCGGTCCTTGGGCCGCTCCTGTGGAACATCGGTTACGACTCGGTGCTACGCGGAGCCAACCTCAGGAGTCGACGTGACTTGTTACGCCGATGACACCCTGGTGATGGCTCGCGGACGCACCTTTAGGAGGCGCGCGTATTGGCGACTGCGGGGTAGCAAGTCGTCGAACGCATTAGGCGATTGGGACTGGAGGTGGCGCTGAGCAAGTGTGAGGCATTGTGCTTCCACGACGCTCGGAACGCCCCTCCGCCTGGTGCGGAGTTGATAGTCGGTGGGACTTCCATCGCCGTCGGTACTTCTCTGAAGTACTTGGGACTCGTCCTCGACGGCAGATGGAAGTTCGACGAGCACTTTCGGCAATTGGGCCCGAAGCTCATCCGAGCCGCCGGGTCCTTGAGCCGACTTCTTCCGAACCTAGGAGGGCCTAGCGTCCGATGTCGGCGACTGTACACCGGGGTGGTGCGGTCGATGGCGTTGTACGGGGCACCCATATGGGCTGCAGACCTGTCAGCCCGTGGCCTGACATTGCTGCGATCACCGCAGCGTGTCATCAACCATACGGGTGATACGCGGTTACCGCACCGTCTCCTTCGAGGCGGCGTGCGTCTAACTGGGACGCCGCCGTGGGAACTCGAGGCCGAGTCGCTTGCGCGCGTCTACTGGCGGCGGAAGCGCGTCCTTAAACGGGGCGAGCATCCGTCTCCAGAAGACGAGAGGAGGTGGCGCCGCGAGGCTATGGTGACGATGCTTCGGCGCTGGGAGCAGCGGCTCCTAAACCCGTTGCACGGTCGCCTAACGGTGGAAGCCGTCCGTCCGGTGTTGGCGGACTGGCTCAAAAGGGATTGCGGAGTCCTCAAGTTCCGCCTGGTGCAGATACTCACGGGGCACGGCTGCTTCGGGAGCTATCTGTACTTGCGTAATTAGCAGCGGTAGGACGGACGGGCGTGCGATGAATGTGGCCACACTGTGGACACGTCGTCACCTTGGCCGATTGCCCGCGCTGGGGGAGGATAGGGCCGCGCTCGTAGCGGCAATAGGGAAGTGACCTCTCACTGCCGGCTGTGGTTCGTTCCATGGTCGGTAGCGAGGCGTCATGGGATGCGGTAGACCGATTCTGCGACTCTATTATGTCGCAGAAACGGGATACCGAACGTCTAAGGGAGCGGGTGCCTAGGAGGCAAGACGCGGTCGAAGTGCATAGAAGGCCCATCGCCAACAGGCGGGGCCGAGCACAAGACCGCCGAATGCCTCCTTAGGCCGGGGAACCTGGCGTCGCGACCGACATGGGCCGTTGGTCCGGCGCCCCCCTCGGAGAGGGTTCCCACAGGGAATGATGGCGGCGCGTTTGTATTCGACGCGCCGCAGTGTAGTAATTGTCTAAGGGGTGCTTCACCCTCCCAGGTAGGCCCGAGTACGGGCGCGGCCGGGGTTGCGGAAGAACTGTGGGATGTTATCCCGTGACCCCACATACATGGTCGTATGGGGAATACCGTGTGAAGATTTTTAGTCGGTTGGAGCCCGACACTACCGCCGTCGCCGGCCCTTATGGCTTCGGGGTGTGCACCAGCATTTTGTTACACGTAAATAAAAACCTAACCTAACTAACTAACTAACTAATAACTAACTAACTAACTAACTAACTAACTAACTAACTAACTAACTAACTAACTAACTAACTAACTAACTTACTTAGGAACCGCCCAGCCGGTAGGTGACGTGCAGGTCCGGGTGGGGTCGGAGATGAAATATCTCGGCCTCACCCTGGACAGTCACTGGGGCTTCGAAGTGCACTTCGACCGCTTGGTCCCCAAGATCGATAAGGCAGTGGGTGCTCTGCATAGACTGCTGCCTAATCTTGGGGGGGCCCCAGGGAGGGAGTCCACCGCCTCTACGGAGGTCTCGTGCGATCCATGGCCCTCTACGGGGCGCCCTTGTGGTGTAACCGCTTCACGGGCGTCTGGCGCTGCAGAGCTAAGCTCCTTAGCCTGCAGCGCAAGATGGCCATTCGGATCGCACGGGGATACCGTATGGTATCATACGAAGCGGCCACTATCCTGGCTCGGTTCCCGCCGCTCGACATTTTGGCGGAGCTGGATACACGTGTATACACGCGCGTCCGGGCCGTCGACGGCGGGGCCGGGCCGCCCATGGATGCGGGAGAGGTGCGTCGGCAGGAGCACAGGCGGGCGATAGAGGTGTGGCGCGAGCGGCTCTCGGAGCGTCGTTGCTCGCGCCAACGCATCGTCTGTGCCTTCCTGCCAAACTTCGAAGCCTGGCGAAGGAGGAATGACGCGCACGTCACCTACCGCCTGACACAGGTACTTACCGGGCACGGGTGCTTCGGTGAGTACCTGAACAGGATAGGGCGCGAACCGACCGCGCAATGCCACCATTGTGGCTGTGACCGGGATTCCGCGCAGCACACGCTAGCCGTGTGCCCCGCGTGGGTGGCGGAGCGGTGGATCCTGGTCCAGCATATCGGGCAAGACCTCTCCCCGCCGGCGGCAGTAGCGGCTGCGCTAGCGGGGAGATCTAAATGGAAAGCGCTGGGCTCCTTCTGCGAGTCAGTAATGACCCAGAAGGAGACCGCAGAACGGGATCGGGAGAGGGCCGATCTCGTTCGGAGATGGCGCAAAAATTAAGGTACGAAATAAGCTCACCGATCTAAATCCTCCCTGGCCATATGAGATGCGGTTCAAAGCCGTGCCCCATCCATTCGGACGTAGTTTGTCGAAAACATTCACGAGCCTTTGGTGCTTTTAGCACTATCACTGACACTCACGATGAACTTTGACTCACATACTCTCATACAGAGCACTCCCCGGCTTGCACTTTCTACCGCATTCGGTTACGCCTTAACATATTGTGAACTGTCCAGTATGACACACTTGTTTCATTCCGACCCCTTTAACAATTTAGCGATACTTCGTCTACCTAAGTTCGGATACCGGCGAACGACATCTAAAATGCGCTTTTCGGACTGAACAGCCACTTGACTTCCACGTCCTGCCGCTACTGTAGCAATGGGCCGCTTTTCCAACACTCGATAAAATGCTTATCAGTCGAGAATCAGCCGGATGTCAAGCAGTCGGGAATCTCTCTCGGTAAATTCACAATGCACGCGAAGCATTCCCGCGACCTTCACCTAACATATTACTGTATTCACGAGCATTATAAACGCACGCGTTAGGTATTATTAAAATCTTATATATGTAATTATCACTCTGTTATTTGTAATACCTATTCAATAAAATAAATAAGCAAATAAAACGCAGTAGCGACGATAATTAATTTAGTATGTGCACATTCTACGTTACCAGATTTCTCAGAATTAACATTAAAATTTCATTATTGCCTACTTTAGAGGAAAATCGAGCAATTGGCCTGTCTCGAGATGTATTTGGTTTCAATTTGAATTCAAAACCATATTTGAAAACAGGTAGGCACGTTCACAACTATCTAAAATTACTTGCAATTTTTATTATGAACACCATTCATTGCCGTTTTATTCTTTTTTAGTAATGTATTTTTTGAAACTGTCCTTTTATTTAGCTAAATATATAATAAATCCTGACTAAATAAAATATAAAATGTCCTATCCTAATATAAATGTCCTAAAATGTAAAATCCTAACTAAAAAAAAAATATTTTTTTTTTAGTCAGGATCTATTTTTTTTCCCGTCCCATCACCAAAGGTGTCATTAGTACTATCGTGTCTTCGCTTTCGGAAGCGGTCTCCTAAAAATCTGTATATGAATAGAATAGAGTTATGCGAAAAAATATGATAACTCAAAAATAGTCCGCTTTTAGCATAATGCATGAACAGAGGTTAAAATTGTAGCAAATGATCACCCTTATCTTCTCCTAACGGATATATACGGAATTACCAATAACCTTGTATATATTTGTGGTGTAATAATGCAACAGAGAGCGAATTTATTCGCTAATCTATTGCTATGAAGGAATTCACACCTTAACACTTGAATTCAAGATATGAATGACAGCTGACACATAGCGCTTAGTGTCGTTTTCCGTGATTGTTACAAAATTAAAATAGAAAATCTTTATTTATACACGAGATTATTAAGTAATTAAAATGGCCACTGGATAAAGTTACTGTGGAAATGTTATTGAAAGCCTAAAGTAAAAGGGAACAGCCAAATAGTAGGATTCAAATATATTTGACAGCCGTCATCAAGCGGCAATAAATTTGCAAAATTATAAAGTGTTGTTCATTGTTATTACATGATACATTGAAAGTATAAAGACATAGTGCTCTGAAAAATAAAATAATAGTAAATATAAGATTGAAACATTCATCACGGATATCGCCGTTATACACTAAATGAATACGCAAAACCCGAAAGAATAATTTATATATTCAAACATCGGAAGCAACAGAACAATCGGAAGTAAAGTGTACATAAATATAGTGTATGAGACAATATGTGTAGTGTTTTTATTTTATACTGTTTTGGGTAATGTGGCATCAGGGCGGAATGCCACTCCCAATATTTACTGTTGTGCGTGTTCTTGGCCTTCTAGTATAGTCCGCCGGTAAATAAAAATATCACAGAAATGTTGAGGATATTGAAATTATATTTGATACGTTTTGTTACATTAGAGATAAATACATTCGGAAAGTCTAAGCAAAAAGTGTGTATTAATGAAAATTTTTGACATATCTTTATATAAAATTTTTCTAATTCCAAATACAATTTTGAATATTTTTTTCGTCTTAAAAATCCTCTTTGGTGATGGCGAGCGCTAGTCGCCACATCACCCCCCTACGGAGTGGTTTAAGCTACTTAAATCACTATAACTTAAAATAACAAAATTGTCAATATGCTAAAACTTATATACTAAACAAATTATTTAAAAAAACGAAACAATGCATATAATATACAACATAGCACAACAATATTAGACAAAATCATCAAAATTTTTAAATTTAACCCGTCTACCAGCACGAGTAGTGTAGGAACGTGACGGTACTGTAGGTGCATTGGCAGACGGCGGAGTTAATTGTGAAAACTCCGAGGGCGCAGTTAAACGATCAGCGACCTGCGCGTCGGAGTCAGTACGCTCGATGTACGCAGGCTTGATCCTATCGACACTGACAACCACTGTCCGACCCTTGACGTCGATGGTGATGGTTTTACCATCACTGGACCGATCGACCACTTTGTGAGGGCCAGTGTAAGGTGGTTGAAGTGGGCGCCGTACTGTATCATAGCGTAGGAATACGTGGGATGCTGTAGCCAAATCTTTAAAAACAAAAACAGCCGGAGTAGAGTGTCGTGAAGCAGGTACAGGACGAATGGATTCCATGTGGCGTCGTAATTTAACGACGAAGTCGTTGGGATCCTCGAACTTAGTCACGTCTTGCGATGAAACTAAAAGTTCTCCGGGAAGACGTAATGTTGTACCATACAACATCTCAGAGGCAGTTGCTTTCAAATCCTCTTTATATGCTGAGCGCATGCCCAGTAGCACGAGTGGGAGAGCTTTGGTCCAAGAGTCACCGTGACACATAAGAGATGCCTTTAAAGTACGGTGGACACGCTCTATCATTCCATTTGCACTCGGATGATAAGCCGTTGTGCGAATGCGCTTCGTGGCGAATCTGTGCGTCAAACGTTGGAACAGATCGGACTCAAACTGTGAGCCACGATCGGTCGTTATGACTGAAGGCACGCCAAAACGTGGGACCCATTCTCTCGTGAAAACGTCAGCCACTTCTTCGGCAGTGACGGTGCGCATAGGCCAGACTTCAGGCCATCTGGTCACCCTATCGATTGCCGTCAAACAGTAACGATATTCGTTACAAATGGGCAAGGGACCAACAATGTCCATATGAACGTGGAGAAATCGACCGGATGGAGTGTCGAAAGTACCAAGAGGGGCAGAAATATGTCTCGACACTTTACTGCGCTGGCAAGCTGCGCAAGTAGTACACCACTCTTTACAGTCCTTGTTCATCGAGGGCCATACGTACCTTTCGGAGATAAGACGCAAGGTTGCCCGTACGCCAGGGTGGCTTAAACTGTGAAGTTTATTGAACACCGTACGGCGAAGGTTCTGGGTAACGAATGGACGAGGTTTGCCAGTTGAAGTGTCACAGGTCAGAGAAATGTCAGTACCAGGAATAGGTATTTTAGACAATTTCAAGCTAGAGCCTTTGGAAACCAGCTCTGCTAGTTCCGCGTCTGAATTTTGTGACTTGGCAAGTACTTCGTACTCTTGCTCTAATGTAATGGCATCGATGCGAGACAAGGCGTCGGCCACGACGTTGTCTTCGCCTTTGATATACCTAACATCAGTAGTGTATTGACTGATGAATGACAGTTGGTTGAGTTGAGGAGAGGGAAGCTTTTCTCGACGTTGCACGAAAGCATACAGTAAAGGTTTGTGGTCAGTAAAAATCGTAACGTGCTGAACCTCGAGTATATGACGGAAATGTTGTACACTTTCGTAAACCGCCAAGAGCTCTCGGTAATAAGCAGGCCATTCAGACTGGCGTGGAGTATGTTTCTTACTAAAAAACGCCAGTGGATGCCACTGACCGTTGACTTCATGTTGAAGACAAGAACCGATATGTACACTAGAAGCGTCTGTAAAGAGACCTAATCGTGCGTCGCTCACAGGATGCTGTAGAAGCGTTGCATCGGATAAATTTTCCTTGCAGGCTTCAAATGTCTTGTGGAGATCGGGTGTCCAGGGAAAAGGTTTTGCACCTTTACTTTTGGTGGACACAACAGCATCAATCAAAGGAGCCTGGAATTTAGCTGCATGCGGAATAAAACGCCTGTAGAAATTGAGCATGCCGAGGAAACGTCTCATGCCTTGAACTGTCTGAGGAGGAGGAAAATCACGAAGATTTTGGACTCGCTCCTGTGGGGGACGTGTACCTTCGGCATTGATCAAATATCCCAGAAATACTATTTCACTGGCACCAAAAACGCACTTCGATGTATTTAACACAACTCCATAGTCTTGCAAACGTTTGAAGAGTATACGGAGGTGTAGTCGATGAGTGGATTCATCGGGAGAAAAAATAAGGACATCGTCAAGATAGGGGAAAACAAAAATCGAGACCCCGTGTGACCTCGTCGATAAAACGCTGGAAAGTTTGTCCAGCATTACGCAAACCGAAGGTCATGAAAGGAAACTCGAAGAGACCAAATGGAGTTACGATGGCGGTCTTCGAGATATCTTCTTCAAAGACAGGGATCTGATGGTATGCCTTGACAAGGTCCAAAGTGCTAAAAATTTTGGAGCCAGAAAGACTGTTAGCAAAGTCATTGATATTCCTAATAGGATATCGGTCTGGGATAGTCCTAGCATTTAAAAAACGATAGTCACCGCATGGACGCCAAGAGTCATTTTCTTAGGTGCCATGTGCAGTGGGGAAGCCCAAGAACTTTCAGAAGGCCTGGCAGTGCCGGAACGAACCATGTCTTCAAATTCTCGTTTGGCAGCAATAAGTTTTTGAGGTGCCAAACGACGTGGTCGACAAAAAACCGGAGGCCCTTCAGTAGTCCTTATAAAATGTACAGTATTGTGCTTAACAACTCTGGGTAACCCGGGTGGGCGGGTTATATTTGGAAACTCAGCGAGCACTTGTGAGAAAGGTGAGTCAACACAAGTAAGAGTTTTAACACTAACCTGCGAAATTTCAGCGACTGTAGTGGAAATCGATAGCTTGGTACAGCCATCAATGAGACGCTTGTGTCGGCAATCAGGCAAGAGATTATAGTGACTAAGGAAGTCAGAGCCTATGATTGGAATACCAACGTGTGCTATTACGAAATTCCACTGGAAATCCCGGCGGAGACCTAAATTAAGGCGTAGACAAATATTGCCATACGTTCGGATAGAACTGCCATTAGCGGCGCTGAGGTGGTAGTCATTAACTATGGACCTACCCTTTAACAAACGTCGAGGGTAGCAACATAAATCAGATCCAGTATCAATTAGGAACTGGATTTTTGAAGCTTTATCCGTGACAAATAGTCGGCGGCCGGGATGGTGACAATCAGTAGCCGCCTCTACTGACTGCTGCTGGAGTTTTCCTGCTGCGGCTTCCAATTGCAGGGCTTGATGCACTTGTTTGCTCTATTGTTAAATCTTGCATGATACCAACATAGTTCATTCTTCAGAGATGAATTACGTGGACGCCGGTTAGCTGAAACTGAGCGCTGACTGGAACTACTACGTCTATTATTGGTGGAGAGAGTTGCAATTTGTCGGCTGAGGGCATCAAGCCGTCGCATCATATCGTGCATTAGAGCTTCTTCTTGCAATAACGCTTCCGCCATGTTTTAAGAATAAAAAGATAAAAACTGTTACCGAAAATAAATGTAGCGATGCGATGTAAATTTCTAGTAAAAATCTTCTCAAGCTTTCTGTGAGTCCGTGTGGCGTTGGCTGGTGCGGCGTCGGAAAAAATCTTCACACCAAAAATACTTCTCGAAAAAATCTTCGACACGAAGAAGAAGAAGAAGAAAATCTTGCCGTTAAGAATCACGTCGGGGTCACCAATTTGGGTAATGTGGCATCAAGGCGGAATGCCACTCCCAATATTTACTTTTGTGCGTGTTCTTGGCCTTCTAGTATAGTCCGCCGGTAAATAAAAATATCACAGAAATGTTGAGGATATTGAAATTATATTTGATACGTTTTGTTACATTAGAGATAAATACATTCGGAAAGTCTAAGCAAATAGTCGCCACACTGTGAATGTTTATTTTTATTGCTCTATTTTTAATTTTAATTTAAGTATCTATAGCTATGTTGCGCAGCGCTCAGTCGCCCAATCCGAGCGTGGTGGACACCATGAGTAGTACGTCACCAGGCAATTTATATCAGTGCTCAGTGTGTTCCCAGGTACGTTTTTTTCGTAGCAAAAGAGGCTTAAACATACACATTGGTAAGGTTCACTAATCTCAATCCGTCATCTATAGCCCTACACAGAGTACACCCAACACCCATCTTCCTATTCCTAATCCACCTTTGTGGGAGCTTTTGAGTAACTTGAAAAGTAGTACCCCAGTTTTAAAACGAATTCCACGCGGTGCTCGTTTTACTGTGGCTCAGGCTTTAACAGACTCTATTAAAAAGGTAACTTCTGAAAATACTAAGCATGCCTGGGAACAGCTGCTGACTTTTCCTTATAAGACGCTCCATGTTAGTAGGCAAAAAACCAACAATAACTCTAGTTTGACTTCAGAAATCAAAAATAATTGCATTAGACTTCAAAATTTACAGTGTGGGGATACAAGCACTCATCGCACTTCTGGCAAGCCTGTCAGCGAGTATAGTAACTATCGTCGTATAGAGAACAAGCTTGCTGATGGTGACGTCAGAGGGGCAGCTCGGCTGCTTTTTACTAGTGACGTATTAGCTCCGAATACACCGGAAACCTTATCAAGTCTAAAGGATAAACATCCACTTTCAGCAACCAATCTACTTTTACCCGATCCACCATTACCCCCTGACTCAGCCCTTCAAGTCACAGCTGAGGATGTCTGTCGCGCAGTTATGTCTTTCCCGAGCGGGTCCGCTGGAGGATTTGATGCCCTAACTCCACAACACCTAAAAGATCCAATAGGCTGTGGCAGTGGCAACGCCGGGGAAGGACTTCTAACTGGGTTAACTGGGCTCATAAATCTAATGCTCTCAGGTCGTGTGAATATCGAAGTTATCGATACCTTATACGGAGCCAATTTATGCGCCCTCACTAAAAAAGATGGTGGTATCAGACCAATCGCAGTCGGCTGTACATATCGACGCCTCGCCGCCAAAGTTTGCTGCGCTAAGAAAAAAGACATTGTCGGTAGCTATCTGAAACCACTTCAACTAGGTTTTGGTTCACCCGGGGGATGTGAAGCAGCTGTCCACGCATTAAGAACTTTCCTGGGCAATGACGGCGGAGAAGTGTTGCTGAAAGTGGACATAAGGAACGCCTTTAATACTATCGATAGAGGCGCCTTTTTGACTCAAGTGAAACAAAATTTTCCAGACATTTTTGGGTTTCTTTGGCAATGCTATAGCTTATCTTCCAAATTAATATATAAAAATAATTTAATTCTATCTTCGGTAGGTTGTCAGCAGGGAGACCCCTTAGGGCCGGTTATCTTCAGCCTTGCCATTCATCCCATTTTACAAAAATTAGAATCCAAATTTAATACATGGTATCTCGACGATGGCACCCTAGGAGGCGACATAGAAACAGTTTTAAAAGATCTAATTTATTTACAGACAGAATTCGCACTAATTGGTTTAGAATTGAACTTTTCCAAATGTGAATTATTTTTTCTCAATCAGTCTTTGAACAATGATTACAATTATTCAAAATTTAGTAGTGTTGCTCCAGGTATCAAAACTATAGAAAAGATTCCTTCGCCTTCTAGGTTCTCCAATTTCAGATGAAGCAGTGCCAAATTTTATTGAAGAAAAAATTCTAAATTACCGTAATTGCTTAGACCGTCTTCAAAAAATTAACAATCATATGGCTATTTATATTATTCGTTACTGCCTTTTTGTCCCAAAATTTACGTATTTCCTTAGGTGTTGTCCACTTTGGAAGCATCCAGAATTATTACAAAGTTTGGATAACATCGTGAGGGATACACTTACGTCCATTTTGAATATACATTTAGAAGATCGTGTTTGGACGCAAACTACCTTACCCATCAGGTTGGGCGGATTAGGTATTCGCAAAATTTCTAGTGTTTCATTACCAGCATTTTTGAGTTCGGTCCATGCTAATGAAATTTTAATTCGGGAAATTTTAGGTAACGCATTTGCAAAAATCAATATAGTTGGCCGGATCGAAGGGAGGAACGCTTGGTCGATGGCCTGCCCTCACTTTGATCTACCCACAGACCTGTCCTCGCAGAAGCAATGGGATGGACCGCTTTGCAGTTTGGTCCGGGAGAATCTCGTTGATACAGCCCAAAATACTGCAGAGCGTGCTCGTCTCATCGCTGTCAGTGCTTGGGGGTCAGGTCTGTGGCTACAGGCTCTTCCATCCCCTAACACTGGGATCTTAATGGATTCCACTTCGTTCCGATTGGCAGTATGTATTAGGCTGGGCGCTGCATGTTTTATGCCACATCGTTGTCGCTGTGGCGAAATGGTCGACCAGCTGGGACACCACGGGCTATCATGCCAGCGTAGTGCAGGACGCATTTCCCGGCACTCCAACCTCAACGACATCATCCGTCGGGCTCTTACCACCGCTAATGTTCCATCAACTTTGGAACCAAATGGACTATTGCGTAGTGATGGTAAGAGACCAGACGGTATGACTCTTATACCCTGGAAGATGGGACGGCCTTTAGTATGGGATGCCACAAGCGTCGATACTTTGGCGCCGTCACATCTTCCAGAATCTTCTGTTGAGGCTGGAGCGGCCGCTGCAACTGCAGAAAACCTCAAGCGGCGCAAATATAGTAACCTCGATAGGGGTTTCATATTTGAGCCGTTTGGGGTAGAAACTTTGGGTCCGTGGGGTCCTAGTGCACATCACCTTTTTAATGTGTTAGCTAAGAAGTTGGTCGACACATCTGGTGACCAGAGGGCTGGCTTATACCTTGCACAGAGGCTAAGCATTGCCATACAACGTGGCAATGCTTCCAGCCTTCTGGGCACACTGCCAAGCGATGACGGTTTGGCACAGTTATATTTTTTGTAAATATTTTGTAATATCTTTTTAATTGTAAATATTTCTTTATTAGTTAGTATATCAAAAAAAAAGATATGAACTTGAATATTGGATGCAAATTTAATAAGCAGTTCATATTTGACTTAAGCTTTATTGGTAGCAATAATTTTTGAGAAGAATCTCTTTTAACAATTTTTGAATCTAAATACCTTTGATTATGACATCAAATCGCTTGTGTATCTTTAAATTTAAAAACTTAGTTCGTCTAATAAGAAGCTTTAAGATATTGGCCATTTGACCTGTGCTGACAAGGTCGACTTAACGACGCCGTGTCGGTGGTCGGCAAGATCGGTTACTCTTGCGACGCTCAGTGAATGGGCCCGGCCATTGCACGGAGATCACACGCAGCGTCAATCGACACTTTATTCGCGCACTTTATTAGATCCAAACAAAAGAAAAAAAAATGGGAAATAAAATAAAATGCAGTGTGCACATAGCCAACGTTTTATTTATTAAAAAATATCATTAGACTTAATTTCTTAGAACTACCGTATCCAAAGATAAATTACAAACTGACCACACAATAAAATAAATTATAGTATCCAGCTAATTGTGTCCATACAAGAGTCAAGAAAAGCATTTCCGCTCGCAGCGGCCGCGGAGCATCGGAGCAAGACCGACCCAAACGAAGTTCTGTCATCTCCATTCCAGAATCTCCAATGCCGGCCGCAGATATTTTGTATCTTCTCTATATTAAGAGAAACGTCAGAACGAATACGTTGTGTTAATAAGCGTGGGCAGAGACCGGCGCGTGCGCCGCCCGCTTAATTGTTGTTAATCTTGTTAATCTAAAACAACTTAAGTCAGTCCGATTCCCATGTTCCGACGGAGCCCACGCCGCCGCACCCTCCGATTACTTACTGCTACTTAGCCATTACTAAACACGCCCGCCTCGCCTTCACCGGATTATATTCGAGAGGAGAGCAATTGCGAGAGAAACTGCGGCTGTCGACCCACATTCGTATTGTTTAATTTAAAAAAAAATTGTGCCCAGTTTACACGAAGTAAACTCCCGGAGCCCGCGGCGAGCACGTGCGCGGCGTCGTCTGGAATGTAGCGTATCACAAGCGCGGAGCCGGGCTCCACTACGGTTCTTTACCGTATAAATACAATAGGGCACAGCACCGCCTGCGGAGTGCGCGCCACGAGTACGCCCAGCGCTAGCGGAGCCCTAGCGCGGCCGCCGCCGACGTGTACGCCGGCGACGGTGTGCCGCGTGCTAGTGGTGAGGGGGCGCTCGCTGCAGCTCGGACAGGTGGTCGGCGATGGTGCGCGCCGCCTCTCCCGTCAAGATGGAGCGGTGCGTGCCGGCGAGCTGGTGCGTGGCCAAGGGGCCGGCGCACAAGTCAGCCAGCCCATAGTCCTCGCCCAGCGTCACGTAGTTGTCGCGCGCCGTAAACAGCGTGACGGGGGCGCGCAGGCGGCGCGCCGGCTTGTATGTGTCGCCGGCCACAAGCTTGCGGTAGAAGGACTCGGCAGCGGCGGCGAGAGCGGCGGGCGCGTGCGGCGTGACGTCACGCAGTAGTGACGTCACGTGTTGCACGCGCGCCTCCCATCCGCCCATCGCTTCCAGCTCACCGAACACCTGTTCGCAAATAACATTAAATAAATAAAGTTACGGCCAAATGAATGTCCTACTGTCGGGCGCTGGCCTTCTCTCAAGAGAGAGTACTGAGGCGCCGCAGCGGTGTTACCTTGTTGGCGTCAAGCTCCGTGAAGAGTTGCGCGAAGTAGGTGAGGGCGTCGGCCTCGTCCGTGGCGGCGGAGCGCGCGGCGCGCTTGGCCTTGCCGCGCGTGGTGTGCGTCGCCACGTACGCCGGCGAGCCGTCCACCAGCACCACGCGCGCGCTGCACCCGGCCTGCCGACGACTGCACTTTGTACACTTGCTCAACATTTTGCGTCAGTCATCTATATATATAGTATACATCTATATCTATATGTTATGTGTCGTGTATGTAGAATTCATAAATGCATCTAAAGTCAAATTAAAACATAACGATGTTAAAGTTTTAAAGACATAATATCCCCGTGGAGTGAGCGGCTTGTTGTTCTCAGTCTTGCGCGCCGCTGAACATCAGCGCGGTGGCAGGGTTGCGACAGCACGCGCAGTGACGTCGACCAACGTCTTCTTGTCCATTATTTCTTTGTTTGTTTTATGTTTAACTGTAATTTTTTTAAATGTGTGTCATATTTTGATTGTAATGAGTTTGTATAATGTCAATAATGACAATGTCTATGACCAATGTGTTTTTGTGTTTATTTTGGTTATAGCACGCGTGTATTGACGGCGCCGCGCCACGGCATGAGGCGCACCTGTTCCAGCTGCAACGCCATCTCGAAGGCGACGCTGGCGCCGAAAGAGTAGCCCAGCAGCGTGTAGGGAGGCGCGGGCTGCGCGGCGCGCACTTGCTGCACGTAGAAGGCGGCGAGCGCGGCCATGTCAGCCAGCGGCGCGGCGCGCGTGCACTGCAGCCCCAGCACCGGTGCCCGCACTCCGCGCGCCACTCCCGCCAGCCCCCACACCACACCCTCGATCGGATGCACCTGCAACGCACCAAGCTCCTTTACACACCGCACTCGGCCCCGCGGCCCGCTCTTCGCAGGAAATCAGCGCAGTGCGGCGAAATGTTTGTTTACTTATATGATATGCTACAATAGCGCCGGAGCGGGCGCTGTCTCCGCGCGCGTGCGGCGGCGGAGTGACGATATTTAAACTCACCATAAAAACAGGCTTTATGTCGTGACCGTCGGGCGCCGCGCTGGGCAATGTTACGAGCACCTGCTCGGGCACCAGCTCGTCCAAGCCCGTGAACCGCACAATGCTATCGTCGGGAGGAGCCCCTCCCTCCGCTGCGCTCGGCGTCTCTGCCGCAGCGTCGGCCTCGGCCTCGCCGCCGGCCAGCACTCGCAGCTTGGCGAAGGTCAGCGCCCTGATCTCCTGCACGCCCAGCACCACGTCGTAGCCCCGCTCCAGCGTCTGCTTGATCTCCGCACCCATCAACGAGTCCATGCCTAGTTCTGCGAGGTTAGCAGATTCCGACACTTTGCTCGGATCTTTGATACCTGTCAGAGTAAAGACTAGATTTAAACTATTCAAGTCACGGCACGGGACACGCCCTCGGGACCAGTCAGTCTGTACTGATCTGTCTTTAAGTAATATTAACGTTGATAAAAAGACAAAGAAGACGGAAGAGGAGACAGAGAGAGAGTACAATGGCCGGCTCACCCAGTATGTTGGCCACGGCGTGCAGCAGGTCATGCTTGGGCGAGGCGGGCGCGCGTCGCTTGTCCGCCAGCACCATGGAGGCGGCCACGGCGTGAGGGCGTGCCAGCAGCGTGCCCAGCGCCGCCATGCAGGACGCGATGCGCTGCGGCACCGTGCCGCCCACTACGCTCTCATCACCGCCCATCGTCTCCACGATCAGCCCCACCTCGCCTGCCGACAAGAAGCGCCCATGAGTACGTTACCGCCTGAGCGCGCACGGCGCGTCGACGCACGACCTACCGATGGCGCCCCACTGCACGGCGAGCCCGGGCAGCCCGTCGGCCTGACGATGCTCCATGATGCGTTCCATGGCGGAGTTGGCGAGCCCGTAGTTACTTTGTCCCGGGTTGCCGCGTCCACAGGAAACAGACGAGAACACCACAAAATACTCCAGTTCCGGGCACAGCTCGCGTGTCGCCGCGTCCAGAGCTTTCGTACCTGGAGTAACATGATTATCTTCAGTCACGCAGCTTTCAGTTTATGAAACATCGACAATAACACCAATTTAGATTTTCAATTAAATCAATCGAATATAACTTAGTAACATAATTTAGAAAAATAAATAAAGTGTTTGAAGCCACCCCATCCGATGCATCTGTCTCGGACGGCGGGCTAGGGTTCAGGACCGACCGTCGATCTTGGGGCGCGCCACGGCGCGGAAGTCGTCGGGCGTCTGGTTCTCGAGGAAGGCGTCTCGCAGCACGGCGGCCAGGTGGAACACGCCGCCGACAGGCGCCGCGTCCCGCAGCAGCGCGCGCGCGCCCGCCGCGCTCGTCGCGTCCGCCGTGCTGAGCGCCACGTGCACGCCGCGCGCCCGCCACCTGCCGGCACACGACGACACGGCTACACCACACGCGACTGGCCATGGGACTACTTTATGATATTTTATGTATTATTGTGTCGCTACAATAGACGCAGCGTTGAGAAAGCGTACCGCCGTATGCACCAGGACTGGTAGCCGGTGCGCACGCCGGAGCGCGAGTTGAAGAGCAGCCTCGTGGCGCCGCGCAGCACCAGCCACTCAGCCAGCTCCAGCCCGAAGCCGCCCAGCCCGCCTGCCACCACACAACACTTCGTTAACGCCAACAACAACAACTTACAACAACGAGCGCACGACCCGTTAGCCTTACTATCACAAAAACTAGACCCTAGACCTAGACTAGAACTATAGCCTTCACCACCAAGAGATGTAGTCCTTGAAACTACACTTGTTCCTTATTTACGGTTTCTGAACCTCTGTCGGTCGTCAACGACCACATGTTCAGGACATTCGTTTTACTGTGTCGCGGTGTGCGGCAGGGTGGTGTGCCTAGGGGGGCGCGGCACGTACCGACGAGCACGTAGGTCTTGTCGGGGTGGAAGTAGGTCCGCGGCACGGCGGGCACCAACTTAGGGCGCGGGGCCTGCTCGTCGCGCACGCGCACTACCACCTTGCCTATGTGCTTGCCGGCCGCCATGTACCTGCAAGATAATATGAATAATATTTACAAATACATTATGATTGTTTGATTTATTTGATACGTCTGAAATTTGGCCATGGTAATATTTTTAGACAATTTTGTTGATTAGTTTTAATAAAAACATATAAACCTAAATTTCCACCTTTCTACAACCAATTGAATGATATTGTTAAAATAAACATGTCCCAAGGCCACACGGCCACGCGGCGGGCAGATGGAACACGTATCGACACGATCTTCCTCTTACAATACAATATCGACGCTCGCCGACCAAACAATTCACAGATATTATTGTTGGGTTCTTCAGAACAGAAGAACACCAAATACATTTGCAAAAGTTTGTGAGTAAAGAAAGTGATGCAACAACGATGAAACACTCTCTCAAATAACGCTCTCTCAAATTGGCCGGCACATCAGCTAAGCCCTAAAAAACCTAAAATATTTATTATATACATTCTTATATTATGACTACCTTTGTGGCTTTGTACGAAGATACTACCAAAACTCCGGACACCAGTCACCGCCGCTCCACAATGCACTGGCACGTTGGGAGACAGAGCATTAATCTCCTAAGATGGAGTCACGACGGTCATCGAGGCCGCCAGGAGCGGAAGGTACCGTCGGTGACTTGTTAGCTTGTGAGCCGCCACCAACCTGAAGGCTTGCTCCAGCTGCTGGTCGGAGAACACGGTGCTGGGCAGCGGGCGCACGGCCCCGCCGGCGATGCCCTCCGACACGCAGCGCACTACGGCGGCCCTGTCGGGGCAGTCGCCGCGCGCGTCGAACAGAGCGTCCAGCAGGATGCCGTGGAACGTCGTGTTCTTCAAAAATATTGCCATGCCCTGTTGCCCCGGAATAAACACATGTAAGAAACACATACAAACATTTTAACGAGTAAAACGACTTTTTCACCAGATAAAGTAAATTAGCAATCACCAGGGGCGTGTTGTTGGAGAGATCTAGTTTCCCGATCTCCAGGAAGCGCCCTCCGTTGGCCAGGCAGCGCACCGAGGCCAGCAGCTTGTCGGCGGCCAGCGAGTTGAGCACGAGATCGACGCCGCGGCCGCGCGTGCGCCGCAGCACCAGCTGCTCGAAGCTGGTGTCGCGCGAGTTGCCGATGTTCTCGTCGGGCAGCGAAGGGAAGCGGGCGCGCAAGAACGCGCGTTTGTCGGCCGTGCCCACCGTCGTGAACACGGTGCAGCCGGCGTGCAGTGCAATGGCGATGGCCGCCTGCCCGACGCCGCCTGTGCCCGCGTGCACCAGCACACTGTCGCCGCGCCGCATGCGTCCGCGTACACTCAGCGCGTAGTAAGCCGTGGCGTATGCCACCGGCACCGTCGCCGCCTCCTCCAGCGTCCACTCGGCCGGCACCTCCCACAGGAAACCCTCGTCGGCCAGCACCGTGGTGGCCAGTCCGCGCGCCGCCACCATACCCATCACGCGCTTGCCGTCGGGTGAACGGCCGCTGAACTCTAGGCCGAGTATGCATTCCTGTTCATCATCAACCACAAGTTATATTTATTAGTTTGTTACCAGTGTTATGAGTAGTGTAGGAGTACAGCTGCCACACCTGTCCCGCGAGGTCGCCGGGCAGCGCGTCGGGCGGCAGCTTGCCCGTGGCCAGCATGACGTCGCGGAAGTTGAGCGGCGCGAAGTGCACGGCGCAGAGCACGCGGCCCGTAGGCGGCGCGCTGCAGAACCCCAGGGGGCTCTCCACCCAGCGCAGCGAGGAGAGGTCGCCACGAGTCAGCGTGTTCACATACGCGTGCTCCACCTTCACAAATTTATTTGTACCTCATAAATACACGCATCGCTTCACACTGAATTAAGGCCGACGTGTTGTCAATTGTAAACTCAGGTGATGTTAAGATCGCTCGTGGCGCAATAGGTGTGACCACCAACCATTTTTTTATGATCGATCTTATATGTTCAGACTCCCTTTAAGAAATTATAAACCTGCCTGCAACTGGAGGTCGCTCGAGTCGGGCAGAGACAGGTGCCGGTAGGAGCCCCAAACGCCATTACGCAGCACGTTTACGGCGAGGTCCTTGTGCAACTGCGCAGCGTAGACGGGAGTGTCGGGCGCGAAGGGCTCCGCAGCGTCTGGCAGGTAGAAGACGCGCAGTGCCCGGCCCCCGGGCTCCGCACGCAGACACGTGCCAAGCCCCAGCACTCCGCTGGCCGGCGCACGAGACCACGCGTACACGATTACGTCCTCGCTCTCCGCGCGCTTGAGGGCCTCGCGCAGCGTCTCCACCCAGCCGTACGACGAGTCCTCGCCGATCTCGACGAGCACGCGAGGCTTCGCCAGCTCGGGCTTCTTGCGGAGCAGAAGGTACTCGCAGCCGGCGGCGCGCTGGCGGCCGACAACTACGAGAGTGGCACTCTCGACGGCGTCCCGTGCGCTCCGTTGCTCCAGGATGTCGTGTGGCTCCTCGAGTAGCAGCATCCCGGTGGGCGCGAGTGCCGCGGCCAGGTGACGCAACACAGGCGCGCCGTGGCGGGCGAGCACGTCGGCCGCCAGCACGGCGTGGCACTCGGCGTCCGGCGGCGTGGCGCGCGGCTCCTTGTTCGTCACCTGCGTGGAAACGTAAACAAATTATTATGAAGTATTTGTTAATCGCTAAGCAAAGAGTCGCCTTTCGAACCACCGGAGCCAGCCGATACCGCACAACAGGACATCACTACAGCTCAACTCATGAAAGAAATTAAGGAGATAGCATCAAAACTCAGTCCTCTTGACTCTCTTCTTGCTGACATTAGAGACTTAAGGGCTAATCATGAACAGCTTCAAAAGACTATTGCTCAATGTATATATGTCCAAGAAAATACTAAACATGGAATCACGGGTGGCTGAAGTTGAGCATGTCAAAGTAGATGTTTCTAATCTATAGAACAAAGTTGAGAAACTTGAAGCACATCTGCAGGTTAGGTGAGGTTACGTTATTGTTCAGCCCTGTAGTTCTGGGCTCTCAAGAATAAGACTACGGTATCCCCTGCCTGTCGTAGAAGGCGACTAAAAGGGGCCTCGGGTTCACTGGGCGACAAGGGTGGGGGCCTGAGTCGTCCACCAAAGTGGACCCGGAAAGAAGGCGACATCGGCTGGCCCGTGTCGCCTTGCGCTGTGGATTGATGATTTTAGGTAAGAACTCATTACAACCACCGCCTTCCCCCCAGAAGGCGGGGTATCTTTCTGAAGATTTCCTCCCCGTGAACAAAAAAAAAAAAAAAAAGGTTACGTTATTGTTATTATTGAATAACGTCGAAATTAAAGGACTATACCATATATATATATATATATTAAAGGACCATAACTAAAGGCGAGAATCTCCTGAATATAATTACAGCCATTGGTCAGCAAATTCAATTCACAATTCAAGTCATTCACAGCAAATCAAATAAATTACGTCACCAAAGTACCCAGCCGAGATCCTAATGGCACCAAGCCCATAATTGTATGCTTCAATAATCGTTCTGTAAAGAAGGATTTTGCGGCAGCTGCCAAGAGACACAGCTGCAAAAAGCTCACTATGGTTTCGGAGACAAGCCGCTATAACAACCGGCAGCGCTCGCACCAGTTAAGTATACAAACCCACAAGTCTACTGCATTCCGTGGTAGTTTTCGATATGCGGCGTCAAAATGTTGGAATAACATCCCCGCCTATTAGGACGTCTAAAACATTACTTATATTTAAAAAAAAATTGAAAAGTTTCTTAACCGAGTCTCAACGTAACCACGCCAACATCAAGTACGACAAATCGTTTATATAACACTATATTTATGTTATTTATTATATAATTTGTTTATATATATATATATGTATATAACTATATATTTATATATATATATATGTATCTATAGCTGCTTTTTTTAATAATAAATAAAATAAAATAGCCTTTATTGCCTTCAGGTTTTTTTTTATAATAATTAAGTAGTAAACGGTTTGCCTACTTACTAAACTAGATTAATATCCTAGTTCTAAGTTTTGAATACTAAATTTAAGTGCTCGGCAACTGGTTGTGGATGGCTTGTCTGTCGACAAAGGCCTCCTCTAAAGATTTCCACGAATGTCTGTCTTTTGCTACCCGGCTCCACAGCGGACCAGCTATTCTCTTAAATTCGTCTTCCCATCTTTTAATTTGTCTACCTCTACTTCTTTTGCTATCTCTTGGGTACCATTCAGTCATTAACCTTGTCCATTTCTCTTTACTTTCCCTTAGCCTGTCCAACGCCATTTAAGCTGTCTGTAGGCTGTGTGTGCATTTTTAAATTTTGTTTTCATTTTTATTTCTTGAATCTTCATTCTATCTCTTCTTTTTATACCTAAAATACTCCTCTCTATTGCATTTTGGCAGACTTTTAATTAGCTCTCTTGTTGTTCTGTTAACGCCCATGTCTGGCACCCGTATAATAAACATGGCATAATGCATATTTCGTATACTTTCTTTTTTCCTTTCATTGGCTTTTTTTAATATATACATTTATATATAATATTTATGAAAGTTTATGTATTGTACACTACAATAATACACAACCGAATGGTGTCCGCCTCAGTCTTCCTAATAAGGTAAAGAATGCCGACGAGATTTAGAAATATCGAATTGAGGTTATCCAAAAAAAATTCTTAACCTATCTTGATTGTGGAACGCGTGTGAAATCTCATGATTATAATGAGAGATTACTACCTCGCCTACCATTTTCGTCATAGAGATGAACGACGAGACATCAACGACGTATGCTTTTATCTTAAAATTTGCAACGGCTCGATAGACTCTCCAGAATTACTGTCCAATTTAACTTTAAACGTCCCGGCAGCGATGTGGAGTAGGAAACTGCTCTTCGCGCTTTCACCCGTACGAACTAGAGAAAGAGCTATTTCCGGGCTGCCAATTATGTAAATTAGCTGGGTTCGGAAATATTTGGACACTTTTTGCATAACACAGCAATAACGTCATACTGAGTACTAAATATAAAACGGTCTAAACGTCGCCCCATTTATATTTGTTATTCACATTGCTTGGTCACATTGTTCATGTGAAATCTCTTAATTGTCTCTATAAATACATTGTTGTACTGTATTATTACAAGTAATTGCTGTAAGTTTTCCTAATTAAATCAAATAAAATAATTAGTTACATTCAGTCACGCGGATAATATAAGAATCATTTTATTTAGAGTTGGTATTTTTTTCTGTCCTAAAGATACTTGCGCAGACTTCAAATAGAATGACATCTACTTTACTCACTTTAACGGCCAGCTTCTCCATGGCAGCGGTGTAAGCGGCGGCGTTGTCGCCGGCCGCCAGCACCGCCTCCACGCGCACCTGCGGCTCGGCCTCCAGCAGCTGCAGGGCCGCGGGCAGCAGCAGCGCCTCGGCCGCGCGCCCCAGCGCCGCCTCGCACGCGCGCACTCGCAGGGCTCCCGCGTTCTCGACCACCAGCTGCAGACACACCGTCAACGCCTCGCGCTTGGACCGCGTCGAGTCTTCTGATTCCACAGCCGTCTTGTCGTACGCCACGAACACGTACTTCTCCAGCTTGGGCGCCGGCTGCGGGTTGGCGCGTCGCGGCGCCAAGCTGGTCTTCACACCGCGGAACTCGACGCCGCCGGCGGAGATGACGTCGACGTCTCGCAACATGCGCACGGGCAGCGCGGCGCCGGGCCCCCCGGCTGCCGCTACCTCGGCCAGGTGCGCCGCGGGATCGATCAGCGCGCGCTGCAGCCGCGTTGGCAGGTACAGTTCGCGCGTGTCCACGCCTATAATTCCGAACTGTAGCATAGTGTCCATGAACGAGATCCAGTTGTCGTCCCAGGCGAGGGTGCCGGCGGTGCCGCGCGCATCCGACGTGCGGATTCCGCGGAATATACCGCCATAGCTGTACCCGCGCAGCCGGAGCTCCTTGTACACGTCGTCCGTGACGAGCGGCAAGTGGTCGGGCTCCGCGCGGGCCGCATGCGGCGGCAGCGCGAGCCGCTCGGCGGCCGGCTCCTCGGCGAGGCGCACGACGCCGGTCACCACGACGCCGCCGCCCTCGCACACGTCGAACTCGCCGGTGCCGTCCAACACGTTGATCAAGAAGCGCACGGGGGCGTCTCGAGACACGATCGTGGCTCGACGGAACTGCACGTTCTCCAGAACTATGGGCGTTTCTTCTAATTTGCGGTTATGTATTTTCGCCATCGTCCTCCACACCAGTGTCTGCAACGAACAGTGGACATATTTAAAATTATCAGGCACGCACGTGTGGGCCGACAAGAAAAAACGAAAAAAAAACAAACCAAATATCCAGTGGCAGGGAAGAGTATCCGTCCGTCGATGTTGTGCCCGGAGACGAAGTCGTCGTCGGCCCGAGAGAGGTCGTACTCGATGATGTTTTCGCCGGAGCGGGCGGCGGCACCGAAATTCGCAACGCTCCATTCCGTGGAGTGGTCCCAGAGGACGTGCGAGGCGAGGCGCGGGGTGCCGCGCGGCGCCGGCCACGACACTGCGGGGTAGAGAGCGGCAGCGCGGGGCTGGGCGCCGGCGCAGTACGCGCGCCCCGCGGCCCCCAGCAGGTGCACGGCGACGTCGGGCGCGTCGCGGCGCAGTAGCGGCACGTGCGCGGCGTCGGGCAGCGCGCGCCGCAGCACGGCCTGCAGCAGCGCGTGCGGGGCCACCTCCAGCAGCAGCGCCCGCGGCGGCACCTCACGCAGCGCCTCCGCGAACCGCACCGGCGACAGCAGGTTGTTCACGTGGTACGCTGCGTCGCTCAGCCGCGCTGCCGATACAATGCCGATCAATCGTCGTAATTCGCAATGAAAAATTTGAATATTTCATACAACTAAAGAAGAAAAGTTACCTATGTCGGAGTCCCATTGATCCTTGGGCAGCGAGGAGGAGACCCAGCGGGACGAGCGAGGCTTGGGGTCGGTGATGACGCGCTGCAGGCTGCGGCGCAACAGCGGGGCGGCGCTCGCAATGTACTTGCTGTGGAAGGCCACGCCCGAACTGTTGACGCGGCGCGCGAACACGCCGTCCGCGGTCAGCTGCGCCACGAACTGCTCCACCGACTCCACCGGCCCCGAAACCTGCGCATCGGCCGTTATGCGATTTTCATTGCCAAGAGACGTCTCGTGTCGCGACGTTGTACACAGCAGCAGGCAGGACAAGCCAGCCATCAACTATCCCTGGGCCGTCGCGACCAATAAGCGGGGCGTTGAGAAAACTTCCCGACTACCAGCAAAAAACACTTCCCAAAAGGGAGGTCGGATGTGCGCCCTGCACCTTATAAGTTTGTGTCGCCCCGAGAGGGACCGGGCTCAGTGGTGAGAATACAAAACCGAGGCGGTACCCGTACGTGGACGTACCAACACGAGGAATGGCAGTCGACTCGACCGTGACACGTGCAACATGTTTCACATCATCCCTGAAGAATTTTAGTTTTATAATTTTACCGTCACACTGTCGGCAGCGTTGTGGCAGGCAGGCGCCAGGTCCGGCGGGCAGCGCGCCGCGGTCGCCTGCCAACTTAGCCCGACGGCGGCCATGGCGCCGGGCGCCAGCTTGGCGTCCACGATGCTCCGCCCTCGCCAGTACGCCGCCAGCACCGCCTGCTCCGCCGTCAGCGTGTCGTCCGCGTACGCACAGCCTGCACAGCGACACGACAAACTTGAACTAACAAATATATAAGTATGTCGCAGCGTCATCTCGTATAATTTTAACAGTTGACGTGAGAGATGTCAGGATGAGCTGCGTGAGAGTTGGAGAGGAGCGTGAGTGCAATCGGTAGCTGCCACGTTGGATCAGAATCACTGCGAGCGATTCGTTAACTTGTATTTCATTTGCGTCGTTCTAATTATAACAAAGTGTTAACGTTGATAGTTTTTGTTGTATTTATATATTGGTGGGGACTTTTGCCGTTTTGGGCATTTCAGCCCCATCGTACCCTAACCTACGCACACACACACCGGACGCATGAAGCGAGAAAGAAAGCCAGTCACCAGCTGAGGAAGCTCCCTCCGAGGTCGGCTCAGACAGCAGCATTAAGAAAGCACCCACATGTTGCTCCCTCAGTTTTAGGCTATCTATTATTGACTTTCTTTCGGCTTCATGTTTAGCACATTCCCCCAATATGTGGTGCATATCATCTACCTCTTGCCAAATCGTCAAGCAAGCGTCAATAGCCTAATGGTTTAGGGTGCGGCCCGCGAATCGTAAGGTCGTGGGTTCGAATCCACCATTCTACTATTGCCGTAAACCATGTCCTAGCACAAGCTTAAGCTTAGTTGGAATGGTTAACAAGATTGTTAGTAATATTTCTGAAAAAAAAAAGAAATATTGCTAGCTTTCTTTTATTAAAAAAAAAAAAAAAAATCACACAGTTCAGTGACTCAGCCTTCCGCAGCCAATGTGCATAAAATTTAGCAGGGAAATGTCCCGATGTTCTCAATCTGTGCACCGTCGTGATTTTTTTTTATATGAAAAGTGGCAAACGACTAATTTATAATATTGTTTAACGTAATGACGTCAATATCGGTTGAAATGGTTAAATTTAACCATTCGATAACAGACTTCGCTGTAAAATTACACCGTAAATTAGTTTAAGTACCGTACATAAGATCTGGCAGTGTAAATTCCTTTTAGAGCATTACAGCAGTACCAACGTTATAACAATTAAGAAACATTTTTTGTTATTATACGACAATGATTTAACAATTAATTTATAGTAAATAGTCAGGAGTAAAATCGCGCAGAGAACTGCTAATATTGTAATAAGAACACGGGTTCCTGCAATTTGAATAAATGAATGAATACTGACCGATCTCGCCCACCGAGTGGCCGACGATGCCGTCCGGCTTGAGGCCGAGCTCGCGCAGCACGTCCACCAGCGCCACCTGCACCGCCGCAATGGACACGAACGAGGTGACCACGTCGTCGAAGGCCGAGTCGGGCGCCTCCGTCAGCACGTGCGCCAGGTCCACGCCGTGGGGCCGTAGCGCCGCGGCGCAGCGCGTCACGCTGCGTGCGAACGCCGGCAGCCGCATCAGCGTGCGCCCCATGCCCGCCCACTGCGAGCCCATGCCCGAGAACACGAACCACAGGGGCCGCGGCTCCCCGCTCTCCGTCTCCTGCGCACGACATCAATCACTCTCCAAGAGTCGCCACTGTAATAACTTAACATGAGGGGCGAATCAATAAAAAACACGAATCGAAAACTTTCCAAAACGGACGTACACAGAACACGTGGACAAATAGCTAGCGCACGACGATGTGCCGACAGTCGACGACGTTAATACATCGTACAAAAAAGAAGACAACAGACATGTGAACGCATCCGACCTGGATTTCCTCGACGGGCTGGGCGTGCGGTTGATCGGTGACGAGGCGGTAGCCGCGGTACGTGTGTCCCGGGATGTTCTGCGCGTGCACGGCGTCGAGCAACGCGTGCAAATGCGCATCGTGCGGGTGATCGGCGGCCGTCTGCAGCAGGCGTCGTACGGCAGCTTCTGTGCGCCCCGAGGCCAGCACGAGCCGCGGCACGGGAGGGGGGGCCGTGGTGCCGCGGGCCGGCGCGCCCTCACCGCGCTGGGACTCGAGGATCACGTGCGCGTTGGCGCCACCGAAACCGAAAGAGTTGACCGCCACCAGGCCACCGTCCCACGGTGTGTTCTTGTCGACCACCTGCAATTAACTTTCGCGTTCACGGTGCTGCGGACTTAAGCGGTGTGCACAAGACATAATTTTGATGATAATCTATGGAATATGGCTCGCGCCGCCTCTATGGCGTCGAGGAGTGTGAGCATCGTTTATGTCTGCGGAATAGACACAGGAAAGTCACCTTAATTCTTCCGTCACTGAGCGCAGGGATGTCAGGATTTGGTATTTTGTAATGCAGGTTGGCCGGGATGATTCCAGACTCCATGGCGACCAGCACTTTCGCAATGGAACAAAGCCCCGACGCCGGCTCCGAGTGGCCCATGTTGGACTTGACCGAGCCCAGCAGCAGCGGCGTCTTACGCTCCTTGCAGAAAAACTCCGCGATTGCGTTCACCTCCTGCGGGTCGCCCACCTGCAACGTGAAACAGTCCAGTAGATATGCGCCCGTACCGCCGGAACGGAACACGCCAACGGACCGGTTCTAAGGAGCGGAGCACTCTTACCTTGGTGCCGGTGCCGTGAGCCTCGACGTAGACGACCTGCTCCGGTTTGATCCCCGCCTCCAAGAAAGTTTCCTCGGCCAGGCGGCGCTGCACGTCGCCGGAGGGAAAGGTGATGCCCTGCACTTTATTGCCATCCGTGTTCATACGCGCGGCGCGCACGGTGGCGTACAGGCGACGGGCGGCGCCGCGTCGCTGCAGCAGCACCACCACGGCCGCCTCGGAGCGCACATAGCCGCGTCCGCTAGCGTCGAACGCCGCGCACCGGCCCTCCGGTGACAGCATGCTCAGCCGGTGGAAGTTGAGCGAGTTAGCCGGCTTGAGGCACAGGTTGGTGCCGGCCACCACGGCGGCGTCGCATTGGCCGGCGCGCATCGCGGCCGCGGCCTGCGCCAGTGCGAACATGGAACTAGAGCAGGCCGTGTCCACCGCGTAGGACGGGCCGCGCAGGTCGAACGTGTACGAGATGCGATTGGGGAACATGGCGCGGCAGCAGCCGGTGAGCGCGTAGCCGTTGATCTTGTCGGGGTCGGCGGTCCACATCTCCTCGGTCTCGGAGTTGGACACCCCGACGTAGACGCCGGTGCGCGAGCCGCGCAGCTCAGCGGGGTTGAGGCCGGCGTCCACTATGGCTTCGTGCGTGAGCTCCAGCAACAGCCGCAGCTGGGGGTCCATGAGGTGCGCCTGCTTCGCGTGCACGCCGAAGAAGGTCGCGTCGAAGTGCGCCAAGTCCTTCAGCTTGCCGCTGCGCGCCGGCAGCCCGTGCAGCCCTGCAACACGCCGCGCGTTGTCTCATACGCTCCCACACGCCTCGCGTCACATACACGTCACAGACCCACAAATATATCAAACAATTACATTCTTTATTTGAAAATGGAGCCAAATTAAAAATAAATTGTAATATATATAAATGTAGTGTGCGTATGTGTGGACGTCTGTTGCTCGACCACGCCGCGGCGACTGACAGACAGACGGCAAAAAGATATAGCCCGGAAGAGCACGCGGGCTACTTTTCATTTAACCGACTTCAAGAAATGAGATTATTGGTCACATATGTACCTGATGCAAACTGTACATTATTAAATAATTTAAGAGTTAGGCAAATGGTCAGTTTAATTTTCTGTGCTTACAGGCTTAAGTACATTGTTTTCAGGTTATTTATAATTTGTATGATTCGCGGCTCCTTTATCTTTTAAAATTTCTATCTGAATCTTCTGATCAACTCCGCAAGAACCGGAACATTGCTCCGACTGCGGCTTCTTCGGCTGCGACACCAGACTCCGTGCCGCAGGGCCGGGGCAGTAATAAATAGTATATTATAGAAGGAACTATCAGGAGTATATTAATTCCCCGCATAAACATGTTGCCGTCGCCTTGCCGTTTAATTTAAGATGTTCCAATTTACCTTAAAATGACCTTTTAACAAATCCCAGGGCCACACCTTATAGACGACGTTCATTTAGAAACAGCTCGCTCCTCACACGGTCAGTACAGTACAGTTACAAGTTGTTGTTGTTGTTGTCGACGGTATTTACGTACGTTGAATGTTGTTTACATAACTTTAACATTGTATTGAATCCTAACTTCATAACCCTTTTTATATATGTCTTTCTTCATTCAACAAAATGATTAACGAGTCCATTAATGTTATTATTGAATTATATTTGGCCCCGACCGATGCTTGTGACATTTGTCCCCGCTCCAGACCGGCCAAGCAGACCAGCCAGTGGGTTCCAACTGTTTGTTGTAACTTACATACGATTGTCGTCATTCGCT
This sequence comes from Meandrusa payeni, assembly GCA_029286785.1. Taxonomy (NCBI): domain Eukaryota; kingdom Metazoa; phylum Arthropoda; class Insecta; order Lepidoptera; family Papilionidae; genus Meandrusa; species Meandrusa payeni. The sequence continues at coordinate 52,157 of JAGSMX010000039.1, forward strand.
CATGTATTATATCGTTTATTTATTTATTAAGATTCACCAGTGGCAAATACGTTGGTTTGGTATGAAATTGGGAAAAGTGCGCTTATTCGTAGCAGTGCGCCGCCGCCTGCCGCCTAGAGCACGAGCGCGCGCGTCACACTTTATATTGAGCACTATGGCGTGATTTTTGTTACACGATTTCCCGATAAACTTATACAGTAATTAGTAGAGCGGCGTGCGGCGCGGGGGGGCATGGGGAGGGTGCGGGGGGCTGCGGTCGCGGTTTACCTGTTTGTTGCGAGAGGCAGGAAACGAGCCCTGCAAATAGACGCGCGTATCTAACCGACCTCTTGTTTTCCTAACTAGTATTGTATTACGCTAGTTGTTATTGAATGTTGCGGATGACGTCACCGCACCAAAACAAGTTTCGGGAGCATCTTCCACTGCGGCGGCGGCGAGGTGCCGAGGAGAAGCCGCCAGCAACACAAACAGTTGTAATTGCATAAACACGACGCACGCAACGACCCACGAGGCGGTTGCGGGATGTATTTTGCAACAGCACGTCGACGCATCGCCATCATCAACTTGTCGGATTCCACCTGTCGACATCAACCATCCTCCCTTCTCCTTGGAGGCCCCCGCACCCTTCTTGTGGACCCCGCTGACGTGGGGCTCAAATGGAGAACGAGGTTAATCGTACCGTTAAAGAACCGATCCGCGATCCCATTCTACCGGTCACATGTGGGTCACACCATCCTAAGTTTCAGTCGGCGCAAGCCCGACATAAGCTGCCCTTCCCTCGGAAACTGATTTAAGTAATCTAAGTCTGGCCATGAATTAAAGAACCGAATCGCTATGATTGCATTACACGAGGTAGGTATGGAGCCAAATGCAATTTTTAAAACTTAAAGAATTCGAAGAAATCCTTTCCGAAAGCAAAAGATTTTATCTCGGAAGATGAAGCACCTAGGACCATGTCGCTTATTTTAAAAGATGACATAGGACTTGCAGCCTATAAGAGACGTACTGGTCATTTCTTAACTGATACACAAGTGCATCAAGATAACATTCTTGAGAAGGTAGTGAAGCCCCTGAACAACAACATGTTCAATAATGGTAACGCCATGATAATTTCGAGTCCCTAAAACAATCCGTGCGTGAATAAAATATTTCAATTATTATTTATACGTATGTATTAAAGTAACACACTGTAAAAGTAATAAATGCTGTTTGCAATAAATTTGTTTTCTTTGTTTCAGTATTTGTGGCAAGACGAGCTATATCCATCACGATTGATAAGATCGTTGAACATGCCTTCGTTCAGATAAGTTAGGATCTTCCACGCGTACGGAATTGAGAGCGGGCTATAGTTCTTGGCGGAAGTTTTTGTCCTGGGGAAGTGATGGCTTAGTGTACTGGAAGTAGTTGTAACGGGCGGCATGGAGTCGTCCCTGACGACTGACCATGAATACCTGGCGGTCACCTCACTTGAGTCAGGCGCTAATTGACAAAAAGTATTTCTAATTAAACATTACATTAAGTTATTGGACATTTTTTATACGTAGCGACGGTATACCGGTCGCCATACCCGAGCCCAGCCCCGATGTACATCTCACCCTCAACCAGGGCCACATGAGACTAGGAGCTCAGCCGTGTCAACGTACACAAATCCGTCAAGTAGGGTGTGTCCCACACGTGCACAATGGAAATTCCTTAAGTCTGCCTACCCCGTACGATGTCAAAGGTGTTATTAATTTATATAATTAATAACTAATTATAATCGTAATCAAATCGCATCGCGACGGGAGCAGGGTCGCAGTCGGGGCCGCGCGGCGCTGGGGCTCGGTCTGTACGACACCAATCTCGCCAAATTGACTGCAGAATACGTAGAAATATAATTAAGGTGATAAATATATTAATATCTATCAGTGTAGCTCCGGTCTGCGCCCGCCGGATCATCGGGCTATGTGAAGTACGATTGAACAATGGAAATGATAGAAACACATAAGCGAAGGAAGAATGCAGTGCGATACCTGGGGGCCAGCGGCGGTCGTCGGCGGTGACCAGGTCGACGCCGTCGAAGAGCTGCTGCGCGAACTCCTCCACGTTGTGCGACTCGGGCAGGCGGCCCGAGAGCCCCGACAGCACCACGTCATCAGGCGCCGACTGCGTGTCGCCGCCGTTCATCACCGCGCCGGGCATGATGCTGCGGCCGCTGTCCGGCTATCTGCAACCGACGTATCGTCGCGTCAATCGGACACCCTCGCTCTGACACACGTTTGTAGCGCGGCGCGAGCACTGTGCGGGGCGAGAGGGACGCGCGGCCGCTCGCGATGTGGCACAGGCGAGAATGAAGCCGCGGCGACGCAGCGGACGGTTAAAAGGGCGCGATAGTGAGGTCCTGACCCGCGTCAAGTTTCCACTAGACCCCGGGCGGCTTATCGCGGCGCAAGGACGAACAAGGTCGTGGCTCTTCCTCGACGCGGGCGGCTGCGTGGTCACCACACCTCGCCGACCGCTTCGACCTCCGCACGCTATCGGGGCCGCGCGACCTCCCGACCCGCTCATTACTTACGCTTATCACAACAGGCGAGAGTGCAAATCACGCGGCGCGGGCGGGGCGCGCGGGCGTCCCGGGGCGCCGAGAGAGCGGCCCTCGCGCGGACAATAGGCGCTTTGTGCGTCGATTAGCGTGCCGCCCTGCGCCACTATCTCGCCGGTGTTCATTTTATTATGCGTCCAATAATCCAATCACTCGGCTTAACTGCTCACTGACAAACCTATGAGTATCTTCTCGACAATAGTTTGGGGGGAACAAACAAAACTTCCAAACTCTCGCAGTCAATATGAAAGTATCTGTTACGCCGGCATTCGCTTGTAAGAGCAAACTATTTCCACTTTTGAGTACGTGGCGCCAGTGGCCCGTTCCCGCGGAAGTAACTCTACCACTCCTCCCCGAGAGAGGCGCTACAGTTATACTACAGTACAAAATATTCTACAGTTGCTATGAATGCGATTCTATTTACTTTATAAAAGAGAAATGAGGTTGCAAGTGACGACTCGTACGGCCAGTGTCGGGCCTTTGAACTAACTGAAAGCTGACTGGCGGACGACATTCTAACTTTAAATAGCGTCCAAAAATTAAGAAAAAATAATTTTATTAAAATGAAACTAAACGTCGTCAGCTCCAGTCCGGCGATTGTAGAGCTTCCCCTGCCTCAGCTGTTACTGGTCACTGGACTCGACTCGGGTTGATGTTGCGAATTCTGAAAAGCAAAAGGCTGGGCGTGGCTTATCGCAGCCCGCGAGCCCGGACGAAATCGCCGGTCGTAGAGGATATTGCAAATAATTTCCACTTCTAAATGATTTCCATAAATACGTTTGAGCTGCACAAGCGCCGGCGCCTGAGTACGGGGCGGTGCCCGCCGTAACGAGGACCGCCGTGGCGACGAGCACTCCTCGGCATGCGCCACTAAGCGATGCTGACGCCGAAACGATCCTTGGCATTCTGTACACAATCGTATGCAATTTGATCGCGTGAACGCATCTCGCCCAGCCTTTTCCACAATTACCGTGTCCTGCCAGAAGCTGCGTTTGACATCTGGAATGAGCCCAGGAGTCCTGAGTCGCATCCGAAGGAATGATTTAACGAATCTTCGCGTTTTCTTCTACCATATTTCCTCCCTTTCCTTCACTATGTCCCGTCTTATTGCGTGCGTTCTTGTCAGGTCTCTGCTTGTTGCGCGCGGCCGGTGGCTGTGGCGACCGCTCCTCTCACTGTCATATCGCATGTTTAAGTCGAATATTTGTATCGGTGTAGACAGCGAGCAATCGCCATTCACTTGCCATGAGGCTTGTTAGGTCTCGCAGGCCGTCGCCATATTTTGGCAAGTGACGATTCTTTGTTTTGAGTAAGGGATGCATACTCGCAAATTATAAGTAATAACCGTATACCAATTGATGAATTATTTATATTTACTAAATAGAAGTACGTCGAAGGTGGGAAGCGTCACGTCCCATCTGTTAGTGTCGCGTTTGTAAGAAAAAATCCGGTGATAGCAAGGGCGTTATCAGTGCGCCGTGGCCGGCCGCTGTGCGCTGGCACGCGCACTCCGCGCCCGCGTGCGTGCGTCTGCCGCGTGACGTCACCGCCACTTCAGTGGAATCATGTCTGCGCGCGAGGACGTGCGCGTGACGTACGTGAACAGGTTCTCCGGCGCGCACATTAGCGTCACGTCGACACTTCCGTACACAGCAGGTATTGGGGCGCGGGCGCGCTCGTCCGGGCGTGTCGTGCGGCCGCCAGCAGTTTGCCCGCGCGGTCCTGCTAGAGTTTACGAGCGATCAGCTACTTGATCGTCTAGCAATTGCAGTAATATGTTCTCCGGCAGCATCCCGTACCCGTCCGCCTCACAAACGAACAAACGCGTACAGACCGGGGTAAATGGCTCACTGGTAAGTACAACTCTAGCAAAAAAACATTAAACAATTAAAATAAATTATTCAATTTTGCAATGAAAATATTTAAGTACTTATCGGTTACATACTAAAATATTTTGAATTCATTATGGGACTTTCCTATGCGTATTAAATGCGGACTTACAATTTGCCAACTATGCAAATTGTGGTCAATATTTCAAGAAGGAATTGATTTCAGCAGAAAGGAAAACCACTACTGTCTCTGTCTAACGTTAAAAAACCACTACTGTCTCTGTCTAACGTTAAAAAACCACTACTGTCTCTGTCTAACGTTAAAAAACCACTACTGTCTCTGTCTAACGTTAAAAAACCACTACTGTCTCTGTCTAACGTTAAAAAACCACTACTGTCTCTGTCTAACGTTAAAAAACCACTACTGTCTCTGTCTAACGATAAAAGCGTCACTAAAACATAATTCAGTCAAACAACTTAAGTTGTTTCTCATACCTGTACTTAGCGGACACATACATGGAATATGACCTTCCGCAGAAAACACCAAATAAAATATTATTTATTACAAAAGTTGCATATGTAATAGCATTTCAGAGTCTCGATAAAATCTTTCTTTCCTAACAGCTTGCTAAGCCAAATAAATAATACAACGTGAAGAACTTTCGATCGAATCGAATCGATTTACGAAGCGGATTCCCAAAGTAATTCTTTATAGTGGCCGGTTTGAAGGTGGCATTAATCTTAGGTTGCTTAGCCTGGACCTCTATCGCTAGGAACTCACACAAGGGTCCCAGTAAACACCGGCACCCGGACACGTCACTAGGTATACTTCAAAGTTAAGTTTGACAATGGAATCTTATGGTCTAAGAGAAACGAAGAAATAGATATGGAGAGTTATCAGGGGAGAGGTTTTCATTTTATATTATTATTCATAAATGAAAAGTTTTCTCACGAGGTACGGGGACGTAAAAATGTTGGGAAGCACTGCTCACTGCTCTACAACGATATGCAGTAGCACGGGGTATAGTAGGTACGGGGTAGATTCGAACTTCGAAATGATCAATTCATTATGTTATCAGTATATGCTGATATGTTGATGAGTTTAGACGAGATCAACGTCACCGTATTAAGAGGTGGCATAGCTCATAAGTCGCTTAGCCTGAACCTCTATCGCTAGTAACTCGACACAAGAGTCCCCGGTGCGGGGTAACCTCAGCTTGTACGGTTACTATGTTACGCGTAAGCATTCCGATCCCAGGGCGCCTGAGAAGGCCGAACCACGACTCGGTCGGTTGCTATTTCACGGATAATCTAAGGGACTTTCAAAAGCTAAACAAACTTGAGTGCCACTTCTTTTGATGGGGCTATAATAAAATAAAATGAAACATGCCGTTGGATTCCTTAAGCACGTGAATGTGAGGCATTTGGCGCGGGGGACCACTCCGCGACGTCGACATTCACTTGTGTTGCTGTGTCACGGGGCTCGCTTCCTGGACTGCTGCACTGTGCTTGTAGATACGAGCAGCGGGGGTGGATGTGGTGGCTGTTTATTGCTCTACTGCCGCGTCTCGTAGTTCGAGGCGCTTTCATGATTTATGAATATGAGCAATTCGCCCTTGTGTCGCCGGGCGGCGTCTGTCGTATGTTTGTCTCGTGGCGGACGCGCTACTGACGATACACGGTCTCGAACTCGACCCCAAAACAAAATATAAAGTAAGACGTGCTGCAGTTCATTCTTCATCGGAAAATAAGGGTTTCGAGGACCAATTGGAAAGAGACTCCAAGCAATTTTAATAATTGTTGTTTTTTTTGTTCGTCCATTTTGTTGTTGTTTTTAAGAAAATAGTGATCTAAGGCCGCAGCCGAGGTGCCGTGAGCGCAGCCCGCAAATTGCAAAAATTGACTTCTTGCCATACACAGCTGTTGTATTGTTGTTGGTCCCCCGGTTGTGTAGTGTGCCCCGGACTTGTCTCAATTTGATCAGAAAAGATGCGGTCGTCAAGGCCATCAACATAATTATGAACTCTGATAGCCGGCAGCTCTAACACAACACAAAAATAAAACTGTATGTCATCAATAAGACAGCTCGTGTGTTGTGTGTACACACAATATATTGTTGACACTAACCACTGACCACACAATACAATTGTATTGTGCTAGAGATTTGCGTTCATTCCTACGTTTATAAGCAAATATTGTGTAGTCATAGAAGTGCTAATTCGTATGAGATATAAAGTTATTAGATTAAAACCAGAGATATACTGACAAGGAAAGCTGTTACAATAAATTAGACAAACATAAATCTAATACAATATTTCGGCAATAAAATACACCGACATTACACCGTAAAACATCACGCGCTGAACGCAATAGAACGCGAACTCGCCCAACAGTATCCTTGTACGAACTTGTGCGACCTGTTTATACCGAATTATAATTATTCAAAATCGTTATATATAAAAGTTATATTATAATATTTTTATTATGTGTTAACAATCGTACACAGATATTCCAGAACCGTCAGAACCTATAAATAAATATAACAGCAGTGTTTTTATTCCTTCAATTAAAAAAACACGTATTTTACGTTTTATATAAACTCCGTGTTGCGTAGGTTTTTCTATGACAACCTAAACACTATTCTGACTCACCGGTTCTTAATACACGTTACTTCCTAGCGTTATTTATTAGATGAATTTAAAATACAATAAAATCAATCGATCCACAGGAGTATACTGCGTACTTACATAAATAATATAATGAAGGAAATTCTCGGGCACGGTGCGTGACGACAACGGTTACCCCGAGGATATTCTGTCCGGAGTTCCGGTTTGAGCGGCCGGGCGCCCTTATTGATACACACAACCCGCGGTAATCGGAAGGCAGACGTGATTCGCGATGTACATACACATACGGTGGCGCGACGGGCGGCTGTCGTATCGACCGGCATTCGACGTTTATTAGGAGAGCACAAGGTCGGCGCATAGACGTCGACACAATCCGTCGCGAGACTGCGGCGCGACTGTGCGAGGCAGTGCGAATAATGTAGCGGCGGGGCGCGGGGCGGGGAGAGCGGGGCGCGTTGCCATGGTACGAGATCAGGCCACGTGCGGGGCGAGCCAATGGCAGGCGCGCGGACACGCCACGCCGTCGTGTCGGCATCGTGTCGCCGCCGCAGCGCTGCTTTGACGACTGTCGAGCGAATGACTGCCATCTCCATAGTACTGACTGGAGGACGAGGTGTTTTCTTTGACCACGTCCCCGATAGCGAGCTCTGAAAGATAGATGAATTTATACTTACTTAAAAATACTCTGATTAATAAATAATAATAAGCCCCGCTCTTGGATCTTTTTCATATTACATTTTATTATTAGTATTATTGCTATCATTTCGTGTATTGTTACTCGTCTAATTAAATGGCTTACTATTATCCTCATGCTTATATCTTAGGTTATGTTATAATTAGCTCTGGTTGCTTACCAGAGCTTTAATGACTTTCTAATCCTCTGCATTTAAAATATTAAACGCACATGATAACACCTAACTTTACGGAAAAAATTGTATTGTAACTAGTCATTTTAAATAATTCAAATAAAAAATATGTATAAAGACATTTGCTTACTAATGAATGTCGATTATGTACTCGTGTCACAGTGTCGTTACAAAGGTACAGAGATGAAACAAAAGGACGCGGGGAAGAAACGGATTCCGTGCACCAGCTCCGCATTCAAACTTAATATGTACGCTATGAGGCATACAGGTTCGATTACCGAAAGTCTTACAAAAGGTTAGTAATATAATCTTTTGAAAACGATGCATAATATCGAAGTATAGAGATTACATTCTGGACAAATGATGCTTGACAACATTAAATTATTAAAGTAAGAGATGGCGGGTGGACCTCTTGTCACACTCTGTGCCGGACAACGGTTTCCCGTTCAGGGTAGACGACATAGTATTATATAGATTATGTAGTATTATGTAGATTGAAATCGACTTGAATTGTATTACTGCATTATGAAACAGGTCCAGGTCCACATTCTCCACCTAAGAGCAGCACAGGACTCCACTCCTGCAAGACCAACTTTTTTTCTATATTTTTCATGATAATTAAATTACATTTAATTATGATTATATTATAGTCCGTTATAGAATACAGGAGATTCCAATATAACAACAATAAGGACTTCCAGATACAAAAAAAACTTTGCAAACATTCTTGCCTTGTGATTATCCCGAATCGAATTTTGTGAAACAGTGTTAGAATAAAATTATAAAGATCCACAATTCTTGGACAGAATTATGTGGACTTGTGAAACCATTTCCAAGTAAGATGGTAACTTAAATCTGCACAATTCACAATGTCGGACGTCGTTAATACGAAATCCACATTTTATGCGTAAAGATATTTTATTTTCTAATTACGCCAACAAAATATTACAAAGTGTTTTGTTGAAAATAAACATTTATCATAAACTCTGTAGACTTTCACAAAACAATTTTAATCTTCAAAAACTTATGATAAAAAGTGGAAGGGGTGTTGTACCATTTTGGATTAATGAATTGTAGCGGGCGAACCGATTGCGGTGATTCATTTGTTATCGGGAAGGATGTACTTCAAGAATAGCTTGGTTAGGTTCTGATTAATTTTATTTAATAGGAATATTCTTACAATAATTCGGAAATACAAAGAGGGCTTTTGTATTTAGTACGTTATGACGCGCGGACGGTTGGTTCTATTTGAAGCTTTTGTTTTGCTCGTAAATATACTTGTTATTGACCGTTACACTTTGTATGTATATTATACAGTAATGACTAGCTCAAATGTACTAGCGTGGACTAAGTACTACTACATAAGTAACAGTACAAACAAAAACACTTTATTCGTGACCACTGCTGCCACTCACTCTCCGTTGGTCGTTGAATTGCGGAGCACCCTGTATATAATTAAAGTATATTTTTCGATCACAGCATTACCTTGTTTGGTACTAAGTACTCCCTTTTACCATTCTTTAAAAGAATACAGATTTTTTTGTTTTTTTCATTTTTGTGCTTTATTATTATTTTGAGGTGAAAGGTGACACGTTGTCCGGCGCACACACGCACGCGCACACACACACGCGCACAGCTCGCAGTGTGTTCGAGAGCTATAGAGGTGGCGCAGTAAGCAGCGGTTGAAACTACACGTTAACGTATCATTTTGTGATCAAACTTGAAGTCCTGGCCGGCATGTGTCAGGTGATGATGTGTGTATTTGTTGTTCGGTTTTTTGCGTACAAAACCATGCGATAAAATGTGTGCCCTGGGTGTGACCTCAGCACCCAGTTCCGTTACGTGTTGTGAGCACAATTGAATAAGAAATTAGCATTTCGTGTTGTGTAACAAAACATTGTGCGTCAAACTTTTTGTTATGATTCCTCGACATTCGCGAAACAGGCGGGGAGCGCGCTCTACAGAAGTATGAAATCAAATAGGAGGAGAGGGGCAACGAAACCGACTCCCGCCCCCTCCGCGATCCCCGCCCGCAACCACGACCCGCTGCCGGTTCACCGTCCCCGCTACACTGAGATTTCCATTGAAGGAGCGAAAGAAGCGTCAATGGTTGTTCTGGTGCCAGCCGCTACTCCGCTGGAAATCATGTCAAAATGTAATCAAATATTGCAATATCTTAATATTATGTATAAGAATATAATAAACATTGGAACTGGGAAAATAAAGCTTACAGCGTGCTTACAACAAGTATTTATTGTCTATGTCATAGTAGTTTAGTCAGGCGCAGGGCGGGGGGGGCGAGGGGGGCGGCGGGGCGGCGCTGAAGTCCAGCAGCAGCTTGCCGCGCGCCCCGCCCGCCGCCGCGCGCTCGTACGCCGCCTGCCCGCTCCACCACGGGGACACGCGCTCCACCGCCACCGCGAACTGCGGACCAGACCACGCTAGAGACACCCGGAGCGGGGAGCGAGACCGCTCGGCCGTCTGTGCGGTCGCGAGCTTCGGTTGGACGAGCGCAGAAGTTACCTTGCCGGCGTCGGCCAGCCGGCGCAGCAGCTGCACGTCGCTTGCGGACGGCGAGAAGAACGCCCAGCGCACGCGCGGCGCGCAACCCGTCGGCGCGGCACACACGCCGCCCTGGACCGCCGGCCCCTGCCCGCTGCAGCGGAGAGCGCAATAATTACAAAGTTGTCACCGCTCGGCGCACGGTAACTATAGGAAGCTGATGGGTCTCACGTGCGGGCGGCGCCGGCGAGCGCGGCGTGGCGCGCCAGCTGCAGCGCGGCGGCGGCGGCGCCGGACACCAGGCCGCGCCGGTCCGCCTCCCGCAGCAGCGGCGAGCTCAGCGTCACGTAGCATCCGAAGTGCCAGCGACGAGCACCGGCCTCAGATCCACCCAAACCGGCGCAGTCCAGGATTGCGTCGTATCTGTACATACACAATACTATTCTTTGTCGTGAGCGAAGCATTGACTGTAATTAGTTTTTGTCAGAATAACTTCACTCGCTCCATTATTTGTAAAAGCAGAAATGTCACGGCGCGCGGCCCAACGCGGTGTCACGGAGCGACCTTCGCCGCTTTAGGAATAGATCGGATCGATTGACCAAGTGAGGACTTGAATGTCGGTGAGCAGTTTGTAGGTCAGTGCGAACGAAAAGCATTGATGTGGCGATCAACAAGCGGCTGGATGTCGAGGTCGTGCGCTTCCAATGTAAAAAGGCATTTACGGGCCCGAGTCCTCCAGTAGACGGTCGTAGTCGGCGGCGTGGCGGTCCAGCGCCGCCGTCGCGCCCGCGGAGAGCGCGCGCGGACACAGCTCCGCCGCACATCCCACGATCACCTGCAATGTACATTACGTTAACGGCCGCACTGGGCGGCGGCGGCGGGCGGCGGTGAGTGGTGCGACCTGCGCCCCGGAGTACACCAGCAGCTGCAGCGCCGCGTGGCCCACGCCGCCGAGCCCCAGCAGCAGCACGCGGGGGGCGGGGCGGTGCGGGCGCGCGGCGGACGGGGCCCGCGCCGGGAGCCCGGCCGCCCGCAGCGCCGCGCACGCCGACAGGGCGGCGTACAGCGCGCCTCCCGCGGCATTGTCGTCCAAGGCAGCCGGCGCCTCGCTGGCCTATTAAATAAATATAATACATGTATTATATTTATTTATTGAACGCCAACAAAATGAATATTTTACATTTATATTAATAAATGGGCAGACTTTTTTTAAGAACTTTTACTAGAAGGGTTTGTATTCCTTGTCGTTCGCTGGCCGGGACCCTCTCAGGCGCCCTCGGATCAGAATGCTATCGGGAATAAGGTAGACCCAAATCATGACCACACTTGGGCACCTTTGCAACCGTGGGAAAGCAAGAAGTTGGTGATAATCATTAAAAATTTTCTTTATATTTAAATGGTGAACCTCAGTAAGATATACCTCACGTTATTCCACAACTGCCAGAAATTCTGTTCCGTGGGCACACGGAGACCTAGCAGGCCTCGTTACATTTCATAGCGCGAGTCCACGCACATATTTATCGACAGGTAGATACCCAGCAATCTCGGACGACGACGTACTGGGCGTGCGCTCCCGGCCAGTGAGGCGGCAATACGCCCCACACGCGGCGGCCGGGGCGCAGGCGGCTGTCCGCGCCCGCCAGCACCACCTCGCCGCAGAAGTCGCGTCCGACGACCAGCGGGAACTCCACGTCTACGCCCTCCAGAGAGCGCAGCGTATTCAGCACGCGAGCTCCGTAACCGCCTGCAAAAGAGACTTGTTCTGGTTTACGGAGCCTTTATGATATATACTTAAAGAGGCAAATAAAAATAATTTAATTCGTTAAAATACGCACCGATCATAGCGACGTCGAGTGGGTTGATTGAGGAGGCGTGTACGCGCACCAGCAGCTGATCGGGCGCGCGCAGCGCCGGCACGCGCGCCTCCTCCAGCCGCAGCTCGCCGACCGCGCCGTAGCAGTGCGCGCGCCACGCCCGCATGCGCGACGCACACGCCGCTCCCTTCATCGCTACTCTTGCCAGCTTGCAGCTAAATTGTCACGTTACTGACAAATTACAAAATAATTAATCATGAAATACTTTGTTTATAGTTAACTCATTATTCGGATGCATTGAGCGGAAAACACCTCAATATGTAAAGACATCTTCAACGTGTTGGTCCTGTACACATGTGGTTCTAACGGTACAAAGCCTTTTTATATGATTGTTGGGCACACACACAAGATCACAAGTTAAAATTTTAAAAACTGTATTTAAAACAATGCATCGAGCTATATTGCTGAGCTATTCGCTCCAGGTTAAATTCCAAAAGAAAGAAATCCAACGGGGAAGAACGGGGAGATATGTGGCCAAACATATTAATACAGTACATTAAAAGCAAACATTTTATTTAACATTTACATCAAGCTTCTAAAGTTATGGCATTATTTCATAACATAAAGAAATAAATCAATTTTAATTTCCAACAGAGTTCATTGGCAGACTATGTATGTAAAATGTAGAATAAACTGTATTATTTATATATTATTAACTGTGTAAAGCCTAAATAATGATAAGTAGCGCAATTGCAATAAATGTATAATTTATATTGGTACAAAGGTCTCCCACTCTCTCTAAGTGACTATACACCACAACTCTCCTTTGTACTACCAAGTAAGTAGTGAGCATACCAGATATAAGTTCCGGTTTGAAATGAAGTTCCTAAATTCATTGGCATATTACCTACCAACCTAGGTCCTAAAATGCATCCACAAATATGACTCTTCACAGTATTGAAATTAGAATCCTTGTTAGTGCTGCATTGTTGCAATACAACAATTAAATTTAAATGTTAGTACCACAGACTGTGAGTCCTTATTACTAACGACAAAGAAGAAAACAGAGAATTGTACGATATAATAGAAGTAGCAATAACTTACTTGTCTATAAATTAACTATATCAGTCTTATTAATCAACATTTCATTTGTAAGAGATAGAGAAATCCAAAACTGCTAACACTAAAAGTAATACATATAGAAAAGAACAATACGAATTACAATCTACTATTTTTAGGTTAAGTTTATAATACTATACTCAACAAATAAACCACTTAGTGTACCAGCTGAGCAAGCTGTTTTGACAGCTGTGAAGTGGACGTATCGTATCGATATGTCTAAATTACTCTGTGGGAGTGTAGTTTTTTTTTTGGACGTACTAACCCAGTTGGCTAGAGAAGCTTACTTCTAGGCCATTACTGCTTTATCGGATTGAGATGTGGCATAGCTCTTAGGTCGCTTAGCCTGAACCTCTTAATGAACTTAAGGGCTCACATATTTTTCTGATTTTAATTTAATTTTTATATTAAATTATTAACTTGTAATATAATCTTAATATATAATTCTTATTTTTTCTCTAAATTTTAGTAACATCATTTTGCATGTACACATAGGGTTAGGAATTAAAACGAAAGTCCATTTTTTTATACCAGTCTTTATTTATACCTGCCTTCTGTTCTTAGGTAATGATGATATGCTGCTTCCTACAGCATTCATCCAGGCACCAAATATAACGGACGTCAGGAAGCGGGTACAGAACAACATTTTCACTTAAGAATCAAAGATAAAGAAATATTTCATTTTATTTTGTCACTCCGTACATGTACTAAAATAATTATGCGTAATTTAATAAATAACAGCACTGAGGTAGCAAATATAGATGTTTAAACATTAATGTCTAACTCTAAAACAATATTTAATTCACATTAACTTCTTCGGAATATTTTCAACATAATTCAGATTAATTAGGTTGTTTAAGTAAATGTTATATGTGAAAATACCTACGAGATTTGTAATATTTTGGCAAGCAAAAAATTCTTACAGAAGCAGCCACTTAGCCTTAGAATAACCAAATCGTGTGGAAAATCACACTCCAATGTGTTGTGTCGAAAAGTAGGCAAGAAGTCGAGAAACGGAATGTCCATGGTCTTGTAACTCTTGCATGAACCGACCGCCAGTTAGTGCCGAGTTATAAAATTAGTGAGCTTATTGTCTATATACAAAAGTTGTCTCTGTCAATTTCAAATACTGTCCATGACTTATACAATATGTAACATATACATGTAAATAAATAAAAATATTTCTATGCAATCAGTATTATTCGCGTTAAGTCAAAAGGTTCAGTAAAAAGGTAATGTTATGAAAAAGACATTAAAAGATAAAAAGTTCTCTCATGTTTTTTTATTACCATAGATTAGTTTTAACAATTAATCTATGGAATTATCAATTAGTCAGTTACCTTTGATTGAAATCAATTCATTCCGCCCGTATCTTCCCACTACTGGGTATTTTACCCTTTCTTCGCGCCATTCACTTCGATCCTGTGTTGCCCGAAACCATTGCGGCCTCTCTGCCCTGACGGCATCCTTGTCTTCGCCACCATTCGGTTACTGCCCTGGTCTACCGACCGTCTTCTTTCCTAGCCAGGTGTACCTCTGATTACCTATTGTTATTTGATTAAAGGACTTGATACCAGACCATGAAATCTTAAAAAAAAACTGATTGTCATTGATGTCACATTTATGGCAGTTTTATCACTTGACAATCAGTAATCTATTTAAAACGTCGTGATTACTTGCTCAGTGTTAAAAATGTTATATGTGAGGTGCTAATATACTCCTTGACGTATAATTTGTATAACCAAGTTATTTTAAAAATATGATGTTTTATTACAGACTTTAAAGAATACTTCAAACAATGGGATATTTTAGAAAATTATATTTAAAACTGTCGTCCTCAATTAAATATACAAAGAGTTCAATTTTTACTAAGCGATGTATAAAATCTAATAATTACAATACATACAGATCATTTTGTAGTAAGGTACCTAGTTATTAATTCTAATATAGTTGTAAAATTGGACGGAAATTGTAACTTTATTTAATGTTACAGCAACCAGAGATACACAGTGAGAAAGGAGACGATTGGGCACGGCGTGTCGTGTCCGGACTGCAACCCACAGGGGAGCTCCATGTGGGCAACTATTTCGGCGCTTTGCGACACTGCGTGCGGCTTCAAAGACAAGGGGATGATGTGATGTTGTTCATTGCCGACTTGCACTCGTTCACCGGCCCGCAGGTACTCCTTGTGTGGTTCATTATCGCATCTGTATTCATCATTTAAATGAGTAATACAATGTCAGAACAAGTCAATTGTTTAAACCATTAATAGTTGATTAATAACTGATCCTGACTGATACCAGAGAATGAAGGCTAATTGTCAAAGTTACCTTTATTTTCCCATGTAAGTTAGCAAAAAGAACAAGGACAAAATAATATTGCTTTTGTCAAAACTGTCACTAAATAACAATTAAACAGAGTATTCAGGGCAGTGCGTCTGCCGCATACTCGTAGGCCTAATCTTTATAATATGTATTTTGTTTATTTAAAATTTTATATTATTCCTATAAGTCATAATTTGTATGATGCCAGTAGTATTTACATAATATTGTGCTTGAATATTGCCTTTGGTCAGTTGAGTACAGCCGCCGATTCCATATTGTGTTTATTCTATTGGTTTATGATTGTAGTATGTTTTTGATCAACTTCCCCAAAATGAAGAGGTTCTCAATTTGTCTCTTTTTTTTAATGTTTAATGTTTCATAACACCGCCACTTACACACTGCCTTCACCATCACTGCCATTTACAAACTATTTGGAATTTTACATATTTTTTGTTTGTTTGAAAAAAATTGGTTTCAATTAGGTCTAGGTTTCCGGCGATACTGACGTTCTGTCGCTTCGCGTCAACACTATTTATGTTTCGAGGCGCAACCATAGCACCGACTATAATACAATCCATTGCACACTGCACACTGGGGAAGTGGTTCCGAGCTGTGCGCATGTGACCTCATAACCTTGACAGCACATGTTATTTCTTGTCATCTAATAGTAATGGCAGAAGTAGGACCAGTGGCGGTGGACCAAATAGACGAGAGCTTCACGAGAGTATTGTACTGTGAGACAGGACGCGCCACAGCTGCACGAGCGCACGCTGGACACGGCGGCAGCGGCGCTGGCGGCCGGACTGGATCCGGAGCGCGGCGTGCTGTTCGTGCAGTCGGCGGTGGCGCGCCACGCCGAGCTGTGCTGGCTGCTGGCTTGTCTCGCGACTCACGCTCGCCTGGCGCACCTGCCGCAGTACAAGGACAAGTCTGCCACCATGAAGGAGGTGCCCGTCGGCCTCCTGTTGTATCCTGTGCTTCAGGTATTCCGCACATGCTTACCCTCCCTTCGATGTTGTCTTCAGATGTCGCCGTGTCTGATCGCGCCACAGAGATTGCTACGCCCGCGATTACACCAACTGTATTATTGTAAACAGTGGCCAAGCGAGATGGGGCTTTATGAAATGCAAGTGAGAAAAGAATTCGATCGTAACATTATTGTTGATTAAGACCACAACGAAAATTGTAATATATCGTGGAACGAAAATTTTCACGCGTTAAATTGATTTTGGGCTGTGGCAAGACTTTTGGAAGTGACCGGAACAAATAAATTTTTGCAACACATCGG
This sequence comes from Meandrusa payeni, assembly GCA_029286785.1. Taxonomy (NCBI): domain Eukaryota; kingdom Metazoa; phylum Arthropoda; class Insecta; order Lepidoptera; family Papilionidae; genus Meandrusa; species Meandrusa payeni. The sequence continues at coordinate 69,107 of JAGSMX010000039.1, forward strand.
GCAACTGAAGTGTTAACATTAAAATGAAGTGTCTCTCGGCAATGTCCACTTCTAAAGACATAGCGCGCCTCCTGGGCGCGTCTGTCTGGTGTCGGAGCCTCTGCCGCTGTCACATAATACTACATATTATATTTTTGATTTTTAAGTTCCAAAGATAACTGCTTTTATCTTACAAACAAGTCGGCACTAGCGTTGTCGAGAGCAAGCCTGCATAAGCCACCACACGCAGGAGCATAAAGTACCCGGCGTGTGTGGACAGGCGGCGGACATCCTGGTGTACCGCGGCACGCACGTGCCCGTGGGCGCAGACCAGGTGCAGCACCTGCAGCTGGCGGCGCAGCTGGTGCGCACATTCCACCACCGCTACGGGCGCGCCTTCCCTACGCCCCGCCCCTTGCTTCTAGGTAATTAGTGTGTGCATGCTATCAAGCCCCCTACTATCGGAGCTCAGTAGCCTTGCCGATTGTTCAACCAAGGCGGAGTCAAGAGGAACAAGGGGGCTGAAGTAGTCGCGACGAGAGGGCCAATTCTCCCGTTGCAATCGTTTTGTTAACGTGTCCGGGTCCGGTCTACTTCCGCGATCTGGTCTCCTCGGAGGGCAACTTCCTCAAGTTCAGGGAATTTGCACACGCTTGGCATAAAAGAAGGACCCGTTAAAAAGTCGTCTTGCGCCGTCGAGCTACTCGTTATTTTGCGTGCCGTAGACCCCTTAAGGAGAGCTCCGAGTGGTGGAGAAAGGCCTTGATGAAGAACTTGTAGGGAGTCAAGAAGGTGCGTGTGGGGCCACGCGGCCAGACCACGCGTACACTCCCGGGTTTTGGCCCATATAACCGCGAGGTTGGTGGGGCCATGGTAGGTTAGCCCTCAACATACGGAGTCCTAGATGGCGTCTCGTCATTCAAAGAGCACGTACGCGTTAGACGTTTTCCTTAGTAACGCCAAAGTGCACCTGTGGCCAGCGACACATACAACAATGAAATATTAAAATAAACACTTGTTGTGTATGTATAACATATTTATTATATAAATGAATAATGTTTTGCGCCAATCGTATTCCAGAGGATGGCAGCGACAGAATTAAAAGTCTGCGCGATCCAACTAAGAAGATGTCGAAGTCAGACCCAGACCTCAAGTCGAGGATATTGCTGACCGACTCCGATGACACGATCAGGCTTAAGATAAGGAAAGCTGTCACCGACTTCACGCCGCAGGTCAGTTAATATGGATTTTCTATGTGAAAAGGCTTGCTCTTGGGTTCCGGAGATACACCAGAGACCCAGGTGTTACTAGGCAAATACTCAAAAACAAAGTGACTGGACTCATTTCGCAATAGAACTGTTACGTCGCAGAGAAAGTGGCGCACTCGGGGACATAAGTGTTATGATTGGATTGGAAGGCGGTCGTGCCTTGCCCGCATTTTCCAGTATTTATGGACCCGTCACCAGTGACAGCGCCGCCGCGGAAGTGTGTTCCGTAACGATCATTACAAACAGTAAAAAGGCAGCCCTAAAGTTTATAATCCAATTTGATATTTACAGAATACCAGTTATATTGAATTACGGCGATCCACAGGTGACATTCGACCCGGAGAATCGGCCGGGCGTATCGAATCTCGTGACCCTTCACTGTTTGGCGAGCGGGCTGCTCCCCGAGGAGGCCGTGGAGGAGGCAGAGAGCCTCACGAGCGCGCAGTATAAGTCGGTGGTGGCGGAGGCGCTGTGCGCGGCGCTGGGTCCCGTGCGGGAGCGCATCGCAGAGCTGCGCGCGCGGCCGCAGCTGTTGCGCGACGTGCTGCAGCACGGAGCCGCGCGCGCACGCCGCCGGGCCGACCGTGTGCACGAGCGCGTCGCCGAGCTCACCGGCCTCGCGTCCCCGCCCCCGCGCGCACACCAACAAACGTTCGATTATAAATAATGACACCACAGTATTAAATGATAAATATGTATATTTCATTCATTAATATTTTTGCCACACAAGTTTCTTCTTCAACTTTCGCTATAAGAGGTAAGGAATGTGGTGCGGCTGGAAGGTCGGCCGGGCCGCGCGTGCTGCGCCCCCAGCCGTGCACGTCAGACACGGCACTCGCACGACATGTGTACAGCTCACCACATGGACAGTCGCCGGCCCAATGCCACGAGATTAAAATTGGCGCGAATCAAATACGAGGGTGATGCTGCTGTTGCATCGTTATCATGCCGTGGTCATGTGAAGTATGTGCAGCATGCGTAACGTGCGCCACGTGGGTGGGCGGTACGTGTGAAGCGACCGTATGCGTGGCCGGAGCGTGCGAGGGTGCCGAATGTGCTGGTGCGTATGTCCGCTCCCGCATCATCGCCACTATGTCTCGAAGCAGATCGACGGCTTGCGTAACGGCCTCTGCCTGCTTCTCCGCGGCGAGGGCACTCCTCATGGCTGCCTCGGCCAGCAGCTCTTCGGTGCTGAGGCGAGCGTCTCCTCCCGCGGCGCCGGAACCCTCCGAGTACATATCGTCGTCCAGCGCCGGCTTGCGTTCCTCGTCAGAGTTGCTGCCACGTCCACCACCTACTGAGCACAATACAATTATTTAATGTGACACAAATGTGGCAAATGCGCAAAAGCCTTAACATTGGCATACATTTACTTACAATCGGCTGGCCGTGAGCCCAGAATGCTTTGCAAACGCTCCTCTACATTGGAGAGATCTCCGAGAGCACCGCCAGCTGCCCACTTCTTCCGCGCTTTGTACTTAATGTCAGCCCAATACTGAAATATTGCAATATAATTATTCACTCAATACTTACTAAACTGTAAAGCGTGGTTTAGGGTCTGGTCTGCGAATCATAAGGTCGTAGGTTCAAATCCACCATACGACTTAATGTAAATGACGATATTGCTTATTTGGCATGGTTAACAAAAATATTAGTAATATTTTGTTTAAAAAAAAAACAAAATGGGCCAATTTCAATTTTTTTTCTAAGCGCTCCTGGACAGGATGATACACTAATATCTTTTGAATTAATTCCTGAAGCTGGGTGTCTTAGTTCCCTAAACAAGTTATTTTCCCCATACATGTTTTGGTAAAGAACCTTTTTTTTTTCTTTCCCTGTTTCATTAAAACATAATATCATTGGCCCTTTTTACAACAAATGGAGGATTGGAGGGTGGTAGAAGCAATGTTGGGAATTTTAGAACAATACAGCTATCACAAGAATGATAGGAAATGTTTTGTACCACTCGTTTGTCAACTAGTAACTTGAACATCTTGTCAGATGTACAATACAGTGAGTTCCACAAATAGATTGTGATTGATGTAAACTAAGGGTGGGCATAATGACTTATGCTAGTGCCACTGTTGTACTGTTTTGGGAACATCCTATCGAGATAGCAATCTGGCCTCTGGGCAATGTGATCTCAATAATGAAAATGTCAAATATAGCCATACCAAAAGCTTCATGAGTATTATGTAGAATCCAAGCCTGGCCAAGTGGCTGGGAGGTATGTGATCTTTTACAATTGATAACGATATGTAGGTAAGAATGAGAGGACCTATCCCTGTGCATCATTCCTTTTTGATCTCAGGGATTCTTACCAGATACCAAGGTACAGCATTATATGAATAATATTTCACAAGAGTATTGGTTGGTCACATGCTGATAGTTATGTCCATAATGTGGTAACAACTATTGGCTATTTGTGAATTGGGTAGTCAGGTTGGACAATTCTTTGAAAACTGCTTCTAACTGTGACTAACTAAAAATGTCACCATACATAGCTTAAATTTCACTGTAAGATACTGGTGTAAATTTATCTTCCAATAAGACTAATTGTAGCATTAGTTAAGACCAGTCTCTTATCTTGTTGGCAGATTCAGAACAAGGTGACAACATCCATGTTGACACGAACTTGACACTCATACAGCCTCTGGAGAGTGCTTTGCAGAGAACTTTATTATCTGCAGAAAGCTTGTCTTCTGTCTATGTATTCAAACCTGTACAATGGGTTGGCAATGGTGCAATTTAAAAAGAAGAGAGAGAAGATTATTTCCAATAGATTGTTAGATATATTAAAAGTAAACTAGCAACACAGACAAAACTAGATAAAATTGGCAAAAGAAGTGAAAGTGATTTGTGTTGTGACGAGTGAAAGTAAATGTGAAGTATAGTGACTAGCTTGTGTAATGTTGCAGCAAGTGAAACTCCAGCAACGACACACAGGATATAACAGGATCACTGGATCCAAAATTACTGACAAGATCCCTATTGCATGTAGCGACGTGCAATCAGAACTCGTTAATTTTCTTCCAAATGCATTATTGGATGTTTCACAGAGTATTAAATTCTCTATGAACATGCACATACTTTTGCTATGTACTTACTCTGCACCACTTATCTGGGGACTTCCGTGCACCTCCTGTGTCTGCTGCCGCTGCGTTCAGCCGCTCAGCTAATAAGCGCCACAGCTTACTGGAGCTGAAGCGAGAGTAAATAGACTGCTTGCCTGCTGCAAAGTCGCGGTGCTCTTCCATAAACGATAGAAGCAAATCTAATTGTTCGGAACTCACTCTACATCTCGTTAATACGGCGCTCATGTCTGTAATACATAGCGTTAACTGGCCGCTTGTTTAAAATCTCACATTAAGTCGACATTGCACTGCTTTGGGCCAACGCTGAATTTGAAAACAATGAATAATGTTAATTGAGACATATTCAAAAAACTTTATCTACATTTCCAAGTCGACTCTACTATATATTGTTGTGTTCTGCTTAGTTATTATTTTTTACTGTAATTTGCAGCAAATCCACACATTTAAACACAAGTTACTTATGACAAGTCACTTAGGTGATAATATGTAAATTGACAAGTTGACATTGACAACAGCAGGCATTACAATCTGTGTAAAGTTGTACAGGCTAACAAAGGTCGTCATAGAAAAGTAAAACATCAGTGTACCCACATTGTGCTGTAAAATATGAACGTGTATCTTCGCCATTATAGTGACATTAAAGGATTTATTCCGTAACAATATAAACAAATACTTGAATTGCTCTGCGAACGTGCACCGTACGATCTTGCATTCCGGCATGAGGACGAATAAAAAAGTAAAAAGTTACAATTGGATAAATGTGTCATTAATCGTGTTTACAGAATATTAAGAGATTTAATAAAAACCTTTTTACATTTTCATACTATGTGCGTTTATCAACCGCTTGGATTTGCAAAACATAATATTCGTAGAAACAACATTTATAAAACAACAATAATTCTTTGGTTGCTAAGGTTACAGAAGGATAAAACAAATTAGGTTATTTTGATTTTAGGTTTTGCATGCATTAACAACTATATTTATCGTTAACTAGAATAAATAAATGAGCTTTCAATTAACAACAATTTTACAGTTCCGGTTATACAAAAGACGTCTATAAAATATTTTTGAGAAAACTTAATTTTAACAAAAACAATCATGTGTTTACCTTCAGTTGACGACTTTGGTACTTTATTAAACTCATTCGAATTCTCTTCTGCAGGTAAGATTATAATAAAGTGGAAGTAAATAGTAAAATTAACCCGGGCAAAGCGTTAGTTTCATTTATAATGAGACTCCATGTACTTGCCCTAAATATCCCTGGAAATTGCAAGTAAACTGGTCATAGCCAGACTCACGTGTTTGAGTGAACATGAACCGCTATGTGGTGGTGCAGCAGCTCGGTGACGGTACGTACGGCTCCGTGGTGCTGGCGCAGCGGCGCGATACGGGTGAGAAGGTTGCAATCAAACGAATGAAGCGGAAGTACTACTCATGGGATGAAGCCATGAACCTCCGCGAGGTAAAATCGTTAAAAAAGCTGAATCATGCTAATATTGTTAAACTGCGAGAAGTCATACGCGAAAACGACACGCTGTATTTCGTATTTGAGTACATGCGAGGCAACCTCTACCAGCTCATCAGAGACACTGAGCGCCCGTTCCCGGAACCTGTGTTGCGTAATATTTTGTATCAAGTTCTGCAAGGGCTGGCGCACATGCATCGCCATGGGTTTTTTCACCGTGATCTCAAGCCTGAGAACTTGTTGTGCGCCGGTCCCGAGCTCGTAAAGATCGCCGATTTGGGACTCGCGCGAGAGGTGCGCTCACGGCCGCCGTACACTGACTACGTGTCGACACGCTGGTATCGCGCGCCGGAGGTGCTACTTCACGACACTTATTATGGAGCACCGATCGACCTCTGGGCTCTGGGCTGCATCGCGGCCGAACTTTATACGTGTCGCCCACTGTTCCCGGGGAATTCGGAGATCGACCAGCTGTACAAGATCTGCGCGGTGCTCGGCACGCCGGAGCGCGACGAGTGGCCGGAGGGGTACGCTCTGGCGGAGACGCTCCGTTTTCGGTTCCCAACGAGCGCGGGCGTGCCTCTGGCCCGCGTGGTGAGCGGCGCGTCCCCGGGCGCGCTGGCGCTGGCGGCCGCGCTGCTGCGCTACCCGCCACAGGAGCGCCCCACCGCGCCGCAGGCCCTACGGTTAGTTTTATTCATTCTACTGATCTGTACTGAATATATTTTTTTTGTAATCGAGAGAGAAATCTCGAAAGATCCCTGATTTGCCTCGTTATCTTACTCTATAACGTAAAGATTTCTAACCGTGTACTACTACTGGCTACGGAAACGCTCACGCACACGGCTCTGTCTCTGGGAGGACGAGCCTCCTCCCACTATCCAGGCAAGGCCCGCCGGAACATGAGACGGACTTCCCCGAGGCTATCGCCTGGTGGCCAGTAAGACGAGCTCCCTCCTCGCCCCCAGCGCCAGATCAAATGTTTGGCTCCGCCGCCCTCCCCTAGCCCCTACCGCTGTAGCCCCACCACGACGCAACCGCGGTACAGCACCGCTTAGTCGCCCAACATTTGACGGACTACCGCCCCCACAGCCCTTTGACACTGTCTTGGCTTCGCTTCACCGTGGGTGTTGAGGGTCACTCCAAGGTTACTGCGCCTCCGGCAAAGCAAGCCTAAATCTCTTAGGGGAAGTAACTTGCTCACGTACCATTTACATTCATGTGCCAATTTTAAATCCTAATTTATTTACATATGTATCTCCTGCTTCCAGGTTTCCCTATTTCGCAGTGGGTGTCGCATTAGGTGTTCCCCCGCCTACATCACGTGCTAGAAGGTAAAAGGCGGTCGAGTTTGCGTTGCTCTTTGGAAATAGCAATTGTAGATGTTATTTTTATTAATACAACTTGTAATTAATACGATGATAAGTATTGTTGTCCTCCGTTTCGGTTTCTAGAAGCGCAGTCCGAGTGGAGACGGAGCAAGTGGCGCCGGTTGTGCCGTCCTCGCGCCCCGACCGCTTCGCAGACATCCTCGGGTGTGTTGTAGGACGTGCATATGTATAAATAAACACGACTCGACACTGTGCTTTCGATGTATTTATAGGGGCGAGGTATTGCACGAGATGCGAGGTGCGGCGCAGCCCGGGCTGAAGCGGGAGACACGCGATATGCGGGCGCCGGCGTTGCAGGCGGGGCCCGGGCCGCCGCGCGCTCCCGCCGCCGCCGCGTACCTGGGCGCCGCGCGGTACGTGGCCGGCACGCGTGTTGACACCTCGCTGTTCCGTCCTCTAGCTTTCCGATCACACCAAGGTGAGCTCGGCCCTAAAATGAACATGCTGGTGACATGACTAAGCAACGACCCTCGGACCAGGCACAACGTCTAAAGCTTTTAGTAGTTTAAAATGATAAAAATTCACGTTCTACATTAACAACATACCCCGCCCCTCGTCTCTTCTGACTGACCGCAAAAAAATTCTCAATGCGGTCTGTCTAATGTTACCTACCCCCTTCTAAAGTCTCGAATTGGAGTCGACTCAATGTAGTAAAAAAGACAAAGGTCAGCGTTTACGTCATTGGATACAGTTGCACGCCTCAGGAGGAGTCCTCTGGAAGAAGTCGCAACAGTGATGAACGCAGAGGGCGTTACGCGGCAGTTTGAGATCAGCAGACACCTGGCCACCGAGTGTCGGAAAAACTTGCCACTGCCTATGAAAGACAGTAAATCTATAATGCATTTAAAATTAAACTAGAACCGGATGTTAGAGTGACAAAGAGATAATATCCCCGTGGTATCCTATTGGTGGCTTGTCGTTTCCAGTATTTTTAATTTTTCAATATTACTATAGACTTTGTTTTATCTTTTCAATTTAATAATATATTTATTTATTAAAATATTATGTACATCTATTATTCTATATGTATGTTACATTACATATATCCGTATTATATATTTATTATGACACCGTATAAAACATGCGAAGGTAGTATTGCGCGCGCACGACATCGAGTAGTCCTGGCACCGCCGAAAGTCAACGCCATCGCATCCTTGCGACAGCACATGCCTGCAGCGCAAGATGGCCATTCGGATCGCACGAGGATACCGAACGGTATCATACGAGGCGGCCACTATCCTGGCTCGGTTCCCGCCGCTCGACATCATGGCGGATATGGACGCGCGTGTATACATGCGCGTCCGGGCCGACCCGCCCCTGGATGCGAGAAAGGTGCGTCGGCAGATGCACAGACGGGCGATGGAGGTGTGACGGTGGGTGTGGCTCGCAGAGCGGCGATACACGCGCCAACGCATCGTCTGTGTCTTCCTGCCGAACTTCGAAGCCTGGCAACGGAAGAAGGAAATGTACGTCACGTACCGCCTGACTCAGGTACTTACCGGGCACGGTGCTTCGGTGAGTACCTGAACAGGATAGGGCGCGAACCGACCGCGCAATGCCACCATTGTGGCTGCGACCAGGATTCCGCGCAGCACACGCTTGCCGTATGTCCTGCGTGGAACACGGAGAGACGGATCCTGGTCCAGCAGATTGGGCAAGACCTCTCCCCGCCGGCGGCAGTAGCGGCTGCGCTGGCGGGGAAATCTAAATGGAAGGCGCTGATCTCCTTCTGCGAGTCTGTAATGACCCTGGCTGGCCCGTGTAGCCTTGCACTGCGAGGGCCCAGGGGGGAGGGAGTAACACCCCCCCCCCCCCCTCCCGGGACGTGCTCTCCTTGAGTACGGCGCAGAGGGGCTCCGGTGCGTTCCACTGCAGATCCCGGAGCCCCTCGTCATGCACCGAGGAAAGGGCCACCGGGGAGGTTTTAGTAAGTAAAAACCCCACATAACCGCCGCCTTTCCCCCAGAAGGCGGGGTATCTTTTTGAAGATTTCCTCCCCGTTAACAAAAAAAAAAAAGCATATGCCGAGACGGTGTCCAATGTTGGCCAACATGTTGCAATGTATTTGTCCGTTCCTTCTTCCTTCAATTGTATTTTGTTTATTGTGATGCCAATAAAAGAAAATGATTTTGGCTATAACAATAAAGAAATAGTTTTAGATACAGTTTAATGCATGAAGCAGAGAATCACATCAAAATAGAACCTTTAAAAAATTCGGATATTTGATTACGAATAAATTGAAAAGATATCAACCGTAATTATATACTGTATTTGAACATGAAAGTCACTGCATGGAATAATTGAGTTTATTTAACTACTTTGAGTATCCTGTGGGATTCACTTCACTCTATATAGAATAGTCGACGAGCGAGCCAACTGTGGGATGGACGATACTATGAATTTCTGATCTTCGGCGAGTATAATCAATAAGTTGGTTACAGAGACAACAACGGTAGGAAGCGGGACTTCGCGTGTCGACTGGGCGGCCAAGTATCTTCGTTGATTGTCTAAAATAGTCCTAAAGATATGCACAATTTATTATTATTAATTGTAGACAAAATATTATTAAGAAAAATAATAAAAAGTTTAATGTTGCCAACAAGCAACTGGCGATTGCCTGTGCCTTTAAAGCTTTAAGGTGTTAATTAATAAGCTCATAAATGTTCACATGAATAAAACGACAGCAAGCTGCTTGTGGACACCATGTTGTCAATGGAAGAACGGAAATGTACAATAAAACGCTTTTTCACAACATGTGTTTCACTTCTTTGTTCCTTCAGTTTTATATTTATTTAAACAACAGTCATTAAATTACATGTTATAATATTATGTAATATTTCATTAAATATCTATGCGCTCTTACAGCCACTAAATTATAAAAGCAGAAAACCTCACCCTGTATACTATGTATACCTGTTAGGGCTAATGGCTTGTAATTTAACATGAAAAAATATTACATTTTTAAATCAGTTACCATACTATTTAAGAGCATAATGATAAACAGTACAGATAAAGATTTACCAAAATACCTATCATAAAATGTTTTTGTTAATTGATTTAGAATATAACGCCTGATAAATTGGCTGAACCAGGAGAGACACGGGATTTGGTGTTTAAAGCACTTACAATGTTTAAACAAGTTCCACTTATGTACAATACTCTTTTACTATCATAATCAAGGCACACAAATTCTTAAGTGATAATCTTTCCAAAATTCTATTCTATAATATAAACAGACAAATGTATGAAGTTGACTCATTTTAACACAATGCTGTTAGTTAATGATCAACAGACCATTTCCTCTAGGACAAAACAATTATAGGTAAAGTAGAGCTCTAGTAGTTCTTACAAGATTCTTGGGGATATGGGAATTTAATGGTGTTTTAGCAATATCCACTAAACTTAAACGGGTAACTTCATTTCTACAATTCATATTATTATGATATTTACATATTGGCTTCCTATAAAATCTGTAAGTAATTAACAAATGGAGTGACAATGTATCACTCATACTTGAGGTAGGGCTTTGTGTCAGGGGCAGCTAAATGTGATGTGTGTGGGGCATGCGCCGAGTGCTGCGAGTGAGCTGGCCATGCTTCTGGAGGCCAGCTGTACACTCGTGGTGCACCATCATCTAATAATCCCCAGCCCAGCTGCTGAGACCGTGAACCTCTCTCCCTTTTAGGGGATGCTGTTGAAATATTAACTGACACACCTTTGATTATATGGTCTTGCCCACACAGTGATTGGGCCACTTCAGGGTCTAAAAATGTAACAAAGCTGAATGCTCTAAAGGGACGGGGAACAAACACATCTGTCACCTGGCCAAAGGCTCCAAAGTACTCGCGTAAATGTTCTGGAGTGAGACTCTCTGTACAACGACCAACAAATACCTTTCGGTGTGCTGCAGTATCACCGTCTTTGCTATTGGGAATACGTACATCACACCAGCGCCCGTCAATCATATGCCGACGTCCGAGAACGCGTAGTTGCGCTTCATATTCGGCAAACTTGATGAACCCAAAACCCTTGGAGAGGCCGGTATTAATCTCCCGCTTCACCTGGACCATAAGTAAGTTACCAAATGACGAAAAATAGTCACGGACGGCATCTTCTCCAGTCTTCCAAGGCAACCCAAGCACGATTAAATCAGAGCAACGAGGTCGTAGTTGCACTGTAGGGGCACTGGTGCGCGGAAAGGCACAGAAGTAGCGATAAGCCGCCCAGCCTCCAGGCGGGGGTGACACTCTTTCCTCGACGAGACGTAAGCCACGTAGTCTTCCTCCTGCACGGTATTTAAGTCCACTCGCTCCTGCAAATTGAGCTGTGACTGTACTCAAAAGCAAAGAACCGTCTTCCTCAGTCGGCAGCTCTATGGGCTCGTCCTGCTCGCCCTCACTCACCAACGCGTACTCAATCGACATGTCGCTCACCTGCCGACTGAGCCAAGTCTACTCCTCATCTTGTTTACATTACTGATAATCAGCAGCCACAAGCCGCGTCTTTCTATCGAACTTGAGCCCTCGACAACTTCTTCAAGGCAAAATATAATGATATGCGTGACGTAGACGTGACATTTCTTATATGTCAAAATTAACTGTCAGCTTTTAATCGGATACTTGCAATTAAATTACAGAACTAGTTCATAAAAGATACAATTGTCAGTATTATACTTGTATGTAGTAGATAACAATTTATCAATTAAAATTGATTCGTTTCGTTTAATAGATCGACAATTTGTAATAAAAAAATTATGTTGGAGACTAATTTTTAAAACCATAAATTTTTATAAATATAATATTATCAGTCATAATGGAAATAGTTGTCTATTGCTGACTTTATTATTTTTAGGCTCTCTAATATATTTTGAGAGAAATTGGGTTACAGAATCAATTCTGTTTTGAAACCAACAAAATTCAAAGGGGACCTAATTTACAATTGGGGAGAGTCTTGTAAGTGGCGGCACTCACAAAAAGTTTATTGGTATGTTTGGTGGCAGTCTCGAAAAACCGTCGAGATGCCTGCTTAAAGAATTGGGCTTTTGTCGGTAGCCCTGTATCAACGTGTAATAAATAATAAAAAACCCTGTATAAACGATTTTGAATCATCTGAAGTCGATGGATATGACGGGGGGAGGCATGCGCGAAGACCGGGCTCGCGTACGTCATAACGGGACGTATTACTGATTTATTACCTTATTGCGAAGGGACATTTTGCTCTTTTTGTTGATAAGATGATATAGGCGGCTCATGACGTGGTCCGCCCGGTTCCTGACTCGAGTGTGGACCAAAGCTGAGTGTCGGATCGAGGAGCACATCGAGGTATTTAGTTTTGGTAACCCAGGGAATGAGACTACCAAGAAGTTGGATTTTGGGGAGAGAAAAGACGAGTTGTGCCCGTCTAGTTGTGTTTTCTTAATAGTTTCCTTGAGAACAAGTCAGTACTTTTCAGAACTAACTCTTTAAAGTATATGTAATGAACGCCATAGACATATATCAGACATGGGAATGGTACTTTTCTAAATAAGTTGCTCCGAACCGAGGTCGGGATCCGCCGGCTAGCCCTGGCCGGACACGACTGCTGTGAGTCTGTGAGCGCTAACTCGTTCTCAAAGCGAAGCGAGCTGTGGCGGAATTTCACTTCCCGTAAATAAAATTTGGCTTTTTCTTTTTTAAATATTACAATCTCTCTTGCATAGTGAAAGTTTAAAATTATTACCCATACCTTAGGGTTATGAACATCACTGTTACAACACAAACGTGCTGTTGATTAGGAATCGAACTGTAATGCAAAAACTGCCACATAAAGAGGTGCACCGCTGCTCAGGAGACGTGTGGAGCGCAGCAGTCACGTCCCGGCTGGATGTGCGGCGTTATACTGTTTATTTATTTATTAAAAAAGATACTCCAACAGCATTAGACAAGCATACATTGTTGTAATAATCAAGTTTACAAACTAAGTCCTGTTGTGTATGCCAATTACAGGTGTACACAACATTGTACACAACATTCGCTATAAAGAAACGTAACGATTTAATAATTAATAGTTACATAAATATTTTAATAAATTATAAAGAAATAGAAAAATCAGTAATAAATTTCGATAGTGGCATCATTTGGCGCCGGCGGTAAGGCCCGCACGAGTGACGGGTGTCGCTGTCGGCGTGAAGGAAGTGCTTGGAAGTGCCCGACTTGCCCGCGCCGCAAATATCTTCAAAGGTGCAGTGCAGGTGCAGTCTCCCCGGTGCCGGCGTCCGCGTCCGCGCGAGACGGCTCCGCGCGCAGTGTGCGGACCGCTGCGCCGCGCGACGCATGTGCTTAGTGATTTCTGCTACTGTCTTGCGCGCAATATTCACGAGTCGCACTAGCTTCCACAAAAACATTTAATTTCGTCTTAAATTTTAGTGACATCGTCGCAGTAAAAATGTAATAAAACACGTTTTGTAATGGAATTTCATTAATTTTCGTAATTACTTAAGTGTTGTCCTAATGACTTAAAAGGATGAAACAGTTGTGACATGAACCGTGACACCGGTGAACTACATAACACTGTTGACACTAATTGCCTGTCTACTTATACGCAGCACCGGAATATTAAATCTTTATAAAGGTATTTTACAGTTAGAGAGTCGGTCGCATAATATAATAAAAATTCATGTTGGACCAAATTGAAGCGATACCCTTTCAAAGGAAAAAGATCGATATCGGTCGCATTGCTGTTAGTGTACAAACCTTAAAGAATACAGGCGAATTGAAAACCTCCTCTGTTTTTTTGAAGTGGGTTAAAATATGGAAAATTGAATCCAAAAAAAGCGCCACGTCCTTATAATCCGAGCAATTAATTAGATAAGCATCCTTGGAAATGTATGGTATTTGTTGGTTTTTAAAGATATTCCTAAATCTATATGCATGTGTGTGTGTGCATTGGTGCCTGAAATCTAAAATACATACGAGAGAATGTGGCGCGGTGGCGCCGTATCTGGACGCAAGAGTTTATTCAGGAGATTATCAATTTATTTATGTTTCGTGCACTCTTGTCCGGTGGTCATTTTGTAAGCATAACACCTTGAGGGTATCATTATAGTCATAAGTTTGGCTTAAATCGGGGCTGTAGGGGTCTAAAACAAACAGTCACACCAGCCAGCGGTAACCGTCTTACACTACACCTACAATAGTATCATTGTCTGGGTCTTGTTGATTCTGCTTGGAATTTGGATCACACGATGTCCATTGTCCATGTCGCCATTGACTATACCGTAAACGTGTTTTGACGTTTGATCTGTCATTTTCCTTCGATATTTCAATTTTTCACATTATAAGAGACGCTACGTTACAACTATTCGGACCTGCTCACTGAGATGTCTGTGCGGGGCCGGACGAGCATCAGACGGTGCAGGCTCTTGGTATAATAATGCTTCTCCGACGGCACTGGACATGCACGGGACCGTTTATTTACACTGTATCAATTTTGTTTGCTTTACGCTTCAAGTTTCGCCGATGCGAAAGTAACGTCGTCCCGTGACGTTACTATCCATCTCCTTAACCACTCCGGGATCCCCAAACTTAGTTTATGAAGTTAAATTCTATCTTCTCAGTTGTGTGTTACAACGTACAAATTAGTCCATATGCCAAGAGTATGAGACACGCACTACGTCTCCTGTACTTCTAAATAATGAGCTCGGGTAGAGCGCGTGCACGTCGGCGACGTCGCTAGTCCGTGTCATGTCGCTTCCGCGAAGTGCAGCGCGCCGCCCACCGCCTGTGGATTCTAAGAACCGCTACAGCCGCACGTCCGTCTCGCGAACATCCGTTTATTTCCATGAAGCCGTTACCGGCCGCCCGGGCACGTCTCCTTTGACACAGTGGAGACGGCCCGATCTCGTGCGCCACCAATGGTGTCGTGGTGTTCTCGTTAGAGACATACTATGTATTTAGATAAAAGGTAATTTATCTCCGCGAGTACCGCTTGCCCAGAGAGGGCGCGGGTGCGAGCGGCCGGGGGAGTTGCGTTCGCGGGCCACTGGGGGAGTCGCGTTCGCGGAAACAAAAAGTGCCGCTCCCGCCTCCTGTATTTGTAAATTCGTATCTCCGGCGTGCACCACGCTGGAATTCCTAATGAGAACCAAGGCCACGGAATGTGGAATTAGAATTAGAGTCTGATCGATTTAGCAGGTCCACATTCTGGCCCAATTTGGCAAGATCTTAAATAATTGGTAAAAAGGCGGTGGAGACTTTTTTGGACGGTACACTTTGACCTTGAATCTTGGCGGACGATGCAAATAAAATTGCTTATAATTATCATTTCGCTTGTTACAAACTACATTGAACGCTTACAATATATTGCTACTATCACCAGGGGACACCACTTCTCCGTGTTTACCCGTAACATTCGATCATGGGATTTAACACGGAGATGGGTCGACCGCAGGAACTAAGGAGTCGACAATGAGCCGGTCGGTTTGCGAGTGAGGCGGGCGGCGGCGTGATGCGTGCGGCATGCTGCTGCCGGACCAGACGTACGAGCGGCGCGCGCACTGGCCGCTGGCGGCGCTGCTGCACGCGCACCGCGTGCCACCCGACTTCTTCTGCTCGTACCGCCCGCGCCGCGCCAGGTACGTTCCTTCTGCTCGTACCGCCCGCGCCGCGCCAGGTACGTTCCTCCTGCTCGTACCGCCCGCGCCGCGCCAGGTACGTTCCTCCTGCTCGTACCGCCCGCGCCGCGCCAGGTACGTTCCTCCTGCTCGTACCGCCCGCGCCGCGCCAGGTACGTTCCATCTGCTCGTACCGTCCGCGCCGCGCCAGGTACGTTCCTTCTGCCCGTACCGCCCGCGCCACGCCAGGTACGTTCCTCCTGCTCGTACCGCCCGCGCCGCGCCAGGTACGTTCCATCTGCTCGTACCGTCCGCGCCGCGCCAGGTACGTTCCTCCTGCTCGTACCGCCCGCGCCGCGCCAGGTACGTTCCTCCTGCTCGTACCGCCCGCGCCGCGTCAGGTACGTTCCTCCTGCTCATTACCGCCCGCGCCGCTCAGGTACGTTCCTCCTGCTCGTACCGCCCGCGCCGCCTCCAGGTACGTTCCATCTCTCGTACCGCCCGCGCCGCTCCAGGTACGTTCCTCCTCTCGTACCGCCCGCGCCGCTCCAGGTACGTTCCTCCTCTCGTACCGCCCGCGCCACTCAGGTACGTTCCATCTCTCGTACCGCCCGCGCCGCCTCAGGTACGTTCCTCCTCTCATTACCGCCCGCGCCGCCTCAGGTACGTTCCTCCTCTCGTACCGCCCGCGCCGCCTCAGGTACGTTCCTCCTGCTCATTACCGCCCGCGCCACTCAGGTACGTTCCATCTGCTCGTACCGCCCGCGCCACTCAGGTACGTTCCTCCTGCTCGTACCGCCCGCGCCGCGCCAGGTACGTTCCTCCTGCTCGTACCGCCCGCGCCGCGCCAGGTACGTTCCTCCTGCTCGTACCGCCCGCGCCGCGCCAGGTACATTCCTCCTGCTTGTACCGCCCGCGATTTTTCGTTAATCATCATGAAGTTTTCCATTTCACCTTTAGCAGTATAATTTAAATCAATAATATGTTGCGCAAAATCGACGCACTAGAAGTCAAATTTGACTACCTGTTCCAGTCGGATTTCGATCTGCGATTAGAAAATACTCAGGGATTTTGAACAGATGTAATGTTAAGCGCCGCCTCGCGCCGTGCCCGCCCAGTGCCCAAGCAACACAGAAGTTCTCCGAGCCTTCGTTCTGGTCTATTCACTTTAAAGGAATATATTATAGCTATAAGTCAAATTTCAATCATCGTGTTGCGGACAGGGGCTGGTCGTGACGCGAACTTGATAGTCCTGCGAGCAGGGGGCGCGCGTTGTGTCGGGCCGCCGGCCACAGAACCAGTAACGAGGAGTGTGGGCGGTGTTGGCGGCAGGTGGCGGGCGGCGCTGGCGGCGGCGGCGCGCGCTGAGCTGGCGCCTCACGCGCGGCCTCCACGCGGCCGGCGCGGCCTTTTCCATGGTATGTGGAACCGTTGTGTTCTTACATCGTATACTTTTTTATTATTTATATAATATTTCATATTTGTAAAGAAAGCTAGTGAAGGAAAGCACGAATCATTTATTTATTTATTGAACACAACGGCAGTAGTGTGGTCGCTGCAGACCGCGAACATTACTTACAACGTACGGCGAGTGAGTACATTACAATATTACTTAAAGTCATGAATCACCCGGTGTATATGGAGTTGTTGTTGCTACCCGGTATTTACCTGGGAAAACGCTTGACGCTGGGCGGGGGCAACTTGTTCGCCGTCGTCCCGCGCTGGCCACTGTGGTCACGGCCCGAGATAACTGCAAAGCACACGTAAATTTGGCTCGGAAATGAAATTATTACATTGATATGTGTCGGTCCGAACATATCGAACATTAGAGGTCTTTTACAAGCATAGAATTAATAGAATTTCTATTGGTAGTGCTATTCGGAAATAGTATCTTCTTTTGGATGCAGTATTGTGGAGACAGAAGTGTAATGAGGAATAAGCCGAAAGTTCTTAATATGACCCAACTTAGGTCAATTTAAAAAAATCTGTCAAAATAAATCTCAATTAGTAAAGCTCAATACCGTAGTCTAGATTAATATTTCAGCGTAATACATGTTTATTTTTGTAAGACCTGAAATAATGCTTCGGCAATGTGTCGCAATCACTGTCGAGGTAAATAGACTTTTAAAATATGTTATTTTAGCGCATAATCCTAAATCTTTGCGTTTTGAACCCAAGAAATAAATAAAACCGCGCCTCGTGCATTGTCTCTTCACAAACTGTTGACGCGAAGCACTGCCGCAGGCGCCGGCCCGGCTCACACTCGCGTCCCGTACTCCCGCTTTTTTCAACTTTCCAAAACTTGTCCTCACTAAACCGGATGTTACTCCTTTCTCTTTTCATTCAATAATTTATCAAGTAGCGAGTGCGCCGGCGCAACTCCCAGCATGTGTCCAGAATCCACACATTGTAGTCAGTCGTAACGAGCCGGGGGCAACTCTACATTGTGGGATGGCGTGCCTGCTGCAGTGGTGATTGTTGTGGGCGCGAAGAGTGGGCTACAGCCGCGCACTTTGTGTTTGCACCGAGCTCTATTCTGGCCGTTCGGAAAGTTCGCCGGTTAGTTAAAATAAGGTTGCACTGAGGCAACTGCTAAGACAGCAGCAGAGTGGCCGTGCCACTGTCAGAGAGTCAGAGCCTCTGATCCCGCCGCACAAGTTAACGTCACGTCGACTTCATGTCTCTCCTCCATTTTATTAATGGTACATTTCCCCTATAACATAATTGGGGCATCGCTTCCACTGAAGCTCACTAGCTGTGATATACGAGTATTTGTCACATCGTCATATCATATACGTCAGTTAGTGGCGCTATCTAGTGGCGAGCTGCAGAAACTCCGGCCGGCGGGCGGTTGCAGACTTCTGTTCGCGTCTCTTAAACGGCCTTAAAAACTCGGTATTAACACTTAGGCCGCTAGATGGCGGTCAGATAATCCTTCGGGATAATTATTTTTTGTGACAAACTTATGCATGTCGGCCTGAAGCTGGCCGTGACTGCTTCACCGGATTGACTTGAGGCTAAAGCGCTTAGGTCGCTTAGCCTAAACCTCTATAGCTAGTAATAACTTCAATTAAATTTATATTTATTATATAAATAAGAAATAAACGAGCTTGAGTGCCAAATGAATTACTTATTACGGGCAGCTCTTTCATTATATTCTAAAATAACATTATATATTCGAAAAATATCGGTAAAGACGATTTTCATTTTGCTTGTTTTTTTTAGTATGTTTTTTGTTAATTCTGGTTCTCAATTCGATTCTATATTTGTGCACCCATAGCTCCGTCATTTCAGAACCGAGCTATGGGTGTCCAGTGTGTGCGGGGCACTGCGACGTGACGTCATGGTACAGTGTGTGCGGGGCACTGCGACGTGACGTCATGGTACAGTGTGTGCGGGGCACTGCGACGTGACGTCATGGTACAGTGTGTGCGGGGCACTGCGACGTGACGTCACGCTACAGTGTGTGCGGGGCACTGCGACGTGACGTCATGGTACAGTGTGTGCGGGGCACTGCGACGTGACGTCATGGTACAGTGTGTGCGGGGCACTGCGACGTGACGTCATGGTACAGTGTGTGCGGGGCACTGCGACGTGACGTCACGCTACAGTGTGTGCGGGGCACTGCGACGTGACGTCATGGTACAGTGTGTGCGGGGCACTGCGACGTGACGCCATGCTTATGTATAACTGTCCTGATTTGTCCCAACTTCCGCCGGAGAACGTTCCCTGCTGCTCGGAGCTGTCAGGCGCTTGACTGATGAACAGCAGCTACTTTCTCGTAACTTACGCACGATGAACCACGGAATTTCCTCCCGGCGGTGCGCTCATCACCGCATCTCATACCTCGACGGTTACATAACTGTAACTGAAAAGATCGAATCGTTTGTGGCCTTAATAGAATAGAAGCTTTCGCATGTTATGTGGGCATTAGCCGGGGAGCGCGGAGCGCGGGCACCGGGGCGGGGGACGTGCGGCACAGCTTTCGGCGAGCTTACAAACAAACAAACCTGTTTCCTCACTGCTCCGCGCCCGCCCCCCTGCCGCGTCTGCCCAATAATCCGTTCCGATCTAACGCATGAAATGAAGCTCAACGTCCCAGTGCCGGCGCCGGGCCACCGGGCTACTGATCAGTCTTTCTTTGTAACTTTTCGTTTGGGATTGTCAATATAAAAATGTTTGTAATGCACTCCTGCCACCGTGTTGATGCCGTGGTTCTATGGCTTCCGCACTGCTGCGGAGGCAGGGACGAGAGATGTAGGTACTTCTGAAGTTGCTTGCGACGTGGAAGTAACGACCGAGTGCGAGATCAAGCCTCGTCAGGCGCACACGCAGATACGATCGCGACGGAGGGCGAGGGGCGCGAGCGGGGGGCGGGCGGGGCGCGCCGCCGCCGCCGCAGTACGCGAGAGGACGCGCGCGTAAGTGGTCGCCGCTATCGGCTTAGAGCGGCGCGGCCGCGGAGTGTGATGCGAGCGCACCGCCCGCCATGGCCACGCTCGGCCTGTCCAAGGTGTTCATCCTCGACAAGTACTTCACCGAGCTGCAGAAATTTTGGGAGACAGAGAAGAAGCTGCAAGGTGAGCGGTCGGGAGCTATTGTGACGGATTTCCCGGTATCACGGCGCGCGCCGAAAGTTGTTGTTCACGTTCAGTGTGTGCGCGCGACTCGTCGGCGCTCGTGCCGGGGCGGCGGCGTGCCACTCTGTCCACCGTCCATTAGACAGGGCGCGTGACGCACAGCCGTCCACTTGTTTGGCAACTTTTTTAAAATAAAAAAATATTTACATGGTAAAACGCCTGACGATACATAGAGTAATATTGTGCATATTCAAGTAAACGTTCGTCGCGAAGACCTACACGGAGGACAAAATACTATAAGCAGCAATGATTCTCGTAGAGATCTCGTCTAGGCGCAGCGCGGAATGTGGCTGTTCACTACTACAATAAGATTTTATTTTATATTTCCTACCATATGATTAAACGATTGTCAAAAGCGCCGACACCGCGAGCGCTCCGCTCCTACGCCGGTACTGCAGCTCAAATAGAAAGCCCTCACATTGTTTTAATCCTGGCGGCGGAGTCGAGTATTGTAAACGTTATCTGGTTCACGCGTATCAGGCAGTGGCTTGTTTAGACTTTGGAGTGAATGATTTGTGACAGATAATGCCTAGAAACGGTAACTCATCGAAGGAAGGATGTAATTCGTAACCACGACTATCACGGTCTCAGTTGTAGCTTCTGGCCGCAGAGCTCACGTGCCGACAAAGGTTATTTATTCTATTCCGAGATGCTTTACTTCCTTTTCACAATAACGCCAGTCCGTGCGATCCGCCGGGTACCAGGCGGCCAGCGCACCCGCAGCTCGCGCCGTGTCAGCACGAGCTGCGGGTGCGGTGATTGTTTTAGTATTTGACGGCATGCGACAGACAGGAGGCGCGGGAGTGGGGAGGCA
The DNA here is from genome assembly GCA_029286785.1 of Meandrusa payeni. Taxonomy (NCBI): domain Eukaryota; kingdom Metazoa; phylum Arthropoda; class Insecta; order Lepidoptera; family Papilionidae; genus Meandrusa; species Meandrusa payeni. The sequence continues at coordinate 90,349 of JAGSMX010000039.1, forward strand.
GGTAGAAAAGCGCTGCAGCTAGGGTTCTCGGCGACTTTCCGGAGCTGTCCTCAATTTGGACGTGCTTGTGCCCGCGGGGGCGAGTCACCGCGCTGCTGGAGCGCGAAGGAAGCGGTTAGGTTGTAGGTGAAGCTGTGTGATATATATATATATATATATATATATATATTGTGCGTATTGGCCACATTTCCGGATGTTTTTACCGTTGACTTTAGTTTCTTTCAAAAATTAATAAATATTGTATGTAATTGTACTCACAATGTTTAAACTACATCATTGACGTGGCTCGTGGAGTTCTGTGCTGCGCAAAACTTTTTTTATATTACTATTTTGTCAGCACCAGCCCGCTACGAGCGCGCCGCGGCCCGTCATGTCGTCCTCCGTCATGTCACTCATTGCGATGTGCGTTTAAGTCTTTTGCTTGATCCGTTGAAAACGTAGCCACGTAGCAAGTGTGTGTCAACAGTATTTTACATTCCTTGTTATTTGAATGCCATATATTTACAAGTTGTCGTCCGACGTAGAACTTTCCTAAAACTTTGTATGTTAGTAAATTAACTTTAGAATTACGTAGAATCTGTTTGCTTGATCTAATTAACATCAAAACGTGTAATTTTCCTTTAAGCATGAAAAAATATTCGTGGAGCGATGTACGGTGACACACGCTGAGTAGAAATCGTTTAGACCGAGTGCTGCTACTACACGTTTCAATATGTAACAATCTCCGTCGGCCACCGGGCACCCCGAGGGTCCGCGGCGCTGCCTGCCGCCCGCACAATGTTTTGAGCAAAAAACATTTTACCTGTCCGTGGTCCGCGCCCTACGTACATCTAATTCACGGTACAAGAACATAGCACGGACACCTCCGCAAGCGTTTCGATTCAATCAAATCGACATAAACTACGACCACTCGGCGTGGTCAACTCGTAACGTTTCTCATCTCCCAGAAACATCTACCCGATACGCGGTGTGCTGTATGTTCTGTAAATATACGCTTGTCAATTTGAAAGTGTCCAGATAGAGAGTGAATTTGCAAGCGAGCGCACCTCGCGTCCAGCGCCGACTGCGCCCTGACACCTGTGTCGGTGCGCGCTGTGCATGTCGCGGGAGCTGCGCCCGGGGCCCGCTGTGCTCTGCGGCCGCTCTCACCTCGCCTGCTATTATTATTATTATTTATTTATAGCTAAAAACACAAAAACCAACTTCAAATGCAACGTACTACGTTCTCTTTTATTTCATAATTACATTACGAAGTTCTGGCGACTATACTCTCTCACTTCTGCCGTTCATATGTGACATATGTGACATTGTTGAAACCAAATACTTAAGAAAAAATATTGAAATCTGTATATAAATGCGTTAAATATTAACACGATTGGCATGCCAGTGGTAAACCATGGGCACCAATGAAGGCAGCCCGCGGCCCTGACCGGCCGGCGACATCGATTCTAAAGAGTTCGACAGCAAGCGGCGGTCGCACTTCTCCATACGCTAGAGTAGCAGTATGTCGCGTCTTGTAAATGAGGCGACGTGAGAGGACACGTATCACGCGCCACCAGGGGCATCCGCATCTTCCCGGACAATTTAGCTGCCTATAATAATCCGAAGGAAATCGCTGGTTCCACGCAAATACTCTCGTTACATGGATAAGGTACGTCAAGTGTGGATATTGCGGCACTCGGGCGCGATGGCCGTCACCCGGCACACGGCGCGCGCCGTAGTAACTGCTAATTCGATGAGTTTGTCACGGACTCCGCAATTGCGCGGTTTTGTCCCTCGCCATTAGCAAACGGGGCGCAATCACGCACGTGCTGCGCGCACTCTCTTCTCTCCTCTCGTTTGCCGGACCTTCTGCGCGTCCTATTCTCCTCTATTGATCGTTAACGTTTTTGAGTTGACAATTTGTTCCAGCTGAAAACAAGGTGGGTAGATGATCAACGCTCGTGTTTCCCGTGGCCTCAGCGTGAATGCTCCGTGATGCGGTGCACTTGGTGGGTGCAAAAATATTAAGTTCGGAAGACAAAGTTGCCGGATTATTCTATGTTCATTCATACTTTCCGTACGTACGAGTACAAATCGCTGAAGCTACTGAGACTAGCTACTGAGAGAAGTGCTGGATCGACTCTGCATTCTTAATGTTCTCTTATGTATGCTACATATCGCACCTTATTTAAAGGAAGACCAACAGAGAACTCTTACAAACTAGGAAATGAATAAAAACATAAAACTAATTTTTAGGTCACAAGTAAATATTGTAAAATAATTGAACTCTGCTATTGTCGTCGTGAGAAACGATCTTTTCAGCCGACGGTGTGACACGGCGCCCTGACGTCACTGTCGGAGCTATTGTAAGGGGCCGCTCGTTCTCTCATTTCACCCGCACGGAGATCGCGCTGACTCAGCGACATTCCGCAGCTTAGAGCGACGGGACACCGACCACCCCGCTCCCCCCGCCCTCGGCCACGTCTGAGAGAGATTATTGTAATACCATGCGCAATGCCGCTCGAGCTGGCGTCGTACGCACTGAAAACGTTGCGAATTAAAAAAAACCATCAGCAATTCGCGTTGTGCGATGGTGTTGCGAGCTAAATCAACTAATTAACCAGTATTTTGCTCACAAATAAAACGCTGTTGAATGGATGGGCCGCCACGTTGCTGCACGCTTCAAGCTCTGCGTTTCAGCGTGAAAGGAGGTGGGACACACCTCGCCCGGCCGCTGTGAACAAAACTGTGTTTGTTTTCATACAGAATGGGATCCTGTACCCTCGTAGCGTAAGCATACTCGAAATATTTCAAGAGCCGACCGGGCGGGGACTAAGGCGCGGGGGAGCCAGTGTCCTTCGATTGCACACCAATAAAAAGGTTTTTGACGCGATCCATTCTCCCAAATTACAGTGTAAATTAGTTTGTAACGCTTGCGGCGCAGGGCACAGGTTGGCCCGCCGGCTGTCGCGCCCGGGCTGACCGGTCGGCCCCCCACCCCGCCTCGCCCCGCCCTTCTGTAATGCAATCAGGTGTTCATTTTGCGTATTTAGAGGTCTCATTATTGATACATTCATGAAATAATGACGGCCCGAAATGCAAAACGTCTTAATCTAAACACATCTCTTATATCCCCGCGTCGGTCCGCATTTACGCACTGTATCAAAATGTCATATCAGGAGTGAGGTGGTGCGGTAGCGTAGGGGGGGAGGCGGCTGGCTGGAGGAGGTCAAGGGGCCCGCTGCAAAAAGCTGCCGGCCATCATCATCATAACTCAGCCCTGTCCGTTTGTGCGCAGACGCATCGTCGTCGAACGAAGCCGTGCACCTGCAGCGGCGATTGCTGAGCCTAAGCTCAGAGTTGGTGACGCTTCGCAACCATCTGCACGTGGGGGGAGCGAGCGCCGGAACGGTCGTCGCGGGTGCAGCGGGAAGCGCCGCGGCGGCGGGGAGCGGGGCGAGCGCGGCGTCGCCGGGGGGCGCGGGCGACGGGTCGCAGCCGGTGGTGCCGCCGAGAGCGCCGCTGCTCCTGCCACCGCCCGCGCCCGCACCGCCGCCGCCGCACGCGCCCGCCGCACCGCATCCACAGCCGCCGACCGTCCCGCCCGGTGAGATTTTTTTTATGAACTACACAGATTACCTAACTTTAACTGCTTCCCCGGATTGAGAGATGGCACACTTCTTAGGTCTCTCAGCCTCTATTGTAGCGATTCGACAGAAGGGTCCCCCCGGTAGGGGGTAACCGCGGCTTTGACGCGGTTATTATGTTACGCGTTAGCAGTCACAAAATAAGGTTTTAGTGTCACAGGGCTCACCGCGTGCTATGGTGTATGTCTGCAGAGGGGCGGTGGCGTAGCACGGGCGCGGCGCCGGCCGCCGGGGCCGACGTGGACGATCTCATCCACCTGCGAGGTCCGCTCACGGAAGACGCCGTGCTGCGCGCGCTGCAAACTCGCTTTTATCACAACAAGTTCTACGTGAGTAGTTTTTTTTTAATAAAACAAACCTTCTATTGCTTTTACTAAAGTGCTAAAACTTTTTGTTTGTTAATGGTTCGGGAATAAAAAAGTACTAAAACTAACTAAACCTTCTCACCCCACATCCTTTATCTTTAAAATCTCAAGGAGCCAAAGAAATGCTACACGATGCAGCGGTATTCCCCGTGCTATGCAGTATGGCTGCACCTTTAATGGCGATTGCAGAATTGATATGGATATAGAACGAAGTGTGACTGCTGGAAATTGAATAAATTTGGCTTTGCATCCATTGGACGCCATCTTTTGGAATGGTAAAAAACGGTAAAAGGTGAACAGGCAACAACCGCTCCTGTTGCTGCACGAATGGGCCGACACCACCGAGCTAATACCAGGCCTCGCACAGGCTTCGCAGGGTGCCGTGAAAGAGAAATATATTTTGCTTTCCACCTGGTGGGTAAGGTGGCCGTCGGCGGAGAAAGCGTCAAATGCGTTACCTTTCTATTTGAGAAGAGATATCTTAAGCAGATAATCAGGGAGCGATCAGCAAGGGACCAGCCGCGTGACGTCATAGTACGAGTCCTGTGCCAGTCTATAACTGTGTGCGGTCGGTTGCAGACGTCCGTAGGGCCGATCCTGATCGCGGTGAACGCGTACACAGACTCGGGCAACGCGTTAACACCGGGCGCGGCGCGCGCGCATCGCCCCGAGCTGGCGCGCCTCGTGCACGACGCCGTGCGCCACCAGGCCGACACAGGCTGTCCGCAGGCCATCATCCTCTCCGGTACTGCGCACCCCTTAAGCATGTTATTTATTTTCGCTTTTACGCTGTACCATCTCTGTATATACTTATATGTGAAATTTTTTCGTTTCGTAATGCGTACTCTAGTATGCACCTTATCGCCTAGAGAGACATTTCCTCCAATTATTTCTTTCATATAATTGATGTTATGCACAGTCCCGGTCTGCTGGAGCAGCGACCGTAAGAGATTAACATTCCACACAGTAAATGTGATGTCGCAGCAGAAGGTGGTGAGTACAATGTGGTGAGGCTTGCAGGCGTGTCCGGCTCGGGCAAGACGTACGCGTCGATGGTGCTGCTGCGGCGGCTGTTCGACGTGGCGGGCGGCGGGCCCGAGACGGACGCCTTCAAGCACCTCGCCGCCGCCTTCACCGTGCTGCGGTCGCTGGGCGCCGCCGCCACGCTCGCCAACTCACACTCCAGCCGCATCGTGCGTACCCTTTGCATTATATATACACACACCAGTTTGATATCAACACACATAAATAAAAAGCCCTCACGTTCTATTATCCCACGCAGGGTAGACGCAGACCGGAATCGCAGTCCGCTTTTCACCAGGTTTATTCAGTGCCGTGGGTGATAGCAGTTTGCTCGTCGCCTTACACCGAATACAAATATTTGTAAGACCAAAAAATTGATTAGTTGATCCTGTGCAGAAACAAGAGTTTTGCGAGGGCTGCTTCTGCAGTGGGAAGTGTGGGCGATGGTCGTTTGACAACGAGATTTAATTGTGTATGGCGTCAAGGCAAGATACACGCTGTGCAGTGGTGGCGCGCCGTGCTGCGGAAGAGTGAAGCGTATGTACAATTTAAAATTTGCAACTGTTCAGGGGCATTTTATTGAAGTGCAAGTGACGGACGGCGCGCTCTACCGCACCAAGATCCACTGCTACTTCCTGGAGCAGACGCGCGTCGTGCGCCCGCCGCCCGGCGAGCGCAACTACCACATCTTCTACCAGCTGCTGGCCGGCCTGTCGCCCGAAGAGCGCGTCCAGCTGCATCTCGACGGTTACTCCGCGCAGGACTTACGGTACGCGCAATTATTCCTTTTTTTACTTTATTTTATAATTTTTTTATATATATACATATATATATATATATAATGTCTATGTTTGTTTGAAATAAAAGACAAAACTGCGTTTCTTTATAATATGTAGAGAAACAACATTTAATGTTCGTTATGCCAATTCTATCTTATATATAAATGTCATTACACATTATATTACAGTGACATTTTACATTTCAAATGTTTAAGACATCCACCGTACCGTCGTACCACGGTACCACGGTACCACCGCGTACCGTACTCCGCGGACCTTGCCAACTGATTACTTTTTTTTTTCGAAATTTGGATAAGGCTTGCAGGAAAAAAAATAACTCCGATGGGGCAGTCCAAGCGCCTTCAACGTTTAAAGTGCATAAATAGCAATGGTACATACTTTGATTAAATAAATATATTATATTTTGAAAAAATCACTTTAGGTCCCTTACAAAACGCCAATTTCATATGTTAGGATTTTAACGCGGAAGTGTTCTCTATGATAGTTTCAGTTTTTGTATGTGTGGCGTGTCAGGGGCGATGGCGGCGGAGGAACCTGGTTATAAATGATTACATTTAAAGTGTTTATTCACGTCTTTCAGCTATCTGGCTTCTTCCCATCATCGCAGACCTGAACCAGATGACGCTGCGCGATTTCACGCATGGAGAACGTGTCTCGGTATTCTCGGCATACCGTTCCTAGACGTGGTGCGCGTGCTCGCGGCGGTGCTACTCCTGGGTAACGTGCAGTTTGGCGAGGGTGCGGAGGGCGCGGCCGAGCCGGCGGGCGAAGCCGAACTGGCGGCCGCGGCCTCGCTGCTGGGGTAGCCGCGCCGGCGCTGCTGCGCGGGCTGGCGGCGCGCACGGCCCCGCGCCACGCCCGCACACTCGTGCGCGGCTTAGCGGGGCCAGCGCACGCGGCCGCTGCGCGCGACTCCCTCGCGAAGGCTCTCTACTGCCGCACGGTCGCCACCATCGTGCGGCGCGCTAATTCACTGAAGCGCCTCGGTTCCACCCTCGGCACCTTGTCTTCCGATTCCAACGAGTCCGTTCACAACCAAGACGCGGCGTCGCGACGAGCGTCGACTGCGGGTGGCCGCTCCCGCGCCGGCGCGCACTCCATGGCGGCGCTCAACGACGCGGTGCGGCACGCGACCGACGGCTTCGTCGGCATCCTGGATATGTTCGGCTTCGAGGATGCCGCGCCGAGCCGGCTGGAACACCTGTGCGCCAATTTGTGTGCAGAAACGATGCAGCATTTTTACAACACGCACGTGTTCAAATCGTCGGCGGAGTCGTGCCGCGAGGAGGGCGTGGTCGGCGCGCTGGAGGTGGAGTACGTGGACAACGTGCCCTGCATCGACCTGGTGTCGTCGCTGCGCGCCGGTCTGCTTGCCGCGCTGGACGCCGAGTGCGCCGCGCGGGGCACGCCCGACCAGTATGTCGCCAGGATCAAGAATGCGCACAGGTACAAGGCGTGGCCATTCATTCACGAGTCTGTACACGTAGTATTGTCCCGACAAAACTACATTGTAACATTTAGTTTAAATTAATAATTACTACAGTTTAAGATACATGTAATGTTAATTCAAGATAAACACAACAATAACACAAGTATTTTCAAGTAAGCTATAAATATGTGATCAGTGGACAGTGTAGCTAGACAGAGAATACTTGTGGTTTGGACATGGAGGGAGGATGAATGAGAAGAGAGAGAGAGACGGACGACCGGTGCCAGGACCTCACACACCGTATAACTTTTGAGCTGCAAAATACACGACTGCAGTCGCCGATCCTACGAATGTTGGGGGGCGGATCGGGGCGCAGGTCGTGCCGTGTGACACACACGGTAAGAGGTGGCGGTGCGCGCAGGGCACACCCGCGGCTGGGCGAGGCGCGGCCGCCGCACGCGCGCCGCTTCGCCGTGCGCCACTACGCTGGCGAGGTGGTGTACGACGCGGCGGAGTTTCTGGACGCCAACCGCGACACCGTGCCCGACGACCTCCTCGCCGCCTTCGACACACGCACCTGCGAGTTCGGCTTCGCCACGCATCTGTTCGGTGCCGAGCTGAAGGTCGGTACTCTCTCGCACTGTCTTTTGGGATCCCCGCGGCCAACGGCGCTCTCCTCCGTGCGATTCAGAACCCGTCTCTCTTATGTTGAATGATCACCGCCGCCCACAAACACCTGCCGCAGGACACGACTGCCTGCCCCGTGTAGAGTGGGCTGCACTTCGCTCGCGTCCTAACAGACGTAACATCTGCTAGGACATTGTTTAAAAGGTAGTGAAGACTGCACGGACGGAGAACGGGCTCGCGGTCTTTGGTTGCATCGACGTTTCACGCGGGGGAGTTTACTAATTGACTAACATTTATCAATTTTGAGCTGTGCGCGAGTCACCCCACGACAGTGTCCACCCCTTTCCAGAACTTTAATATGTTCATGTTGTAGATCGTCTTTATGCGTTTCGCGTTTCACACTCTTTGTGAAACTGTATCGGAGCAGAGCGATCTCGACGTGCGGTGTGTGCTCTGTGGTGAGGAGAGGTGTGCGTGCAGGCGCTGGCGGCGTCCGGCGGAGCGACGGGGGCGCAGTTCCGCGCCTCGCCGACGGCGGCAGCGGCGGCGCTCGCGGCGGCGGCGGCGGACGCTCCCCCCTCCACACTCACGCAGGACTTCCACACTCGACTCGACAACCTGCTGCGCACGCTGGTGCACGCGCGGCCCCACTTCGTGCGCTGCTTGCGCGCCAACGCCGCGGAAACACCGATGCTTTTTGAACGCGCCACCGTCGCCAAACAGGTTAACGACAAACAGCAGTCGACAACGACACGCTCACTGTACACCTTCAACTCTTTCTTACTCTCTCTTGTTCTGTTTGCTCCTCCTATACAAGTAGCTGTAGTAGCAGAATAAGACGTACGGCGAGAAACGACGTTGTCGTTGTAGAGCACACCACAGAGTTGCCACATGGGTGTGAATGTATCATTGTATCACAAACTTGACACAATTCAAACACGATTTCCTAAGGGAAGCAATTTAAAGAGTCATGTTGCCAGCAGGTTTAAATTTGGAACCGAATCAATCCGTTTTCATTTTTTTTTAATTTTAAATGTTAGTTCGCTCAGTTTACACAAACCCACAGACGTCATCTCGTCACCCCGGCGATGTGTTTTGGTTGTTGGCGTACGCCATAATCATTATGACGTACGTCTGTATTATATAGTTTACTTATAAATTGTTTTTTGAAGCTAAAATTGGTTTAAGCACACCGCTCAAATAGATTAATAGATTTACAGTTGTAATAAATCTCACGAGAGAGTACGTGTACAGGTGCGTGCGCTACAAGTCCTAGAAACGGTGCAGTTGATGGCTAACGGGTACCCGCACCGCATGCGTTTCCGCGCGTTCGGCGCACGTTACCGAGCGCTGTGGCGGCGCGGCGCGGGGGAGGCGCGCGGCGGGGCGGCGGGCGCGGGGGAGGCGCGCGGCGGGGCGGGGGGTGAGCGCGAGGCGGGTGCGGAGTGCGCGCGCGTCCTGCGGGCCGTGGCCGCCGCCGCCGCGCCGCCCGCGCCCTGCTCGCCCGCGGCCGTGCGCTGGGCGCTCGGCAAGCGACATGTCTTCCTCAGCGAGGGCATGCGACAAGTAATTCATTTAAGTATACGCTCATATAAAAATCTGGACTTATCAACGCTCTGCTGCTACGATCGCATCGTCATGTCATGCACTGGTGACCGAGGCTTCCTCCGAAACTCGGACTGACGACAATATCCCACCACTTCCTAAGGCTCCACCAACCTTGCGGTTATGCGGGCAGAAATGCAAGAATACGCATGGTCTGGTCGTGTGGCTGCAGGCGCACCTTCTATACCCTAAAGGTCTTCATCAAGGCCTTTTTTTCTTATTCAACTTTTCCCTTAATTTTTACACGCTGTCAAGGCAGGAGCCCGAGTACTAGCCCGGGCACGCACGCGCTAGATCATTTAGCAAGCTAAAAGGTAAGGTAAGTTGTGCCGTCTTCTCAGGTACTGGAGCGGATGAGGCGCGCGCGACGGCAAGCTGCGGCGCAGTGCATCCAGGCGACGTGGCGGCGGCACCGTGGCCGTGCTCCGCGCCCGCCGGCACCCGCACCTCCCGGGGCGCCTACGCCGGCCCCGGCGCCTCCCGCGCGCCCTCGCCCTGCGCCCATCGCAGGCACACCGCCCCCCGAGCCGCCCGATAAGTGCGACCCCACACTCGTCAAGCGTACATGCTCGCTCTTCGGACTTGACCTCGTAAGTCCACAATATCAATTACGTGTGACCTTACCACGTTTCGTTACTACTTTTCACCAAGTTTATTGAATCTCACGTTTCGCGTCTATTGGGTGGTGAGCCCATTACAAATTTTGCTAAACTATTTTTTTGTACCAATAAAGGGAATATCACCGGTGTACGTTGACTATGACTTCTGCTATCGAGGAAGAAATCTTCAAAAGCTAAAAAGGTGTAATTTAGTAGCAGTGCTCTGTGATCGTTTCCGGGATCTCCAGCGGAAAGCATCGGTATTCCTCTTCCTTCCCATTACCCTAAATTTTTTCTGTTAACGAGGGAGGAAAGCGTGCCTGTAACCAGGTGACCGCTCGTATTGGTCGTCTTAAAAAAGTAATGTTCCAGGAGCGGCCGCCTCCCTTGCCGCCGTCGCGTGCGTACACCGTGTCCAACGGCGTGAAACTGGGCTACCCGCAGCAGCGCGTGCTGGCCGCCGACTGGACGGACGACAGCGGGGCGCTGCGCCTCCGCGCCGGGGACACCGTGCTGGCGCTGGGCGCCGCGCGACGTGGCCACGTCGCCGTGCAGGTAACCGCCCGTGCAGCGCCCGCTACACCAGCTACACGATTCTTGACATAAATTCACCTTAATGATATAACTCCTAAAAAGTAACTTTAATTTCGGTATGGCATAAGATCTCATATTAATTTAGCAGTCCATTTAGCAGCTGATGACTATTGTCTTTAGGAAACGACCATTTACATAATTTGCTATATTAATTCCACCAAACCATCACTGAAGTCGGGAAGTGCCCACGTTGCACTCTGTCGACTAATTGGGAAGGTGCTAACCTTTGAGCATAAATACGGTCATTTTGTTTGTTAAAATGTTGCTCAATTGTAAAAATGTTCTCATCCGTAAACAAAATTTTTTCTGTGATCTCCGTTAGCGCCTACCGCTTTACTAGTTGTTTCCGTTTTACAACCCTATTCTTTTTTAAATGATCAGTTAAGAAATGACCAGTACGTCTCTTATAGGCTCACGAGCACTACGCGGACGGCTCTTTAACTGTAACAGAGGAGGTCTCATCGCACCCATTAACAGCACAGCCCTCACACAAACACACATGTACCCCGTGTAATGCAATCGCAGCGATTCGGTTCTCTTTATCATTCAAATGTAATATTTCGTTTATTTCTAATTGTAACAGTATTCATGGCCAGACTAAGTATAACGATCTGCTATTCGGGGTAGTACTGTCCTCCCGAGAGACGCATTTAGCAGCTCCAAGGGCATCGGCCAAGAGATATAGAAGCGTCGTGTTGCAGGTGTTGGGGCGCACCGTGCCCGTGCCGCACAGCGTGCTGGCGCCGCCGCGGGCCGCGCGCACTTCGCCCCCGCAGCCGCCGCCGCCCCTGGCGCCCGCCCCCGCCCTCGCCTGAACACTACAACTATTTATTATCGTTGTTTCATATAACTGTTACGTGCCGTCTGCCACGAGAATGTATATTATGTAAAGATTATTTTACTTTTCAGTCAGACAACGGTATTGCGAACGATTTGTGTAATTCGTGGCTTTTGCAATTTACTCAAGTTAACTAAAGGGAACATTTAATTGACGCCGGGACACTCCCATTAACTACGAACGCGTTCAACCACTTCGCGTTCAATCACAACGGCGACTTGCGACCACTGACTGCGGGCCGTGTCGCACGCGGTCGATATTTACAAACGTTTGTCAGTGGCGGGGAGGTTTATATACAGGAACACGTTGCATTCTACAAAGTACGTTCCGTCGTGAGACCGTCAGCTGCACCGCGCCAAATGTACGAAGTTGATAATATTATTGGCGCACTAATCGTTACCTTATTCTCGGGTGAAGTGTAAATAATAACAATAAGGTATTTCTGCGACGCGCGACGGTCGCAACCGCCGGCGCCCGGCTTCCTGCCTCAGGGTCCTGCGGGCCGACTGCGCAGTTGCTGGGCCCGCGAGCAGAGTGCGAGTGTAAAGTGGACGCATATTTAATAAAGATTGCTGTGAACATACTATAGACACGTTAATTTTATTACAATTTGTTGTTAGAAATGTCAAATGGGTTCCCGTAATTCACAAATGCTATTACACAGGTTCTGGCGAGGTCCCGCGCTCGCGTTATACCCCGCATGAGCAAAGGCAAATTAAAACAGGGTACTAATAGGCAACAACCATTCCCCCTAAATGTAGAAATTAAGTTGGATTAAACATGAGAAATTTTGTGATTCTGTATTGAGGAGATGAGGGTGAGAAGATGTAGACGGGGCAGCGCCCACTTGCCAGCGAGAGTCTGATTCCCTATTTACTTTTACAAATCTATAATGTAGTCTGATAGTGAGTAAGTAGTATATTATATTGGAGGTATTCAATAGGGTGAAGTACAAAATTAAATACATACTTTGAAATGCTCATTGGTTGTTTTATTTCTAGTAGTTAATATGCATAATGTCTCTGGAATTTAAAACAATGCAACGGCACGTCGCGGCGTAGTCGGCTGTAGCGCACGCAACTTCGTACGGCATATCCGATGCTGCACCACAGTACACGTAAATACATCGACTAGTACAGTGAGTGACGTCAACAGTCCGCAGCACGAGGCAGCTTGCTGTGAGAGAAGTTGGTAAATGTCGGCTAGACCGACGTGGGCCGCGTGTCCGCCGCGACTCGCTGCAAGTTCATACACACCTGTCACAACACTTACAGCAAGCATCAAGTAAATAACATTTCGAAGCATTGACACAAAGTATGTTTGAATTGTTTTCTTGCGTATAAATATTTTTTCATCTTCTTAAAAATTTCAATAACAACACATCTGTGACAGATACAACAAGCACGGCGAGCCAGCTGCCGTCCGCGCCCCACGTCCACGCTCGTACCCTAGCCCAGCGGCGGAATAACTCTGTCTCTCACTGAGTCATCCTGAGTGGAGTGCGCGGCGAGTGCGGAGAACTCTTACAACTACACAAAATTTGGCAACTCGAACGAGGCGCTTCACACTTTACAGTAAAACATTGAAAGGATAAAATTTACAAAACACCGGTAAATGTAATATTCAATATTATAAATGTAATATTTAAAATGTCGAACGAACATCGCGCACCGCAACACCGAGCCGGGGAGACAATCGGGTAGCGACAAGTGCCCCGGCCGAACTACTCGCGTCACCGTGCGTATCTACTGTAGTATAAAACTATTAAAAATGCCTATAAAAAGCAACAGAGCTGGAGGAGGGGATGAGTGTGCGTACAACTCGCTGCTCGCTGTGGGAGCAGGCAGAGGGCCTCTACAGTTTCACCGGACTGTACGGTGCGCAGCAGGCATCGAGACACCACATAATTTTTTTTCATAATAGACAATTCGTAAATTTAATTAAAATATCATATTACAATATCAAATTTGAACATTTGTTTGAATCCCTTGTGTTGGTCGTGCGAGGTCGATACATTTCATTGTCTCGGCACAGTACACACCGACACACGGCTTCACCATATATTACAACGCGACGTAGTGAAGGCGGCGCCGGCGCTTGCGGACGGATCCTCCCGCACCAGTGCGCGCGATTTGTACGTTTTCGTCTCGGATAATCTGTCGGAAATGACAGATCACCAATATGATTTAAAAATTACAAATATTCAATTACACTTTGAAAATAGCTAATAATTCGAGTAGAACTCGCTTAAATATCGAGAGAAAGTAGAATTAGACGCGTAGGAAACGTATGAATACAAATTATATAGTGTGGCATACGTCGCTGGGTTTAGCGTTCCCGCTGTACATAGTTCAAAGGAATGGTGATTCAGTCGTTTTCCTCCCCGTCGTCTACATTGTATGGGGGGTGAACGGCGGTCGCGACGGCGCTAGTCACGCGGGATGGGCGTGCTGCTGACGGCGGGCGGCGGGCGGCGCTCAGGACGCGGCGTCGGCGTGCGCGGCCCGGCCTCCGCCCCGTCCTCCGCCGCGCACAGCGACGCGAACACGTTGCTGGAGGACACCTCGTGCACACAGCGCCGCTGCTCCGCTGCCAACGTGACCATATCTATGAGCCTACGCCTCCACTACAGCCTCAGTCCCGTGCCTGCCGGTTTACAGCGTTAGGAAGATAAACTGTTACAAATGTCTGTAACCAGGCAACGAGAAAGTCCACTACAGCGCCTGCCAACAGCGGCGCTGTAGTGGACTCGCCCCTTCGTTAGGACAGTGAGTGTCAGTCGGCAGGCACGGGCTGTTGAGCCGCCGTTCTTACTTAGGTGCAGGTGCTCACCGATCATGTTGTGCAAGTTCTCGATGACCACCTCAGTGTTGCAGGTGGCGTCCACCGCGCGCTGCAGGAATGCCGTCCATGTGTTCAGCTCTGTCTCCTGAAACACCACAATGTTTTCCTTCACACAAATACACCGAACTACAACAACAGCATTTGGTAATGCGTGATCATTGGTGACCAATTTGGTAAGGGCCGAAGAAGAGGGCATAGGAATTTTACTCGGCCCACACACAGTTTCCTGTCGATCAACGCGAGTGGTCCACAGGGATCGGCACTAGGGCTTACCTTGTGAATTCTCTGGACAGGTCACTTGGTTTGTCCATTACTCATATTGAATACCAGAATTCTGGCATTTGCAGCCGGCATTAGAGCTCATCCACGCATAAGCTCGCTTACAGCGCTTCAAACTATGACCAGCTTCCAATGGAGGCCAAGAACAACCAGAGTGGTTCGAAATCTCCATTCTGATGTGAAGTTCGCTAACTAGACTAGGCTGCAGACTTCACGGGAGAGCCCTGTGCGCGGTGGCAGCCGGAGGAAGTTGCAGTCCTGTGCGGCTGGCAGCGCGGGCTTATTTGCCATACAAAACACGAATGATGATAGCATCGGCTAGCACAAGAGGTGCACGAGATAAGATCGGAATCGCGGGCGGCCCACTTTCTGTGACTCGGTCGACGCTCGTTTGTGCCACCAATACAATAATGATGTTATCAGACAAGTACACGATACCAATAGCCGGCGTTCTATAATGGCGTGTAGTTGTTATGTTACGCTTTATAAATATGAGTTGATGCACAATCCGCTCTGTAGCAGCAATACGCAACTCGCCTCATGACGAAGGTCGAGGGAGACGAGGAAAAAAGAAGCGTACTTCTCTTCTAACCTATTTTCGAATATCATCATTACTTTCAGACTTCAAACAGAAAAATTAAGGAGTATTAATCAGTGGTCGGCAATCCAAAATCAAACCAAGCATCGAGGCTGAATTAAGGAATTATGGATTTCTTATAATAATGGGCTGTAGGCTCGGGAGTCGTGTTGGTGAAACAGAGACATGGAGCTTATCGCAGAGGCCGCGCGTCGGTAAGCGGCGAACCACTCCGCACGCTGCGAGATGATGATCGCGAGCTGGCACGTGCTGCATGATCGGCATAAGTCAGTGGCTGTCGTTACAGTCACCATTATCCACTTCTCTATTTAGATCAATTCTATTTACTTCTTCTAGCCACGAGTGGCCACGGGGAGAAGATCAGTGAACAGTATGCCTGGAATTTGAGGTTTATCAAAACCCGGCCCCCAGGTCCGTCCATCTTCCAATTATCCTTGGTCTATTCTATCCGCAGGGTCTTTCTAAACGCCAAGGCTACATGGAATAAATATGGACAAACTCCACATGGAATGGGCAAATTCAGGAAACGTGTCTTCTGCCCCGACTACTACTCTCGTATACTGCACACGATTTTATTTATATATTGTATTAGCTTCGTGTACCCAGCATTCTATAAATTAGATATGGCGATGGGTAATCTCCCAAATAACATGGCGCAATGTGCGGAGGGATAACTATTGGTCAACATTAGGCTTGCTCTTTCGGAGCGAAGTCCCGGCCGCACGGGCGCACGGGCGCACGGGCGCACGGGCGCACGGGCGCGCTGCGGCGGCGGCGCTTTCACCGCGATCAGCGCGCACAATGCGCATTAGAAAGCGAATTTCCGCTTGTATGTAAATCCGCACGAGATGCGGCGGCTGCGCTCCAGTTGCGCGCCGGCGACAGAGAGCCGCCATTTACACATTTATGTATTTATCATCCGCACGCAATGTTCCTTTCCCAATTGAAGTCATAACCGATTGATAATGATAATTCTAATACAGTTTAAAATAGACAAGCATTAGATCGTCGCGGGGGGAGGGGGGCTGTATGCTTGTCGTGATATTATTGTTGCGTGGTATACTACTGACTACGACCGCTGAAGGAAGCATGCCGTTGCCGAACTTTGGTTTGTAAACGGATGTTCAAATAATAAGCAGAAATCAATCTCTAACTCTACATGTGTTTCGTTGCACAATGGTCACGTAAATTAAAACTTACAACGTAGGTATCTAGACACATACACACACGCACACGTAACTGCAGACACGAGTGTTTACGGACAACGGTATGACGCAGAGATCGACGACTAAGGAACGTGGCCAACTTACAATTCTAAGTAAAGTTTTCGCGCCGGGAAAGTTGCCTTCAGAAACTTAAAGGACGTACAACAGCCCTGGTGGCCAAGTTTTTGACAGTAAATAATCCAAGTTATTATCAAAAAGTTACACAATATGTTTACACAGGCTAGCACAAAAGAGGTTTTTGGCATCAGACCAAAAGTTCTTCGTATGCTGTATGAAATCTTGCAACGAAATGTCAAGAGCGAAATAAGCGAATATAAACTGTTTCGGAAACCAAATGCCGAGGGAACACCGAGTTTACTTCAAGACTCGTTCCCCAACACACGGAGGCCCGAGCTCCGGGCCGGCGGGACCTCGTGATCCAGCGGTACGCTGTACCCACGGCACACGGTCACACAGACCATCTCTGTAGAGAGATCATCTCTGGTCGGATGAAGATGAGGAGGTGAACTTATCTTCCTTACATCTTACGGTGTCTGTTGTGTGCCCGGGACACCGCAAGATATATTGCAATAAAAATACTACTTTCATTTTATAAAAACACGTATTACATTGTCGAAATTTATCCATTCTTTACAAATGATTACGTTATATGACACTGTTGTTGGGGCCAGCAGGCGGCGGCCTACTGCTATACGTATTACATATGAGTCAAGTTCAACGAACTCGACACCTACTGCGATACGAACTAGATACCTACTGAGGCAGCAGCCTCATGTTCCGGAGTAGTGTGCGAGCGATACCGTACAGGACAGTGCAGCACCAGACACACGCAGTACAGGCGGCACACATACACCCGGCAGGCCCGCCCTCGCCCGGCTAAATTAACACGGCGATGTATAATTAAGCGCACAATCGCACGACCAGCTCAATTGACCCCGCCGCGGCCGGCGCAGACCACACGGCATCAGGATACCATTTATATTTAACCCTTCTTATTATCATTGTTTACACAAGAACGAGAGAGAAACCCTACGCAAATGTCGGACGTTATTGCTCGGAGTTGAACATTATTGTATGTCACAACTACTAGTATACGCGACGATCCAAACACACCACGCATTACAAATAAGGAAGGGACCCACTTGCAATGGACAAATCATTACAAAAATGTGCTATTGTACACTACCGTTAAGGCGCCGGGCGCCGGCCGGCGCAGGGCATAGAGCATGGTACAATAACGAAGTTGACAAAAATACGTCGACCAAGAGGAAGGCGTCGGCGGGGCGGCGGGGCGGCGGGCGGCGGGCCGCGATCAAGGCGCTGTGATTAAACGCAACGAATTACATCCGAAGGCAACGCTGACGCAATCCTAATAATGATACCTCAAACAATAAAACAACTCGGAAAACATTAAACATTTAGGCTTGCATCAAATAATGACATTTATTTTGTACTGGCGCCACCAAAAGACAAATTCACGGCAGGGAATTGATCATTAGGTGGTACATTAATCCCCCGACCGGGCGACAGTCCGCCGGGTGAACAATGTTCAATATTTAGTTAGTTAATATTTATTTAGAGCCGATTTGCCGTCGTGGAGCTTTACCGAGTCCGTATGCTGATTGGCACAATTGCCGCTGGAACCATTGACATAGCGCTCCGGAGAGGGAGTCTTGGGATGTGCCGTGTGAGGGACCCGCACCACGGTAATACCGGTGAGGCCGCACGCGACGACAGCGTGGGTTGTAGTTCATCAGCTTGTCCTCGAACATAGGCCTTAGGGATCTATTTTGAGCTTTCCTGATCCACAAGGACCTTGCAATCTTTTTGATGTCAACCTCCCATCTTTTTAGTTGTCTGTCTTGATTTGTTTTTCCTTGGCGCGGGTACCATTCTGTGACCAGTTTAGTCCATTTATCATTTTGTCTCTTATCAAACCAACCGCCCGAATATATATTAATTAAGTTTCACTCGTAAGACTCTCCTTCTCCTCTCAATGATATTTTGACTTACTTTTAATTAATTAAGCTGTTTGTTTGTTAACGCCCGTCATTGATACGCATATGTTGAGCGGGGTAGAATGCGTGTATTAAAGAGTTTTCGTTTTTGTAATCTATTTTTTGTCAATTTGTATTAACAATGAACTATACCCACTCAAGCGCACGTTTTTTTGCGCACATTGCCTCCGTTCTCAAACGGCGCGGAGCAGTGGGCGGCGCACGACGCCCGTTTTGTCTCCATGCCTCTTCGCTGAAATCCGAACGCTAAGGCGTCAATAAAATGGAATCAGCCAGCCATCAGCATCATCAGACTATTGGCGAAGTGGCCGGCCTCACGGATTGTCGGCACTGTGGGCGCACTTCAAAGAAAATGAGATTCCTGTTCACACCGCGGCGACGAGCTGAATGTTTTTTAAAGCAGTGTCTTCTTAGTTCACAGAAGTGCTGTCGCGGAACAAACCTGCGGCTAGTTTGCTCGATCACATATCAAGCGTAGAGTAATGTAATATAATGACACGATTAAACGTACGATGCCGATTTAAAACATTGTACTATTACGGCAATCGCCGTGTGTGAGGTCGAAGTGGGCGAGCACAAAATTGGTGTCAGTAATCCGTAACGCCGGTAATGTCGTTAAGGCGATGAGGGTCAACGGCCGGAAGCCTGCGGCGACACCCCGCCCGAGACTCCGCCGGCCGACACCTCTCCGCGCTCCCACCTACTACACACTCCACGCACACGGTTACTGTTTGCTGACTTCGATATCACTGAACGTTAAACTGACGTGAGGGTCTCGGCGCGCACAGCCCCGTCCCCAGCGTTGGCCACAGCGCCACACTTGGCGACTTTGATAATTACCTTTAGATCAACACAATGGTCTGTCAGATTATTATGACGATTACACAAATCGTGAAATGTGTAATTTAACTATTCTACTTAAATAAGGGTGTTGCCATAACTATAGATGATAAAAAGACGAATGTTTGTGTTCCCGGTCTGTACGGACGGCGGGCATGTGCGGGCATGGGGCATATCTCACCGAACAGGAAACTAAGAAACGGATCGGATAATGAAAGTGAAAGAAAATGTATTGTAAACGTCCATTCCATTGCAAAGAGCAAATGGCGGGCTGGTTCAGTAACCAACGGCCTGCCGTGCGCAGCTCGGCCTCCTAACACCAAGTAAAAGCTGGTGGACGTGCGCGGGAACTGGTCAATCGGCTTTCCTATAGAAGTGCGCAGCTCGTGCATGCGTACAACGCACAGCGATACGGAAACGGGGGCGAGGCGCCCGGGACAGGGTTGTTGGACTCCCGCGATCGTGGGGCTTCGCTGCAGCGGACCGGAAGGTATCGCGGTGAATCCTTTCGTTCGCTAACAAAGAAGTGAGTGCTCCCTGACGCGAAAATATAAATAAATAAATTAAATTGGATGTCTGTTTGCAATATTAAGTAACCGCTACTACGTGCATATGAATTTATCTATGGTATATGGTATATGTACGAATGTAAATTTATGTTACAATATTTGTGTGTTTGTTTGTTCCGGCTAATCTAGCTGATGAAATAGAGGGTGACATTTATTTTAGAAAATTTAAATAAACAGTTTTTAACCGCGGTTATCACCGTGGGGCGCAGCTAGTATTCCATAGAACGCATTGGAAATTTGGATTTATCAGAAACCGCTCCGCGAGCCACAGCACGACACCTGTTTGCCATACTTTATAGCAGTTACATAAAAATATATGAGTAGGAATCCTATTACATAAACAGTAACGACTGTCGCCAGAGGGTCGTCGTCGATCGTCGGTTAAAAGCACTCGTTCCCTCGCCCTGCCTTTTTTTTGTTAACGGCGAGGAAATCTTCAAAAAGAAACCCCGCCTTCTGGGGGGAAGGCGGCGGTTATGTGGGGTTTTTACCCACTAAAAAACCCTTCCGCTGGCCCTTTCCTCGGGGCATGACGAGGGGTTCCGGGATTTTTTTTTATATAATTTCTAAGCAAGTGCTTGACGACGATCCCACTTGATGTTAAGTGGAAACGCCGTCCTGGATGGTAAGGCACACTAGCTTAGTACATGCCTATTCACTCTACTCTTGAAAACACCCACATTGTAATCGAAAGGAAAGACAGACGCGGGCAAATTATTCCAGTCCTTTGCTGTACGAAGAATGAAAGACGAAGCAAAGCGGTTCGTTCGGGTTTGAGGGATGTTCACAACAAAAGGATGAAATCCCGCGATGCGTCTAGAAGTCCGATGGTGGAAAGGTGATGGGGGAATTAGATCATGTAGTTCTTGCGCGCACTCCCCAAAATGCAATCTGTAGAAAACCGAAATGCTAGCTACCTTCCGCCTGTGCTCAAGACAGCAGATTGGTTTCAGCTGCGTCACCAAATAGCCTCTTAGCGCGCCTCTCCACCGAGTCCAAAGTTGCGAGATGGCATTTAGCAGCGCCGGCCCAAATGTGACAGCAGTATTCTACACACGACCGGACTTGAGCTTTATAAAGTGTTAAAAGCTGTCCCGAAGAGAAGTACGGTTGCACTTTGACCAAGATCCCAAGTTTTTTGTGCAGCTATCTTAGCCTTAGAATCGATGAATATATGACATAGTTTAGGGTCGATGAGATTTCAATACCCAATAACTGAAGACGATCAGTGAGTTCCACAGAGAGATCCTGGAAAGTAGCAGCCAAGGTGTACTGGCTCCTTTTAGCGGAAAAGAGACACGCCTGTGTTTTGGTGGCGTTGAATCTCACAAGATTGGCATCGCCCTAAGTTGAGACTTCCTGTAGGGTGAGATTCATTCGCTCTATCATGGGTCTCCTTTGGGACTGTATCTGATCCTTTGTGGCGTTAGCACCCAATTGGTAACTCTCTATAACTGTGCTGTCGTCTGCATACCCAAAGATACCGGGTTTCAGCAGATCGTTTATATGCAGCAGAAACAGAGTTGCAGAGAGAACAGTCCCCTGAGGAACTCCGGCATTTATTGCCATAATCTCAGACGAGCAGCCATCTATGACTACACGTAGAGACCGTTCCTTCAGGAAGTCAGCTGTTCAGGTGACCAAGCCAGGATAGTTGCCATACGTTGGAAGCTTGTTGATGAGGCTAGCGTGCGCTCCAGTGGAACGCACCGGAGCCCCTCTGCACCGTGCTTAAGGAGAGCACGTACCAGGGGAGGTAAACCTCGCTTCCGAATTTTGTTCATCATTCTTCTCTCGTTCATCCGGCGGCCGTGTCGGCGGCTTTGGATAACATTTACGTAAAAGCCTCTTCATCGGAGCTGGAGCTAAAATAACTTTGCTTAATTTCAACCTAATGCAAAAAACTTTGCTAAATTTGAATCAATGCACTGAATCAATTGTTTGCACAGTGCCAACTTCGTTCCGGCAAGCTCTTGACTTGACCCAGAAAACGCTGCCAAGCTCTAATTTGAATATGAAGAGCAAACACATTGAAAGGAAAGTATCTCGTTGATTGTGTTCACGCGCGAAGAGCTCTTAATTATGAATTAAACTGGAAACAGGCTGGCGTATTAACCGCCGAAGTTTCTTACGCCCGTCTGTCCTCGCTACATCAAGCTAGCGAACACAACGCGGTACATTGTCCTGGGCGGACGGCGGGGACGCAATAACGTGTGACGTTATTAGTCTCGACGTTTACCACAATGATGTGAACGATTAAAAAAACGCCCGATTGAATAACCTGCGGCCAAAAGATACGACGCCGCCGGACGTCGCTCCTCAATAATACTTATTTCTTATACCCTCTTATATTTCCCAAGTATCGTAACTACATGAGCAAATTTCGCTCCGTCTCCTTACACAGTACCGACCGAATGTGCGCTCTTCACCGCGGCTTCGAGCGTGCGTGTCGGAAATCAACTTCAATGTCTCGCAATAAAACAATAGAACACGTTCACACGGCGCGGTGAGGACGAGCGGAACAGCCTCACGTTCACTAGTGTTCAAAATGAATTGTCAGCGAGACGAGCCAGCGTGTGCGTGTGCCTTGACGTGGTCTGCACATATGAGCCGCGAGCATGCGAGAGCAAGCGAGAGGAGAGTGCTTGTTGCCGCGCACTCTCCTCTAAATAGAAATAAACGAAAACACTTTTCAACAAGTCCTCGTTATAAAGGAAACTTATATAATGTTGTACTTAATCTGGTCTCCGATACTAATTGTTAATATAAAGGGCAAAATGAACGTTACATCAGACGTCGTTGGCCGTCATGTCCGCGGTAACGTTTGTTAAATATTCTCTATAATGGAGTTAGTCTGGAGAACTTGAAAACAACAGTTGAAAACCTATAGGAGGCTTTCGACTGTTTGGAGCCAGTTAAAAAGACATAAGGTTTTTTTTCAATTGTTTTTTCTGTCCTGATTCACCAGCAGCCTGGCGAAGAGACATACGGGCGCAACTGTTACTGCACAAACCACGAGGCGTGTCCGAGGAATTGTTTCAATTATTTCGTTTGTTAAATGTCATGCCGGTTCGCAGCCACAGCACCGAAAACTTCACTTACACCATTTGGCGGTACCCGGACGAGGGTTCAGGACGCTCCGTTGGCTTGCATCACATTGCCGTCGACTGCCACCGTGCACTTCAAGAGGAGGAGAGAGAGAAAGGAAGAGAGAGAGATGAGGAGTTCAGGAGGAGGAAAGAACATCGACATGATTACCATCAACAACATCATTGTCATTCATCGACTCAAGACAGAAGCAAATCCAAAGCACTTACCATTTTAGCTAGCAACGTATCCATCTGCGGACGGTGGGCGGCAGTCAACAGCTGCCGAATTCGCGCCGCGTTCGCGACGCACTGCGCCATGCAGCGCTGCAGGGCTGCGGCCTGGCGTAGCAGCGCCGCTCCCAGCGGGACTCCCTCGCTGCCACCGCCACGCAACACGGTCTCCAACACGTGCGCGTGTTGCGACACGTAGTCCAAGCTGCGCCGCAGCTCCACTGCCTCTCGACGTTGGCGCTCTGCTCAGAACAGGACAGGACTGCTCAAATTCATCCAACTCATCGGTGATGTTATGAGACATCAACAGCACAGAATGTGTGTTATGTGCCAAAACATATTAATGTAATATTTACAAATAAACAGGAAATATTTAAAAATAAAATGTATTACACCATAGCTTGCCATTCAACCCTTGTATAAGCATAAACTATCAGGCCAACATGGCATACGGTAAGCACACTGAGTGATATTGAAGGATGTAACATGATACAGAAAAGACAATAGGTGCTCACGGGAATTGGAATATTTGGAGTTTTATTTATAGACAGAAGGAAGCAGCACACACTACTGGAGTCAGTAAAATTTATTCATGGGTTAGGGTCGGACATACTACATGTCCCATGCTGCACACCATCTAAAAAATTCAAGGGCAATACAACACACAGATAATGTCAAATATGAACCAGTGGGTTTGGTAATCATAACATGTTTAAGCCAGCACAAGTTGAGGCAGAAAACAAAAACATTAAATTGTCCTCATGTCAACTTAATCTCCGACTTTTGACTCTATAGTAGTGTAACCATATTACAGCACCAAACATTACATGCAAAATAAACTATTAAATATTTATAGTATGTATAGATAGTTTTATATTATTTTTTAATTATTCACATGTTATAATAAAAATAATTTTTATGTAAATATTTACATAATTCTGACTATAAAACTAAACTACCACTTTTAACCTTCTTGAGTTTTTTTATAGCTTTTTTATCAAATTTTAAAACTTAATTTTTTTTAATGAATAGTGAAATCAATTTTCAAATTTTATAATCTGAAAACTAGATATAATATTTTATAAGGATTAGTAAAATATCCTTTCAGTTGCAAGGTTCATATAAATTAGGAGAATTTAATTTATTTTTTTACCCTTGAAGCGAAATTATTTTCAAAATAGAAGTTATGAACCACCATACCATGAAATTCGTATATTCTCTGGGTTCTTCTCTGATATTTTTCTTCCTCGAGATGTCTCTCTGCCTCCATCTGTTTATCCCTCGCCTCCAACACTTCAAGAAAAGAGGAAAAAAGAGTTTTCCTCTCATTTGTATTTGTAACGGTCTCCGTCATTGTTATGATAACTTAAACTGTGAACTTCACAAGTTGCGAAGTTTTCTTAAAAATAGAATAACAATATTCTAAGCTTGAGTTGGTGTATTAACAAGTAATTGATAAAAACGGGTAAAAACGTCAAAATAAAATAGAAACAAAATTTAAAATCACACACCCTCTTTCTACATCACACAACTACCAACTGTCAGCTCGACTACCTATTCTAGTTCAGCATATACAATTATACAAAATACTTTGCGAACTTAGTGACTGTTGCGTGCTTATTTTTAAGAAGTTACCACACTAAAATAAAGAAATTCAGAGGGAATAAAGATTAAAAAAACCGAGCCGCAAACATGCTGCCTGAAAAATAATTAGATATTTATAATTACACTAAAAGTAAAGATACCCAATCAGAAATTCAATTAATTTAATAAAATAAGTAATTTTATCTTGACTATTAACTCAACAAACAGCGAACGCGACGTGAAAACTTTTATTTTACTAATTTGAGTTAAATATGTGGTCGATTATAATGTAAAGAGTTTCTGTTTTTAGATATGTGCGCGACATATGGCAATGAGCTAACCACCTATCACATATGGGGCGTTATAAACTGACGAAAATTGAATTGCAATCGATTGCTGCGACCCTGAATAAAATGGGTTGCTTAGACTTAATATACTTTCTTGTTCTAGAAATTTAAAATTAGAGTAGTTATATCATGTTAATTTATTTATGTAAACGTATTTGTATTTGTGTCATATCACGATGGTTGTTGTTGAATATTTTATGGTTTAGTAACAAGACCTTTAAGCCAAGTCTTTTTTAAAACACACACTTATTTCTTACTTCTAAGATGAAAATGAAAATGTAAGGTAGATGATCTCCCTATGAGTCCCAGGTATACCTCTATCATGATGGTGAAAATGTGTGAAAAACAATAAAATTAAAATATGACAAAAGACATAAGTTTTTTCATATGGGAACACTAAACTAGATGAGTTTTAAAATTTTGAAATAGCCGATTGTCGATGACTGTGTCATGACAAGCAGAAGCGGTAGCCTAGAAGTTGTGAGTCGCCACTAGTTATTGTACGAATATACATAGGATCAGAAAAAATAATGGCTCGCGAAAGCAGTGCAGGATTTGATAGACATATAACAATTTTTTCTCCTGAAGGTAGACTCTACCAAGTAGGTAAGTAAACTGAGTATATAAAATTGTATTTAGATATTCGTGTCTTGCAAGTTTTTGGTAGATCTAGTAAATAATAATTAGTAATGCACGATTGTACAGCGGTTGACAAAATCTTTTTATTGAATTAAACTCATTGGCAAGGTTGCTAATAAGTCGCCACCCTCTTATGTTTAACTTATTTGAAATCCCATCGGCTTCCTTCATGAAATTACCATGTGTTCAGTTTATTTGCTAATATTGCAGATGGTCCTATACCTCTATTATTATTCTTTATTATTATTATCATATTTTTTTTAACACACGCACACAAAACATCAACAATTTAGTTTGTTTAGATGCTCCATAGTGATATAGAATCTTCAACAATATTCTTTATGGAAGTTATTTTTCAACTATAATCTATTTTTGGATGAAGTAAAATTTTCTTAGTGAAATCATACATATATTTATGACATATATTATTTTTATTAGTTATTTATTAGTGTGATGAATTAAGTAAGGTAATAACTAAATGAATTTATTAAAACAAACTCGTAATATCGTAATTCCATCTTCTGTTCACTTTTTCGCTTACTCATAATATAATCTTAGAACATGTTGTAATAACAGCTGCATTTGCAAACAGTTATATGAAAGTTTAGTAAAATGCTTAAACTTGTATGTTTGTATGAAAGTATATATATATATATATACACAATTATTGTCATTTAATTCATCAGATGTTTGCAAGCAATACCTCCGTGATTACCCGCCGTGGTATAACCAATAAAAAATGATAACAGCAACTTTATATTTCTTTGTAAAGAATTTCCTTTTGATGGGATCCACTCTTTCTGATAACAGAAAAGCTGTTGGTTCTTAGAACTGCAGGCTAGACATATTGATTTCCACATGAAATAGTCTTGCTGTATTTAGTGCACCTAGGTTATGTAGTTGGGTTTGAATGGCTGTCAAAATAATATAACTAAAAAAGATGAAATAAAATGTTACAGATCACATATTAATGGAAAACTGAAATGTAATGCAGGTAGGACATACTCTTTAATATATTGGTTGGGTGATATACAGCTGCATGGCAGGATCACTTAGCATAGGTATGATATACAGCTGCATGGCAGGATCACTTAGCATAGGTATGATATACAGCTGCATGGCAGGATCACTTAGCATAGGTATGATATACAGCTGCATGGCAGGATCACTTAGCATAGGTATGATATAGAGCTGCATGGCAGGATCACTTAGCATAGGTATGATATACAGCTGCATGGCAGGATCACTTAGCATAGGTATGATATACAGCTGCATGGCAGGATCACTTAGCATAGGTATGATATAGAGCTGCATGGCAGGATCACTTAGCATCAGGCGAACACATAAAGTTATATTGCACAAATATTATTCTATAAAAAATAGCAAATTGTAACATAAAAGTAAGATACAATTATTAAAATGATATAGTAGACTATGTTCACCGGGCTACATTTTATGAGATTTTATTTAAACAATGAACTTACAACATTAAATATTTAATTTAACTCTCACAATATAAATAATGTGAATTAAGGGCTTTAATAAATACTTATGAAGCAACAGGTATTTTGAAACTATTATTGTTGGTCACAAATAAGTAACAATTAAGTTCATGAAATTTTAAAATGAAAAATTCTCTCTCAACATCATCAAGTAGTTCACATGATCTCCTTCGACAGTAAGCATAAAATATTTCGCACTTCCAGATGTTCTCAAGCCAATGATATTTGAAATTACACCAATAACTCTTAACTGTTACAAACAATGAACATTTATTTATGATTGAAAATGATTAATATGATGTTTCCAGGGTGATTTCATTTCATTTTTAATAATTATTTAATTGAACTCCATATTTTGAATAAATTTTAATTTATGGGTAAGCTTGATTAATCTGATAAATGGGTCCCACGGTCGCCATTTATTTGCAATTAATTGGTCAAATATATATATTAAATAATCAAGTATCTCAAAATTGATAAATTAATCAATTACAAAAATATATTTATTTTTATTTTTAATCCACCGTATCTATTTTTAATACTCCATAATCCAGGTTCATAATGACATAAATATACACAATGTGTCAGTACAAATTTGTGTTATAAAACAATAGAATATCATCATAGTAAATAAAAGCTGTATTTGACAAATAAAAAAGAGGAGTGAAGGAGGCTGAGCCTTGGCACCAAACTTTACATGATTACTCGTTGGGTCAATCTGAAGATTCCCTGAAAGTTTCATTGCAATCGGTCCAGCCGTTTTGGAGTGTATACGGATCAAACACAAACATTCTTTTTTATATACAGATCATCTTATGCTATCAAAATGTTAGCTACAAGGGAGGCCATTTGTATATCTGCAAAAAGAGGCAGGATATATAATGGGAATACTTTATTTCTATTGGATATCAAGATAAATCTGGATTAAATTTCCATGATTTTTTATTGAATTATTCATATGTAAAAACATCAATAATCATGTTGATGTGTACTATCTACTAAAAAGCAAAAGTGGAATCCAACAATTGATTTTGATTAAATATGACAAAATGAAGTAAGGCAATATAATTTAAACAAAGAAAGTGGCTCATGTTCCCGCTAATAATAAATAAAATCTTGTGCTTTTATTGTATTATTTTCACAGAAAACATATTTAATTTTTTCCTGCAGGGAAATTAGACTTTAGATTTTATTTATATCAATTATAATTAGACTTTATTTATAATTGACAGAGTATGCTCTAAAGGCGATTAACCAGGGCGGTCTGACGTCGGTGGCGCTGCGGGGTACGGAGGCGGCCGTGGTGGCGGCGCAGCGCAAGGTGCCCGACCGTCTGCTCGACCCCACCTCGGTGACACACCTGTTCCCACTCACCAGCACTATCGGCTGCGTCATGACCGGCATGATAGGTATGCGGACGTCTTTCACTTTGGTGGTGTCAGAACATTGTATTACTGTTGTGTATAGTAATGTATGTGGGCGGTTGTAACGTATATATACTGTAAAGTGTGTGTGTGCGCAGCCGACAGCAAGTCGCAGGTGGCGCGCGCGCGCTACGAGGCCGCCAACTGGCAGCACAAGTACGGGTGCGCGGTGCCGGCGCACGTGCTGTGCCGCCGCGTGGCCGACATCTCGCAGGTGTACACGCAGAACGCGGAGATGCGCCCGCTCGGATGCAGTTAGTTCATCTTTTTTTGTATTTTTACAATTCAGACATGCGGCCTTAACGTATCACAGGGGCATATTCCATCATCATCTATGTAGTATGGCTTCTAATTTAATGTAAATAATTAAAACCTTTAATCGGTCTGATCAGTTTCCACTAAAAATGGTGTGTATTTTTACAAAGTACACGTTCTCTTACGGCTACCAAGAGCACGCCGCGCGCCTGCGTGTCTGTAAATTAAAAAGTATGTGTCTCGAATTGTTATGTTGAATTATTTGTAATGAGACGGAGATGTACAGGCATGATGCTGATCGCATACGACCCGGAGACGGGCCCCGCCGTGTACAAGACGGACCCCTCGGGCTACTACTGCTCCTACAAGGCGGTGGCGGCCGGGGCCAAGGCGACCGACGCTAACGCATACCTCGAAAAGAAGGTATAAACATTTTGTTCCTCACGTACATACATCAGGTACAGTCAATTGAGTATAATTTAACTTGCACTTTAAATGTGGCCATGGGCCTTGTCAACCCAGTACGACAGGGAGCTAAATTATATAGCAGGGTAATAGGCAAGGCAAGAATTAATAAATATCACCAAGATTTCTTTATGATAAAAATGTGATTATTGAAAGACTTCCGAAAAAGATAATTGCCACAGCATCATCACATGATCTGAGAAGTTCCTCACATGCAGTGAGCAAGTCGCAATCGGTACGGCAGTAAAAGCATAACTGGAATCTAGGATTGCCAGTTAGTTAAAATCCTTGCTCAACCCTCATCCTCCGCTGTTAGAGTTCGCACGCTCACGGCGACGTCATGTTGGTGTTTGATTGCAGCTGAAGAAGCGCTCGACGCTCAGCACGGAGGAGGCGGTGCAGCTGGCGGTGGCGTGCCTGGCGCAGGTGCTGGCGGTAGACTTCAAGGCCTCCGATATCGAGATAGGCCTCGTCACCGCCGACGAGCCCCACTTCCGGTAACTTCTTATTTACTTTCAGCGCCGGCGCTTCGGGGGCCGGGCGGCCCGTTTGTTTCTCTCCACTTTTAATGAGTATCAGTAGTAAATGGTAGGAATCAGTGTTTTTTGTGTTTGTGATGCAAATGTTGTCCTAAACATGGCCGGCATGCCGAGGATGCATGCCGTCAGCTATTCAAAGAATAATAACTTTAATTTTATACAGACATTTTGAAATGATTGAAAAACTTGGACTTGGTTTACTCAAAAAATTGGGAAGGTTGAGTCATTCTACAAAGTTATTTCGCGCAAAAAATTGGAAGCTGCGCGGCGATTAACGAGGCCGTTGTCCGCAGGGTGCTGGCCGAGAGCGAGGTCGACAGGCATCTCACCGCCATCGCCGAGAAGGACTGACCGCCGTCACCGTCACTTGTACACTGCATTATCACTTTCTAATAAATATCATAAACCGAGTGTTGTCTTTTAATTGCAACGAGTGCCACTAACCATGTTCGTGTGGAGAAAATTAAGATTACGTGCCGCGACGGCCTGGTGACAGCGGTGGTGAGAGATTAACAGATGACGCCTCTCACTCGTCGGCGCCGGGGAGGTCGACGAGCACGCCGGCGTCGCCGTGGGACACGTTGCGCACCACGTGGGCGGGCATCTCGGCCACGAGGCCGGTAAGGTCGTGCACGGTGCAACAGAAGGTGAGGCCGTACAGCGGGCTCTCGTAGTGGCGGTGGCGGCGCAGCTCGTGCAGCCAGGACACGCGGCCGCACGCGCTTTCGCAGAACACCGCGTCGCGCACCTCGCTGATTGACACGAACGGGTCGTTCAACACTACGACCGCCAACGCCTTGTCGTTCTTTCTGTTGTGGACGACTGTCCATATATATTTAGGTATGGGGAACCTGTCGGGCTTTAGGAAAATATGCGTCTTTGTGTGACCGGTGCGCAGCGAGAGCACGCCGTGCGCGCCGGCGTACACGTCCAGCGGCGTGTGCGGCCGCGACATCCGCAGCAGCCCGGCGACGTCGCGGTGCAGGTGGCGGAGGTTGCCGCTCGCGACGCTGCTCCATACCGCCACCTTGTTGGATACGAAGTCGGCGACCCGCATGTTCTGATCGTCGAAGTAGTGAGGAGCGAGAAGGGGAGCCGAGGTGAGAGTCTGCTCGGCGAAAGAGAAGCGATCGTTCTTGAGGATCTCGTGCAAGCGCCGGTTCATGCGAACGTCGTCGGAGTACAGTTTCTCAGCGGCGTTGCGCGTCGCTGAGTCAAACATCTGGTTGAAGTTGCCGAGCAGAGAGCGCGGGCCGGCAACGTCCGCGTGCGGCGGCAGCGGCAGCTCGTTGGCCGGCGCGTTGCTGGTGTGCACGCGCGCCGCAATGCCGCGGTCTTGATCGAAGCAGAGTGTGGCCAGGTGGTGGGTGCCGCGCACCGCTTGCAGCTGGTACGCTCGCCCCTGCAGCGGCGGCGCGCAGTACTGGACCTAGAATATGACAGATTGTTTTCATCACCAGCCTGTGTCTATCCACTCTTGGAAACAGTGCTTTCCGCATACATACACTTCCGACCACCCTTATAATGTCGTCGGTCCATCAGGAGAGACGGCGCCCTACGCTTCTCCTACCCACGCGCGCCACCATACCAAGACTTTCCTCTCCCATCTGCCGTCAGTAGCTCTGCAGATGTGGCCGGCCCACTGCCACTTGAACTTGCTGACTTGAAGAGGTATGTCGACTACCTTTGTTCTCCGTCAAATGTCTTCGTTCCGGATTCTATCCCTTCGAGAAATGCCCAGCATAGCTCTATCCATAGCTCGTTGTGCAACTTTCAGCTAGTGACCCAGCCTGTCAGAGTTCAACTCTATGCACCGTAAGTCATAGGTGGGAGGTCGCGCTGGTTGAAGACTTTTGTCTTCAGGCATCAGTGTGGAAGAGACATTTTATTGGGAGGAAACAGACTCACTTTTTTATACAATTAGGTTATTATGTTTACAAAGGCACCTGGTGCAGTACATCCTCGAAGATGCTCTGTTGGCAGCCTAGCTCCAGCAGGTGCCGGAGCGTGCCGTCGTGGCGCACGCGGTAGCGGCCCGCCTCGCACACGACGGCCACGGTGTCCCGCAGCGGGTAGGCGAGGAAGTGGCCCCCGCGGCACGCCAGCGCCAGCTCCTCGCCGGGCGCCGCGCGCACGCTGCCGGCGGCGGCGCGATGTGACGTCACCAGCGGCATGTTGTCGGGCACGCACTCCGCGCACTCCAGCTCGACAACGCACGCCGCTGGACGTCAAGCGCACACTCTCACCACAGATATCAAGTCACTGAGAGAAGATCATCACTCTCCCTGTACCAATTACAGGCATATCATAGCATAAAAAATAAAAGGTATTCGAGTAAAATATACAGAACAAAATAAAAAAATATCTTGAAATGCACGACCAGTACATACATCTGCTTGTATATATATATATATAGATAGAGCTTCTGTCCATTATTAACTTTTACGTAGAACTGGGCACAATGGCTGCGTCGTTCAGTGGTAATAATGATAAGGAAGTTTTTAGGTCACCGAGATACTCGATACCGAGAACAAAAATAAATGTATTACATACTTCAACCCTTTCTTCAGCTGAGTATAAATAGTCCACGCCGAGCTCTTTAGGTCTCACGTGTGACAGAGGCCCATCGCCGTGCACGCAAAGGAAAAGGTAACACTAAAAAGCTATACGATCACCGAAGCTCCGAACAAACAAACAGTTTTATCCAAGAATACGAATAACAACATGTGACTCACGATCCGTCAGCACGGCCCACTTGATGCAGCACAGGAGCAGCGTGACTCGCAGCATAGTGCCGACTGACGCCGCGCTGCTGGCCCCTGACCTCGCCCACTTCATGTTACATAAAATAAAGCGACAATACTTTATCTAAACGACAAACAATTTATTGTTCGGTCACGCGCTCGCGCTGTGACAGATGGACCGCGCTCGGGGCAGGCGGCGTGTCCTCCAAAGGACCACGAACCCCCTGCCTACTAACCACAAATATAAATACAACAATGTATTACAACTCACGGGGCGCCGTACGTATGTGGAGCCTGATATGGGTAGAATTTTTCGTTTTTCATGAGTACGACATTGTTACGAGCCAGTAGCCGGTGCCGTGTCAGGCGCCCGTCGCTTCCACCGTTCTCTCAACGTCCAGTACATACGCACGCCAGTCGCAGTTAATATCCAAATTGCGAACATATCAGTGTTACACGACGGGCCGCTGAGGTGGTCACACGGGAACACGCACTTGGAGCACAATGCACAATAAAGGACGAAGGTCAATAAAAGGGGCAAAGTTCACATTAAGTCGTTTATTATGAACATAATATACAACGGCGATAATTGTTGTTTATTTATAAAAGCAAGTATAAACCGACGATACACATACACCGTACAACAAATAGTAATGAGTTTACATCCGCGTGTCGCCGCGCCCTCCTGTCCTAACCTTCATTAGACAATCTAATCGCTTTTCGCTCGAACTCATTGGAGATTGTTCAAAGACAATTTCTTTAAAAACAAACGCATTATCAATGATAACGCAAAGAGCTGGACGCTGCGTCGTGGACCGCCGAGATACGGAACTGCGGGGATAGTGAGACAGCGAGAGCCTGTGCGCCGACCTGACGAAATCTCGTCAAGCTTTTCATCTTAAAACTATTCTCAGACTTCAAACACGTTCAATGAGAGTTCAAAGCATTACTATTGAAGTTTTTGGAAAAAAATAGCTATTGGTTCTGCTAGAGCTAACATCAAAGTTACCATTATAACGACGGCATATAAATGTAGGCAACGGCTCGGTCACACCCAGCGGGCAAACTCTAAACGATTACGTCAACACTGATCGGCTGTCGTACAGGAACATGGCCACCCGCGTACTGTTGCAGGCCGCTGTCACAGAAACAGGCTCGGTGCTCACCGCAGACGAACGCATACGTGCACAGAGCGTACGCTCGGACACGGGCCATGCGTAGCGTACGCTGGTGCACGTGGGTCACGTGCGCTTACAATACGAGCCGGCAAAAGTTTACGTAAAATAAAATAAACCCCATGTGATCCGCCGCGAAAGTAAGGAAGCCACTTTAGATCGCCTGTCGGGCGCGGCGCCAGCGCTCCAGAACGTGCGACCAATGTTGAACGCATGCTGACCACATCAGAGGGCGGGGGCGGCGCGGCGGCCTGCTTGTGGCTAAGCTGTGTAAACTAATATTAAATGAGCGCCGACTTCGCAGTGAGTGCGGCGAGCCCTCGGACCATTCAGAATTGTGGCATCCACTCGACGTCCACGACCCGCCCGTAGCTCTGCCCGTTGATCTCATATGTGATTGTGTCACTTTACACTTAACAACTAAGACAAGTCCGCAGGAGACTAGAGCGACGTCAATACCTCTATCGTCCGCCGTCATCGAAGCTCTTTACATTACTGATTATTACTTACCGATCAAATACATCTAGTTACGAAAGTGTACCCGCGGCAGACGTCACCGAGTCGGCATCGAGGGCCTTCACTTCGGTCAAAACGGACACGCCAGTCGTTACTGCTTACCCTTACACAGACAATATACTTTGTAATTATAATGATTTATTTCAAAAAAAGATGTTGCGGGTAGTCCTTAATAAATGTTATAGCTAATGCTAAATGTAAGTATAGACTACCCTCATCTGAAGGGGAATATTATAACGTACCGGGATAAATAAGTTCCGAAAAGAAGCAATCGTAGCTCTATAGTAATCTAGCGACTGCACCCGCACCGCACCGCGCCGCGCCACCACACAAGCGGTACTTCATTTAGCTAGGACACGGCGTGAGGAATACTTTCCTACCACTTTCTTCGCTTGCCTCACAAGGTTTATAATAACGTCAAACTATATCATTATTTTGCTGATAGAGATTCTGGATTCATCAATTTTTTTTTTAAATAAAACAGCTGAAATGTTCACCGCCTGCATGAAACGCGACGGTAGCGACAACAAACAAACGACGTTTTATTGACCTTGAGCTGTCACATGCGAGTTGAAACAGTTAAGGTCAGATAGTAAGGTGATAACGCCGAGTGATCCATCCGCCCAAACTTTTCAAAGAAACAGTAACGACTCATGCCAGGACAGTGCCCCGCGCGGTAGCAGATGCTAAAAAAAAACAAAGAAGCGAGCGAGGCAGTGTCGCGGAGAGTATGAGAGGGTGCGAGGGGGGGCGAGGGGGCGCTGTAAGAGCGTGAATTAGGAGCAGCAAGCGCGAGCCGGAGGCGCGCGCGACGGCCGGCGCTCCACAGCGATGCGCGCCGCATCCGCGTCCGCCTCACGTCCTGCCGTCTTGTCCAGAATAGCCTCCGCCAGCTCCGAGAAGGCACGCTCGATGTTGATGTTGGACTTCGCAGAAGTTTCCATGAAGCGGATGCCGTGCTCGCGCGCTATCTGCGGTCATAATAAACTCTTTACCACAGGAGCTATAACGGCAGCAGCTAAAGCTGGCCTACATATATTATCAGTTTACACATTGACAATTATGTCACTATTGCCTTGAGTCGAGTAACTCTTAGACAGTAGTCTATATGTAACCTTCTT
This sequence comes from Meandrusa payeni, assembly GCA_029286785.1. Taxonomy (NCBI): domain Eukaryota; kingdom Metazoa; phylum Arthropoda; class Insecta; order Lepidoptera; family Papilionidae; genus Meandrusa; species Meandrusa payeni. The sequence continues at coordinate 125,863 of JAGSMX010000039.1, forward strand.
TGTTTGACCGTTGACAGTAATAAACAGATGAAAACTCAGTGCTTGAATATTTTTTGGTGAGTAAGAATCCACATAAGCCCGCTTTCCCCCCTGAAGGTGGGGTATCTTCAGAAAGATTTCCCCCCCATTAACAAAAAAGAAAAAAAAAAGGGTATTGAGCCAATACAACAGGATGTTTTTTGAAATACTCTAATTATATAGAAATGTTCACTCACAGCTTCTCCCCTTTCTTTGCTAACAACACGTTTGTCCTCCATGTCACACTTGTTACCCAAAATCATCTTCTCCACATCTTCATTGGCATGCTGAAATATTTAATGTCACTACAATGAATGGAGACTAAGTGAGACAAAATTAGCAGAACATCTGACATTGAATTCATTGTTTTTATTTATTTTTCTCAACAAGTAGTCCGTAACGACATTAAGCATAAATGAAGAAGAAAGAAAATGAAAGCGCCTTAGGGCTGTTAATATACCTACAATAATTTGGAAATAGATGGTGTTTGTGCATAACAGATGTACACTTTGAACTCAAAAAAATTGTTTATGTGTTTGCTCATCTTCAAAAAAGAAAATTAGTGGCATCTATCTCACTGTTCATGTATTCTGCAGTGTTGTGTGTGTTTGTGTTCTGATAGTGCATAGTTTTAAAATAAAGAATGTTAATTAATTGGGATTACTTTTGAATGCACATACACACATGAAACAGTCCAAAAACTTTGTCATCAACAGTCAAAAAGCAGTGTAACCATTACATTAGGCTGCTGACACATCTAATTTAATTTAAATTGCTATATGTATGTATAACATAGCTAAAATATGATTGGTTTAGTATTTGCCATTAAGCATCATCCTTATTGCTCTTACTAAAAAATTTAATATTCCAAAGCACTACTTCTTACCTCATCTATATTTCTTAACCACTTAACAATATCATCAAATGTTTTCTCGTTTGTGATATCATAAACAAGCATTATGCCCATGGCCCCACGATAGTATGAAGTTGTGATTGTATGGAAGCGCTCCTGTCCTGCTGTATCCCAAATTTGTAGCTTTATTTTCTTACCACGGAGTTCTACTGTTTTGATTTTAAAATCTATACCTAGAATAAAATAAATCACCTCATAAAACTATATATATATACTAAAACATATACTATAACTAGCCAAGATTATATGTGTAGAGAAAAATAATGTAGAGAAACTACGTCTTGCTGTTAATAACAATAACATGTAAAACAAATTATGAATGACAGAGAATTAATTTAAAACGTGTAAATGTTAACTGAAGTCAACACCATACTATTATAACATTACTTTCATACAAAATTAACTTTAATTGCAACTAAGAATTTTAAATTTAAAGGCATTCGAAATGACAAAGAAGGTTTATGAGTTCTCACCGATAGTGGATATGAAAGTAGTAGTAAAGTGGTTGTCAGAGAATCTGAATAAAATACATGTCTTTCCAACTCCCGAGTCACCGATGAGGAGCAGTTTGAACAGTAAATCGTAAGTCTTCTTGGCCATTTTATTGTTTTAAATGCAGATACTTTAACTAGTATAAATCTAAAATCATCCGATTCTAAAAATCCTAAAAGTAAAAATTTGACAATAGGTGTCCGACCCACAGAATAAAAAACTTGTACTTTCGATTTATTGATGGCAGAACATGTAATATTTTGGATTTTTTTTATTATTGTATAGAATATATATAAATACTAACTATATTTTTTTTCATTTGATAATGTTTTTTTATTGAATTAGAAAATCAATATTACATACAGTTGTACAGTTTGTTGTTGTTGTTGTTGTATTTAGAATAAAAAAGGCTAATTCCAAAGGATCAGTTTCCAATTAAAAAGATATTTAAAACATATTTGTAGTAAAAAGTATGTTTAAAATTGCTAAATTTAATGTACATTTATTTTTTATATTAAGATTAATACAAAACATTTCATAGTAATATATTCTACCTCATTAATTGAAATTTTTGAAGTTATTTCTGTTTCATTACACGAACAAAGTATAATGTTATTTAACTTCTATTGTCTCTATAAACATTGTCATTAGAGTTATTAATATTGCTTACCTACGAGAAATAGATAGGTATAAAGAGTTCTTACGTGGGATTTGCAATTCTTTACCAGGCTATAAAATCTTCAAAAAGAAAAGAAGAAATTTGTAATCTACCGAATCCGTTATAAGGCCGCCATTGTGACCAAATTGCAATGGAAATTGTAAATGTCTATGGTAGCGCTTGATTGCGCGTCATATTGCGCGGTTGTCCAAGTTTCATAAAAATCAATAGTCTAACTAGTGACTAGGGTGGTTTCTATCTTTTAATATCAAGTGTTGTTACAATATTAAAGATGTGAAACATAACTGGTAGTGAATTATTTGACTCAATAAATTATATTTTTGTCAATATGCATCGTCGAGGCGGGAAACGCATCCGAATGGATGATCCTCCTCCGGAGTACGTAAACCCCATGACTCCGGCGACACCGATGACTGATTATGGTAGCCAGTCGGTTCACGAACCCGAGATTCCACATGGAAATTACTCTGGGTTTAAAGTTGGAGCAGCTGCTAATTCGACTGCAGTGGAGGCAGCGAGAGAGGAAGCGGAGGAGCAGCCGGATGAGGAGCCTCGAACGCCTTCTCCAGCGCCTACCAAGCGTATTACTAGAAGTCGAGGTCGTGGTGGCGATGGCGGGTTTGTAGGCCGTTTGGCAGAGTCGCCACCTCCTCCTCCGATGCGTAGACGTGGTCGAGGTGGGCGTGGGCGTGGCCGCGGACGAGGTACAGCTCCTCCGCCGGCCGCTTCTCCACCGCCTGTTCTTCTGCCGGGTGACGATGAGAATAGCCTCTATAACATCTTAAGATTTAACAAGACTGCTATTAATGTAAGTGTCACAGTCATTTTCTTTTCTAAAATGCAGGTGTATTATACTTTATTGTGTTAGAATTTCATTATCTTTCAAGTAACTCATGCAGATTATGGAGTTAATAAAAAGTATACATTTACACTTTGGAATAATAATGCACACTTGACTTTGAATGATATCTGTTAAGATATTATGTGTCAGTTAATAAATTTGTACAAGACCCCATCCTACAGTGTTACAGAAAGACGGCTGCTTTGGTGAGGTACCCTTTATAATATAATGTTTTTATGTTCAACATAGTGTTGCTCTGTAACAGTTATGGAAGTCTGTGTTCACATATCTTGGGACAGGTCATTTCCCCATAAGGATGTACAAGGGCATTGCCCCACAAACAAATTAACTTCTCACTAAGAGAGTGTTAAGTTATATTTTTTAAATTTAATCTAGATTTTCTAGGGTTACTCTTAGAATTTGATCAGTATATGTTACTATTAAATTTGACTGTACCCAAATAAATGCATTGCATAACACTAACATGATATTGCAGCAAGTTGTAGACCTGTGGATAGAGGAATACAAAACAAACAGGGAGAGTGCTTTAGTTCAGTTGATGCAATTCTTCATTAATTCATCTGGCTGCCGCGGCAAGGTGACCCCGGACATGGCTTCCATGGACCATACACTTATTATCAAGAAGATGACCCAAGAGTTTGATGAGGTTTGTCACAATTTATATTTAGCTTTGTAAATGTTAAAATATTTGTATAAAATGTTTTTATTTCTAGGAAAGTGGAGAATACCCTTTAATTATGAGCGGACAAACATGGAAAAAGTTTCGCTCCAATTTTTGTGAGTTCATCCAGACTCTAGTGAAAATGTGCCAATATTCAATCATCTATGACCAGTACCTCATGGACAACATCATATCCTTACTTACCGGGCTCTCTGATTCCCAAGTCAGAGCATTTCGACATACTGCCACTTTAGCAGGTAACTATATTCTTTTTTAACTTTATATTCACAAGGAGGGGCTCTAAAGTGCAGGGAAAGTAAACTGATGACATGAAAATAATGGTTGCAGACAAGATTCTCTCAAGGACTCCTGTACTGAGTTACTCAGGTAGAGGTCTCCTAAGCACTCTAAGAGTTCAGCCACTTCTAAAAAACGGATAAAACTGTAAACGCCATTTGGGCCAATGACGGTATTCTACACAATTACAAAAATTGTCCAGTAATGAAGCTAATGACGGCGCTGGTGGACGTGGCGCTGCTGACGAGCGTGAACTGCGACAACTGCCTGCGCCAGTACGAAGCCGAGCGGCTGAAGGCGCGCGATAAGCGGGCCACCGAGCGGCTCGAGGTGCTGGTCGCCAAGCGGCAAGAGTTGGAGGAAAACATGGAGGAGATCAAGAACATGCTTTCCTATATGTTCAAGTCTGTCTTTGTGCACCGATACAGGTATTATTTATTTCTGTCATTATACATCATTTTTATTTAATAATAGGTTGGGGAAAAAGTCTTTTTGCATTATAGTATGTATGAATTTGTAATAAAATCTCTATACTATTTGTATCTGGCTGGTTTTGGTATCATTTAAAGTTTTTAAATTTGAAAGAACATAATTTCAAATTCAAATTAGGAAAATATGTGATTTTCATTTGTTTTTCGTACTGTCAAGTTGAGTGAATGTAATGTAGAAATTTGATACATTTTAAAATTTTACTACAAAAGTAATAATACAACACAAGCCGCGAAAAAAATTTGCGATGTTTGCGGACCTAGTTTAGTGTCTGTGAGACTAGCACAAATTTGGTTTAAGCTTTTTCAATCCGGAAATTTTGATGTCAAAGATGCACGTCGCTCTGGTCGCCCTACTACAGATAAAATGGATGGCACTTTTGAAAAAGTGGATCAAGATCGACATATCAGTAGTTACGACGTAGCTGAAGAACTGGGAATTGACCCCTTTAACAGTTTTGGCGCATTTGAAAAAAAACTGGGTACACAAAAAACCTTGATAATTGGGTACCTCACAAGCTCACCATTTTTAAAGAAGCTGATCGCTGGTGATGAAAAGTGGATCACGTACGACAAGAACCTGCGTAATAGGTCGTGGTCAAAGGTCGGTCAGGCTTTACAGACTGTGGCGAAACCCGGATTAACTCGCAACAAGGTGATGCTGTGTGTGTGGTGGGATTGGAAGGGCATTATTCATTTTGAGCTGTTATCACCAGGCAGGACCATAGATCATCGGACCATCTGAACTCTACCGCGTACAACTGATGAGATTAAAGCAAGAAGTTGAGAGAAAGCGGCCGGAATTAATCAACAGAAGGGGTGTGGTTTTTCATCATGATAATGCTAGACCTCACACATATTTAGTCACTCACCAATGTAAATGCATCTGCCGTGTAGTCCTGATCTTTCATCTTGAGATTTCTACCTGTTTCAGTCTCTTCAGATATCTTTAGGCAGTGTCAGGTTAATATCACGAGAGGACTGCCAAAACTACTTGTCGCGGTATTTTGATCAGAAGTCCGAAAATTTCTATAGCAATGGGATCATGCCGCTACCTACAAGATGGCAAAAAGTTATCAAACTAAATGGTACCGACATAATATAAATAAACGATATTAAAATATGTTTTGAATTTTTTTTTAAAATGCGAAGGAACTTTTTCCTCAATCTAATATGTATTGTGTGGTTCTCAATTTTTTGGTACGAAGACAGTACAGACATTCAACACAATCCGCCTGTTTACCTTCAATCCTGCCTACCCTTGTGGGTCGATGACGCGACTTTATGTACATATAAATAAAATATCTATTGTTTGCTACTAGAGATACGCTGCCAGATATCCGGGCGATCACGATGGCTGAGATTGGCATCTGGATGGAGAAGTTTCCCGCCCACTTCCTCGACGACCTGTACCTCAAATATATTGGCTGGACACTGCATGACAAGGTGACCATTGCTTCTTGTACATAAACTAATTTATGTCGTACTGGCGCACTTAACCGTTCTCTTTAAACCAAATGCCTTATAAGTCAGATTTATTCTCTCAGCTATTAAGTCCCCTGTTGTCGAGAATATTTTATTCTTTTCATCATCACCTCAACACTGGGATGAATGAGAACAATGGGATGGGAGAGAGAACGATCCCATCTTGTAAGTCTTAGATACGGCTTAGGCCATGTACTTAAAGTTGCAATAGAGAATTCTGACTTTACTTTTAATCCAGCAATAGAGCAATTACAAACGTAGCAGTCTCTAATGGCGAGGTGCGCTTGCGCTGGCTTGGAAATGTCTGGTAACTCTCCTGTTGGAGACAGCCCTACAGTTAATTGTGAATTTAGTTCTCAGTGATTGTAAAACATACACTTGCTTCATTATGTTGGATGCAGGTCGGCGAGGTGCGCCTGCGCTGCCTGCAAGCCCTGCAACCTCTGTACGAGTGCGAGGAGCTCAAGGGCAAGCTGGAGCTTTTCACCTCCAAGTTCAAGGACCGCATTGTGTCCATGGCGTTGGACAAGGAGACGGATGTGGCGGTGCATGCTGTCAAACTTGTCATCGCTATCCTGAAGTGAGTAGGCCCACGGCTCCGGAAGTTGTGGAACGTGCCGTACAAAACGTATATCCACCGCACGTCGTTGGGTCTATTCACATTCGTCCGATATCCGGTGGCAGGATGCACCCGGACATGCTGACGGACAAGGACTGCGAGAACGTGTATGAGCTGGTGTACTCGTCGTGGCGGTCGGTGGCGGCGGCGGCGGGCGAGTTCCTCAACGTGCGCCTGTTTCGCAACGAGGAGGCGCCGGCCCCGCTGCGCTCCCGGCGCGGCAAGACGCGGCTGCCCAACTCGCCGCTGCTGCGCGACCTGGTGCAGTTCTTCATCGAGTCCGAGGTGCGTTTTCTTAACTTTACCCTTGCTCGTACTTACTATTTATTATTAAATGGTGAGCGACAAACAATGACACATTTACAAAGCAATCTTACTCTTTAATTGATTATTGACAATGACAAGATAAATTCATTACAAAAGACCAAATGAATCGGCTTGTGGGCGGAATTTGAGATCAAATCTGAACTGACGAAAATGGACTTCTGTTGACGACCATTAGCGAGGCTGTCGAAATTAAAAAAATAGATGATGCGTAATGAGCGCGCACAAATATGAAATTATATTTACACCAATCGGTCACTTCTTGTGAACTCTTGATCAATTGATTTGATTTTGTTTTCCCAGTATCTATTTAAAATTATGGACATTTTTAAAGAATTATTTTATTAACAGTTGCATGAACACGGAGCGTACCTGGTGGACTCATTGATCGACTCAAACCCCATGATGAAGGACTGGGAGTGTATGACGGATTTGCTGCTCGAAGAGCCGGGGCCCGGGGAGGACGCGCTGGACAATCGACAGGTTAGTTTGCTGTTCACTGGCCAGCTTCAGATCTCAATCATTTTTGAACATAGCATATTTACAACACAACAAGTGCACCCAAGAGATTGTCACGGGAAAATGATTGTAAGGTTTTATTACCGATGATGGCAATGGCATAGGGCCATAAGTCATAAGTAATTTAATTCCTTTGCATCCTGGGCAGTATGCAGAAAAAAAGAAGAGAAAGTGACCAGTTGGTTTCAGCTGTGCCACCAAGTGGCATCTTAGAACACAGTTTTATCCGATGTGTAAAGCTGCCAGATGGTAACAGTATTGTACTTGAGTACGAGATGATGTTACGAATACGGCAAGTTGCAGCATGACAAGTTCAATGCGTACATATATTATTGCAGGTATGTTGACTCCTTCTATCTCTGATCACACGTAACGCGATAACCATTTGAGATGCGTCCAATTGACAGGAGTCGTCGCTGATCGAGCTGATGGTGTGCTGCGTGCGTCAGGCGAGCACGGGGGAGCCGCCGGTGGGCCGCGGACCCGCACGCAAGAATCAACTACTCTCTAAGGAACAGGCGAAGGTATCTCGACCGTCTATTTTGAGCATGCATCTAACCATGTATGCATGTATGTATGTATGCATGTATGCATGTTTGTATGCATGTATGTATGCATGTATGTATGTATGCCAACAATATTTTATGTTTAGATGTAGTGATTGCTACTTGCATCCCTTTTTGCCGAAAATTCTCGTCTAGACACTGGCAAAGCCAACCCACCTCTAATTACTCGCTGCGGGGAGACTATGAAAGAAATCCGCATCAAGCAGAAAGAGGTCTTAAAAGTATTGCGTTGCCTAGATGTGAATAAAGCCAGTGGACCAGATGGAATACCAGCAGTTGTTTTAAAGACTTGCGCAGCCGAGTTGTCCCCGGTTTTAACACGTTTGTATCGCCTCTCGTTCAAAACTGGAATAGTACCTAAATCCTGAAGTCAGCTAACGTGCAACCCGTGCCCAAAAGGCAGTCGTGCTGACCCTGCTAATTACCGTCCTATCTCAATAACCTCTATACTTTGCAAGAGTATAGAACGTATATTGAACTCCCGCCTTATCGCATACCTAGAACAAAATGATATCCTCAGTGACAGACAATACGGATTTCGCCGAAACCGGTCGACAGGAGACCTTCTAGTATATGTCACTCACTTTGTAGGCGAAGCCCTAGAGAGTAACGGGGAAGCAATTGCTGTCTCCCTCGACATCTCAAAGGCATTCGACAGGGTTTGGCATGCAAGCCTAATTAGCAAACTTCCAGCTTATGGCTTGTCCCCGGGTCTGATTGAGTGGATTAAGAACTTCCTGAGTGAACGATCGCTTCGTGTCGTCATCGACGGATGTACATCAGAGCCCATGACGACCAATGCCGGTGTTCCTCAAGGTTCCATCCTCTCTGCAACACTTTTCCTGCTGCACATAAACGATCTGTTGACGCCCGGCATCTATGGGTATGCAGACGACAGCACTATTGTAGAGAGATATCTCCCGGTAGGGCGGACCAGTCAGGATCAAGTACAGTCCGAACGCGAGGCCATGGTAGAGCGTACAAATTGCACTCTCGAGGCAGCTTCCTCCTGGGGCATAGCCAATCTTGTGCAGTTCAACGCCACCAAAAGCAATCATGTTTATTCACCGCCAAAAGGAGCCAGTCCACATTAGCTCCGACTTTTCAGAATGTATCTCTGGAATCCACCGACAGCCTACAGTTACTAGGAATCGAATTGTCTGCGAATCTTAACTACGGGCGGTTCATTGAATCCAAAGCGAAGGTAGCTGCTAGGAAGCTTGGAGTCCTATCAAAGGTACGGCGGTACTTCACACCGGGACAGCTTTTGACTTTGTATAAAGCACAGATCCGGCCATGTGTGGAGTACTGTTGTCATATCTGGGCAGGTGCAGCCAAATACCAACTCGCGGCACTGGATTCCATGGAGAGGCGGGCAAAAAGTTGATAGGTGACCAAGATCTACACCTAGATAGTCTTGAGCACAGGCGCAAGGTGGCCAGCCTTTCGGTGTTTTACAGATTACACTTTGGAGAGTGTGCACAGGAATTACACGAGTTAATTCCCCCATCCCCATTCTACCTTCGGACGTTTAGACACTCGGCGGGTCTCCACCCTTTTATAGTTGATGTTCCGCGCGTCTGAACGAAGCGATTTGAGTCATCGTTCATCGTGCGTACAGCAAAGGAGTGGAATAAGTTGCCGGCGTCAGTCTTTCCGTCCAATTACGACGTGGGAGCCTTCAAGAGTAGAGTGAATAGGCACTTACTAAACTAGCGCGTACTATCTTTCGACTATATCACCACTTAACACCAGGTGGGATCATGGTCAAGCGCTAGTTTAAAGGCATTAAAAAAAAAAAATAGTGATAGATTATTTTCCTTCGGGAAAGGGATCTCTATCGGAATACGATGACACCCATACTGTCAATGAAAGATTGTGTTAAATGATTCATTTTCTTATTCATTAATATGGAACCTTATTGTTTAGCGTCAAATGTCAACATGATAATATAATATAGAGATGTTACAACCGTAACAATTATTCCTTAAAACGGTATGTTGCCATTGTATTATACGAAATAAGTTCCCGATGTTTTTAAGTAATAATTGTTAAGTTTGCGACTTTGTTACTTTAAATTCATAATTATGTTACAATCGCCCTCTGCCACTTTGAAAATACCCAGATTTATTGTCGTTAGGAAACAAAACATTATCTCCACGTTAAGAAATAATTAAAAGTACAACAAAAAAAATTATTGGGAGATATTTACAATAATAAAACTCAATACCTGCCTAACTTTTATGTCATTGGCGTCTCTCTCGTACCTAAGCAAATAACCTGCGTGTGAGAGGGATGCAATCGGAATCTGAAAATGTACATGATTGATAGTATAGCGAATATTTGACTAGCTAATTACCACTGTATATGTTGGTCTGCTGAAATGTTTTCTCACTATATCTATAAGTGCTACTTGATAACCCGTATGGTCTGTTGTACGCAACGTAAGCTCGTAAGTTTGAAAAGGCATTCACCGCTGCCCTGATCTCATCGAGTTAAATAATTTCAGATGGTAAGCGACGACCGCGCAAAGCTGACAGCACACTTCATGATCACGCTGCCAGCTTTACTAGAGAAGTTCGGCGCCGACCCCGAGAAGCTCGCCAACCTGGTGTCCATCCCGCAGTATTTCGACCTGGAGCTCTACACCACTCAACGTCAGGAAGCTGTAAGTGGAATTGCCCGCGGCTCGACGTGGCTTTTCTTCAATACATATTTAAGTGCAATATTTTCGTTTCAGAACCTGACGCTGCTACTGAACAAGATCCGCGACATCGTGAGCGCGCAGACGGAGTGCGAGGTGCTGGAGACGTGTGGGCGCACGCTGGAGTACCTGTGTGGCGAGCAGTGCGCCGTGTACTCGCGCTGCAACGTGGCGCGCGCCACCGTCACCGACATGTGCGTCAACAAGTACAAGGAGGCCATCGACGAGTTCCGCAACCTCATCGAGGGGGTGAGCGTCGCACCGCACCTGACACATTGTACATCGCACAGACCACATGTCGAAAGTTATTTACGTAGAGGCCGCTCGGTACGGCTTACGCTCAATCGGTTGGCCACGAGCAAACAAGTACACAAGTGATTTTGATTTCCAACTAGAGTTTTGTAACAGTGAAGCGTCAGTTTGTGTTGATGAAATAATATTTTTGTTTGCATGTGTGCAGGGCGAGTCGCCCGATGCCGACGAGCTATTCAACGTGACTAACTCCCTGCGCAAGGTCTCCATAATGTACATGTGCCACAACCTGAACGACACTAACATTTGGGACTCATTATTCGAGGACTTGCCCAAATGCGTGGAGAAGAACGAGCCCATGCCCACACAGGTAGTATTATATGAGAAAATCGTAATTTGAACTTTTTACTTGTTCTTCTTGAACAGAATTCAAATTTAACGGAAACCATCCAATATTTATTGAAAATACGTATTGTGTGTTAATGTTATCAATGGACAAGCAGTGTTGAGTGCACTGAGCCAACTGATGCGCAGGCGTTGGTGTACGTGGTGCGGGCGTGCTTCTATTCCATCCTGTGGTCGCTGCACGAGCTGGAGGAGCGCGGCACGGGTGGCGAGCTGCTGCGCGAGCGCCTGCACGGCTACTGCGCGCACTGCCGCGACATCGTGGCCCACGGCATCACCGCCGACCTGCGCGAGGAGGTGAGCCTCCCCCGTTCACCTCTCAAGCTTCCCCCTACGGAACTGTTATAATGATACACAATATAGAGGAGTAACTAACCCCGACAGGCGTATACGAGCATCTGTGACCTGCTGATTTTCTTCGCGGAGCAGCTGCACTCGCTGCACCACCCCGGCGACGCCCAGTACCGGCGCCTGGTGTACGAGCCGGACAACGGTCTCTGCGACCTGCTCAACGACTTCATTCAGCAGTTCGTCTTCGTACAACCCAACTACGGTACTGTCGCCATTCCACTTTGAGAGTTGTCACACACATCCGAACACAAACAAGCAAACAGGCAATCTACATAGCCTTCATACAAGTTTCTACCCTCAAACTATGACTGGATTAGACGATCGAGCGTAGAGAAGTTAATAAATGTGTGGTACATATAGAATATACAATGTAGGGTGCAGCGGTCCGCCCACGTGCAAATGGTCATTTCTAATGTTTTACCACATGATTTGATAAATGTTTTATAGAAGGTGATTACAATAGATCGTATCAATGGCAGCAATGACTAAACCCTGTGTGTCCTACACAGCGGCACGTCCGTTATCAGTTTGAGGGCGAGACTTGCTTGAAGTTACGGAAATGTTTGTTTGGATGGCATACAAATATTTTAGGAGTTTATAATTTTGCGCCTAATTTTGTTTGCGAACAGTTTTTAAGAATTTCTAGTTGTAACTTCACATAAATTTGGCAGCCCTCGAGGTCCGAGCATCCTGGCCTGTGTTGTCCAGTATGTTTATAAGTTGTCTGTGATGTCCATTTATCCTGAAGCCGGCCGACATTCCGTTTTGTTTGCGAAGGGCGAGGGCGGGGTCGGGCTCGGGGGGGAGTTGTCGGTGCGCGGAGAATGTTGCTTACACGTTCCGATGAAATTGAATTCTTATTCTTAAATTGGGTATTTGTGTTTGTACGTGGCGTTTGGTTTCAATACGGCACACGACTATAAGTGAGTATTGTCGATCGAGAAACTGCGAATTAAATTTTTAAAAAAATTGTATATAATGATTTAGCTCCACGACTGCTTAGGTAATAGATTTCCTCCGTTACGTAAACTTCCTATCCTTAAAATCCCTCGAAATATGATGAGAAAAAATATGCATTATTTCCGTTGTAACACGGACGGACACGGAGAGAAGCGATCGAGTGAGGCGCTATAACGGAGTGGTGTGTTTGGTTGCATGTGACGCCGCGGCGCTCCGTGCGGCGCCGACGCCGGTAAGCCAGTTGCACCCGCCGCCAGGCTCGCACTCGCCGCCACCGCGCCGCCCATTTTGCCTTAGTAATGGCGCGACCTGCGACACTCGCGACATTCGCGACACTCGCGACACAATAATGCATATTTTTGTCTCGACTCTCCGCGCGCTTCTCCGCCGCACTCGACGACATTAACATTACTAAGGGAAAATAGTCGCGCCCGCTTCAGACGAACCGACCCGAGACCGACGCGCGCGGTCTCGGGTCGCTCTCGCATTCTATTAACACCCTCGACAGTTTCATCATTTTTGAGCATGTTCTATGCAGTGCATTGATTTATTTTGAGTTGCGTTTTCTATATTATTTATGTATTGGTTGAGGTTGTCTCGTGGACTAAGTTTCATATCGCAGGGCTTCACATCACGTTTTTAACAATGCTAAATAACGTTCGCGAAGCTTTTACTAAGTTTCATAATTGGTTGTTGAATCCTAGCTGTCCTGCTTCCGAGCCCGCGGTAACCAGTTCATATTACGACGCTTATTCTCACGAGGACCGTAGATATTTAACGAGTTGCATGAATCGATTGCGATTTAGTTAGGACTGGTGTGGCGGACGGAGCACCCTGCGCCCCCCGCCCGGCGTGCTCCGGCGGCCGGCATCCGTCGACTGATATATTTTGAAAGACAAAACTGATCCTACTTAACCCTTGGACATTTGTCAGATGCAATAATTAACGAGGGGTTTTAATACTGCATTGAGTAAGAGACAGTTGTATCGGTTCCCCGGTCGGGACATTGTCCACGGGTTACGCGGGCGGTTGCCCTGCGCTCACGTCGCCCCACTAACCGACTGCGTTGCCCCCGCAGACGGTCAAGACGAGAGACGTATCGAGGAGCTGCACAAGCGACGCAACTTCCTGGCCGCCTACTGCAAGCTCATCGTGTACAACGTGGCGCCTATCCGCCGCGCCGCCGACGTCTTCAAACACTACATCAAGGTCTCGTGCTCGTCCCTCTACACTGGACCAGGCTGTCCATGAGCTTGTGTTGAACGAGAATTTACACTAGGCTAGGATAGGCACTAGGCAACCGGCACCAATATAACTATCTATATGACTAGACTAACTATAAACTAACCATTTGAAATTGAATCGAAATTTATACAGATGGAGATATTTTTCAAATAAAATTATTATGCCGTTATCATTAACTCAATTGCGCCATCTATTTGCAAAAGGTTTTTATGAAAAAAATGGTTTCCATATTAAATGAATGAAGTCTTTTATACCCTTGTCCGGCGGCGAGCTCCCAGTAGTCCCTACTCCCACATCTACTTATTAATATGTACGTACAGCTAATGCTCATACGGCGTCCTCCGGCTTGTTTAGTGTCCCAAGGGGTGCAAGACAGGGCAACAGCAACTACTTCAGTGGCCGTTCTATCTACTTGATTTTGACTTGATATACTTACAGATGATTGTTTGAAAGACGAATAGTTTGGGTGAGGCTCGGGTGTGATAGTGGCAAATGTGTCGTGCACGTGGACACGGGAGATATGGACGGTTAAGTTTTGAGAGCTAAGGAGTTTTTTTGCAGATAGCTGCTAGCACTGTTCATTGAGTACTGTTGTGTGCAGTGTTACAACGACTACGGAGACATTATAAAGGCAACGGTGAGCAAGACTCGCGAGATCAGCAAGCTGAACTGCGCGCTGACCATGCAGCTGGCCATGCAGGCGCTGTTCACAGAGATGCAGGAGGCGCACACCACGCCGCACCGCACGCTGCCCGAGTTCGTCGAGCTCAAGGTACCTCTACTTTATTACCTGTTCAGATGAGATGTCTGTCGCACACTTAGAGATCGACCTAATGTCATGTGGTGTAGACTGGTCTACCACTACCGACACAACTACTGAAAAAGACTAGTTTGCGGTGTCGTGTCTGCTCGAGATCCACTGCTATATCAGTGCGGCCTCTGTCGCCTCTTACATACTGTATGTGTGTGCGGTGACAGGAACTGGCGAAGCGCTTCTCGGTGATGTTTGGCTTGGACGCGGTGAAGAACCGCGAGGCGCTGACTGCGCTGCACCGCGCGGGGGTTAGCTTCGCCGCGCTAGAGGCTGCCACCGTCAACCCTCCACCCAATCTGCTGTTCCTCGAGCCGCTCGCCGAGTTTTCCTCCAAGCTGCTACGCCAGGACAAGCGCCATGTGCTCAAGGTACGACATACGCTTATATTCACACGGAAAGATACAAAACATTGATTTTCCCCTTGGTTCCCGTTAATTCGAGAAGACTTTTAGTTGCGGAGTTTGACGCCAATACATCGTTGGTATCTGGGGCCGTGTCTCTTTCGCTGAACGTTACGATCGAGTATGGCAACAGGATCTCATATTTCATGTCGACTCTGATACTCTGTCTTCACTGATTTATAAATAATTGTTTATATTCGCCGTATATTTGGCGGCCGTAATTTTGACGTTTTCGTATAGTTAATTATTACGATTGTACTTAATCGTTATTAAAATCTGGTAATTGATCAACAAAAGGCAAACTGTAAAGTATTTTGATCGCTAACGGCGGTGTGTGGGTGGTGTGGGTGCAGTTCCTGGAGTCGCGGCTGCAGCCCGCCGTGGCGTGGCGCGAGGAGTGGGCGGCGCTGCAGACGTACCGCAGCTCGCTGCTGGCCGACGCGCCCGACGAGCGGCTGCCGCCCGCGCGCCGCCACTACACGCGCCGCGCACGTACGTACCGCTGACACCCGCACTCAGTCCGACATATACCGTATCCGTCCAGCTTGTACGGACCTTCCTCCGCGTACACATATCAAAGGAACAGGAACATATGAACTACTGGTCAACTAATATTGAATGTAAAAAACGTATAGACTCTAGTTACAAATGTTTCCATTACTATTTTAAAAATTCTCTTATTGGGTAGTTAAAAAACTGTGAATATAATTTAGTTTTGGGTGAGTAGTTTTGCAACGAGCACATCATGTGCAAATATTAATAAAATGTATCTCCTTGGCCCCACTCTCTACGCTCCGCCACTCGAACGTTTCAAGTCGCTGAGCTGCCCTTGTGTTGCAGGCGGTCACAACGAGGAGGACGAGGGCGAGGAGAACGCGGAGTCCGACCAGGAGCAGCCCGGGTGAGGCGGCGATTGTATGTCGTAGTTAGTCTAGTGTAAGCGTCAAAAGTGCCTCCGCCACGTGCCGCCGCCGCGCCCGCTCATCGCGCCGGCACACCAGCGCCACACCAGCGCCACACCCGCTCCGTAGGACGTGCTCCGTGCCTACGTCATTTAACTATTAACTAGGAACTTATGTACCCGAGGTATACTAACAATCTATATGTTATCATGAATATTTGAGTTTGGATCGACGGGCTGCGGTCGACGGTCTGTGTTGTAATTAGGTCATATTACTTATTGCACGAGAGGAACGTCCCGCCTGCTGCTACTGTTCTGTATGTATCCCTTACTATTATCTGGTTTTGTTTTTACATACACTTACGTGTATGATTGTGTAGCTGTTCCTATTCTTTGTCTGTTATGTTTGCGGTGACGTTATGTTATGTAGCGCCGGCGGGCGAGCGCGCGGGCGAGCCGGCGGCCCACAGACCGTGGATACTACTAGCATACCATACTTGTAGCATTTACTATATTTTTGGAATAAACGGTACATATAAACAAGACTACTTTATTTCCCACTAACATGTCGACTCATACTGCTCACAAGTTTTCCTTATTCGACCTTACCCGACGTCTTTCACGATGATACGATTAGCGATGACCCCCTGTAGGCCGTGGGGGAGGAGCGTTGGTGCTGCCTGGAACGACTGACGCGATTGTCCTGTCCTATCCATTATGGTAAATCCACCTATAAATCGGCGTGTCGAGATTCTGCCCAAGCTTATTCCGCATGAAGCCGCCTCTAGCGCGATGAAGTTGTTGCTCACCGCACTGCGCACCGAGTGTTTCTTCACCGCGGGTCCACCGCCGACTCGCGGAGCTCACGCCAGTCGGGAACGATGCACAGGAGGAGACTTTACACGAGGATGAACGAAATGTCATTTTTTCGTCGGGCCTGAAACCGCGTTTGTCGACGATTGTTCTACACGTGCAAACACCAATAGCAAACGAAACATTGCTTGATGCAAAATTGACAAGCAATACGTACAGAGAGATTATGAAGAGTTTCGACACGGCGGCCAGCTTGCTTGCGGTTATTAAGTGCAAGAGGAGCGTGAAGTCTGGCGACGGACGGGGTTCTCTTGCTCTCGAACGGCGACCAAAATATGGAACAAGGCTCACCTTATTCACGGTTCTGTCATCAATGTTCCCAATGTTCCAGATTAAGGAATTTTGAACACGTACATTATTAAAATTCGCAGATCCTAGACGCTACCGATGCAATGTACCATGTAAACTTTCATATTATGTACTTCATTAACAGCCTACAGCGGTTTCTCTAAGCCCTAATCGTCAGCTCTGTCAGAAGACAATCCTGCCGCCAAGGCCAAGATGGCATCACGTCATATTTCTCATTACGTAGCTGTTGTGTCTGTATTCGCCATATTTGTCTAACATCGTGTTTATAGCAATCAGTCGGTGATTAGAACGACTGCCCTTGTGGTGTTTTTATTTAGTAACTGCGCGGAAATTCGAACTTCAATAGCTGTCGTCATCAGCTCCTCGCATCGACGACGGCAAGCGGCATCCATGCTCCACATGCTCCAGGAGAGCGAGCACAGACAACGCAAAGTATCCCGCAGAAGTTATATGACGCCGAAGGGAGACGCGGCACTCGCGAACGATACGTTCCCGGTCTACTCTCCACACACGACTGCGTCACATTTTCGGGCTGTTTATACAAATTTTAGTGTCTACGAAATAAACAGTGAGTACATTATTCAAAGTACTGTAACAATTAAACCACTCAAGTGCTCATATCTCACAGTTTCTTTTACAAATCCTTTACAGTGATGTTTGTAATTAGGATTTATTTCCATGTTATTCCGTGCAGACGGACGGGAGTAAGTATTGCCGTTTTAAATTTGCGACGTGGCTCCACTGACAACCGTTGAACCGTCCGTTGGTTGGACTGTGTCCATATCTATATGTAGATATACATATATGTAGATACGTAATGTAAAAGTACGAAAGCGATTTTAACGCCTGGTCAAAATAAATAGCAGAGTTGAAATTGTTGAATTGTGATCCTTGTTGTTTAGAAATGGGTATAAGCGCGTGGTACCCCGTGACCCTCGTGGGACTGACTCGCGTGTCGGCTGAAAGTTATTGAAATTAGGTTCCTCCCCCCCTAAATTGAGCTCGTGCGCGACCGCAACCGCAGGTATGGCTTATTAAGAAGTTTCAGGGCCATGCACGTGAGCTTGTGTGGACGTGTTGTTATATGTGGATGTGTGTGTATATCGCAACGCAGTGGTGAGTCCACAGCGGATGTCAATAATGTATGTTGGTCTAGAGAGGTGCTGCGGAAGCGGCGCAACAGAGGCATGCGGCAGCGCGCAGCCAAGCGCGCGCGCTGGCACCCTCGCCGCACCCTCATGCGCCGGCGCCGTCCCCCCGCCGGGGAGAGTTCGCCCCCCGTGGAGGACGACAGTCCTGGCTCCTCCCCGCGCATGTCGGACTCGACGTCTCCGCGCGCAGTCTCGCCCTCGTCCCAGAAGTCGCCGCCGTCGTCCCCGGCGGGCCGCTCCCCCGCAGCGTCGCGCAGCCCGTCGCCGCCCGCGCGTCGCGCACTGCGCTCCTCGACGCGGCGACTTCAGCCCAGGTGAGCATTTAATATTATTTTTCTACATCTCCATTAATTCCATCAATTGTTTTTGATTCTTAACATCCTGAAAAAATATATTACGATGTGTAGATAGATGTAGTAATAAAACGAGTCGTTCGAGTCGTCAGTAGTCAGTCGTCGTTACATTACCCGCCGCTTGTGAGCATTGGAATTGGAAGATGTGTGGCAAAATATATCTTGTCTCTTTTATGAGACCATCTGGCCGTGTAGAGTTCCGCGCAGCAGTGCGTGCAGGGAAAACCAGGCTCTGCTCTCCGGCAGGAAGTTCGCGACATGTTTGAGACGGCGCTTGAGCCATGACGTCAGTTGACGTCACCGCACGAGGTCCGACGTGTGTGTGCGCGCTCCATTAAGCAACACTAAATATCCGCCCCCGTCTCTTTCTCGCCTTATCTCGGCCTATTTATAGATTTACCTAATGTCAAATTGGATTACATATCAATCGAATGCAAGGAATTTATTCCACTCCTCATGAGTGTGGGCGACACGTACTGAGAGCTTGACCCCGTAGCACGCTGCATCTTGTGGTAGCAAATTTAAATTACCCTATTGTAGGCAACTTTTGAATGAACTTCCTCCCCCTCAGCTGGGACCGGGTGGCTGGAAGGGCTTCGGAGGATTCGACGTGGCTAACGCCCGAGGGATTAGCCTCGATGTTATTTATTCTTAAAATCCTTATTCAACGGTACTCACGACCGGGGGAACAGTGGCCCCCTGCTTCGCATTATCCGAGTAATGGGGTCAATAACCCGAGGCCCGTACCTGCAAGGTCCAGTCAACTATGTAGGTATCCTGGTATGTATTTGGTGGCATGTCCATGCCTCCCTTAGCTTTTGCAGCACAAGGTGACAAAGTTTCTCAGTATAATAAAGGTTATCACTGTATTTGTTCGTATTGCTGAAGTAATATTTACAGTGTGAGTAGCTGGAGCAGTCTCCCCGTGACGTCGGCGTCTTCTTATAAGTGTTTAGTTGTCTATATGTTTATATGTCAACGTATTGGGCGTATTGATATTGACTATTTATTTATTTATTTATTTGATACAGGAAAACTTACAGCTATTCAATGCTTGTTATATAATTTACAAATAAATCACTAGATTAGCAAATAACAAGTTTTCGCAACTAAATTAGGGAAAAAATAAAACACTAAAGACGCAAACTTAGGTAACACAATATTGGAAAAAGAGTATCATGGTCCCGCAGACAAAATTTCGCTAAATTTACTTATAAAAAGCTTACGTAGTGAGGCATCACTGACGTAAAATAGGTCGACATTATTGAATTTCTTACACAGGTTGTTGAAGTCATTAGATGCTCTGATAAAATAGCTATTAAGCATATAGTTCGCATTACTAGGTGGAGTATATAATGGACACTTGAATCGCAGACTACGAGAAGGGATAGAGAAGCGTAGCTTATTAAGTAATTCAGGACAATCCATGCGACTTTGAGCAATAAATTATACACGTACTATATTCACTGTATGCACTACAGTACCAGGATACAGGGTACACCTCTGAAAATGAACTTAATCCGTTCCGTCCAATAAATAAAATGGCAATGGTGTGTGTCCGCAGCAGTGTGTGAGCGGCGACGGCGCCGCGCACTAGCCGGGCCGCTCAGCAGCGGAATAAGCGGGAGTGGTGAGCTCGTGCCCACGCCGCACACGAGCTCAGCTGTCGGATCGTTTTGTCGGTGGTGTGTCTATGGATACATGTATTGTCTAATTGTTTTTTAATTTTTCCTTTTGTATACGCGGAAGAGTAAAAAGTGTCTCTTGTCTGATGTCGCGCACACTTGGACACGGGGCACCAAGTGAATCATCTGTTATCTCCCCTGGCCAAGACGATCTTGGCCAGGGGAGATAACAGATGTACATCTGCAGTAACACTTTGTACTCGGGCGCGTCTTGTTGTTGTTTTATAATAAAAAGATGATGTAACATTTACAATTCAAGTCATTAATCAATATCAAGACAAACAAAATATTTGTTACATATTTACTGTTTAGGAATAGAGGTGTCCGTGGGAACTGCACGCGCCTCGTACAGCTCCACGCTGAGACCAAAGAGATATGCCTCCTCTAAATTCGGTGAAACACTCTATGTCATCTGGCCTGACCATCCTCTACATATAGTACAGGATGGTCGCGAGCGAGAGCGCGCTCCCGGCGTGGATCTCCGCGTTACAATCCGTCTTCGACTTGGGTTTCACTTGAAATTGTAACTTTTATCAAATTATTATTCAATTTTATTGTAAGAAAAATGTATATGAAGCTCTCGTGTCGCCATTAACGAGGTCGACAACGCCTCCCCCCGACATATTGATCGTGTGCAGGTGATCAGAATCGTTTTCAATCGCCAACTCCACGGTGATATTTAAAACAATAAAGATGTGCTTGTGCGCTCTATTGTATTGTACTGTACCATGTAGATGTTCCTGGCCTCCAGGTCGCGCCGCTGCCTGCCGACAGATACATGTTAGCTGCAGGAGCAGCAGTCACCAGGGTGGCTCCTACTCCCACTTCCTACTAGTTTCTTCTTCTTCCTATTATTACAATTACTGGAAAAAGTAGTCTTGGTTTAATTTTGAAACAGCGCAGATTACTTGTGTGGTAGATGCGAACGGAGAGGGAGTCGCCGCGTCGTTAGATGACGTCGCCAGGAGGCGGAGCCCCCGGCTCCTCCCACGTCTCCATCCACGCCCGTTCAAACCTCCGCCCCGTGGCTGCACTATCACGTTTTTTGTCCTCTAAAATATTGCTAATATTTCAAATAAAAGATAGTTGAAATTAAAAAAAAATGAAAGATGTGGAAGAACATGAAGTGGCGCGGCGGAGTATCACCATGGCACGTGCGAGGAGATCAGTCACCACCACAGCCGGCCACAATATTATATAAGCACCGGTATCTGATGAGTTGATACACTGTCATACAAACATATTTTGTTAAATCGCATTTGATTTTAAAATTATAATAATAGTAAGCTTGTAGTTTTTGAAAGCAAACTAGGTATTTATTAAGCAAGTGTTGAGAGTTGGCCCGGCCACTGCGGCCGTAGTCAGCAGGCAGCCAGCGACGACACGTTCAGGGAGCTTCTACTGGAGGAAACAGTAAGCTCTGCCTGCGCTCGGATTAAACAACAACAGTGCACTATGCCCTCGCGAAGTGCCCCGTGCCCGGCGGGAGGTGCGCGCCACTACTACTACTACTACTACTACTACTACTACTACTACTACTACTACTGCTGCTGCTGCGCCACTTCTCCAACATATGCATTTGCACGTCGCGACCATCTAATGATATTTCGATTTTTTAATTAATTCAATTCTAAGAACTAGAAATGAAAGAAAAAACATTGTCATCTTATTTTATTATTACAAAATAAAAAATCTACTTAAATTAAGCGACGCCTGAATACAAGCTGTCGGTAGGTCATGATCACGAGCGCGGAGCAATAAATAAATAAATAGGGTGCGACACGCGCGCAGCCACGGGGCTGTCACTGGTGGCGATAGGAACTGGACCGCGGGCGGCGGGCGCGCGGCTCACGGCGGGCTCGAGGGTATCGCAATGGCCTCCGAGCTCTGCCCCACCATGCACGAGCAGCCCACTGCGACCTCCAGGGTCTGCGTGGTGCCGGTCGCCGGGTACTGCACCAGCACGGTGTCATGTATCTCCACGCACTCCATCTGGTGGTTGTTGTGGTTGTGCTCGCAGCACTCGTGCTGGGGAATCTGCTGCTGGATGCACCACTTGTTGGGGTCGGGGGCGCACTTCATCACTTTGATGCGCCTGGGCACTCTGTCTGGGTTGTCGTCCACCTCCACCATGATGGGGCACACGGTGCGGTTGAGTGCGTCGGCCAGCTCCACAGTGCGCGGCTCGTGGTGGCGCAGGTGCGAGGGCATGGCGCGGGTCAGCGCGGCCAGGGAGACCAGGGTGGTCCACAGCAGTGCTCGTTGGCTCATGTCGGCACGTGCGATCGCGATAAGATTAGCTGCCGAATAGTATGGTTTATTCTTCCGCGCTGGAGTATTTAAGGGCGCGTGCCGGCGAGCCGCCCGCCGCCGCGCCGTTGCCCGCGCAGCCTGGCGCCCCGCCAGTCTGCGGGCGGCCGGCCGTGCTGTCGCACGCACGCGCACTTCAAATATGTTTCAGTTGTTGTCAGTAGTAGTGCAGTGCGACGGTCTGCCGAAAGCGTCTGTGGATAAATTGAACTTAAAAGGTGTTATTTGTGGGTAACATTCATAATTACATTCGAAGTGTAATCGAATAGTGTTTAGGTCGGCAGCGCGTCCCCGCGCGGGCGGCCACCGGCGCCTCTTAACAATGATTTCTTAGTTTTTATTCATAATTAGAATAAGCCATATCGCAAAACCGGGTCTGAACGTGCTCGTACGCATTTCATTAATTGTAATAAAGCTTTCTGAGCGAGCGGTTGCGACCACAATAGTGTAGCCATAGTTCCACGCGTAAGTCGAGTCGAGTCCATCTTGTTTTTGGATAGATAAACTTTTAATAAGAGTTTCATTACGTAAAATAAATATTTTATTTTACTTTACGTTATGTATTAGAGTTACACAATAACGCGCATCGCACCCGCGACCGAGGGTGGGCCAATCTGCCCTCACATACCAGACGCACTCATTCTCCAGACAATTTGTGCAGAATAGTTTAAAACATCCCAAAGCCCATTGATTTTCCAACTACAACTATGTCGGGACATCCCGTGGCTGATGGACGTCTGGCACACAGCCCAAAGTGACCCGAATTCCGCGCCGTCCATATCGGAAACGGCATTGTGCAGCCCGCCACGTGTGCGAGCTTCGCGCCTTTCCCACGGCCACTGCGCCCTCACTAGGCGTGCGCGGCCACTATTGCACTATGTCGGAGACGTCGCTCAATTTGAACATCACATCGAAGAGTTAAGTCTATTCTTTTACAAAGAGTAACTTAACACGTTGTCCTGCAGAATGGTAACCTTTGCTTGCGTCACTCGGGGCTCGCCTGCAGCCTGACTCGAGCGGGACTGGGCTCCGCCCACAAGGCGATCAAGACGATCCTTTGAGATAGCACACAAACTTAGTATAGCTTCTATCGTTGGGCGCCGCGCTCGACGTCACCACAGGAGTTGGGAAAGGTGTAGGCTCACTGCTCGGTGATGATGCGTCGAAGGAAATTACATGCAAAAGTTGTGTAACGGCAACCATCAGGGTCACGCCCCAGATTATTCCCTAAGGCAAATGCGATAGAGAAACATCATCACAGATTCTTCCCAGGCCCAAGGCTCAAAAGAGGTCATGGAGTAAAAAATTATAATTTTCTATTAGTAATTCGTTCATAAAACACAACTCACTCTCAACGTACAATACTTTGCTGGAGATCGTCACTACATAGTTTACGATTCTATAAAGGACATACAGACAGACATTCATTTATGTATATATGAGATAGTGTGTCTAATATTAATGTTTGTCCGACGCGTCGAGATCGGTGTCGGATCGCTAAATGAGAAACAATCTTTACATAGAATGTTTGCTTATATGTATGTGTTTTGCCTCTTGCTAACGAAATTATTGACAAAAAGATAAGTCGCTTAACACGAGCAACAAGACGTGTCGAGCGCGGAGTGCAGGCGGCGAGGGCTCCGCGGTCTGCGTGCCCCCGGGGCCCGCTCGTGTCCGGCCGCCAGCGTCTGCGCCACTTATCCAATGTAATAACCTATGTGCATACACTGGGAACAGTTCTGTACGTGTCCTAACGTACGTCAAATATATATGTACATGTATAATTTCCAAATATTTTTATTCCTGTAAATATCTCCACAGCAAATGTTTGGAAGAAAAAAATATGTAATGGTTGCGAAATGTTAATAAATTGTTCTTAACGAAATTGATGAGTTTTTGTTTATAATCCAATGCGGTGTCATTTGACGAACTGTACCAACGACGCAACAACATCAAAATAACTCATAAATACCCGTGTGAGTTAATTTGTTGTGTAAGAATACATACTTTTTAGTTGGTAACCTCAATATGATATTTTAGTAAGTTAATAGAACTTAGACAAGCTAATTGAAATGAAATATTTATTTTACTTTTTTACACACACTTAAATTACATACATTTTAAATGACCGGCATGCACACAAATATTGGAAACATATTATCAAATGTAAAACACATACTATATAACAAATTCCACAAACACTTTCTCACTTTGTTTTCGTCCTTCGGTACACATCTCCCTGCTAGACTAATTTATAGCCTGTATTAGGGAGATGTTGTACCTAAGTCCGAGCTTATAGACTAAAGTTTGTTATATAGCTTTTGAGTATTCGTGTGTTTTTGCAAAAGAGTAGTGTGCGTGGGTGCATGTGAAAGTGTGTGTGCGAGTGAGTACATAAGAGAGGATAATTTATTTTAGGCTATGCAGAAATTTTTCAGTCTGAATTAATGGTTACATTATTTAAATGATCGTTTAAAGAATATTAAAATAAATATGTTTTTGAATTAGTTATTTTCCAAGTTGTATTGGCCGGTAAGACATCAACTCGAGCAAGAAGAAGAATATTTTCTTGATAACGTTAGTGAGCACAGACCTGTTTTAAAAAAATAAAAACCAGTTCAAACAACAGAAAGTAGAGCCCAGTTACATGCGACGAGGACACACCTAGCTCAAAAATTCAAAAGAACTAATATGTACGTGTGTATGTATAGTTCTAATCCGACTGTAAATAAAAATCGAAGAAAACATTATGAATTCAACTTGAAGTTTGTTTATTGTTAGCAACACAGTGTTGCCGTTAATTATGAGAAAATGGAAACGAGCAAGAAATGGCGCGGATTACACAAGGGTGTGTCACGGCGGTGAGTCACTGGGGTAGCCCGCTGACTCCACTTGCCTGCTCCCGCCGCGAGGCTGCAGCTCGTTGAGAAAGGCGGTGCACGTCACCGACTGTGTTGCGCAACCTGTTCTGTGTCGTCTCAAATAACTCCATTTAGTTTCATTATATTACTTACACATCAACGCAAGTCTACCTGTGTTGCCCGACGACACACACAGAGTTGTGTCCAGCAGCTGCATCGCTTACGTGCAACATTTATCAATAGAAAAAGCAATGAATGTTAATTGTAACTTTACGAATTCTAATAACCTAAATGTTCTACGAATATTTACGAGTAAACAAAAACCGACTTCAAATCCGACTTACTCCTTTGTATTTCCGAATTATCGTCGGAATATTACGAAATAAAGTTTATCAGAACCTGAACAAACTCTTATCAAACTACACTTGAAGTACATCTCTTCTAATAAAAAATGGATCATAGAAAACGGTTGCGTGATATTGAGTAATTGGTCCATTTGCGGCGCCAATACTTGAAGCAAATTCAAGATTGATGTGGTTTTCTCATGGATGCCAGCAGTAAGAATTGAACTAAATTGTGATCACACGGGAAGAACCAGCTTTCTAATGAGAAAAAAGTCATCTAAATCGGTCCAAAGTTCTGAGGTAACAACCATTAAAAACATACGGTGAAGTCGGTTGAGAGCGCAGTTTGTAGTACATTTATTATTTATTAGGAAAGTGTATGGCGATATGTGGCGAGAAGTGAGGAACAAGTGTGACGTCAGCCGACAGTGCCGTACAGTCCGAGCAGTCCGCGTTGTGCGGTACTTTCTCCGCGGTCTATCGCCGACCTTCACCTGCACAGCTGACTCACGCGGCCTCGGAACTCGGAACTGTTCCAGGACGAACATTTAGCACCTGACTTCAATTGACTTCAAAAGAGGAAGTCCTCAATTCATTTGTATTTTCTTAACGTACGTGCACGTCGTGTTTGATTTCTAATTTTGTTTTGTTTGAAAAGATTTGGTTTCCATGAGGTATCATAACAGTTATGTTAGCACAGGTCCTTAGAAGGTCTCATTGCTGTATGGAAGAACTCATTGGTTGACAATGTAAGACCAGGTACTACTAAACATATTTAGTTATTACAGTAATAGCGGTAGATATGCATAAACTAATGAACAGTATAAACAGATGTAAGCTCGCCGCTCTATTATATTATTATATTATGTTTATGTTATTAATATTATTTTTATATTACTATTATTATTGTTTTGTACGCAACACATTTGTTTAAATATTCATTTAACAAATAGATACCTAATATTTATTTATTTTCTTGGGACTATTTGAAAACATCACAACGAATTATCAAAGTTTTAGAATAGTATAAATATAGAAACAGGACATATACTATATTTCGTAACGTGATTTAAAATAAAAACATTTCATAAAGTACGAGTACCTACGAGCCGGGCGCGCCGTGCCGCCGTACAAGTTGGAACTATATTTACAATATACAGAAATATGTATTTTTTACTTCGCTTATAGTTGCCGTGTTCTGCAAATAAATATATTTCCAAAACAAGATTTTAAATGATCGACTAATATCGCCCGATCTAAATTGACGTGGCGTTCGTTCGAACGACGATTCGTTCGACGTTCGTGACGAAAATCATATCTTCGGTGACGCGCGGTAGGTTCTGGATGACTTCGATTCACAAAAGCTTTGCTTTTTCACAAATTTTTTGGAAGCCCAAGATAAAGGAATGTGTACTTTGTTAGTTTTGCTTGACTTCTCCCGCGCTTTTGATGCTATTAATATATCTCTTCTGCTATCCAAATTAAATTACTACGACTTTGATATAGAAACGATATACTGGTTTTACAGCCATCTTTGCGGCAGATTCCAACTTGTGGACTTAAAGACATCTGATAGCACCATACAGCGATCCTAAATTGTCGCAATAAATAGAGGAGTTCCACAAGGCTCAATATTGGGCCCTATTCTATTCATACTATACAGGGTTACAGGAAAAGTCGTGCTAGATCCGTTAAGGGCGTGGAGTACCCATCATTTCTGACTCATTTCACTATGAAACACCCTACCCTAAACTTAACCCTTTTCGAGATATTCGACTTTTAATTTTTTTGTTTAATATTGCCGATTTTTATCCTAATATTTTTTTTTATTTTTTATTTGTGTGTATTATGATTGTTATTATTACATTTTTACATATGTAATAAGATGCTTGTGAACATCAAACATTAATATTGTACATAGGTTACTTAAATAGGCCGTAGTAGACAAGTGAAAGTTAAGAAATTAAAAAAGATATTAGAAAGTTTATTTTTCTAATGGATATCTAAAAAAATTTATGGCAGTTGTTCGGCAGATATGTTTTAAAATATCTACGTTTCATCAGCTATCTAACGAGGTATAACAATCTAGGGTTTTTAAGTCATTGAAAAATCTTAATTTTATAGGCGACAGTGGAGAAGAAAATAATACTTAGCCCTAAACAGTAAAATAAAACAATACTAGTATGTAAACATGAAATGTTATTTTTTCAATTACCTAGGTTTCCACACAACTTTTTCTTCTTCTACAGTTCATGTTCAACATGGCCGCCTCTGTTTCTTATGCATTGTCGCATCCTTCTACGGAGACCAGTCTTCACTACTCCAGTGGTCAAAGTTGTCCTCATTTTATTTGCTGCATCCACAATCCTTTCTTTTAGTTCTTCTACATACGAAACTGGATTTGGCTCGCTGTATACAAGACTTTTCATGCGCCCCCACACATGAAAATCCATGGGGGTTAGGTCCGGACTTCTTGCTGGCCATGGCAACGGCCCACCTCGTCCTATCCATTTGTTTGGATAATTTGTGTCCAGCCAGTCTCTGACACTTCTTCTGAAATGGGCAGGGCAGCCATCCTGTTGGAACCACATGTCCCTGAGCAAGTTGAGTGGCAGATCATCCAGCAAATCATTAAAGACTCCTCTCAAAAAGTTTTCGTAGCTCTCCCCATTGAGATTGTCCGGGAGAAAGTAAGGTCCAATCAAATGATTGGAGATAATGCCCATCCACACATTTACGCTGAATCTTCTTTGAGACCCTTTCACTCTTTTCTTATTGGGATTCCTTAGTTCTTTACGGGCCCAATAATGTGCGTTGTGATAGTTGGTTATACCATCTTTATCAAATTTCGATTCATCTGTCCACAAGATATTTCTTAGAAAATCTGGGTCTTCTACGTCAGCATTTAGCATAAATCTGCAGAAATCCAATCTTCTCGCGGGGTCTCCTTCTTCAATAGCGTGTACCGGCGTGTAATGGTACGGGTATAGGCCAGCAGTATGTACTGTAAACCACACCCTCCATTGCGAAAGTCCCAGATCACGGGCAACAATATTAGTGGAAGTTGTAGGATCCGCTCGAAAGCGTTGCACTATCTCATTGTCCTGTTCTTCGTCGTCATTAATTCGTGGTCTTCCCATGTCTGTATTTCGTCTCAAAACGGAGCCAGTTTCTCGAAGTCTTCGATAAACTCTGTCAAAAACAGCCACATCCGGCACTCGACGATCGGGGTAGCGAATTATGTATTCGTTGCGAGCTTGCGCAGACACACAATCGCAGTATCCGTAACAAATAAGCATATCAGCATATTCCTCAGGTGTGTAGGCCGACATCTTCAACACTTCCGTATTACAAGTACAAATCAGAGTCCAGTTCACAAGCACAGTAGTCACAAATTAGAAGAAACAGTCCAGTATTACAGCCAAGTCGAGAAAAGAGCAAAACGATATCACATCTACTATGTACGAAGCACAAAAGCAGACTGATAATCAAAACAATCAATAAGTGTCAACCCCAAAGAACTAAAACCGCCATTTTGCCGAAAAATAATACGGTACCTACGTCATAACTTAAAGAACAATAGGCTCGGGACCGTTACCTGGGACTGGGATTAATACCTGAAGCGACCCAAATACTTTTTCTCTTGAAATGTAATACAAATCCTAGATTGTTATACCTCGTTAGATAGCTGATGAAACGTAGATATTTTAAAACATATCTGCCGAACAACTGCCATAAATTTTTTTAGATATCCATTAGAGAAAATAAACTTTCTAATATCTTTTTTAATTTCTTACTTTTCACTTGTCTACTACGGCCTATTAAAGTAACCTATGTACAATGTTAGTGTTTAATGTTCACAAGCATCTTATTACACATGTAAAAATGTAATAATAACAATCATAAGACACACAAATAAAAAATAAAAAAAATATTAGGATAAAAATCGGCAATTTTAAATAAAAAAATTAAAAGTCGAATATCTCGAAAAGGGTTAAGTTTAGGGTAGGGTGTTTCATAGTGAAATGAGTCAGAAATGATGGGTACTCCACGCCCTTAACGGATCTAGCACGACTTTTCCTGTAACCCTGTATACTGCCGACATCATTGAATGTATTAAATACTGCAAATACCATATTTACGCGGACGATATCCAAGTATACATATCCTTCAAACCTGAAAACATGGGTGATACGATACGACAGCTGAATGAAGACTTGAAAATAATAATCTCGTCCTAAATTGAAATGCTTCTTAACCGAGTCTCAACGTAACCACGCCAACATCATCTACAACAAATCGTTTATATAACACTATATTTATGTAAGTTATTATTTAATTTGTTTATATATATGTGTAAAGAAAGTATAACTATATATTTATATATATATATATATATATATATATATATAGCTGCTTTTTTAATATATACATTTATGTAAAATATATATGAAAGTTTAGGTAATGTACACCATATTAATATACACAACCGAATCGTGCCCGCCTTAGTCTACACAGGTTTTTGGCTGAAAACCAGCGCTGTGAGCCAACCCCTTTTCGGCACAATTTCTATTTTGTTTTTTTTATGTTGTTTTTTGTCTTGTTTTACTTGTTGTTTCTGTGTTCTTGAGTCGAATGAATGTTTTTTCTATTTCTATTTCATTCAACATTAGCGGAAATCATAAGATACGGCTCGGCAGGAACCCGGGAGCGGACGTGGCAGCTATGATTGCAACTTATGTAAATGTAAAATTATTACAAATGTTTAAAAAATACTCAAACATTTACAACAACCAGTGTGTAAGGTGGTAGTTACTTAAGAGAAAACATATTTTAATTTAAAAATTGGAAAAATAAGGATGAAATAGATCCGGAATTCCCTGCGTGTTATGTACTGGACATGCCACTTATGTAATCGCTGATATACTTTCTTGGATGACATGCTTTTCACATGAATCTTTACAGTGGTTCATGTGGAGTCTGTCGGTCTCCGGCTCTCACAGCTAGCAGTGAGATGAGAATATTTTGTAGTTGGAGAGTGTGTCCTGACTCCGTCGGATTATTGTATTTGTCTTAATGTGGCATGGTCAGAAGACTTTTACAATTAGATAGAAATAATAGAGATACGTATTGATAAAGCGCTTAGTCAGAAATTGCGGTTTTAAACATTATGATATGACTTAATGCGGTGTCTGTGAGGCAGCCATTGTACCGGTCGGAACTGATAGATTTGCGGTTTAGAGCAACGTCCGGCCGCACCCCGCGCGCTGTGGCGGACGGTTTAGAATGTGCTTTTTTTTATGACGAACTACACAGATTGGCCAGAACGTGTCTCGGCCTCCGGGTGCCGCGACGGAATTTAGTATAGGAAGGCTTATAAGTGGCGGCACTTACAAGAAGTTTGTTAGAATGTTTGGTGGCAGTCTCGAAAAACCGTCGAGATGCCTGCTTAAAGAATTGGGCTATTGTCGGTAACCCTGTGTCAACGTGGAGCTCGCGATTACGTACGAACCACGGCGCACCCGTGGCTCGTCGCAAAAAACGATTCTGAATTACTTGTAACCTATGGATATGTTTATGGGCTGCATGCGCGAAGACCGGGCTGCTGGCGAAGACTGCTTTGTAAAGTGTCACCTTATTACGAAGGGACATTTTACCTCTCTTATTAATGAGGTGATATAGGCGACCCATAACGTAGGCCGCCCGGTTCCTAACCTGATCTACGTGAGGGCCGAAGCTGAGTTTGTGATCTAATACGACACCTAAGTATATGGCTTGTGTTACTCATGGAATAGGGGTGCCTAGAAGGTGGACGCAACGAGGTGCTGCGCTCTTAGCCGGGTTGATTTCTATTCTCCATTTCCTAAACCAATTCCCTAGGGCATCGGCCGTGGTCTGGAGTTTTTTGAGAATGACTTCGGGGGAACGCCCCGAGGCATAAATGCCGGTATCGTCGTAGAATGTGCTTCTTACGTGCTTGTACTTATATCTTGTTGAAGTGGAAGTGACAACGCGCACCGAGCTTACGGTTCGATTAGTAATATAAATTTACCTAAATTATTGAGGATTGTATTTTATATTAACTATATGCTACAAGTATAATTTAGTTAATATAATTGGGTTAGATAAAATGTTGTACATGTGTTTGTGAGAAATGCCAGTGGCGCGGTAGACGGGCCAGAACAGACATTAACAGCAAGAAGGACGTGTTTGTGCGGGTTTTCCGAGCTGAGAAGTTGTCATGTCTGTGCCGCGGATGCCTGATGGATCGTCTGGAAAGCTGTACCAACGGCTTACATGAGACATTGCGTAATAAAACGCGATTATGATAAAAATGATTAAACATTAAAATAATATTTAGAAATGAAGTATAAATTGCGAATCATCTCCGAGCTCCGTCCGAAATTCGTTGGTACGACCGAGTGATGACAGCACCACGAGCTCGCAGAATACCAACTCGAGTTGAGTTATGCTTCTGCATTTTTTCTAATGAGTGAGGTGCAGTGGACGAGGACGTGATAAACATAAATCATCTCCGCGGGAGGTGCGTGTGCGCGTGCAGATGTGTTGGCGCCGCAGACCACGCAGCATCAGGCGGCCGCTGCCTCATTTACCTGTTCCTAACAGATTAACTAACTGGTGTTTTATTTAACGTGACAAGCAGCTACAGAGACGAGTTGAGAACACTTGGCGGCGAGTGCGGACTATACTTGCCATCTCACTATCGGAAGGATGTTTTGGAGCTCTGCCGGGCCCAGCGCCCGCCCGCTCAACCGAACTGGTACTTCAAAGCGGTTTCAAATTCGCTCGGAGGTGCGCAAGGTCGAGCGATCACGTGTCTCGCAGCCGTAATCTGTCAGCGTCAGGTTTCTCACGACACCGCAAAGTAAATACACACAAGGAGTTTTGGAAAATCCATTCGCAGCCAGCTAATTAAATGGCATTACTCTAATTTGTTTTTGCGCGGAACCTATAACGAGATGACAGGTGAAAACCCAAACCTTATCACCTGAACAAATTCTCACATATTTACATGAATGAGTGCGTCGCGTTATCTGCGAACGACGCGCTCTGCTCTTCTTGTACAACTATTAAAAAAAGCTCTCTGGCCTATTTAGCTGTTACTATATGGCTATTATATACTGATGTGAGCGGTGTTAGACACCTTTTATTTTGGTAACTTTAGGCAGTACACTGTGTATATAGAAAATTAGTTCGCTTTTGTAGTTGCGGCGTGTCCGGCGCGCCGCGGGTACTGCTTCTGCTACCGACAGCTCGGACACCGCCACGTCCTCACCATCGTTAACGTCAGGATAAATAATGAGTAAATTTGTACATTTGTAAAACGAACGTGATGTAAAAACATCCTCGTTTTGTTACTTATTCGAAGTCTAGAAAATTATTAAAAATTATCGATTGGTGATCTTAAAAGACAACAAAATAAACGATTAGAATGTTACTTGGAGGACATCTGCGTGACACATGACGGCGGGCCGGGCGTGCTCCAGCTCCGGGGTCCGGGCGCCGGTACGGAGTATTCTTAAACAGATGAATTACTATGAGGATCATGTCTACGCACGACCGCGTCCCGGACTCTGCTCCTCCGGGAATAACTACGTCACGTCGCACTGTGTCGGCTTCGCTAACGTCCGATGGGCTGATGACGCAATTGGAAAATCACCAATGTAACGTACATTGACGAACAGACAGTGTGAACACTCCTGCCGGCGCAGTCGACCTCGAGGTGAGCACACCGCGCAGGTGTCCCGACAAACAGCTGATCGCCGAATGCCATCGGGGTCCCTACCGCCTGTTACTAAATAACTTTCAACTTTAACATTGATTAATTTCTGTGAGACGTCTAAATTAGCATAATTTATTTTTGTAGCAAAAGAATACATAACTATAATTTTATTTCCATTCCCAGTGAGTAAATGATCAGCTCCTCGCTCTCGGCGATCTCCACGTGTCACGTGAAGCCTGTCCCGAGCCGTTACAATTGGATTGGTTGAAAAGATTGTTCGACGGCTTAAAGACGATAACCAATAAAGTCCCACACAAGCAATTCCGCTGGCTGTTGCGGTGCGTGCGACATACTTGTGCAATGAATGAACGATTGACGAGCACAACTCGAATGACAGGAGCGACCCAGTTGGTGCCTGAGCGAGCTGTTTCCTGTGAATCATTGCTCATCGACGGTGTTCGCATTTCTATGAAAGATAAAAGCTAATAAGGGTAAGACAGCACGGAACAAGTTAGCTTGCAAAAAATGGAAGAATGTTGTTAATAGAACACAAGAGGCTCGAGCGACCGCGCGGAGGACAAGACGATACCCAGCCGACCGTCAGGTAGTCCGCTCGCAATGATTCATATTTTGTGGCGGCAATTAAACGTGAGGTTTTCGGAAGGTATAGCTTAATTATTTAGATACTTCCTGCACTTGCTCCTCTAGAGCGACTTCGCCCGTCCAATCTGTTGCTACGACATTTTATTTAAATGCGACATTAAACTTTATTTTTTAGCAATAAAATCTTTCGACAAGTGTCCATTGTACGTCGTGGCTGACGGTGGCCGCGCTGTGCGCCAGTCGGCCGAGCCGAGTTTCAATGAAACGACGGCTCGCGTCTGTCTTGTTTTCAGGAGCTATGAATGAAGTTCTGACATTGCTTGTGTGGGAAGCCCCCCGCCCTGTCGGAGCGACCTGACGTGCATCTCCGGGCGTGATCTCTGATCTTTATTTGTTACGACCAGATATTTTGGGCACAATTATAATTTAATTGTGCCAAATTAATTTAATTAATAAATAATAACCCATCGATATTTGTAGTGGAATGAATACTACGAGCTGCTTTATTTTTCAATCGACTATAATAAAAAGAGAATGATGACAAATCGGTTTTTTATTTCTATGTATAACTCTGTCATTTATTAACCGAATTACCAAATGGAAAACTTTAAATGATGTCCCATCATACCGGCACTGCACCTTGGGTTCCGAAGATACACCAGGGAACTACTGATGAGAATCGTGCTGCAGAAGATCAGATTAAATTACATTAGATTTAGATTGGAGGCAGACGTCATAGTGTTGTAAGCTGTTAAGTAGCGTGCAATTAATATGACGTTGTAGGCATATTATAAATTGTAAGAATAAACTCAAGGATATTTATAACAAAGCTGAGATGTCACGAGTACACGCGTGTGTTGTTCTTGACTTGTAATTACTTTATTGCTCCGTCGCGTCACCTCGGCAAATATCATTACGACTGCACGTCGGCAAGCAAGAGTGCCACCACTCTCAGGGTCTCCAAAGATTAGCAGGTACACGCCGAGGAGCTTAGCTACACCTAGTCCTTATGAAGAGTAAGAGAAGAATTTCCGATGAAGGCCGGTGCAACTGTAGCGACCTCCTCACCGACCGCCACAGGACCATTCCAAACTAATAAAGAAACAGGGAGGGCCGATACCCTGGTCATGGTATGACCACCTTCATTGTCTGCATGAGGCTTTATGACAATAGAACCTTGTTCTCACATTTGACAATGGTTTAATTTTTATTTTACAAATTGATTTTGAATTGAAACGCCACGAATATGATAGTGAGTGATATCCATAAGAAAGCTAAAAAAGCAGACGCAGATCGCTCCACATCAGGAGGCAACTAGCTCCTCCGCCATGATGCAATCAGTGAGCCGGCGCTAGTGGACGCACGCCGGAGTAGCGGGTCGTGCTGACGGTCTACTGCGCTTAAATATTACCGCCTTAAAATGAAACGTGCGATTCATCACATGCAGACAAGTGGAGTATTTTCGGAGAAGCCGGCGGTGTGGTGGTGGTGTGGCGGAACAAGCCGTCTGACGGCCGCTCACGCGCACGGGGAGCACTCAGTCAGTTTACGGTTTGAAAAAAAATAATATTTATAATGAGCCACTTATCCTGTACAGAGAGACACAGCAGAGCAGGCGCTTGGATGTTGTGATTGCTTCCCACGTACAGACAACTCCAGTGCCTCGTCTTATATGTAATTGTCGCCGCAAGGTCTGCAGTAAAGTTTTACCCGTTATGATTATTAGTTTATTGTATCACTTGTTGTTAACGTAACGTGACCTTTTATGTTAGTGGTTATCTAATCTGTTGAACCTCCGAACAAGGGATTAAGATACACAGATAGTAAAACTTAAATATACATAAATCATTTGCTAATTTAATATTGTGCCCGATGAATGGGCGAACGCATAGGGTATGCGTTCTCGTTCGCGTCACTTTGGGATCTAATAAAGTTGACAAAAAGCAAATATTGACCCCTATTTTCACGGGTCACTGAGACGAATTGAATAAGCCGCCGACGTGAGCTCGGCATTCAAGATGCACCAGTGACGTCATTGGCCTCCAATAAACCGGTCAAGTTATGCGCAGCAGCACGCGCACGTCGCCTTCGCATTCCACACACGCGCCCGTCAGGCCGGCACGGTCTACGTGACGTCACTCGCGTGCGCTTCGTCGCGTGGGGCTCCGGGGCTTCCCGTCTCAGACTCGCGCCCTTCATTGAATCCAACTTATCTCTAGCTTGCAGGCTCACTTCCATCGAGCCAACGGAATGAGAATAGGTCAAAGTAAAATACTATGAGCCTTGTAATTTTTTTATATTATTGGAATGAGGGCGGGACAACGACGCTATGAGTACGAGATATTAGCTGAAGCTGAACTGAGCTGGTCTGTTATGGATGCTTGATTCGCACATTGGTTCGCGCTCGTGTCCACAGGAAAAGGGCAGCATTCCTGACTCTACTATATATCGTAGTATATGCATTCCGCTCGGAATGCCGCAGCTTTACCGCGTCTGTGTCTCATGGGATCAGTGAAGGTAACCGGGGACTATGTTTTCAAGAGGAAACTGAACGTAAGCACAATTTGTGCAATGTTTTCAAATTACACAAAATTTCCTTTTGCATTGTTCTTGTTTGATATTAAATCGCAAATATTAGTTATATGTCCGCCGGAAACGTTGACCGCCGTGGCACTGAGCGACGTCACGCCGTCGTGCTCTGCGCAGCCGGCCTGTGACCACATCCAGAACACATGCACAGAATATTAAGCTCTCTGCACAGCACAGTGTTCGTCGTGACCTGCTCGTCTGCGGCGACGACAGCCAGCCTTGAGTTAGTGTTGGGAGTCTACGAAACGTAAGGTAGGTAGGTAGGTTCAAACTTACCAATCGAATATTGAAGTGAACCATTTTAGCACCAGTTAGCTTAGTTGGAATAGTTAACAAGAATGTATGGATAAAAAAATGGCATTCTTTTTAAAAATAATGTAACTTAGCTAGGAGCTCTAAAGTACTCAGTATTTGTATCAGCCTCATTGTGCACAGAAAACATTGTGCGATAGTTGGTGAGCTCATCGCCATACACCGGCTACAAATTTTAGCAAATGATTTTTTGTACATGATAAACAGACATTTATTTGTATCAGCCGCCTGGGATTCGAATCCTCGGCTATGAAATCTTTTAGTTGACCGAATAACCATTATGCTATAGGTAGGACAAGTGGACCAGATACTGCAATGCAATGAAGAACTTCCGGCGCCTGTTACGTGAATGAACGCAGGAGGCTCAGACGCATTAGCACAGGCCGTGTGACGTTTTCGGGGAACCTTGGTCCCTGCAGGCTTCAGATAACGCCGCTACATTCAAATGTCTGAGTTTCTAATGAAAAGAATGAGTCGGCACTTCGAATGTGTCAGTGGAGTCATGGGGACTTTTTGTGTGCGTTGCTTTAGAGTTCCTCTAGTGGGTATTACGTGTGCTAATGGACACATGCCCCGCTCAGCACTGACGCAGGTGACGCGAGGACGTTGGGAACACACGACATTTAATACTAGTCGACTACTATATGCACTATACAGCACTCGGGTCGACAAGATTGCGTTGTCGTCTTACTCCGCTACGTAGGTGATAGTTACTTTGGACGGTCATCACATTTGTTTTGCACTGTAATGTATTGCAGACCGGCGCCAATCGTTCGTACGGACCCCGGCCGCTGGGGCTCGTTACGTTCACTAAATTAATGGCTCTCGCCGCCCCGTCGTCACTTGATTACAGCGCCGATACCGCGAAATATATTCATTCAAAACATGATTTAATACTCGACGATCAATTGCCTGCACGGCACGTGGCGATGTTTTATGTCAGCCAGCCAGTAGTCTGGTCTTGTGGCTATGGATGGCCACGTTTCAGTCAGGCAATAAGTGCAATGTGTCTGAAGATAACATCAGCGTCTTTGTCTCGGCGCACAAAAACTCACCGTCAAGGTGAAATGAATCACCGCCCCGTGTTACCCGCGACACTGACGCCTGTAACAGCAATGACCGAATCATTACTTCACAATTTAACGGTGTGAAGTCATCCTTACGGTACACGAGTCATTAAACGGTAACTTAAGCATATAAAACAAGCAATTGGTTTCCAATGGCAACATTATCAATAAATCAATGAACGTTAATGACCAACAAACTCTTCACTGTTCGTTCGTTCATTCAAAAGCGACCGCCGCGTGCAACCCGCGCCGCGCCCGCCGCCTTGCCTCGGCGAGGTCACACGTACAGACATGATAAACAACTGAAGTTCATATTTCAACACAACTCGAAGATTTTATTACAAGTTATAAGGTTATTATATAGGTTAGAATAAAAGTAGTTGAATATATATTTACAAGTTATTATAGAGATGTGTGTAAATCAAAAACAGGTTTCGAGCAATGGTC
The DNA here is from genome assembly GCA_029286785.1 of Meandrusa payeni. NCBI lineage: Eukaryota > Metazoa > Arthropoda > Insecta > Lepidoptera > Papilionidae > Meandrusa > Meandrusa payeni. The sequence goes on from JAGSMX010000039.1 coordinate 164,467, forward strand.
CATTAATTATCGGCGGCATAGAAATATCGACCGAGCTGGTGATGTATCGCAGCCGGTGCCACCAGGCATCACCGCGGCGTGGACCCGCACGCAGGTCATACTAACGGGACAGTCATGTCGGTAAATACGTACGCTCCATTCGAAGCGGCGTACACTCGAAATACTTGAGGAAATAATCACGTGGAAAAAGAGAGATAAGGAAGAAATATTGTGCCATTTTGTTTCCAACCCGTTATGGGGAAACGGAACGTGACGGTTGTGATGACGTGAGCAGAAGTCCACCTGATCTATTATCCTTTCCGAATACTCATAAAGTTTACCGCTGCGACCACCGACGTGGCTGTGTCATAATATTCAAAATGTTGTAAAATTAGCCATTTCATCATATGAGGCGGTGACGTCAGGTGTGTCGGTGAGGTCGGCAGTTATGTTACGAAGTTCCGCCGCCGCCTGAATATGAAAGAAGAAAGCAGGGCTCGTCACCGTTGCGGAGTCTCCTCGTGCCTCGTCTTGGATATATACAATTTTATTCGGGTTACCATCTCTATCTTCGGTACTATGTCAATAAATTCACGTGGGACCTAACTAAAACCATATCGTAAATATAGTTGTATTTGTGTCTGTTATTATTCGTACATGTAACAATGGGGAAGCCATATTGTTGTTCTTCACGGTACATCGGCGGATTACTGTAGCCACTGCGACATCTGCGAGCGCGCGCGGCCACAGTCACTTCACCTCGTTTCCTGTCCTACTGCTGCGCTCATTTGTCTTGTACAATATTCTGCGGCTGCGCGGCGCGCGTGCCAACCGGTTCCCGAGGTGTTCGTTTAGAGTTTGCGGCAACGACTCGCTTCCGATAACTCACATACAGTGTGGTATTTTACACATTTTCTCCCTAAACTCCCTGAACAATAAATATGACTTGCGCTAATTGTCCTGAGCAGGAAGGATTGTAGGAAGGAAGTGAGAGAGCATTAATACGTGTGCCTGGGTGTCATTGGTAACGCATATGATACCGAAATGGACAAGAGTAGCCTGATATCAGGATATAATAATTATGTCATTCGATCGGAGTCGTGTCGTCACGCAGTAAAGGGCGCGCGGGTGAGGGCGCCGCGCTGTCTGCGGGCTCTGCTACCGTCACAGACTGGACACGAGTCCAGCGCGAGACATTCTCGCACTGACGAGCTCGTGTGTCGTCAATACACTAATTCTAATTTAAATTTAATGTGGAAATTATAACTTATAGGAAGTGCATATTAGTCTGAGACGTTGCATTTCCGATTTGCATGATCACGGTACACCTTTTTATAGCAACAACTGGTAATCACGGATGCCTTGTCACTTAAACGATGCAGGTGACCACGCCCACTCATAAACATAAATATATATATAAACATAAATATATATAATTAATATTATTGAGAAAGGATTGTAGTTTTCTTGATTGTTAATTTCAGTAGTTCTTGCCTTGCTGCCCTTCTTATGTTAAATGTGAAATCGATCAAAATGAAATGTTGTGTGACCGGGCGACAGGAGTCAGTAAGAAACACGCGCGCCCACGGCCACAGCGTACGGTGACCGTGCTAGCAACAGCGCCACAGCTGACGTGTTACCAAAACGTATTTCCTCGTCTGGGTATACCCGCTGCAGGTGGTGGGGCGTGGGGATGACACGTGCGATGGATGACCACGCGCCGCGTTCTTAACAAAAAACGAAGAGTCACCGGATACCTGGAAAATTGTTATTCGGATGACGTCGGATGTAACTTATGTGAAATGAAATGGCGTAATGTTAAGGAAGCCAATCGGTGTATCGGCCAATGCCATTGCCCGCGTCGTCTATGTTTATGTGTAAGTAAAATTTACTTTTTAATTATTTTCTTGTATAACAACGGACACTGAGAGCCCGCCGGCCCGGGCTCCGGCAAGCAGTAGCACTTTATGTTCAGGATTTGAACCCCGATCAAGAAATAAGACGGAAAAGACTACAATTGCTTATTAACAGTTTTTATCTTAATAAATCAAATAGTGATTGTACTAAATGATGATAAATTTGTTTACTTTGTTAGGATTTTATTTTATTAGTTAGGAATAAAGTGGTTCGGTGACAGCAACACCGACGTGAATTCGACCGACGTGATTTACCACGCTGCTACTCCTTATCCTAGTACTTCAGGAAATGCTTATTCACTTTTCTCTTAAAATTACCAACATTGAAAACGGAGTGAAAGACAGATTTGACCAATCTTTTTTTTGTTGACGGGGGGGAAAATTTCAACAAGACGGACAAATTGAGCAATCTTTTCGAATCCCTCGCTGTATGAACGATGAGAGTCGAAGCAAAGTGCCTCAGTCGGGTGTATCGTATGCCTCAGCCCGCTATAGCGGGTTCTCAGCGGATAGGTGGAAGGCGCAAAGACGTTCTGAGGTCCGACAGTGAAGTTGGAAAATAAGATCATATTTACATGATTTTATTCTGAAATGGAAATTTTCCAAAAAGCATTCAATAAAAAACAAAACGCCACCTTATCCCTTTGCTGAGTAGATTGGTTTATCTGCATCGGCACTTAACTTTCTAGCTCGTGTTATCACCGAGTACAGGTCTGCGAGATGGCGTACAGCTGCACCTGTCCGAATATGACAACAGTATTGTCCACAACACACGAAGGGACTTGAGCTTTATAAAGCGATAAAAGCTGCTCCGATCGGAAACATAGACCGGCTGAACTTTGGTCCATCAAATCTGGGTATCGCAGTGATAGAGGACGATCGGACAGTTCTACAGATAAATTGCGGAAAGTGCAAGAAGCAAGGTGCACTGGCTCCTCTGGCGGAATAAACACATCATTGCTGAGGACGTCGTCAACAATTCCTAGATGCGGCAGTGTTTTTGAGGCTGTGGAAATTGTATAAAATCGAACCCGTAAATTAATTTATATTTTTAAGAATCTTAGTCACATAGCCGATGAAAAAATAATTAACACTACTTACTATGCGCTTTGTCAATCATTAATCATTTAGTGCATAACGGCCTGGGGAGGAGCCTTAAAAACGTGGCTGCTCAGACTCGAGCGCGCACAGACAGCCGTCCTCAAAGTTGGCAAGTCTCTGCCTTTCTTCCATCCTACCATCGAACTTTACGAAAAATGTAAAGTGTTTACCGTATGTCAGTTATTTATTATTTAGCACTCCCTCTTAAAATATGATGCCAACCTAAATATCGACAGACGCGACAAAAGTAAAATTTGCTCAACCGAACCATGTAAAACAAACTTCTCAAACAAATTCTTTTGCTTCTTAGGTTCCTATATAATAACATGAACCAAAAAATAGCTATCTACGACTTGCCTAAAGCCAAATGTAAAAAAGTCCTCATACCTAGGCTACTAAAGCTCGACTACACTACCCTAGTTCAGACACCAGTCTTTCACAAATTTAAGAACTACGTAAACTGTAAACGAATAAGTAAACTGTAAATTTGTGAAAGACTGGTGTCGAGACTATTAAATAAATGTATTATTATTTACTTGAGGTGTTGTGCATAACGAGCGCGTGCGTCCCCGAGCGCTGCAAGTGACATGTGGTTTTACAGAATTTCCGATTACTCACGGCTGCCTGCATCGCTACTAGAGCCGGCGTTGCGTAATTGTTACGCGGCGATTTGCATTATCTCTTAAAATTGCAAATATTACATTGGATACACAATAACTGAAAACAATTATTGGACATCCTGATCAGAACGGGCAGGGTCCCGACTCCGCTAAGCCAATTGTGTACAAAATGAATGTTCATTAGCATTACTGCGTGTAATTAACAATGGCGTATTATTGGCAAGTAAACATGTATGTTGACTTATTTGGAACTGATGGAATGATAATTAATCTGACTGTAATAGATCGGCTTCATAATGAAACATGACCCCTCTTCTTTTTCGAAGTCGGCTAGCACGTTAACGTTCAAGCAAATATTATGGTTGGGATGGGGAAGGCCCGCTGACTCAGCCGCGATATGTGGAATGTGAGCTCTGCGGCGCTGCGATAAGGTTGCGGCGGGCGGGCGGAGGCGCTTTCTAAACCCGTGCGTCAGCGGCGACCTCACCGCCGGGGGCACGGCCCCTCCATCACTGCATGTGTGTGTTCCACATTCAGTCGTGTAAAGTCAGTGTCTAAAAAAGAAATACTTAAATAATAGAGTAGAATTCGTTAATGCTTTTTTCAGTGGAAGCGAGCGTTGGTTCAGGTGGGCCACGCAGCGGCCAGGGTGGTGCTGTGCCTTCGACAACATTGGAAACAATGGGAAGTGGGTACTCGCTGTGTAATGCTCGTCGATAGAGGTCCACGCTTAACAGCTTCGTTTTAGTAGGAGTGGGACTTGGTAAAGTGGGAAGTAATGTTGAGAAATATGCTTCGGCAGTGGTGTAGGAGTGGTGGAAGTAGAAATGGAGAAGTAGAGGCAAAGGAAGTTTATGTTGCTACTAAAGTCAACAACGCATTCCGCATTACATGCTGAACTGTCGTTACAACTAAGCTTAAGCTTGTGTTAGGAGATGGTGCACGTCAATAGTCTAATAGGATTCAAACGTACGACCGTACGATTCGCGGACCGCACCCTAAACCATTAGGCTACTAACGCTTTGCTATCACCTGATTAAAGCAGTTGAATTGTGTATGTAATCAGGGTTGTTATATAGAGTGTAAAATCATAATGGTCTAATCTCCCGAGAACACAATATATTCTTAATAGTTGATTCTGATATCGAGCGACACACAATTTTATTTTATTTTATTGGACATATGATATTTAATAAAATCTTTTAAAGTTATGAGTAACATACAGCAGTCTTAATCCGATGACGATATCTTGTCATTGCCGTGCAGCCGTCACAAGCGACGAGCACGTCAGCCCGGGTGTCAACAATCCATAAGTCGTATCCCATGAGTCAATGCGGATCTGTCCCACGGGCAGTTTGGCCGGGCTGGCATTGAGAATTCGCATAGCGTGTGCGGAGCCGCCCACCAAGCGCCTGACGCACCGAAGGTTCCCGTGAAGTCCTGTGGCTGCACAAAGGCGCCGACACGCACACTCATTGCCGACGAAAGACTCTTGGGTGGGCGCACTCCTCGAGCGGCGACACGTTGCGCTGCCGCGAGCTGTGACAACGATAAACAATTCAACATACTTGTGGAAACGTGCGCCGAGCAGAGCGACCGGCTGTGGAGACACACACAGCTTACTATAAATGACTTCAACAACAATTTTTGTGTTTAACAAGTTAATTAATTAGGTTAATTCAGTTAGTAATCTGCGATCACGAGCAAGAACAAAAACCGACTTCAAATCAAATCAAACGTCAAACGCTATTACGCGCGGACACCCTGTTGTATTTCCGAATTATCGTAGGCATTACGAAATTGAATTAATAAGACCTTAACCAAACTTTCATCAACCTACTCTTGAACCATCGACATCGGCGTGATATTGAGTTGTTCGTCCAACTGTAGCGCATATACTTGATGCAAATTAAAGACATTGTAACATGGTTTTGTCATGGACACCAGTGGCAGAGCCGGGCCAGATAGGAATTGAATGAAATCATCAGGGAACCTATACTTAGAACATCTTCTAAGACATGTGAAGTTTACCAATCCACACTAGGTGTGCGTGGCGGACTAAGGCCTGCGCCCAACTGTGGGCCATCGGAAATGCATCTTATGCTATAAGCGTCATATTTATCGTTTCCGTAGTTTTTGCGCCACACCGCGTTAAGAAAACGTACGGATTCTGTTCATATCGCTGCACCATATCGATCATTGTGGACAGAATGCGGAATTTTATATTGTACTGAGTGCATTGTACACAAGTTACTGAACATTATATTCCGGCGTGTCCTCACCTCTCTCGCGGGGGCCGCTGCCTACATTCCCAATATCTTAGTATTCTTGAGCTGAACTTTAAAGGCCGCCCATTACATACCGGCTACGTTCAAATATAAATTTGCTTCTCAAACCTACTATATACTTTCTCGAAACCTTATCAAATTTCCCTGTATATTACTGGTGACAAGCACTTGCTTGAAATTAAGCAACTTAAATGCAGTAAAAGAAGCAATGTAAGGGCATGTAGCAATCTTTTCATATTCGGGTTACACGATACAAATATAGCCTTAACCCGATCTTTGCTCCGGACATTCCACGCATAAATGGTGTATTTTCTTTTGCAGTCCATTGCAATTTTTGTTTCCCCAACTTGAAGTTAACTAGTTGCGAAACGTCAATGTATATGGGAAAGGGCACGTCGTCGTCAAGGCTGTATGCACCGTGGGAGAGTGACGCACCGGAAGTGCTACGAATGCCGCTACGCGCGGCCTACAATCAGGTTCGCGAAATGCCTGCAAGATGATCTAAGTCTCCGTTAAGAGAAGCTCATCGACCCCGGCCAGGTGTTTGTAAACACCGCACGTCTTTCTGCGGTTGGAGTGAACGCAGCGCATTGACGTGAAGCATTATCGTTTTATAGCCGCCGCGGTACAGAACTACTGTTGTCTCAGTTGGCTTTTGGTTGCATTGTGGCTCATCTCGACATTCATAGTAGTTGAATGTTGTTCTTAACTGGTACAAACTCTACAACAACTGAATTAGAAATTTATAATGTTATTTGCAGATTATATGTATAAAGATTATTATAATAATATAATAGAATAAAGTGGAAAATAAGTGTGTAGTAAGCACAAGTGTTGCAGAGCTGAACAGGCACATAATGTTATGCCCCGAATATGTTGACCTTCGCCATTCCAGTTGAAACGGTGGACGTGACCTCCACAAAGCGAAGCCTGGCGCCGCGCAACTCGAACACGGGTCCCCAACTGTGACGTCGGCCCTTTGTTCCCGTTCCCACAATAGCAACGAAAATATTTAACAGCCATGACACCCGGCCTACGTGCACGGCCTCTCGGAGAGAAAGGTACCCTCACGGCCCTACGTGACGCGGCGCACGCGTCTCTCGGAGCCGGCCCTCTGTGTGTCGAAAGAACTCACCTGCAAGTTTTCTGTTCAGATAAGACAGAGGAGATAAGGGAAGTGCGCCACGACGTTGTCAGTTGTTTTCACTCTCGCTATCTCTGAACTTAATGGACGATAGGGAATTTGGTCGCCGATGTCACTTGTTTTCGCCGTTTATATAATATTAGTAAATGATAGACAACATAAGGTCAAAGAATATTTCAAGAAAAACGAAGTCGGAACAAACAGCAGTCGCCAGTCGTTGTTCACCGCTCTGTGGAAGGTCGCTGCGGAGACCCGGTCGGTATGGTATGTGGCGATGCCGATGAACAAAAATTAATATAATATTAACAGTTCTCACCACTCGACATCCTGGCGCAGATTGATTGATTGAACATGAACTGACAACGCAGTATCACCGCTGAATGGGGAACGATATCCTGAAGCTGGGACATTCCGATTAGCGATACAAACGTCGAACTATGAATTTGTGGAAAGCCCGTAGAAAAAGAGCATTTCTGCAAATCACTACGAAAATAGTCAAATTAGTCATTTATTCGAGTGTTAGGTTCCTGGCGTTCCTGGTAGACGAGATGAAGGCGGTGAAACATCGCGTGCCCGGGGCCGCGTCATGCCGGTCAATGCCGCTATGTCACGGGGCGGCGCTCATTAGGCATGATGACTAATTTTTAAAATCTATTCTATGATATTCAGAAGTTTCTATTAAATCAAAAATATGTCATATTTCTGTAGAAAATAAAGGTTTTCGTGCAATAAAATGAAATTTAAATTTTAAGTTTTCGCGCTAAAACGCTGTTCAGTGTCATGGCGTCTATAAATACGTCACGGCTCAGTAAACTTCAGTACGTCAATAGTAAACATTAGATGCTTGTGTTAAATCAAGTTATTTTGCATATTAAATATGAATTCAAAAGTGTATAAGTGGTGTGTGGTCCCTCAGTGTAATAATACATCTATAAAAACTCCGAACAAGTTATTTGTTTACGTCCCAAATAACAAAACAATGAGAAATAAATGGTTGACTCTTGCACGGCGAAATCCAACAGGTTTAAGTCTAAATACTTCAATTTACTTCTGTGAAGATCATTTTGATGTAAGTTTGTACATATTTTATAAATTCTACAATGATGTGTGACCTTAATTGAGGTCTAAAAGTTCGTAATTTCAATATTTTCTGAGATTACAGTTTATCTATTGAATAACCAGTAATCTTTATTTCAATGAGTGCTTTATTCATTTTCCAGTTACCAAATGATATGGACAATTATATGGAATATCATGTAATGGGATTGGTGTCGCAGGTTCGCATGAAACCAGGCTGCATTCCCACAAAATTTGAATGCCAGATAGATAGAAGAAAACGAACAGCTAATACGAAAGAACGACCGTACATTGTCAAGAAACAAAGACGGGCACTAATTGAAGAATTAAAAAAAAAATGGAGAATAAAAGCATTACTAAAAAACATTTAGAACTTGGAGAAGCTTCATCCAGCGGTTCAGGTACCTACTTATCTGTTTATATTTCAATAACAATATTAAAGATTAATTTCATTTACTATTTACCATAATTAATCAATTCAGATAATAACCATTAAAATCATTGTAACAATACCTAATATTTAACTCGCTAAAGCATTTATTATGGATAAAGTAAATTATAAAATATCTAAAATACTTTGTCAACTTTGTTTGATTCATTGTTTGTAAAAAAAAGTGCAGATTGTATTTACCTAGGTTACTAGGTATGTTATTGTCCTGCATTTTATTTGTGTCTAATAATTTCCTATTTTTACTTTTTAGTTTTGCACGACAACATTTGCACAACAAAATTTAACAGAAAACAGTGCCTTGAGAACTACTGATAAGTCTATTCAAGTATTTATTACTCACAAGTTCAGAAGTAAAGCCATTCAAACAGAAAATAAATTAATAAATCAGATGACATCACACTTGAAACCTCATACCCATTCTGTTTCTACATCACCATTTAAAGTTACAAGAGGCAATTTCACGTCGCCATGGACATCCACATTACATAAACCTTCAAGGCAAATATATCCCCCTGAAAATCAATCTGATAGTGATACTTCTTTTACACCATCTGTAATGTACAGAGAATCATCACCATCAACAATATATCTCCAAAATTGAATCTATATCAGACTGCAGTGAGATGATACAAGATGATAAAAAACAGGAGGCATCTAAAATTCTGGAATGTACCTTGCTTAAAATTACAAAGAGCCCGCGTTTTTACACTGGAGTTCCCAAAAGCTGTTATTACTTAATTCATTTAATAGAAAAACATACTAATATTCCTGCTAACAATATACTCATGTGTCTAAAAAAATTAGATTCAATAACCATTTAGAGAGCTTGCTGATGACTTTACAATGACTCCAAGTCAAGCTAGCAAAATATACCTTTATTAGCAAGTGTCATGCGTCCTTTCCTTGTTAATTTAAATAAACATTCTATAAAAAGTAATTTACCTATGGCTTTTAGGCATAAATATCACAATGTCAGTTGTATCATAGACTGCTTAGAAATAGAGGTACAAAAGCCTTCAAAGGCCTTGCATCAGTCTCTGACATGGTCAGAATATAAAAAGGCCAATACTATTAAGTATCTTGTATCCTGCACTCCCAACGGTTTAGTTAATTATATTTCACCTGGTTTTGGAAGTCGAATCACAGACACATGTTTAGTGGAATCTTGTAACTTTATAAAGTGCTTGCAATCAGGCATGTGTGTGATGGCTGACAGGGGTTTTAAGCATGTGGAGCAATATTTACGCAGAGAGGGAATGCAACTAGTAAGACCTCCAAGTGTTATAACAGTGACAAAACTTTCTAAAGCTGAAGCAAGGGAAACCAAACAAATTGCTAGTTTGAGGATCCATGTAGAGCGAGTGATTCAGCGATTGAGAGAGTTTAACATGTTAAGGCCACATGCATGTCTAAATCACAATCTTATCAAAGTAATTGATGATGTTATTACCATTGCCTGTGGTTTAATTAATTTGCAAAATTCTTTGATTAAATGAAACTAGATTAATTTAAAGCACACAGTTTTATTTTAAAATCCCAATAATTAAATTGCACTTTGATATAATATAGGATACACATTGTCTTTCCATGAAGAAATTAGCACTTTGACAAAATCAGATACAAATTGTGCATCAAATTTAACTTGTATTATATTAACCTTTTTATTTTCACTAAAGTTGTAATCAGCTACACAGTAATAGCCATTTTTACAGCCTGTCAAAAGTATTTGTAGCTGCATCTACGCATAGTATTTTTAGTGGGTTTCCCATTAATAACATAATTGTTATATGTTTTTTCACTTGTTGGGCACTTAATTTCGATTATATTGTCATCACAAATCCCATCAGGTGGCGCTGCTATAATGGGATAGTTTTTACAAAGCATTAGCCCACATTTTTTAATTTTTTTTCCCAGTATGCTGCTCACTGTTTGCCTCACTTCATTCTCCAACATTCTACCGCGCTTCATTACCCATGTATCTGGAATTTTCCCTCCCATTATCAATGAAATCAAGGTGCCATCAGTGGTTTTGCACCTACTGAATTCAAAAGCTTGTGAAGCTGTCACTCTGCCATACCTCAATTCATACCAAAGTGAGCTTTTATGTTGTCCTCTAGTTGCCTCAACTTTTATAATGTCATCATTAGTTAACACTACTTTTTCAAAAAAGGTGTCACGGGATTTTTCTTTGTATTTCTGTACCAGTTTATGCATTGATAATCTTTCTAATGTATCAGGAAAATAGTCTGCTTGATACTTAAGTACCTCACAGTCACTAAGTTTATGTTTCTTCCCTTCTATAAATTTTGTAAACACACCACTATTTGATGGCAAGCTTGGTTTGCCATTAGATAATTGTTTCGAAGTTATATATTTTAATGTGGTACCAACGTCTGACAGCTTTGATTTTCTCCAGTAGCACTCCACAGATGTACAGGAAGGCTCCTCACTTCGGCGATGTACCCACATGAGAAAAGCTACAGCATGTTTGCAGCCTCCTTGTGAAGCAACACAGCCATGGCATTGCACAGATTTCACTACTTCATCCTCTTCGTCGACTATAAGTGTTACTACGTACAATTTTGCGTGGACCTTATGCTCAGGGCAAAGTTTTGCCTTGACGGTGCACAGATTAGCTTCGCGTTTCAGCTGCACATAACTTACAGCGTCATCGCCATAAGATGGCCTTGAGGATCTAAAACAAATAAATTTATATGTAAGGAATATCATATAATATGGTATAGTTGTTTAAAACTATTTTTTTATAACATAATAAAAACAATACATTTTATAACCTAAACCTAACACCCATACATACGGCACATATACCTACGTAGGTAGCCATTTTAGACGCTAAAAATAGTGGTTATGTTATGAAGATTTAATGTACTTAGAAGATAGAAGTTTTGATGCTTCTAAATTCTGCTGAACAGAAGTCTTTGTTTGAAGCTAGTAACTCTCCCACCATCAATGAATCAACTCTAGGCAAATTAGCAGAATTTGCCTTGTTAAATCCTTGTTCCATGGCTGATGTCTGTTGTGAAAATGGTAAACAGGTAAACTACGACTATAAAATGTATTTTAGCGAAAGATAAAGCGAAAACAATAGTTTTTTTGTTAGAATTGCAGTGATCGCGCGTAAGCTCAAACGAAACAAGATGACGTTACTGAGACGTGACGTAATTCGCTCTGATTGGTGTTTAAGCTATCATGGCTGATTGTTGTATTTTAAAGATTTATTTTAACAAATAAATCATAAATCTCGTCATTATTAAGAGAAAAAATACATTTTTCAAAATCCTTGAATCCTGTTTCATCAGATCAGTTAAATATTTTGGCGATACTTGACTACTGTCATCATGCCTATTGAATGGAGTCATTGACGGTCCTCTCGGAACACGTACACTAGTAGTTAGTACAGTTCGTAGTTTCTGATATGAATTTTAATTTGTTTTAGTATTACGTGTATTTAACCATCAGCTAAAACCTGCTGCGCACGGGCTGGAGACCGTAGCGTACGATGTGCTCGTATCTATTTATATTTTAAATAAAATACTTTGACGTATTTCATACCGCTTTAATTGTACGGCCAGACCACGCGTACCCTTCCGCGTTTCGGCCCATTTAACCGCGAGGCTGGTGGGGCCATGGGCGGTGGTGGGCATACCGCTTTAATTCTATTTTAAACTCGTAACGTATCAGGTAGGTAGTTTCCATCGTTCATTGTATTTATTAATATTAGGATATTGTCCTATCAGGACGCTGTGTGGTTTTACAAATCTGGTGTACTGACGAGCATTGTCTAAGACTTGTCCGTGGATGTCTTGGCACGTCTGTGTTTATGTCAGCTTCATTTTTACTCAGGATTTTATATGGCTCTTTTAGTTTGTCTCATGCGCGAGAGTCAAAATGTGAAATCGAGCTTGTACACCCCTCGCAAGGCCAGTATGGGTCCAGTCGGCAGACGGGAGCGCGATCGTCAACGATTTGACTCGATCTTTGTTGTGGACGAGCTCTAGGAGGAGGCTGACACTGGGGAGCATGTAAGTTCGAGCTGGCGCGTCGTATGCCGCTGCATGATGCTGCAGCAATTGTTGAATTGTTGTTTATTAACAAAAAAAGCTTGTGCTTTGTATTGTTGTTGCTCGTATTTAATGTTGGCCAAGTTACTTTTTTATTTTATTCTATATTTATCAGTTGCAGCATTTGAATCATCCGATAAAAATTTTAAAAGCCGACCGATCGTTAAGAGCGTGCCCAAAAAGGGTGAGGGTCAAAGTCTACTTAGAACCGAACAGAAAACGTCGAATTCCAAAGTACGGGCGCTAACGAAATTACTTATATTTTTTAAAAGACGACTCGTTTTAACCTTGTCAGGAAATGAATGTATATAGTAATGCATAACACGCAACACTCATTTCATAAATGCCCGAAAATAAAACAAAAGATTCTGTTCATTCGATCGCTTAACCCCACAGGATTACGCGAGAGTCTGATGATTGCTTCAAAATGTCATCGACCCGCACCGTACTTGGTTGACGCCGATATCCTCGAACCAAGAATATGTCTTGAAACCGACTTGAGAATATTTTATTATGTAAATTACATTGTAATTACAGGTCGCTGTCGCCGATACCTCGCACTCACTGAAATAAGCATGCGGCTGCCAGCGGTAATGGGTGAATAAATTGGGTGAAATAAATAAATAAATATATAAATTAAACCTAAGCCGCGATGAAGTCCGTTACGCTAACGATACGGTCGCAACCGGTGCCGGCAAGAACACAAAACATAAACAATCGCCACGTAGACGAAGTGACGCCACGCGGGAGAATAGGTGACGAGTGCGCGTGACGCGTGGGGCGCGTGGCTCGTGCGCGTGGCTCGTGCTCGTGGCTCGTGCTCGTGGCGCGCGGCTAGGCCAACACGCGCAGCGTTGTGATTAGCGGGCCGCAGTGCAACAGTGCGCTATCATTATGCAATGCACAGGCGGACGCTGGGTGTAGGGTCACCACATGACCGGTCGTCGGTTGGAACTCTTAATACTTCCTCATCGCCGAGCCGTTAACAATACGCAGCCGCATATTTATGTGTTTAATAATTGTTTGTTATTACAGCAAAATCCGTCTCTATCGATGTTTATTATCATCGTTATTTCAATTGTGGTATTGTATTTTATCGTTCAAGTTTCGTCAGTGAGCGAGCTGGTCACACGAGCGCGGGCGCGGCGCCCTGCCGTCGACTGTTGCGTGTCCTTCACCTACAGCTGAAGCTTATGTTGCAATACAACATTATTTACGTTAACGTATACAGACGCGATCTAACAGCCGCCCATGACCTGTAGTAAGTATATCTCGGATACTGTTATTTTTTAATATTTCTTTAAAATTATTCAAACAGATTTATTTAAAGGTAGAAGTTATTGAAGTATTACATAGACTATGAATTGCCGAGTGGAAAGACGCGCGTGCCGAGGTTCCGCCGCGCGGCGCAGACGTCTTTCCGCGGAAAAACCGCGGGTTTCGACACGAGCGCCGCCGTCATCCATCTCGATACTTGGACAGAGGGCACGCGTCCGGAAAAATGTTTCAACTTACGCGTGGTCAGTGTCGTGACGCGTGGGTTGTGCAACTTAATGAAGTGAATTAATATCAATTACACATTATCTATTGCACACAACCAGCCGCTAGTTTGTAATAGATAATTGTCTCGATAAATATGAAGCAACAAATGCCGCTTTCATTCAAAGTTCAGGAACACCTGAACCTTATCCTAATTAGGTAATGAATTCGTTTACATAAAAAAGTATTAGCAAATATTACAAAACATACGCTCCCGCCTGTCGCTCGAGGTCTTCCCACAAAACATACGCTCCCGCCTGTCGCTCGAGGTCTTCCCACAAAACATACGCTCCCGCCTGTCGCTCGAGGTCTTCTCACAAAACATACGCTCCCGCCTGTCGCTCGAGGTCTTCCCACAAAACATACGCTCCCGCCTGTCGCTCGAGGTCTTCCCACAAAACATACGCTCCCGCCTGTCGCTCGAGGTCTTCCCACAAAACATACGCTCCCGCCTGTCGCTCGAGGTCTTCTCACAAAACATACGCTCCGCCTGTCGCTCGGGTCTTCCCACAAAACATACGCTCCGCCTGTCGCTCGAGGTCTTCCCACAAAACATACGCTCCGCCTGTCGCTCGAGGTCTTCCCACAAAACATACGCTCCGCCTGTCACTCGAGGTCTTCCCACAAAACATACGCTCCGCCTGTCGCTCGAGGTCTTGTCACAAAACATACGCTCCGCCTGTCGCTCGAGGTCTTGTCACAAAACATACGCTCCGCCTGTCACTCGAGGTCTTCCCACAAAACATACGCTCCCGCCGTCGCTCGAGGTCTTCACAAAACATACGCTCCGCCGTCGCTCGAGGTCTTCCCATTAAAACATACGCTCCCGCCTGTCGCTCGAGGTCTTGTCACAAAACATACGCTCCCGCCTGTCGCTCGAGGTCTTCCCACAAAACATACGCTCCCGCCTGTCGCTCGAGGTCTTCTCACAAAACAGTTTCAGTTTCTTTGTCATCGTCAAATCCAAAAAATCTCTTTTTGATATGCCCTATTTCTTACTCCAATCAATCTTATCAATCAATTCATCAACCCGTGGAAAATATAAAAACTTTAACCGTCGTCGATAAGATTTAATATGGAAGGAGCAAGTGTTGCGGAGCACCAGCTCGGAGACGGGGACAGTAATCCACTTCAAAATCATTTAAATTGTACTTGCACTTGCAGTAGCAAAGTTCTTCAATAGATTGAGTGAATAATATATATCTGATAAAAACAACTAAATTGTATGAACCGTTTATTAATAAGACATCGATAGCATTTAACATGTAACGAGGAATGCATAAAGTTTCACTTGCTAAACAAAACTTATTGAGAAAGGATAAAAAATTGCTTTAAATTGAATACATGTATAAAATACTTGTTTCAATAGAATGTGACGCCAGCAGCACTGACATCGAGTGGCTTCTTATGTTTACGCAAATGTTAGTAAAATACAGACACAGCGGTCTGCGGCCAGTGGGCGGCGGCGCGCGCCGACTGCTCGCGCTGGACTGCAGGCACACTGTTAGCAAAGTCTACATCGGACAATTAGAAAGCATATCGATTAAAGATAAGTGCCACGCAGGTGCAGATTGTAGCACTAACAGGATAATACTGTGTATGAAGGTGTCACGTGATGAAAACAAGGTCCCGCAGAGAGGTCGGCAGCTAGGGCCCGTGCGTGAAGAGCTCGTAGTCGCGCACGGTGAAGCTGTAGTCGGGCGCGAGCGAGGCGGGCGCGGCGCCGTCGCCGTACGAGTGCAGGTTGCTGTAGCTGTCGCCGTTGGTGTTGCAGTTGTGCGACAGCAGCAGGTCCGCGCCCGCGCCGAAGATCGGCCCGCAGCTGCAGACATGCGAAACCACATGCAGAAAACAATACCAAAACTGGAGAGAACTCCTTGGCCCGAAGCTGTAACTAGATAATATTTAATAAATAAGATCGCAATGTCAATTCACAAGGGTGTTCGCCCCGACCTATGTCTCTCGGCATCCTAGATATTCGACGCTCTAAGATCGGTAGGTCTCTCTCGGTGCAGGAAAGACACCAAAGTGTCCGTTCATCCCACGTGGCACACCACGAACGCGAGGAGCGCAGGTTAGGAGCGCCTGCGGACTGAGGACTTACTCGGGATGGTGACAGAGCGCGAAAGGTTTCTTGTGCAGCGGGTGCCGCGCGGGGGGGTCCGCCAGCGAGAAGAGCAGAGCGCGCTCGGCGGGCACGTAGCCCCCCGCGCCGCCCGCCGCCCACCCCGCCTCGCAGTACCCGCCTATCACCTCGCCTCGCTGCAGCTGCAACCAAAATCAACACGCCAAAAGATAAACTTCTGAGGCGAGTGACAAAATTTCCGGAAAGTCTACGGCTGGCTGCTCGCTGCAGTTGTTTTGTCACAACCATCTTCGTGACCAACCATAAAGTATTGTGGTGAGTATTTCAAACCATTTAAGAACAAAAGAAAATGGTAATTTTCAATTGGAATACAAATTTTTACGTTACTCTTTTGCAAAGATGTTTGATCTCAGTCAGATTTCTCATTCGCGGCACACAACAGATACACGAGCTTGGTCTCCAGCAGGCTCATATTTCGTTTTTCCCACAATACCAGGAGTCGTAAACCCTGACGTCACAGGCCGCCGACGTACAGAAGACATATCTTCGTTTTGCCCGCCAAGTAAAATGTCCAGAGGTCTAAATTTTAAAAGTCGAAGCTACTCCTCGACTGTCGTGAATGTTCGTTGGCAGCAGTAGTCATTAAAAACCAGGCGAGCCTCCGGATGGATTGCTTCAACTTATAAATTTACATGTCACGCGTCATGAAACATCAGTAGTCTGGCACGCAGGGGAGCGGCTGACCTGCACGAGCACGAGCACGGGCGCCACGCCGTCGCAGTGTGAGTGGAAGGCCTGCGCGGAGAAGCCGTGCGTGGATGCGCGGAACACCAGCCGCCACGATTGCTTCGGACTGCCGCACCTGCTCACAGTACCACGACACATTCAGCGAGCTCTTGCTCTCTCCCGCCAGGAACGCGGCAATCGTGACATCGTTGAACTAACTGCCCGAGTCTACGTCATAAGTCGTTAAAAAAGTCTGCACAAAGAAGTTTCTAAGTTGCTCTCCATCATCATGTGATACTCAACATCGGTTCTTGGGCTTATTTTATATTTTAAAATGTTAAAGGTGATCCTCGGGCCTAGTCCTCGAGGGCCAATAACGCACCTGCAGTCCCTCCGGTGCTATGGATGTTCATGGGTGACGGTGATTACTTAAGATCAGGTGAGCCGTAAGCTCGTTTGCCACTTTTTCTGTAAAAAAATCAATTATCAAACTTGACCACGCCCCTTTATTTCGATTCTACTAGTACCCCAGATGTACCCTGCGGTGTCGCCGGCCGGGGTCCGGGGCGCCTCGCACCAAAATCCGGCTCACGTACTGCTGACTCGGGTCATTATCTAAATTTGTATTAGACATGCTTATTGAGGTAGCGGAGAGTGCAACTTCACTATACCGGGTGCAATAATGACAAATGTAATGTTACCTGCCACGGACAATACAAACTGACCAGCTGTTGATGAGGGATTGGAAGGCACTTCTGTCCTGCTGCAGTATCACGGATCCCGCGAACAAGTTGACAGCGAGCCTGCGGGCAGAACTGTTCGCATTTAAATATCATCAATGAAATCACCAATAGATTTCGATAAACCAAAAACTTTAACAAGAAGCTTGATGATCCTAAAAATACGAGTGTTCTTGACACCGCACGACTGAAGCAAAACTTCTAGAGCTCCACTCACATGTATATACATATATATGTGTTTACATGTAACATACACGATTGTTCAAGATTGAAAAACATGCGCGCGCACTGTTCTCTCTAGCTCGGACACTGCGAAACAGATAATAGGCATGCACTGTGTCTTACATATACCAACCAAACATAACTGGGCTATGAGAGAGAGACAGAAAGAAAATATGAGCCCGAACAACTCTTTCTTAACCCTAAAACAATATATGAAATGTAAACCTCTCTCTTTCATCTTCACTTATATTTCCCTCTCAATATCCTCGCTTTTGCCCTTGCCGCCTCGCCCGATCTCACTTTTTGTAACGCATTCACTAGCTTACTCCCCATGCGTGCGTAAAAAGCTTTCTTCAAAAAGTCGTTTCAAAGAAGTAAACATAAGAATGAAAAATGAATGTCGAAATATTTCTATTTCTCTTCATAAATGAATCAATTAAAATATTGGTTACATATTGTGACAATAGGATACCGAAGCAAAATTCTACTAAAAGCTTGTATGTGTTGTATTGAGGACAGAGAGGACCTGGGCTGAGTGCGCTTGTCGGGGTCGGGGCGGGGCGCCGCGTGCAGCGCCGCGCGCCGGTAACGCTCCAGCGACAGCTCCATGGGCACCGCGCCCGTCGGCTCCACCTCCTCCGCGAACACCGCGCTGTCTGCAGCCGACATACATATTACTAAAGCCAAACGGCAGTGTCCATGCGGCGTGTCAGTAGTGTGGCCTGGGGGAAACGCAATGAACACCGATACGCTTAACGCTAATAAAGTGGCGATGGCAAATCAGTCGTACCTGAAATGACTTGTTTTGGTTTTCAGTTTAGCAATCAAATTATCAAAAGCAAATTCAAGATCGAGAAGGTGCCTCGATCCTGAATTTGCTGCTCAATATACAATGTAAACTATGAATACGATACAAGATATTACGAGATGAGAGGAGGAACTAGGAAGCGCCCGTGACCTATGAGCAGCAGCCTGACGTGCTGCATGAGCGGCGCCAGGTGGTGGCACACGCGCGCTCGCTCCTCCTCCGTCCAGTGCGCCGTGGGCTGGGTGACGCCGGCGCGCTGCTTCGCCCAGCCCAGCGCGCATCGCCACACTTCCTCCTCTTCTAGGCACAGCTGCCAATGAAACGAGGAAAGCTGAGCGGCAAGCGACGAGCACAAGCGACCTTAGCACACTGCAGTGTCAATAAGTAAGTCAAACGTATAACCCGTAACGAATGGTAATTCCAAAATAAACGAAATGATATTTAAATTCGCAATCACTAAACACGGCAGCTCGTAATTAGTAGCGAATAGTTACTGCCATTCAAATAACTATGAATGGTTTTTAGGAACACCTACAACATAATTGTGAACTGTTTGTTCCTGTTAAGTGCGACGACATCAAAAGTGTTTGTGGAGCTTCTCAATGCAAACAATGTCCCGGCGTCAGTCCCGCGCCGGAGCAAGGACCAATTCATTAGCGGCATTTAACACAGTAGACACTTGTTATTACTAGCCCGCCCAGTGCTAAAAAGCGTTAAGGTTATGACTGGCAAGCGCCGCACAAAACTTCCAGAATATCGTCATCATATAAATATATATAAACATCTCGTTTCATTATTCTCTCCACAGGCAGTTAATATAATATAACAAAGTACAGTTTTGTGTCAATATAATTCACAATTAAAAATAGCAGAATTATAACAACGATATGAAAAAACCTTTCTCTATGTTAGTTTTTAAGAATATGGTAAATATTGACGAATAGTACAGAAGGCGAACGTTCAGAGAAGTAATTTGTTTCAAGCCATTTCAGCGCAATACCGCCATCTAGTGCATTAAATTATAAATATGCCAACGAGTACAACATACATTACATAGGTCTATAAAATATATCACCCCTCTTTTATTTAAAACGACTAATAAAAAAAAAACAAATTGATTTATGAGACATTACTTTGTAGCGAACTGATGACGGTTTCTAAAACAATTCATTGTGATACCATTGCAACCGATCACCTCGTCTAGTACGTAAATGCATTACGTATAAATAAGTCCTTTTATGAGTGATTTACTTCTAGGGACAGTAGGAAATACTTTTATGAATAAATTAATTTAAAGCTAATTGGTCGACATCATCCCAGGCGCCGATTTTATGCTTCACTTTTTTCCACGGCTTTTTCTAAGCGATGCGACTTGGGTACCTTCAAAAAACGAGCCTACATATTTCTCAAAGGCTGGCAACACACCCGCAGCGCTTCTGATGCGCCTGCAGATGTTTTTCTATTAAGAAAATCAAAGATACCGTAAAAGAGTCGTTTACTTTCGTATGGTCTATTTATTGTGAGGCAATTATTTTGACTAAATAAAAGCGACTGATCTAGCGCCTGTTAAAATCTTGTAGCAATTATTCGCTAGAAGATTCGAACGCAGTAGTAACATGAAAGAAAAAAACTTAATCAAAACAGTTGTGAAGAAATATCGTGCGTGTGCAAGATATATCGCGCCTGGGTTAATTAACGAACTAGCCCTAGATATTGAATGTATGAAAATGTATAACTCAAAAAAACATTAACCGCATATTAAAACATTATTTAGGTACGCAAGACGGACACTTTAGCGCTAGTGACAAACCACTACCACAGCATTAAGTTATATATATATTTTCTTTATTGTATTTGCAATAAATTAAAAAAAAAACATGTTTATGCTATGTATGAATGCTACCCTTAACTTGTTCACATAACGCAAAATAAAGGGAGAATGCTAAAATTCTATTTAGTTACATACAATTTGATATTGAATATATAAATATATAATATAACGCATACAAAATCAGAGGAAATGAGTTTGATGAGCGCTTCCTTAGGCAGGTTCAGAAACGCATTGGTCTTCACGCAATCTGCTGCGTTGTCGCCGATGAAAGCAATGCAGCGCTCCATGAATGATGATGCGCTCTTGCCACCTGGAATATTAAGAAAATGATTTAAATGATATATTTTATTTGAGCCGCTAAAATAAATTGGAGTCTTCCTACAGAGCTGAGTTAGACATCCCCCATGTGACTGGTGACCTAGCTCCTCCAAATTCAATTTATATAAAATTTGTAATGATGCGTAGTGGCCAAATATAAGTTGTATATTCGGTACTCCCCTTCTTACTCTTAAAGTAACACTTTCTCACACTTTTAGCAAGTTTTGTTTGTTTTTCCTACTAAGTTGTCCGCTTGTTTTTCACAACTGATTGCCATTATAGATAATATTTTTGTGTAGATATTATTAAAAGTAAAAAACAATTATTCTTCATAAATTAATTTTTCTTAACTTTGAATTTTAATAACTAACTTCAAGTTATATATTTTTGGGGTCCAGCGAGAAATACAGGCAAAACCATTCTGTTAACCAATTCAGGTCCCCACAGAGTAAATACCATAAACCTCTTGAATATTAAAAACATATAATATCTCGGCCCTCAGATCGGAATGCTAACGCGTAACATATTAACAAGCTAAAGTTGCCTCTCACCTTGAGGTACTAGCAATAGAGGTTGAGGCTAAGCAACCTAGCTGCCTACCTATCTTAGCCTAGCGGTTACAAATATCAGTTATAAATAAGAAGTATTAAACTTATTTTCTTTCTTATTATCTACAAAAATATGCAAATATTATGTCAACTTATCTATATTTTATATGAAATATTAATAATAGAAAAATTTCTAACAAGTGATAGTCTAATAGTATGGGACTTCATTATCTTAAGACCGGGAGTTCAAATCCAGCCAGAACTCATCGGTTTCTACAGTGTGTTTATGTTTTTCACTCTCTTACATAAAATTCATTTGTTAAAATTAGTGTACAATGAAATGCTATGGTTTCACCACCTGTCACAGATGGTATCTAATAAGCCTGCTGGAAAACAGATATCAGGTATCAGTCTAAACTATTTAAAAAAGGAATTAAATTATAATAACATCATAAATACTTACATTTGGATCAAGATTCTTATATCAGAAAGTTTATTCAATTTGTAATGTGTACCTACAAGCCTGCCTACCTTTTTGGGTATGTCTAGGTTTTTACTAATAAGATATTTAAAAAAAATTATAAGTAGGCAAGAGCTCTGCATTGATATTGATTGGGTGCTGCAATTAATGCTGAAACCCTGTGGACGAGGACAACATAGGGCATGTTCAAACTAAAGCAAATAATCAGAATTCACATTATTGTTCTGGTATGAATACTCTTATACAAAATTTAAATGTATCCAGAAGTTAGTTAAGGAGATTGTGGCTTATAGTAATCATTTAACATCAAGCGAACTTCACAACAGTAAGGAAGTCAAAGATGTCTAAGAAGCTAGTAAGTCTGTTAAATATTGTATGGTTTCTTTCACTTTCTTTTCTTAAGAACACTAGAGATCCACCCTTGTTGAAGCAGCTTGAATGAGAATGCAGCTTTTTCACCAAAAGTCAAATTGGATCATTAACAATACATTAGAAAATTATTATTTATTAAAACAAAGAAGTCAACATTATTTCATATATTTAAATGCCTGTTTTAGCAGGAAAAGGAGAATACAGTCAATTATTTAACATTCTTATTATTCATACATTTCTGTATGTCCTGGAAATTGTATTGTATCTGATAAAGTTGATTTTTGTGAAGCGATGAAAGTCTCATGCCTAACAACCACAGACATACAAACACTTTTTAAAAAATCTAAGCTCGGGCAGATTACATACTGTGTAAAAATTTAAATTTACAAACTGGAGTAAGACAACAATGTTAATGTTTTAAAACGAAATTGGAAAATAAACTTTACATACTATGTCTCTGGGATAGTGAAATTTCTTGAATTGTTTTAGAGTAACATATTGCTGCCGAACATTATATTTAGACTAGTGAATATTATTTTATGTGTTCAAACTTATAATTTCTTGCGAATTGGGAAAACAAATGAAAGTCAACTTGCGTATCTTAGTTTAATGAGGAAACCTGTTGAGTGCTTAGAATTCACATTTAGATACCATTGAGGTACACAATTTCCATACAATTCACTTATTGTCTAGGAATGTTCACTTAGTTGTTAATATAACCTATAGTGCTCACACAGACGCGTTTGGATTGACATTCTGAATAAGCGTTATGTTGTCACCTTTCATCATAATTCTTCCGATTTGCTTTCTATTTTTTGTCTTCATATGAACTTCTTCGGCGTCGTCCAAAACAATGTTCATGTATTCATCAAATCCCACGATGTGACCCTCAATTCGCAAATTTACGTTCTCGTACAACCAAATTTGAACCCGACTTCTGTTTTGTAAATATCTAAAGATAAGGTTAATGGGTTGTACCATTACCTTTTGTACTTTCGGTGGTCCTTTGTATGCCATTTTCCTATTTTTAACTGCACAATAGTATGTTCACAAATCTAAACCGCCAAAAGCCGGGCGAAACGCGCGTCCGTCAAAAATGGAAGCCGTGGTGTGACATAGACAATCAAATATGGCGGAAGTACAGAGTGCATCAGTGGCCTCACACAATTTCTTTATATTTTGATACCCTTTATTATTAATGAAATAGAAATTTGACATAACAATATAATAATTTATTTAAATGTCATTCTATTAATTATTGGTCGTTGATATTACCTTCTGTATCTATGATTTTTGTGTACATAAATTTATGAGCAAATTTGTATGTAACAACAATGTGACAACAGGGATGTTGTTATTGATGTTGATGAATGCCTATTTGCCTATTTTAAATTTGATACCTATTCGGCTATCTTTACTAATAAATATAATAAATGAAAATTCGTCACTTGTTTGTGTTATTTTTACACGTTAAACATCTCCTTAACTTATTAAATAGCATGAACGCTGGATGAACAATGCTTCTCGAAGTGGCATAAAAGTTAGTTTAGCTTAGATTTTGCCAACGAAATAGGTACCGACCGAGTCGTGGTTCGACCTTCTCGGGCGCCCTCGGATCGGACTGCTAACGCGTAAAAAAAGTAACTGTCCAAGCCTAGGCTACCCCTCACTGGTGTCACCCTTGTGTCAAGTTATTACTTAATAGAGGTTCAGGCTAAGCGACCTAAGAGCTATGCCACCTCTTAATCCGGTAATGCAGTAAAGGCCAGCTTCTCTGGCCAACTATGTTAGTACGTCCAAAAAAAAATACAATACAACCTTTTTTACTGCTTTTACAATAACGACGTTTATTAATATAATTAGCAGTTTCTTACATAAATCACAAGTCGCTATGTCATGAAGTATTTTAGTAAATATAATTTTGTAATTACTATAAAGTATTTTACATTTTTAAGAGTAACATACTTAAATCAATGACAAATTAAGTAATAAATTTATGTAATAAGTTAAAAGTGCTTATGTAAATTATTGACCAAAAAATTACAAAAAAGTGCGATGGCCGGGAATCGAACCCGGATCAACTGCTTGGAAGGCAACTATGCTGACCATTACACCACCATCGCTCTTATGTCGGAAAGGGAAAGTATATGTCAATTTAGTTTTGTTACCAGGTCTATCTTGAATTTCCATGGCGGCAGCTAAAAGAGTACACGCACTCTCCACACTCAATGTAGATGTTACATGATCCTCACAAGCAGCACGAAGGTCTTCCAGCCCCAAATCGGCCGCTAACGTCATCATCTCGAATACGCCTGAATCTTGCAGTAGAAGCTACGAAAATTGAAACAAAACAATTTGTTTTCTTTTAGCATATATTTTTTCATTTTAAATTTAAACTTTTTTGAAGGAATTCTTATAGATAAAGAAATTTATATGATTTTGGCTTGTACTTGAATTAAATAGACGATTATTTCATTAAAATGGAATGTTAGCCATTTAAATTAGCGCCATCTGTACTTAATGTTTTAAATTATTGTGTAACTAGAATACGGATTCAGTTCCGATGTATGAGTGAGTTGATTGGACTGTTGGATAATACTTAAACATTTGTACATATTGACACTGACAGCTTGTTCTGCATGCAAAGTGTGTTTTTGTTTGTTTGGGCGTTTTTCATAATACTTATTTTGATATTATTCATTGCGCTATAAGTTTAAGTCAATTTAAGTGCCATAAGCCGCAAACAAATAGTTGCCACCTGTCAAATTGTTTTAATTTTAAAAAAATATGTGTTGTAAGTAAACTGGCTTTTATTTTTTAACTAGATATGATATTGTTATTTAATTTTGAACTTTATTGCCTTAAATACCTTGCCAGTGTAAACGTACTGGATGAAAAGTCGGAAGGTCTCTGGTTGCACATGCGGCATTCGAATGGGCGTGGGCTGAGCGCCGACAGATGGCGACACGGTACACCCTGGTATTCGGCAAATCTCGCCTCGTTTCGTGTTCTGGAAGCTCTTGCATCTGTATAAAACAGTAATTAGGTTTTCTTTTTCTATTGACTTAAAGAGGAGTTGTCTGTAACTATATTGATTCTGTAACTAGGCGCCGCCAGAACAGTTGTGTCTAGTTTTATTCCTACGACGTGGTAGTGGTAGAGGTTGCCGCACTAACGTTCTGTACCACTACCATGTCCCATCAAACGAAGAGTTGGAGGAGAGACTAATTGTAGTCGCCTACCTGCGAGCCTTGGTACAGTTGTGGAGACTTGTATACTCATGACTCTCGTAAAAGTCGAAGGCATGCGCCGGTATTCAAAATTAAGTTGTAGGTCTAATTTCAAGTTGGACTACTATACTACTGTACTACTATACTCCATAGCGTTTCCTGTTTATTACCTTCACTGTATAACGTATTTTTGGATTTTTGCTTGCATACGCATTGGTTTCCTCAATTATAATCCCAAATCCTCCAAAATCCTCATTATAAAACATTTGTACATTGTACAATGCAGCCTGTCGTCTCAGCGAACGGACAGCCAGTAGCATTGCTGGCATTGTCGTGAGCAAATAATAAATATGGATATCGAAAGGGTACGCGGTGCCCGCGGGCGCGGAGTCCAATAACTCGCCCGACAGTCAATATCATAGCACGTGGTCAATATTTGCCCGGAGGCGCAAAGGATCTCAATATCTCGCACGAAGACGTCTTTTGTCGCAGCAACCTTCATCGGATGAGCAAATATCTGAACTATATAGTATTTTCCTAGAGAATCATTCACAACGATGTCTATCATGTTACTGAGAAGTTATGTTCAACAAACCGCACAAACTATATATTAAGGATGCATCTTAGGTACCTATGGAGATTAAGAAGAAATACCTCCGTCATTAATAGGATTTCCAGTTTAACCACACGAACAACACGAGGTTTATTGGAGACCGTGATGTCCTCCGGTCGTTACTTAATGGAAGCTCTGCTTTGCCACTTTTTAGCTGTTAAGCATCATTCTTATCCCCAGATATAATAAAACTTGTATAATCTCGAGATACAGCGAGCGCCGTCCAGTCATCCTGGTCATCGAGGTCGGGCGTTAGTTTCCGGAGAACGAGAGTATATTTATGTTTTAGATGGACTACTAACCGTATCACGCGACAACTGTAGGGCTGGCCGTTTGTTCCAATACTATGCCCTGTGTGTTATGAATAACAAAAGACCACATTACGATACTTTTTTAGATGCATATTGGCATTGACAGAATTATTAAATACAAATGTATGAAGTTACCGGCGACGTGTAGGGACTTATTAACGAATCCCTAAAATCTGTTACGACAATTAGAACAGCAAGTAGGCGCGGCGCGCTGCTGAGAAAATATCTGTCCAAGATTAATGATGTTGCGAAAACTTACCCGAGAGCAATCAGAGGAGACGACGCGACGCCACGAATTAATTACATTTTGTTACATTGATTGATCGTAGTGTCGGGATGTAGGTGCACTTGGCGAAACACTGTGCCGTTCAATATTGATGGTTTTAGTATTTTTAAAATGTATAATAAATACATTAATACATTTTAAAAATACTATTACGTACTTTGTACCTCTGGCCATTAAACAAAGCAATAGCCAACAATTTTCACTCTCTCTCCTCTAGTGTGACCACGCCGCGGGCTTCTTCTCCAGGGCGGGGCGAGGTGGAAGCGGTATTCATATATATTGAAATATTATATATTAGTAATTAAACCACTAATCTTTGTAAATGTACGATATTTTGTCAACAACACTGCACGCGGCTGTTCTGTTATATTTATCTGTAATAGAGTCAAAGTACTTTATAAATATGAGGTTTGTAATTAATTTAAAATATGGAAACGAAACAGGATAACGGTGAAGAAGCTCAAACACAATTTGTTGGCGGAGTTGAGGGCCGAGGGGCGGCGGCCATGATGGATGGAGAGAGCGCTGGTTCGGTGACAGCGCGCTGGTGTCGCCAACGGCCATTACTATTGGTTGCTTGAACATAATTTTAACAGACTTCAAAAAAATGAGCACGCTATCAATTCGTCTGCATTTTTTAAATGTAGCATAGAGGTCATTTATGAAGCGGTTAATTTTGTTTTATTTGAAAACGTTAAATCCCTTATGAATTGTGTTGGCATAGGATCTTGGGTTTCCCCCGTGTGTGGTCAGCGATGTGGCAGTGGTGCGGGGACAGACCAGATCCACTGCCGAAGGCTGGGCTCTCAAGGCCTGCAGGTGACGGATCCGGTAGAATCTGTCGTTCGATAATGGAAACCGTGGAGGAGGGCACATGTGGCACATTCATTTCGAAATAATAATAAATTACAACTTAAGAATGAATATTCAATCAGAAAACGAATGTTTCTTTGAATTTTAGTTTATTTGTTAAAGTGAAATGACTTTTAAATAGTGTGGTGCGTGCCGCGCGCGACCACGCCATCAATCATGGCGGCCGCGCGCCAAATTGTGTTTGGGCTTCTTTGAGTGATCGCGGTAAGCGTTTACACAAGTTGACAAACAAGCTTTTCTACTTATTTCCATTTTCTCATCACGTTTATTAGACGCAGAATTGAGAAAGACATAGTGAATGATTGTGTTTGTATATTCGAGAAAGAACATATTTTTTTAAAAATGAATTACCAGCAGTCAACTGATTCGACAGAGCCTTTTAAAAGTTCAATGTAATAGCGATTTGAATAAACGAGAGCAACGCTTGGTGGTTTGTGCACTCTTTTCCATGCCATTCCATCAGCAGCACGGTCGTATCGTCATTTAATATTAAGTAGAGTATGTCCCATACATACTCTACCACTTGGCATAAATATGCTTACAACGCTACTAAGAAGTTTTGATAGAAAAGATAGAGGAATGTTTCTCACTTGTATATTTTCCGTGCCGTAATTTAGCAATTCGTTCAGAATTCGTTTAATGAGATAAAGCGCACGTGTACTTCGGACACCTCCGGCCATTCGCGTGTCCGAGATGGACGGAGCGAAAGCCGCAGTACCAGCCGCGCTCGTAGCTCGTTCGATATCTATGCTCGCTTGAAACTTGGGAACTTTGCAAGTTAGCGTAGCATCGATTCCTTTGTCAATTCGATTAGAGTAGAGATATCGATTATGTCAAATAGTTTTATGGTACGCTGGTATGTAGATAAAGAAGGCGAAATTGTGAACCCAGTACCCCACTACCTGAAATCTTTATGGTGCGGTTTGTGTAAATTGGGGTTGGGGTAAAGTTGTTCAAAGTTCCCAAGTTATGCCAAAAGTGGCGCGGACAGTGGCTCGGGCCACACAACGTTCTAACTTGACATATATGTGAATTTCGCTGCAATGCATGCTTGTGTTAACTGAAACAAATGACCAGCGCTTTTACTAATTGATGTAATCTTGTACTCTAGTTAAAATTGTAAAAGTACCTTACAGTAGTGATTAAATCACTCCTCTACAGAGAGTGCTTACATACCATAAAACTACTTTGGAACTGAAGTCTATGGATTATTTATATTAGAAATGGTTATTTATTACTTTTATTCTGTTTAAACTTTTACAGTACTCGTAAAATTATAATTTTAGAATGAAAGAATTAGATGCAAGAATGGAAATGCGTAGAGAGAGATTATACTTAGAATGTAACATTTATTTTTTTGTATATAAATCTGTATATAAAAACAGTTGAAGAAGTGAAGTGAAAAACATTCGATCGTAGAGCTTTTTTCACGATAACTACCGAGCCATACCTAACGATTAAACAGCGCCATCTTACGAAAACAGCATTGTTAAGGTTTATTAGTTAGTTAGTTAATTTCCACAATAAGATGGCGCTTATGTCACTTTAGTGCACAATTTTTATTTAGCTTGGCTGTATCACTTCATCAAGTATGGTCGTTAAGAGAGTAAGGAGATGTGCCGACTGACTGATGCGTGAAGTTACCCCGGAGCGGCCAACTGCTCCCATTAATCTTTCGCGTCAGCGATAAGAGCTGTCTTCTCTAAAGTTATTAATAATTTATGTTGTTGCATTAATTTCAACGAAGTTTACCAACTCATATTACAGTAAGCGTGATCGCGTTGATTACAATTTGCAAAAAATCATGGCGTTAGTAAATAATGTACTACACGAGGACAATAGCAGAAAACATTCAAGAAACCAAGTAAAATAATTACTTATAGTAAGAAGGAATATTCTTCGTTTTTCTTTATGTAAGAAGCTCAGTTCTGAACAGTAATAGTATCGTGATAACAAAAAGATAATTGAATTAAAACTAATTTCAGGCACTCAGCGCGTGTTTATGTTGCGTTTTTATCCAGGCATAATTGAAGGCTTTACGTTAAAATTGCATAAAAGGACGATAGCCTATAACAGCCTCCCGTAAAAAAAGCCTAAAGAATTCGACGTGATGGATATATATAAAATATGCTTAATATTGAATTCGTAAAATAATATCATGTGAACACTTTTCTAAATATGGATAAAAAATAAATAAAATATGAGGCGGTAGGATTTAAGAACGCCATCTAGTTTTGTGGGCGAGAACTAACTTAAAAATGCGCCAATAGGTATTGCCACTTGTTCTTGTGGGAAGTTTAATCAAAAGCAGTTAAAAAGTTGCAGCGAAATTAGAATTTATGATGTAACGATGAATATTAATTTACTAATGACTCCTTTTACGTCGTTAAGGAACTTGAGCCGAACTTCATCGGCTAATTACGGGTACGTCGCGTTACGAGCGCTAAAATGAATTTGCATTTGAAAAGCCCACGGCGCTAAATTTATGTGCATTCATGAAGAGAGATAATTTCTTTGCTCTGAGCCGATATTTCATAGCGGTGAGCTAATTCAATACCGGTTACATAGAAAACGACACATAGTTACATTGTACTTTTACAAATGAATAAGCAAATGTCAATTAATAGGAAGTGACATCGGTACGTCCGTACGTCGTAAATGTACATTAGTCGAAGAGATTATATACTTTTAAATAATCATGTATCAAATATCAAGGTTAAACGTTCTATACATTTTAATGTAAATATATTCTTTGTATTTTAAAATTGTATGTTATGGACATAGAATAAAAATTGTTAATTATTTGATTTTGTGATTCTTTTCATAAAGAGAAAGCAATCCCGTATGGTCTAGTGGCTAGGATACCTGGCTTTCACCCAGGAGGCTCGGGTTCGATTCCCGGTACGGGAAAACCTTTTTTGGTTTCTTCACGTTTTTTATTTTATTTTAATTCAATAAAACAAATCACTTACCTGGCTAACAAGATAATTTTATGCGCATAAACTTTTTCCTCCGAAGTGCCCAGGATGAAAACAACATCGGCCGAGTCCTGGTCTTCTGCCAGCCGTTGCAGGTCACGCAGCAAGGCCGGTAGACCAGCTCTTTCCACAGACGCGGTGCAGCAGCTGCCGGCCACTCGGCTAGCCATTGGCATTAGCAACTCTTTTTTTTTAGAGAGAATTTTAAATTTATGGTAGCACAACAATTCACTGGCGCGGACGTATCTTCGTAAATAATAATATGTTTTGTATCGTGATCGATTACCTACACTCACTGTGTCACGACACAATTAAACTTGGCGCTTATCAGAGAATATGAAAACACTAGAAGTTTCATTCAGTTGTGAACGAGGACAACGCTAAATAACTCGCAAAATCGAAGCTCACAAGCTGACGTACAAACATAACCTCAAACCGAGAGCTTCGAACTTAAACAACATAAAACGTTTTCCAACTAACTGCGCTTTGTAGAGATTCCTCTGAGATTTAAGCCGCGTTGTGCATTATTTCTTTACACAGCTCTTCTGTGTCTACGGTTACGGATCGGCCATAAAGGTTCAAACAGGTTTGTTTTGTTTCTCAGGTAGAATAGTTTTAGCAATACATCTATCCTTGTCGTACAAGTTAAGTTGTGGTATGCGTTGTGTATAATTTAAAAATAATTCGAAACACGACCAACCGCCTCCGTGGCGCAATTGGCTAGCGCGTTCGGCTGTTAACCGAAAGGTTGGTGGTTCGAGCCCACCCGGGGGCGTCTTTTTTGTAAATAAAGACTTTTAACCTCAAGTGTTCTCAGCGTCGTTTTTGTAATTATAATTTGTTCGTCGTATTCATAAATTGCGTCATTTGTGTTTGTTATATTTCATTGGCCTGGTTACTGTACAATAATTCATCGGCGCGTCTAAATAAACCAATCATTCATTTGCTTACATTCAGTTTGATGCAGAGCTTTAACCCGTAAGTGCACGTGTGGCGCTGGCGATGAAGCGGACATATGTTCTTCCGTAGCGTACTCTTCATGCATATAGAAAAATGATGCTTTACAGCATTAAAATGTTCAATATAATATTATCACATTAAGTCACATACAAACATCTGTCTGAATGCCATAAATAAGTCAACAAGATCGAGAAAATGTCACTTCAATTTAATTTATAAACTACTAAATAATTTAATGTGATACGATCCCTTAGAAACTAAGTTATTCATAATAGTTTAGGCTGAGCTGCCTAAGAGCTGTCACTCAGTCCGGTCAAGTTGTGAAAGCCTTTGGGCTAACAACGACAAGCAGTCGTAAAAAAACTTATTACAATTGTTGGGAAAAAAAGATTGTTGAAGAAGATGTGCAAAAATGAGCAAAAAGATGAAGTAGTGCAAACTTGCAAAATTAAAAATGGGTAAATAAGAATAGCTAACGCCTGACCTGCGTCTGAACAACAATGAGCACCAATATGAGCTGGTCGTATCTGGTTCGACCATTTAGGATTTTAGCGGCGGGAAGTGCGCTGGCCGCTGACTGACAGTTCGGAAATTGCAGCCCGTCAGCCCGTCAGCCGGCTGGCTCTCCTAACGGACGTGCGGTGCGCGTATCCGAGCGCAACGTCATGGCGGTGACTCTGTTACAGCTGTTGTTGCAAAAACCGGCAATATTTGTGTCCAAACTTAAGATTTTTATTTAGTGATTGAGCTATAATGATATAAGCGAATTCGCCTAAATAAGATAACGAAGGTTAAGATCATGTTGTGAATGGTGACTCTCCTAAGTAGAAAAATATAGCATGCAAACGACTCTGATATTCAGACGTCAAATACCTCAATTTATAATAACTAAACAATATTAAAATAATTATTTTAGGTAGTTGGCTAAAACGACCCCTGCGTGGAGCGGCAGTGTTAGGTGAGAATTAACTACGTTTGAATCTGTAATACAATCGACAATCATAATTTACTCCCGTGTTTGTTTGTTCAGATGTTTTATTGGCGGTAACGGGCGCGTCGACAGCACCAGGGCGCGCCGCCCCCCGCGCCGCACCGCGGCCGCACTTACATACAGAGAAGTTACTACCACAATAATTCTCGCCTTTGTTTTCGTACAGGGTTACCATCAGCGGTAGATTTGAGATATTTTTCTAATTAAGCGTAGAACGATAACATTAATATCCTTACTATTAAAAATTAATTAGTAATCTATAGTAATAAAAATAATACCATAGCATTGGGGATATACTAAGTTTGTTACGTTTTAGATATTATATCTAGGCGGGCTGCCACACTTTCATCGGAATTGGATAGTTTTTTTTTTTAAATTTTATTTATTAGAAAAACTGCAACATCATTACAGCTTAACCAATTTGATGCTATAATTTGCACAATCCTTAATAATACATAAATAGTAGTATAGCCAACATAACAATTCGCTTAAATAAAATGAAATTAAAGTGACACCACTTCCTACCTTCTCTAATTCTGTATGTAAATAGCACCTGCTGTATCGCTATAACCGATCATATGTGCAGATGCACAAACATGGTCGTTACGTCAGAGTTGCATGAGGATCAAACTGGATATTCATATAACTGGTGGATACCGCTCAGTTATTTGATTATAATGTACATAAAACATGCTCACAATAACAATACGATGAGGTAACAAAAGGAGTCTTTAGTCCAACTAGACGCAGATAGAAACGCTCTTCGCATTTCAAGTTATATTTTTCGTCTCTTGTGTGTTGACGGACAGTCTGGCTTACAAAAAAAACTACTACTAGATTTTTTGTAAGTCATAAGAAGCTCATTTATGATGAGGATTTGAATCTTTGAGCTTCACTTGTTATCGCCGATATATTACAAAATGTGTTGCACGGTATGTACACCCGAGAGCCGCCCCGCTTTGTGCAAGTTGGTCACCCCTGCATCGCTCTGTTTGGATGCAATCTAAACGGCTATGTTGACGTATAGATGGGTGTTCCATTGCTGTATTTTTATTGGGGCGTATTTATGAGTTTCAAGGTTATTGTCTGTCGCTGCACGACAGTCGGCTGCGCTCGGCCGGGAGCGGAGGTGAGTTATGTGGCTCGGCGCGGCGGCCGCAGATAACTTCAGCCTGTTCAGAGTTGTTTACTGTATAATAGAGTATCTGACATGCTTCAATACGAGGTGTCCATATATCAGCATTAATTAACACGTTAATATAACTCCAGTTCTCGCCTAATTTAAATCGGAAAAGAAGAACTTTAACATTTTACTTATTCCTTATTACATCTGCCAGTGAAAGTTCCGTCGAAATCGGAGAGATAATCCAGAGATTAGCGGGAATAAACAGACATACATAAATTGCAATTTTACAAAAGGACGCTCAAATTATATTTATTTAGATTTATTGAAAACCGACACATCAATATACAAGAATATTAAAGCAATGGAAAAGTGGTTAATACCATCCCATTTATAGGTGAAGACTGCAATGAATATAAAAGTGCAAAATTTAAATTTAACTAAAATTTAAATAATTAAATATTAAATTAAAATAAAATTGCAAAAACAAATTAAAACAAACAAATAATAATTATAGTTAAATGATTGTTATTTATATTTTATCTTATTATCATAGCTGCTGCTATCTCGACTACTCCCGGGTACTGAAGCCGATGTTAATTTATGACCTCCATAGGAGCCTATGTGAATAAATAATTTTCAAGCACTAAGCCAGCACTAACAAGTTTCTTTAAATTGGAACCATTCTAGCTAAAAATGCTTAATGCTGGTTCTTCTATCCAAAAATTACTTTTCTACGCGACATCCGACCAAACTCGCGAAAAAAATATTTTGAACATCGATTTGGGAACGTGTTAAGTGTACACAGAAGTGATCACCAATTACATGAGTCAGTATCGGGGCGATACGTCTGTTTGCTCGCGATAATTCGTCAGCTAAATACAAGGATTATTTTCATTCTGGCGACGGGAGTCAGTGTTTACTTACACGTGTACCGAGCGATAACGACACTGATTGGAGCAATGTGTCCATCCACTGTATCTATCGCTTATGTTTGCTCAACTCAAGCCACTGTCACTGTACTGCATTGGAAGTGTTAGATATCAATTGGTTGCAAAGATTTAGGTAAATAGATTTGTAGCGTGCAGCGACAAAATTACATTGCTCGTTTACATTTATTTAAGGCTAAATACGGCCCGCGGCATCATCCTCGATTAAAAACTATTTACTAGAAAAATCTCAAATAAAAGTAGCCTAAGGTAAACTTTATTACATCGACTACTTGCCAGTAAAAGTCCTGTAAAAATCGGTACGTACAGTCGTTTCAGAAATTAGCTGGAGCAAGCCGACAATACAAAAAAAATTGTATAAAATGTTATTCTACCGGTAAACGTACCATGTTTACATTACAATATGCATGTGATACCGAGCGGTTATTTTACACAAAAGATGGCCGAGATGTCGTTACAGTAGAGGAGCTGGTAATAATCGAACTAAATAATTTAATTATAAGTGCAAGTGAGTGCGGGCGAGTGAGTGCGGGCGAGTGAGTGCGGGCGAGTGAGTGCGGGCGAGCGAGTGCGGACGAGTGAGTGCGGGCGAGTGAGTGGTGACACGAGGTGATTGTAGAGCTCATTACATGTTCATTTGAAATATACTTTAGTAACGACCGCTATTCGACAACACGATACACACTTTATTTTTGCCTTATCGGAACTGATAACTTATCTCCAATGTAAAATCAAACCAACCAATAAATCACACCTCCTTGTCGCCAAGCACTGCGACCTAACAAATGTAAAAAAACGTATATTTGTTATAATTGTAATGATAACTATAATCTGATAAATTGCTTTTTCAACCGATTTCAAAAAGGAAAAGATTCTCAATTCGTATCTGTTTTTTTAATATTCGATCAACCGATTTTATAATCCTTTTTTTGATTTTTATGTAATTGTGAAATCATATTTTATTAATGATTTTAAAACTTCTATAATAAATAACGCACCGTACATACATTACAATAGATTACAATAGTCTAAACATATTTTAAAACGATGACACAACCTTACAAGTAAAGTTGTACGGCAATAGCGAGGACTGTGCGCCGCCGAGACGCGCCCGCTGTCGCCTGTCACAAAGGAATCACACGCCGCGGCGAAACGCAGCGACACGCGGCGACACGGCTGCACTCGTGACGCTTACACACTTCAACTTTTCCCGGCTCACCTTCCCTTGCAGAGTTTGGAATCACACAGAGGTGACCACTATTTTTAGGTAATTTCCGGGGACAAGGAACTGCACACAGTCCATGAACCCATAAAAAATCCTGGCCAGTTGCAATTGAGGTAGCCCCTGTGCGAGATTGAAGTCAACTGCACACACCACACTGGCCTCAAGTGTTCACCCTGACTCTGCTCTTCAAAATCTTATTCTCACCTAGCACAGCGCACGCGGCTCTTTACATCAAGTCTTCTTTTATAATCTTTCTAAGCAACTGCTTTACACGATCCTATGTGTTGTTAAGTGGAAATGCAGTCCTGGACGGTAAGGCGCAGTAACTTATTAAATGCCTATTGACTCTACTTTAGACAACACCTACAATGTAAGCAAAGGGCAAGACAGACGCGAGCAAACTATTCCAGTTCTTTGATGTACGATTACTTAAAGTCGATGGGTAATTCATAATGTTCACATACGAGTAGATAGTTGTTCTGACCTATGCCGACGTAATGCCGTTCTATAATTGTAAGGAGCCGAGCGCGGGCCGCTCGCGACTGGCAACGTTACTAACAAACGTAATACAAGTCTACTTACTGATTTACATTTTTATTATAAAACTGTATATAAAATAATGTGGCAACTCTAGCGTGACACAGATGCGCGCTCGTCTCGCGAGGCGGGCCCTTGTCTCTTTGAGGCGCAGATCAAAGCACGCGCGCTTCTATTAGCCCTGATTACAACGGCGCACTCGGGCGCCCCGCCTCGCTGGCGCTTCGCCCCGCCAGCGCCGCGCCACGCCCGGCCGCATTGTCTCTCGCGGCCGTCGCCGTGGTAAGAAGCTGTAGTGTCATCGGAAGTTTAATTAGCCGTCCCGGCACACGGCGCACCGCCGAGGGTATCCGGGGCTGGCGTGCGCCGGCCGCGCTGTCAGGTCTCGACGAGTTTTTGCATAACAAAGCTTTGAGTTAACGAATCGTTGAGGTGAGAGGCTGCCACTTGTGTCGTTGAGTTTTCCTTTTGTTTACACAGATTACAGTGTTAAATGTAGCAAAATTACTGTGGACTGTGGATTCCAAAGATATACCAGGGAACTCCAGAATGTACGAAATGACCGTGACTATGAATGAAAATACAGAATATAGGCACCAGAATTTGGAAATATGAAACTGCAAATCAAGGAGAGCTGTCTGAAGCTTGGTCGATCACATTTTAATTTATGTCAATTTCGGTCGATCGGATTGATTTGATTTGATTTGACGGCATTCTACTAGCAAAGTTCAAGCTTCTTAGGAATGGGCAGCCAGAATGTTACTAATATGAATGATTGTTAGTAATTTTTTTAATCTTTAATTCAACACAAATTTTATGCCAATTTTACGTGGCGTTGGTGGTGTAATGGTCAGCATAGTTGCCTTCCAAGCAGTTGATCCGGGTTCGATTCCCGGCCAACGCACAATATTTTTTCATGTTAATTTGTTGTTATCAATTTTGTTATCATTCGTCAAAATATATATCATAATAAGTAATGCCATATGGATTTAATAATTTTTGTTGCGTATAATGAACGTTTAGAACGACAGATGGCGTTGCTTGTTTATTAAATAATCGCCGAACTGTTACCCTTTTGTTTCATTGCTCCTCTTAGCGTCATATTTTCTAATTAAACAAAAATAGAAGATAAAAAACACTGCAACAAAAGTCGCTGCCATTACAGAATATGCTATCAATTTAAAATTTACAAGAGTTCTCTTTGTTCTTTATAAGGTATTTAATATTATTACTGTTAACGAATTTTTCTGATTACTACAGGAGCATGATAAATATGAAAAATAAACCTAACGCTCTTTTTAACTTAGCGGGGTTTTTGCAGAAGGAGAAATGCAGCCGTATGAAGACTACGATACTTAATTTGTCTTAAAAGGATTTTCTAACACATCACAGTTGTGTTTACGATGTTTTGCTTTACCGCAGAGGTAACACGTGGGAAATCAGCAACTGCAATAAACTGCAATTAGGAATGGTCATTACCAGCACCGGCGCCGGGCGCGGACTGAGGTCGCTAGCGGAGGGCGCTGTGCACGGCCCTGGCGATAACAAACGTCTGTAGCAATGAAACTCACCATTACGCGGTGAGCAACACGCCGCCTCCTCAACATTTGAAAATATTGCCAATTAGGTTCAAATTGTTCAGAGTCTGATGTGTTTGCTTCCAGCAACGGAAATTGTGTCAAATGTCAATATTGGGGGAACTGTATGTCTCACGAAACATGAGGCAGTTCCCCCTGACCCTTGTTACCGTGCATTACGGTATATATTTGTCTTCGTTATTATTTGTTAGTTCTGGCGGCGGTTAGTTTCCCCTGTTCATAATTGTGCATGATTGTCTTGGTACAAAGTTATTGGTAGCTACGTGCGGGGGAGAGGAGGAGCGGAACTACATATTGTTGTATATAAAGCAAATTGGCACAAATATCAAAGTATTGAAAATTCTTGACTTCCGTTCTCTCTTTCAATTAGGAACTAGATTTTCTCCGATATGCGTAGGAAACAGCTTTATGGACTGCATTCGACTCTTCGCAAGGCTGACGGTCACAACGGTGGGAAAGAATTCGGTCGTCGGAGAACCGAACTGCTCTTCGTTGCAAGCGGAAGCTGGTATGCTCATGGTATGGTAAGCTGGAGCCCCAGCCGCAATTAACTCAACATTTTTCTCGTCGCTGGATGACATGACAAGCGACGCGGTTGACATTCTCGATGTCATGTCACTATTACTAAGTGGAGCTTGCGTTTTACAACCCAACGATTACGACGCAGACGTATCATATTTTAACAGATTTTAACCGATACGGTAACACAATACAAACGGAACGGTACATCAATAGCGGCATTTCGTATTATGAAATAGAAGAAGAAAACCTCTCCGCGACATCAATTTTATTTAGAACCTTGTAAAATGTAAACAAATGAAATTTAAGTTCATTTAAATAGTTAAAACATGAAGTGGCGGGTCGTGAAGTGTGCGAGCGCAGACGTCT
Organism: Meandrusa payeni; assembly: GCA_029286785.1. NCBI lineage: Eukaryota > Metazoa > Arthropoda > Insecta > Lepidoptera > Papilionidae > Meandrusa > Meandrusa payeni. The sequence continues at coordinate 203,359 of JAGSMX010000039.1, forward strand.
CCAGCGGTCATTGACGGCGACCGGCGGCATCTCCGTCCATTGAGATGGCAAACAGAGATGCTGCAAATGAACTGAAAGGATCTAGGTCGCGCTTGCGGCGGCCTGCTCCGGGCGGCTATTGCGGAACGTTCGATACAGCGGCACTCACTTAGAAAGTTGCAAATATACAAGTCATTAACCTGGATGAGCCATGAAATTTTGGGTCTTAGTTAATAATAATGTTTATGCTGTCATCAACTTTCTTATGCAGAAGATGGCCCAGAGGCCGTCCTCATTCTATATATGAGGACGGTCATGTTTCACGACACACAGAAGGACATACACTCGTTCCTTGGAAGAATCGGTTCATATTGCTGGTGACGACTCATTCCATGGAGAAATATCGTTGTCATACGCATATTTGGATATTGCCGTGATATGCTGTTGTTTCTCATTCTCTTTACAGATTATATACATTGCAGAAATATTTTCACACTTCACATTACACTTACGATTTTTGTACATAAATATATACTTAAAGGGACTTGGCTATTATTGGAATACTTTTCCGTCTTACCGCACTTATAATAATTTTACAATGAAGAAAGCACAACATATAAAACTATTATGATGGAAACTCTAGTGTCCGGCAAACATGTGTATTGTCTTTTTCCTTCATGGCCGCTTCTCTGGTGTCTAGCGTTACATCAGAGTGACAAATCTGCTTCGTTCAGAAATAACAATTTGCTACACAAGTTTCTCATGCGCCTTCATACTTAAAAGTTCTCATTTTGTCCCAAAGAAAGAGAATGAGATTTTTTTTATTAAGCCCCAATAGTTGTGCCCTCGGTAATATATATAAAATAAGGTTATAGTGAGCATGTCGAGATAGTACCCCGTATGACTTTAATTTCTTCAAACAAATACAGCAAACGCGCGGCGAAGGAGTTCTTTGGCTTAGAAGACATTTGCACGGGGCAAATAAAACTTGTATCATTTATCACGTGTCTTGTTAAGTACTTCCTTTTGCTGAACGGCAGTCCTCATTCCCTGAGCGCTAAGAAACAGTACTTTTAACCATCTCTCTAATCTCTAATCAATTCTACGTTATATCCAGAAAAGCATAACTTCACATGTAAATATTATTTTAATGAAATAATGTGATACCGAAAACGATCGCAATGGTCACTCCGTGCCAAGTCGTCGAGGTACTGCTGTTCACAAAAGCTCTGATTGTTATTCTGCCGCTGTCGAGGGTTGCAAGTGTTGGCGCTAATGCACTCGAAATTGTCAAGGGAAGCAAATTGACTAGTGCAAATCGTTATCTAGACAGATTGTTTCTGTTCACTTCAGGGTATACATTCAGCGCCCGTCGGTTCTTACTCCATCAGATCCACTCGACAGTGAGATGGCAAAGCGTGGAGTCACAAGTGAGTTTCATTAGGCAACAGCCTCCGAAACAAAAACGAGTGTACGCAACAATTCGCCCTCACTACTTCAAGTGCCCGCCGCCCCCCGCGCCCGCACACCTCCCCGCTCCGCGCTTAAAAGCCATTAACCGCGCCTTTGATCTGCGCCGCGCCGGCTTTGATTGCGCCGCTTCGACTGGCCACTTATAACTATTGCCTATGGTCTACGGGTGTAGAGTTACTTTTTTTCTCTCGCGGAAAATGTTTTCTTTCCGTTTTTTAAAATTTACCCTGTACGCTATTTTTCTCGTAGTCTTGTATTCTTCACATAGTAAAATTATTCTTACTTGATAAACAAAAAAATCAAAAACCTCGTGTCATGTTGAAATTAATAGCAACAAGTTGAATCCAGGTAAGACACGGGTTGTCCGGCGGACAGAGACAAATATAAACCTCACTTCATTTATATATAGTAGTTTTTTTTGGATTGAACGAATTGAAACTCAAACTCTTTCAACATAAAAATATAATCTTATTTTTTGGTTGTGGTATAATATTGGTAAAGTTTAATTCTTTAAAAAATAATCCCACAAATTGTGATTCGCCAATTTTTAATCATGTCATCTTAAACACAATATTGTACTTAAATTTGATAGGCCATTTCAGCAGCAGAGTGGCGCAGTGGAAGCGTGCTGGGCCGATAACCCAGCTAAAATATATTATTTACTATTTAATATATTTTCCTTGTTTATAAAGAAAATGGTAAAATGATAAACACAATTGATTATAAAATTATAAATCTTTTTATTTTTTAGTTCCTTTTATATTTTGAAACTCCGAGGCATGTAATCTGTAAATGGCCACAAATGTAGTTCTTTGAGATTTCGTCGGCAAAAGTGTTATTTAGAGACTTCAATTGGAATTTGGCTATGAAGAGGCTTTTCTGTGTTTCACCCTGTCAACAAAATAAATACGATGAACAGAGAACCTCCTCCTTTTTTGAAGTCGGTTGAAAAATGATCTCTTAGAAAATTCCTTATGGACATTGCAATGAGTCAAGTGCAAGACATTTTGCATGAGGGATTGAAGGTACGGAAACTTTGCACACTGTGGATACCGCATTACTTAACGGAAGACTAGTAGCGACCGCGTGTGGACTGTTGTACTTAAACATGCCCATTGCATTACGTCAACAGACAATCAGTCGCAAGTTCACTTTCCACTTTCAAAAATCTTCCGCATAATTATATTTTCCCGAGACGTGAAAGACAAACAGCGAGATCTCTGTGGTAAGGAGCCGCGTCTCTAGGATCGCATCTTATCCGATAGCTGCTTGTTTACACTGCGAGCAGATCGTTTGTGGGACGAGCCGTGGCGAAGTTAGTTCCAAATGTAAACCTAACACCGTGTACTTTTGAAGTGTCAATAGCAGACTGACAACAAAATCAGTTTACATGGTCAAAGACGCAAGTACGTTGCTTTGTACGAACAAGTGTACTTACAAATGAAAAACCAATTTAGCATTAGCTGTGAAGACCTATAAATGGTTTTATGTCTTGGTTCAAATATCTGGTTTAAAGTTGTATCTGCTAGTCTTCACAGAGACACAGAGAGACAGAGAACTTCGTAACATAAATAGTTACAGTTATGTTACGAAGTTCTCTATCTTCTTTCAAATTCATGCTCGACGCGTTAGCCGTCTCACATCACACATTTAAATGTGAATTTCTATAATTTCAGTATTTTTAAAATTTTATCATTCGATCTCGTTAGTTGACTCGGTGTCTTGTTGTCAGTCGAACTACATTCACAATATTTTTTTATTTTTTCATTTCTTATAATAAAGTTTTCCAACAGTATGTACAATCACACTACATATAACGACAAGCGATAGGAATTGTTATTTCTGTCTACTCTAGTTGTTAAAAATAAGTGCTATAATTTCAAAAGCTAGATTAGACGTGTGTCGAAAGGACGACTATATATACGATATTCTCTTGCAAGGATAGCGTAGCAGTCAGCAGCGCGTCACGTGACGGAACGTCAGCAAACAAATGATACAGGGCAGGTAGTGACGTACCCACCTTGCCAGCTTCCGGCTCAGTGGGCAGCTGTGGCGCGGGGCTGCGCTGACGAGAGTTCTTTGTGCATCCTAGTGACGGACCACAGCAAACGACGCGCTTGTGATCTCTTTGTAAAAATCATATTTTCAAAATATGTCGCTAGTAACAAAGACATAAAATATGCGTAAAAAGTACAAAGAAATAAGAAATGATCAAAGCGATTAATGCTTAAAGGCTTACGACCAGGTGTCACAGCCGGCCTGCTCCTCAAAGTTTCGATTGAAAATGAATTTGATTCGATATAATAAACGATGTCGATTCAAACTCGATTCGAATTCACCGAAGCTCGCAGTACAGAGCTGGCGCACAAGCGACCGATTGGCGTCACAATAGTACCAACTTCGATTAAATTTTGAAACGTATACTTTATATTCCAAGGCAACATCAAACAATAAGGTTGTTACTCCAGTATCCGTTTTTAATTTCGTGAACAAGTCAGCAGCTCGCCCGATGACGTAGTTGTCGGCGAGAAACTTTGAAGAGGGCACTATTTCGCGAGTTAAAAATTCCGTAAGCAAGGAATGCGAAGCGGAGGCTCTTCAGTGCGGCGCCTCATCAGGGATTCCCTTTGCCGCCGCCCGCCCTCGCGCCGGGATATCTTACTTGCGATTGGGACAAGTGTGCCGCGATACGGTATTGCAGGTTGCCACTTACAGCGATTTTGGTATTGTTTTCTTGGTTGTGAACACAAAACTGGCAGGTATTTTTTTTAATTAAAATAGGCTCACGTTTGAGTTCAATCTCGCTTCATGGAAGGCAAAGATGACTGTTCACTTTGGCTTTAAAAGTGTTCCGAAAAGATTGACCTCGGCAGAGTTCCACCGAATGAAGAGACAAACCGTTTCGTGCGTACTGGAGGAATAATTTACTCGTAACACGTTTGTCTAACGTAATATTCAATTATAACATTTAAAATATCAAATATGTTAAATGACAATGAGAGTTGGGGTGTGTCATCCTGCTACACATCAAAACCTTTACTGTCGTATGCGCCAGGAATGAAACTTATAGTGACAGTGGTCGAGTAGGAAAGTCGGATAAAGCTCGGTGCAGGCAGAAGTAATGAAATTTCGAATGTGAGAGCTCATATCTTACGTATAGTACACCTTTGCGAGGTAGAGCGAGGTAGCAATCGGCAATCTTTTCACAGATTTTATAAGGTTTCATATATTATATCAAATTATTTTTACTATTTAAGAATCCGACAAACACAGGCTCATTGGTACAAGCAGATTAAGATTGAAACCAATTCTCCAAGTCTTAAATCTAACTACTTAGGATGTAAAAAATAAATAAAATGAAAAATATTTTTTTTACAGATGGAGTCCGCCAGCGGATGCGCCGCGCCCCGTCAGTAAATCCTTCACATAACGTCATATACGTGGAAAGGTATACGTTAAGTGTTTCGTTCTTTTTACCTGAATATGTATTTCCCAGAATGTCAAAGCTCTCTTTTCTGGGAAAAAATGTTTAAGTGAAGCTCACCGCTCTCTGCCCGCCGCCGGGTTGGCGTGGTTACCTCGCTCGTCGTCGTCTGCAGCCGAACAAACGTTTTGCTAGACCTAGGTCTATCTCTAGGGTCTGAGTACGTTATGCTATTAATTAAAGTAGGCCTTTGAAGGTTTCGATCCTCAAGAGAATTTTAACGCCATAATGCCTCTTTTAATAAATCTTAGTAGAATTTATCATACATAATACATTTCATAGATTTCCTACTTAATTGATTTACAATTAAGAATATAATGAAGAATATAGAAGTCTATATTTCTGTATGTATTGCTTACTTTTAAATCTAATATAAAGTCATTATTAGAAATAATTCTAGTGTTATTTGTTCTTGTTTATTTTATCTTCTCTTTGTGATCGCTCGTAGCGACGAGGCCGGGCGCACTTCTAGCTCAAGTTTTGTTTTCAATTTAATTGATTGCACCAAGTTAAAAATGTGTCTATCTTAGTCTATCCTAGTCTATCTTTTTACATAAAAGATTAAGATCTATATAAAAGATAGAGAAAAAACAAAAATTCATGTTTAATCTTTCATAGGGCGCAAGGGCAAATACTTTCGTCTTCCCTTCATCTCCGCGATAATAGTATCTCAAACACCTAAGTTTTCGCAAAAGCGTCTTCAAGATCGATTCTCCTCGGCAAGCCTGACGTCCCGTTCACAACGCACTGCACCCTCGCGGGCCCCCCGTCGGCCTGCCGTCTCCCTCGCACCCCCTGCGATAGCGCCACTTTCTCTTGCCTCGCAAACGTCATTGCGTGGCGCATTGTCTGACCTCACAGGCCGACTCAAATTAAACCTTGTTTAGATAATTCTAAAGTTGCAACTGAATTGCCGAGCGGAGGTGGAAAGGAAATTGGCATTTACTTCTAGAGTAGAAAAGGCAGTTTTCCGCGGCACAATTCCAAAATGCTATCCGACAGTACGTCGGAAACTGGCCAACTTTACGGATAAATTTATTGTAAACAGTTTTTATTGCTTGAGTGTTAAGGTCGAAGTTTGTGGTTTTTCACGTTTTGAAATTGTTTGATTAAATATGTCGCTTTGTACGTATAGAAGTGCCGCGAGTGGCCGCATTCGTTGACAGGTGCCGGCACGCGAATGTTTTTGTTATATTTTACAAAGTTTTCTTTTTACGATGGCAAGTTACTAGTCCGGCACCTGACCCTAGAGGTCCGATCCGCGGAATTCGAGCGAGTGCGCGTTAGTGTTTCGTTTCTTAAGACTGCGGAGGTCAAATATATATATCGGTGCTTATTTTTTTGTAAACTACTCATGAACAATTCGACTCATGAAGTGAAAAGTATTAACGAATCAAATGTACTTGATGCTCCGTCATTTTCTGTGAATCGGAGGACACCGGCGACGGGAAAAAAAAAGACGGGAAAAAAAAAGACGGGAAAAACGGGGTAAGAATCTAACGCGTAATATATTGTTTAGTTATAAATTAAAAACCGTATTACGTCAAGTTGTGTCAATCAAATATTTTAAACCACTATTTTGTAAACGAGAAGTAATTGTAGATTACTATTTAAATGGTATAAAGTCGGCGAGGAGGTAGCGCGTGGGTCGTTGACCTCCGTTGCCATGACGACGGCGGTCACCATGTGCGCGGAGTGAGGCCTCAGGGCCCAGCGATGGGGACTCCGCAGCAGAAATGTATGAAGGGTGCCATCCTTGATCTAATTCAGTGCTAGCATCGAGTTACATATGTAATAGAACATGGTGTGGTAAGTTTCAGCAAAATATAACGTTGTTTCAATATTTTCAATATGTATCAGTAAGTCATTTGTTGTGACGCCGAGTTATTGACAAATCTTTTGTTACTGTTATAGCGCTTTGAAGAATATCGGGTGATTTAGAATATTTCCGTAAGTTTCTAAGGTTTACCAAGTTTTAGTTTTGTCTTAACCGTAAAGTGGTTTCCGCATGAAAACGTTATCATAACTCTACTATGTAATACATGTTTATGGAACTGTTCAGTTACAATCGTAATTCGAACTTCAATATATATAATAGAACTCTCTGTGTATGTGTCACATGTTATTAATCGAGACTGTCATTTGATTTTATAAGTTCCTCCTCCCCTGGTATGTGTTCGCCCAACAATACGTAAGGTCCAATGCCAATAAAATTAGAGACGGAAATTGAACAAAAAATTAAATAAAATTAGTTTATAAATTCGATACCTATGAGAAAGCGAGTGTGAACTTGGTAACTGTACACCTCACGGACGGGGTAAAACTTCTTTAGCTCCATCTAAATGTTTGTATATATGCATAATAATGATACATGTATATACATATATTAATCAAACTTAACAGTTTATGAGAACAAGTACGAGAAACACCGAAACGTTGCGCGGCCGCCCTCTTTGTATTTCCGAATTATGACAGGAATATTACGGAATAGATTTGATCAGAATCTAACCAAACTCTCATCAAACTATTCTTGAAGTGCATCTCAATCGGTTGGCGTGTTATTGAGTTATTCGTCCGTTTGTGGCGCACATACTTGATGCAAACTTAAATCATATGGTTTTCTCATGAATCCCAGTGTCATTGGATCATTGGACCAATGAGACTAAGAAGAAGTTATGCGGAAACAAATATAAAAAAAATGCAGACGAATTGAGAAACTTTTTAAAGTCGGTTGTAAAGAGAGTTGGAAAACGTGGTCCCACCCCTTTTTTCCCTCTACAGTAATATTTGAAACGTAACTCTTTCTTCTTTGTATCTTCAATAACTTATATTTACCTCTTAACTTACTAAACGAAAAAACTTAACTTACTTATATCTCCCTCTTAACTTTCATTCGCCTCGACCAATCACACTTTTCGTAACGCTCTCGTCACGCATTCACCAGTTTACTCTCCTTTAAGCCTCACCTGACCTCGAGGCCGTTCTGCTGAAATACGTTTATTTCTTTATAGCAAATACGCGGATGGCCCTCTCGTGGCGTACAATGCGTCACTCCGGCGCTATAACTTATTTAATGTGTATGTTCTCTCTCTATTCCGCTGTGATGTTTTTAAAAATTCCATTTATGCTTCACAGTGGTCCCCTGATCGCCCACTTTATTTGCAAAGGTGCGTTGTCTTCTATACCCAGTCTAACGTATTCCGTCTGTGAACTATGAGATCAAATTTCAACTACAATTAGGTGTGCCAACGGAATAGCCCATTACCATGACTTCAGTTCTCATATGACACATGTATAAATGACCTATTTACTCTATTTTAAATCCACGCTATTCAAGCTTAGATCCAATTCTTTCGGTCGCTCCTTGATAGGCTGGAACCGGATAAAATTCCGTGACTCTACCGTTGTATACTTGCTATCGTTTGGTCGCGTGGCAGACTATGCCCTTATACTTACTTACTTGTTCAGACGTGCAAATGTTTTGCTGGACAAATAGAGATATGCATTCTGTGTCATCATAACTTTGATAAAATTTGTACTTTGGACAACCTTTGAGGTTGCACCAAAGTAACTATGTTGCAACATTGGCATGAAGGATTGAACATTCATTGCATAAGGCTACAAACCAGTCTGACATTTATTTGTATTTGCGAAGAAGACAACACGACAATCTGAACATCTTAATTCTAAATAAACAAACAATATACTGACTGGCATTAGAGGGTAACGCACCCGATACTCTTTTGGTGTTACCCTCGCTAGCTTTCTCGTGCCTTCTATAAAGTACTAAATAAAGATACATTATCTTAAAGTCAACCAGTGACTTTATTATGCAAACATGAGCTATTGTAATCATATTTGTCATATCATATTTCCGAGTACGAACCATTGTGATGTTCATTTCCCCTACATAGACCAACATACATGGTTCGCTACTGTTTCTAATCGGATTGCACACACTCATACAGCACTACAGCACGTAGGGCTCGACAGCTATTGTTTAACCCCATACATTAAATACTTTTATTGTCGATCGTAAAAGGCAAGCGTCAATTTGTTCGTGTCCCGGTTAGCGTTTGATTTACAGCGGCGATACAAGTGGGGCCGAATGATTGTTTACGATTTAGGGATTGTTAATACTTAATTTCTTTAAATTCGCATACCGCTAGGCTGTTGGCGCGTGAGCCGTTTCAGGAACTCTTGTCACTCTGCTCAAATTGAAAACGTACTCAGATCAATAACGGTCGTCACTTGTTGCATGGGAAAATCCCATTTGATTCGCACACCAATTTTAAATGTTTTCAGGTTTGTGTGCGAAAAGTATGCAATATAATTTTCTTTCCACACACTAACTAAATTATCTGCGTAGCACGTCTACGGAAAACTATGCTTTCGCAAAATATCACTGTGTCAGGTTATTTCTGCTATGTTCTGCGTGAGTAGTATAGTTACGACAAGCATTGTTATGAAGATGTCGAGAAAAAGCCTAAAAAAATTTAGCAATACACTTGTTTTTGGTCTCATTGCCGTTTAACTACTAATTGTTATATTTACTAATGTGGTTAATTTATCGTGCTATCGAAGTGAGAAGTGTTTCCAGTCACGCTTATGTGAATCGAGCTTTACGAGCCTTGTTGAATTACCGTCCTTAACTATGGAATATGATTTTGGAGAAGGTGGTAATTCATGTCAAAAGTTATTTCTTTTTTTAGTTAAACGTGGGTCTGTGCTGCTAGTCTACGTTACGATCCCACCATCCCATCACTAACGCCAATAGATACCCAACTAGAAGTTAGTCAAAATATTTGTTACGATGTTCGTTGATTTTGATGATTTATTTTCATTTGAAAGCTGGTCCTTCTCGTGTTTCATTTCAATGTGGTCCAATTCTGACAATGGTATCCATGAGAAAACCATAAAAGCCTTAAATTCTTAATTTTCCTTTAAGTATACTCGTATGCACGACAAATGGATGAATAGCTTAATATCAATTTCGATAATTAATTTTATTGGAAAGGAAATATATTTCTAATATTTATATCACAAAATCAATGGACAGACCGTTTGAGAATATAACCGGTTTCAATTATATGAAATATGAAAAAGCCCTTATGTTTCGCCAACTGTTATCTGATTTTCACCGAGGTTATTTAGTTCCGTATGTAACAAGTGGTGAGCTCCAAAAAAAGCACTAAGTTTAGCAAATGATTTTTTTGAATGTAAAACATCAAAAAACGGAAACTTGTCAATACAAACCGGCTTAGATTCGAACTCCCGACCATAAGATCGTATAGTCAAAACATCAAAAGAAGTATATACAGTCGTGAGCAAAAGTAAAGGATCGTTTAAGAAAGTTTGAATATCTCGGAAGATAAAGACGCTAGCTAACTGAAATAAATTGTGCATGGTAGACAATTAAATATCCTTAAAATAAAATAAAATATTTTTATTAATTTATTTATATTTATTTAAAAAACTTTAACATAAACGAAAAAGGATTTTTTACGTAAACTTAGATAATACAGTATTTTTCATTAAATTTTATTTTTATTTAAATTTTAGTACTCAGTGGGGAGGCCACACACTCTATTTTTGCACACGGCTATATATAAAACGAAACTCAAATAAAACATACGGACATTATATCAGTAATTACAACAGAAAGCTCTTAATATCGATAAACATTTATAAAATTTAAAATCACGACACAATTATTAAAATCGATAAAGCATCCACATTTATTATTTCCAAGATCTGTGATGTAGTGCCTGCTTTTTACCTTTTGTGGTGAGCCCTGAGTTGCAATTTCTGTTTATAACCGAAGCTTATTTTGAAGAGAGAAAGATCCGTGGTGGCTCAGTGTCCGGGCTGGCGCCTCTGGTTGCGGTGTACATTAGCAACTCAAATTCGATACCCGGTGGCGGCACCAATGAAATTGTTCGTAGCAATTTTAAGTCTCGATTTATATCGCGCTCAGCGGTGAAGAAAAATTTCCATGTGTAAGAAAATTTTCAAAGACATGTGAAGTCTGCCAATCCCCACTAGGTGTGCGTAGCGGCCTATGCCGTTATACTCTCTACAGAGATGGCCTGTGTAACAGGGGGACATACGTATAGGCTGTAACTTTAACTGTTATATTGAAGATAGGAGAACTTACTCATACTTTGTCTACAATCTATATGATCGATGTCGCTCCACTGGCTAAATAAGTGACGCCTATGAAATTATATGTTGTTCCTTAGTTGTGAATATTTGTTTGACGTTGAGTGGCGGTGTGAAGTGCGGCCACGTAAGGACAAGGGTGGGACGATTGATCGGTAGTCGAGGTGTGGCGGGGCCGCCACTATAGCTTCACACCTCCAGCGCCGGTGTCGCCTTACGGCCGGCGAGGGTGTCGCAAATTAAATTGCTCTTGTATTAGGTAGAGGGTAGTCGGCGCTCCCCTCGGCTTACGGAAAATTTGTCTTAAACACTACTTTTTGCTTCTTGTCTGATACATTTTTTTATTGGCATTTGAGATATTCTTTTACTAGCGAATTAGTAACCTGGTGGTAGTAAGTCGCCTAAAGTAAAATGCTAGTGGTGTGTTTTTATTGTATAAAGTTAAAACAGGACAAATTATTGTAACAATTTTTGTTTGTTAAATTTTAAAACGGCAGTTGTAACAGGGAGTTTTAACGATGTTATAACGTTTAGTGTGTCATTAATCTGTTATATTGTTGACGTTTATCTAAATTGTTTTTCTGCAGAGTTGATGTTTGTCAGTTTATAGCTTGTTTAGTCCTATGTGCTTGAATGTAGACTAACATTGGAGTCTGTAATTCCTACTTCTTGTATTGTCTATTAATTCAAAAAGCATGTGTTGGCCATACCAACGCCGCTTAAATCAGTAAATATTGTGTTATTTAAACATAAAATAATAAAAATAGTGCTTGTTTTGGTTTTATGTTCTTAAGAAAACGAAAAAATCGTTGGAATAACACCATATACTTCCCAGAGCACATGATTGTATATTGGATGCGGTGCATCTGCTGTCACAGTGAAGCCGATACGTCCGACAAAGTCACTTTTGAGCCACTATCACTCTCGGGAAAGTGGTGGAGGAGTCAGTCATATATTATTGTATGTTTTGTATTATAAGTATTTTAACGACAGATCTCTCAACTTGGAGAGTAGTCTTGTAGTTCTAATGTGGACGGCAATTTATTGTTCATTGTTGAAATCATTGTTTTGATGATATGAGGGGTAACTTTACAACATAAATAAATTTATATTAAGTATGTTGCTATTAATAATACGATGTTATAATTAATATTTCCCTATTTATATGATGTTAATTGCTACTCACACTCTTGCCTTATTAAAGGTAACGTAATATTGGCATGTCACTCAAATGACTACATTATTCTTAATGTAATTATAATACCTGTATGTACTATGTTTTTGCAAAAATGTTTTATTCTATTCCATTCTTTAATACAATAAATCACTTAGTAACATATATGCCTGAGGTATGGTGGTGACCTCGCCTCCCTTGTGATGAATCTATATTAATTGATAAAAATCATTATAAATATTAGCCGATGGATTCTAATAATTCTAAAATCTCGTATAATTTGCGTATTCACTATTTCTTTAGTGCAAATATATTAGCAGCAAAGTAAATATATGAACCAAAAGCATCATCAGCCGCAGTTCATCCATTTTATAATGTTATGGTCAGATTATGCAATGATTTAAGCGTGGAACATATACTATGCTATGTAACTCATTAAATGACAAGCGGTAATAAGAAATTACACGAACATGGAACTAACAGTTAATTAGCAGAACTAACAATTTGTTCATCAAAGCAAACACGATCGCGGCATCTAAAACGAACTCATAGTTTACGCGTTCTTTTGAAGCGCACTAAATTTTATGGTCGGAATGTAACGTAGCCGCAGCTGGGCGGGGGCGGGGGCGGGGGCGGGGTGGGGTTGCTCGTAGCGCGCTTTTTACCGCTTTAGAGCGCAACTTTTCTATATATGAAGCGTCGCTTTAATTTTCTTGTGGGCCTAATTATTCGCCGGCTTATTTTGCGGCGGCGCGAGGCGACGAGGTGAGGAGACTCGTGCCCTAAGCCCTCACTCTGTCGGGCTGAGTGCGTGCAGCCGCCGCAAGGTGCCGAAAATTTAAATTAATTTAATCTAATTAAAGGGAACTTAACTCGCTTTTGGATTTTAAACGTTTATTTTGTAACGGGCTGTAATCTGCGCGGCTTTTTTGTATTCATGATTAAAAGTTAAAATAGATTGCATCTTTAATCGTTTTAAAATATTTAGTATATGTTATGCTATGTGTGGCTTGGTAACTTGCAGATTTTCATTGTTCAGAAGAAATTGGATGAAAAATTAAACAAACAAGTGGCTCGTTAAAATGACTGTTGTAGCCGTTGTTAAAATGATTAGTGAACTATTTCTGCCGGTATACGTGCCGGCACCACATACGGGCCGCTGCTCTTCCTGGCAGCTATTGAGTCACCAAAGAAAGACATGCCAAAGGTTTTGTTGGGGTGATTTTATATCATACGTTCATAACAAATATATTCATATGAAATTAAAAAGATACCCAGAGACTTTAGAGAAATATGAAATCCTGCGCTACACTATGATAGGCCGTTATTATCTTATAACGCGGTGGTCGAAGAGATTCCCAACAGATCGCACAATGGCGCTAGTGTTCGAACGCGTAACAGTTTCTATGGCTACGTCAGTTGCTACTTGCGGGCAGCACGGCGGCGGCGGGGCTCCGGTCTCCGCCACGCACACAGCTGCGACCATTGCAATTAAAGAACTCGCAACGACATTAATTAAAACCTTATCCCGGCGACCCTCGCCCCGCACCCCGCGCCCCTGCACTCCCTCACGCCACTCTAAACTAGCCCTCAGTGTTTACTGAGGAAATTTTGTTTAATTAAGAAATTCGTCATTTTATTTGGTCGTCCAATCGTCTTTAATTTTTAATGACTATCTCGGTCGCGGCAAGACTTGGAGTAAGTTTTGTTGAGTTTGCCTTTGAGTTGGGCGGGCTTCTTGATATCACAATGTTGCCGGTGCAGCCGGTTGTAGCCGGTTGCCAGCTAGTGGTAAAAGGAACTCTCTCATTAAAATTTAATTTTAAATGCGCTAGTATAAAGTAATTAATGGATTAGATTCACGTTTTGCCGATGAACTCGGGAGCCATTGTCATTAATATTATAAACCGACATTTTTCATTATAAAGTTAAGGTAAATACTCATACTCATATATATTTTAATATGTTTCGAACCACAGATTACTCAGCAGACGCCCTCCGCGCGCTGGGGTCTGCCTCAGCGAACAATATTGACTGGTACGTACTCCGCTGTAAACACTCATTGAGCGTGGGTGATCTGAATCTGGAGACGTGTGTCGCCGTCTAGGATACGATACTGTATCGCCGGTTTCAGAGGAGAACCGCTTAACCACTGCACACAATAATTTATCAAGAACTCCATATTGAAATGGCGCATTGTGCTGGTTCGTTGAAATTCGCGGAGAACTATAGAAAGTTTGCACCCAGAAGGAGGAAGTTGGAAAAAGAAAAAGGGATCGGTGGTCTATTGTCCGGTCCGCGGGGTCCCACTTAATTAAACAATCGGCTGTTATAGCCGGCCCCGGGCGGACAATAAGCCATTATTGTTTTAAACTGACCCGCGGCGACGCGACTTGTCTTTTTTCCGTCGGTTTTCTTACGCCCCCACTTATTTCGGCAGCGAACAATGATTTCATTACAGTGCTCGTAGCGGCCGTCTCCGCGCATCCTTCTGTTGTTGCTATAATAAGGCGGCGAAACTCAGTTATTAGATGTAATATTTTTTACTTTGTTTGCAGATTTTATGCGAAATAAAAGCATAATTGTCTTGTGTGATCGACATGACCATCGCAAAGGCCGCCAAGGTCCGCGTGACTCTGACGCAGACCAGTGTCCGATATTTTGACATCAAACGTTCAGACTTTCACTAGCTGAAAATGAGTTGCATTGTCCTTCGGTTTACTTTCTGCCGCTTCTCTCAGCGATAATATGAGATAGACAGCAGAGACTACACCGGTTATATGACATATGCCTTTTTCTTTACCTATAATTTTTGTCTCTCGTACTTATCTATATAAACGAGAGATCGAAGCTTCGTTGTCCGTTTCACAACAATCTTAATTAGTCCTTAATTTAACAGAGAGGTTGACAGGTCAAGGTCGAGGACCTCCATGATGATTTGGCCTGGCCACATATTTAAGCAATTGATTCTTATTTATTTTTAAAGACAAAAGTTCATTGACACGAGCTGGCTTGTGGCCGTGCAAACCCCAGACAATCGGACGACCTACCATTGCATGTTGTAAATGTAATGAAATTTTCATATGTTAGTTTACTTGAATTAAAAAAAAAACATATTTGGCAATACGGTTTCGATGAAACGTTTACAAGAAATCTGTCACAGCTCATTAAAACTTGGTCCATCGCATGTTGCATAGTTGATGACACACAGTGGATATCAGCTAGGAATGCAATTTCGCACAAATCAAACATGTCGGTCTCCGGGCGGAGGGTCAGTGTCGTGCCCTGTGCGAGTATTATCTGATAATTGCACATTTGTAGCCTCTCCGCAAGGGCGCGGCGCACTGCCGGCTGTTAGCGACTAGTACTGTTCAGATTTATTTATGTCTCTGAATAGTTGACCAGAATATATTCTCCGACCCCATAGTGTTGCTGATTCATGAGCGAAGGTGATCGCTTAGTGCTATTTTACCGGTTCTCCTTTAAAAAAAACTTAATATTAATTATGTATGTGTTAAATGCTTAAATACGAGGACATCCGCACAAAGCCCACTGCGATTCAGCCTACGAGTATGTAAGCTAAGACCGGCAGTGTTATAGCTCGAATTATGAAAAAGATGAATGCCTTTTATTTGCACACATTCCCTCCTTAGTGGACATCTATACCGTGAAATAAGTAACTTTACTAAGTTTCAAGTCAATTGGGTGTAAAATTTTGGAGATCTCTTGACGAGTCAGTAGTATTTCGCCTGTATACAATACAATCACAGATTATAGAAAAACGGTAGTTCCTTTATAATTGTTACAATTCTTAATAGATAATTTACTGATAACACAATCATTTTATTACTTGAAAGTAAATCACGATGCTACGAGGAAATCGTCTAGTGCTAGTTTTAGTGTAGCATTGTAATAGCTTAGCTTCCGCTTAGCTAGAAGTGTAAATGCGTCGCTACCTAGGGGTGCGCAACCCCACTTCATTAGGGCTCGCCCTCGCAGGAGCAGCGCACGTGTGTCGCGTTCCTAACTGGGCTGGTCACCCTGACACCACCGCGCACTGGTCCCCGACTCGGTTTCCTTTCATTTGAATACTTAAGTAGGGATTTGTTTTTTATATCACGATGGTGACTAAGAACGTTACAAATTACAAAAAAAAATCCAAAGCAATATCTTAATCTCAAACAAAAAGTCCGCAATGGAACATAAAATTCATTATACTGTAGTATATTTAGTTTATGTATACGCCGGGGAATGAAGTGTTTTTCTTTACATATAGGTTTCTATCAATTTATTTATTTATTTTTATGGAAGATCTAAGACGCAAATGCGCATGCGCATCGCCTGCCACGTCAAGTGTAAGTGCGTTGCCAAACTATATTATGAAGAACCGGGTCGCCGGCACCTCGCTATGATATGATAGTCCTTCTTTATTACTGGCATACTTTCAAATTGGCACTCCACGAGGTCTGGAACTTTCCTGATCCTGCTGACCTACTCGTATTTGTGCAATAGCAGAAGCGACTGAAGTGGCATAAACATAAACATAAGATTTAACCAAACAAGCTAAGAGATGATTCACAGAACCAGAAGAATATATTAAAGGTTTTCACAAATATCGCTTTGTGAGTTCCAGAAGTACTTTAGAGGAATAATAGCTGAGAAGATCAATACGCTAGGATTTAGAGATTCTTTGATCGAGAAAGTGGTTCTTCTTCGAACGCAACTGGACGTTGCATTTATTTAGTTATTTTAATCTGTGGTATTCGTACCCCACGCGCCGGACAACCTGCTTATTCGTGCGTAGTTGTTTTTTTTATCAATGAAAACTGTGTAAGGAAAGCGTTTGCGTTGATATCGGCGTACGGAGCGTTTCAGTAAGCGTTGCGTATGAGAAAATAATGTCTTCATTCGTCGGGAGTGCGAGTGGGTGCATAATAATTGAGGGGCCAGGGTACAGTGGTCCCTGCCGCCGGCCGCCTGCCGGGAATCATTACAATTACGCTGAGCTTGACTTGCAAAATTTTTGATTTAAAATACATTTAGGGCTCTAGTTCCGTTACGAACAATGTAATGGCGACACCTAGTAGAAAAAAACGTTAGAGAAGTAATAAAAAAAGCTGTTTACAGTAACCTTAGTAAGAGCAAGCGAACTGTCTGCGAAGTCTGCGATCAAGTTTAATTCGGTTTGTAGTCCCAGCATGGATATATGGATGTACAAGAGCCTAAAGAGGTGTCATGAAAAGACCGTGAACAATGAAAATCCATAATCTCTGCATACCCCCGACTCGCTTTTCTTCATCGAGTGACCGCTCGCCGTGGCCACTGCTGCAGTTAAAGCCCGGGCTCCACAGTTGACTGCACGTTAGAAAATATTTGTATTAATAACGTATTATAAAATTGGAACTAGCTCCACATAAGTTGTTTAAACGTCGGCCCCATTGATGAGTGATGAGTTTGCTCCTAACAATCCAGAAAATGGTAAAGAGGACGCGGGTGCTTAACTTCGAGACAGTTACAGTTTTCTGCGCGCCCGTTGTTACTTAGTCTCCAGTCGCTAATTATAGTTATACAAATAATTACAATTATTCAACATTGATTTTTTAAGGATCGTCATCGTAGGAAAAGCTTATTAAAAACCAAAATATTTTTGAAAGAAGCAGATCACGAAGTGAGACGATCGTCTGCATCTTGTATGAGCACCAGACAGAGGTAATAAATGTGTGCAAACTTCGAGAAACATAAAGACAGACGCTCCGACAGGGACCTGGCCGGATGGAATCCACAAATATGCAAATATGATGTAAATCGCACCCGGTGCGGCGAAAGTTTTTTTTATTTCCCCGCGGCGGACGAGCGCCGCTCTGCGATATTGCTCATTGCCAACTTTTTTATTTTTGTTTACCGCTTTATTTAAGTCTCCTCGCTTTTCACTTGCTTTCTTTTATATTTTACACATCAACAAGGCTTCATTTAAAGCCGCCTCGGTACATTTTACTTTCTGACTTAAATACAATTACAAGAGCGTGCTAAATGTTTTACCAAATGGAGACATCGCAATGTAAAGTAAACTGGTTGGATATTAGAATACATTTGTAGTTATTGATAAAAGTCAATTGAGAAAAGTATCAATAGCTCTATAAATAATGCAACTAATTCTTTAGATTTATTTATGAACTGACATATCCAGTAGACGTAGACCTGACGCTGTATCATATACCTTACAATGGACCATATCCAATGTATATATTTAAAGTAAATGTGTGACCAATGCTACAATAGATCTTACACACAAATAAGCACTTTCAACGTGCATGCGCTTATATATGATATTGTTGTTTGGGGTTGCCCGAAATCGATAGACTCATAGCACTGATATTATAATTATACTGGTACGTTATTAAAGGATAAGGAGATTGAAGGAAGCTTGATGGAAGGCTGTATGCGTCTCTTTGGATTTGTTTCAATTAAATTACTTGTGTCCCTTTCGTTCTTAAATCTTTAGACCCTAAACACTATATATTAATGTAAATAAATTTATACGACATAATGTATTAATTATATGATTTTCTTTCTCATTACACTTATTAGACAGACAGACTTAGGAAGTGTCTTGGAAAGAGGACGCTTGTGGCCGTTCACTAGATCTCATTTGATGTCAAGTGATCATATCACACATCGATCTCTTAGGCAGGTGTCCTTGAGTCACTCGGGGAAATTGCTATTTATATTTCAAAATATTTGATGCAGGAAAAGTGATCTGGAAATTACACGCGATACGGCCACACATGAGCGCTGATGTTCGGCATGATTGAAATACCCAATGATTACGTTTTGTATACTTGGTGACCCGGTTCTTCTGCATGTACGATTCAAAGGCAAAAAGGATTGCAAAGGAAATTTCACTCTCTAATTACAAGAGCCGAGATATTTTAGCCAAATTGTTACTAATTTAGTTTCGCAATTCGAGGGAAAAGAAGCACACAATTAAGCCACGACAATTTGATGTTGACCTCATTTTGCTATACTTATGTAAACATTTCCCGGCCTCATAGATGTGAAGTAACTGTACCAAGTATTAGATTATTTAGTTTATTGGTAGTGTGCAAAGCATAAAATCAGAGTTGGAATGGGATAATGGAATTCTCTTTTCATCTCCCGGTTAAGGTTATTCAATGCCAGCTTCGTCCATTTGATTGTTTACAAAGGAAAGCGGTTGTATTCGTCGTTGACAAACTTGTATCCGATCTCTATTTTTAATATTTGATCACATTGACTACTAATGTCCTAAGAAATTGCAAAAACCTTAATTTTGAGGATTCGGCTCGGCTGTCCGCCCCGCTCCCCGCTCACCGCTCCCTGCCCCGCCCCGCTGGGCCGCGGTGAAATGTGAGGGTGCTTTATGTGCGCGTCATACGCTCCGACACCTCAACTAAAAGTAAGAGGTATTGTACTTGGGGGTACAGCCGGGGAGGAAAGTGTAACATTTATTTGTTAATATCACAAGTTTTGAAGATAGAGAGACGAACAAATTTTATGGTAAAAGAGTGTCGATTTAGATTACCCCAGGCGAATATACGTCCACCAGACGAATTATTAAAATTTAATATAAGGAAATAAAGGTTATTTAAACGAGACTTGATGACAATAGCCTTATGTTGTTATGTGGTATCGCTGTCTCCACATAAACCACACGATCCTGGCGTATTCTATATGTTCTTAACACTACGAAGCTCTGATGTAATTAACGATTACGTTGACTTTTAGCAACATTGCAATCATTCTTGGGTCATCACTAAATCAAAATCAAACTCTATTATTACTCTACTATTCTCTATTCTACTATTATATTATATTATACCATTCTTAAACTCTACTATTATTAAATTAAGTTAAAATACAAGCACCGCTTGATAATATACAAAATACAACCACACAGTATGAAAATACTGTGTTGTACCAGATACGAGGTTTGATCTATTGACTTGGTCATGTACAAAGAAGAAATATAAAATATAGGGAAAGAAAATAACATTTCGCTTTAAAATATGCAATGTAGTATCACATCGGTTTAGTAATTGTTACAACACAAGTGCGTGATATGTTGCTAATATACGTACGACGTACACAATCTCTTGTCTCCCCGAGTGTACGCGTAACAAGTACTCCATCACAGATATTGGCGCTACCTGCTCCCATCAGCTGAGTCCACACGCCCCGGAGCTACGCGTCTGTGGACTGGTTATATTATTATTATTTTTCCAACGTAAATAAGTTTATTTAAATAGGGGCTTTATTTTTGAACCGATTATTTAGTTGCGTTTAGAAAAAATTGTGATTCAAATGTCCTGCATTTGAAGTTAAATTCCACGATAGTGTCAGCTGAGCCGGGTACCGATGCAGCTTGGTGAAAATCAGACTGCTATTGCTGTTTACTGCGCTACAAAAAAGGGTTCAAGAATGTAAGGTCCTGCTTTTTTATAGGTATAATAAGAGGGCGTCCTACTTAAAATCTGATAGAATGGGGCGTCGACTTGTATTAATAAATTTGATATTTTAGTTTTTTATGGAAAAAAACTAATATATTCGAGATTTTTCGCAGTTTAATTTCCAATTTCCTCTTGTTTGACTATCGCTGTAGATCCTCTTTACTATGATATATTGAGAGGTATTTCAAGTATCTGAAAATTTTAAAATCCAATTTTAATAAAAAATTAAATCGCTGCAAAATATTTGAAAGTAGTTTCATACATTGTGTGACGTGGTCGGAATATAAGCTACGTTAATGTTCAATATAAAACAATATTGATATGTTGTATGCTGTGCAATAAGTAACAAGCCCTCTCCGAACTTTTACTTCCTCTCTTGCCTCGTGCCGATGCTACGTGCAAGCCTACGTGGAACGAAGCGGCTACGATGCCCACGGGAGTCTACACTCCAGGTCATGTCGTAGATTGTGGATGGCTATGTACACGGAACACACATTTACATAAGTGACGTAACATAGTATATATTTTCTATTAACTTAGTGTTAGCCAAATATTGTTAGTAGTATTATAATTAGTATTACATTATTTAAGACTTATGACTTACTTATTGTTCTCAGCCGACTGACCATCGAGGCTGAGTTGTTATTAAAAGATAAGTAATATATACAGAAATTGAAAGCCTGACTGTACTGACGTTATTTTTATTCGTATAAAATTGTAGTTAGGATTTTTGTCACGCTATTAATTCTTTCATTTCCTTGTCTATATTCTTACCACAAAACCACTGGTGCGTTTTTATGTCATATATCCTATTTACTATGTTAAAGAACATTTGACTCTACTCTCTATTCACCTAACTCTCCCTGGGTCCACGGGTCTCTATTTATTATATATCTATTTTATATATTTGAAATATTTTTATATGTTGCTTATTTTCTAATTTGTTGTTTTATTTACATTTTGTAAATATTCTTACTACTTATTACATTTTTGCTTATTACTATTTTCCTCTGGTTTAATGTAGTACGATCAGAACAAGTTAAAGGACAAAACTTCAGTCAAGCTTTTCTGTGAAATGATATGTTACCAGGTGTTTCCGTTTGAATTGTATTAAATCAACGATGTTTATCTCCCGTTCCCGGCCTGACCACGGCGTGTCCCGGACATATTGCAAAGGAGTAACGCTACTTTAGTGAAGTTGTGTTCATTTGGAAGGCCTACACAAATTATTTTGCGTCTCATTTGAAACTTATATAATTATACATAGGGTTGGTTTTACATTGACACATGAATGCAAAATGTTTGTATGAATATAAAGCGCCAGGCTTTGTGCCGTGGTCAGCAATAAGAGGAAACGGCGCCATCTGTCGGCCGCTTTTGCTTCCGGTCGGCAACTTCCTGCTAGGGGCTGTGAAATTTTGAATAGGATTATAATGTGGCTTATTAGAACAATGTTTGTGTCTTTCTTTACGGATTTTCGGTCCGTAGAACTTTCAGAGATAATGAGTTTTATATTATCATGAAAAAATGTTTGAATTTAATTCATAATGACGTTGTGTTGTTAAGGCAACTAAAGAAAAAATCCGATTTTAAGCATTTTAGATAAATAGGATTTTAAGTGGCGTGACAGTGAGCAAGAGAAATTTATACGTAAAGGTAAAAAGTTAAGACTTGTATCTCTGTTTATTTCCTTACCGTATACATAGGTTCCGTAGAATCTTATATACGAGTATATGAAATATGTAATCATGGGAGCGTGAAATTCCGGACGCGTAGCTTGCATGCTACGGTTCGATGGCCGGTCGCGACGTAGCTCTACACCTGTAGCGCTCGCTCTCCGCTCTGGCGATTGGAAAATAGGCTCATGTTAGCTGCTTCGACAAGTTCGCGTTTTTGTTTTGTTTAAGAAAGAGTACGACAATGTTTCTCTCTATTGTATTGCTTGAAGTTTATGTTCTAAGTGATAATTGTTTAAAAATAAAAGTGGGTTAGTTTCTTCTACTCAAACAGAGAAACTCATAATGATATTCGCCCGGGGCACATGTCGGCTTCTGCACGCCCGCACACACTTGTCCCCCTGCCGTAGCGCATGTGTGGGCATACTTCGCGTGGACGTGGGAGTGTGTTGCGCTGTCCACCGGCTAACTTGCCTTGAGGATTTTATGTTCTATCGTTGCAGAAGGTATGCCTCAGAAATTGACTCACATTTATTAAATACAACAACTCGTGACAACGTTAGATGGCTCTAGGCATGAATGGTACGCGACGACTCAATTCCATTTTATTTTTATAACAAGTGAAAGGATGCCGTGCGAAGGAGATCGCGGTGGCAACACACGAGTAGAGGTGAGGACAAATATTGACCGCACGGGCAGCGAGGTATCGCCACACCACACGACGGCCCTGTGACTTTACTATTTCATCTAGCGAGGAAACTTATCTGCATATTAAAATGGAAATATCAGTAATTTCTTTTTATACAGGGTCATTAATAATTCAACGTATTTCCGGTAGGAGGTGATAGGGTTGACTATTTGCAGTTGCCCCCTATATGTATAATGCAAAAGTGAACCATTTTAGAGTTACCATGTTTTTTTTAGCTTTTTTCTAAATAATGTCAAAAATGCAACATAAAAATTTGGAAAAAAGTATCAGTTTGGCGGCTCTCTAATGCTTTCGTTAATTGATTTTCAAAGTTATTTTTCGGGAAATTGGAAAATGTCTTGCGCTAGTTCGTGTGCTCGGGATTGAGATGGATTTAAAGTTATATGGGCACTAGGTTGTCTTCACATTGCAGATGTAATATAATTAATTTCTGTACAATACATCAATTGTGTGAAGCAAACAGAATACACATTCAAATAAAGCGATCTAACTGAGTGCTGATTTCAGATCTCTTTAATAACTAGGTTGGAATACAGCTCGAGAGTAAATCCTACTTACTACCAAGGAAAACTAATTGAATAGCTTCATAATAAAAGAAGCTTAAATGGAAAATTATAAGACGTTCAAGAATTGTAAATTACTGTTAGCTTTGAGAAGTTTCTAGAACAAATTCTTACTTAATGCAGCTCCAGTTTTAAAATATTTATATTAGTTCCTTGCGTAACTGGAGTGGGAACGTAAAATGATCATTTGGAATTCTTAATAAAAACTGGAGTTGTCTGTACGTTTATAATAATCTAGCTGCACCTGACAAATGTTAATTTATTTCTATTTTTTGTGTCGAACTTGTGTGATTGGCAATTGGATGTCAGTGAAAGTCGGTCCAGCCGATTCAAAGATTAGTCGGAACATATAGACACATTTTTTTTAAAAGAAACCTAGCAATATTTCTTTTTTTTCATAAATATTACTAACATTCTTGTTAACCATTCCAACTAAGCTTAGGCTTGTGCTAGGAGATGGTTCACGTCGATAGTCGAACGGTGGATTTGAACCCACGACCTTACAATTCGCAGACCGTACCCTAAACCATTAGACCATTGACGCATATAAACGCAATTCTTTTTGTATATGTTTGTCCGTTCAAAACGTTTTATTATCTTTATTAGTTTGGATGACACAGAAACATCTTAGTAATTTTATAGTTAAATAAAAAAAAAATAAGTCCTCCCATCATCCTCGTGTAAGAGACAGCATTCTGACTGCGTTTCAACCAGCTTATTGCAAGTGATATAATAATAAGCTACGTCGGAAACAAAACTCATTGCAGAAAGACATGAAACCCAAAACAGACCCAAGACAGAACTTCATTTGTTAAAGTTGAATTCTGAAATGATTTTTCGATTATTTAAAGAAGAATATCGTGCTATCAGTTAGAGATATTTTATTTTACTTAGTATGGGTCTATCATTTTATTTATACGTAATTTCAGATGTGGTGGACGTTTCGTAAGTGAAATGAAGGTGGAGCAGATCTATCTAACTGTATAAAACCGTAGCAGTATCAAGGTTTTAATTACTAGCCAAGAGCTTTGGGCGTGTCCTTGGTCATTCTGTCCATTAATTAATGAGTCAGAAGTAAGCTACTCGCATGTCGTCTGTAAATGAAATGTTATCGTAACCTCTTCGAATCCTCGAGATTCACGTGGTTTGTCGGGAGCGATGGCAAATTGTTTCACGGACCAATTAAAGGGTAGTTCGATGCATTAGGTGCAATGAGTCGCCGGCGGGCAGGGTGTGCGGCGCGGGGGTCGGCAGTAACTCACTTATGCAGCCGGAACGGTGACTGCGCGCTCAACAGATTCAATTTGCTAGGTTTTATTGAGTGAAAATTGCTACAGACTTTGCACCGTGCGGGGCCTTTGCGATAGAGCGCCGTCGGTGGATCCACTTTGGCACAGAGGAATTGATTCGGATTCTGTGATTGTGCAGATGTCTTGTTACTTTCTTGAGTTCGTTAACGAGTACTATTTTGTCCAAAAAAGACAATTATTGATAATAATAATCAAAACAATTATGATATTTATGCCTTACTTACTTATAATAACTTCCATCAACGTCTTTTCGCTGCATTTACAAGTTTGTATGTACTCGTATGTTAGAAATTAGCAACTGCGATAGCAACGTTACAAATTATAAAGCTGCAAAAAAGCTTTCACAAAACTGTTTTACCGTCAGTAACAGAGTACCAGTCCTGTTAATACAAGTTACGAGTCTATTCAATAACAGATAATAAGGAAGGCTTTTTATATAATACAGCTGCCATCTTTTTTTTTGTACAAAGAATAAAGTTGTAGGCAAACTGTTGTAAATATCATTCGACAATAATGACTCTCGGACGAATAGAGAAATATATTTTTAAAAGGAGTTATCTGTAATCTAAATAAACGAGGCCAATAGTTGATTCAACTACATGTATAAGTCACGATAAATTATTATACAAACTTTTCTAATAAATCGCCACTTAATTCTGCGCGGGTTTTATTTCGGTGGAGTGGGTCCAACTTATGTAGGAGAACTTTATAGATGTAGCTTTGCTCTTTGTACATTTCTTTACAAGTTAACGATCTACTTTACATGCTTTGGCATAGGTTTCCTTATTATTTTGTTCAATATCTATCGACAACTTGGCTGTCATCAAGACATATAAGAAATTTAAAATAACATTCTACTTTAACTGAAGTCTATTAACCAAATTGAACACCGACAGCAGATGTATTACACAGCATTTTCGGACACCTGCGGGGTAACACCGTTCTACAAATTTTACTCAATAAAAAGCTATCACATCCTTTTTGAAATTAGTAATATATACGAGTAAAATGTAAATCAATAGTCTTTGATCGCGGGCAACACCGCGGGACGCAGCTAGTTTATAAAATGATATATAACGTAACGTGAACTACCTATAATGATAATATAGTTTATGAATTTATAAAACAACAAACTTCTTCTACAACAATTAAACCGCCCTTCTCCTTATTTGATGTGAAGGGACGAATTTACGATCGCCTCGATATCTTGTGTGTGTCGTGTCTGCACGGAGATGAAGCTAATCAAAAGGCCGTTAACTAGCGGAGTCACGTGGCGCGCCTCGATGTCTGCGTCTTGCGACCTAATGATTGCGCCAAACGGGGTGGGCAGTTGTCCGACCATTAGCGCTTTGAATATTTTTATGACTTACTGGATCCTTAGGGCGTACGCATATGATGATGATTTGAGCACGTACCGTATAACAATAAGTATCTTTGCTATAATTTGATTTAATTAGCTGTAATGTCTAGTCCGATTGGCGCACAGTTCTCCCGGTGGTCAATTTGCAGGAGAAAAACAAAGTATTTCTGAAAACGCCTGAGGATTACAACGGGAAACACCTTGCTAGTTATTCGGTTTCATTCATTTTAATAAATAAGATTATTATTCATCGCTTCGCAAAATGCTTTAAAAAGTTCTCTTTTATTTAAGAAGTAAAAGCAATATCGTGGTATTGGCATCTTCGACACATTTTCATATTGAATTTGGTTAAGTAAAACATATAAAAACAGTTCAATTGGCGACAGCAATAAGTAATAAAACAAAGGACAAACGCACTCCAACAGAAGTGTTCAATTGTAAAGCGATTTAGTTGCGATCGGGCCCCGCGCCGTCCGCGCCGGAGGAACAATCGTTTGACGACACTTGTCCCCGACGCTCCGTACAACTGCCATAAAACTTGGCACCCCCGCACTGGCACGCTCTATGCGCTATTTGATGATGTCATGACTCTATCACTGTATTTAATGAGCTAAACGGTTTCCTTAATATCATTATAGACCTTTTAAAATGCGTTTCTCGCGTAACTTTCTCCCGCGCACTGTCAACCTGTGGACTCGACTGTCGCCTGTGTGTGAGAAAATTGTGCACGATGTCACAAACACATACAAAACAAAACATTTAAGTCAATAAAAACTATATTCTAATGAATTTTATTAATACCCACATATATAAAGTGTTGTTTAAAAAAAACTGTTTTGAAAATAGCTGAATTTACAAGTATGTAGAAAATAACGTGAACAATGTTACGAAGGAGATTCACCCGCAAATAATATTGTAATTTATAATTTAAACTTGATGGCCAAACATTCTCCGTGAATTGTCAAATGTGTGGTTAAGAATTTTGAGATAACCATAACAAAAGTTGTGATCTAAATGCTGTGCTGCACTTTCTTGTTTAATAATAATTATATTGTAAACGATTATATATATCTAAAACTATTCGGGCGAATGTTTTCAAAATGATGATTTATCAAACTTACTCAAAGAGTGATGACAGGATAATATTTCTATTAAGATAATAGTGATGTGAATAATGCGAAATGTATGTGTTAGAGGCACGTGCAATGAAGTGGGTGGGGCCTGTGAGAGGGCCACGGAGAATGCGATACTTAACGTCGACGTTTTATAAATTATTATGATTAAAATTGTTAAAAGAAAATCTATGAGCTTCATTTCGAAAACACCTTCAAACATTTCCACATTAATCAGCACGAGCATCGTAACAGCTCGCAGTCAAAGCCCAGTCCCTCACCTAACTAATAGAGCGGCGACTGAGTGCCGCCGACTAATAGAATTACCTGATACCACTCGGAACTTAATCAAATGAAATTCTCGCAGCAAATGAAATGTAAAAACGTAGTCGAAACTAACGGCTGGTTATTATGGAAGCGCACTGAGACGCGAACTGTCTCGCTCGAGCGCGAAGCGGAATGCCATGAAATGTAGCGGCGAATTCGCATCGAGCCGCGAACTTCCAATTCTCGCGTCTGCTCGGCTGCGCGACACACTCCGCTTGCCGCGATTTGTTGAGGACGGGGAGGAGATTCTCACACTACGAGCTAAAATATTGCCAATTATACTACATACTTATGAGAAATATATAGTTGTATCATTTGACTAGAAGCATTTTTCAAAATGCATCACGTTTTTTGTTCTCGGAGGGAAATCTTCGGCAAGATCCTACCTTGTGGGGAAAGACTGCGATTATGTGAGGTTCTTAGTTACTAAACCCCCCAATTTTTAAATTTCGTTCAGTTTGTATACGTAAACCGAAAAAGTTATTACGAGGCTTTAAAACGAGGAGTATTTAACATAAGTAAACTTCGTATTTAGTATCGTATAGCAAACGAATTCTCTATATTTGGCTTTATTTTTTTTTGTGTTTGTTAGATTAAAACTAAATAAAAGTAGAGGACATCTGAACACTCGGCTAACGAACCCGCTTTAAAGAAGCGAGCGAGCAAGTTGAGTGCAGTTGCCGGATCTCGCAATGAACTTCGCTAAAGTTGGCGCTAAATTTTCTATAGAGCGGCGCAGTCTTCCAGCCAGCTTTCCACCTGGCTGCGTAGTTAGGCGGGATTCTGTCCAGCACGGGGGTCTTGTGTTGCTCAAACTATTTAAAGAGTGTGACAGACTATTTCTCGAGTGCACACAACTTCATAGCATAGTGTTCGTAGTTTATGACTGCTTTCAGATTTATGCTTTCATCACTTTTCGATTGAATGTTAGAAATTGAGGCAATATTCTTATGTGCACGAGTAAGGACATTCCCCCTGGTGGTCTGTGCCGAGCCTGGCTTGTCTCACGCCGTTCAGTTAATTTCTGTTACCCTGTAGTATGCCGGAGATTTAGAATGATAATTAAAGAGCGATTCATATAAAAATCGACGTCATTATTGGCAAACACGTGCGGGGGACAGGTACACTCTTTTATCGTGGCTTTGAAATAGCAAAAATGACATGTATTTAGTTGGTCAATGATTTTATTTTAAAAGTAGGCAAGAAAGAACTTAATATTGTTTAACGAATTACCTCACACGAATTCGAAGAATTACACGATTTAAATGATTAACTTCTTGGACCGCCCGCAAAATTTTCACCCTCGCTCGCCAACACCGGAGTTTACAGTAGCTGGAATTAAATTCCAATCGAATTACCGGCTTCTAACTTGTACAGTTCGAAATCAAACTTATAAACTTCGAAATAAAGTTTAAATTGCATCGTGGTGCAATTAATAGTGACCCCGACGAAATAGGTTGATGCTAGGTTCACGATGCTGCGGTCTATATTGAACAGGAAATGTTAAATAAATGTTATTATTATCCTGTACTTTTTTATGTCTGACGTTCTGTTACTATTAGATAGAGAAGTTAAAAGTAGTTAGGAATAGGAACACAATTTTTATTAATATTCCGTCATTTTCAGGCGTTACTTGCTGAAATATTTAACATTTCTAGGCCATTTTAGAGGAAGGCCCGACACTCAGCACTATACTAGAAGCTAAGGCAAGTTAACCATCATTCTGACGTTTAGGGGGAAGTGAAAAATAAAGTATCGTGGTCTCAGAGAGTTCACAACATACATTTGTGTTATATAGAAATATTTTATCTGGTTTTATATTCTGAAATGAAAATGTCTAATCCGAGTTAGCGCAGTAATGTAAGTGAACATTATAATTGGCAGTCTCCGAGAGGTTCCGAATTTCGTTATAGTAGCGTGGTCGCACGAGTCGAAGCAGTGGAACTAAAATCGAATTACTGAACAGTTGGTGTTCGATAGACTATATGTATACCGGGCACAGACGCCCGTGCAAACAAGTGCACGGGATTTTCGCGAGATTCTGTTGTACCACATTCTCATGGTTGGAAATCACATCTCTATTTGCATACGTGAAGGTCTTTTGGTTGAAATTAAATTAACGGGACATTAAGTGCCATCATTTTACTTCCGCTATTTATGGATGAATCGTCAGAATTGGATCAAATTGAAATGGGACCACACTACGGAAAGATTAGCTTTCAAATAAAAATATATATCAAAATTGAAAAGTTATGATTAAAAAACATAAAAAAATACAAACGCATTGAGAACCTTCTCCTTTTTTGAAGTCGGTTGAAAATGAGTATAATATTATCTGTGTAATAATTATTTTCTATTAAAACATTCAAGTTTAGCTTGTACTCGTACTTATAAAACTTGCAAACACTACGCCCATCTAGACATAAGCCACCTAGCACGTACGGAAAGCTGTCGAAATGGAATTAGAGGATCAATGTAGCCGCCGGCATGCAGAGGGTACGCCGTGCCCCCGGGGAGAGCGCTGGGACCGGTCCTATTGGTGTACTGTTTACACTGAAACGATTGGACCTGGTATTGCGGTGTAGTGCGGACGGCTTTCAAAAAACTCTTTTTATTCTCGTGTTCCCCTTCCAAAGTGGTTAAAGTACAAAGTGTGGCGATATTAGAAACGCTCGTATTCAGGCTGTAGTGAAAAAACTGAAGCCTTTGACAAATAGCGTTAAAGGATTTGTTCGTTGGACCATTCGTTCGTTACAACTCTACATATTGACTTAATGTAAGTTGAAATCGTTTTAGATATCTTGCATGGTTACAATTATTTATTTTTTATTAGATCTTAGTTTAAGTAGATCTAAATTCTAGTAGCAAGGCATACGTTGAAACAAAATCATACAGTGACAGATGAGGCAAACTCTATGCGTGAAATACAGGAAGACAAAAAAGTACGGAATTGTTAAGTAGGTACTGATCATTACACTGTCTTGAGCTGAAATTTATAAAGCGTACTTCGAATTTGCTCTGGCTCAGCTTAGCCCAAAGTTGCGTGAGTTCCTGCTCAGTGAAATATCAGCACTCGAATTTATGGTCCTCCACGCTAAGATTAAACTGAGTGCGTGAAATCGTTTTTATTTGCATTATATGTCCTTGTTAATTCTTGGTATTTTAAAACCTTGATAATAAGAACACTAGAACAAGCCAGTCAAGTCTGAAGTGTAGTCATTACGTTCATTATTTTCTACATTTAAACATCTATCTAAAATTTATAACATCTAAATATTCCTAGAATGATGTAAGTGATTTTTGTGACCCTTTGCTAGGCGTTTGCTCAGCCTAAGCTCAGTAAATGACTATAAATTTCAATGCAGACTTAACTAGTAAGCTAAGCCTATGTAAAGTAATGTCAGCGTTAGTCTCCACGAGTTTAAATGGTTTAAGGGTCTGTGATTTCATAATTTACAATAAATTGTTCTTGGCAAATTCTATAACTAGATAGAGTGTCATACAACTAAACTATGTAATAAAAAAAATACCTGTATGTAAATGTATTGTTAAATTATATAAGAAGTAGCTCATCATCATATGAGAAAGTTTTATGTAATTTCAGGGGAAGCAAAGCAACATTTTAAAAAGAGTAAAATTTCCCCAATCGATATGTAAGGTATGCGAGCAGCATCTTGCACAGCAGAGGAAGGGAAAGGGTCGTCTGACTTGTCCGCGGGCAGTAATCAATCAGCCTGGATCACCGACTATCCTTCATTGTACGAGGATCGTCTCCCTTCCCTGATTCCTCCCACCTCCACTCCTACGTGCGCTAATGAGATTTAATAACCAGTATTACCTGACCTGACCTGACTTATTTTAATTTCCTATTTAATAATAACGTACCCAAGGAAAAACAATTGAAGTATATTTGTTTACAATATCATTTTATTATTATTAACAACACAAATACTATATAAAATAAAGAGATGAATTTCCTTGTTTTTTTTGTTCTTGTTTCGCAGATAACTTGTTTTCTATACTAGACACTAGATTAAGAACCTGTAATATTATGACTTCTTATATTTACATAAATATTATACATTAAATAATACTTGTCATTCATCCATTTTAGTCCCCGATGCTTACAATTCGACCACTTATTTAAAAATAAAAATTTCAATTGCTTAATCGCTGACGGTTTCCATAGTTTAGCATACGACGGGCTACATACATACACAAGGCTGATGGATGGTGCCTAACAGTAAGCTAAATCGCCTCACCACCTTATAAATTCCCTCAATACCTGGCGAAAATACATTCACCGTTCAGAACACGTAGAAGAGCGCGCATAAAAGATCCACCATTTCGTTTCGATAAACACATAAGTATATATAATACGCAATAAAACTATGACCTATACATTATTTTTAATATCTAGCGTGGATAATCTGCTGTGGAAAGAAGATTTCTGAAAGCAAATAGATCGAGACAATAGGGAGCCTTTGACTCCTCTGTCGCCGACATTTAGATGGAGGATTTTGAGAAACCTGTGATTACTAGGCAGGGCATCAGCCAGGGCTTTATCACGTTATTTAAAAACATATGTATTCAAAAATATTTCCAACTTACAACAATTTAGAGGTGTATTTAAAAAAAACAACAAAGCTGGAAATTCCGTAATGGCCGCCATGAAACCGAAATCACCGAAACGCTCGGATTTCGGGCAGTTACAATAATATAAAACAAAGTTGGTCTCGCATTCAACGGGCGACCACTACAAGCGGCCCTCTGGAACACCTCTGTTAAAATTGTAAAGTGGGAGGAAACAAAAAGGCTACCTCAGCCGCCGCGCCACACAATGCGGAGAAAACTCATTTTAAAATGTTTTTTTTTCACCTTTCACCCGCAGAAAAGGCATGTGGGTGGTGATGATTCGGCCTATGTATTTCTTTTTGAAAAAAAAAATTCCCAGTGTTCCTTTGAATAGATTATGCGTGGCGTAGACGGCTCCCTATGAATAATTGGTGCGGGGAAATGACAAAATTTCTTTCGCTTTTATTCAAGTTTGTAATGCAAGTGCCTTTGAAATATAACGTTCAAGTTCTCTCGGCTCACCGGCGGCGCAGCTCTGTGCGCTGTCTGCCCGTGCTCGGCTCTGATTTAAATTGGATAAACAAATAGAATACAAACATTTACACTCAATGTTTCGAAAACACATCGTCCTCACGTAAATTTAAACAAAATATAAGTAAACATTATCTTCTAAATCAAGTCCCACTTGTGGGACAACATCAACTATTGAAAAGTATTCTACGCTTGACTGTCCGTCCTCGAACGTATAATTGGCGTATCTTTATTATGTGTGACTACAATTAGCCTTGTATAGTGTGGGACTATAAAATTTGTTATTATTTATCAGACGCTCTGCCCCATCAACACCATAAAACATCCCCCACGCTAGGGCGATACACAAGGAGCACTAGTAACAGCAGTTGTGTTTATGAGGTGCCGCGGTGCGTGGGAGGCAGTAAATTAACGCCATTTATCATGGCCGGCAGTTCCGTGTTCGATACAAGTAATTAGTAACACTTTTGCACCTGTGCGGCCCGATTTTCTGCGCCTATTTACTCTGGAATATATAATATATGGAAACTAGAACTAAATAATATTAATAGCTTTATATGCACGACACGATATATATGAACGTAATCTATAGAAATAAATAAAATTGGAGTGTCCGTTTGCAATATTCAAATAACTGCTTTTTGTATGTTAAATGTATATAGCACATATACCAAAATATATTTTTTTACAATTTTTCACTGACTATTTATTGGGGACCTTTCACTAGCAGTTAGCTGATGTAATAACGAGTAACTTAGGCTTAGGCGAGTAAAATAGTTTTTAATCGCGGGTTATGTTATAAAATGTATATAACAAGTGTTATATATGTATGTCCCTTTTCTTTGCATTTTGAATGAGTATACTTACAATCAATCACTGAGGCTATGACTGCCGTGGCCGCCGGCTGGGAGTGTTCCCAGCGTGCAGTTTGCAGTGTCAACATCGCTGGCTCCGCAGCGCCAGGCCCGCGCCCCCAGATGCTCCCGCTCGCACGGGATTATGCTCTGACGCGTGCGCCTTAATCCCACCAGAGTCCGCCCAAGTGGGGATTTCGAAATTATTAATAGCTATATATTATTGAGAAATTCAACACAAATTAGTAGTTAGAACATTATTTTAAAATATTATTTCAGCTAGCAACTCTTTACCATGTCTACGTTTATGTGTTTAGGAAAAGAGCTGCAGTCATAAAATAACTCCGTGAAACTGATTTACTTTGAGTGTTATTTTTGCCGGAGAACTGACAGAATTAAAGATTAACAGAGCCTATAATTGGCCGCCTGATCGGTTGAACATGTAACACATGTTTAGTCCTCACACGTGTCTTTTTTTCTCTTTCTCATGTTTTCACACATGCACATTCAACGATGAAGACATTATTATTAATTACAGATTTTGCTTTACCTTTGTGGAAGCGGAGATAGATTATTTTATTGTTTTATTATATTTAAATTAAATATTATTAAATAATCTACTTTTTATTTATTTAACTATTAAATAACATTTTTTGTAACAAATTAATTTATATAAAATTCTAATTTTGCCGAAATAAATTTAGTAACGTCCACACGTGGATGGAAACAAAGGCGACGCCCGCTGCGATGGCGCGTGCGCAGGTAAGAGCACATTTACATCTTCCGACATTTGTCGCGTTGAAATGCGACCGCCGCCATTTTGGCCAAACGAACTAGCCGTTTAGTTTGCACAGCTAGAAGGGAGATTTTTACTATTGGGAATTAAGAGCAATGCCACAAAATTTTATTACGTGACATCAACGCTACTTGCTCTAGCAACATGCAGCAGAGGTAGTAGTATTGTTCCATGACCGGCAAAAGCAAAAACGTAGTGACACTCAAGGCCATTTTTTCTTTCTCACGTCGTTGGATTCGCAAAAAAAGACGCGTCGAATGATATATGACTTGTAACAATTAGATGAAAAATAGCGAAAATTGGATTTTCCAAATTGACACTTCTCTATTATTTTTTGTACCATAAAACGATATAAATAACAAAAAAACGTATTATTATTTAGTGTTAATTACGACAATTCATTTTCTATGATAAAAATAATACTGTACGGTACATCAGTACCCCGTGTCGGGTGACGACATTTTTTTCGCTCGTATATTTTGGTTAATTGAATTTACTACATTTAATGGGCGATACATTTGTAAAATGTCGTGGTTACGATGATTTGGAGGTAATAAAGTTTTAATAATCATTACTGTTACACTGTTTGGATGGATCTAATATAAAAAAGTTACTTTCTTTTAAAACACTACCAAAGATTCTGAGTATAACACAACGCGGATTTACTTGGTGAGATCGGAGCGATGTGATATTGATCTAAGCAGTATTTATAGACGCTGTTAATACATTTACGACATAGTATAGTCACCAAAGAGGATAGTGCCTATTTACAGTCAATACTAATATAAGACTTTCTATTAACCCTAAATTTTACTTAAATTTTGCAATATATGAAAATGAGAGACTGATAAAAGAAACAGAAAGCGTGAAATGACTGTAGAAAAAGTTGTCGAACTATCGAAGGAGAATCATATATTCCAGAATCCTATATTAACACAGCCGAAAGTAAACGAAAGTGTAAAAAAGTAAAGAAAGTGAAAACCTAGTCCTAGAGGGTAATGTGAAGAATGCAATTATTGGTAATGTTTTAGAACAACAATGTTTTAATATTTTTAACAAGTTTTGGAATCTAGTAGCTATCGACGTCGTCCAGCTTCATCCAGGAACACTGACTCAGCTGAACTGCGATGACAGCCTCGGGCCGTTTATTACCAAAGCCCTAAGACGAAGTTTTTGAAAGTCTGCTCCCTTAGCCATCCAGGTCCCAACGCAACCACGAACCACACCACACCTTCACCTAGGGCGTGGAAAAGATTCCTCGTCTGCTTTAATTCTCATTGAAGGAAAAGTGAAAATAGTGTTTGTAACGTTATATATATATTACCTAAGAATTAAGAAATTTTAATAAAGTGTAAGTATAATATACTACTAAGTATAACTTGTTACCGGGTATACAATCCTGACTTCGTTTTTGTTCACCATGTTATATAATCATTTAGGTATGTTGATTGCCGACATCTGATATCTAAATAACATCGTCAATCTTCATCTATGTTTTAAAATTTTAAAACAATCCATATTGTATTCATCTAAAATGGTCAAAGTTCATTTTTCCATTTGTTTCTGATCTTAGTCTGATTACAATGTCGTCCCGTCACGCTAAGATCAATCGGTCAGGTCAAATTTGGCTGTGGGAATAGTTAGGGTGCGTTGCGACAGACTCGAAGTGACGTTAGATACTGCTAAGTAAAAATAGTTAGCTTAAATTGACGTGTATGTCTTGTTTACGACGCCATAAATCGATTTTGGATTACAAATCTGTGATGAGTCAGATTGCAGTTGGTGGATGAGACGCGGAGACACTTGTACGAAGACCAGGCTATACGTCGTGGAGCGCGCGATGCGGCAAGGCGCTGGCGCCCTCGAGTGGCATTTAATTAAAAATATGTCAGGATCGAGCCCCGCGCGGATTACGTGCCGCTGTCGGTGCTCACACAAATTGGATTTGTGTTGTTCTTTGGGATTTTACCCTTGAAGCCTAAATGGGTTTTGTTACTCAAGTAGGCCTAGTTAATTTGTTTATGCTAATTTTTATGTTGTGGTTAGATTAACATACAATTAAAAGAGTTTTGTCAAAACGATTTATTAAATGTTAGTCCTTTCGAATAGTCAATCAATTCTTTTGTGGGTATAGTGTAAGTGGTCTAACAGAACAAAACAGTAGTTCGTTTCGAATTGAACTGAATCTTTTGGATTTTGGTCAAATAATGTAACAAAATCTTATAATCTTTAAACTCGAAGAGAGCAGATCCAAAATACATTCCTGGACTGTATAAAAATGCCATCTTCTACACCTGGTCAATCATAAGCCAGTTAAATAATAAACTTTAGATCGCCTATCACAACCTATCAGTTATACTACTATTTTAGCCGGAGAATTAAGCTTTGTTTAGACAGAATGTTTTCTGGTTAGCAGTTCTGAGTAGTTATTATTTTATCTTTCTATGTAAGGTCCAAAGGAGCCACAGGAGCCTCCGTGTCCACTGCCAGTAGCGCGGCACACAGTGCCTCCTGCACAGCGACCATACTACGTAGCTCCGGATCAGGTCTCGCCGGCTACCGTGAACCGTGTCCCCGAAAATAGTTGTTAACGTATAGCGCGGCCGTAACACCCCAACACGCGTATAAAAGTTTAACAATACCTAATAAAGTTAAACAGCGAAGTGTAGGGGCCTCCGCAGACACGCTCGCGCGCCGTAAAACGACTGTTAAAGCAACGAATTGAATTAAAAGGTTGTTACGATTTGTAGACTCGATTCATTGATTGTTTTATGTGATCGATGTCGTTAATATCTTTTATTTAGGGCTGCAGTGTGGCCGAGCAAAGTCGAATCCTTTATATTATTACACTTCTGGTTATGTTGTCCGGTGCCTGTGGCGTCAACTGATTGTCCTGCGTACGGAGCCTTCAGTATGTTTGCCGTTTACTTTCCTTACCATACTATTTCTACTTCGTCCAGCTTCATCCAGGAACACTGACTCAGCTGAACTGCGATGACAGCCTCGGGCCGTTTATTACCAAAGCCCTAAGACGAAGTTTTTGAAAGTCTGCTCCCTTAGCCATCCAGGTCCCAACGCAACCACGAACCACACCACACCTTCACCTAGGGCGTGAAAATGATTCCTCGTCTGCTTTAATTCTCATTGAAGGAAAAGTGAAAATAATGTTTGTAATGTTATATATATTACCTAAGAATTAAGAAATTTTAATAAAGTGTAAGTATAATATACTACCAAGTATAACTTGTTACCGGGTATACAATCCTGACTTCGGTTTTGTTCACCATGTTATATAATCATTTAGGTATGTTGATTGCCGACATCTGATATCTAAATAACATCGTCAATCTTCATCTATGTTTTAAAATTTTAAAACAATCCATATTGTATTCATCTAAAATGGTCAAAGTTCATTTTTCCATTTGTTTCTGATCTTAGTCTGATTACAATGTCGTCCCGTCACGCTAAGATCAATCGGTCAGGTCAAATTTGGCTGTGGGAATAGTTAGGGTGCGTTGCGACAGACTCGAAGTGACGTTAGATACTGCTAAGTAAAAATAGTTAGCTTAAATTGACGTGTATGTCTTGTTTACGACGCCATAAATCGATTTTGGATTACAAATCTGTGATGAGTCAGATTGCAGTTGGTGGATGAGACGCGGAGACACTTGTACGAAGACCAGGCTATACGTCGTGGAGCGCGCGATGCGGCAAGGCGCTGGCGCCCTCGAGTGGCATTTAATTAAAAATATGTCAGGATCGAGCCCCGCGCGGATTACGTGCCGCTGTCGGTGCTCACACAAATTGGATTTGTGTTGTTCTTTGGGATTTTACCCTTGAAGCCTAAATGGGTTTTGTTACTCAAGTAGGCCTAGTTAATTTGTTTATGCTAATTTTTATGTTGTGGTTAGATTAACATACAATTAAAAGAGTTTTGTCAAAACGATTTATTAAATGTTAGTCCTTTCGAATAGTCAATCAATTCTTTTGTGGGTATAGTGTAAGTGGTCTAACAGAACAAAACAGTAGTTCGTTTCGAATTGAACTGAATCTTTGGATTTTGGTCAAATAATGTAACAAAATCTTATAATCTTTAAACTCGAAGAGAGCAGATCCAAAATACATTCCTGGACTGTATAAAAATGCCATCTTCTACACCTGGTCAATCATAAGCCAGTTAAATAATAAACTTTAGATCGCCTATCACAACCTATCAGTTATACTACTATTTTAGCCGGAGAATTAAGCTTTGTTTAGACAGAATGTTTTCTGGTTAGCAGTTCTGAGTAGTTATTATTTTATCTTTCTATGTAAGGTCCAAAGGAGCCACAGGAGCCTCCGTGTCCACTGCCAGTAGCGCGGCACACAGTGCCTCCTGCACAGCGACCATACTACGTAGCTCCGGATCAGGTCTCGCCGGCTACCGTGAACCGTGTCCCCGAAAATAGTTGTTAACGTATAGCGCGGCCGTAACACCCCAACACGCGTATAAAAGTTTAACAATACCTAATAAAGTTAAACAGCGAAGTGTAGGGGCCTCCGCAGACACGCTCGCGCGCCGTAAAACGACTGTTAAAGCAACGAATTGAATTAAAAGGTTGTTACGATTTGTAGACTCGATTCATTGATTGTTTTATGTGATCGATGTCGTTAATATCTTTTATTTAGGGCTGCAGTGTGGCCGAGCAAAGTCGAATCCTTTATATTATTACACTTCTGGTTATGTTGTCCGGTGCCTGTGGCGTCAACTGATTGTCCTGCGTACGGAGCCTTCAGTATGTTTGCCGTTTTACTTTCCTTACCATACTATTTCTACTTCGTCTTCATATTTCATAGAACTTATTTCTCTTCTGCCTAGCGATTTCCCGGCCTTGAAACCAGGTTCGCTTCCCTACTTACAATACTTCACCCAGGTAGGACGATGCCCGGTCTTCGGCATCGTCCTTTGTGAGATTTTGTACATTGAGGACTAGGCATCTGTTTCCGACGTAGTCAGGAGGTTTTATTTTGCCTTCAATAAGTAATTTGCACGCAAGATAGCAAATCTAAGAACGGTTCGGTACTTAGTAAGTGGGACATATAGAATATAAACCATACGTCCAGAGTCGTAAGGAGGGCCTTACGAATCGCACCAATATTCCACTTCAAGTGGAAAATAAGAGCAGCTTTTAAATTTTAGTCCCAATTTAAGCTATAAGTTTTTTTCTATCTAAGCAAGAGCTTGATCACAATCCCAGCTTATAGTAAGTGGCGGTCCTGAATGATAAGGCGCACTGCTAACGTAATAACGGTGGAAGTGTAAAATGCAAGGGCTCGGAATATTTATAATTCGCATTTGTGTTGTCCGATGTGGATACATCGCGTCTCCCGTTGAAACGCGAGCGGGCCGCGGGTACTGCGACAGAAATATATAGCTGAGGCAGGGCGGTTTAAAGGCACGGAGCCGCCCGGTCGCGAACACTCGCCCGCCGCCCCACGAGTGCGCCGCCCGCCTCACCGGTCAACTGTGGACTGGCGCTCGTCAAAATAAAAACTTTATTCCACTCTCCCAATGACCGCGCGGAGTACATCGTGATCCTAATAAAAACGATAACCGGCCGAACGTTAAAAATAACGAGCTAGTTAAACAATCGTTAACCAGTTCTTAACTTACTGTTTGGACTACGCAAACATAAAGCGCCGATGGACTTATGACTCAATGTACGCGGGGAACTAGGCACTAACCTAGTTGAAACAAGTGCGTAGTTCGCGTGCCGACGGCCGACAACTGGTAAGGTGTCGGTGCCGGTAAATATTTACGGTACGCAGCGAGGAACTACTGTGCAGCGTGCCCCGGCCCGCACTCAGCAGCCGACGTCCGCGGCAGACAGGTGAGACTGGTTTGCAGTTCATGGTTCATTTAGTTTTGAAAAAGATTCTGGTTACGAGATATTGTTGATGAAGAATAACGCCAGGATCATAGATTCATCCTCAGTTAATACTACCGGCCCGCCCCAGCTTCGCACGGGTACTTCTAATTATAATACATAGACTGAAAAATATAAAAAAATTAAATTTTATTTTTTACACGGTTAACAATTTAAATCGTTATTGAATAATTGGACTAAGACAATAGTTATAAATAATATTTAAATTGCAACACTCATAATACACTTTATTGTTACGGTGTATTCGAGGGATAGTCATTTTACAAAATTGTTATCAGTAAGGTCCAAAGAGAATTAAAGTAAATTACCTATAAGCCAAACAATGACTTTTTCAGTTTATGTACTTTGAACTTGCGGCTTGACCAGAAGGTGGCAGTGGGTCTGTTCGGCTAACCTAGATATGTCTATAGCTTTCACCACGTTCTTTGCTAGTGGTGCGAATCTTTTCAAAAGGAATCCATTTCGATTGCTTCACAAGAGTTTGGTTGTGTCAACTCTTGTCTTTTTAGGTTGAATTTGCTCTACGCCCTTGGCTCCAAGTAAGTCCATAAGAAATGTCCTAAGGATTCAAGTAATGACAGATATGAAGCCTATCAGATTTGTGGCCATTTGAAACAATTTAGGTATAAATATAATATTATGGATTTTAGCGCTAACGTGGTTTTACATAGCAAGCGCGCAGTATGTACCTTAGATCGTAATTACGTTTTGTTACCGTTACACTGATTATCAATATTTTCCAGAATTGTCTGAAAGGTTAATTCTGCATCTGGAACTCCAATCGTATTGCAAATGAACTTCGAAGCGGAAAACAAATACTTTTCAGTTTAAATTCGATGCCGATTACAAATTTAGTTTCTAATCTGTAATGGTTAATAGAAAAATAATAGACAGGCTATTCCGACTGTTATAAAAATATATAGATATTTGTGATTCAGTAATGCTTTTTATAAATCAGTCAGTAACGATTATTAATTTAAACAAAACTTCATATACCTTTATTTAAAGCGTCGTGCTGATGTAGCAGATAAATTGCTACCAAGGTTGGCGACCTCTCCGACGTCTGGACGGAGAGCGGAGCCCTCAGGCCGGCCACTCCCCTGGGACACCACGACCGTCTCGAGCACGTGGACTTTATCGTTCTTTAATCATTTGATGTCGTTTGTGTGTGAAGTAAATGGACCGCCTTGTTAAGTAAATGGAGCCAGTCTTGTGTCGGGAGCGTCACTACTCTCTATACGAACACACACTGTCTCGTCACGAACTCTACCCGGTGCTACTTACAGTATGTCTATATCATCCTCTACTCCATTACACTCATAAACGTATTTAGCAGACCTCGACCATGTGAGAGACGTTTATCAAAGATGGCGGCTGCAGCTACTTTTGCGTTATGGCATGTGTGTGCCCGCGTGTTTTAATTTAACATCCCATTAATTTCATTTTTATTAACAACTTTTTGAGATATAATTTGCATGTTGTCCGATAAACTTCAATATATATTAAGGCAAAATACGATTCGTGTAAATATCTATCAGATATTTTTATCTTAATAGGGATAACAATGGAACCCAATGTGTTGCTTCTGAAATTAAAATAAAGTGAAGTTAACGTAAACTAAATTAGAAATGTCAAAGTATTTTGTTACACCATGTTGATTGTCTTTCTGTTATAACAATCAAATAAAATGATAGGTAAAGCTTTATCTGTTTTGTATACGTATAGATATAGTAAGAAAAGATTTTCTTCGTAATTTTTCGGAAAAGTTCGTATTTATCGTGCTCTCTCAAATAGCTCCATATTAATGCATATAAAAATGGCACTCATTTAATACGATCATTCATTAACCGTACGGGTGTCATCGTATTCCAATAAAGATCCGAGTTTTCCCAAAGGAAAATAATTTCTCACATCTTGTATTCTCTTG
Organism: Meandrusa payeni; assembly: GCA_029286785.1. Lineage (NCBI taxonomy): Eukaryota > Metazoa > Arthropoda > Insecta > Lepidoptera > Papilionidae > Meandrusa > Meandrusa payeni. The sequence continues at coordinate 245,784 of JAGSMX010000039.1, forward strand.
TTATCTGAACTGATCCTGTCACTGTCATAACGCGTCTTTAGTTTGGGGCAAGTATTATTAATACTTTTACACACTAAGAAATACATTTTTTTACGTGTAGTTGAAATTTCATTTTTCATCTTAATTAAGTAGGGTATTAACCCTTCATTTAATAATAAAATAATGTTTTTATAATTTCCGTATTTTTAAAAAAATGGGAACAAAATCAACTAAAAACAAATATATGTCATACTGTTATGTGTCGCCAACGTGCCCGAGACAAAGCTCTTGCCCAGACAGGTTGCAACAGACACCCACATAAAAGTATATGTACAAATTAACATTATATACCTATAAATACACGCGCTTAAATAAATTATTTGGATGGCCGTTAGTATGTTAATTATTAGTTTGAAAAGTCATCCAATTCAATTTAAAATACAATCCAAAAATGAATATTATTTAAGCTAGCGCTGGACGACAAACGCGCCACATGTTAAATGGATATGTATTCTTTATTATTAAGTAAAATCAGTAGCTCTGGCAACAGTAACACGTATACCACACAACAGTAATAGTTGGTATACGACACTTTGAAGTAGCCTGCTGATCAACTGTGCTCTATATTGAAATAACATTTCATTCTTCGTTCTGACCGTCCATACTAAATATATAACACAGGTTAAAGTTTGTCCGCTCGTAATCAAATCATTGATGGGATAAAGGAAAGATTTCGGAAACTTTCGCGCGGATTAGAATTCCGCGCGCAGGCCAATCAGCCGCCATTGTGCGGCGGAGTCCCGTGCAATTAAATTACATGCCCGGGTTCCGTACGTTCACTGAATGTGTAAATTGGCCCCAAGTGGGTTTGCTATTGGTTTTGGATTGGTTTTTAAAAACTTAATAGGTGCAATCATGTATCTGTGGACATGTCGATTTCATTTCACTTTACCAGTAAACACTGGTTCGAGGTTATCTCATTTTTGATTTAATTTTATATCTTGCTCGTTCTGTATGGTTCCAACTAACTGAAGGTCTCATTACGTAACGAGTACTGTTAGAGATCAGATTGGTATAAATAAGCGGCATCGTTGCAGATGTTGTCTCCGTTTTCTATTAACATTTGTACGGTTCGCGTCGTTTTGCAAATGATGTCTGTAACGCAATCTCTTTCAGATTTGCGAACAACGATCGCTACTATTATTCAAACGAAGCAATTTCTGCATGACGTAACAATATTTTCACCATCTGCTCTCCTCAAATACTTACACGCCAGAAGATTCATATTGAATGATATTTGTCTTACTATTCGCGCGTTTATCGCACGGTGACAAGGTCCATAATCCGGACAATAGATGTGCCAATCCATCTGCGAATATCATCGAGCAAACAAGCCCACGGGGAGGCTAGGACAATGCAATTTGTAATCTAAATCTATAGCTTTAAGTGTCAGTTAGAAAGCAAACCCAGGTCGGTATAATTGGACGGTTATGACAGACGAGGTGTGCAGTTAACGCATGTGTGATGCAGAGGCCGGTGTTCGTGTACGACGCGGATTGTGCGGATTTGTTCGTAGTTGAGCAATTCATTTCATTTGATCGGTGTGTTCGAACGTTCTGGACCAGATGGTGTAAACGTTTGAACATTGTTTTATCATTGTATGTACTCTGTCGCTGTTTTCACTCATTTTTGCATCTAATTGGGATTTTGATTGCTTTGTTTCCGCAATCAAAAGCTCCGATAGCGAAATAAAAATTCTATTATGGCATAACATTTTACCAGCTGTTCTTGTTTATTAGCCATAACTTTAGCCGAAATTATTTAAAAAAGCGATCTTCATTGTTCTGGTCCCCGGTGGACGTGATCGTACGAGGGGCGATCGGGCAGGTCAGATAAACTTGAGTGCCGAGTCCGCTGGAGTAGTGTAATAAGACTGAAGCAATTGCCCCGAGCCGAGGTTCCCTCTTGAAGAACCCTGCCAAAAGTTACTCTGACAGAGGTTTAGAGCGACTTGCTCGGCTCTAGATTTGTTTCGGCATATTATCTATAAAAGCCCAGTGAAACTGTAGCGGGCCGATCAGGGCCGATCATTGAAAATCTTTGCCATAAAAAGAGTGGAGAAGCGGTACAATCCCAACCGGCAACTTGGGTTGGCCAAGTGTTTGCTTATTCTTAAAAGAGGTTTACATATCAATCCGGAGAAGCTACTAATACACCAGCAGCGGTCTGTAGTACTTCTTTATGTTTATTGATTTGTAACAACTGATGGCCAGATAAAATAAAATGGCAACAGAATGCAATACTTTATTGAGAGAGTTCAGCAATATCACTGTTTATTTTTATATTTGTGATTGTGCGAGTTATCAGAGCTGTTGTTAGCTGAATCTTCTATGGAGAAAGCCTTCCACACCAGCATTCTTAAGTTGGAAAAGTCGGCAAGAGCAAGGGACAAAGGCATTATTAAACCGACCTGTCGAGATGCGGCGCGAAATCGAATCGAACTTATTATAATATAAATCGAAAATACCCCGTGACTGACGGGCGTATATTCACGCCGGCAATTAAAAGGGGTGGACGGCGAGGGTGGAGCTGTCATCCATCACGCGGGATTACCGGGGACACTATTATTATTAGCAGCCGCTGATAAGCGGTTTAATCCGGTTTTTGTTCAGTAATTTTCGGATTCGGATTCGCACCGCGGCGGCTCCTGGTTTCATTCATAGAAATGTCGTAACATGTCGGCGATGTCTGTGCGTGTGTATATGGCCACTTTTGCACCATAAACTCTCTTGTCTCTCTTCATTTATCTGTCCAACGGCCAAATCACCGAAGTATTCCTTTCTCAAGTTAGGCTTGTGCGAAACTGAAATACATGCAGCATAATCTTTGGCTACCGCCTTGTGGGAAGGGCATAAGTGCCTGCGTGCTCTTTGTGTATCAATTATCTATTTCTCTAATTAGTCAGTACGAGTGACATAATAATTAATATAACAAAGTTGTTTGTAACACGGTGTCTCGGAGATATTCATTTAAATGTTTATATTGGCAAGTGGCAACACTCCTGCCACACACTCTGCCACCAACGAGGTGCAAATTGAACCGCGCATTGCGAGCATCGTTAGTGGCATCGCCTGTGTAATATATTGTTTATAATAACTGTCTGTGACGAAATTTTAACGGGCGTAATTAAAACCGAGTGCGCTAGGTGTCACGCCGTGACAGGGGTGCCATTGTCATGATTACGTGGAAATAATTGAGCGTCACTTGAGTGGTTAGTGACGCGAGATAGATACCTGTGTTTCGGATTTCGAGGTGTTGTCTGCGCTCGTGACTGCGTGTGCCCGGCTGTGCTCAGCTCGTTATCGTGATCCGAGAGTATATCGTGATGAGAACTCAATGAGTACAAATACCTTTGTTTGTGCTGTACCGTCGCCCACTGACTTGCATACCTTTATAATTATATTGAATTGTTTTCACGTAACATTCAATTTTCGTGCAACTTTTTATTTTAGAGAGAATATAGTTTAGACTTTTTAAATAGAAATAAGAAGCTCACTTCGTGTTACGTGATCATTGCTGGCGGTCAACATCCACAATGCAAGAGGATTTTTATGAAGGTCGCATCGGTTAAATTACCGCTGGCATATGCATTTGTAATTTACTACTTCTTTAGGTCAGTGTTGTTCTTTCCTACCAGAACATAATAAACATACTCGTAATTATATAAAAACAAAAATATTTCATTTTCTTAAAAGTATAAATACATATTTTCACTAAATATTATCTGCTTCCATATTTCTTATTTTTGAAGATGTGATTGTTGTAGGAAGTAACAATATTTGACCATAGATTCAATAAGTGCGGATGCAAATCAAACAACCAATAAAAACGGAATGAACGAAGTAAATTGAAATAAAGGGAAAGAAAAAAAAAACATTTTCCGGAGCGGCGGCGTGACGTCGCAATTTCCTCGCGTCTGATAAACCAATAAAATTGGAAAAATGCCACGTCTCAGGGCGGACAATACGGTGTCCGACTGGCTGTACATATTAGTATGGTCTAAAAAGCACTGAAAGCCTAGGGTTTAAGCGGTTATACTTATGGTCATACGTATAATTGATCGTGACTTCCAATCCTTCGGCTTGCATCAATCAACATCTCCCAAAACCTTATATATTTGTGCCTTACAACACGATTTTAAAAATGTTGTACTCACCAAACTTTAGGCATACAAGTGACTGGTAACTCTGTCAACTTATATCGAACTGCAGCACCTGCAGATAACTGATATAGTGTACAAATAGTGTACAGTTATACGAACTGTGGCCGACTTATTTAATGCAATATTAATCCGAGTTCAATCCAAGAGCGAGTGTGCTGCATGTCCAACATATCTTGAGAATTACAAAAGAATCATTAAAAGCATTCTACAATGGTTATCACAAAGAGTCGTTAAATTGTTCCGAGCGACGACTTACTCATTTCAAACTACCCTCCAAGGGATTAGTCCAGCATCCCACGTGCAATGGACCGTGCGGCTGGAATTGCTTCATTTGCGAGCCCTTTACAACACTCCGGTCGGGTCGCGCGTTTTCTTTTTACTTTTCTATCCCCGACTAAAATCCCTTAAGAATGTATAAGCTTGGAAATGAAGGAAGAACGGGTATGTCTTAAATATTATGTATTATACTTTTAACTACTATATTGCGATTGAGTAGTATAGGTGAAGACGCGCCGGTGACACGACCGGTCATGGAATTTGGATCGACTTTTTTTTATCCATCGTGCAGTACAAATTCAAGTCTCAAGTGATATTTTAATTCCCACCATTTTCAATACTCCTGGGAAGGAAGTAATAGTATAGGCAATAACGTACCGCTCGTGATGTTAGTTTATGGATTGGAGTTTGTTTGTTGTGCTTTAGTCAAATGAGAAAATGCGTAGATACAGAAGTATTTCGTTCATGGTTATTTGGTTTAATTAACCATTTAAGAGCCTCATAGCTGTGTGCCAGAATCAAATTCCTACTGAATTTGTGATGTGTGTGAATAAGAGCACTTCCTGTTATATTGAACGCGGAATGCGTCTGTTTCCTATTTTAAAAACCTTAAACATTGCAAATGTGGCGAATAGTGGGAACGTAGGTAAAATGAATCTGTATAAAAAAAAACTTTTCTACAATTCGTCTAGAAATATCCGGAACTTTTGTGGGTTTACAGTAATAAAACATGCCGCGGCTATTACGGCAAACAAAACAATGAAGCTCATCGCGTGTCCATTCGTTCCTCACTCGCGCTCTACAAAACATCTGCTAGATTCCTCGCGATCGTTTGTCACGCGGGGGGGCCGGCGGAGGAGGCGGGGCGTTGTCAGAGGAATATGCCACGTTTTCACTTTTTTCCGGCTCTCTCTTGAACAGGCCCGCGTGTGAATAATTTAACTCCGCCGTCGTCCTTTTTGCGGCGGTTAAAAAATGAACCGACGGCCGCTTTAGAACTGAGTGCACCCGATAAAACTTTGAGCGTGTTCCGGGCCTTTTAGGTGACGGTGTAAGTAGGAACCCGGCGTCGAGAAATTTGGGTATTTTATTGAAATTACCGCGAGACGTTGGCATATCTCAGAAAAGCGTTCATCACGATAAATGGTTGGGATGGGAAAGGTCCTTTTGTGTCATCGCATAAATTATAATATTTTAATTATTATTTTAGGCTTAGATAAAAATTATATATGACGTGCACAAGCTAGAAACCAAGAAAGAACATCGGTCATAATAACCGCGTCCACGGCCGGAATCCGTAAAATATAAGCGGTAGCCTACTGTCTTAATACTATGAGAGACCAATTAGGCTTCATGCCGTTGCCAGGGAGAGACAGGCACAGACATGCATTTTTTAACGTTTTCTTGGCATGCGATAAATATATATACATTTTATTTTAATAATAATGGCCTTGTCTTCTGAAACCTGTTAGAACAAATAACAAAATTAAATTCAAAATAATTTGTATTGTATTCGACTTGATTTTAATTAGAGCGTTTACGTATCTTCACCCCACGACTAGTGGGGGCGTGCAGCGCCTGCAGGATTTACCGCCTTACTGCTTCGGAAAATTATTCCCTCCTAGTGATTTACTACCCACGCGTTTTTAGTTGAATTATTTAGCAGCGCTACTTTCAATTGTAGTTTTTATTGTATAGCCACCAGAGGTTGTTTTCGCGTATTATTCACAATATTAAGTAGTTCGTCTGACTCGGTAATTACATACGGTCGGGAACTTTAATTTGTTGCGGAGATTCATCGTTTACTTGTTTTGGTCGATTTGTCTAAACGCTAAGCGCTTAGTGTGCGGTCTCAAACGCTATCCGGGTTGCAGTTTGCACGACGTCTCCGTGGCTCCACGGCTACACGATCCACCTCTGTGGTTCGAAACCAGTCTTACACGAAGGCAATATATTTTTGTATCCAAACTATTTTTCGAATAATAATATGACAGAAGTTATCCAAGTCGTCGGTGTGACCTCTAACTGTATTAATGAATTAAATTTGTGTTTCTGGATACAGTTATGTTTCTTAAGTGTTTTGAACGGACGTACCTGTTAATCGCAGAAGTCCATTTAGATACAAAGAGCTGCCAAAATCGTCAGTTTTCCTCTGATAACAGAGATTATATAATAAAAGATATTTTTCGTTGGATTCTTTGTAATTTCATCTCTCGGCATTAGTGAAGTAGGTGTATAGTGTAGATATTAATCGCAATTTATCGAGCTTGCTAAGTCCTGGATGTGACAGAGGGTCAGGCCATTGCCATAAAACGGATCACAACCATCGGTTTTCAGGCCAGATTATTTTGCAATAAGTAAAACTGAAAAGTTTCGGCTGCGATAACCCAGTAGCTCCACAACATCCAAATGGGATTTTTTTGTAACTTCCACATACATGTTGCTTCTTCGGGAAGAAAGGAGAAAGGGAGAGAAAAATATGGGGGTCCGACCACTGTATAATTAGACTGTCTATGTAAATATTATCATATAATATGTTCAATAAACAAGCTGTTACAAGTCGTAAGGCGATTCACGGAATCAATTTGTTGCTACAAAATCCAATGATCCCACTTTAACTACTTCGTAAGTAAATAACGCGACGGCAGCTCGAAACTTTTCGCCGTCTCGGAACAAAGTTCAGTCTCGTCATCCTTCATGCTAAGCTTTTTCTTTTTTATGTATCCTTGCTGCCGGCGATGTATGAGGTTGCTCATTAAAATAATGGCAACGGTCAATGACACAATTTCAGAAATATGTTACAGGTCTCTACAGAACCTCCAATTTTAGAAAAATTATAAAGGCAGTATTTTTTTACGCAAGCTACTTGTCTTACCTGTTAAACATTCCACTGCATTGCTGTTATCGTGTCTTATTCCTCAACACCCGAGTGGAGGAAGACAATAAAATACCACATAAACCTGTTCACAGAGGGAGTGAATCATTCTGATCAAGAAATGAGCCTTCTCCTATCTCAAAGGTCGGCAACGCACCTGCAGATCCTCTGGTGCTGTGGATGTTCATGGTCGACGGTGATCACTTAAGATGAGGTGAGCCGTAAGCTCGTCTGCCACTTTTCATTTTAAAAAAAAAGTGATTTCGATGGATCATTTCTATTGGAAAGCAGATTCTTCAAGAGTAGTTTGATGAGAGTTCTGTTAGATCTTGATTTCTTTTTTTGGATTCTATTTCGTTATATTGGTACGATAATTTGGAAAAACAAAAAGGGCGACCGCGCGTAATAGCGTTGAACGTTTGATTCTATTTTAAGTCTGTTTTTATTTTTGCTCGTAAATATACTTGCATTTATCATAGACAAATGGCATGCGTGATCATCGGTTCACGTTATTTCAATTAAAAACGATTCTGAGGCACTATTAAAAAGGCCATTGATGGTTCAGTTCCAATCGCCACTCTATATTTTTCTGAGGTGACCTGGGACAACAATATCGAACCGCACCCTTTACAGAAATACTCGTTTGTGTTGTTACATTCAAACATATTACAATTATATATCCGTAAGACGTCTGTCCTTCGCGGATCGCTGTTAGGGATATAATAGAAAAGTCTCGGATGAGCATTTGCATAAAAAACTAAGTCCCGACTTTTTGACGACAGAAGCTAGCTCCCGATACGGAATCGCTCTAATACGGCTGAAACGAAATTCAATTTTCATTACAATCTCAAGCCTACGGTCTAAGTACACTAGGTGCATTATTGCATGGAGAAACACGAGATATACGCGTTGCCCGAGTTTCAGGTTGTAGCTAAAGCTTAAAAAGAAAAATGTATTTTACGGTCGTGTGAGCCGCGCCAAGGATTCTGGTTTTCGGTAATTCCTGCTGGTACTTAGGCGAGTTGGGTTTTAGGGAAATAGGCTTTTTGACGCTTCGCTGGTCTAAAGGATTAAGTGTCCTTCTAGAGAGAGGTGCTTAGGGTCGTTAGTTCTATCCTTTAATGCCACGGGGCTACTTACGACTGTGACGGAAGCAATTTCATTTAACGTGTATTTTTACACAACAAGTGCCAGTAAAAAACGGACTATAAATCGACGTTCGACGATCGATTGCGACGTTCCGGCGGTCTTTATTCTCTCTCTTCTTGCACATTTGTGCTCGTAGTCCTTCAGGAGTACATATCTAGTTTTAGATTGTCTTAACCTATCACATTCACTAAGCATGCTTCTATACTATTTTTAGGGGTTGCCTTGTATTTCTTAGGAATGAGTTGCCTATGCCAATAACAATTTTACAGAACCTAACTTAAACCAAAATAAAACCCTTTAAATATTAAAAATCGCCATCGACCACTCATAGTACAATAATAATAAATACAGACAAATTGAAATCGGTTAACAATTTTGTTTCTCAGTTTAATCTCAGACCATTGTCGTATTATTAACAATCTGTTTTTTATTGTACAATCATATCTTAATTGTTTAATGTCTTACTTACAATTTATTTCATTATGTCTTACTTTCAATTTATTTATTTTAATTAAGTGGTAAGGGTCTTGGTCCACAACTACTCGGATACTTTTAAAATATTCTTCCAAAATGTCACTAGGTAGTCTTTTTGCCCGTGTGGTGATATTTTTACTCATCGTCACATTGGGACGTGATAAGCTCGGTGAAAAAGTGAATTGCCCTCGCTATTCCATTTTCTTTCGAACAGGTCGTGAGTCTACATTTTATTTGGGTTCCCAATCTATAACATGGACACTTTTTTGGTTTCGTCTTAAAGGCCGGCCACTGATTCGTCTTGACGCCCCACAAATGTCACAGGCTCAATATTCCTCAGGTACATTGAAGTGGAGCCGACAACAAGCAACGATCACAGTAACTCTTTCAATTAAACACTATCCTCGTGCCAACAAATATTTTCGCCTTTTTCTTTGCAATATTTCGTAGCACCACGATGTAGTACAATGGCACCGTAGAGCGTAGCGTAGCGGCGTAGCCACAATACGTGAAAGCCTGCAAAGGGCATTGGACCGCCGCCAGCACGCGAACAACCGTACGGACGATCGATGGCGGATATAAAGACCCGCTCGCCGAGGACATGTTCTTCTTTGCGTTTGTTCAATATTTCTGTCTTGAGAAACGAACGAACACGACGAGGTGTGTTCCATCGGTGTGACGCCACTCTACAAGTACAACCACTTTACAAATTCGAAATATAATTATATTTATATAGCGATGGGGACTATCTTACAAGGGTTAAGAGTGACGTCCCCTTAATATAGTTATGTTTATTTCCTTATACAAGATTGACCTTAACATTAACTGATGTTGTGTTGGAAGTATAATTTGTGCTCTAATCTCGAATAAAGAAAAGCGTATATAGAAGACAAATCTGGTCGTGTTCTTATGCATTAGAAACATGTCCTGTTATAAAAACCACATGAAAATGTGTTGTTCAGACTGACGTCACTCAAGCAACTGTCTTGTATTGGAAGACGTGATCATAAGAAGGAAACATTTGCGTGTAAGGAAATCGTTTAATATAACCATAAATTCCGTTGCAATCGAACTTTTGTCTTCAGGGACCCACAATGGAATTTTTATTGCGCCGTTACTTCCTTCTGCCAGTGTGTTTGTATTAAATATTTAACATTATAAAATTTATTATACATTGTTTTTGGGTTAACTTGGGGAAATTAAGAACATTGATTTGTTTTTGTAGTTGATAATACGATCATGGTTTCATTTGTATTCTTAACGTCCGAATTGTGTAACTTCCAAATGAGCTCGCAGCATCTTGAAATGTTACTAATATTATATAATATTACTTGCTTTTATATTTTACTTCATGTCAAGCTGGCAGATGCGTTCTTTCGTCTTATGTGAGGTTTTCGGCCCATCCGGGTTGTCCAATATTGACATATCTGTGATCATAGGTTTGTTATCTATCTGCTGAGTTCTCAAGCAGAATCTATATTTAAAGCGAGCTGTGTTGTCTTATCCAGTTCTTATATGTTGTATTTATAATGTTGTTTTCTAGGAACGCTGGTAAACTGTGACAAGCGTGTAGGTATTTCGACAAAGACCCGTGATCAATCCTCGTCTATTGCTGACGTAAGAATGTTCTCCACCGCCAGGCGCACTCGTCCACTATTCTGTAAAGAAGCTTTACGCCCGTGCGTTCAAACGTTTTTGATTACGTAAATCGTACAATTTTTTTTACCTATTTTCTCTATAGATAAAAATTTAAGTAATTTTTCATTCCGCATTCCGTACAAGTATATTTACGAGAAAAAACAAAAACGACTTCTAATCGAATCACGTTAAACGCTACCACACGTATATACCATTCATATTTATTTGACACCGTCTTTGTATTTAGCCATCATCGTAGGAACATTAACAAATAGAATTAATCAGAACCTAACCAGATTTTCATCACACTACTCTTGAAGTATACATACATTATTTCCAATAAAAAATGAATCGTCGAAATCGGTTGGCATAATATTGAGTCATTCGTCCATTTGTGGTTCACATATTTGATGCAAATTTAAGACTTGTATGGTTTTCTCATGGATGGCATTGTCACAATTGGACCATATTGAAATGGTCAAAGTTGAGACTTATGAACCTTCTCCTTTTTTGATGTCGGTTGAAAAATAGGATATAACAAAAAGGCACTGCTAAGAATTACTTCAAACGTGAAACGTTCGATATTCACTGTTTTATATTGTCGTTGAACGATAACCCGAGAACGTAATCTGAGCGTGTTCTTCATTAAACAACATCGGAAATGATTGAAAGCCTCTAGCGATCGGAGTGTCTCAAGAGATGTACACACATGCCGCCTATTTAATAAATGGGCGACAAAGTTTCGTTGGTGCAGTTACAAGACGGCATCGGAGTCGCATCAAGCCATTGTTATTGGAAATTGAAAACGCCAGTTGGCAGTTCAATATTTCCGCGCTTAAGTAGTTTGTTTGCGAGCGGCGCTCCGCTTTGTTTCGTTTTCAAATGAACCTACGCCAAGTTTTGTAATGTTTCAAGACTTGCTTTCGATTGCTCTTCTCTTTCGAGTAGTGTTGCTTTTCTTTTCTTTGGGACTCGCGTTTGTTTTAAGTTGGAGTGAGTGCTTTGTAGGAAAATCTTTAACTTGGCTAGTCATATCGACTGACACGACCGAGCGAGCCATTCAAATACTTCAGCTATATGGAATACGGTTCAAAATTGGCGTGTTCAATGGCGGGTCGGTGGAAAACATTTTAATTTATTAAATTGAAGGTGCTTACGGGCGCTGTGAACTTTTAACGTCGTTTTTACCTATCGTTCGATAATTTATTTTCCGAGTCTTATTAGCTTTACAATGGTATAACTTTACGAGACTGGAGTTTGTAAAAAATATCATTTTTTTTACATACAGCAGGCTTGCCCATTGTGCGGATTGGTCAGGAGGCTTCAATTATAAACGTGGTGTAAAAAATGTAAATCTTTGCAAAAGCAATCAATCAGGGTGCACTCTCGCCGCTTTGCGGGGACACCACACGAATATCTAATTTTGTTTGTTACTCCTGGCGCGGCCCCACTCACCCCTCACGCGGTCCCACTCACCCCTCGCGCGCGACTCCAGCGCGCAAGCGTCGAACACCCCTAAATCCTGGCGGACGTTTTGATGGATCACCCTTAATGACAAGCACTGAAGGGGCGTCGCGGGTTGTGAAAGACATGTTACAATTAAATATATCGATACATTCACAGAGGATACATTGATATAACAATTTTAACCAAACAATAAATAAAACTTGGTAAGAATTAATAAAACATATTCTATAAAGAAATTTTTAGTGATGGTTTATTATTTAAATTTTGTGATGTTTGATAACTTTAAAATGTTCATGGCAACGGTGGAGCGAAGTGGTAACATTCAATTTAATATTGAGAAACTTACATTCATGTAATGATCAGCCAATGATGAGAAAATATGGTAAAGATACCTTTATACGATATTGTCACGAATTAACAATAGGATTTTTGAAAATTGAATCAGAGGTGAAAATCTCTGAAATGTTAGTTCAGTGATAATTGAACTATTAACTAATTGCAAAACATAAATTGTTATAGCTTATTTTAATGTCAACATTGTTCAATTATTATGATCCAATCTTATCAAAAATTAATTAAAAAAATAATTATAAAATTTATAGACTCGCACGTATTTTATTTTTGACACTGAAACTTCAACTCTACATTGAAGCGAGCTCAAAATAATGTCTGATGTTTATTTATGATAAGTATTTTCTAAGTATATCGTACCTAGAATATTTATAAGTAATGAAAATTTACAACATGAAACGTATATCGTAAAATAGTAAGTATTATGTAATTGGAGGTAATAATGCAATAAATTAAAATGTTCTAAATTAAAGTGTTACTACTATCGATATCGACAAACGTTGCCCGTCCACGACCCATCCTTATGGGCCGGCGGCTCGGTGTACGAAGGCGCCCTCCGCTACATGAGCAGCACTCGCTCCAATTGTATTAGACATTAGCGGTGCCGCTCGCTCTTGCTTTTATTGTGGTATCTTTGCTCAGCGGGGAAAAGAGTTGCTGCGCGTTTGTCTATCCAGCCAACAAACTAAGAGACGAATAGGAAAACTTTCATTTGCCTTTTATTATATTTTGACGGGTGTGTGGCGTCGGCGACACACCGCGCGCGACATCGCCCCGCACAAACGATAGTCTACGTAACCTGCTACGCCGCCCTGGATATTTATTTTTTTATCGTAAAACTTGTCGCTACGGAATTTAACTTTCGAAACTAAATCAAATACTGGCAAAATTTCAAGGGAATAAAAGCAAAGTTTAATATTTTTTTTATTGTTTGATGTTTTTTGATATACCATGACCCAGCTATTACATAAAGTCTTCGTCGATATTTTAAAAGCTCTACATAAATCAACACATACTTCCTAATTAAATATTTTAAATTCGTCAATACACACATCACATCTCGCTTTGGTCCTGAATTGTCTTTATGTAGTGAATTGAAAAAATCTATACTTTAATTGAATACTTTTTGTTTAACAGAACAGTTCGTTACGCCTTGCCCCTGTAATTTTATAATTAGTTCCGTTTGAGGCACAGAGGTCTGTCTAAAGCAAGTAACGCGCCGAGAAGCTTCTAACATTCGTAGGACTTTCGACACGCAGTACACTCAGGTTCAAGTTGTCACCTCTTTATCAGCCGGTTTGATGGTAAAATTAAATAAAACGTTGCTGTGTTATATCTTTTCAAAATAGTTTCCAGTTTATTAAAATTCTTTTAAAAAAGAGTAATAAAAGTAATTGAATTCCTACTTACCTAAATACCACCAGTGACGCCACTTGTCTTTACTAGTACTGAGCGTACTGCGTATGTTAATCAAAATAAAGGAAATTCTGGCACATGTTTACTACTTGTGGTACAATACAGAAAAGGTATACTTAAAAATAATATCAACAGGCTTTATATAATTTATTTAGCTTACTTTTTATTTAAAAAATACAGTAAGGCCATCCAACGCGTTGGCTTTTCTTGTTTGAATGGTCCGGTACGACCGGGGAAGTACCGGAGTGAAGTAGAGGTATATTAAATGTGCTTCCCCCAACAAGATAACCTAATTAAGTTCACAATGTGACGGCGTGCTAGCCCAGGTGTTTCCACACCATCATATTAGTGCATAGTCACTATAGCTTGGCAGCAGGAAGACGTTACCCATTCAGATGTACTGCGGTCCACCACTCTTTAATACAATAGGGACAACGTTCGCGCGGGCTCGCGGTACGATAATAACGAAAAAATGTTTCCGTGAGAGTTGTTATCTTTTTTCTGCTTCACTTGCGGTACGTACTCTATGGTATAATGTCCTTAACCTTATTTGACTTTTCGAGACGTTTACGTGTCTCAGGCCAACTAGAGATGGATAGACAAGAATTGTTGTTTATAACGATTTAATACAACATATTAATTATTGAACAAGTGTTGTTCTGCCGTAGACTGCAGGGCTCGTTGGCAATGTGATCGTTACGAACGCTTTCAGCATTTGAATAAAAATCAAATCATTTTTATATCTTTGTATTGAAATGTATGTATTGTGCTAAACAAACGATAAAACAGACAGCATTGTCCTCAACAATACAATTTTAACAATTAGTGTTATCGAAAATTTTTTTTTCACATCGAACTAACAGCAACACGACGGGCCCCAGCGATGCTCCCCAATTTACCAGTAAAAACGACTCCATATCTTTTAAAAGCTGTTATTTGAGGGACTGACGGATTAATTAATCATGAAAAGAGGAAGCCGGAAGCTCTGCGTGTATTGTTGAAAAATGCATGAGCGACTAGTGGAAATAATGAACCGAGTCACGAAGTTGTCCCATCACTCGAATGCACTGAAGCAATTACCAAAGCAATTTTCTTTTATCGATTGTATCGGATGCCATTAAATCATTTGTCGCTTATTGCTGCGTTTTTTATTCTCGTACATGGTTTTTGTCGCGCCACTCGAGTGACGACAACTCAACTCACTCAATCCTGACAATTTCATTACATCCATAATTTATTGAGAAGTTAGTTATTTTAGTGACAATTATTGTTTCAGGTTTATAGTATTAATTATAACCGTCACGAAAACGATCCTTGAACACTTTATTCGCTTCATTCTCTCGTCATACAAATTCTTAGTTTATATGTTTAACGTTATATTATGGGCTGGTCACCTAGCGAGAACAACAGATGGACGCTGGAGCGAGAAGACGTTACGTTGGTGCCCGCGCGCCAAAGGCCGACCGCGGCGTCGTTGGAGACATGATCTCGTGCCGCTGGCGGGCGCCACATGGACGAGAATGGCTGGAGACAGGGACTAAGGCCGGGCGCGCACTAGGCAGCCAGGCTGCGGCAGCCAGTAAAACATATGACGTTGTATAGGAGCCCGCGCACTAGGCAGCCACGAAATCTCGGCTGCAGCAGCCAATAAAACGCGCCTGTTTGCACGGCAGCCAGCTGGCTGTGGCTGCAGTCAGTCTCCGCGCACTAGTTGTAGCAGCCAGACGTATTTTGCGTTCCGAACTTTAACAAGATGACTTTCGATACAGAGAAATGTATTCGGGAAATTGAAAGCCGTAAAGCAATTTGGGAACTAGTCGTTGATTGGCTGTTATAACTGGCTGCGCAAATATTCAGGCTGCCTAGTGCGCGGGAGCCCTAACGGTGTAAGTTGGAGAGGCCTATGTCCAATTGTGCGCATCCAATGCATGCAATTCTTAAGGATTTTTAATGTTATTTTCTAATCAATTCTTTTAATGTTAATTTTATTTAATGTATTCAAATTTTAATGTATTGAAATCAAATTTATTTTGCAACGATATAACTAACTGGCACCAATGTTATGTAATGTAGACTCACGCATTGGAAATAAAAGGCTTTATTATTATTATTATGTATAACGTACTTAATTGCAGAACGATGACTAAATGTAAACTTGTGTTTACTTAATTCTATCAGCGATAGCAGCCACAAAGAAACTTTAAATGTTAAAATTAAATTAATTTGCCGATAAACAATATGTTATAGACCAATTTGTATGTTTGAAGGCAAGGTTTAAGTATGTAGCAACACTGCTACCCTACCACTTTCCTGATTAGCTTATTGAGAGCTGATATGTGTCCATTACATTACGTTTGTAGAGATTAATGCACTTTATTGAAGGGTCCAGTGACGGAATACGACATAAATATTATTTAAAATTCTTTTCCTACTAATCTTTTTATCTCTTGTTTCAGGAAATAGGTGTGTTTCAAAATTTGGTAAGTCATTCAGAATTCTAGAGAAATACCATAGTAATTTCCATTGCAATATAAATAAAAATCAAGGATGGACAGTTCGCGGGACACAGCTTAAGATAAGACAGGAAACGGAAGCTGGGATACAGACGCTGCGGTCGCTGTAAATCGCTCGACGCGCACATTTAGGTGTCGTCGCATGCGCTGGCGCAGGACACGTTGCTCCCATGTCTGCCGCTTCCTGGATATTACTTATTATTATTGTTTTGTGTTTGTATTGATCTCCGGGTTTTGTATAAATATGACTGTAGTATTGTTTTGTTTGATGTATAACAAACTATTTTTCAAATTGTGGTAATAAGAACTAACACTGGTACCAATTACATTATGGACATCCGCCGGCCTGTAGTTGTCTGAAGACAATTGCAGAAATTTTCCAACACTTCTGCATGTGTCAAAAAGAGCAACGTTTTGTTGACTGTTTGGTCAAAACGCGTTCATAATACAAAGTCTTTTAATTCTTCTTGAACCTCTATATACGAATATTTCCTATTTTTCGCTTATAGCTTTATATTGCAAAGTGTCCGTGCCAGGCGCTGTAATACCTATTAGACATGTACCTTTATTTTTCTATCAGTTTTATATCAGGTCAGGTGTTTGTATACGAGTATAGTGTGATCTGATAAAATTGTCCGGTCGTAATGAAGTTTGTTCGAATGATTTTTAGGAACGGTCAACTGTATTTATGGAAGTTGCTAAGTGAATGATGATTCTTATGGGCGGTTTTTTTTTTTATATAAATTGTAAATACTAATTTCTATATTTATGTGAATAATACTGGCGATTGATTAATATTAAAATGCGGCGTAGCTCAAAATGCCATCAATTATTGTTCTTAGTTCTTGAACAAATTATATTGCTTTCTATTTGGTACAAATTATGGTCACACCAAACTGTTGCTGATCGGGGTACATTCGTCGCAAACTACGCGCCCACTTGACAACTTTACTGGCGCCCATCTTGAGTTATTCGACGTGGTGGGTGGCAAGTTCTTATTCCATTGCAAAGTATTCGAACACATTTTAATCTGATTACTACTATTAATTGCTACTATCATAACGTAAAATATAATGTTTCTAAAACATTTTAAGACCTTACTCTTAAGTTTCTATAAAATGAACTATGGCTCTATTCTAAACAAAGCTTCTGGCTATTTAAATTACGTTTGCTAAAAGAAGACTGCACGCCTAGACAACTGTTGTCTCGTATCTCATTGTTAAACGTGTCTGCTAACCGGTACCACAGACTCTCACTTGTGACAACAATAGATAATTTTTTTTATTGATTTCGCAACAATGTCTTCCAATTACCACATACACTAGGGCTGCTAATAAAGACCGTAATACGAGGGAGTTGAGCGCATTTCCTATTCGGTACGCTGCGACTGCTCTTGGTGTGAAATTACTTAGGCACAGTCTTAAAGTGGTCCTCCATTACAGCGCAAATAGCTTCGAGAGGTTTTAGTGGACAACCGAGACCCGGGACTTAATTATACTTTGTGATGCAACTTTTTACAAGTAAACCGACGGTGCTCAAAAGATTATATCGACGTAAAAGTTTGACAAATAAAACTGCGTAACCAAATTTAGGGTTCGAGCCCATGCACGTACTTAGTGATACAGTCATCAAAGAAAGTCTTTGTTTTATAGGTCACCATACGAACATGAAGACTTCAATTTGGTTTGATGCGAGCTGGAGCGAATCCTTTTAAAACCATATTAATTCTCCCGACCCTTTTCAACTGTAGCGCGTGTTATGATCGCGTTTCGTAAATGAGGCTAGGTTCCATTAGCAAATGTGAGAAGCATTTAATTACAAATATTAAAAACAGTTACGCTGATATCGTTACTGCTTCATTTACTAGCGAGCTGCCTGCTGTCGGTATGATCAGATCGTCGAAAAATATCGTGTCGAAATCGGCTGCATTTGGTTTATATCTTCGGGGATGTTTTATTAATGAACGCACTTCATTATATTCACGGCGCAATGCTTAAAAGCACCTTTCGTTTTCGAATTCACGAGCTTAAAAATGTTTGCCATTGACGTAAATTAATTGAAATCATTGGCATTTCGAATGTCTGTCCAAGAATTATTTTTATACTTGGATAGAGATGATTATCAATTCAAAAGATTCTAAGAGAAGTATGAAGTTATTATGAAATCAAAAATATATTATTCTTACAATAATATGCCAAACGTTAGTGTTTTTATTTGGCATTAAAATGGATTTCTCCCTTCAATTTTATTTAAAAATGTTTCTTCTTTCATCCGCCGTGTCTAATTAATATGATATATTAAAAAAATATATATGAATAAAATATGTGCCAATTGCACTGCGACAGTCTCAAAACGTTCATGCGTTCACATCACTTTTCATTCTCCACTTAGATAAAACGCACTTATTTTTTTTTAAATCTATGGGACTGACCGGTAGAGCACTAACAGGGACAGGGAGTAGTCCCTCCTTGTAACCGATACGTTAATTCCTTTTAAATGATTGTCAGGAAACATCTTTGAACAATCGTAAGTCGTATAATGAACCAACAGTGTTCATAGCAAGTTGCTCCGGTCCCGGCGGTCACTGGTTACGTTGAGAGGAGGAACAAGCCGGAGCACTGTGTGCAGCTAATCTGGCTCGCTGGTCTGCAGCCCTGCACTTATACCCTCACGTGCGCGTCTGTATTCATAGACGTATCTTTGTTATTATCAGGAACACCGACGAAGTATGCAATCATCTGCATCTTATTCCAGACAAATGTATAATTAATATACATTTAACCGACATCAAATGGTCCTCAATTTGTCTGTATGTTTTTATTTTGTTTGTTACCTCATAACTTTCGACTGGGTGAACAGATTTCGATGATTGTTTTTTATTTTGCTGACAATGGCATTTAAGATAAAACCATATAAATGTTAAATGTGCATCAATGTGTGCGCCCGCACCAGGATGTCGAGAGCACGTGGCACACTGTTTACTGGAAGCGCCTCGTTAGCCGGTCGCACGCAGTGTACGACGTAACTACCATGTGGAACTTAACAAGCCGACGATTCCCTCTTGTGAATTTCAATGACGTTAAATTTATTAAATGTTATAAATAATGTATTATTTTAGCCGACTTCAAAATAGGAGGAGGTTCTCAATTTGATTGTATTCATTTACGTTAGTTACCGCATAACTATCGACTGCGTGAAACGATATTGATGATTTATTTTAATGGTGTAGTCCCATTTTAATAAGTAATGTTAAATGCCCTTAATGTTGATCCATCGATGATTTTATTTAAAGTCGGTTTTTGCGTAAATATACTTGCTTCTAGGTAGTAAGATTTTATTTTTTCATAAATCCGCTAAATTGTGTGAAGATAAGATTTGCACCACTTGTTCAGACGTCGGCGGCACCAACAGACAGCTTCAAGGTTACTTTATTATCAAAGTAAAAGCATCTCGTTAGACAACCAACGGCCATTGAAATGTTCAACAAGTTTATTGATAAAATTAGTCAGGGTCTGCTTTAAAATGCTAACATCATTTGTACCCGACGCGACCCTTTGGAGTACTTTTTTGCCTCCTGCATTCGAGACATGTCGTTTTATATACAAATAAGACATTTGCTCTACTGTCACAAAAAAGTGCGCTCTTGATAAACGAAAGACGATAAATGTTTGGTGTTGGGACACAGCGACTCAACGATATCGATACTTAGTTTTTTTTTATTTCATACAAAATAAATGATTAAATTATTTTATAGAATCAGGGAGTCGATTTATGAGATTTGAAATTTGAATATTAAGACGCTTCACGTCGTAATATTCAAATTTCAAATCTCGACACAAGGAGATGACGATATCGACGACCAAAAAGATAAAGACATATTGGGTCCAAACGAAACGAATACGTTTTTTTTTGTTTTAGGATACATTAAAATGTGTCGGACAAAGTGTACGTTCCAATATTTATTATTAACGTATTGCACCATGACTTTTCGTTACGTATTTTCGAAGTATATATGTAATTACAATAAAAACGTATATTAATGTTAATCGAAATCGATAAGCAACGCGAGCGCCCAACACTAACAGTGACAGTTCAAGTGGTCCTTTTAAAGATCGAGTGGCTCTACCTGCTGCGGTTCAGTGACGCCGCACGTCGTGCCGCTGTCGCCTCGGTGTCGCCAGCCACTTGCTTCTGGCCTAAAACTTGAACACAAGTGTCGGTGCAAAGACATGCGCAAGAGTGAGCCTTGTCACGTGACACACAAACGTGCATAGCGCAGACTCTAAATTACAATCGAATACAAGAGAGTACTAGCAGAAGGGACGGTACGCGTCCTCGGTTATTTTCAACCGACATCAAAGAGGACGTTATCAATTCGTCTGTATATTATCTTTTTCTTTTACCATTGTTACCTCATAATTTTGTGCTGGGTAACACGATTTTTGCCGATTCTTTTTTATTTGAAAGCTAGCACTAGCTTGGTAATGGTACCGTGGTACCATTTCAATCTATCAATTGGTACAATTCTGACGATGCCATGAAAAAATCATATAAGTGTTAAACATAAATTTGCATGCAAATACTTCAAATATTTGTGGCGAATGGACTAATAACTAAATATCACGTCAACCGATTTCAATGATTTATTGTTTTATTGAATAGGATCTACTTTAAGAGTAGTTTAATGAAAGTTGGGTTAGGTTCTGAAAAATTCTATTTCTTTGTATTCCTACGATAGTTCGGAAATACAAAAAGGGCGTCTGCGCGTAATAGCTGTTAACGTTTTATTCGATTAGAAATCGGTTTTGTTGTGATAATCAGGTTAAAAATAAAAGGACAGTTCCTGTACATATAAAGCTTCTTCCTTTGAAGCGACCTAACTTTCGGAATATGGCAAATAATTCTTATATTTCGTGTAATCTTAACTGGCGACACGTTATCGCGGCCGCCGAGATCTCCCCGACTGCATCCGCTGTTCCCAGAAATATTCTTATCTACGTTCACAGAACCGTGCGACACCGTACGGATTTGATACTAGCAATAAAATAGCTGATGGAATATTTTCACCGTAAACCGTTACCGTGATATGGTATCCATATCAATAAAGACAACATACAAAAGGTAATCAAACGCTCTTTAC
The DNA here is from genome assembly GCA_029286785.1 of Meandrusa payeni. NCBI lineage: Eukaryota > Metazoa > Arthropoda > Insecta > Lepidoptera > Papilionidae > Meandrusa > Meandrusa payeni. Next base: position 267,284 of record JAGSMX010000039.1, read on the forward strand.
ATAATTCATCGTCTATTATTAACCAATATGAAATCCAAAGCCAAAGTTTCGAGCGCTTTATAGCACTAAAAAGTCGTCGCAACCTTCACTAATGAAACTAAATCTTAGATAACCTCCGTCGCGCTGCTTCCCATTTGATGTACTGGAGGGAGCCAGTCGCAAGGTGCACCAAGCATTCAGTTTTGCCATCGTCACAGCGTTCTGTTCAATAAAACGCATCAAGAAGTGTATCGAGGACGACGGGCTCTTGACACAGCAATAAATTAAGCGTAGTGCTTTTAATATAAACACAGGCGCAGCCTCCCTCTGCTCCTAATGGAGGGCAATCGAGTGTTTCAGAAGTCTCGGCTCAGTTTTTCTGCCGTAACGATGCCCGTCCGGGGAAAATTAACAATCAATCAAGTGAAGCGCCGTCTTAAGTGCCTTTCAGACTTGATTCGGTCTCCGTTCACGCTGTACGTGGCGTCTTGCAATGGAAGCTTTTAGCTTGGTTTAACAGTAAATAAGAAGTCATGCCTAATGTTCCATGGCATTATATCGCGTTGGACAGTAAATGTGATTGCGTTTGGTTCAAGTTTCCCTCTCATAATTAATTATGCCACAAATCGAAGCTTTAATAGTGGAAGGTTTAGGGTACGGTCCGCGAAGCATACGGCCGATAGTTCAATCTACTCATTTATCTACTTATTCGGAATGGTTAATATGAATGTAAATAATATATGTAAAAGTTTTAAGCATATTTAAAAAAAAATACTTGGCCTTGACAATAATGGATAACAATCGCGGCGATTGGCTCACTACCTGTCACTTATGGAACCTTGGTGAAATGCGTACAGTTCAAAGTTCAGTAAAGCTAGTCGCTGTCTATCGCCACTAAGGACGTGATAGCTTATTTTTATACATAATTCATTATGATCCCGTGTCGTGTCGTGTCGTGCAGCGAGCACGTGCGCGCCGCGTATTGCAACTGCTCCAGCGCTCTCGACGGCTCCAATTTACCGAAAACCTGAGGGCCCACTACAATTTTAATCAATTCCCTCTTTATTGAGATCAGCAGGCTCCGATTAAGCGCGGCGGCAAATAAATTTTGTAGCTTTTGAATAGCAACAGGGAAATATTGCAAATACACCGCCCTCTTTGTAAAGTCTGCTGAAATATATCGTTTTATATAGCGCCGTGTCTGATCACAACGTCCGATACTCGGCGTGACGGGTTCAAAATTAAATGTGTATTTCCTATTACTCGTGGTACTTCAATCATCATCGTTATTTTATAAAATATCCACTTCTGGACATAGCCCCCCCCCAAAGATTTTCAAAAGCATGTAAGCGGCTTGTATCCAGCTACGTCCTTTATGAGGTCGCCAGACCACGTTGCAATTTTATGCTATTACGCGCGGACGCCCTTTTTGATTTCCGAATTATCGTAGGAATATTAGGAAATAGAATTAATCGAATAGAAATCTGCCAAGTAACTTTAGTACTTACAATTTGTTATATAATTGTATGGATCGTGTTTGCATCAGTGGAGAGATGTCACAAGACATATAAGTGTAATAATTCTTACCGTCTTACCGTCCTATAATAATATCATATTGGCAGGTCGGTGGTGTTTTTGCACATTTTATTTCCAATGTTATGTGCAATGGCTCCCCGCGACTTTATTGAGGTTTGGTCCAAGTCGGCAAACTTATTACTTTGGGCTTATAGAGGAGAAACATTATAATACTTTTTCTGCTTTGTAACACCTGGAGACTTACTACCGAAGGAGTGGACGAGGGTAATGTTTGGTCAATACTTGCTACTGTCTAGTACTAGAGAAGTGGAAACAGAATGTTTTGATATCCAGAAAGGTATTAGACAAGACTGTGAAGCATGGTTCTACATAACGCGAACAATATGTGCCTAAGAATATGGAAGTATCAATCTCGTCCCACGGTGATCATAGTTTTAACTGCATGAACGGCGGAAGAGTTAAAAGGTATATTATATTCAAGAATAACAAATGAAAAGATAAGGCGAGGAAAAAAGAAAGTATTATAAAGAAGTGATATTGGAGACAGATAAAAACAATATAAAACGATATGAGAGTCGCATGGGTAAGGTCTACGTGTGAACACGATGGAATGAATGGAGTTCGAAGTCTGATTGAGTAAATACGTCAGGTCTCAGCTCGTGTGTTGGACCAACGAATAAAATACATTATCCTCTTTTTGCGTAAACCCACATTGGGCTATAAACCGCCACACAAAATACGACACCGTATTAAGTTGCACTCGCGGCTCTGCCGGCGGTGAGGTCGGTGCCATTCCATTAGCAGCCGCCCGGCACACGGGATACGGGTTTCCTCAGATCAGACTAAGTACATCGGTTTCTTGGTTTCGGAAACGGTGTGAAATAAAATGAATATTAAATTTTACTGATTATTGCGCCGTGTTACGGCCAATAACTTATTGTGTAACCTGATACTGTGATTGCGAGAGGCATAACATGCTATTTCTTTATAACGGGGCCACCTTAACGCTTCTAACTGGGAGGGTCAGTAGTGCATGCAAATATAAACGTTTTCGCGTGTTTAAAAACCAAGCGTTAATAAAGATGATTTTATAAGTGTAGGCTTGCAATGTTTTAATACGATGTGATTAAATGGTGTACTGTGAACTGATCAATGTGATCAGGCTTGGTTGATCAGAGCAGTGATCAAAAACTAACGTTTTTAAAATAAACATGTTTACTGGTATATTTTAAACAATGAATCGAAACAACGAGTCATTCGTTTGCTTGATTTTATCTTAGTTCCGTCAACATCTGCTCATACTGTCGGTGTGCCGGTACACAACACATGAGTTGGCTGCAACAGGTCACAGGAACACGGCAACACTGACCTATGTTTAATAATGTTTAGAGTACTGAGAATTTTTCACTATTTTTACAGCACATATACTTGTGGACAAGAGTGATTCAACATTTTATAAGCTAATGTGTCTTATCATTTAAGACAGCATTTCGACATAACACCTGTTGGGTCGTAGTCTTGCACAAGGAAGAAATTATTAAAAAAAAACTGAAGCCAGTTTCAATATAACTGCAAAAAACACGGTAACAAAGCAGTTTGTAACGGTGACCGAGCTATATATTTGTAAAAATCGTGAAAGCGCGCTGTAAGGGTGAAAAATAACGGGGCCGCTGTGAAAAATGTCGGAGAGATAACTCGTTATGGCATCCCTGGGACTGGAGGGTATTTAGGCAATGAGGAATTACACCTGGGAGGTAATGAAGGAAAATATCCGCCGAAAAACGTCGCATTGTCGGTGTAAAAGGATTCATTACTTAATCGTGTCGAGTCCGTAATTTAAAAAAGGATGAGGAAATAATCATTAAAGTGTCAGCGGAACGGTGACGAACTTCACTTACTGTTTCATCGAGTGATTTAAATGTCAGGGCTGCAGCTAGTGGGCACTTTTCACGTCTTACTGTAATACTTATATCATGAACAATTTTTATTCGAATTTTAGAAAACCTATATTATATTTGGAAATTTATAATTTAAAATCATTGCTCATACCAAATATTGGTCCATCGTAACAAACAAAGCGAGTGTAGAGGACTTCCAAGGAAGGAATAAATCACCGCAGAGTGAAATAAATATGGAGGGAAACTACCGTAAGTCCAGCGGAGCGGCGGGATAGCCAATATAAACGTAGGGACGTAACACCTACAGGTGCGCCGTAAAGCTCCGGGTATTATTCAAAGATCAAGTAAGCAGCAGAGGAGGCCTCACAATTTGCATCGAATTGAAATTCTAATTGGAGCATAAGAATAAATTCTCATTTTTTAGGTGTTTGTGAAATTTACAATGTCAAAATAACATATATTTTACATTCTGTTCTGGTGCAATTTTTTATACCATGTTATGCTATATATACTGATAACGTGTCACTAATAGTGAAGATCAATCGTTCTAGCTGGGCAAGTGGTAAAAGACAAGAGTGAATTGGTCACTTGCGTTGTTGTTGGTGTTCAGGAGCGACGGTTATTTAACAGCAAATGAGCCGCGAACTCGGTCGTCTGCAACTTGTTAACAAGTCGCGTTACGCTAACATTTGGCATGATGGAAGTTTAAGGCATGTTACGTTTGAGTCGAGTGAATGAAATGAGTTCATTCATAATGGCTCTTTTCAATCGACTTCAAAAAAGAGTTGAAGTCTATTCGTCTGTATGATTCTTTTAATGTTTCAATATCTTGAAATAAAACGATATAAATCAATTTATTTAAAACGTGGTGTTCTCAGGGTGGACCGGTTTCAATATGGTCCAATTCTGTCAATGGCATCCATGAGAAAACCATACGAGTATATGTATTAAATTTGCATTAAATATTTGCGCTACACATGGATGAATAATTCAATTCCCCGCCAACCGATTTCGATGATTAATCTTTATTGGAAAGGATGTACTTTAAGAGTGGCTTGATGAAAATTTGGTTATTTTCCATTCAATTCTATTTCTTAATATTACCACGATAATTACGAAATACAGTACAAAGAGGGCGTCTGCGCGTAATAGCGTTCAACATTTGATTCGATTTTTGTTTTTGCTCGTAAATACACTTGTTATAAATGGTTGTTTCATTTCAAAGGTACACCTAAACCATTTAAATATTGACTCTGAGAAAACAACATTTGTTAGGTACGAAACGTTAGTAATAAATGGCCCGCCGGGTATCGATCACTCTTTGGCTCGAAGTTAAGTTGCCCGAATAAATCAGGTTCGGTCGGGTCACGCACGGTACATTGCAGTCGGGTGGGGAAAGTTTCAGGCGCAAGTGGGAGCCTGGCCCACCTGGAGGCTAGGAGAGACAGAGTTGGTTTCATGTACTCAATGTTAATATGAAAATCAGTTTGCGGTAATTTTCAGTGACGTCACTCTGTCTGCAAGGTGGACCACATTGTAGAAATAGTCGGCAAGTGTTTTGTGTAACTTGCGCTGAGCATTTAATAATTTATTGAATGTCTAAAAGAGATTTTGTTCTCTTAACTGGTGTTCCGAAAATTCGAATATTTTCAACTGCCTTCAAAAAAGGAGGAGATCAATTCGATTTTTTTATGTTTGTTACCTCATACTTTGGACCTCGGACTTTGGGTGAACTGATTTTGTTGATTGTTTTTTCACTTGAAAGCCTGTGCTTCCCGTGTGGTCCCAGTTCTGACAATGACATCAATGAGAAAACCAAAGTCTTAAATTAATAACGTTTGATTCGATTCGAAGTCAGTTTTTGTTTTTACTCGTAAATATACTAGATTGCTGTTACCTCGGGTTTGGATTCTTCATAACTAGGAAGAATATTCCAGGTCCTTGTTTTAAAATGATAGTTATTAATTCTAGTATATTAATGATAGTTATATATCCTCACGAATCATGCTCGGCAGGAGTTCATGTTGTTGTCTGAAACATGATCATTAACATCACGTCATGTTTAAATACATTAAATAACCTAATCAAAGTTTTGGTCGGCAAATAACTCTCGTGGCGGGTTCCGGTGTCGGCTAAGCTCTGGTGATAATTAACGGGTGACGCCTACACCAATAACAATATTGTTTTTAAGTCGAATACTATCTAGTGGTGTCGGGTTACGCGACGGTAATTGTCCGCACCAGTTCGCTGCCGAGGGTCTCTGAAGTTAAATTAATTGGGTATCCGTTAAGATAACGAGATGCGGACGAGTGTCGAGTGGACGACTCGCAGCGTTCATCGCAACTGACAGACACGCGCGTGACAATTGAACTATGGTTGCGCTTTTGACATAATCAATGGATAGTCAAAAGAGGAACTATACTATTCACGCGTTCCCCCTACTCTCTCCACTTTATTCGACCCTCACGTGTTATACCCATATGGGTACTAAACTTACATTAGGATTACAATTAAAAAGTAGTTAAACATCAAATGAAATCAAAACAATCGATGGGTAGTCAAATCGGCAACTGTAGGACAATTTGCACGCGACCCGCCGATTATTGGAAGGAAGTTCCTTACTACAGGCTTGGAGGAGATAAGGGTTTTGCTGCGCGACCGAACTGAAAAAAAATGTGAGGCTGAAAACGTAAGAAAAATATCTAACGGAAGTGCTGATAGTCTTACGAACGGCGGTCGATTGCATGTGTGTAGTTCAACTCTCTCATCACAGGTGAGACTTCAACGAATTATTAAGCAATATTTTTTCTAATTGTGTTGCTTCTATATTATCCGAAGTAACTCAGTTCTTACCTGGTGTCCCATAACACTACATTTTTTTGTGCTTATATTCACATTTCATGTCGCTTAAGACATTCCGTCACTACCCATAGGTACAAGTTTCACAAACAAAGTTTACGTTTGGATCACAATTATCCATTGAATTTGATGTTTAACCTTACTGTAACGTAAATTAAGTTTTAAGTTAACATTTAATTTATGTTCTCTCGTTGCCGACTGCACTGACTGTAGGGCGCGAGCAATTATCGCGGTAGTAATGCGACGCGTCCGGATTGTGTCTACCGGGGAACATTCGGATGTTTATTTAAATCTCGAGCTCGCTGATCAAAAAACGGTCTCCAAACGGAACTATTTAACAAATGTATGGAGAGGGGAACGGACTCCTCTAGTTGCATGTTCAGTCGACTGCAGCTTTGCTATTATATAGCCATTAACGTATTTTTTCTAATCAGGTAAACACTATTTGAAGAGATTAAAAAGCACTTGATGACTTTGTTTTATTCAAATCAATTAATGATTGTTAGAATCAAACATTTAGGGCATGCAAAAATTATCGCAAATGTCAAAATGAAGTTGTCGCATTGTGAACAAATTTGTTTGTCGCAGATCATTGCTACAGTACAGTGTCAGCATGGGCAGACTAAAAATAAATGATACAAAAAAAGGCAAAGAAATCATAATGTAAATGTGGTGTATTGCTCCCAAATTTGATCACATGAAAAATAACACTCAGTGATATATTTAAAGCGGCGCCGGCGCGCGAGAGCCGATGTCACATGTGTTTAAATATACATTAAAAACTGTAAATAAATAAATTATCTCACAAAGCAGTTAAATTAATTATATTTTCACGGCTAATTTAAAATACAACGAGGGCACTCGTTAACGAGAAGGCGTGCGTGACACTCCGCGGGTGTGTGACGTGTTAATTACTTGTCGCGTCTGTCCGTTTGTCTGTGTGCGCCCCGCGATCAGATTACAATTTTTTATGTTCCCAAAGCCAGAGGCGCGGTGATCCAGAATCTGAACAGACGTGGTTTTGGTGACGGTGTACTGTTACGGTACGCATTGATTTTTGTTTCAAAAGACCAGTGTGCTTTAAACCGTACGACCGAAATAAAACTTCTTTAGTTCCATCTATTTATATATATATATACACAAAATAAAATGTATACACGATTGTTCATGAGAGAAAGAAATTGTGGGCGCGCGCTCAAACAATAGGCCTGCACGAATCTTAGATATACGAAACGTAACTCTCTATCTTCTATAACTTGCACCTCCCTCTCAACTTCCCTTCGCCTCGCCCTATCACAATTTCGTAACGCTTTCACCAGCTTATTCCCCAAGTCAAGCATGCGTAAAGAAGTTTTACTCCAAAAGCGACGTTTGCTTGTTGCGAGCTTTTGACAACAAGAATTCAATATAAATCGCTGGATGGCAGCCGTACAAGTTGGAGCCGCCACAGCGATTCGTCTCGCGCTTTACGGCGTTATAAAGTTTAGATCGTGCGGAAATGAAGTAGCGCGGGTCGGCCTCCGGAGTTTTATCCGCACTCGTATAGGAGTTGGCACGAACTTTTGCAAGTGTTTGTCGGCGACGCGCGCCCGCCGGAGCTGGCTTCTTTTGTTCTGGGAAATTGACTTCTGCGTTCTCCCTCACTGGCACAACGCGAGTTGTAATCATCTTTTAGTTTGTAAGGTCTAACACAGTTACACTCCTGTTAAATGTTGTTCCGCTTTTTTATTAGATAATGTTTTATATTGCATATAGTGTTATAAAATATACCTACTATCTTGGACGAAGGAACTCCGAACCATTCTGTTGTTACGTGCAGATCAACAAATCCGCAAAGGTCTCGAATATCGCTCGTGAAATCCAATTAACCGTTGCTTTGGAGGAGAATAGACCTTAAGACGTGTCGATAGGAGACAAAACATTCGCATCGGCTGCTCCGCGGTTAGGAAGGGTCAGTGTTTCCCAACGTATAAACAATCATTTAGGGGTCGTTAGGATCGTTGTAAGGCCCTGTATCGGTCCCAAAGGCCTATTATTAGCTTTATATGTTAAATCATAGAGCGTAGTAAGTTTCTTATTTAGTCAGTTTGTGATGTAAGACTTGAACAATAAACTTACCAATAGTTTAATCCGTTCGAGTTAGATAGAAATAGCGCTAGCTATAAGTAATTATTTCCTAAATCACTAGAAATTCTAGACATAACTTACATTACTGCCACTGTGACACAAGTTTTAGCACTAGGAGAAGAAAGGGCTGCTCAAACATCGATATACATCACAAAATATCGACATACGGTCGCGATATTTCGCTTCAATCCGATATTATGAAATCATTTAATTTCCAATTTCATACATTGACTAAATAGAAAGTAGTAATATAGTATTTTAGTGCTCGTCCGCTCCGCGATGGCAGCACTATTTGTTTAAATTTTATAAACTGTTCCGCGGGTTGTTTGGACTACTTAAATATATATATAAATTACGGTCTTTAGAAAATATCAATTTATTTATACAAGACATACGCATGGTATCAATACAACATTATACCGATATATTTATTGCATGAGCATTCCTATCTATCTCTATCACTAGCGGGAATTGAAATAAAGGGATTATTATTGCAGAGTTGAATCAAAATACTGCACTAATATATACCTTCACTGCAATATGCATGTAAATGATTTTTTTAATGAATATTTAGAGGGACGTCACATCGTTTCATATCAGTAACGTAACGCCCGCCCCGCACCAAATTGAATTGTTCGCAAACGTCTGGGCGCATTACGGGCGCGTCTCGGGTGGGGGCCGTCGAATGAGATGTCGTATCAATTTCTGTGTCGCATTTCATATTTGCCCTCACAGGCTACTGGCGAGGGGTTTACCACCTCTGTAATATTATTTCTTCCTAAAATGAAATTTATTATTACTTTTGCGATACATCGCGTCCTTGTTCATTCATAAAAAAACCGTGTGTTTGCCAGTAAGAAGTTATAATACTTTGGCATCAAAAAAATTAAGAATATTTATTGGCATTATTGATCCACCTTCTTGATTAAATATCGCCTATGTATATATTAAATAACACATTCAAGTTGAAATTATAAAATAAAACAAACGGCTAAACGGTTTAACTCCCACATAACGGTCGGAGATATGAATTTCGGCTTGAAACCCCCTTTTCTACTTGTTAAAATGTCCGATGTATGGCGGTGGGCTCACCGCCATACGTAGAACACAACAATAAATTGTAATAAAAGAGGACAGCAAATGTCACTTTCGATATATTCAAGCCTCTGAAAACATAAAATATCACAACAAATAAAAAACAAAAAATCGCAAGTTCTACGTGAATTTACGATTCATCCCGTTTCACTTTTACGTTTTGAATTTGACGCTGGCGTCCTGCAACGAAACGTAAATAGTTGATTGGAATCATAGGGAATACCACAGAGCCGGCCGGCCAGTCCAACGCCACTACACGACTGCGACGTAGCCACCTAACATGTTATTATGTATTGATGTTGGACCTACAACCACAGATGCTATGGACTTATCTATCTTATCTAGCTATCAGACTGCCCTTGTAGTAGATCTTTTCCAATAAAATATGATGTATAATCTTCGGTCTTCCATTCGTATTACACTTATGACATACTTAATGCAAATGCACCTTATTTACTTTTTACTATTTACTGCACCTCCTCTTAACGTAAGGTGGAGTCGTGGGCAAACACTTGTTTAGAAAGTATAAAAAATGTTTTCTTTTAATAACAATGACGTGAAGTTTCTACGTTTCTAGGTTATTTAAATTTTTTGAATGTCCCAAGCCCAGAATCAGGGTGGTCGTCCCGAGCACTGCACGCGTAGCCACTGATTGCTGATTGCATTAGCGCGGCCGCTCGTTAGCATGGCGCGTGCTCGTCTGCATGCATGTTGGCGCAGCATGCACCACATGCACCACGTGCAGGCTCCATGCAACACCGCTATTGCACGAACATTGCATGCGAGTTCCGACAGGCAACGTACCGTGGTGCCCAGCTAATGATAATTGTATGATTGAAGAGATTGTCCCATTTTCCTTCCTTTGCAATTTGTGGCAATCTGTAACCTACTAACACAATACAGAAATGTATTATTATTGTCTATAGATTATGCAGGAATAATAGAATAAATAAATGATCAAGTTATTGAATAAAAGTTAAAATTTCACGGAGGGGCACATGACCACTATAAAGTGTTTTATACGTCGAGAATTCAAAAAGAAGATTGAAATGCGATACAATGTGTAAAATAATGTTTATTGGAATAAATTTTTGGTATAAATGTTGGTAATAATAGAAAAATACAATTTACATTCCGTTATGTTCTGGAAGCACGCTAAGGTTCGCTCCTTCGTTGTAAGAAATTGGAACAACAACAAGACTAACATTTAACTGATCATTCCAGAACCGTTCGAGGGATCTTGAAACTATCGTACGACAGAGTGAAGTGCTCGTCTTAAATCGACGTCTAAAAAACTCATCGTCGTATAAAGCGAGGGCGGCCGGGAATACACACGCATCATCTGTACAAACACGCGGCCATGGTTTTATTGACTCGTGGTACTTCGCACGGCACTGTCTCTGCTGCCATCCTCATTTTAATATTCTTTTCATTCTTATTTAAAGATTTATCACAATTGTTTAGGTTTTGCTTAGTCATAAATAGTAATCGTCATTATCAGCTCACTCACTTTCCTCTCACTTAATTACTAACTCGTTACCCCGATATCCGAGGTTCCTAGTACTGAAGTTACACTAGAACTATTTGAGGAAAACACACACTTGAACTACACTATACATTGAGCTTAGATGTATGCTGTTGTTAAATTTAAATGTGGACCAAAGGCATCTTTGCCAATGAGTAGAAGAAAAATCTGCGTCCCCGCAAAGCCCCGGTATAGACGGCATACCTAACTTGGTTGCCAGACGTTTCCCCGATAATATCGTACGCCTCCTGGCTATAATATTTAACGCGGCCATGACTCACGGCATCTTTCCCAACGAGTGGAAGGAGGCCGACGTCGGTTCTTCAAACCCGGTAAACCGCGCACAGAACCCTCTTCATATAGACCTATTAGTCTTCTTTCCGTTTTAGGGAAAGTATACGAACAGCTTATCTTAGCTCGATTACGCGCCTTCATGGACTCGCGAGAGCTTCCCATACCGAGCAGTTTGGCTTCCGCGCCAAACACTCATGTACTCAACAGGTGCTCCGCATCACGGAGCACATTCACGCCAAATCCTTTATTGGCATGCATACGGGAGCAATCTTCCTGGACGTGGCGAAGGCATTCGACAAAGTCTGGCACGCCGGGCTTGTATACAAACTATACAAGCTTGAGGTGCCTGATTATCTAGTGCGCATAGTGCGCGATTTTCTTACCGGTCGAACCTTCCAGGTACCGCGTCGAGGGAGTGCGCTCCACCCCGTCCCGTTCGAGCCGGAGTACCACAAGGCTCCGTACTCGGTCCCGTCCTATACACGCTCTACACTAACGATATTCCGCGCTCACGTAGAGCAGAGCTAGCCCTTTTCGCCGACGATACCGGCATTTATGCTTCCGGGCGTTCTCCCGAAGTCATTCTTAAAAACTCAGACCGCGGCCGATGCCCTAGGGGATTGGTTTCGGAAATGGAGAATAGAAATCAACCCGGCCAAGAGCGCAGCCATGTACTTCACGAGGCGTCTTCAGTCTCCACCTCGTTGCGTCCAACTTCTAGGTACCCTATTCCATGGGTTACACAAACCAAAATACCTTGGTGTCGTATTAGATCCCAAACTCTGCTTCGGCCCTCACGTAGACCAAGTTAGGAACCGGGCGGCCTACGTTATGGGTCGCCTATATCACCTCATTAATAAGAAAAGTAAAATGTCCCTCCGTAATAAGGTGACGCTTTACAAAGCAGTTATACGTCCCGTTATGACGTACGCGAGCCCGGTCTTCGCGCATGCCGCCCATAAACATATCCATAGGTTACAAGTAATTCAGAATCGTTTTCTGCGACGAGCCACGGGTGCGCCGTGGTTCGTACGTAATCGCGAGCTCCACGTTGATACAGGGTTACCGACAATAGCCCAATTCTTTAAGCAGGCATCTCGACGGTTTTCGAGACTGCCACCAAACATTCTAACAAACTTCTTGTAAGTGCCGCCACTTATAAGCCTTCCTATAATAAATTCCGTCGCGTCGCCCGGAGGCCGAGACACGTTCTTGACGATCCGGACGACGCGATTACCATTGCACAGGCTAGATCTCTACAAATCCACAAAGCGTCCATTCGCGACCATCGGAGGTTGCGAATAATCCAGGCGTTACCGCTATTTATGGGCAGGCCCCACCCTTAGATGTTAGGGCGTTGCTGGGTTTCTTCGGCCACTTCTTCTCCCAGCGCCAACGCTTCCCGAAGTGGCACTCAAAGTTAGTTTAGCTTTTGAATGTCTCTTAGATTATCCGTGAAATAGCAACCGACCGAGTCGTGGTTCATTCCTCTCGGGCGCCCTCGGATCGGTATGCTTACGCGTAACATAGTAACCGTCCAAGCCGAGGTTACCCCTCACCGGGGGGACCCTTGTGTCGAGTTACTAGCAATAGAGGTTCAGGCTAAGCGACCTAAGAGCTATGCCACCTCTCAATCCGGTGAAGCAGTCAAGGCCAGCTTCTCTGGCCAATCTGTGTAGTTCGTCATAAAAAAAAAAAAAAAAAAAAAAATAGTTGATTGGAATCATAGGGAATACCACAGAGCCGGCCGGCCAGTCCAACGCCACTACACAACTGCGACATAGCCACCTAACATGTTATTATGTATTGATGTTGGACCTACAATCACAGATGCTGTGGACTTATCTATCTTATCTAGCTATCAGACTGCCCTTGTAGTAGATCTTTTCCAATAAAATATGATGAATAATTCTTCCATTCGTATTACACTTATGACATACTTAATGCAAATGCACCTTATTTACTTTGTACTATTTACTGCACCTCCTCTTAACGTAAGGTGGAGTCGTGGGCAAACACTTGCTTAGAAAGTATAAAAAATGTTTTCATTTAATAACAATGACGTGAAGTTTCTACGTTTCTAGGTTATTTAAATTTTTTGAATGTCCCAAGTCCAGAATCAGGGTGGTCGTCCCGAGCACTGCACGCGTAGCCACTGATTGCTGATTGCATTAGCGCGGCCGCTCGTTAGCATGGCGCGTGCTCGTCTGCATGCATGTTGGCGCAGCATGCACCACATGCACCACGTGCAGGCTCCATGCAACACCGCTATTGCACGAACATTGCATGCGAGTTCCGACAGGCAACGTACCGTGGTGCCCAGCTAATGATAATTGTATGATTGAAGAGATTGTCCCATTTTGCTTCCTTTGCAATTTGTGGCAATCTGTAACCTACTAACACAATACAGAAATGTATTATTATTGTCTATAGATTATGCAGGAATAATAGAATAAATAAATGATCAAGGTATTGAATAAAAGTTAAAATTTCACGGAGGGGCACATGACCACTATAAAGTGTTTTAAACGTCGAGAATTCAAAAAGAAGATTGAAATGCGATACAATGTGTAAAATAATGTTTATTGGAATAAATTGTTGGTATAAATGTTGGTAATAATAATAAAATACAATTTACATTCCGTTATGTTCTGGAAGCACGCTAAGGTTCGCTCCTTCGTTGTAAGAAATTGGAACAACAACAAGACTAACATTTAACTGATCATTCCAGAACCGTTCGAGAGGATCTTGAAACTGTCGTACGACAGAGTGAAGTGCTCGTCTTAAATCGACGTCTAAAAAAACTCATCGTCGTATAAAGCGAGGGCGGCCGGGAATACACACGCATCATCTGTACAAACACGCGGCCATGGTTTTATTGACTCGTGGTACTTCGCACGGCACTGTCTCTGCTGCCATCCTCATTTTAATATTCTTTTCATTCTTATTTTAAAGATTTATCACAATTGTTTGGGTTTTGCTTAGTCATAAATAGTAATCGTCATTATCAGCTCACTCACTTTCACTCTCACTTAATTACTAACTCGTTACCCCGATATCCGAGGTTCCTAGTACTGAAGTTACACTAGAACTATTTGAGGAAAACACACACTTGAACTACAGTATACATTGAGCTTAGATGTATGCTGTTGTTAGAATTTAAATGTGGACCAAAGGCATCTTTGCCAATGAGTAGAAGAAAACCATAAAAGATTTCTCTAAAACTCCAAAAAGCCGCGAACGGCCTAAAAAGAAATTGAGGACATTACTTGTTGTCAGGTATACTCTACCTAGTTGTCCTCCTATCACCTAACTCCTTCCGGTCCAAATATCTGAAATATTAATCCGCGGCGCAATTAGCAGTATTCATTTGAGAGTCGTAGCTGTTAGAGACGGATATTTGCGCGAGAGAGGTCGCGACTTTATTTGTTTGTGCAAAAATATTTCAGCCCCGAGAATACGTTACTGCTGACTCATTGACCTAAAATCAGTGCTGAGCTGCGAGTCACGCTCAGCCGGTAAACACTGGCCGCAGGATAATGGACGTTACCCGCAAGCTTTTTCAGATTTATTGGCGCTGAAAAAGAAACAATTATTACTAATGACAGGTTATGATGGAAACTATTTTTGTAGGTTGTTCAGCTGCGATGACTATGGACTTTTTGATTGTTCACTTCATTTCTATGTGTTGAAGTATCATAGTTATATAACGAAGTCCAGGCGCTCAAATTCTCTTTCTCTTCCACATTTGTGCTCCTCGCCAGTAAGGATTACGAACCTTGTAGATTGTCAGAAACATATATCTCAATCATCAAGCGTTACCTGGTACATCTTCGGAATCCAAAATCAGGATCACATCTGAAGCGGATAATCTGCCTCCTTTAAATATCTAATTCACGTACAACATCAACTATTTCTACGATAGTATGACTACTATTGCGTGATTTCAAAATAGCACTTCCATTAATATTATTATAGCGACCAAAAAGCGCTGGAAATTCCGTTTACCTTGAAGATGTATTTGATATTGCAGGTGCTCTGATTGTCTGACATGGAGTGTAATCCTAAATGTTATACGTCGTGTAAACGTCGTTACCGGTTGGTTTGCGAGACGTGCAGTCGTCCAAAATATTGGCAGTGAAGTAGTTGGCAATCGTTCAAGCTGAGCAAGTAATTCGCTTTATACTGGCACCTCCTGCGTCGTGACGAGGGGACGCAGTCTCTGTATGTTGATTTCTATTTGAACGGTGTTTTCGTGGGAATGGCTCAAAGGAAAATCGGCGATGTGAGGATTGCAAAAGTGTTTGGCTGCTTCGTGATTTATTTTGTTTGAATTGTTTTCTGCTCCAGTTTATGTCTATGTATTTGTTCTGTTAATGTTACTTATTTATATACTGAAGTGGAATTGGCTGCCATAATCCTGAATGATGACACGTTTTTTTAACGTTTTTTTTAAATTTTACTATACCTATGCGACTGGTTGTCCAAGATCCATTTCACGGCTGAATTCTCTTCTATGTGTACCACGTTCACCTATTGTGCAAGCATTATATTCTACATGTTAAATAGTTTATTATTTCCCTATTCAAATTTCCTGGCCGGAAACACTTTCTTAAGGTTTTCTTTTTGCTAGAAATATATTTTTTATTTCTTTCTTATTTTTTTTTAGTGTTGACATTTCGGATCTGAAAGTCACTATCGGACCTATGATCAGATTCGGCTGATAATCATTCTACTATGAGTTTGGACGCTTGAATACCGAAACGAGCAATTAAATATGTTAGTTGTTCGTTGTTGTTAATGTTTTGCTCGGCGAAGTAAGTTTTTTGTCTAAGCAGAGTTTCAAGTACAAATACTCTGTTTCCTTATAGGACCAATGTTGTTAATGTTATCTTTTGTTGTTTTTTGTTTATAAGATTTTCTTCATAGACTACTCCGTTATACATTGAGTATGTTTGTCCACAGGGGCAGAGGAGTTCTTTCGCTTCGTTCAAAACGCATAAATTTTCGCATGTCCTCACCTTGTGCACTTCACATCGAGTTGATTTCTTGGGGCCTGAGTAGTATGTAAAATGCAAAGAGTCAACAGACTTCGCACGTCGTACTGAATTGGGAACGGGAGGGAGCTTTCAGCCGGAGGACGAATCAGCCATGATGGATGAGGATCAATCGGGCCGTCGCTTGTTATGACCCTTTACACCCGATGCGGTGTCATTATTGAGTTATAATGTCCTTATTTAATATCCCGGTTATTGTTTAGTCTGATTGTAAATACTGTTACAAGAAATATATACAAGCTCCCACTTCCTTTTAACCCTAGCGGCGTAGGTAGAGATAACATTTGCTTTATATTAATAATTATTATTTCACACATACAGTCTTCATACACAAATTTTGTACATATTACAAAAATAACAATTTTTCAGATTTTCCGTACTGATCAGTTTAGGTTCCTTGTGTGACAAAGAGGAATAGGGCTATTGCTATACATTAAATTTGACATAACAAGCGATTTTTTTGACACTATTCACGGTTCAAACACTAGCAGGAAATACAATAATTTCATATACCAAATCGTTACCTACATTTGAAGCCAGTGTGTCGAGAATGGTTGATATATCTCTACTGAATAGGAAATACTATTATTGCAACACTAAAAATTGCTAAAACATAAATTGTACGCGCGGGAACATGGTCGACAACGGCGACCGCTCCAGCACATGTCATGCGATTGGATCGCCGCACTCGAGTTAGTTGGACGTCGCGCCGCCCGCTTCTGTATTGGAAGTATTCTTTACTGCGAGCTTTACAAACGCACAGAGTGGGCACGGCGCGGTTATTTAATTTCGCTGTACCTAGCACGTCCAGAGAAACTAGTTTATCATAGTTATTCTATACCAAGAAAGGGGAGCCTGACAAAGGACATAGACTACTTTGAATGCGACTGGCTGAATTGAAATATGAGTTGTTATATAAAACTTATTTTGAAGCTTTTGATTGGATATAAATAAATACGATATTGAATGTTTGTAAAAAACTTACTCTAAAGTAAACAAGTGATAATCAACTTTTTTCTTTTTGTGCTTAGTTGTTTTTTCCCGATGTTGACCGTGCATTACAGACAATTTCATCTTTTTGCTCCTTTATGTTGTACGGAAGCCGTTACCGAGTTGTTGAAAAGGTAAATTTTATTATATTCTTCAGGGAAAATATTTTGTTAGTTGTCATGTCTACACAATACGTAGGTGTTGGGCGCGCCAGTCTAACGGAGCACACGTTTTGATTGGGTCCACAGTTTACGTTCAACACAGGCTGCTTGTTATTTCCACACCTCACAATTCCTCTGCCAACGTCACGACCCAACTCACATCAACCGACTAAATCAATTTCAACTCTACACTGGGGCGAATGGGCTTAGTTTACACGGGCGGAGAGTTCCGTTGTTTGAACAAACAGACGGCCGGTTATATTTGACAGGTTTATCGAGTACAGAGCGATGCTAGAGGAAGCGCTCCCGGATACTAGATTTCAGACGTGGTGGACGGGGCACGTGATTAACGTCGTTTGACAAATATGCTACGTGAAAAGTGGATAACAATAAATATCATCTTTTTTTTCTTCTTCCAGCAACAAACAGTCCTTGTTATCTATTATGTTATCACAAGTTGTTATCGTCCAACACAACAGTGCCGAAAATAATTAATTTATTATAATTTATATGCGTGCTATGTATCCCGCTTTCGTTAAAATGCAATCTTTTAAAGTCACTTTCTTTACGCACGCTTGACTGTAAGAGTAAGCTACTGAATGAGTTACGAAAAGTGTGATCAGGGGAGGCGAATGTTTGACAGTTTCGTATATATAAGACGCGCGCACGTTTTCTTTCTCTCTTGCACAATCGTGTATTCAATAATATACATAAATACACACGTAGAATTTTAAGTATCATCTAGTGTGTGTAGTGAACTAATAGAAGTACACAAAATTAAATGATGTTAACTCTAACAAGGGTCGTACGCTAACGGACGACGCAGCCACAATAAGCCGACGTAATGCACCATAATCAATCTTTCTCATCCAATTGCGGCTGGCAGCTGGAGCAACTCCTCGAGCACGCCTGGCGTACAACATAAATTAGGATGTATTTACTGAGAGAGACCCTCATTACAGCAATCAGGTTGAAACAGAGTGTCGAGTGATCCATCATCAGGACTTGCGGCGCAGGGGCCGACAGTTCTGAGAAAAAACGCACCAGCCAATTGCGCCCATTGATCTTAATTTGATATTCACGCGTTTGGTGATGCCTCGTTGAGAGCATAATATACGAGGCGACCACGTGCGTACAGTACGAGCTGAATTCCAATCAAAATAGTTAATAATATTTCCTATATAGATTTCATTATTATTATAGAACTACGTTATACTTTCCGTACGAAGTGTACTTTACGTACTTGTTCGGTAATGTGCAAGAAGTATATTTACGAGTAAAAACAAAAACCAACTTCAAATCGAATCAAACGTTAAACTGTATTACACGCGGACACCCTCTTTGTATTTCCCAATTATCGCAGCAATATAAACAAATACAATTAAATAGAAATTACTCTTAAAGTACATCCATTTTAAAATAAAAAATGAATTATTCACATCGGCTGACATGATATTGAGTTATTCGTCCATTTGTGGCGCACATACTTGATGCTAATTAACACTTATAGATTTCTCAAGTATGCCACTGTCAGATTAGGCTCAAACTGAAATGGGAAAAACTGGCTTTCAAACAAAAAAGAATCAACAAATCGATTCGCCCAGTTACAATTTAAGAGGTAACAAACATAAAAATACAGACTGATTGAGAACCTCCTCCTTATTTGAAGATGGTTAAAATGACTGTGATCCTGTTTCAAGATGAAATTTCTGGGCTAAGCGAGCTGGTGACGAGCATTGTCGCAAGATCTTGTATTTGGGTTGAATTAAGAATCAGATATGGATTGAAAGGAGGTGTGTGTCCACCTCTGTCCACTGCGTGAGTTTATGAAATCTTTTTTGACATTATTCTTTATTATTTGTTGTATTTACGTCCTCTTTGTGTGAGTTGAAATAAACCCTGACTTCGGACGGCGTTCTGTCGGTTCGAGGATTGTTTGTCCACTTACCGGCCTCTTATCGCTGTGCAGAGAATATTGAGCAGGATATCCTAAATTTACTTACTCCGTGGAGCCGACGGCCGCGCTTATCGTATTTACATTAAATGTCGATCTGACAGACGAATGCGCGGACGCATGCCTTAGCGTACAAACAGATAAATTTGTTCATTGACGCCCGTTACGAACGATATCCAAATAAATACCCCATCTACTGCCATTCCATTATAAGCTTTATCTGTTACGTGTTAAGCTCAATTTCCTAGCGAAAAATATTGAATTATAGCAACATTACTTACGAGTGATATTTAAATTTCGAATCGGTTTCTTTTTTTCTGTCTGTAATCATGATGTTCTGCTTCTGGAGTCACTTCATAAATTTAATTAGGGTGGGGAAATTTGAACTTAATGTGGTTTTGATTGAGTTGTTTTCAGATTGTCAGGTGTCATTTGTTTTGTTAAGGTTGGGCTCGGGGCGGATGCTGCGGCCGCACTCGTTATATTTAGACTAGAACGTATTGAACGGATACGCGCACGAGGTGCAATAACGTGCCGGTATTGGATTTGTCTTGTGTTTTTATTTTTCAAATCTCATTGTCAACACTAGTCAATGTTTACTTAGTCCGTAGTACATCTTGATGTGCTCACAAACACGGATCAACTGTGTAGCATGCATCAGTATGTTAGCATTCCTCATTTGAAATTGTGTGCTATTATTATATAATTATGCTTTTGCAGAAAGGACGCTTACGAAAACAATTCACAGCGTCGTTGCATACTTAACTATTAGTGGCTGTTGCTATATTCCATACACACGTCTCTACCTTAACTAAGGTTTTCGGACCAGCTGTGCTTTCTTCGTACCACTCCCACAGGTTGCAAGGTAATATGAATGTCTATGAAAACCTTTGAAATTTTATTTCTCCATCAACACAGTACCAAACCTCCAGTCGCTGTCAATCGGCTTGTAAAGACCACCGCACCATCTGGTCAAGAAATACATCTGCTGCAGAAGTAATCATCACCTAAAGCTGTAGCGTATTTACACTAGGGCTATATGGACAAGTTCATTTCTTTGAGATATTATTTTGTTGCAAATCTCGCGCAGGCAAATGAGGAGCATAGTTTCATCTATCCGTGTGGGCAGCTCAGGGTTACGTGAGTCTTTAGAAAGATACCCCGCCTTCTGGGGGGAAGGCGGCGGTTATGTGGGGGTCTTACCCACTAAAACCTCCCCGGTGACCCTTTCCTCGGTGCATGACGAGGGGCTCCGGGATCTCAACGTGTAACGCACCGGAGCCCTTGTGCCCTCACAGCGAAAGGCGACACGGGCCAGCCCCCACACCCTTGTCGCCCAGTGAACCCGAGGCCCCTTTTAGTCGCCTTGTACGACAGGCAGAGGATACTGTAGACAATTGCGTACATTGTTCAGGTTGTAATTTGGAAAGAGAATGCAGACGAGGTGAACAATGTGTAGGGTACATCGCAACGAACAAGAAGTAAGGCTGCAACAAACAATAATGATATTTTAACAATGCTCCGGGATGAAACTAAGCTACTGAAGATATAGTGGCGACCACACCCCCGGCATACCTTTGTTCCCACGAGCAGCGGGAGAGATACAATATAGGCTTTAATTTTGTCTTTCAGACTCTAGAATGTTAACAGAATCTCAGTATTCGTAAAAAGAGTTGATTTCCGTATGTCAACCGTTACCAATCTTTAACCGCTTTCTACCAAATGTATAATGTCTCATATGCGAGAGTTTGTACATAGAAAACCGAAACACAGAATCTAATTAATAAAAACTTTCCGGGGAACGGTAAGGGGCTGCCACATTTACCGTTTATACTTAACGCTCGTGGGTTTGCAAATAGTTTTATTATTGATTTAAAAACACAACTAGTCCTAAAGTTACTTTAAATTATTGCTCAAATTTAAAATTAATAAAGCTGATCAAAATAAAAGTACAGATAAGTTAAATCAAAGTTCACGTTATTTGTTGCGGCCAGGCTGACTACTAGTTACTGGGATGGACATTTCTAATAGTGTACATAATATTCAATACCCAGGAAAATCCTTATAAAATTTTGCAACATAATAATCTAGAATCAGTATGGTGGTCATATCGAGAGCCATGAGGGAGTGCAAGTTTTCCCAGGGTGATGTCGGGGGACAGAGTGAAGTAGATAACGAAAAACTGGAAAGATGCACCACCTTGTGGGACCAATAGCGAGGGAAAGAGAGAAGCTCATACAAACCCGCTAAGAGTAAAACTGACACCGTGACACCTTAAGCCAAGAGCTTAGCCATTAACAGAATATTAATAAGTTGTATTTGAAGAGAACCTTAGTTATAGTAAGAATATAGTTACTACATAAGAATTTGAGGTCAGACCGTAGCGTTTGCTAGAATATGGCGCCGTATTCACACGTCGTGTAAGAAAGGCTTGTTCTCGTTCGGGCACAGATCTCAGCGGCGCCCCGAAATAAATCAATCCTCGAATTAATTACACCTATACAGAGCGGCCGCCATGACAGATGGACTGCTTGCAACTGGCCAATTGCGCCCTTTTTCTTTTTCAGACAGCCAGCTAGATAACCAGGGTTGGATCGCCTCCGACTTCAGGAACTGAACTCGGCTACGTGGTGATTAGAAAGCAAGTTGACTTCATCCTCCTCTTTTGAGTTCAAAATACAAGAAATACGAGTGTCTTTGTATTGTAACCTTCTTTGATATTGCTTCCGTTCCGTGTGAACGGAAGCAATATCAGGTAACAAAATGGTATTTTAAAAGAGGCTGCGAATGAAGTTGAAACCCAACTCCAATTGTAAAATTATCGCACACTCAAAACACAATGGACATTAATTTAACAGATCAAAACTAAATCTACAGATCTCCGGCCGTGTCCCGTAAATATCACCATTGTAAATACATTAATATAACACCTTTAGAGGCACAGATGAATGGGTAAGCAGCAAGTGGGGCACGACATTGTCTGGCCCGAAGAACCTCGTAGTTCTACAAAAAAGCTGTTCGCGTATTGCATGTTTCCGTTACACGCGGTGTTTCACTTCATTTTATTTACTAATTATTCACTTTTGAAAGCGTGCTAATAATGAAAACTAGGGAAACCCCTTTAACCTGGCTTAGATTAAAATCTCTGAAGCCATAGATCACATGATCAAGGCCATAATTCAACTGTATGTTTAAGTTTCTCCTAATACAAAAGCTAAGTGAATAGTCGATGGGATTAGTACAATACATTAAAATTAACTTCAATTACCAACTACCGGTGGCTAAATTATCTAAGCGAAACGTAGTTTCTATTGGTCACAAAATTCGAACTTGTGACCACAAAAGTACCGCAAATATCAGAGCTTCTATATTCTTCTTTTTCCTGAGCGGGCGGGCTATCGCCGTTTCTTACAGATAGTGACTTATTACGTCGTGACGTAGGCAACTTTGCACTGTCTACTATACAGGCATTGTATTCACAGGCAGGCTCATAATGACTTTCATTGCGTGCGTGCTGGTGTGACAGGGTCAAGTTTAGTGCAGAAAACTACTAGACTACTAAAAAATAACAACCAAAATGCTTGTTAACACGAAAGCTCTTAACCTCTTATTTTATATTGGAAGAAATCTTATCGGAATAAGTCCAGCAATGTTGTGATATTTATTAAATTCCGACTTATCCTCCTTATCGTCCTTTAAAGGCAAAATCCTGATCGATGAAGCGATGTAAACTATTTAAAGGTCATGTGCCCAACGTCGTACGTACTATTACATACGTGTGACAATGGAAACGCGCGCCGCTGACAAAAGAAAATCGTCCCAACAGCGAGCTCTTAAGACGGGCGACGAGAATGGGTCGCCGTAACGGATTGTTTGCCGATACATTACGCCCGCAGGCCGCTTTAATAAAAATATTATCACACGAACATGTGGAAACCCAAATGTCTTCGCATATTGCGTGCGATTTCCGACATTATTTACAAAATACACCGTCCATACATACTGAGAGACTGTCCACCTTACATTTCTTACAAAAAAATTGATACGTACATACTATATTTAAAATTAGCTTGAAGATACACTAAATTGATTGTACAATCCTTGATGTCGGAAATTACGGATTATTTGACTAGATGACATCTTGAAGTCAAGTCTTGATATTTGAATTTTTAAAATTTAATTATTATTATTTTATTAATATTAATGATTGAATCTTTTATATTTAATTATATTACAAATAAAACTAATTGATGTAAACTCCATTGAAATTGAATTAATAAGTTATGTATATTGCAAACACAGCAGTATTATTCAGCGCTGACAATAGTAGCTGGAATTTAAATACTATTAAAAAAATAAATTATAAAATAAAAAATAAAGTTACTACAAAGAAAAAATTTCTACAGGCATAAGTAAGTATACACGTTTTAATAAATAAATCAATGAGTGCTCCGTCCACGATCCGGTTAATGTGTGTCGACACTGTGAGACCTTGCAAAAAATTTCAGTTAAAGGATACAATGTGGAAGCTTAGCGAAATATCTGAGACTTAACACGCATGAGACAGCGCCGCGTTACGCGTGACGAAAGAAATTTTCCGGCTTAATTGAGCGTGTGGGTGAGATTGGACGCTTCCGCCGCCAAATGACAACGCCGCTGAAAGCTTCTGATAAGCGACCATTTCTTGCAGACGAAATTCCGACCCCAAAATAACGCTATGTGATTTGAATATGACGTACAGACACACATATGTAAGTACGGTTAAGGGGGTATCGGGTTGATATTACTATACATACAGGAATCTAAACCAACAGACAAGCGGTTCTCCTATTAACAAATTATGTCTTTACTACGGAATCATTTGCGACACATAAAAGATTTGTCTTATTACTTGAAGGACAGGTTGTAATGATAAGTAAATTGTTGACCGTTAAGACATTCCAAAAACATTGTTACAAGTTGAAAAATGTAAGCAAAGCGTTCATGAAATTAGGATTGTTCTCGT
Organism: Meandrusa payeni; assembly: GCA_029286785.1. Classification (NCBI taxonomy): domain Eukaryota; kingdom Metazoa; phylum Arthropoda; class Insecta; order Lepidoptera; family Papilionidae; genus Meandrusa; species Meandrusa payeni. The sequence continues at coordinate 291,764 of JAGSMX010000039.1, forward strand.
CTGCCTTTGGCCGTCGGCGAATTGGATGAAATAAAACAACCCCAGCTAATACTGTGTCAACAAAAAATGTTACAACGGTACGGTAAAGTCGAATAAGTAAATTTAAACGCCTGCCAATCGGCTCAGTAAAGTCTACGTCGTAATTTGCTAATATATGTTAAATACGGCACATAAATTACAGTCCCACTGACCTCGTCCTGCGTCCCTTGTAATCACTTCATCCGAACCCGCATTAAACTTGGGCCCGTCGATATGGCTACATATATGTATGTTCTTGGCTAGAGAGAGTTGTAATTGGCGTAAATTAGTAGTTCGTGGGAAGGTTAGAGGTTCGTGGCATGGCTTATGGGCCCATCTTCTGCCGTAACATAGATTTACAACTGTAACTGACGTATGTCATTAATAAAGTCAGAGATCAGCTTTTACAACGTTATCAAAATTAGCCGACGATCATAATCATTCACAATCACCGCTATTGCAAATTTTTAATCTATTCTTGAAAGAAGGTTTCTATCCAAATGCTTGGAAAACTACCCGCGTGATTCCGGTGCCGAAGGAAGGGTCGTGAACTGACGTGAGCGATCATAGACCCATAGCCATTCTGTCTACGGCTGCTAAGGTATTCGAGTCAGTTATGCATAATTGTATTTATAGCTCTCTAACGTCCAACATGGCTTCTGACCGGGTCGAAGTACGGGGAGTAACTTATTGACTTTCATGTGTCATCTGGTATCAACTGTGGACGCTGGAGGACAGGTCGACACTGCGTACTTTGATTTTCGGACCTTCGACATAGTAGATAACGACATATTGTTGGTTAAGTTTACTACGCTTGGTTTCACACCAAGGCTCTTAAATTTTTTCGCGAGCTATCTGGGCGACTGCAGGCAGTACGTCGAGTATGCAGGTTGTGTATCTCAGCCTTACAATACATATTCCGGAGTGAGTCAAGGCAGTAACCTCGGGCCTTTAGAATTCATTTTAATGATAAACGACCTTCCAGGTGTTGTGGAAAACGCACACTGTTTATTATATGCCGACGACCTAAAACTATTTTCAGCTGTCAATAGCATGTCAGACTGTGAAAAATTGCAAATGGACATTGATCGGGTCTCACGCTGGAGTAAGGATAATATATTGCACTTTAATGTGAGCAAGTGCTGCGTGATGAGTCACGGGCGCGCGCGATCACCGCTGCATTATCCCTATGAGCTCGATACAACGCTGATGTCGCGCATCACGCACATAAGGGACCTAGGCTTAGAGATGGTCAGGGAACTAAACTTTCGTGAGCTGCAGGTGAGAAGAAACGTCGCGCTCGTTCAGTACGTATGGAGGATGCTTCGAGGCTGGGTGCACCATACGGAAGTGCTGGCCGCGTTGCAGTTGCGAGCTCCAGATAAATTCCTTCATATGCGGCGCCGCCCTGCGTTATTGCTAGAGCCTACTTCCAGGACCAACCTAAAAACCAACAAAAAAAAGGATTGTCAATTTTCTCTCACAGCACATTGATTGATATATTTCCGTGTGACCAGCCGAGGTTCACAGAGGCTGCTTATAGATGATATATCGAGATGATGAATGTTTGAGTTGTTACTTGAGTTTAATGATTTTTTATGTTGTGATGTTACCTATTATTGTATTGTTATTATTTTGATTATTTATTTGTGTAGACTACAGCACCGAATTGGTTTAGCTGTAATGGTGCTGTAAGTTTTTCTAATAAATAAATAAATAAATAATAATTTATTCCTCCCCATAATACACAATAGTTACTTAAGATAATTATTTAATTAAATTCCTATTCTGGCAACGGATTTAATGAAATAATTAGTTGAGAATCGCTTTAAAGTCACAATTAACGTTACTGGTTTACGAAGCATTCTCTTACTAACGAAATTGCTGAAGAACAAACAAAGTATAATACGATCAAAACTGGGCCAAGCTCTGTGCTTGGCCTATTATACATAGGTGACGCTGTTCACTGGGGCCGTCTCCACCGGCAACATTGTACGTAAATTACTCAAGTAATAAATGAAATTAATTATGTCGTTCTGACTTTGCCATTGTTATTCCTAAATATGAAGAACATTTAGGAGGAGCATATTAACGCTGGGGGCTGCGCCTGGCGGGAGATTCTTTAAGAAGTAAAACTTCTTTACACAAGCTTTATTTGAGGAGAAAGTTGTTGAATTCGTTACAAAAAGTGTGATCCGGCTTGGCCAAAGGAAGTTGAGAGGGAGAAATAAGTTAGTGAAGATGTAAAGAGAGAGTCACGATTAATATATTACTACAGGAGCAATAGCGAAAGGTGCCAGACATTTTCTTCCTTTCACAGCAAGTTACGTTTCGCATTTGTAAGACACAGTGTAGTCTTGTCTGTTTCACTTTGTAGGAGCAAGAGAGCAGTGCGCGACCACATTTTATTTCTTACTTAAACAATCGCTTATATTTTTTGTATGTATATATATATATATATATACATATAGATGTAGCTAAAGAAGTTTTACTTCAGTCGCGTGGTCTAGAGCACACTCGTTTTTTAAACATTAAATTGACTAGACCACACCATCACATGTTATAAGTAGAGAGTACGTAAATGCTGCTATATACATGTATATGTCTCGAAAAGCTTTACAAGGAGCTTTTTTTCTTGAATTTGGCAGAGACAGTTACACAAAAAGGCGTTATATACAGGGCAAGACTGTATATACAGGCTAAGTTTATGAATCACTGATTATATAACAACAAAAGGGGGCAACAATGCTGCTTAAAAGTGATATATATTATATAAGGCTAATGAAATATTGTGAGCTTAGGAGAAAATTATAATTAACATTAATTATGATCATGCAAATAAATGAAATTGCTCCATTAAAGGTAAAAGTCTATTTTGAATATTAAGGTTAGATGAGTAGCCATTTCTAAAAAAACGGATAAATCCATTATCATGGGGCTTAACATTTTTACATATAATCTGTCTTACCTTTATCCCTATCTGAATTGATAAATCTAAATCGGTACTTAGGTAATTAAAATTTATCTTGTATGTTAAACATGATGTATGAAAATTTTCAGTTGAACAGTTCGTACAATTTATATCAGCAAAAGTATTTAACATACGAATGTATCAATGGAAACGTCCATAGCTCTTTAACTGCTCCGCAAGCAATGCTAAAAGCTTATTTTCAAATATTGCCATAATTAAATAACGTTTTAGCGAGCATGGTGAGAATCGGGGGTGAGGCAGGGATTTACTTTAGGATAATTAGCGGCAATTGATGCGTGAACACGAACGCTTCGGCGGCACTCGGCTGGGTCCCCACTGCTGGGCCGCTGCGTTCGCCGATGGAGCTACTAACTAGTGCACTCGCGATAACCACTTCAAATGCTTTTAGTTTTTCCGCTATCATCTCTGGGCGGAGGTAATTCGCCTTTGATGTTGTCGGTAATTTTTGAATGGTGGTTTAATAGAAAAAAATGAAAATTTTTATCAGTCTCATGGCGGGTGTGCGCGTGTCTGGTACCTATTTAGCTTCTGAACAAATCAGATCATATGATTTGTTACATTTATAAAATTGATAAATTTATTTGTCGGGTTGCGCGCTTGGAATTTATTCTGAGTTTATGTAAACGATATCTGACTTTACAATCGATTAAATTTACTCTGAATCTATGAATACAATATTATCCTACCCTTACAATGGATTAAATTGAAGTGTGAGTGTAGAGAGAGTATTTTGCTGTCTAGTGTACTGCTGTAAAAGCCAGCGACGCAACGAGGTTGATATCTTAAACCTGTCGCATGCATTGCCGTGCCTTATTTAGGTGGTTTGATTTGTTCCTTTTGTATTGTTTAGTGTGTGATTTTAATAATTGTATTGGAATGATTGATACTGATTATAGACTATATTGATAGTGAGTTATACGACAGACGGTCTACGAGTATGTATTTTATGAAGCTGAGCATAACGCCGGCCAATCGGCGGACAGGAGCAGAAAGCTATGAGTGTAAATGCAACGGCAATTACATTGTCTCTCTATAAACTAATATAAAGCATACAAACGGACGCGCCGGCCGCCCCGCAGGATGTCGTAAAACCCCTCATTATTAACATAATTGTAGGACCACCACGAAAAGGTGCTGACGGCTCGTGAGTCGCTCATAAAGAAATTAATGTTCACCGAACACAAATAGCCGCTGCCCGCACATCCGTGTGGAACACACAGCGCACAGCGCACCGTGTACACAGCCAGTTGTGACAATGCCTCGTGTCAAAGTTCCCAGCGCCGTCACCTGTACCCGCAGCGTTATGGATAGCTAGGTGCGCCCCGCGCTGTTACTCGCAAATAAAAATAAAGTTACTCCTTATTACATCAGCTACCTGTCAGTGAAATTACCTGTATGAAAGACAGAGTTTATCTACTTTAAATACCAGATGCGATAAAAATACTTATTTTGATTAATTTGTTGCTACCAAATGTACATTAGAAATCAAAATATCAATTTTTGTCGTGCTTATGGCTCACTGTACGGTGTATTTTGGTGATAACAGCTTTCACTTAAAACATGTCGCAGGCGTTTTTGTACGACTATTTAGGATAAACATTTCTATTGTACATTATCTGCGTGTAACGCCAACGGTTTTTGCGGCGCGCGCCAGAATACCTCGCAGATGGCAGATTTTTTTCCTACTTATCCTTATATTTTGGATAATCCACACTATATCTTAATAAATTATAGCCATTCATTTCATCGTTACTCTGATGTGTAAACTATATTGTTGTGAAGTTTCATCAAAATCCATTCAGTAGTTTTTGCGTGAAAGAATAACACTTGACATACGTCCACACTGACGTGCACGCTTACTCATTATGTTAGTTATTCCTTTAATTTTGTATGTTACGTCTGTGACACCTTATAGTAATAATCGTGAGCTGATCTGTTCAGATAATCTTCGATTGCTCATACCCCATTAAGTATAAATGAGCTAAACGAATAGATCAATTAATTTAAGTGTAATTGATTGGATTGACTAGAACATAGGGTACGTTCATGTGTAACATCAATAAAGCTTACTAAAGATAAAGTTATCACGTCTGTGCTCGACACGAGTGATGTTCGCTGGACTCCAACATTCGTGTCGATTGGTTCGGATCGACTCCACTGGATCATGTCACAGTAATCGCTCAGCACACACACACTAGCGGCCTTCTTGAGTCCCACTTATATTATAAATGTGAAAATTTGGATGGATGTAGGTTTGTTACTCCATCAATCCAGAACGGCTGAACGGATCTGGATTAAATTTGGCATACAGATAGATTATTGGCTGGAATAGCACATAGCCTTTATTCTTTACTAGCGTACCTAGCCCTAGATTTTTATTTTATTTAAACAATAAACTTACATCATTACATATTTAAATAACTCGCACAATATATTAATTATTCATTTCTCTTCCTATTCATTCTCTTCTCGAGCGGGTGAAAATCATTACCTACACCCATGTACATATCATTCTTATCATTTATAAGTTATTGTCAAAAGTAAAAGTACGACGTATGGCTTGTTTAACAGTTCAAATAGAGGAGTGCTCCGATCATCACCAAATTTGCAGTATTACTCGCCAGGTCAATCTGAAGATTCCCTGAAAGTTTCATTTTAATCGGTCCAGCCGTTTCGGAGCCTATATGGAACATACCCACACACTTTCTCTTTTATATATATATAGATTAAGTATATACAGTAAAGTATAAATTAGTTCGATAGTTTAGTTGTGTGCTTTTGTAATAAAATTATTTTATGTTACTTAAATTCATAGGCATATTTTTGAATCGCGGGCAACATCGTGGGGCGCAGCTACTTCGTGCTTGACATCATCTCGGGAGGTATTCCATACAAGTATAGGATCATGGTAACATTAAGTTCTGCTGTACGGGACAAAGTTATATTTTATTTTGCTATTAATTTGTAAATATGTATCATATATATGCAGCGCATGAAATGCGGTTGTATCGTCAGTCCGGCGGGTGCCACACGTCATCCGCAGCGCGCTCCTCGCCCTGGTCTGATGCACGCATCTGGTTTGCTCGTTACAATTTGATTATTGTGTTTGGTTACATTAATCAGTCGTGGGGTGGCAACACGCACAACATTTGTTGGATAAAATCCCTGAGGAACGCTGACCACCTAATGTTAATAGAGTAATAATTAACGGAATGGTTTAACTGTCCGAGTTGATTCTTCTTCAGTACTTCGCTATACTGCTGCGAGTTGCTGTTACCGTGTTCAGCTTATATTAACTCAATCTGTGTTAGCTGTGATCTTGCCTTACTAACGTATTCTCTGTCCACACCTCACACACCGGTGATACGCAGCAGTTTAATATACTAGAGGAATATTCACGCCGGTAATGCTATTTTCCCGGTCATGCCGACTCATTCCTTACAACAGACAGACACCAATACTCCTCACAGTAATTTATCATTATTATGGTAACATTTTTTATTAAGTTCATTCACATTTTTTTAACTTTAATATTGAATTAATTTAGTTTGTCAATAGACGAATATTGAATTTGACTAAGTTAAATGATTTTACGATTGATGTCTTATAATCACTATTGTCTTATCAGTTGTTATATTTTTGACTGTTTTTTATATTTCAATTGTATCACTAGCTCAGTTGATTTAAGAAAATAAAGCGGCGGGCGAGTACGCGTAAAAAATTAGACGATCAGAGAGAGAAGACGGCTTGAACCTGTTTTCTAAATGCAGAATACTTTCATTTACAATATGTATAATAAATATATTGTATATATGGTGCGGGAAAGTCGGTATTTAATATTGGTACAGACTCAACTTAGTCTCAAGTTCCGCGAAACGTTCAAGACCTAGTAACCCTAGCACGATATCAATTGCAAAACGCATTACTTTAGACAAGCCAACAGCTGCGCGGAAAAACATTTGTTAATACAATTTGTCTCAAGAGCATTTTAATTACTTTACATGTTTAATGTTTTACAACGCCCTCACGCCCTCGTGTCTTCGTCAAACCTGAAACTTTTATATTCATCAAAATGTTTAAAAACCTGCTGTCGGTAACAATTACTTGAAACACAACTATCTCCACCTTTCCACAGAAAGTAACAAGATGTCACTCTACATACACCTACAATGTTTGGACGCAGCGGTATAAGTCGCGTCCTGACTCATATTGGGGCGGCACTTTTTAAAAATAAGAAGACACGAATTATGATTCTTTTTGTTTAACACTGTGTTTTAACACTTGTTAAAAAATAACCTTGAGTGATGTCGAGAACTAACTTAGCTCGTGTTCTCACACTCCTCATGTGCCTATATACTTAACGAAGAGCAGCGGACTTACAGGATTTCCGATGTCGGGGATGTTCATAGATATTTTGTTGTTATATTTCACGCCCATTACGTTGTTTACAATTAAGACAATATCATTACAGTTATGTCTTTTAAACATTTTTCTTGAAGGATTCTAGCGTCTAAACGAAGCCTGTATGTAGACACGTCGTAAAACTAGTGATGACCCATTTCCTGTGTGTTTCCAAATACTTTTACATATATCGACACATATTTATGTATAACAAGCAGGCTGGAGATATCGAAGTATGATCAAATAACACGGTGCCGTAATAGTAGTAATGTTTGATCGGTAACCACACCATTACTTTGGCCGTTCACTGTATACGTTCTCCAACAAAACCGGGATATAAAGGGTTTATAATTAGTTTATAGGTAAAGTAGAAATGTACACACACGTCTGTGGGCAATGCCATTTTATTAATTTTACCTGGCAAGTTTAATGACAATGTTCATATAAAACATGCCAGTAAAAACGTCACTTATCTTGCGAGCAGTCGTTTAAAACGGAATCGATCGTGGGACGTATCGATAAACGGGCACGCGGGCAGACTGCAGAGCGGGCGCGTCCTGTGCGGCCCGACTGTGGGCGGGCGGACGCGACGAATAGCATGTTACATAGTTAAGTTATCTTCTCTATTCCTTTATACAATAATCTTCTTTATTCTCTGGTTTTAAATTGCCCCGCGGTAAGTGGAAGGATCATCTATATATATATTTATTATTTAAAGTTTAAAGCGTCAATAGCCTAATGGTTTAGGGTACGGTTTGCGAATCGTAAGGTTTGAATCCATCATTCGACAATTGACGTGAAAGATCTCCTAGAACAAGCTTAGTTGGAATGGTTAGTAAGAATGTTAGTATTTACTTAGTTAATATTTGAGAATAAACTGAACTTAAGTGAATTTATAGATTTTTGGATGATAGACGTACCAGAGGTTGTTGGCTACGTGTGAAACGCTGGCTGTCGCTACAGAAACACGTGAGTTCCAGAGACCAAGTGACTTAGCGTCTTCTTCACATCGAAAGGTGGATAAGCTTTGTGTTACGATAAGTGTGATCCGGCGAGGCGAATAAAAGTTAAGAATGAAATGCAAGTTAGGGAGAATAAAAAGAGAGAGAGTAACGTTTCCTTTTTCCAACACACAAAGTATGTAATACACGGAGGCAAAGCGAACAGTGCGCGCGCACATTTCTTTCTCTCTTGATTAATCGTGTATGTATTATACACATATATAGATGGTGCTATTGAAATTTTACTTGAGTCGTGTAGTCTAAAGCACACTCGTTTTATATTAGTACCTAATGGTACAAAAATATCTACTCCCAAAACTTGACAGAAATGTTGGCTTTAAAAACTAAAATTACATTAACTCAATCACTAGTTCTTCTGGGACCAGCTCGCCTGGGTTGAAGGATCTGTTATATGTCATATATAGAAGAAGGCGAACCATTTTCTTCCGCCGCTACCTGACCCGCCACCGTCGCTCGTTGTGGACCGCACGGCAGCTCGCGCGCTTTGCATGCAAGTCGCGTTGAAATAAAAACCCCACACGGATGACAGGCGACATTGTCGAGAAGACGGAATTCATGAGGATAATGCTAAACTGTGCGCAGACAATCAGAACTTCCACGAAAACGTGACCGAATCAATATAAATTGTTAATCATTGCAAATGTATACTGGCATACGGCCGTGACGAGGGTGACGACCGCGCGTGTCCCTCGTGACGATCATAACGGAGGCCCAACGTTTAACATACCAATATACAATAGCAAAGACCTTCGAATTTATTTTATCAACTGTCAAAACTTTGCACAGATAAAACAATCCGACACGCGGTTCACAAAATACAGATAATAAAACATTAAAGCCAATAACAACATAACATATATTTCCGAGTAGTTCTCAGTAACAGCTTTTGTCTTCTATCAAATTATTTCGTTACTCGCACTACGAATGTTCAGTATCGTCGCTGGTAATTCTTTCTTTTCGTATGTCTAAATATTATATAGTTTTATAATGTATAATTTTCAGAATTCAAAAAATATACACCACTAATATACTATTAAATAAAATTATACAACAATATAATATACAGTAGTTAAGTGCATATTTTGTAAATGTGATTTTGAAACAGAAAAAAATGATAAATGAATACATCTTATGTAGTCGTATATATCGTTTAACTTAGTTAATAATTGATAATACAAGTTATAAAATTAATTACAACGTAATTAAATTGATAAAAGTTATGTTACAAGTATCTCATAACGCCTAACCTTAACTTGTAAGTGTTTAAAAAATCATCGAAGAAATCAAACTTAACTCGAAAAATGATATCTGAGAGCTTTTTGATCTTGAGCTTTAGGGACTTGAGCGTATTTATTTTGTTGCGTTGTGCATGTACACCTTGATTTTATCATGTGTGGTGTGATATTGTATTAAAATGTTAATCAAGTGTCGTTGTACCTGCCGGGAGGGCGCGACCTAAAAGAGAAGGCTCGTTAAATTTATCATTTGCATAATTCTCGTAGGAAGCGGCGAGAGATCGCGACAGTAGGCGACGCCTTGTGTGCACAGCTTGGAACATTGCGGAGACAATGGACCGAACGCATTAGCTCAACGTCCGAGGTCCCGCCACTTGTGAACCGTTGGGAATATAAACCTTCGCCACACATACTATAGATTACAATCGCGTACCCCGTGGATATGCTTTGTGCACTTTTGCTGAATATATGTATGATGTAGTTGTTCATGAATTTTTATGGGCCGCTCTGTTATTTGTATGTAAAGGCAACTTGTGTCTCCAGACTACTCCCACGTGCTTCCGACTCAGTCATTATTGACACTTTATTTAATACTACTTGCTAATTGATATTTGTAGAACATACAAACTAGTCCACTGGTTGCGGTTGTACATTACCCAAATTAATATTTGAAGTACATTACAATATATTGTCCAAGTGTAAATGATAGATTGCAATGACTCGTTTAAAGGCAGACTTTATTTGATATTGGTTGTTTGCGAGGTGCAGAGGCGGAACGACAAGTGTATTTACTAACAAAAACAAAAACCGACTTCAAACGATTCAAACGTTAAACGCTATTAGGCGCGGACGCCCTCTTTGTATTTCCCAATTATATTTTTCTATAATTACAATTAATCAGAACCAAACCAAACTTTCATTAAACTCTTGAAGTACGTCGATTCCAATCAAAAAATAATCATCGAAATCGATTCACCCAGTCGACGAATTAAGAACCTCCTCCTTTTTTGCAGTCGGTTGGAAAAGAAACACATGTTGTTACAGAACACAGCTATTTTTGCAGTGTATAAGGAAGTTCTAGCGCCTGTGTTATATTTCTTGTTCCAGATTCGTGGATGTTGTCTTTATGGAGTACTTACTTAGGATCAGCATTTTTCTATTCGATTCTAAAAAGGAAACTCTTCGGAACCTAAGGTTTAACCTATTTTTTTTTAAATATGAAAAATTTATGACACACACACATTTTACACACATGTGTACATATATAAGAACTACACATATTTAATATACATACATTTTTTTCTAATATTTTCGGTTCGGTTTATAAATGACACCGCTATAAGTCCACAAACATAAAAAATACAGACAAATTGGGAACCTCCTCCTTTCTTTGAAGTCGGGTAAAAATGAAGTGTCTCTGTGTTGTAAAGGTAAATAGGATTTCACTTGCACGATTTATTTTGCGAAGTTACTAATGCACCCGGACTCTGATCTAGTTACCAATAGACACAGAGAAATCCACAAGCTAAGATAAAACCAAATAAATAACCATGGACAATATAAAAAAATATTATACGACTGTATGGATATAGCTGTAGTGATGTTCGACCAAATTAATAAAATCGGAGTGTCTGCTTGTAATACTAAAATAACCGTTTATTATCACGTGCATGTGACTGTTTGTAGTTACGATAGATTTACCAAAATAACATTTTTTACAATTTTTGTTTGTCTTTCTGTTTGTTCTGGCTAATCTCTGGACAGACTGGAAAGATTTTGATGTGACTTGTGAATTTTTTTTTTAAAACCACGATTTGTCCATTTAATCCTTTAGGGTGTAGATAGAACAGCGCTATCCGCTTTCCGTCAAGCTTATTCGGTACTATATGTGATAGGTTGTAAGCCCATTTCCTTGCATGGTGAAAAGTTTTTAGCAAGTGTATTTACTCAGACAATAAAGGCAGCGCGACATGATGTAACCCGACAATCCGGTGCAAACAGACTGGCGGGGTGACAGCAGCTGCGCAAGTAACTCGCCCGTCGCTCCGCATTAGCTCCCAGAGTCAACTCTCTCGTGTTTAGTAGCTTGCCTCGCCACTCTCGCCAATATACAGTTACAGCTTGCAAGGGTTGTCGGATCTCTACAGACCGACTGGATATGTTCAGATGTTTTCGAATTTTAACTTAATTCAAGTCTAAGTTCGTAGGTATAATACGCGGGGATTTTTATTTTTAGAACAATAAATTCGAAATAAATTTTGAATATATTGCAGTTTCAGGGTATATATATTATATATATGACAAATTAGAAAATAAATTTAAAGAAAATGTATGATCCAAAACCGTGTGACAACAAAGATGCTCCAGACAATCTTTTTTCTGGAATAATAAGGAATAAGGTTCAAATAACACATACGATAAGAATATGCGTAGATATTTGAATATGCAAGATAACAATAACATAATAAATAGGACCGGAGAAGTGGTCCGCTCATTGACCTTACTTTTAATCAACCTTTATTCCAATCGCGGGCTCAACCCTGAACACCGAGCTATTGCAGAAATATGATGATTGCACTCTCCTCCCCTCGCACCCGACCTAGTTCGGGTTACAGACACCGCCTTGAACCCCAAACATGTAGTACACTACACAGATACAGATAACTGAGCTACATATTTTCACCCATGTTTTGTTCGTGTCGATAAAGTTTTCAAAAGCTTAAATAAGAAATGGCCCCAGTGGCAGGGAAGTAAGTCGCACTCCCACTGCACCAGCTCGCCCATAAATCATGCGCCATGTCGACGAAGCAAACAAATCAGATCCGGGCTCGAGTAAGCGTGAAAATGTTAAAAACACAGAGTCGCGGCTTAGTCATTGTTTCCACAATTTACGAGGCGGCGATGTCGACGCGGCCGCCGTTATCGGAATATGACTAACTAAATTATTTTAGATTATATTATTCCCCTTTCATTATTAAAGTCACACGCTTGTTCTTAGACATCAACTAATTTAGTTTCAGTTCTCTAATCTATACTTATATCTAGTCTACCTTACTTGAATATTTATACGAGAAGCAGTACATATCTCTTGATGATCTATATTTTTTCGCAGAAATGAATCTCTGAAAACAATAAGGGATATATAACGAGTTTTATAGGAGAGAAATATAGAGGAAGTGTGAAATAAGAATAGACAAAGACATGAATGAACAAATAGATGAGTTGTTATGCTTGGAGTGAGTGTTTAGTAGATGTCATAAGAATGTAGAAGAAAGAGTAAGCTCTACGCTTGATTGTACATAAACAGAATGCTTTAAAAATCTCCCGCCTGGTGCTACACCAGGCTGTTGGTGCCCACAGTGATATACGCATTTATCGAGAAGCGTAGGACGTCCACCAAGTGCACCAACAAATTGGATAGCTGGATGTGGCTGGAAGCAAAAGATCGATAAACGTATTTTGTAGAAGGTAATGGCATGGAAGAAACGAAGCGAAAGAGATCGTACCAAATGAAAGAACGTGATCTCTGCCTGCACAAGGATGACGGGCGTGAGTTCGTGTTCATGTTTATTTATAAAAGAACTACGCTACCTTTTGAATATTATTGATTTATTTATTATATTAGCACTGCGTCTTAACCATATAGTTCTAAAACAAAATTCAAGAACAAAGGTACAATCTCCGATACGTTGACCTGTCGGCGACATCGACCCTGTGCACCAAGGTGATATGCCATATAAACGTTTAAATGTTCATTATCTCCTACAAATATTTTTTAAAAAGCTATATGAACTAACAGGTCAATGTATTACGAATAAAAAATCTGTTCGCCTGTGAATAGGGAATATTGTCGGCATTATTTATGTTAACGTTTTGTTTGCGCACGCGCACGCCGCCGTATTGTTTTAGCAAATGTTGTGGCTCATTACAAATACTGCCCACCGTCATCCAACGGGGATACTGTACGAGACCCAAGTTATTGCCAATCTCACTTGAGTAACCTGAGAGCAGCAATATTTATACCAATTTAGATGTTCATTTCTTTCAGTCAGAGTGGAGACTTACAACGGCAGTCTCCTGACTGACCGACTGACAGACGCCGTGGTATATTAGCCGTTAGAGTGTTCGGACAAATCATATCCCATACTCATATGATTAGATAACTGATTATCTCATTAAGCTGTAACTCTGCCTCGTCCCAGAGCACGAACCATCAAACCCTAGGCGAAAGCAAACAATACAGGACATCTAACAAGGATCAACGGCTAATTATTGCATAATTATCGATCGCTACATGAATGCACGACGCAGACTTGGCCATCAGATAAGACAGGCAGTGTGCTGTGAAGCTTGTCACCAACATCTTAAGTTGAGACAACCACTCTGGAAACAGTGGTACTAACGAAGAAGAAGAAGTTACAGGAATCTTTAGAACAATGAAGTACTGTCGGTAAATGTGTGACAGCTTAGTATCAGTATCAAGAGATATATCATTTATTTTATACATTCTAAGTAAGTGTTTGATCACGATCCTACCTGATATTAAGTGGAAATGTTCAATTCTGTGTAGGGCGGTGCATTAGCTTCGTAAATGCCTAGTCACTCTTCTCTTGAAAACACAATGTAATCTGAGAGAAAGACAGACGCGAGCAAACTATTCAAGGACTGGAACTGCTGTACATGCACATATATACATTTTATAGAATCTCGTTGGAAGTGCCGTTGACAATGCAATCTATTATCTGATTTGTAAAACAATCCCTCAATAAAATATCGAACATAACCTCTGAACTGAACTACATTTAAAAGTGAAGCAACAGCAGCAGTCGTACAAACTGTATAAAAAGCACATGAAAGAAACAAACACATAATAGAAAGAACTCATTTCCCTTTTGTGCTCTGGCTTCCAATCTGTCCTCGGCTTGGTGCCCGCGGAACAATCCGCACCGTTCGAAGGGCATGCCAGCGCCTGACTGACTGCCCCACTTTCTCGGAGTTCAACGAACAAAAGTGCAGCGATCACAAAACTATTATACAATCCCTGCAATATTTTTAAATATACTTTGGATATAAATATTAAGTGGAACATTTAAATCGGGATACATAGACATAGACAAGGGATCGGCATAGACAACGAAATCCGTCCATCTTATTTTAAAAGAAAGTTTTCAAAGAAGCTAGAGCCTCTCCGTTGTTAAACAGCAACATCAACGGGTTGATTTCCAACAGATGGGAGGAGGCAGGAGTACTTCTATTACAGTTAACCTGCTCTGTGCTTGATGATTTTAAACAATGAATCGGGAACCAAGTAAAGAAAAAACAGAAATGCATTTATTGCTAATAAATGATTCTGACTTTGGTATCGACAAGCCTATCTTTTACAATTGAATGTAAAATTGAATATATATATGGCTTCTTAAGGAAAAACAAAACAATTCATTATGTGAATTTTATTTAAAGTTACAATACCACGACACCCTTTCCATAATACGCGAGTAACTCACTACAGTAATTAAATGTTGAACAATTCCTAATAACAGCTTTGAATCTATTTCAACAGATTTTTATTAATAAAACTCACAAACCCTAGCATTAGCTTATCTCGAGATTAAATGAGAATTCCTGTTAAAAACATTAAACTGAGCATTACTTAATGAATCAAAGTGACATTTGCCAGGCCATACTGAGCCCTCGTAAATCTGCGTCCCTTCGCGAGTGGCGACACGTTTAGGACGAGCGAGTGCATTTCAGTTGGTGGCGCAGGCGTTGTTGCCTCTGCCGGTGACAGATTTAGCGTGGGACGGCGCGGCGTGAGTGTCTGGCTGTCACGTGCACATGTTCCTTGAGAGGTGAAGAACAAGGCTCATCTAATGCTAGATTCTTACACTCGTACATAATGACAATGAAAAATAATTTGTGTATTAGGAACAAAGTCACACAACTCTTGCATATAGTTATAATATATTTTTGAAGTAAAACTTCTTTATGCACGCACGATTTGGGGAGTGAGTGAACGCGTTACGCAAAGTGTGATAGGTCGAACGAAGGGAAGTTGATAAATAGATATAAGTTAGGAAGAATAAAATAGAAAGATATAATATAGAAAGAGTCTTTAACACAATTTAGGAGCAAGAGATAGCAGTGCGCGCGCACAGTTTCTTTCTCTCTTAAATATGTATATATCATATTTTGTCTATACATTATACATATAGAGGGGGCTAAAAATTTTTACTGATATTCACTCGTTTTCTCACCAACTACAGCGTGCACTTATTTTCGATAGAGGTATTGTATAACTTGAGTACTAAGTAGAACCGTCCGGAAGCAGCTCGGCTTAGTCACTCGTTCTGCAGCAGTTGATACTTTACTGGAATGATTTCAATATATCTATTTACAGCTATGCTAATCGATTTTGCCCACATCCGGTGTCGTTGGAAACAGTCAACAATAAACATGTCGGTACCCGCGCACCGTTTCTTGTATCCATTGTTATTCCGACAACGTGGACTGATAAATATTCAGACATTTGCTCGGGAAACTAATCGATTGATTTCGATCCAAATGATTGTCCTCCATTGTGTTATGATTAACGTAATTATTCATTCATTAATAAAGTATGTACTAAGCAGTCTACTCTATTTAAGATTTGACGATTTGAAATCAACCGACCAAAGTGAAAGATATCAAAAGGTAACATTGCCAATGCGTAAAGGCACTTTGTCCCGTACTTTCAAGTGGTCTGTATAGTATATTACAATTATTTATTTGTTATAGGGGAACTTACAGCTATACAGTAACAATATATAATATACATTAGACATACACAGATAGGTCACTAGGTCAGGTTAAACATTTTGTCACATGTGTTTATCAAAAATGGATATGTACAAAATCCAAGCAACACTGAATGGCAATATTAAGCTTGAAAATGATATCAAATGCTTGAAAAGTGTTGCCTCACTAATGTAGTAATCGACATTATTATACGTCTTATAAAGATAATTGAAAGCATTACATGCTCTAATAAAGTAGCTATAATATACGTTCCTATACAACTACATACCATATATACTAAGCTATACAATCAAATACTATAACAGGCAGTTGATGTTATAGAAAACATTTATTAATATCTATCACAAAATATATATAAAAAGGGTACGCCTTGATCCTTTTTCAAGACGCGATACCATTCAACTTGGATGTCGTGTGAGTGGGTCGTGCACACAGCCAAGTAATCATTTGTTAGCTCGCACTATAAATAATTGATATGCTTTGAGAATTACCATATTATATGTGGGTAAAATTATAGGAAAGTGACTGAAGCAACGATCACCAGTGACAACACATGTTAACCTAATCCTCAAAGATAACGGTCTGCGGATCGCTTCTTATAATACGTGGTATGTGTTCTTCAACAGACTTCAGGTAACGATGATCCCCGGGTATTGTCATGCCAAAACAATGAATGGTGTTAACTTGTTGCAATCATCTTACAAACGTACCAACTCGGGCACTCAGTTGCTTAAACTATTATTATTTGTAATTAATATTATATATACGTTTATTAAATTTTATATATACGTTTTATACTTCAAAATACGTGACCGATTGGTACCTAACAAAATTTATTGAAAATGTTATATCTATTCTACAGTATCAAGTAATAGTTTTAAGCAACGTGTTAGTGATGAAGTGAACCTCACAAATGGCGCCATAAATCTATCAAGCAACTGGGCAGACCACCCGGGGCGCCTTCATTTCCTGACGTCTGTAAGACGCTTGTGTCTCCATAAATCGTTACTTATATCACTTTACGTTGATTTAGACTTGTCTAGGCGGTATCGACTATTATCAGGCTATAATATTTTATAAATATAACTAAATAAGCTCTCGTGTGTTTAACTTTGGCGAATTAGAAATAGCAATCGGTTCCTTAACTGTCCGGTATGTAGAGTTCTATATCTCTTTGATGATAACTCATACCGTCTTAGTCCTCGAAGGGAGGCTGCATAACGAATCTTCGTAATTAGCTTAGCTGGAAGAAACTGATAAATAACATCATTTTCACATATATTTTGGTGCAATAAAGAACTTGTCTATCTGTCTATTGTCGTATTGAGAAATGTTATACGATTCTGACTGCAATCGATTTTAGCGTTAGCATTGGTTAAAATCCAATGATAACAGACGTATTGTAAAAGCGCTGTTAGCCGCGATCATAGCTCTTGGTCTTGAAGGTAATTTTGGAACGATTACCAAGTATCTCTGTGGCAAATTTAAGTTTGTCGGGCGGTCGCTTGGTTACTGATAAATCAGAGCGTGGCAGCCGGCGCGCCCGTAGATTTGTCACAGGTTTGCGGCCGGGAGATGTATGCGTCCCGGCGCGGAGTAATGCCGCCATTTTCACTTTGACATATAAGTAATGGCGGGAATTATGCATGCGGGTTGTGATCTCGTGGTATTTTTGCATTTTAATTTATTTTAGTGTGTGGTTTAAGAGCTGACGTTGCTTATCAAACTGGGGCCGAATACCCCGGTGGGCTTAAAAATTAAACGACTTGTTCGACTGCTTACGTGATATCAGTAGCTAATATTGGTTGAAATATCTCGATTGGTAAATAACGAGTACAAGAGAGAGCAGTTAACGAGCTTCATCAGACGTGTACACTGTTAATCAAAAAATATATTCCGCTCCTATTCAAGGAAACAAAAACATTTACCTAGTAGTTTTGCCCCTTTAAGGAAGATCTCGTAAATTTTGGATATTTTCATATACGAACATTTTTTAGTATCGATATTGATTCGTTCTAATAATCAAGATCGTATAAACAGCAGGTTTAGAGTAGAGAGAGACGTATGTATTTTTTCCGTCAGACTACCGATCGTTTTTGTCCTAATATTCCTTCCTAAATGGTACCTTTGAATAAAAGAGAACATAAAGGACAGCAATATATAAACGTATTATTAAAAATTCGTAAGCTCAGTGCACGCAGCGTGGTGTAGTGTCGGCGGGCGAGCACTCGGCGCGCGGCCTGTTGTTCTCACAAATTTAACTAAACGTAACCCAGAGAATGTCCCAGCCCGCCGCACCACTAGATTCATTAAAGCGACGCTTTGAATACTTGCTTTATCCAAGGTTTCATTTCCACGGCCTCATAAACATGTCACAATAGTAACACAGACTTGTATAACGCTTCGGCTTTTCAGATCCACGGATTCTATTTTATTCAGTTGTATGAGCTGTCGCCACTTAGTCATTAGAATTATGCAGTTGTACTGTTGGACTAAAGACTCTTTTATTTTGAACCAAGAATCTATTACAAATGTTTTGTTTGCCTCATGTCACTCCCGCAATGATAGCGTTTCAATCTCCTTATCGTAGGGATATCATAAATCGATAATCGCGAGCAATACTTAGCCACCAACATGTACTCCCGCTGCTAAGTTGCTGTATGAAGATGCTGTACTGGTATTACTTTAATTCATTATATATTTACTGTGGCCGGTTGTATTTAGTACATCTTTCATCACAAGGTGGAACAGTGGTTTTCAACCGAAGTAATGGTGTGTACGCTTTTGCAAATATATGCTTTTATGTTGATGTTACCTTCAATGACTGTGAAATTAAAAAAAGAAATATTGAAACAAATATCAACACCAACTGAGAGTCGCGGACACAGAAGCCAGCCTTAGCGATGAATAAAGCTATCAAGAATGTCCAAATAAATCGCTCGATTAAACACCGAATGGTGGGAGTGGACAAATTAGCGCCACCACCCATGCCCACGCCGAGACCCACGCGCGCGCGCCGGCGCCGGCCTCGACATGCTCGCTTCGTGTCACCGCCCGTTACCCGTAACCACACGGGCTTAACTCGTAACCGTTCCCGAACTGCTCTCACTTATAGATTTAACTGTGTCTTGTTTATTTGATTAACACGATAGTATTAATAGCCCTCTGAATTATATATGAGATTCCGCATTTTATTTCTCCTTCGTCTTCTGTAAGCCATCTAATTCTGTCAATCTACCGTAAATCTGCACAGGCCATACCGTTACGACATACTCGTATGTAACGTAATAATATCGGGTAGAAGATTTCTTACTCAGAACCACAGTCAAGCCCTAGAGACATAAACAAAAACTAGATAGATCCAAACTAGGTTGGAGATTATGCACTTTGATTTTATATGCCTTATGTATTATGTTTATCATTTACTTTTGTTGGTGTCACAATTAGGCTTAGTTTTAAATAAATTAAGTTACAGTAAGCGCTGGTATAAGTGACTGGTGTTGACGTCTAGTGTTACGTGTTTTTGTGTCGGCCATATTATTGCTGTTTATATTAGAAAGAAACACAAAAGAAATCAATAACCCTTACATTAAATTATATCGATAAAGAGAAAAAAACGCACATAAAAATCGGAGCGAAGGCAAACAAGCCTATATTTCTATCAGACGTCCCACATAAAGTACAGGAACGACATACAGCGGAATATATTCTGGCATCCCGCCTCCGAATGATTCAATAAAGCCACGTAAGGACTTTATTTTCATGGAAATGTGGCGGCACCGAGACACGACCTCCGGCCGAACCGAACATATCATTTCTTTATTAAGATTTGAAGAAAATAATTATTTGTTTAGATGCGGTGTGGTAAAACATTATGTTAATGCAGACGATATTGAAAAGCAGTCAGGAGACGTGACCGATTCGAGAATTGTAAGCGTATATATTTATATATACCCATTTCTATATACACAACAAAGATAAGAGATTACATGACGGATATACGCAGTAGATTTGTCTAATGTGAGACTATCAAGAAAACATTGAATATCGAGGGCTTGTGTTCACATTCTTCGAAAGAAGCGCATCGTCTGCACACGACACATGTCATTGCAACATGCATCTATCGACCTGCACCTCCGTAGGCCGTGACATTGCATTATTCAATTACTCTTAAGGATATTCAACAAAGCGACGTTTCCTCGAACGGTGTTTATCGCCGCTTAAAGTGTCAAATGTTTTGACGTATTTAACGGATTCCGCGCCGCTCTGCTCGATCACAGTGGGCTCTTTTTTGTTTGCCTGTCAGCCCTACGAGATAATAATCTAAGCCTCTGGACGCTTTATCTTCTAATACCGGTTGACATTCTGTGACGTCCACCCGGCAGGTGTCCCGTCGAGGTAATACTTTGTAAAACTATTCAATATTATCATATACTTTGATCGGTTCCCATAACAATATTGTAGAACAAAATGTGGTGTGTGTCTTTATAAAATATTTAATGATAATTTCTTAAAGTCACGGCCAAACATAATCTTATAATCAGATTGAAAAATACAACAGATCCGTGTCCGATCCGAATTGCAAGGGATTAAATAAACGACATAGTTCTTATTAACACACAAGCGAAACACTTACCTCTACTTCCTCTAACTCCTGTGACAAATAGAATTAAAAATACATCAATTATATACATATATACAGTAAATCGCTGTGACACCTCCTCGGCAGTTCTCCTGTAGCAATGAGTTTCTTTTACTCCGGACAATATTTCATGCATTGACAACAACACTACGAGTACGTATTGCCTCGTGCGACCCGCATCCGCAAGAAATATTATAACCTTGAGTTCCTTTACTCATCCCCTGATTGCGTTAAACACGCATTATTTATGGTGCTGATAGAGCCAGCACAAGCTGCAGCAACAGTGCAGAACGACGATCCTCGCCCACAAAGAACCGGCTTTATGAATTATGCTTCTACGTTTCGCCGAGTGAGTTATTATAACAATATTTTTCACAATGCTACCGCAACGTTCTGGTGCCAATGTTAATGTCTGATGTTAGCGTAAGTCAAACCACACCTCCCGTGTCCCGTGTCCTTCTAATCTAAGACTGATGTTCCTACAAATATAAGACTTGGACTTGGGAGCTTATTTAAAGTTATCCTACTAATATTATAAAAGGTAAAGTTTTGATGGATGGAGTTTTGTTACTCAATGACGACGGAGCGGCTGAACAAACCTGGATGAAATTTGGTAAATACATTGTAATATGGAACAGAACATAGGTTACTATTTATTTTACAGAATAAAAAGGAGGTTATTAATTCCAAGTCGCGGGCAATACCGCGGTACGCAGTTAGCGTGATGTAGAGTTAGAAGGTGTAAGCAACAAAACTAAATGATTAAAGTTATGCATTGCACCGAATGTACAATTCGTGGTATTTTAAGCACCGGTAAGCAGGAGTTAGCGAAAGGCGCAGATAACACGGGAGCAGGCGGAGATAATTCCTGGAGATAAGGCGAAAAGACATAGAGCCATGGTGCCTACTACTACCTCGAGAAATACAGCAGAAAACAGACTCGTCACTGTTTATATTATTATACCTAAACCCCACCCGTACGTGTCGCAGGTGCGGTTTAGGTATAATGGACACATCGCAATACTTCAGTTTTAATCTCATTATCAAAGATGTAAAACTGTAATTTCGTTGAAACGAATTGAGTTTTTATGCAACATCAGATATTTTCTGTAAGTTTGTCAACTTCCAGTTAGGTTATTTTGTAAATGTAAGCTTTAAACTATCTGGTTCTCCTTGATCTATGAGCGAGCCCAAAGCTTGTTATCGGGCCCGGAGCATCGGGCATCAGGTCACCAGTGCCGGGGCTGCGCATTAAGATAGCTGATAACCCGGCTCCTGGCACGCTGACCGGCCGCGCGCCCGCTTTACAAACGCTGTTCTCTCATCATTACTTCGCTGTTTTCTTTCATTTCATGGACATGACAATACATTCTTTTTAAAATGACATTCTTTTAAAGACAGTTGAAAATAAAAACCACATATTCATTCTCTAATTTGACCAAAATGATTTTGCACAGAACTAAAAAAATTGTAAGTACATAGTGATTGTTAAATTAAAGAAATAACGTATTTTTTTATGACATTTCATCGTACCCGTGTGTGAAGTCGAAAAGGAAGTTAAAGCGTCAATAAAGCCCTGTTCAGAAGGTAATTACGAATAGGAAGAATTCTCCGTTCGATCTCGAGCTAGTAGGAGCTTATAATAAAATCGATTTTGATCTCGATTCAATAACGATGCTGAGCTCTCGATGTAATCACGACACATAATCCGATTGTAGCGAAGTTAGCGGGTATCCGCGTCCCATCTCTGTTGCGGCTGGTGCCCGGTGATTTGATTGGTTTCTAAGAGATGTTCGGCTTTGCCACTGGGAGACGAGTTATACTATTGTCGTTCTGAAGCAGTTCGGAGACGCTACTTTATTTAAACAAGCTAACGCTAAAAAGCAACTATTGTTTGTTTATTTCATGTGAACGTGTAAATAGGTCGTACTGATGGAACGTTTTGTTTTTTGGCGCCTCCGTCCTGTGCAATATTAAATGCAGCAGTCATTGTTGTGTACCAACGGCAGCTGGCAAAAGATTTGCGCGCACAAAGCGACGAACTGGGAGATACTGTTCCTTTTGTTTTTATTTATTCAAGGACTACGACGGACGTTCCCGTGTCGGCCGGCGTCCGAGATTGCTCACTGTCACTTAGAAACAACTAGATCCTTCCTTTCAACAGATTTTACAAGTGGAACACATTTAGGACATTTTCCCCTAGGACTAACGGAAACTATTTTAAAGTTTGTGTCTGATACGTCTACCGGATGTTTGACCTCCCATATTGTCGATATGTTGTACATCCTTTCACTAGGCCAGTATCAATAATACAAACTTCATCCTTCAAAAAACACTATATTGTGCAGCCATGAGATGCAGAGCCCCAAAATAAGCTGTAGTTAAAATATTTGGCGGCGGCATCTTATTGGCGAAGTTGGACCAAGTTTAAACGGCTGCTATGTACTTAACTGGCAACCTAAGTTCAGTATAATATACGGAACATTCCCTACCGCGTATAACTTACTCGTGATCTGTCTGTCCGTGATACAGCTATGTACAATCAAGTGAACAAGATAATCAAAACACTAAAATAATTAGCGGTTAATTTAATAGCTTCAAGTCCAGGTATTAGACTTATAATATGCAAGCCGCTAAACTTCCTCGGGAGAGAGCTTTTGCGTCTGTTGGAATTAATTTATATCATAAGAGTGCGAAGCAAGGAATGAAGCATTTGACAGTGGCAGATACACACAGCGGCTGCTGGTGCCACACCACGCAGTCGGCTCGATCTAGAACAACTGTCGTGTCAGTTAATGTAGAGAGTAAGTGTAGTAAGAAGTTTTGTCCAGTAAATGCGACACTGTCGTCATAGCAGCATCCATAGGTTACAAGTAATTCAGAATCGTTTTCTGCGACGAATAGCCTTTTTTTTTAAAAAGGAAATAAAAATAAAAGGCTATTCTATTCTATTCTGCGACGAGCCACGGGTGCGCCATGGTTCGTACGTAATCGCGAGCTCTTCGTTGATACAGGGTTACCGTCAATAGCCCAATTCTTTAAGCAGTCATCTCGACGGTTTATCGAGACTGCCACCAAACATTCTAACAAACTCCTTCTAAGTGCCACTTATAAGCCTTCCTATAATAAATTCCGTCGCGTCGCCCGGAGGCCGAGACACGTTCTTGACGATCCGGACGACGCGATTACCATTGCACAGGATAGATCTCTACAAATCCACAAAGCGTCCATTCGCGTCGGAGGTTGCGAATAATCCTCGCGCGTTACCGCTATTTTATGGGCTTATCTAGTCCGGCCATAAGTTCTGTTACAAATGAAAATACATTTTTTTAATCAAGTAAAGTAATATAATTAAAAAATATTTACGTGTTTCAAATTAAAATAAAAAGTTGAAAAAAAATAAAAGTTTATTATTTACTAAAACTAGTAAATAATATTCTTTTATTTTTTAGTAACTTTTAGCCGATTGGTGCCATTCTGGTTTACCGATGACGTTACTGTTAGTATTTCAGGTGCTTAGTTATCATGAACTGATAATTGATATGACTGTAACGAGAATGATGGTATGAGATGTAATAATGAAACGTCCCTGGATAATAGCAGACTCGTGGCGTAGATTCGAACACTCAACCCTCAGGCCGTCCAACTGACGCCATACCAATAGTATTTACGTACCTTTGAAGCTTCATTCAAGGTCTCACTTAAATCGCGATAACAGGGAGGAGTGGAAAACACAAAATAGAAGCGGGCCGCCGGGCTCCTTAACGAGCTATATTCAGCGACCCGTTTCGGGGTTTCCATTAAACGAGACTGTTTCTTACCGGCGCCGAACATCTAAGAACGAATAAGAAAAAAGCGACGCGATAGTTACTAAATATCGCCCAGGATTTTCACGTAACTTGTAACTCAAAACGTGCAGGACATTGGAATCGGCGGTAGGTAATGTTTTGCCGTGTAGTCAAAAGCACGTCTTCGAACAGATCAAATATTTCATTTATCAAAAAACATTATAGTTTTTGTTTCATTTACATTGGGAATTGTTTTTAATGGACAATTGCCAAGAACGACCTTAGGTTTAGTTCAATTATCAATATCCGCCTGCTTTTTTGTGGTATTTTTTTCAGTTTCTTTAAAATATGTTCCTAGTTTTATGCATTGTTGGATGGCAGTTGGTTGTTGATATTTTTTTTTAAATAAAATGGTGTTAAATCACAAAAAAATATTTAAATAATATTATTTTTCGCTTCGCATTTTAAATTTTTACTGGTAATTGTTGTTTTAATATTGATAAATATACAGCGTTTAATCAAGAAAAAATGAGATTTAAATTGAATCCTTTTTTTAAATAAATGTTTCATGTCACATTTTTGACTTATTTTGAAAAAGGCTAAAAATCATGATAAATCAAAAAGTTCATTTTTGCATAATACATTCGGGGTTGAAATGATCGCAAACGTATTAGAGTAGGTATACGTTGAATTACCAACAACCCTGTACATTATAAAGTGTACAGTGTACGTGCGCGCGACGTACTCGGACGTGACGCGCTGAGACAACAAATTAAGAACGATCATGCAATACAGCACCAAGTGGCTCTAGCACTGATTATGTTACCCCGCTTGTCCGTCTGTCGCGTTATTGTTATTAATTATATATTTATTGAGCAGTGCGACGCGTCCGATATACAGCTACTCGTATGTTACACAGGCGGGAGCGGATGTCCGCAAAACATTATTTCGATAAAGAGACCATAAAGTCGAATCAATAAAGGCTATCATTACAATTCGTTACCGATCTAATTAAAATTCGTAGGCCTTGGCGGCCCCTGGGTCGTATTTATTGATCCACAAATTTCGTGATAAGTTTGTGTCCGTAGATATGGTTGGGTTAGATGTTGATATGAATATTACGCAAAAACATACAGTGGCCTGACGCTAGGCCGTTATAGTTTTGCCATTGGATCCCTATGCGAAAACACCAGTAAAGTGAAATACAGCTCATAGAATTTTACCGAGCAATTGTCGGAACATGCTCCATGATGAATACGGTAAAAGATGCTAAGGGGTGGAATATCTTGATTTTTTTTGTGACGAACTACACAGATTAGCCAGAGAAACTAACTATTATGGCTTAACCGGACTGGAGGTGGTATAGCTCTAAGGTCTTGATGTTTTATGATATCATTTTATATACAAACAGCCGCTAGCGCTTATGCACTACCCGCTGAGTGTAAAGTAAAGTAATATAAATAACGTTTAGACAATAGTCAGGCGATAGTTGGGGCAGCGCGCCACTGTCGCCGGCCGGCTGACCTGCTCCGTCCGCCGGTACTCGGCACCGACCTGTTGCCAATAGAGATAAATCGTTCAAACATAACGCTTACAGTAATCACGACGTTGCTAGTACTAAATGATTTCACACTGATAAAGCACTTTTATATAAGATCTTGTTTTCTTTGTGAACGATTAAAGAAAAGAGAGAAATACAGAAAAGATAAACTAATGCCGCCGGCCACGAACATTCGGACACAAAGGTTGTAGGTGTAATGCTTTAATATCATAAGGAAAGTGACACAACAAGACACTTGATAAAAAATGAGACAAGCGTAAACACCTTTACTTCTACTTCAATCTGGGACGGCGGTCGGAGCGGCCAGCTCTGTGGCAGCTTCTTCACGGCTTTAACGATGTTAGACGTGCACGACCAATGGGGGGGAGTCTTCCCCGAGCTTGCGTACAGTGTGCATGTCGCACGTTTATTTTTGTAAAACATTAATTAGGGACATGCAAACTCTTATTAATGAATAGATATAATAACTTACTTGAAAGTTACTTTACGGACAGAAGGTATATTGACAATACAGGAATTTTAATATGATTACAATGCGTTCAATTTAGCAGAATAAAGTTGTAAATATTGCGGCTTATAAAATCTCACTTTGAAATGAGGATGTTATTCATTAATTAATAATCGTGTGTTCGCCCAGCTTCACATACGTGTAATACAATACGTTTGCAATATGTTTGCTCCGCTTAAACGACGTGCAACGGGTTTTGTATAAATTAGGTAACAAAACAAACTAGTATTGCACGACGTAAAAAATGTATTATAACTTTTGAGTGTTACTGACGGTGCGCCCGAATTTTAAACGGAACTTCTTAATGGTCAGCGAGTACTTATGTGTCAAGGTGGTGAGCCCTAAAAGTCTACACACCTCAAAAAGTCTTACCTTGCGTGCTTTCAAAAATAACCTCCCCGGTGTAACCATTACTAATAAACACCTATCAAGTCATATTTACTACAACACTGTTACATTTCAATTCAAAACTAAAAAAAAAACCTTAAACACCGAGTCTAAGCTTTGCAGGAATTCCCGACGGAAACAGGATGGTCGCCAACAAAACGCCTCATGCGATCCGGGCATTAGTGGCGGCGCACAATGGCCAGGGGGGCACACGTCGCGTGTCTAGAGCCCCTGCCGACACCATTGTGCGAGCGGCGGTACGATTTCTTAAACATTAATTTAATTCAAACTGTACCCTATTTGTAGTATTATTATTGTGTCCAGGATGACGGGGGAATACCAAACGATAATAATCTGTTTATCTCCCAATGAAAATCGCACTTAAAACGATAGATTTAAGTTAGCAAGCCTTAGTATTACTTAATAATAATTCTTAATAAATTACAGTACCATTTGACTTTGGCAGGGACAATCTTCTCTCACAAGTATGTTAGCTTATTTCATCGTATCACGAATAATTGTGTAAAGAGACATCACATTATCTTCCCGAGTCGTCCCGCTCAGTGCACATTATCACGCATACAATGTGACGTTAGCATAGCTATAGCTGAGCTCAAAGTGTTTAGAACATTTATAAAATATGTAGAGATAAAGAGAAAGACAATAATGACTCGCGCACTTCTCATCCACTTTAGTATTTACCAATTACCTCGGAAGAACTCCGAGGGCTTAACTGAAGACCACCTGAGACAAGCTCCTCCACTCTCCACTCGGTGTCATCATAGATCAGACCATAGATACGCATGGCTGGCTGAGACCATAGACAAAGCGCTAATATGAGTATTGCCATTTAACGGAATATTGTCCCATGATAATGTAATTTCCTAACAATTGATTTAAACATAATACTGTAACATAAGAGATCCACGAAGTGTCAAAATAATATACCGTACATATACAGTGACCACCTTCAGATACAATATAATAATCATTATAATAATTTACCAACAAAAGTTTATGGCAACATTAAGTATATGGGCGGCAGAAGGAGGGGGAGAATGTGGCTAAGTTTTATATTAAATAATGTAAATACTGCCAACAGATTGCACTGCCTAGTTAGCTTCTAGCCCTCGTTACGTTAAACACACACGCCTAACCTGCCCCGGTCCAGGCCAGGCGTTACTGCTACAACATCCGCCTAGACAACCACGTCCATAGTATCATCATCGTGACAAAACCAACCGATCGCTTGATATTAAATATCAAATTTGAATAATTGAATAAACATAGAAGCAATTATGATAGTTTTGTGTGTCGCTGTTTTTTATGTTGCGGGCGGTGTGTAAATGGTATTATTAATTAGGTCTGCGCGGACGTAGGCCACGGATTCCCACCTCGGGCCGGCGTGTCGCTCGTAAACAACAATTTCTGATGAGGCGCCCGACGTTTACGGTGTTTCTATTTCTTATGATCGATAAATTCACGCGGCCGTATGTTCGTTTAGGTTTAGTAACGATTTATGTGTTACACACTTAATTTAATTTTGTGAAGCAACGATACATGTGACGGCGTGCAGACGGTATTCGAACCTAAAACTATTAATAAATATCGCAAACTTATCGTACTTAAATAATATAAGTGACATCTTAGTATAGATTATTAGAATATCTATTGACATATATACGAGTATCTAAAAATAATATTAGCAAATGCACGACGGTAAGTATTTCGCAATCGCTAACCTATGTGACTGTAAGGTTTTTTTTTGTTAACGAGGAGGAAATCTTCAAAAAGATACGCCGCCTTCTGGGGCGGCGGTTATGTGGGATTTTTACCCACTAAAACCTACCCGGTGGCCCTTCCTCGGTTCATGGTGAGGGGCTTCGGGATCTCCAGTGGAACGCACTGGAGCCCCTCTGCACTGTGCTCAAGGAAAGCACTTCCCGCGGGGGGAGGTCACTCCCTCCCCCCCTGTGCCCTCGCAGCGCAAGGCGACACGGGCCAGCCGATGTCGCCTTCTTCCCGGGTCCAACTTGGCGGACGACAAAGGCCCCCACCCTTGTCGCCCAGTGAACCCGAGGCCCCTTTTAGTTGCCTCATACGACAGGCAGGGGATACCGTAGCCTTATTCTTGAGAGCACAGAACTACAGGGCTGATGACTGCAAGATACGCTGTATAAGTTAGCCTGCGCAATACTTTTTATGAGTCCATAGATTTTGTGACAAAATTTACACCAGCGAGGGACATTACCAGCTCTACTCGGCACACACTCGAGGGATATTCATAAAAAACTTTATCGAGTTTTACGACTTTATTTTAATATTTTTGGTGGAGAAGTTCCATAGCGCATTACAGTTTTTAACTGTTAAGCGCTTAACTAATTGACTATCTGATAGTGTCGGGTTCGAATCCCGGGCGTCTTGTGTCATGAGTTTTCTGTTCGTAAAGAAAATTTCTGCTCGAATCAAGTTGACAGAACCAATATATTTTCTTAATAATAATGAAATGATCTTGCTCCGCCCACATCCAGCTTCGAGGATGAGTCATCAGTAACCTCGTCATGATATCACCAGAAGCAAAACATATTTATTTTAATTAGGAGATAAGATCAAAACACCAACACTTCTGGGAAGAGATCACCAATCAAATGTGATCGCCGTTACTAGACGTGCTCACGGCGGCATTCCATCGCCTGAAATGTCAATGCACGGATATAGAAATATTAACAAGCACGCAAACAGCGATTAAGATGGTATCGGGTGTGGTACGGGCGCGGCCACAGAGCTGGCTTCCTTACTACGCGTGAAGCTACGTATTGAAGTTAAAAAAATCGGGCGAGATGAAGAGAAGTTGATATGGAATGAGATGAACAAGTTAATGAAGATAGAAAGAGGGAAAGTTACATTTCATATATGACTGTAGGAGCAAGAAAGGGGGTGCGAGCACATATTTTCTTTTTCTCTTTCGCTCATAGATTAGTTGACATTTTTTTAAAGATTGCTAGCAATATTTCCTTTCACAAATATTACTAACATTCTTGCTAACCTTTCCAACTATGCTAGGAGATGAGCCACGTATACGAATGGTAGATTCGAACCTACAACCCTGTATTTCGCAGACTGTACTCTAATCCATTAAGCTATTAACGCTTCTTTCATTTGATAATTTGTATATACATATATATATATATATATAATACATACATATAGATATCCGTGTAACTAACTAACTCGCTTGGCGTTAACTAAAAATCTTTAATATAAACTTATAATATACAGATAATTCCTTAATCTGTGTCACAGTAGCCTAGCTTCTGAGTCCTCAGTAGTATTTTCAGTGTACGTGCCGCTTGTGTACAGTGACTTTGCATGACACTGTCTACTGCACAATAATAACTGTCATCGTCTCGTTTTATAAAAAAATATTCGTATTATTTTTATGAAGGCGCCTTTATACCTCTTTTGCCTTATAGACCCGCCATACACATTATTATCATATGTATATGTATATAATTCTTATCTTCTCATCTTTTATATAATACACACAAGTAAGCCTTTTAATAGCCTCTCACACCACCTACAGCATATCATGTGACGATGGCTTCTTCCACCCACACGGCGGAGAGACAACTTCTCCAACAAACCACAAAATACACGCAGAGCCAGTTAATATCTTCCATTCACACCTATAAACAAATCTTATTTCGGGAATGGAGTAATTATATACTTTGTTTTACTCATTCGAATAAACTTTGAGACGGAAATGAATGTAGTAACATGAGATGTTTTTTGTGGTCGGCCTCGAGGGAGGGACGCGGGGAGACGGGCGGCGACACGAGAAAGCGAATTTGAAGATATATTCCCTATTTATTATTACATTTATTTTGGAACCTTCCGGCTTTCGGACCTTGTCAGTGGATTTACTAGTGATAATTATTAGTATTTTAATTAACACTTATAAGTATACTTGTTCAGATTATGATATGAGCGTCGAGGTAATATTTCTATTTTTTGACTTATTACGCACAAAAATTTTATGCTAAAATTTGTGTCCGATGTATAGTGATAGTCTCTGTCTATCCCTTGCGAGGACTTAATATTTACATTTAGAATACAATATAAATATAAGCACCATTAGTGTTACACAAATTATGATCGAGTACGTTTTATTTGTTAAAACCTGCTCGTAACATGTCCGTAATTGAGAACACGAACTTAAATCTCATTCCTTTTGTTGTATTTAATGAATTAATTTATTTATTTTGTAATTGAATGTCTCTCTACAAATGCTATTTGTTTGTGCGTGTATTGTATAAATAATTAAATTAGCCATTAACCAGATGAGCTAAAGCTTACTATCGAAGTGGTAATTTTTCTTACATGCAAAGCTTGTGAATGATGTAACCGCTCCCGCTCAACACCGTGCCCACATCATGAAGGTAACAGGAGACTCGGAATGACAAGGCGGGACCATCGATTCCGAGATAACATCTACCGTGCGGCCGCGTGCACTGCGCTTGTGTTTATATTGCTGCAGTCGAACGCCTCGTGTTTCATACAGGTATCATCTCTTTATACCTGCACTTATAAAACGGTCTAACAGCCTAAAAATCTTTCAATCATACACTAAATTAATTCTATTGAAAAAGACATTTACTCTTTCCCTTCTATTAGGCTATGTCAGTTTTCACAGATTGCGGCCGTCATTTTTCTTTTGTGACCCGCTCAACTAGATGCCTTATCTAGTCTGGCTGTTGTTCTCACATATTCATTTTATACAGACATATATCATATATATAGATGTCTAGACAAATAGTTCGAACTCCCGATCCAAGAATACTATACGCTTATTTAATCTAAATAACATATGTTTTATTTTCATTTATTCTAAATAGACATCAACTGAATAATTCGCCTTTTGCCTTACGTTTCAGAATACGTTAACATATAGTACTAACAAGAACGTATCTTTTCGTTCTTTTGTAATTACCTGTGTTGTATTCCACACATTTGTAAGTTCCTAACACACCGCAGTGCTCTTTTATTACCGAATTAAACAAAAGGACTGAAACAATCACAGTCACCGGAATGCTTTCATCTTAACTAACAAAGACTCAATCATTCCAAGTTGACCGACCGGGCAACAAAGGAGTCCACGTTCACGTTCACGCAAAACAAACTGCAAGCCAAAACATTTCATCAGCCCGTATGAATTTC
The DNA here is from genome assembly GCA_029286785.1 of Meandrusa payeni. Classification (NCBI taxonomy): domain Eukaryota; kingdom Metazoa; phylum Arthropoda; class Insecta; order Lepidoptera; family Papilionidae; genus Meandrusa; species Meandrusa payeni. The sequence goes on from JAGSMX010000039.1 coordinate 324,330, forward strand.
TAAAATCTAAGCTTGAAAGAAAATTCCCAACGTACGAGTATATCAGTAAAGAGTCAGGTGGGGGCTCAATTAAGGCCATATTAATGAGCAATGAGGCTCTTGAGGCCAGACCTGTAATTACTAAGGCCCACACTTCAGCGTCGGCCGAACTCGCTCCTCGCTCCTTTGCCACACATGCTTATGCGCTTAGAGTTTAGCACAACAAGTTAGAAAAAACTGCACATGGATTTAAAAACGATTTACGGCTACGATGTTCTAATAAGCCGATTTAAAATGCGAAAATTCTACGGGGAAAGCTTACAACGCTCATTTAATATATTTACCTTAAGGTTTTCTTTCTCAGTATCCAAACGTTGGTTTGTTCCCATTGCGTCGACTGATAGACATATCTGTTAGTTGATGCACTTATTTAGATAAATACCAAGGGAATTGACGATTTTTCCAAACTCGGTCAATTGTATAATATTGCTACGTCATTTTTTTCGAAAAAGGAGCAGAGTTTTGAATTTATAGATAACATACCACAATGAATTAGAGTTACTATAACTGCGTATAACAATTTCTGTTTTGAATACTATTACTAATCTTAGTCATTAATTTATTTTTCTTCCAAGTACATTCACATCTAACAACAGCGGCCAACATATACATATACACTTTTCTTTAGTAATATTTGAATTGTTTCCACATTTAACGGGAATATCATAGTAAGCTAATATCAACCAATGCGCACACGTAATAACAAAGCGGTTTAATTACAACTCCCTGTGTCAAGTCCGCGCGACACAGACGTATTAATTAAAAAATTACAATCTTGCGTTCCTTGTATCGCGTATTTGCATCAAATAAGTGGGTACTTAGCGGGAATGCAAAATCTAGATTTCCACATATTCCTTTACATAATTACATTGAACAGCACATGCTGTCGCATACGAATCTGCGCTCTAAAGGTGTTTGCATAGAATCCATCCCGGCTCACGATCGGCCTTCCATTTCACATCACACTCGACGACCACTTAAGACTCGATACAAGAATATTTAATTACAATCCAGATGTTGTTACTTAATGTTATAATTATCGTGAATAATACAACGACAGAAACGTCTATAAAATAACCTGGAAACCTGCAAGTCTAGTGTTTTGTAGAAGTCTCCAACAGTGCATTGGTGATGCAGATGATGCAAAATGGCTTAATGTAACATTTTACAATGAAACATTAAGCCATTTAAAATAATTCTTGAGACGGTATAGCTGCAGCTAACGAATATTTATAATAAACAACGATAGTGCGCTAAGTACGTGTTATTATAAGTTGTGAAGACTATACAAGACTTTAGTAGTTCTAGTTATGTATTATATGCATTTAAACTCGCTTATTTTGTATTTAATATAGACAAGATCATATAACAGCGATAAAAAGTTCAAACGTGATAAAGCAATGTTTTATATAGTGTTTGGCAGAATTCACCGCCCGAAAGGTTTTCATTGGAAACTAGCCAAACGTCGCCGCTAGGGTCGCCGTTGCTCTCTACAGTCCCGGACCGCGGCAGCGGTAGGTACTCTGTCACTCAGCTACTCTGAGAAGATTGGTAGATAGATAATGTTATATAACAACAGAAATAGTTTAAAGGTTGCATGACAATAGTGTGAATGTGAATTTAGATTGACTGGCGACAATTTAGAAAATTAAGCACGATTGAAGACTTCTCTACAAAGAAGTGATGTACTAACCTCCTGTTACGTTTCTTAAGCCTTGCATGTACGACCATTGTCAACAACTAATTAGGATTATATAGCGACAGAATCTATTATTATCATTTTTATCGTAAAGAAAGTAGTATTAGAAGAATCCCAACATTGTATCAGGCGAGCCATTGTTAATGACTTGTGCCGCCACCTACCATAGGCTAAACTGATGAACGCTCTGGAGATGTGATGTTGGAAGAAGATGCTCGGGATTTCCTGGCACGAATTCCGAACAATTGCCTCCATCCTCGAAGAACTTGGTATCAATGAGCGCCGCCTATCTACTAAAGAACGCAGACGGATACTTAAATTGTTTGGGCATGTTAGCAAGCGTAAGAGCAACTCTTTAGACTGTCATGTCGTGCAGGGAAAAGCGGAAATTCAGGGACGGATTTGGGTGGAAGAGAGAAGAGAGGGACCCATAATAGAGCCTTCGAAACTTTAAAAAAATGAAAAATATGGGAGTTTGTTTCAAGCCGGGTGTTTGGGTGCCTACTGCTGCCCGTCTAAGACAAGAGTGACGCAAGAAGAAAAAGATAAAACTGATTGCTTCGTCGATTCAATTTTAAATAAAATGTCTAATAAAATACTTCGTCTGCTGGACATTTTGGACATTCATGGAATCCGTGGCCGCAATCTATCTCAGGTCCAGACGTCGCGAGGAGGCGCCACCTGACCCCAGATAACACTCCTCGTCCGTCAGTTTCGCACAAACAAGCTGAGACAGGTTACGACTTGACAACTAGGATACGCTACCTTATCTTTATTGAAGACATAACTATTGATAAATACGTCCTCGGAGATGTTGATTTCGGTATACGGGGCCAATCTCCCGCAAACTTAAGATTTATTGGGATGTTAGGATTTTTATGTACCATGTATAAAAACGTGGCAAATGTTCTTAAATATAATACTTACTACTTATCTCACTAGAAGTGGAACGTGCAATTACCACTTGGAGTGTTTAAAAAAATGGACATGTTCTAATGAACAACAAACTCTTGGTATGGTTTTTCAGTACAAATTTAAAATAATACCAACAAATCAGCTAGCAGAGTAAAGCAGTTGTCAATCTTTGAATCGGTTACAACAATTATATAACAAAGCATTGAAATGAGTTGGTTTAACAGTAAGTCAGAAAAGTTGTTAAACAGTTTCTTGAAAGTTGTTAAATATTACTAACATACGTAGTGTTATGGAGTACATCAAAGAAAAAATGTTCAAAGCTAGAAAACTACCAAATTATAAAACACAATGCAAATTTGTTTCACATCTCTGCGCCAGAACTGGCGACTGTCCCACGCTGGTCCAAAACAGCAACAAGCCTGCGAACTGAACATTTGGCTATTCGAGAGGATAACGCATTTACTTCGTCTTTTATGGCATATACCACGGGGAGTTGAGAACATTACTGCTGTTTGTAACTATTCCATCCGACGGATTTCATATTCGTTCATCGCAACAGAACTCCAAATTCCATCTTTATATTTTAATGGTTGGCATTCTGTGAAATTATTTATCGTCAGCGGTTTTCCCCGTGCTATAGATATTCATATAAATAAACGTACTTACAAATGTAAAAGTCAAGTACAATGAAGGGAGATGTTTAATCATATACTTACTAAAATATTGCTTTTAACTTTATGGGTAATGTATTACCCATAAGTCATTTTAGGTACCCGCTTCTAATAGTAATTTCATTATCTTTGGCTTCTTAAACTTTCAGCGATAATCGCTTTACGAAGTGATTCTAACATCCAAACACAAACGATTATTCGAACCATTACTTTACACTTAACGATTGCCTATTCAAACTTCACCAGTTTAACAGTTCAACTTTAACTATTAAGTCATTAATCTAGAATTTCGCCGAAACGTCGGTCACGGCCGACCATTTTGTTTCCGTGCCGTTTCGAACACAACAAGATGGCGGTGCGCGGCGCACGTGCGCTGTTAAATCGACAGTTTCCTGAAGCGAATGTTTACAAATAATTTGCCGAGCTTTGAATCAGTATAAAGCAATGCAAACAGAATTAAGTTAACGCATTCTGTGGTTACCGGCGGACTGCCTTTGAAATTACACTTGCTTGTTTTGAAATCTGCTAGTTGGTCTCGCACTAAAATTGTCTTTAGAGTTTCTTGAGTTTGATCATTTGCATATGATAGCATCTGACGAGGTTCGAACGGTGTCAAAGAACTGATCCTATTATAGATTGTGAACAACTTCGTCGTCTAAAGCTTCTACGGAGAAAAAACTAAACGATTTAATTAATAATATATAGATAAAGCAAAAAATGTTACTAACAGATGAATCTAAGTTACATGAATGAATTAATTATTATTATCTAAATTGTAAATTAGACTCGATGTATTATATTTGCATGCCGGTCAGGCGAAATACTCGTATGCTAGTGCCTAACTAAAAATTATTCATCATGTCAGTTACCATATTTCCCGCAAATAAACCTTTATTATTATTATAAATTAAATTATAATATACGATATAGCATAGTCTATTTAACACGTGTTCTTATGATGTGACGACCGGACAATTTTAGATTTATGTACTATAATGATCATTTACTCCAATGTGATTTGCTTATTTTCCGTGTTCACGAGGTACTCTGACGGTGAAGGCTTACTGTTCAAATAATAAATAATCAACACTAACATTGGACGCGTAGTTTATGATTTTATTTAAAACATCATGACCAGTTCGAGAGATATATTTTCCCGCATGGGAATGAGGCATAGCTTCCAACACTTTCTTTTGCATCATAAATTTTCCTAATCTTTCTTGAATTACAATAATGAAAATATACCATCTTAAATCTCAATTTATAAAGAATTTGCAAAATCGTACAAATACGATAAGGAAGTGGCCCTAGCGCTCTCCCCTCGGAGGCCGCAACCTGAGTGGGCCCAAATAAATACAAATGCGTTTTGTTAGATTGTGAGAATTGATATTTATGGTCGAAAAAACGGTATCCCGCCGCGAGCCAGCTGCTTCACGTAAACACATATTGTACTTTTTGTGCCCGAGTAAAAAACGGCGACGACCCGGAGTAAGTCAAATTGAATGACTTTCAAAAATAGTTGTGATTCATATTCCTGCGAGCGTACCTCTGCATTTATAATCTGTAACCGAATACCAATAAAACAATTAGTTCCTCGTTTTTGATGTGTGATAAAGCACCATGAACGAGGTTCACCTGAAGCTTAGTGATAAATCTATTAATAAATCTATTACTCAAAGGATCTATTAATGGATCTAATACAAGATCCAGCACGGCACCGTGATATGCGCCTTACATCTAGACATAAGATTGCACGTCTAGCCAGCTTAATCATTTCACCAGTTACAGCAGACTGCCAAGTGACGTCGACGCGCTTACTCCTACATAGGTGGCGCGTAGGTATACATGTATACAGGCTCCTATAAAGGCGTACCACGAACAAACAAATATATTTACGGGTAAAAAAAAACTGACTTCAAATCGAATCAAAGTAAAACGCTATTACGTGCGGACACCCTCTTTGTATATACAAATTATCATAGTTATATAAACAAACAGAATTAGTCAGAACCTAACCAAGCTCTCATCAAACTACTCTTGAAGTACATTCTTTCCAATAAAAAATGAATCATCGAACTCGGTAGGCGTGATAATGAGTTGTTCGTAAATTTGTGGCGCACATACTTGATGCAAATTTGACTTATATCGTTTTGGACCACACAGGAAGCACAGCGTTCAAATAAAAAAAAGAATCATCAAAATCGGATCAACCAGTCCAACGGTATGAAGTAACAAACGTAAAACTAAATTTATACCCATAAAAAATAATTTAACGTACAGACGAATTGAGAACCTTCTCCTTTTTTGTCGGTTGAAAATAGGTTCCCACGTCATTCTCACCCCGGCGGTGTAAATAAAGAGAGCAATAACTACCCATTTTGTACTTATTAGTTCCCGTATGTAATATACAATCTCCCCAGCAGCGTATTTAAAAAGCTGAGATAAGATTGGTGGTGTGACAAAATTAACAACAACATTACACAAAAATAACTGTTTTTTTCTTCGTTTCAGATACTACCCAAGAAATATCGACAACGATAATGTGTGTAAGTATAATTCATTTTATTAAAATTTTTCCGTTTTATATTGAGCAATACAAATCATAAGCTACTTTGTAACCACAATTCCAGCGAACACATTAAAACCGAAGTTAAGCGGATACAGACAAGTTACACCTTCGAATGTTGTTTGTATTATGTCATTATATTAATAACATTTACTTATCAAATATTTATATCCAAAAATAAGGAGCGTGGGTGGTTTGATCAGGAACGTACTTGATGTTAAGTGGATATGTCTTCTTGGATGGTACTACGCACTAGCTTACTGAATGTCTATTCATTCTAGAAAACACATTGTAATCGGAGGGAAAGGTAGACGTGGGAGAAACTATGCTAGTCCTTTGCTGTACCAAAGCGCTTCGTTCGGGTTTAAGGAATATCTACAACAAAAAGATGAGATCCAGCAGTGCGTCTTGAAGTTCGAAAGTGAAATTGAGATGGGTAAATTAGATAATTTACTTTTTGAGTATACTCTCTAAAAGGCATTCTGTAACTTACGTAGTTTACGCCTATGCGCAAGGCTGGCCTGATTGGGTCCAGCGTCACCAATTATCATAGCTCGTCTTATAACCGAGCGTAAAGCTGCGAGATAGTCGTGTATAGACGGTTGGTCTCCGTCAAAAATATCGTAACTGAGTCTTAACTGAACTAAAACCGCTCTCATGAGCGGCAGGCGCGGCTCTCCAGCGACATTTCGCAGAAACATATCGGTGCGCGAATTAATGGCAGCGTCTCGTTACTTCGTGGAATACTTTAATTTGCATACAGATTAATCCTCGCAAAACTAATAGCGAACGCCCGTATTACGAGTTCTCGAATGAACATTAATTTCGACTTTCTCATCTTCAAGTTATAATACATTATTTTAACGATAAACGAACTGGCTGACGATAAACTAAATGACGATTTCCCAGTAAGCACGACACACGTTGTCTAGTTGGGTGCTTCACCGTGCAGCACGGCGGCGAACCAGTCAATATAAGCTCGTAGGCGCGCGGCCTGACTGCCAACACTGACTGCGCCACATACTTTCATATTACCCCTTATCACACAAATCATATCTTTATTAGACTCAAACCTAGTAGACTTTTAACCGTCTCGTATTGTAATCATTTTTGCATGCTTATTCTACCGTGTCCATCCAAAATGAGTTATTCGAATGACTTTTCTCTTGTAAGGAAGACTACTTCTCTCTCTACTCTACTTCTAGAAACACTAACGTTATTAAAGATATGTACGCTTCACGCGACTTTAATGTGTAGTAAACTATCTGCCCAACTGTACTGTCTCTGTGTTTTATGATAAATATTACAATCTAGTTTTATATCACTCTGTATATAAATAATTGCAGTAAAACATTGCATCTGTACCTATAACCCAAACCAATCGCTTCATTGAAGAAATTAACGCAAACGGTTCGTGAACCATCAGTACGGAGCAACTTGATCACTTCGCCGCCTCCTCGCGCTGAAGCACCAATTAATCTATACATGTATATTTGAGGTTACGCCTCCAAATCCGTCCAAATTTACGACTATTCTACGATTATTCAGATTTCATACAAACTTTAAAATAATTTATTAAATAGTAACAATAAATTGAATCTTCATAACAAGAAAATATGGCTGGCACACGGCACAAAATCAAATAGCATCGAACGGGGAACCAGAACCTATTTAGATAAATATGACCGGTATTCATAAACCTATGTATACCTATATAACATAAGACATATTAAAAGTTGTCGTGCGACATTTGAGTCGACGTGTTACCGAGTGTTATACAGTGGTCATAGGTTTAAAATAAATCCAAGTCTCTTATTTATTTATTTTTAAGTGTTTGATTATTTCGATTCCCATCTGATGTTGGATTAACCGCGCGGTTTTGATTGCAATTTCTAAAGGGAGTTCCATGTCACATATTAACATAAGCACACATATTTTTCCATTTCAAGATACAGTAAAAACAATATTTTATCGTTAACAAACCTTTGTGTTCAGTGCAGAGTGTCACGCATTCAAACTGTAACACAGAGATTAAAATGCGCACTCACAGATATGAGTGACGGTAGCGCGGTGCAGGGTGTTGGCTGGTATTGATCTTGGACCCGTCTCGCGGTCTCACACCTCCGTATGGCTCCATGATTTCCCATGACATTCGCTGGCCACCCTCGCTGCAACTCCCCCAATAAAACGAAATATCCTCCGGATAATACGAAGCTTTTTCATTTCGTTCGCGACACCTTATCGTTCGGCGAATAAGATTCTTATAAAAACTGAGAATTTTCTTATAATTTTTGCATACAAGTTGCCATTCTGGTTTCTTCTTTTATTCAAGGGTCGATCCTTGCATCGCCGTGGAACATCGTACAACATACCTGGGGAAAAACTAGAAACAAACATTTCCGATTCACAATGATGTTTGTCCAATTGGTAATTCAACCTAGGACCCAAGAATCAGACAATGCAGCGCGGCTATCCTATAAGATATTTTAAAATATTTATATAATTATATATACATATAAATATATATATATGTATATATATTTTTTTTCTATTAGAAACGAAGATAATAACGTTTTATGTTAATAAAATCAATAAAAACTTGGAAATCTCAATCCTTGAAAGGAGAGCGGCAATAAAATATCATACAAAAAGTAAACTGGTGGCATGTTCACGATGCTGATGCTTAAATATTTTATTGAAACCACCACAAAATACTGTTTTAATAACAGACTGTTACTGTACAATTTAATCCATTAATAAATCTAATCTTAAAAATATTGTTAATTTTAACTTGTAGTAGATGCAGGGATGGACTCTAAAAGCAACAGTGATACAACTAGTTTAAAAAATAGTCGATAACTTAAAAAATAGAAATAATTTAGAAACGAATGTCTGTAACGTACTGGTAGGTAAAACATAGTTGTCTCAAGAGAGCTTGAAGTGAACTCTTTCCCCGGGCACTCGTGATCTATCAACAGCGAAACAAAGACCCACAATAAGAATAAAATGTCTAACTTTGGTCGTAAGTAAATATGTCACTCAGGGACCGCCCGTCACTGCCGCACCCCGGCCGTGACGAATGCATTTTTTGACAACGAAAACAAACATATGCACTCGTAGATTTTTTGCCTCTGCCAACCCCTCAAAGGATGCGGGCGTGGAAATAATAAAATGTACAGTCACTAACGATCTCTGTGCTACCATTTGCACACAAAGATCCGTTCGTCGATAGTTGAGACTTCTCACCGAGTACATGACGAAAGTTATTTGAGACGTGATAGATGTGAGATGATTCAACTCGTTTCTTGACGACATCATGTTTACTATTAGATGATGTCTACAATTAGAAGTCAGAATATACATAAATACAAATATTTCAATACACCGCGATAACTTTCAATTTAGTGCGACAATTGAGTTCTAGAATTCGATTTAAAATGTATGTCGGTAAGCCTTTAAAGTTCTGTACTGAAGTTTTTTTAATGGAAAAGGGCAAACAATCTTACGACTCACCAGGTCTTAAATGATCATCGTCGCATCCACACCACTGGAGGAGATACAGATGGGTTGCGGACCTTTAAAAAAGGAGTAAGCTTTGGTAAGCATCTTGAGGGTTCTATTTATAAAAATAGGTTCTCGCGTCCTGGTAAACAGAGACACCAACTGCAGTTCACTTTTTTTACTTTAGGTCTAATATGTGACAGAAGGCGAGCCTATCGAAATACACCACAAATATTTATTTACTATCCGAAATTGTAATGTCATATTACACATGGTAAATTCATAAAACTACAATCAGTCGAAATCAATAGGATAATACACACAAAAACTGCTTTTACCATCAACCATGTCAAATGACATCACAATTTTGTAGCGAGAAAGTAGTGAGAACCAATAGTAACTGCGGTGAGTCCAGAATGACAATCCTGTTGTGAGGGGGCGAGTCCCGGGCCATTTGTGGTGTTTGGATTGTAAGAATAGCATGTGATTGTTTCATGCCACCCAGCGCAGTGGCCGCGCTCTGACGTGCGAGCGCCGGCCGACCGGGGCTTGGACTGTTATCAGCAGGCCGTGAACTGTGTTTTAATGAATTTTATTTTAATTATCACCGGTGACGTACTAGAAGGAGTAAAAGCTGATAAATATGGTCGCCGTACACGACTCCTCTGCGTCATCACAACATAGACTAATTATAATTCGGCCGCAGAAAACGTTTTCTTTTAATTTAAATACCATACGTAACGAGCGCACAGGACAAGGCAGACAAGACAAGGCAGCGGCCACAAATCTACAGCGAACAAGACATTTTAACGATCCGCGATAACTATTTATATTCCGTAATTAATCTTCCGTGGAATCTGCATTCGTAATAAAACGTCATAAGCGCAGGGTTGCCACATGTCGCACTGTTTTGCTATTTATTCTTAAACAGACAAAGCGAGGTGACAGGTGAACCTAACTTTTAACAGCGATCACGCCACCCTGGACAAGTATTCTATGAATACAGTAAACCAAGGTAGCTGGAGAAGCCTTGCGTCCAGCTATTTCATTGGAGTTTCAAGCTTAAGTGCCCTAAAAGCTCGACCACCTTTCAAAAACTCCGTGTAGCCGTAAGGGCCTTCAACCAGGAAATACCTCCAAAAACACCAAAACTTCGTTATGGTAGCTTGGTGATGCATCAATAAACTAGTGAATCTTCACATTCTGGCTGTTTTACTATATTTAATATAATTAACCAAAATAAAGCTGAAAATCGAATGCATTCTGTCGTCTGTACTCGTATGAGAGTCCAACAAAGAGACCGACCGTCCAACAATGTGCGTATTGGAGAGTATCACGTTCATTTTTCTTTATGCTTAGCACAAATTGTTTACGTGTAAGCTTTTTCTCTTACCACACGTGACATGACTGATATTGGAAAGGAGGCTCAGAAAAACTTCAAAAGAGAGGCAGAAAGAGTAACTTTAAGCCATATTGTCTCATGCTGCAACCCTAGCCGTAAAAAGCGTGAGGTGAGACGCAAGGCTGCGCCTGCGCCCACGCGCTGCCATTGTCCCCACCTACGACACCAACCTACTGCGCCCGAGCACCAGCTTTTATAATTTAGACTTTAACACTTGAATTATAAAGAGAAAGTGGTCGTTACACGCAGCTCGTCCAGCAAACAAACTACAAATTTATATTTGCGGCAAGTTTTCGCAATTTGTATCGTATGTCGTTAGTATTACAGTTATCTCAAGTGACTGGTAATCAGTCGGCTAATGTAAACTGAAGCGAGCAGACAATGTTCGGGTCCTGCCGCCGCGGAGACCGACATAAACATGACATTAAATAAATCATGGGAAGCATGTTGTGGGACTGGGGCTGCGGTTTTGGTTTTTTACGCGGGGCGAGTGTGTGAGCCACAGACATGGTAGGTGCTGCTCGCTGTGTACACTCGCCCACATTATCCTGCAGTCAGAGGGATTTTTATAATATACAGAACGTAATAAATCTATTACGCTTGACTGTATGGAGAACGATAAAACGAACTGCCAGGCGTATTGTATTATACACCTGTATTGAAATACGAGTACAGCGTCGAAGTGTGCGACTTTTTCTTAAATTTTATCTTTTAAGTCAGAGGTTTTTTAAATCTTGTAATTCTTATAACTTATGTGTCGTCTCGGGCGGAAGTTAACTGCAAATCATACAAATAACTATTGTAATGACTTCCGTCCGACATAAACAACCGCAACCCGCGACGTAAGCGCATATTGCCTAAACAATCGCACCCCGCACCTCCGCCCTCCCACCACCCCCACACGCCACACGGGGCAGCTTTTTCTCCCACCCTACACTTTAGAGAATTTTTTGTGTCCTCATATCTTTGAGACCCCGTCGTTTTGGCGACATCCATTAACAACCATGCCACCCGTGCTCTGGAGAGATCCAATAGGTAAGCTATTCAATACCGTCTGTCAATACTACTTAATTTCACCTAAAAAAAACTAAAAATAGTAATGCTAAGAACATGACATAAACTTAAACTATTATATAATATATTGTTTTATTTGTACATTATAATAATTATCATTATTTTAAATTATAATGTTAACTATTATATTAATGAACCTTTGCCGGCGACTAACCAATACGTACGTCCAAGAATTTTAAAACGCTACTTCGGACCATTTGAAGTACATTGTCAGTTAGCCTCTCAACTCTGAAATCCTATCTGGAAATGCCTGTTTATTATTGATAAGCCAAGGCCGACACTGTCAAAGAAATGGTTAAGCAATAAAAGCAATCGTAAAACAAAGAAACAGTTTTTGGCGACACAAAATGGCCGCTGCTAGATGTAGACGGCCGATAGTTGATGCAAAACCGGATTGATAGTGCTACGTAGTGCGTCCCCGGTGACGTTTATTGCCAGCCGGGGCAGGAGTTATGGCGGGCGAGCACTCGTGAAAACTTCTCCTTAAAACTTATTTTATTGGCTCCACTCCACCGCAGCAGAGCAAGCGACGCTCCTCGCCGATATTAATTCACTCCATTCAGCTAAAAACGTCATTGATCAAACATTTTTGTCGACTACGCATACGATGCTGGCTAACGCTTCATTTCAACAATTTGCATACGGTAATCTTGTCTGCTTTCAGACCTTTTTAACCGACTTTAAAAAGAGAAGGAGGTTTTTTTTGATAAAATAATATGATTCTTTTGAGACACATTTAATTTTTTTTAGTGGGTTACCTTAATTATTACACAAGTTAATTTAGAATTATATTTAGTAACACTTTTTAAAATGTATATTATGTGTATTTTGAAAAGAAATATTTTACATCCTTTCGTTATAAAAGTAAAGCCGTAAGGAACAATAAACGTACAGGAAGTGACAGGAGAAATGTTTCGGCAGACGAAGATAACATACTAAATAGAAATATTTATACAAAATTGAACAAACAAACGTGACATTGTCAAAGCATCGGTATTTGGGTGTCTTGTAAACATCAGCATCGGGTCGCGACGGTGGGACGCTGCTGTGCCGCTTTTTGCAGCGGTCTGGTTAGAAGATTTATGAGCGGTGACAAAGTCAATTTCATGGGACGCCGGGGGGATGCGGCACGCCCGCCACCCGCCGAATGCCTTTATGATGGAATTTGGCATGGGCTTTTAACTCGAATTGTCCTTGGGTAAACATTTTACCTGCCAATTGTGATGAATTGCTTCCGCCATTCTGTGAGAGCGTTGTCCACTCGGACAATTCAATTTCTAAGTACAAAATATTATCATAGTTAGCATTTTTTTCTTTGACGTTGAGCTCTTAATAGCAACGTCCTACTGCTGTCAAGTATTGCCTCTCAATTAATTTTTTATAAAAAAATATCACTTTTGTTATGTTAGGTAAACAATATTATTTTATTCATGGGGCAACGTTCAGTTTAACAGTAATACTGGTGATTTGTCAATGGCCTCAGCCAGCCTGGTTGGGAGGGGGGTGGTGACGGTAGGCCTGTCACACATGATACCTAGTAAGTTTAGCGAAAAGCTGACAGAGACTGCTGTCTCTATCTACCCCGCTGAAGCAAGAAACTTGGACGTGAGAACTTATAAAAGAACAACCATCCAATTTTTTTTTTTTTTTATTTAAACCGGAATAATATTATTCCTTGTTCTCCGATGATAGCATTAATACGAAATATTTAGAAATGGAACAATGCGTGTAGAGGTCATCTTTATCTTCGCTGTGCGAAGTTTCTCTCTATCTATAATTATATATCTATCGAGAATAATTTTTGCTGATCAGAGCAGGGTAGAACGAAAAGAAACGGTGCTACCTTCAATAACACCGACAAACAAAAATTCACCCACGTGCACAAACTTTAACTGTGAAGGAACCCACTCGAAGACAAATAAACATTGCGAGTATATTTGCACATAAAAAAATTGACAGCTCCTTCAGAAATAAATGGCTCTCGTGCGAAGAATATAAAACCGAATCAGTCGCGTTGAGAAATAAATCCTTGGCGATTTATGTTTATCGGCAAAACGCAAATGCCACAACGCCGAATGCAAAACCTGCGGGCCCCGTATGCATGGAGTAATGTATGCCTGCAGCAGTATAACACCAAATTCGTCGAGCTACTTAACATCGATACTGCATACGACATTGCCCAATAGTAGAACGTATATACAGGATATAGATCCCAATATCGCGCACAGGCCTGCTCTATAGATAGAGTATAAGGACATAGTGTGCTAAGCGACTCTACACTTTACATTTCTTAGAAAAAAAACATTCTAGGACATGTAGGTTTCCGTCGTAAGAAGTCATAGTGGAACAACTGAAAAACTATCTTTATTTCTTTTTTTATTATTAGTCACCAGTGAAATAATTAGACAATATCAGTTATCTATCTGACTGTGGCCCCTGCGCGGGACGTGTGGACGTGTAAATGTCTCCTGCCACTTCGCGTCTTCCCTTTGATTACACTCTTCTCGTCGCCGTCGGGTCGGGATGCTACCCGATGGGAATGCTATAGAGTAACCACTCAAGTTGAGCTCTCGCGAGGCCCTCGCCACTATTAACTCTTTAAAGAGCTTCAGGCTAAATTACCTAAGAGCTGTGCCACTTCTCAAAAAACTTGCTGATCAGCGTAGATTTCTACCAATAAATACTGTCGAGTATACGGCAGTGCACACAACAGGTGTCGACAATTAAACTACGTGTTTAATAGTCACGCTATCGGCCGCCGTGCATACGACTATAGCACTTCCGTTATATTTTTTCTTACGGTTTTAGTCTCCCATTTTTTCAATTTGTTCGCGCAGCAAAAACCCTATTCTCACCCTTTTCAAACCTTCAAACCTGTCGTAATGAACTTCGTTCCAAAGTACTTAATTGCGGCCACCTCGTCCGCATGTTGCAGGGCAGTAATCTGCGAGACGTAATAAACAATGAATATGGATCTCTCTTATTAATTAATATGCCAACAGCTCGCTAACCCTCCTAGAAAAGCTGCGCTTCAAGGAAACGTGGGCAGCAGAACTAATATTATCTTTACAAATATCTCACGTGCGTGCCACCAGTTCCTGGAAGTGCGTTTTTTTTATAGTTTTTTTGTCTCTGAACACTGACATTTTTACACATTCCCGCATTTGTCATTTCTCCTTCTTCGATATTGCGTCAGATGCAGTTACAAGACGCCCTGTAGTGCAACAATCTTGATACCATCAGTAAAAAAAATACGTTACGAGTAAAATTAAAATTTGAAAAAACAAATTTACAATTCAACTAGTAAACAACGGCTTGAAATACAGTCTTGAGTAATATTTACAATTATATGTAATCGTTATATTATATTATGATGCTAGTGGTTAAAAATTAACCTGTTTAAAAAATTGTCGTAGGAATATTACGCCCATCGTCAGAATTGAAATAAATTTAAATGGGGCCACACGGAAAGCATCGGTTCACCCGTAGGCGCGGTTACAAATATAAAAAAACATATAGAAGAATTGAGAATCTCCCCTTTTGATGACGATTGAAGAAGTCATTTTTGCAGGCTAGGAAAATCACAGAGCGTCAGAACATAAGTACAAGTGAAGCCGTAGGGCTATTACATAAAAAAATCATACAAAGTAAATAGCATTAACATCTACGAGTACCCTCAGCTTCGCACAAACAAGAAAGACTGTTTCTGACATTTTGTCGTAAGAGTGTTAAGGACGCTGGCAGGGCGAGCGCGTGGTTCTCCTCAATCGCCACTTAATGAGGAGATGGGTCGATAGCGACAGGCGGAGGCTCCGCGTGGCGCCGAGCGTAGGACGTGGAGCCCTAATGAGTCCCGACCTGCACAAAAAGTTTTCTCCACTTGTACTGCAGCTACCGTGCATTTAAATCCGATAGATTTCGACTAAGATATATAGAATTACAATATTTCACGTTTACCCGTCAGTCTGTGTATGTAGGATCGTGTCTGTCTGCTCAAATATAATGCATCAGGAAAGCAGGGATGTTTTTATCAGCAGTCAATTGCAGCACGAAGACATTGACTCTGCCAGGGGTGTTGCGTTTCTTTTAAAATCTTCAGCATGTAACGTTACACGTGTTTGTTGATTATTCACAATGTAAATTAAGCACTTCCAATATTTTATGAAGATTATTTGTTTGAAAAAAATTCACATCAAAAAAAAATATGTGTGCCTGTAAATGTGTTCTTAGCTTCAACATACGTAACTGCGCAGGCATGTGGGGACTTACTCGTGTGTATGCAGGTCTGGTAAAGATCAAAACAAGACTTATATTTATTTACTTATTCTTAATTGCTTTAGAAGTAGATAGTCCACGAGCTAGAACGAATCATACCTACATGGTAAAAGTAGAAAAAATATGTGACGCGCCAAATTATGTATGAATTAAGAGAAAGATTAATAAAAACAGTGAATCTAAAGTTGTGCCGCTAATCTATAATTTCCTACAATAATAGTTTAAGCTAACTGTTATGCACGTTGTATTCCCAAAAGGTGCTATTCTCAGAATATGCATAATAGTTTTGACACGAGCGCAGCCTGGCGCACAAGTACTACCCCAGTCTGTTGCTCTCGCGCTCCAATTACGGCGGCCGGGCGCACGGAGGGACCCCGCCGATTGTATCTGTCACGAGCCGGCCGGGGCCCGCGAGACGACCCCAACACGCAAATTAACTTCATTACTAAAATGTCTTACAGCTTACCATCGATTGTTTGTTCAACACATTTCGCTCGACTTATTTTGTATTCTTCTAAGACTTGTCAAAATTGAGTCCGCGCAAACATTCAGTTTTACGTCTTGTAACAAAGTGTGAATAATTTGTAATATATAAATGTTTAATACAAATAAATTAACCCTCTTTAAAATAACGGTAATATACTTTTGTTTATGTAAACTAAATTATTTATTTTTTGTTTTGACAATTTTTATACTTTAATAAAAAGGGATGGAAACAATTCGACATAATAAAAATAAAAAGCAGCATCTACAAAAAAATATATCAAATCAGAATGAATATTAAAAAGTATATGTCTACTTGCAAAATAGTCAATGTTGGGTTCTTATCTAAAATTTCCACAATTTTCTTTCGTCTTTAGAGGTTTCGCATAACTATGTGTATGTGCAGTGAGGGTAGGCAGGTACTTATGTGTAAGGTGAAGGAAACAATTCGCAAAAAAAAACACAAGCATATTTGTAGTAGATAATTACCAGTAGAATAAAAACCACTTAGACGAGACTGTATTATATCCGAATGAACTTTATCCAAAATGAATGAAAGCCAGCCGGTCACTCAGAACAGAACGCTTTGGGAATCTCGGTCTTTTTTTATAAAAAAAAGTTGTTTGCATTATGGCCGCCGTCGCGCCAAATTTGAATTTATACGCTTCGTTTCGAAATTGAAATCGGTCGGGACGCGACCGCAGATTTCGACGCTGTTTATTGCTCTGTAAAAATTTTCGTTTGAAATGTGCATTCTAATGGCGTCGTGATTTTTTTTTATATTATTATGTTAGTAGTAATAAAGTATAATACGTTAATATAAACTAAAAATAAACTTTAAGTGTAACATGAAATTATATAAAAAGTGTTAAATTTTGCGAGTGTTTTATATTAGTCTTCATAGTTTACGTAAATAATAATTCTGTTATTTTGGTGAAGGATGCGGTATCTTGCAGATTTCCCCCCGTTACAAAAAAAAGGCAGAAGTAAAACATCCCAATGACTGAAACTACACATGTTCTTTTTTTATTGACACAAGTCCTCGAAATAAATTAAAATAAGTGATTGTTAGTAGCTGGTGTCACGTCTGTGCATACGGTGTCGCATACTGATTGCTGTGGTCATAAATCTCTGATAAATTCCAAACACTAGTTTGAAATTCGAAGCAGCGGTCGGAGCACTGTACGACAACCGCGGCTGGACAGTGGACATCTCAGAACAGCCATCACCAGTAGTGTTGCCCACTACACCCACCACTAACTTTAATCTTCAGTTTGACTCCCGATAAAATTGTCAATTAGAATTTTTATAACCTGTTACTTCTGCGTCCACCTATTAGTAACCGTCACTTACATCATCGTCTCCAATTCACATATAATAAAGGCTATAAAAATGTTTTTTTACTTTTGAAGCTATAAAAGTGCAATAAAGGGACACGTGTCCCGCTCATTGCACAAACCGCTCGTCCATTTTGTTTACGTAAGCGTACTCACGCGTTATTGTCGTCATTAAATATCTTAATTACATGATCGTGGAGGCGCCGTCGCCTTATCCTTTATTTGTATACACTAAATTGACATTAACTAATTTATTATTAAGTGTAAACAAATGAACAAAGAGATAATTTGATAAATAATATTTAAATTTGAAAACGTCACGATCGTAGTCTTAATTTAAAATAGATGTTGTTAATATTTTTAAATGTCAATAAGATATTCATTTACTTGTGTTTTAAAAATTACTTTAGAAATGGATCGTGTTATTTATTGTTTGAAAAATAAAATAAGCATAATAAACAATTATATTTAGTGGTATATGAAAACATTGTTAGTATATCCAAAACAACCTCCTCCTGTGGTTTTTAAATTTTATTATTCTTCACTTCTCTTACTAACACTTAAATCAATATATTCTGTAATATGAACATAATAAAACAAAAAACTGTAACGAGGAAATGCGAGTGTTCCTCTGTTCTCCGTGTCTGCGAGGTTTGTAACGGCAGCAGCTTCAAAAGCTTGCAATGTAAAATTTTCCTGAATAAACTTGCGACAATAATGCTTCACGATAACCTGTCAGTGCCTTATTCAATTCTCTTGAAGTCACCTGTATCATATTTGGACGACACATACAATTGTATTTGGTCCAAACAGTCGATAGACGTTTGGGAAAACGTGTCAGTTAACATGCAGCTTGTTGATGATATATACTGAGATACTACCAATACTGAGTGTACCTTAAACACGTCATTGCAGAACGGTCACAAACCCAAATGCGATATAAGTGAATTAAACAAATATTTTGTCAAAGAACCCGGATTTTTCCGCGACCTTCTAGTACCAAGTGTTTCCAGATGACGTCACTTTTGCCTCCACGCTATTAAAGTAATCCTGTCTGCTCTTTTCGTTTGTCTGATTCTTCTCAATGTACATCACTAGCTTATATTTTATTGAGTATCTATTGAGGCCGCTCCGGGCGCGGCCCACTCGTAAATAATTCATGGCATAATTTAAATCCGTACGTATTTGTCTATTGTAAATTATGTTATATTTATGGTTTTTAAATCGGATATTAAGTGTGTGGTAACGTTTTAAGAACTTACGCAGCTTCCAGGGCTGTCGAAGATTTAAAATCACATTGATATACTTGATTTAGTGATATTTTTAATAAAAGTTAAAAGAAAGTAAAACAAATGTCCGTTAAATTCGCTTCAGTAATCACGATAACGTTAAATAAAGAACAAAATTAAGAATTTATTCTGGAGTGGTAGGCTCGGTAGTAGCACTAGATTAGTATTAATGTCAAATGATAAAAAATATATACACAATTTTGAATGACGGAATAATAAACTCAAAATCACCTACCTTCTAGTGAAAATTCTTAATCAGTATAATCCCTTATGACTAGCAAGGCGTGATCTCTCACAGTTGTACACTGTGTATTATTTTAGTGGCACGCTAAATAAAATACAAGGTAAGTATTTCCTCGCCTCTCCTCCGTGGTCTACCGTCAAATCATTTTATTACTGATATGTATACCTCGGCAAAGATAGTTTTACTGTACAGGAAGCTCGTTTAATAAATAAAATAGTTTACAATATTTCTATACCTGTACGTGTTGCAGCGTCAACCCTAAGTATATATACTGTGTTAAGTTTAGGGCGCGGGCCTGCACTAAAATTGTGAAAGCCGATACTTACAGCGCGGGATATGGAAATGCGTTATCTCATTATTAGGCCGCTACAAAACGAAATCAATAATAAATTCAACGTAAAGCGGCCCGCCTGCGTCATAACTTACTTTACTTGCGACCGTGGCAAAGTTTAATCCACTCAATCGCTTATACGTAGACAAACAGCATGTCTCTAAATTTATTTATTTAAGAATTTCTTTCGGTGCCGTGCAGAAGCGTGGCCCAACAGCGATGACCGCACAGCAGTAAAGAAAATAATTATTTCATTTATTTTGTTAAACAAGCCTAATATAAGAAGTTTATACGTCAAGAGCCGCGGTAATTCAGTTGTCTATTCAATTTTATGTGCTGATTTACCACCCGGTCGGCGAAGCAAAACATCGTGAGGAAACCTTCATGTCTTAGAATTTTTTTCTTAGACATGTGAAGCCTGCCAATCCGGACCTCCTTTGCTCTCTTCACAGAGAAGGCCTATGCCCAGCAGTGGGACATATAACATATAAAGGCTCATACATACCTACCAACCTATCACATATGGGACATAGTAAATAGCATCTGCTAACTCTGTCCTCCTCACAAATGATTTTTTTATACAAAGGTTGCAACTTTAACATTAACTTTATTCGTTTACAGATTTCTTAAATTTACACTACAAGTAAATAGGTATTGTTGAAGATTGCTAATTGATGCGTTAGATTTTCCTCGCCTAATGGTACAAGTGCATCCTTTAAAATCGTAGGCCACAAGTCTGCTATTTGCAATTATTCATTATAAAACCAATCTGTTTCAGTCGGATCAATTATCATTCTGTCATTAATAAAGAGGTCAATTACTAACACGCATACGCACACGCATTGACTTCAACGGCGTGACAATCGTATAATACGGGTACGAATGAAATAAAAAAAACTATCAGATATAGACCATTACCATGCCAATTAAACTTAACTTTTACACTCCTGGTTTAGCAGATCCAGAGCCGTAATTAAGTTATCCGTAACACGTAAGCGTGATTTTTTCACGCGACGACGGTAAACAAATCAACATTTGAAGTGATTACTTGACTGCATCCTCTTACAAACTAAACGCGAATAAATAAATATATTTTTTAAAATATGCAAAGTAACTTGAAGTATAATTGCAAAACTGTCTCTCTTCAAATAACTGGGTCGGCGAATTTCGAGGTTTTCAAAGTAGCGCGCCAGTTCAGTCCTTTAAATGTTAATAATTCTGATAGAGTCTCAAAAATAAAAATATATTGAAGTTAAACGTTACTGGGACACAGGAAATTATGGTCAGATTAAAAATGAGAAGATATCTTTATTCCCGTGTACTTGGGATTTGTTTCGTGCGCAACATTTTTCCACCCAATGCAGATTTGTCATTTGGTGGTTTTAAAATTCAGTAAAAAATTATTGAATAATTAGCGATAGACAACTTGGGGAGGGTTCAAATACCGCCCAACTAATATTTCATATTGGTGTTGTTACGCATAGCAGGTCAGTTCCTAGAGAGTTGTCGACATTTTCTAAAAAATATACTATCTAGATCGATTTATCCCTCCCGAAATCTCCTGTATACTACAGCATACTGTCATGAAAATCAATGGATCGACGGCCGTTTTCAAGATTCAGATTATAGACATGTATACGAGATTTGCTTGATTTGAAGTAGGACCACCCGGATATACGTTTATGTAGTTGTAACAATGTCACACACAAGCGGAGCTATGCGGGGAGCAAACGCGCGTGTTTGTCTGTCGGTGTGTGCGCGGCCACAACTGATTAAACAAATATGTGGCCTGCGGGAACACCGAGTGGACACTTGCACGTTTTTATATTGTTTAGTCCGTACGCGCGTCATTGTGACACACTTGAGGTGTGCTGCAAGGAAACGATTGCCTATGCTCCAACAATACATACATCCAATGAACCTCGCAGTTAACCTTAAGGCAAAGACAAAACCTCAAAGTTTCAAATTAAAAAATATACCTGTAAGTTTTAAACTATAAATAAACAGATTAAATTCAAGAGTCAAAGTATGACGATTGTACTGGATAAGTTAAATATCAAAAATAATACGTAATGGAAGGCGCCTGTATGATCTATCCGTGTGTTTACATCAAATATAAATCTTATCTAGCTAACGTGGCCCTACGTTTATAGTTCGAAATATTTTTTGTGAAAAGTGATCGACGTTAGGGTTGCCTCTGGACACACTTGATCGGATCGACTTTTTCATTACAGTGTAACATATCTATGTAAAAACATAAATAATTATTTTAACATGGAATAAAGCATCGGTGTAGCGAGTGGGGAGTTGTGTGTGTGGGACAAACAAGACTGTGAGTGTGTGTGTGGGACACACAAGACTCCCCACAAATTACGACTTCAAATGATGGTGACAGCACTTATATCTGATAAGAATTACTTTTCACTTACGTGACAATAATGTTTTGACCTCTATAAGCATTTAGCTTTAACGCCCAAAGATGCTGTGTACACACATACTGACTGGAGTGTGCCCAAGACAACGGAACTCTCTTAGTCACTTCAGATGCATTATTTCAGATGGAGATTTCCATTAACTCATTATTTGCTCAATCACTTAACATATATTGATGAAAGCTGCTAATGCACTAATTGTTTCATGCCTTATTACCGACAGCCGACATTGAAATAAAGTACGTATAAATCGACTGTTAGACGTAAGTGCATGATCCAGTGTTCACTATGTAACTGTATTGTTTGCCGGCGGCCGCCTCCCTCGTCGTCCGCGGAAGTTCCACGCCTCCTTCATAGAACAAAGGTTCCACACTTGTTGCTTGTATAAAAATATTTAAAAGTCATCTCGCCAATAGATTTTCAAACATGAGACATCAGCGTTACACACGGCACTATCGGTGAATGAAAAATTGGCTGCGATCAAAAGTTCCTAAAACGCACATCTCTTGCTAATGTTCTCCTAGTGGCAGTAGATACGAGTATCTACTTTTAGAAGAACTACTACAGAAGTATTCAAAACAATCAATTCTAACCGCCATTTCATTTTTCAAATTAAACTCTCAAGTTAAATCTTCAATAAGGTTGTTGATTATAAAATTCACTATGGTATATTTCCACCATTCCATATCACTCTCAGCCGACTTCAAAAAAGGAGGAAAAATTCTCAATTCGTCTGTATGTTATTTATGTTTGTTATTTCATTTCGCGATTCTTGGATCATTAGTCCTTACAGTTTTCTTACATAACATATAGCTTAGATTTTATCTTCTCTATTTTAAATAGAGGTTTATTGAATTGTTCTAGCGGCAAAAATACACTCGAACTATGATTAAACCAACGTAAATCCACTTGGAAATCCACTATCCACAAACCGACGGAGCTAGCTCGGCGGGCTGCATGCGGGAAACTGGAGCGTGCTTTTATATTCAATTTTACCTCAAACTTGAACGAATACAACGTTTCCAATGTTGACATATGGAACTAAAATGTAAAGCTAAATTCACTCGACGAGCTATGAAGTGCCTCTGCGTGTAATATGAGAGTTTGAACGAAATATTCATAAAGAAAACCCGGTCAAGTATTTGCACCTAAACAATTATCAACAACAAACATCAAACTTGGACCGAGTGGACCTAACCATATGTAATGCTGCGTGAAGATGAACAGGAAAACTTAGAATGTTGGCGTTGGCATGTTGCGAATCATTTGAACATAATGTACAACTATTTTTTTAAAGAAATATTACTGACATTCTTCTTAACCATTCCAACTAAACTTAAGTTTGTGTTCGGAGATGGTTCACGACAATAGTTGAATGGTTTATTCGAACCTACGACTTTACGACTGGCAGACCATACCCTTAGGCTATTGACTTAATAAAATACTGTAGCTACCTGTGTAACCAACATTACCCACACTCGTTCGTGTTGATTGCGTAACACTCAATATGATACAATATAGAGAATAGAAAAGTAAGACGTGAAAATTTATTTGAATGTCAACTTGTTGATCTTTCACTCTAAAACTATTGAATGGATTTTGATGTAACTGTACAATAATATAGCTCACACATCGTAATAAACATTATTTATAAAGATTTACAAAATATAACGATAAAAAAATTGGTCTGCAAGCTATTCTGGCGCTTCTGTGCGCCGCCAAAACTATTAGTGTTCCACTAATAAAGTATATATAATGGAATTGATCTACAAAAAGGCCTTCGATGTATCTTCTATGTGTTTGCGATTATCACCAAATAGCTTTAAGACTTTAACTAGATAACCGATTTTATATGCAAACAAAATGTGGATTCCCAATGAGTTCGTAAGACTATCGGTCTTATGAACTCTCTCGGCAACACGCCACATGTCTAGCCATACTATAATATGGTATATCACCGTAAATTATATTTTATATTTACGAACCGGTATTTTTGACAACTATGAATTATTTGAAATGTGAACAAAGGTAATTGGGTGGGTTGAGTGTCATGGCCGGCGATTAGCGAATACCGCACGCCCGCGCTCTCCTGTGTATTGTTTTATTCGCATAAATTGGCAGACATTGAATACCTAATTGTGAGCCGGGAAGCTGATTTAGTGCGTATTATATCACCGTAAAAGCTGAATATTGATTTTATTCATTACTCTTAAATAATATTCGTTGTATGAATTTTTGTAATAGATAGTAATTTGCTAGTAAATCTTTATATATAAAAATCAAAGTTTGTATGTTCGCGCATAACTTCTGAACTTCTGCACCAACTTAGATGGTTTGTATATAAAATAAAATAAAACATTCTTGTAAACCATTCTAACTAAGCTTAACCAGGGTGTAGAGCAAAGACTAGGAACACTGTAACCAGATCTATTAGGCTATTAATGCTTTCGCCCATTCTGTATATTCCAAGTTGAAATGACTATAATACATAGGTAGATTTAATTAGATATACTTCAAAAGTAACATTATAAGCTGACATCGAACAAACATGTAACTGGACTTACGCACTTGACTCTCCAATTTACATCGTGATAAAAGTGTGCAAGTTAGTTTATGCAAATAATTTTTAATAAAATAACGCATAAATAACAAAACAAAACTCAAGAAATAATTGTTACTATTCAGGTAAATGAGCAATATCTCATCATCATCTCTTGTGACTTTCTTCTACGTACAGTGCGGACATATGGATATTAAACAAGATATGACAACACAACTTGAATAAGGATTTTTATAGTAAGTACCTTATAAATAAAAGAGAAAGAAAAATTTCATTGACATTGATACAGATACAAATAACCAACGTATTGGGAAAACATTATTACAAGCTAACATGACTATTTTTGCAATCCGATAGTAAGTTCATTAATTTCTGTTATCAGGTCCACAAGCTCTTCTTTATAGGTCTCCGGGTATCCAGTGGTCAACTTGGTAATAAGCCTGTAAGTTAGTTCCTAAAGTTATTACTCATTACCAAGTTGACTGGCATACCGCGACCTGGTAGGGGATGCTCACCGGAGTGACGGGGCGCAGGCCCGGCGTCTCCGCGATGCAATAACCGGTTTAATTATGCTATAAATTATCACCGGGCCCATTACCGGCTGCCGGGTGTCGCTACAATTTGTTAGTGGGCGCACAGAGTAATGGCGAACAGAGGTTCCTAATTAAAGATTAATCTTTAATAATCCTTGATGATGACGTCATCAAATATATTCAACGAACATAGCTTCTTATTTAATAAAATAAAGATTATTATTACAAAGCCAAAAGTGCAGCACCGTGGTATAACAGTATGAAACGACCGACAGTCGTAAGTCACAGCCCGTTCAGCTTTGAGATTCCCAAGTAAAGTCACTGTCTACTTTCTGTGACATGAAGTCATACTGTGAAAGTTTCACGATCGTTATCTCTGTCTATCCTACAATAATATTTCAATTCTATACAAAAACGGTCGTTAGAGTTTATTTCTTATATAATTAAGCTTTTTAGTATGTACTTGTAGAAGACATTATTTTTTCCCATATTTCTTCTTTTTATGTTTTTCCTGTTAAATAGTCCGAACAATGCTTTTTTATTATAATACGTAGCTGACGCTTAAATCAAAGACTACATGTGAGAGTGTGATAAATTAAATTATATATCAAAAGTATTGTCTCTGACGCGAGCTGGTCTCTGGCGCGGGCCCTCCAACCGGCACGTTGGGAAATGTCCTGCGATTTATTATGAGCTGGAGCTGTTGAGAAGGAAAATTTCAGAAAGAAGTGATCGCACCTCTCCCGGTAATGAAGTCGGTCAGCCGCCGTCGTAATTGCGCCTCGCCTCGCAGCTGCCACAACTCTCGACCACTCCCTAACACCGCTGAACAATAACGGCCCCGTGTTACAATGTTTGACATCATATTATATTTTGAGCATTTAGTGTAAAGTACTATGTCTGTTGATCTCACCTCGACATCAGTCAGTCGCTTGTTTAACAAAGTATATTTACGACCAAAAACAAACGGACTTCAAATCGAATCAAACGTTAAACTCGTTTACTCGCGGATATCCTCTCTGTATTTCCGAATAATGACAGAAATATTACGAAAGATGATCATGATGAACCTACCCTTGAAGTACATCCTTACCAATAACAAAATGAATCATCGAAATCTGTTGGCATAATATCGAGTTATTCGTCCATTAGTACCGCACATACTTAAAGCAAATGTAAGACCATTTTGGTTTTCTCATGAATGCCATTGTCAGAATTAGACCCAATTAGAATGAGACAACCCTGGAAGCACGCGCTCCACACAGCTGCATCTTAATTTTAATATTTTAAGATGTATATTATTTAACCACAACTGACAAGTAATGCGGTTGGAAATAAAATTAAAAACATGAATCGACACCGGCTCGACAATCGTACGGGAAGCGCTTGGCGGCACGCTGCAGCGCACAGATTTAACGCCCGTTACCGCCGATCAGCGTTGACGCCGCACTACTGCATATGCACAATAAATTTTCATATAAATCCATGCGTAATGCTGCATATGCGTGCAGCTCCACGTCGTGCAACAAATCACGCATCCGACCGCAGCCCCCGAGCTGCGCTAGCTCTAATTAGCCAACAGCGCAACAGAGGTGTGAATGCGAGTGTAATTGTTTTATTGGTACAATTTTATATCGCCGTTAAGTGTACATGACGTAAACCCGACCATCATATTGCAGTTTAATTTTTCTGAATTACTATTGCCTACTGATTGACTACTGATCGGCCAGGCGGAATCTACAGTTTCACCGGGTTTTTGAGAGACACAGCTCTTAGGTCGCCTGAACCTCTTTAGGGAATAACTAGGCGTAAGAGGGAAGAGAAAACCTTTGCTTGGGCGGTTACTCTATTTGCGATCCAATCCGAGGGTGCCCAGAAGTGTTGAACTACGGCTCTAATATTGCAATGTTTCAGATAAGTCTTCTACTCACTAGCGTTATTGATCGTAAGCAGTTATAGTAAAATATTTTTCAAGCAATTTCTTTAACTATTCAGCTTACCTCCTGCACACGGCCAGCGTGACTTGTGCTCATAAATGTTGCCAATATATGACTTTCATGTTCCCATGCTAATAAGTCTTCAATCGGCAAGAACCAGAAGTACGCATTCTGATCACGTACGGCTCCGTTAATAAATTAAACTACAAGGATAAAATGTCTGATACACAGCGTAATACACCACCGACACTACCAACACGCCAGTCTAAGCTTTAAATCGTTTGAGGTAAAGGCGAAAATCATGTGAGCGTTTAAAACAGAGTCAAACATGGCAGGTTACAGAAACCAATGCACAAGTTACACACATGAATTATTCATCACATCCGTCACGTGTCCCGCAGTGGTCCGGCGTGTTTATACACACCGTGTTAAATCAACACGTTGTGCCATTTTGTTTTTATAACAATTTGAGAAATAATTAGCACGACGTTAGATTCGTTAAACAGATCTGTAAATCAATTTCACACGTACTCACATAATATGTCAGGCTAGAAGCACTAATGGACGGTGACTTTAATATGAGAAACTTTGTTATTATTTTTACGTAGAATTCAAAACCAATTGAAACTAATAAGAATTGGTTTCCAGATGATATGACATTTCTTATAATACTGTATTAATTTATATTTAAATACATTACATATTTTTGTCGCTAATAAATAAGACATTACTTGTCGTGTTTACTCAATATAAGTAGCAGCTGCAAATCCTTTAGTTGGAACAGTACCGCTGGCATCAGTAGCTGTGCTTTGATACGCTGTCCAATTTCAAGATCAATTATTGAATCTTGAAAGCACCAAATTGTGTTCCAAATGCTCGGCGTACTGTTTAAAGCGGAACAACGTTTCACGGCCTCCACCTTTTAAAACTACTGGCTACTGCGTTATTGAAATAAATACCCTACTAGTAGACAGTTTGAGTGTCACAGTGTATGGTTCTTTTGTGCCTCACAAAATTGATAACAATAATCTATGCCCGACCACATCAGTTAATGAAAAAATTAGATTAGGGCTTCGTCAACTAATGTATACTTAAGTCGCGTGTATCTGAATGCTTTCTACTAAAATAGTGATAATGACTTCTGATATATATATATATATATATATATATATATATATATATATATATATATATATATATATATATATATATATATATATATATATATATATATATATATATATATATATATATATATATATATATATATATATATATATATATATATATATATATATATATATATATATATATATATATATATATATATATATATATATATATATATATATATATATATATATATATATATATATATATATATATATATATATATATATATATATATATATATATATATATATATATATATATATATATATATATATATATATATATATATATATATATATATATATATATATATATATATATATATATATATATATATATATATATATATATATATATATATATATATATATATATATATATATATATATATATATATATATATATATATATATATATATATATATATATATATATATATATATATATATATATATATATATATATATATATATATATATATATATATATATATATATATATATATATATATATATATATATATATATATATATATATATATATATATATATATATATATATATATATATATATATATATATATATATATATATATATATATATATATATATATATATATATATATATATATATATATATATATATATATATATATATATATATATATATATATATATATATATATATATATATATATATATATATATATATATATATATATATATATATATATATATATATATATATATATATATATATATATATATATATATATATATATATATATATATATATATATATATATATATATATATATATATATATATATATATATATATATATATATATATATATATATATATATATATATATATATATATATATATATATATATATATATATATATATATATATATATATATATATATATATATATATATATATATATATATATATATATATATATATATATATATATATATATATATATATATATATATATATATATATATATATATATATATATATATATATATATATATATATATATATATATATATATATATATATATATATATATATATATATATATATATATATATATATATATATATATATATATATATATATATATATATATATATATATATATATATATATATATATATATATATATATATATATATATATATATATATATATATATATATATATATATATATATATATATATATATATATATATATATATATATATATATATATATATATATATATATATATATATATATATATATATATATATATATATATATATATATATATATATATATATATATATATATATATATATATATATATATATATATATATATATATATATATATATATATATATATATATATATATATATATTTATAAGACTTACGCACTTGACTCTCAATTTACATCGTGATAAAAGTGTGCAAGTTAGTTTATGCAAATAATTTTTAATAAAATAACGCATAAATAACAAAACAAAACTCAAGAAATAATTGTTACTATTCAGGTAAATGAGCAATATCTCATCATCATCTCTTGTGACTTTCTTCTACGTACAGTGCGGACATATGGATATTAAACAAGATGACAACACAACTTGAATAAGGATTTTTATAGTAAATAACCTTATGTATACGTAAATAAAAGAGAAAGAAAAATTTCATTGACATTGATACATATACAAATAACCAACGTATTGGGAAAACATTATTACAAGCTGTCATGACTATTTTTGCAATCGGATAGTAAGTTCATTAATTTCTGTTATCAGGTCCACAAGCTCTTCTTTATAGGTCTCCGGGTATCCAGTGGTCAACTTGGTAATAAGCCTGTAAGTTAGTTCCTAAAGTTATTACTCATTACCAAGTTGACTGGCATACCGCGACCTGGTTGGGGATGCTCACCGGAGTGACGGGGCGCAGGCCGGCGTCTCCACTGATGCAATAACCGGTTTAATTATGCTATAAATTATCACCGGGCCCATTACCGGCTGCCGGGTGTCGCTACAATTTGTTAGTGGGCGCACAGAGTAATGGCGAACAGAGGTTCCTAATTAAAGATTAATCTTTAATAATCCTTGATGATGACGTCATCAAATATATTCAACGAACATAGCTTCTTATTTAATAAAATGAAGATTATTATTACAAAGCCAAAAGTGCAGCACCGTGGTATAACAGTATGAAACGACCGACAGTCGTAAGTCACAGCCCGTTCCGCTTTGAGATTCCCAAGTAAAGTCACTGTCTACTTTCTGTGACATCAAGTCATACTGTGAAAGTTTCACGATCGTTATCTCTGTCTATCCTACAATAATATTTCAATCCTATACAAAAACGGACGTTAGAGTTTATTTCTTATATAATTAAGCTTTTTAGTATGTACTTGGAGAAGACATTATTTTTTCCCATAATTCTTCTTTTTATGTTTTTCCTATTAAATAGTCCGAACAATGCTTTTTTATTATAATACGTAGCTGACGTTTAAATCAAAGACTACATGTGAGAGTGTGATAAATTAAATTATATATCAAAAGTATTGTCTCTGACGCGAGCTGGTCTCTGGCGCGGGCCCTCCAACCGGCACGTTGGGAAATGTCCTGCGATTTATTATGAGCTGGAGCTGTTGAGAAGGAAAATTTCAGAAAGAAGTGATCGCACCTCTCCCGGTAATGAAGTCGGTCAGCCGCCGTCGTAATTGCGCCTCGCCTAGCAGCTGCCACACTCGACCACTCCCTAACACCGCTGAACAATAACGGCCCCGTGTTACAATGTTTGACATCATATTATATTTCGAGCATTTAGTGTAAAGTACTATGTCTGTTGATCTCACCTCGACATCAGTCAGTCGCTTGTTTAACAAAGTATATTTACGACCAAAAACAAACGGACTTCAAATCGAATCAAACGTTAAACTCGTTTACTCGCGGATATCCTCTCTGTATTTCTGAATAATGACAGAAATATTACAAAAGATGATCATGATGAACCTACCCTTGAAGTACATCCTTACCAATAACAAAATGAATCATCGAAATCTGTTGGCATAATATCGAGTTATTCGTCCATTAGTACCGCACATACTTAAAGCAAATTTAAGACCTTTTTGGTTTTCTCATGAATGCCATTGTCAGAATTAGACCAATTAGAATGAGACAACCCTGGAAGCACGCGCTCCACACAGCTGCATCTTAATTTTAATATTTTAAGATGTATATTATTTAACCACAACTGACAAGTAATGCGGTTGGAAATAAAATTAAAAACATGAATCGACACCGGCTCGACAATCGTCCGGGAAGCGCTTGGCGGCACGCTGCAGCGCACAGATTTAACGCCCGTTACCGCCGATCAGCGTTGACGCCGCACTACTGCATATGCACAATAAATTTTCATATAAATCCATGCGTAATGCTGCATATGCGTGCAGCTCCACGTCGTGCAACAAATCACGCATCCGACCGCAGCCCCCGAGCTGCGCTAGCTCTAATTAGCCAACAGCGCAACAGAGGTGTGAATGCGAGTGTAATTATTTTTATTGGTACAATTTTTATATCGCCATTAAGTGTACATGACGTAAACCCGACCATCATATTGCAGTTTAATTTTTCTGAATTACTATTGCCTACTGATTGACTACTGATCGGCTAGGCGGAATCTACAGTTTCACCGGGTTTTTGAGAGACACAGCTCTTAGGTCGCCTGAACCTCTTTAGGGAATAACTAGGCGTAAGAGGGAAGAGAAAACCTTTGCTTGGGCGGTTACTCTATTTGCGATCAATCCGAGGGTGCCCAGAAGTGTTGAACTACGGCTCTAATATTGCAATGTTTCAGATAAGTCTTCTACTCACTAGCGTTATTGATCGTAAGCAGTTATAGTAAAATATTTTTCAAGCAATTTCTTTAACTATTCAGCTTACCTCCTGCACACGGCCAGCGTGACTTGTGCTCATAAATGTTGCCAATATATGACTTTCATGTTCCCATGCTAATAAGTCTTCAATCGGCAAGAACCAGAAGTACGCATTCTGATCACGTACGGCTCCGTTAATAAATTAAACTACAAGGATAAAATGTCTGATACACAGCGTAATACACCACCGACACTACCAACACGCCAGTCTAAGCTTTAAATCGTTTGAAGTAAAGGCGAAAATCATGTGAGCGTTTAAAACAGAGTCAAACATGGCAGGTTACAGAAACCAATGCACAAGTTACACACATGAATTATTCATCACATCCGTCACGTGTCCCGCAGTGGTCCGGCGTGTTTATACACACCGTGTTAAATCAACACGTTGTGCCATTTTGTTTTTATAACAATTTGAGAAATAATTAGCACGACGTTAGATTCGTTAAACAGATCTGTAAATCAATTTCACACGTACTCACATAATATGTCAGGCTAGAAGCACTAATGGACGGTGACTTTAATATGAAACTTTGTTATTATTTTACGTAGAATTCAAAACCAATTGAAACTAATAAGAATTGGTTTCCAGATGATATGACATTTCTTATAATACTGTATTAATTTATATTTAAATACATTACATATTTTTGTCGCTAATAAATAAGACATTACTTGTCGTGTTTACTCAATATAAGTAGCAGCTGCAAATCCTTTAGTTGGAACAGTACCGCTGGCATCAGTAGCTGTGTTTTGATACGCTGTTCAATTTCAAGATCAATTATTGAATCTAGCACCAAATTGTGTTCCAAATGCTCGGCGTACTGTTTAAAGCGGAACAACGCTTCACGGCCTCCACCTTTTAAAACTACTGGCTACTGCGTTATTGAAATAAATACCCTACTAATAGACAGTTTGAGTGTCACAGTGTATGGTTCTTTTGTGCCTCACAAAATTGATAACAATAATCTATGCCCGACCACATCAGTTAATGAAAAAAATTAGATTAGGGCTTCATCAACTAATGTATACTTAAGTCGCGTGTATCTGAATGCTTTCTACTAAAATAGTGATAATGACTGCTGATATATATATATATATATATTTATAAGAGTCGTATATTATCGTTTATTTATTCTATATTTATGTATATGTAGATATACATTCGCATATCTACTTATCTACGAGTGTATAAAATTTTAATATGCTAAATAGTTTTAAGTTTGCCTTTGTTCATGTATTTTAGTGCAATAAAGAATTTATCTATCTATCTATCAATACAAATCTACTATCAAAATCACTTGATGACCAGTAGTTACTCGTACTTTGATTTCATTGCTAACAGCCACCAATGGGTAGCAGCTCTAAAGTATTTGTTATATTTACACAAGAAGCCAACTTAATCCTTTAGTCAATTGGAAGCTAGTTAAGCTGTCATCAGTGAGGCTGCAGCAGTGTCACTGCGACAATACTTTCCCTCATCAGCAGTCGGCTCGAATACTTTACGAGCGAGACGATCCTGTGCGGAATTATTTTGCAAATGATGTCTAACGGATGTCGCAGTAAGCCGTATTATGCAAATCACCGCATTGTGATGTGATCAACATTCGAACAACATTTTAACAATTATGGCAGCCCGTGCCTCGTTACCACCGCACCGCGATGATCGATGAATATTCTGACATTATTGTAATTCTATACATGCACGCTCGTAACAGTGATATGTCCGTATATTTTTATTTACATGTTAAACACTTTCTGACATGAATTAAAATGTCACTTGCATATCACACTTATTTGAACACAGTCAATAAAATAAGCTCTCACGGCTGATTTATATTTGTCTAACATAACACTCCTATTAATTTTTCCACATCTTTTCTTGTTCAGATAGTTGACCTGCAAACCTGTGCCATTACCCAACACTATATATACTTTGAATGAATGAATGAACATATACTTTATTGCACAACAATTAATAAAAAAACATCACAGAAGTAATAAATATACGATTTTCACATTTGTCGATGTAATTGCATGCGCAATGGGCGGTTTCATCGCTAATAGCGATCCAGAAAACTTTTCTATGGCCAGAAACTTGCGTCTAAAAAAGATTTTAGTGGCTCTGTGATTACATTTATAATTATTTTATTACAAAAAAAACCACCTTGCATAGTACAACTAGCCTAAAATAACCTTTGAGTACGTTCTATTCTGTAAGAATCTGTTAAAACATCATATAAAATATAGTTTAATCATTGTCACTTACATGACAGCCATTCCGTTTCACAAATTGATTCAGGAAATTAATTTTATTGATAATACAATACCTATTTCTACAGTAACAAATATTGACATTTATTTCAATACGATAGAAACAAATAACTTAAGTGTTATTGTTTGTGACTCGGTCAAATTCTTGACACAAGATGGTAATGATTGAGTTCTATGTGTAGTTTACTAAGACTCTAAATCAGGATCAATATTCGTTTGCAATTAAATATAGGGTTCTAGCGATCGAGTTTTAAACAAGAAATAATCCAAGGTGATTTCATAGTTTTGGCATAATGATAGAATTTTTGCCGTTAAGGCTTAGAACATAACTATTGTAGTGTAAGTCTGTTGTAATGAAACAATATCAATTGTAAACATTATTATGACCATTTAGTAATCTTAAATATTGTATATAGAAGTGACGGTCGCAGCCTAGTCGTAGACTTTTTGTTCGTTAACTTATTAAACCATGATTAATTTATGTTTACTTACGGCATGAATACACTAGGACGTTATGTGCCCTGACAGATTATATGTCACCGATGTGATTATGTTTATTATTTAACATTATCTTCTCATAAATGACCACGCAGGCTGTAATGTGTGCGCGGCGATACAAACACGTAGTTGTTATGTAATAAATCTTTTTTAACTACATCAATTTATATGCCGTCACTATACATAAGTACTTTTAAAAGAATAAACAGCTTGCGTTCTCACTATCCACCCCACTTGGGATAAAAAGGCGTCAGAAGTTATGTATTTATCATGGCTGCCCTCAATGTTTTATTGGACACATTTGTGATACTTATTTGTTTTTGCTCTGCATAATATCTTGTACTGTACACGAAGAAGCAATTGCTGATACAATCCGTTATTACCACTAGTCTAATTGATGCAAGGAAGATGAAGGACACGGAGGAAGTGTTGGACCGTCTCAATCTAACTGCGTTGACTTCCATCATTGATTTTCTTTCTCCTTTCATCACATATGGACAATATGTTTTCTTATTTTTGGCATTTACAATAGTCATTTAATCAGCAGAAAGAAAGGGGTTGGTTGCGTGTTCAATGTTTCTATAATTTGTCCACGCTTTCCTCCCCGGATGTTGTTCAACTACCTAAATACCTTCGAGTACTTCGTACGTACCCCAATCTCAGTGTGGAATAAGTCCATAGGTATAAAAGAAACATCGATATCCTTTTCGGATGCGAAACCGAGCAAATATCGTTAAAACATTATCGTTTGATCAGTTGATTACAGTGTCGGCAGGAACCAATGAAGCCTACCGTTCGTTTGCATAACTGTATATGATCTAAAGGACAGGGTATCCAGCAGCTAAAATTCCGGATTTATTTTTGCACCTTATTTCTCTTGAATGAAAATGCTTTGCTACTGTACATGGTACGTGACATCGCCACCAGCGAGCACGTATCGTGGCACGTACGGACAAACGAACAAATAAAGAAAGTTCAATTTTCAGTTTTTCAAATCACTCATAAAGTTGTAAAGGTATCACAAAGCGTGTGTGTGTGTTCAGAGCAAACGCCAGGCGCTACTGGTATCTTATTAGCGGAGAGTGCGGCGGCAGACGCGCGGAGCTACATTCATGCTATTCCAGCTTTCATTGAACCTTTTCGAGATCCGGCGCAGTTTTGAAGCCTTAATTAGTCTCATTTGCGTCACAAAGGGAATTGGTGATTAATCCTTCATGCCGGCTCGTGACTGTCAGGAGCGGGGCTCATCGAGGGGGTCGTTAGTCTGGAATCTTATCGCAGCAACAAACATGAAACCTAATGCACATGCTACTGACACACTAGCGCCTCCTTACGTGTACCTTCGAACATGAACATGGTATCGAGTTGGTACTGGCTACGTGGAATCGAGATTCAATTCTGCATGTAAAGTGATAAATACACCACGTGTTTAACGGGAGATTAATGTGTCATGAATGTGGAAATAATATTTAACAAGTATATTTACGAGCAGAAACAAAAACTTAAGCTTGAACGGATGCTTGAGCTTGAATGAATCAAACGTTAAACGCTGTTAGGCGTGAACGCCCTCTTTGTACTTACTAATAATTGTAGGAATATTACGAAATAAATTTTATCCAATAACAATAACATCGAACGTACAACAAAAATCATCGGAATCGATTGACGTGATATTGAGTTATTCATCTATTAGTAGCGCACATACCATACATACCATTACATACCATACATACCATTACATATACAACATAAAAAAAATACAGACGAATTGAGAAGTTCCTCTTTTTTTGAAATCGATTGAAAAACACAACAGAACAACGAATAAGATGGACCAAGTTATACAAAAAGCAACAAGATGGGCAGATTATTAATCATCATTAATAGGTAGTTGAAATATAAAATGTCAAGCAGCATCGCGTGAATAATCCGTGACGAGAGCCTGACTGCCCAAATCAAAGGTTCCTCTTTGTCTCTTCCGCTCTGCAGTTTCAAATTGACCGTTTTGAGAGCTCAGCCACTTCTCAATCTCGTCAACAACAACAACTGTACTTGGTACTTGGGGTCGTTGCTGTCTTAGATAAATTAGTATGTATCGTATCCAACAATAGATGATATTATTACAGATTGCTGTGACTTAGATTGTTTATGTTTTTGAAATCATAAACATACAAATCGACACCACCATTGTTTACTAAGCCAAGCAATAAAAGTGTACTTTACAGTAACAGCTTATAAAGGGAAAAACGTCGAAATAACACAAAAGTATATGCAAATGGCGGTTAACACTAGCGTACGTCGCAAACAAAACAATTTATTAAAACAATAAAACAACGGCGCCGTCGATGTCTCCGCGGCGGGTAAGAGACCGGCGCGAAAGGCGCCACTGCGTAGGCAGCACGGGCCACAGATAAAACAAAACAACAGATTATCGTATCTAGCGGTCGTCAACTCGTAAATATTCGAGAAAGCGAATACTGGCACCCATATCGATTACTATCTCGTATGAATACCTCGCCCTGCCCCCGTTGAGGTGCACATGCGGTAGTACCCATTAGACCTCACGAGACGGCCACGACCTTTTTAAATTTAAAGTTGCATAGACAACGTTGGTGAATGATTTTTTTATATTTCTTAAGTACAAAAAATTATCAACATATTTGTCCAACTTATCACACAAGATCATATCTAGTACATGCAGTATATTAGGCGAAGAGGACATAAAGATTAATTAAAAATATTTCCGTTTACGCTTAAAAGTAAATCAGAATTTTTTGTCATTCGATACCTATGTAACAATTATATGTCATCTGTAAATTGGACGTAGAGAAATAAATAAATCGATTATTTCCCCCTTTACGTAATATATCTCCTATAGTGTAAACCTTTTGTTATTAAGTAAATTATTTAAACAAATAACTTTGAGTGGTGCATGTCGGGGCCCGGCGCCTCGTTAAATAATTCAATTTAAAATAATGTCCGGGGTCTTGAGGGCCACTCACACCAATCCCACAAACGTACAGATATTCTGTGACACGAGAAATGTTTTTGTCGACTACTAGTAAACTGAATGCCGCTAGCTTTACGCTCAGATGATGACAATTCTCAAATATTAAGGCAATGTCTATCTTTTTTTTATTTCTTTTTTACCTGATTGTTAATTAGACAATATTAAATGCGTAGATAGCAACAAACAACGTATTAATTGAAGGATCAATAACTTAATTTTGTAAAATTATGTATTTATTGAGACTTTTAACGTTTATATGTCCTCTAGAAACACAATGAAAAATAAGCTAATATATATTTGTGAATCTTATTTTCAAGCTGTATATTAAAGTCTTAACGACGAAGTAGTTTATTGTACAACTGTACGTGGCGGCGCGAGAACACTAAATAATGTGAATCATAAAACATGTAATGGTTTCACTGCAATGATCTTTACATCGTTATAAAGTCTCGCTAATACGTTGACAATTACCTGGACATTTTTTTGACCAGCCCATGTTAATTGTATAGAGAAGCTGACCGCAACATTTTCACTGGTTTTGAGAGATGGCAGCGCTCTTAGATCACTTATGTTGAACACCTAGTGGTTCTCTCACTAAGTTCATCTTCTTAAGAGCACAGAGCATAACTCAAGCGCTGAGTGAAACGTGGAAGGGATAGCCGCGCATGTGTACAGTCGCGCTCGCAACTATTCATTTCTCCGATCTAACTTAGTTTCTAAAAATTACGAATAAAGTTTTTTTGTTTCTACTTTTTTATGTCTGTGTTAGGTCATTTAAGTTAGTTATTATAATATAATATATATAAAAACTATAGCAGTCAATAAAAAAAGAATTTAACAGAAAACAAAAGTCAAGTAATAAAAATTTTGGAAAGCGATTGTACACCAGGTGGGAGCGTGGTGCGGTATCGGTGCGCGGGGCAGGGTGCGACAGGAGAGCCAATAAGCGCTCCCGCATGTCCGCCCGCACCCCCTCACTCCCATGCGATCCTTATTTTCGAATAAGAGAATAATTTTGCTTATAACAACTAGAATTGAAGTTGTACGATTACAGTAATTGTAGTTGTTCTCGTGTTATTTTTTCATTTATTTTGTTATAGAATGTATAATTCGCAAGAGACGGGACTTTCATTGGCATTAGAATCTTTTTCAACATAACCAAAATAATTATAGAAGTTTGGTGTAAGAAAACATTAATACCGTAATACCGGGAGATGATCAAAACATAAAATATTTGAATAAAGACAAACATCGTTCTGTCACACTACAGCACCCTGATAAATGTATCCCTTGTTTATAAGGCCGTTTATCTCCGCGTATCGCAATTCTAAGAACAAATACAGAACTCTCGAGTTATCTTCAGCATAATAAAATATAATTAGCCACAACAAGTGGTGACCCCGAAGCAATGATAACCCGAATGCTCTATTAGTGATAATTTTAACCAAAGGATTTCATCTCAAATCTTATTTTCCTACTATGGGGACAAGCTTCCTTTGGGTACAACTTTAAAATCTAATCAGAATAATCCGGATAAAGCATCAAACTGAGACGCTAAATGATTGTTCTTTTGGAGCATCCTCGAGACAGAGTGATATCACCCTTTCTTTAGGCGTGATATCATGTTATGGTTTCTTCTCGAGGCAACCTACTGCGCGCCGTGCTTAGTCTTAATATAACTTTGGGCTTTTATGTTAAGAGCTTCGGTAGGCGACGTCCCGGGCGAAAGTCCACAGATTGGTGACTAAAGAAGCATGAAGTCAGAAGTATTCAAAATTAAGATAAGATGAATAAGTATTCGAAGATGTATGAGTGTGCAACAAGCAAAAGTGAAAATTCGTAATACCTGTCTACCCATTTGGGTGGATGGAGTGAGTGCTTTTTTACTTATTAATTATAGTCACTACTGTTTCCTCCATATGAAGAGCTATGCTATGCTTACGCAATCAATATCAAACAACTCGCAGTTTAAAGCTTATTTATGTGCTTTGTTACTGGCATGACTGTTTCCTTTCCAATCTAGTCTAGTCTTCCTATATTAGCTGAAATGTAATACTACCATTGTAGACAAGATCTATGGCTGTGCGGTGTTTTCCTCTGCACCTAATTTGCGTCAAATAAGGCACAACTAAAACCGCTTACCATCACTTTAATTTTTTTCGGACACATTCAATTGGAATATATTAGTGCAGGTACGATATTTTTCATAGG
Organism: Meandrusa payeni; assembly: GCA_029286785.1. NCBI lineage: Eukaryota > Metazoa > Arthropoda > Insecta > Lepidoptera > Papilionidae > Meandrusa > Meandrusa payeni. Next base: position 364,731 of record JAGSMX010000039.1, read on the forward strand.
AAGAGAAGAATAATCCAGCTGAGGACTAGTGACCAATGCCATGCTCGAATATCAACAACTCTGGTGTTGTTGATGTATGTGACTGTAGATTACTGCCATACCAACTATACCGTTCATTGGCATCATATTGGTAAATATATGTGCGATTAGTAACCTTTTAGGTCCTTCGTGACTTCCTTCGTTTACCGATGGCGTACCACTGGCATGCAAATCGTGTGTATGTTATTACTTAACTTGAATAATATATCTGTTTCATAATTGAACGTCACTGGCAAATAGCAGACTGGGGGCCCAGAAGTGACCGTGTGTGAACTTAAGAGGAACACTATTTCATTTTCGTTTTAATTTAACAAATTAAAGGACCGCCACAACACTGTTAACTACGCCGTTTTATATTATGGGAAAAATGACAAACTCGCTGACGGCTCACCTGATCTTAAATCACCGTCGTCAACAACAAACACCAGAGGAGCTGGCGTTGTCGATATTCCTTGTGAAATCATAAATAAAGTCCACATTAATCAGTGCGCATGGTCATACTGCGCAGAGTGCGCGAGCTGACAACTGGCTCAAGGTTGCAGCAGTACCCGTGCCGTACCGCCCGTACCGGCGCCGTGCAGCTGTCGTGGCCCGCTCTCTGTGTGCAAATTATCCGCATTCGGTTACACTTGGTATTGTCACCTATAATTTGAATAGCCACGGTAGTATCGGTCTTATTGGAAGCGTGTAACAGGCAAACTGGGATGTTAATAATACACCAATTGCGCTCACTGTACATCTCTAGAAGGTAAAGTAACGAGAGCTGTTGCTTTGACCGCAAATACGCCAATAACCGCGAAAATCAGGTCAAATTATAGCTCTTCAGTCCACTAATCTGGTTAAAACAAAGTATTTGGGAGTCACTTTAAACTCCAAAATGCTTTTCTACTGGGAGTAATTCCGTTCCAGGAAAAACGGCAAACTCCGCCAGTAAACTAGCTCCACCAGTAATTGGTGGAGCTAGTTTAGTGGCGACGGTACTGGCCAAGTACGAATACCTGCTGACATAACATAAGAAACAAGATTTAATTTCCTACCTGTTATAATCCGATCAAGTGTTCGACAGACACGTCATAACAATGTCCCACGCATTTATTTCAAATTTCCTAGTAGCCTTAGCAGCGATAATCTTTTTTTGTCATTTTTTTCTCTTTCTTCCTTAAAATGTGTAACAAAAGCTCCCATGAAAAATGTTAATGCTAGTGAAGTTAACATAGGATTATAAACTCTTAGACCGGATCAGAGGTAGAGAACTAATGTATGACGTCACAAGTTGGCGAGCCCGTACACAAATACAAGATATAAGACAAATTGAAACATAGTTCAAGTAAGTATGAAAATGAAATGCAATTTAATGTACGTAATAACCAACTTGAAGTGGCAGTAGAGTGGCCACATCTGCCGAGTCAGTGACAGCGGGCAGTGGCAGTGGGCCGGAGAAGCTTTGGGCGCCCTCCCTCCAGGACTGACGACCTTGTAACGATAGCCGGAAGTAGCTGGAAGCGGAGGATCGTATATGGTGGAAGGCATTGGGGAATATTTCCAGCAGTGGATAAACACAGGCTGATGATGATGATCAATAACCAACTAGTAAGAAACAAATTAAAATTAAAACAAAAACATACTTCAAATAGAATAACATTGTAATGGGAGCATATGGGGAGAACCAGCATTCTATTAAAAAAAAGAATCATCAAAATCAGTTCACTCAAAGTCCACAAATGAGATTGATATTGAAAAGAATATATATGCGGTTAGTTTTGTTATTGAAAATAACTATTAGTAAGTGATTAATATAACTTAAACATGAAGTTATTCAGAAAATAAACTATCCTTCGCTTACTTTTTGTGTACTACATGACTTATATTAAAGTATACGTGTAGTAAAAAATTATAGCCACTCTCCTATCATTGCTGTGTGATCATAAAATAAAATAAGGTCACACACTTTTTATAGGAACGGCAGGGGCTCACCGCCGCACGTAAACAAAGTTCGTTTCTCAAAGTCTCTAAGTCGAGGTTCGGCCCTCTCGGGCGCCCTCGGATCGGAATGCTTAAGCGTAACATAGTTACCGTCCAAGCCAAGCAAGAGGTTACCCCTCACCGGGGGGACCCTTGTTACTAGCGATAGAGGTTCAGGCTAAGCGACCTTCAAGGCCAGCTTCTCTGGCCAATCTGTGTAGTTCGTCAAAAAAAATCAAAGGTCTCTAAGTCCTATTGCTTTTTAAAGATCACTGACAGATGTTTGCTGACAATTATGTTTACAAGTAAAATTAAAAGGCGATTTCAAATCCAATCTACGCCTAAACAAAAACTAAAATAAGTAAATGATAAAAATGAACCGTGTTACCAACAATAACGGATTAATCGTTATTACACACTTTATTTTCGATCTAAGTGATCCCGTCTGCCCCGCTGGGTATAGGACAATAAAAGTAGTCTATGTTACTCCTTGTTACATCAGCTATCTGCCTGTCAAAGTGCCGTCAAATCGTACCAGCCGCTGCAATTTCATTTATTTGTATAGATTATCATACTTATGTTACGAAATTCTGGCATCTATGTTCACTTTTTTTCCACTGTCGTGTTATATTACACATATCTGTCTCAGATTGTCCTAATCCTATCATAATTAGAGGCTGAAGTAAACAAATATATTTCTTGGTAACGGGATCTAATTGAAATCCCTTTCTAACTAAAAAAAATCAAAATTGATTAACAAAAGACGGATTTGCGAAGTGCCTCGACATGTGCGTCTTAAAACAAAATAAAACTGGATTGATAACCTCCGCCTTGTTTGATTTCGATTGAAAACAATTGTGCGCGGCGTGAGGTTTCCGCTAAACCAACAGCAGGCAAATGGAATATGCAATTAACTGTGTGCCAACGGGCAAAAGTGAAATACAACTGGAAGCAAATGTAATAATTCAAAACAATTCCTTGGAACACGCTACATCATAATTGCGATAAAAAGACAGTAAAGGTCGGAACATGTATTGACTCGAAGTTATATTTAAAACGATAAGCTCAATTTTGATTTAATGTGTTTATACTGAGTATGTTTAAATAAATTGTTTTGTACTAAAATTAATATAACTGTCATAAAACCTTTTTAACATTTCTGTAGAAATGTTTCAAACGGCTAAAGGAAAGTCGGCGGCCATATTTCACCCGTTTTGTAGCAACATTAAAAGCGTTCGTTCGGAAGATTATAAAAGATAAGCGACGGCTACCGCTATCCGGGTGATTTATATCCGTGCCTACCCCGGCATCCTACCCGCATGCCTCCATCCTCCGTTAGCTTTTTTTTTACTGTCACATTGTCTTTACTTTCGGAATTTTGCGTCGAAATACGAACGCTTCTTTTGTGGTTAGATATTTCGTACGGTGACGTGTCCATTAATAATTTTTAGAATCCTCAGTGGGTCTTCTCACGTAGCTTTTTTTTAATTACTGCGAATGACTTGTATTCGTAAGACTGGTAGTTAAAAAAACAGACGCAGAATCTGAGTTTGATATTAGTGATACAACTTATTTACATCTGTCATGTCTGTTCATCAATTCAGAACATTCTTAAGTTAAGTTTCCCCTGGGTTTTCGGGATCCATCATGTCTTTTAGGGGTTTCCACATTCCAATACCAAATCTTTGATGATCGCTAGGTCGAGCCTTGCCACCCGATATAATGCAACGAAAATTGAATAACTTGTTTCTATTTCTGACCACCCTGTGAACACAATAAATGTAATATAATAATAAAAATTAAATATGCATTAAATTTAAACACATGACAAGATAAATATAATGATATCTCATTGGGTTTACCCGAAATATGTTATGAAACTTATAAACAGTTGAACAATTTTTATTGACTCGCGTTTATAAACAGAGCTCTGTTCGACTACTCTGAATATTTTTAATCTATCGACACATTGCTGACTAATGTTCAGTCTAATAAGTACTAAGCCCTTCGTGAGCCCTCGCCTGCCGTCGCTTGCCTCGCGCTGGCGGTGGCCATTTTGATTTGTGCTCATTGCAATGCGCAATGGCAATGTGTGGTAAACGTTCCTCACGTCCGCTAATATATAGTGTTCATATTTGTTTGCGCTCCCAGGCATCATGTGACCACTCGACGAGTAACTTAGGTCGACTAGTTCTAAAATAATTACCTTAGCAGCCTAGAATTTTATATTAAATTACTGCTCTCGTTTTCGATTACCAATAAAAATCAACGCTAACTATAAAGAAATAAATCGATTTACGAAAATGGTAACAAGATACATATAATTCACCCACTTAAATCTGTCAAAACATTCGCTTTTTTTTTCTATAGAACATACATACTAAAATTGATGCTCTGAATACTCCTGGACACTATTGTACAATCGAGCCAATGCGGCTAAAGTAGGTCGTAGGACTTCATGTGGTGACAGGTGATACTTCGAATTACAATATAAACGTTAAATACACCACCAAAACGGTGAAGAGAAGCCACCTGCTACTTTTTCAAACATATCAAACTTGTCACCACCGTGTATTGAAATTTGGCGAAATCATGAAAATTGTGAAAATAGTAGCAAAGTTCGGATTGCAAATACCAGTCTCTTATAAACGGCGGCACGGAATGGGAGCAAAGTAGGGTAGTTATGAAAGGCAGCGATGATTGCGGCACGGCGCTAGCTGTTGGCACACGTTTGATCACGGCTCCCTCGATATGGCGAGACCAGTATTTGCGTACAGCCCGTGTTCAGATAATTGTGCTGGCTGTGCAACGTCAACACTAACTTCTCGCTCAGGATTATAATACGACCCAATCACTTCTGAAGTAAAACTTCTTTACGCACGTGGAGTAAGCTGGTGAATGCGGTACGATAAGTGTGATCGGGCGAGGTGAATGGAAGCTGAGAGGGAGATTTTAGTGAACATGTTGTAGAATTACAATCCGTATATTACTGTGTGAGCAAGGGAGAGAGATGCGAGCATACATTTTCTTTCTCTTTTGAACAATCGTGAGTATGTCGCGCCGGCACACTCTTGTTTTACGAATACCAATATTTTCGTACATTAACAACGTGGTGGTATTTACATACAGAGTCGCATTGCCTACGTAACATCCTCCCTGCGTTTATGGTACAAAGATTACAAGGTAGAGAGACAATGGCGGGTGGGCGGCGGTAGGCGACGTCTTGCCCACCGCAACACTGGCAACACTACCTATCAAAAAACGATACAAAAATATCACGACGCTTTGTCCGCGAAATCTTTGTTTATGGGCGAATATTTTTCCACAAAATAGCCGAGAGATTACACCGAGACATTAGGGGTAACTATACGAGTAGTGTGCACGAACATTTGTTTATTGCCGTGTAGGACGAATGAAACGGTGGGCTGGTATACCTTTTGAGATGATCTGGTCGATACGTTAGGTTCTATCCGTAATAATTATTTGAAACATGATTCCCGCATGTCGTATGGGCAGTGATGAACATGCGTTACGCCGCTGTCGCAATTGGCAAGTGCTACACAACTCTTCCGCCTTCTCACGTAAATTTTCTTTTGTAAAAGTTCCTGAAGTTTTAGTCTATGATAAATACATAGGATATGTGAATATCCCTTGACTCGCTTACGTTACATTTCCCAATTAAACGTGCTGTGCTGAATTTTGTTTATTAAAAAGACCTCATCATGACCAGATTCGCAAATAGTGCTTTGGCATCATCTTTCGTTTTGGACGTATTATGTGCATGATCAAACAATTGTCATAATCGCTAACCGGCAGTGCCGGTAGTCCGTCGCATAGATATCATGTATACCCTATATTGAATCATTAAAACTAATCGTTGGTCGAAGGTAAACGGTATTTCGCCGTGTGTTATACAGTGTGTGAGACACATCCAGTCATACAAGAGTTTCATAACAAATTCCATTCGATAAGAGCAACAGAACTGTTCGTCGATTTGTCATAGACCGTGTCGGACTGGAATGCTACTTACCATTCATTATCCCCTGGTACCTGAATCGTGGCGCTACACCCACCGCGTGGTAATCGAGTGGCCAGTTTGAACAATGAGCCCTATCAGCCCCGAGATATGTACCTATTCCTTACACCTACGTGCAGTAAGATATGAACGGAAATAACATGGTCAAGTCGGAGCGACATTATGTTGTGCGTGGGCCTCGGTTGACGCCATTTACTTTGGACATGAAATGCAAACTGTGCTATGCTAAAGCACGCCTGGTACATAATCATTGCAATAAATAGAAAATAAATAAACAAAAAACATTTGGGAAGTATTAATAAGTGCGTAGTTTGTATTTTTATTTACAATATCCATCTGATTCAGCGCTTTTTTGTCTCGGCTTCACATAGAGGAAATTATTTTTTTGATTCTAATAACATTAGAAATTGAATTTGCTTCAAACGGATTAAAACTATATCGGTAAATAATACCATCGATGTTCTGGATTCTGTTATTCACAACATGATCAATAAGCAATTGTTTCAAATATTTCACTCGGTTGTTTCAGAACAATCAATAACGAACGCATAACCCCACCGTGCAGCGCGCGTCACAGTATAATTGATTTAGGCGCTCCGTACACAATAAATCAGCCGCTTATCTGTCCGTATCGTCACTCCATTGTCTATGCTCCCATCATCTGTCATAGGGCATAGACAGTGCACTTTTATTTATTAACCACTAACGCCTCATATTTATCGCTATATTATTGGTCTAATCTAAATGGATTATACTTTTTATGGATTATGCTTGCCTACTACTATACTTACATCGATGACAGGGCACTCTACCAGCTTGGTTACAGTAAGAGGTCACTTAAGTTACCAAGCACACCATTAACCAGACTTCATTTGAAGCAACTTAACAGCTGTAAATATTTCATCACTTCTTTCGCCCAGATTATTAGCCAAACAAAATATATGCTAAAGCTTGAAGCTGAGAGCTCATATGACATGGTTAAAAGTTTGAAAAAACGTCACGCTGTCGGCTTAGCAGTGCTCGCGTGATAATCACTTTGACGTGTAGCCATGCACAGTAACGATGACTAACTTTATAGCATACGCCAGAACAACCAATAAACAATTTTTCAATTTCAATTCACAATTTAAAGTCATCGGCGTCTGTTAACCAACTCGAGTGTAAATGAGTGGCCACGATCAGAGGGCGTGTGATAGACTTACGAACAATGAGACAGAGAATTCAATGTGTATCGATCATAACAGCCATTCATCATCATGTCATCAACTTTCGTGATATATTAACATAACTCTATGTAAGCATACGACGCACTGTATTTCTTGTTTCTGTTTGTGTCATGCGCACGAAATAACTTTAAACTAGTAGTTGCCCTAAAGTCAAAATTCTACTTTAATCCAGGAATGGGAGCATTGAAATCACTATTTATATATTTATTATCTGTTAATAATTATTTATCTTAGTCACATGTTGCCGTCGTTGACCAAGTAGTCGTATAATGTCCGTGTACATTTGTACCAAACGCGCAGTGTGTGTAATGTTCTTATTAATTTAATATATATTTTGTGTCCATAATCATACTCCTCACAAGAAGGGGTACAAAGTTTTTGCTTCACGTATTAATATAATGATAATAATAACTTAATAACTTTATTAATAATACACAAGCAAACATGTTACAATATACAGGCGCTGCGGAGAGTGCACCCCACTCTGGAGTGACCCTTGTGTCAACTACGAATAGAGGTTCAGGCTAAGCGACCTTACGCCACCTCTCAATTCGGTGGAACATTCAAAGTTAGCTTTTCTAGTAGATCTATGTAGGTTGGTCGAATACATAGTGGACTACGTTATGGGCATTGCCTCCGTTAGGATAATTAGTAAAACACAGCTATCCTTTACAATCATTGTTATAACTTTATTACCGAAATAAAAGTATAAAATTAACTAATTGCCGTACAACAACCACAGCGTTGGAAGGATTTAAGTTCTACCCGTATACACATAGAGACGTAATGGTGTAACCGGTGTTCGTAATTCAAGCTATGATATATGCGGTAAGCGCGAGCTAAGCGGCCCTAAACCAGACACGCGTCCACACTTCAACTTTTTATCGCTTTTAATATTGTTAAATTAATGACCGTCGTTACGAGAACACACCGGGAACAGGCCAAGCCAGTTGCCGAGCTGGTGGGGCAGCCCAACTTCGGATCCAACACCGACCGCTTTTACCAAAGAATGCTGCCTGCCACCGGTTACTGTCTCTGGCTATCCCGATCTGAAGAAAAGTCGGTACAGTTTTGATTAGTATATATTTTTTAACCGAGTACAAATATTACACTAATAATATAAGCAGTACAGTTTGTACTTAGGGAATCTTAGTTTCCGTAAGTCCCTTATAACTATTATTTATTATAAATAATTCAAACTTAAATGTTTTCGGTTTCACACAAACAGAAAAACTTCTAAAAATAACCTCTAACAATTACTAAACAATGTATGGAATATTATTATAAAATAAAAAAGCAAGCATAATAAAGCAATTCAACCACAAACACCTAAGTGCTTGCCAGGACATCCAAATTACGAAATGGCGAAAGCTCGAATGCTACGTACATTAAATCCTATTTTTATTTTTTTTACCGTTACAAGTGAACTAATATAGTTGGGTAATCATAATGAAAAACCTATTACGATAATAAAGGGACATACGCAGCTTAATAAATGTTAAGTTATAACATAAAACTTAAAAAATGAACACAAAAAGCGGTAATAAAAATATTATTAAGTGGCATTGTAAGATTCTCGAAGCGCCGCTTTATTCCCTCGAAAAGGGAGCGCTAGAAAATGACTTCCATCCACTGATCGAGCCCCGAGATAACCGTCGGGAGACCCTCCGCTAACTTTAATCGATTCTCGTTCTCGATTACGAGTCCGATTTGAATTTAATGGAATTTTTACATTTGTCCAACACTCAGAAGCTCGTTATAAAAATCGATTTAGCCATCCGACTAATGCAATGTACACACTAATTTACGTCCTGTGTAAATTTGTAACACGATTTTCGCAAATTGATTCCGTTTCGAAGCAAATTCAATAAAGACGCAGAGTAAACGCTCCACGGGGATAATTTGAAACGTTTACCTAATCTAAAAGCAGCTGCCGTCGCTATGTGTAATTATTCAGAAAATCCTTCAGAGCGTGCTCTATTCGGGATAATGCAGAATGTAATATTACGAACCAACCCACCACGCTATATTAATCTTGGAAATTATGTCTTTGTTTAGACGGCCTATTTAATGTTACGAGCTCATATTTAATGTTTTGCCTTAGCAGAAATTTTAACTTAGTAGTCAGTTGTCAACGCCTAGCGCCATCTATTAACTACGGATACTCGACATCGTGTCCACCCCGCACTTGCCCCGCCCCGCAGACCGACCCGCGCTCCTCGTTCATTCACTCGCCTCAGTCGGTCTAGTCAGTCCTTGTTTGCGCGTCGTTGCGGTTGAACGTATCGAAGTTGTGTGTTTACGTCAACGTTAACATTGTTGCAAACAATCACTCAGCTGTTCTAGTGACAAATTTTAGCTTGATTCACTCAAATGTGGTATTAAAAGGTTGAATATAGAAAAACGACGTCGTTTTGTGTCAAGATTAAACGGAAAGCATTAAAGAAATCGTCCCAGTCGAATGTAGAAATATACGCGTCGCAGAGAGAACCGTTCCACCGCGTGTGACTCTAATCGATACCTTTAAATGATAACATGGATTCAATTAGGTGTTGTTTTAGAAGACGGTGAGATTGTTGTGCGAGTGCCTGTGTTGTGTGCACCGGTCGCTCGACTGCTGACTAAAGCGGTGAGTGTTTATCGATGTATTTACATGATAACGGCGTAGGATTCGTTTGCGTCGATAACTGTCGCTTTAGGAGATAGCAACGTTAAAATTGGCCATAAAATGCACTAATCATATTCTTGCAGAATATCGCGCATCCGTAGGTTGAGAATCGCCTAACAGTTTCGCATCACTCCACCTGTTTCAGAGCCAGGAATTTGTTTTCAATATTCATTTAATGGCTAGGACCTTAAAAGCGTTTGCTTGCAACAACTTGGTATGTAACAATTACGCAAATTATACTCTCGAAACATCGAATTAAGGATTTAATGGTTGACGTTCTTCCTGGCGTAAGAAAACGCTTTTTTGTAATAATACAAATGTTTACGTTACATTTTACAAGTTTATGAACATTATTTATAAATTTAAAATTCATTTTAAAAGGTCTCTTAACTAAACTGGTACGAAGTTACCATTCTTAGGTATACTGGATGTAGTTATATACTATATATTATATTATTTTGTACATCCAATGTCACGACACCATACACCACACAGCCACTTCAGATAATTAATGGCATTCCAGCCAGGTCGATAAAAATAAAGTAAAAGTTGCCAGTCCGTGTTGCATTTTTATTTACGACTTGTTTTTTAGCTTGAGATTAATTATATTCAACAACCCAACTATTACGTTTTTTTCTAATAAAGTTTTACCTAAACCATTTGCCCACACCAAATACAAATCGTTTATCAGCAAATAAATAAATAAATTCTCTTAAGTACAACTATTGTTTTAGTATTGAGTATAGTAATAATATTAGAATTTATAGGCCGGATTTCAGCCATTTTTAAAATTGTTCCAATTACGAATCTGTCGCGGCTGTTTGTTAAAATAAAATGGTCCATCCTTCATAAAGCCACTTGGTAACCGCGGCGGCAAGGCGCAGTACTCGTCTCGTTAGCCATTTGAAAGAAACTTATAAATTTCTTGGCGGTAAAACTTGCCGGAAATGCAAAAGCACGAGCCGAGAAATAAACTCCCACTGGACTCAACTAGTGCTTTGCTCTCGCACTAAAATTACTGCTAAAAATAGAAATAAAACTTAAAAACTTCTTACGGTAAAAAGTAATTTAGACTTGGTCACTCAGAAATATCGCTAGAGTTGTAATAAATGATTGTAATAATTGATGATCTTACGTATTATTTATATGTTGTCTATAATACAAAAATGTAGTTAAAACATAAATTATTTAGCATTACGTATGTAGCAACGTGATCGCTGCATGTTGCAAGTATTCATATACAATAAGCAAGATATTTACCGGTGCACATTGGCGGTCATCCTGGAAATTGTTTAAAAAACTTTAAAGTAAACTCGGAGGTGCATCGCACCCAGCACGCATCACCTGATCCCGGGAAGTTAAACATGTACTTAGGCCGCTGGCTGACGGTCGGCTTATTATTTATTTGTTTTCTTTATGGCAACTATTTATAACAACTATTAATGCACTGAACTGAAGCAGTATTTCTCGACATTATGAAAAAATACTAAAATATAAAATTCTCCAAAATGGGAAAAAAATACTCTAAAAATATTCTAAAAAACCTCATAACCTTTCCTTTGAAAATCTTTGTGATAAAACTTTAAGTATTTACTGCTGGATTTGCCTATGGCTAGATAAATTCTTTATTGCACCAAAATACATGTACAAAGGCGACCTTAACTACTTAGCATTTTCTTCCAGCTAACCTTTGGTTAAGAGGCGGCAAAGATTAGTGCCGCTAAAATAGCATTTCTACAATATATAGATAAATAAATATACATTTACATAAACTTATAATGTCAATATAAATATAATTATTACACATGCATCGTATAAATAAACGATAATATATATTTTACTTTGTCATTGATCCCGTACCCCAAACTAAACAGGCGGCCTGATGTACAGAAACAAATGAAACGGTCTCTTCTGTCAATTCAAACCAATCTCTTTAAATCGCGTGTTAGAAATCAAGTAGAAGGAATTAAATAGACTTTATACACGCGAATTAAACATATTAGTTTGAATAGACATTAGAGTCCGTTTTATTTGTGTCTGTTATCAGACCGCCACTTCAGTATGACTACGGTATAAATTTGCGTCCGTTAGTAGTAGCTAGCTATGCGTCGAGAGTGTGCGGGCGGCCTTATCCGTCGGTTCCTCCATCCGCAGCGATGCACTTTCTCGCGAGTCGAAAATAGCCTCCACTGGCGACCGCCGGCCTGACTCACGGCTTATTTACGACCACCTCCACTCTGGCTGCAGCATCTTCCTGCCGATGATGCGACCAGCGGCAACTTGCGCCCGCCGCGCGCCTTACGTACATTATTTGATACAAATCAATATATCGAACACCAAACATCGTGCTCGTTTTTCTTGTGTGTTATCTATTAATATGTACGTGTATAACATTGCATTTGGCATGTATGTATGTATATATGTTGTGCATGGTTATATATATTTATGTTAATATTTTGTACTCTAGCGACTTGGACAGTAAAATAAAATAAGATTTGAAGTTACAATAATAATTTCATCCTATCATGAACGAATTTATAATATCGGTCGACGCACAGTGCTTTGTGAAATTTAAAGCTCTAAAGAAATTTAACATTTTTGGCAGGCTATCGTCTAAGACAGACATTATTTTCTATGAAATTGTAGCGTTCAAGTATTTAAAGATGCGATGCCCGCGCATGAGCTGTGTGAAGTTATTCAGGTGGTCTGAAGGAACGCGCGTTTGCATTTTAAATTGACGGTGAGGGCGAGCAGACCAGTTCCACGCACCATTAATAATGCCCGATGCTCAGTTTTCGATATTATTTACTTCGTTTCTTGTCAACGAATACAATTTAATAGGATGGGCAGAATTCCTGGCGTGCTCTGATCTTCGTAAAGGCGACGATTTCAAGAACATTGAATATTAATGTAATTCGTAAAAAACATTGCATTGTTGCCGCCAAAACGGTCGTTATGTAAACGAACATTTTAATGTATTTAAAAAAAGTCATAAACAGGATGTTGCTAGTAGTACAGAGGACGAAAGTTCCGTTGACTTTCTAACATACATTAACATATATTACAAGATCTATGAGCGATAACATCTTAAATATCAAGTAAAGCGATATTAAATTGGTTTTAATTATAGGCATTGCAAGGTGGTAACAAACAACAGGAAAACCTAGTATAAACAGGATGCACATTACGTCGACGCTGTAATAAAGTACTATCATTATCGGATACCTCGATGCTTTATCAAGTAATGAAGTTCCTGGCCCAACATAAATGCCATAAGTAATAATGAGATTCATTAACTTATGATTGTAGGCAACCCTAGCGCCATAGTGATCGCTCATGGTGTGTTGTCTTGCGGGCAATAACGCGGGGCCAGTCGGTACGCAAACAGCGGCCAGCGCGGGCCCGCTAACACTGTTTCATATTACCTAGCACCTCCTAATTACAGGTAAAACGCATTATACATCATTAGTGTTCATTTGGACGGATATAAAAGCGTTGGGTCAACGGCCTGAAGCGAACACCGGCTTCCATGATTTTAGGGTTGCTAATTACAAATATCATTTAAAATAGACTAAAGATATTTTCAAACCTAGTAATCTGAACATTTCATAATCAATTTTAGATTTAAAAATGCGTAATAAATTTTAATTTTTGTAGCGGTTGGCCGCTGTTAGTTTAAAGAATTTAATATTTATTAAGGATTTCCTTTTAAGTCAATTCCTTCGCAGGCATTAGAATATTTTGTTTCGTGTGAGCGCGGATATTGGATTTGTGGCTGCGCCTGTACCTCTAACCTAATAACCGCACCATTATTTTATTAACAGCATTAGGAACAGCGGTGTGAGGAAATAGAGTATGCACCACAGACAGATATTTGGTGCACCTTATACGGCACTAGGTGCTATTTGTTAGCCAGTCATGAGGGTATTCACAAATTAGTGCGCGCATACATTTGGTCTCATTTGCATCGCCGACGCAGACCGTACAGTCCGCACGCTTTTAAATTTGCAAGTTTAAATATAATATTCTTTGTTCCCTCTGGCACCTGTTTACTTGATATGTACCTATTATACTTGGTTGTCATAGGAGCAATGTTATTTTAAATGTCTAGGTAGTAATGCTATTCTGTAAAACATATAATAGTGGATATATAGAGACTACTTTCGTTCGCAAGCTTGTATTGGGTTGTTTAGTTCCTGGGCCCAGAGATATTTCTGAACGAACCTATAATATACGGATAAGCTCTTTCCCCGGATTTGAGAGGTGAGAAATGTCGGCAAAGTGACATCGGATAGACACGATGCACTTAATAGAATTCGTCGTAAATCATTTCGTACAATTCCGGGAGAAGTCCACAACGAACGTTTTGATGTGTCATAATGAATGGGGGACGGAGTACTGAATAATGTACATACATTACCTTCACACATTTTTAAAATGTCACTTGTAAATCCCTCCGTCTACCGCATTAGGCACTTTCTTTTGTTTTACCTTCCTTACCAGTATTTACACTAGATCCTAGAGGATGTCTAGACTTGAGGCAATTTAGGTTCTCACTGTTGGCACCTCGAGGGCCACATTACGAAGTTAACACCTCGGACGCAAAGCAAGACCTGTGCCGAATAATTACTGCAGTTACGGAGGTAATTGCTAGTAATACGCAGGGGCGGTTGCTGTAGCTACCATTTTACTGTTACCCTCCTAGTGCACTGTGATAAATATTATCGTGTAACATGACCGTTACATATATGTATGACCGCATTATATATGCGATAACAATGTGTAACAACTAATTAAATGTAAATAATATTTCACGACTGCTCTTCATTTGTTACCTGCAGAATCTTACAATGTAACGACTGAACATTTTGATATAGTTTTCGGCGATAACTTATGTTTATGTTAACATTTCTATTTAAACAATTAGGATATAACGGAGGAGTTCTTTCTAGATTATTTTATCTCACTGGAATATCTTTGGATATTTTGAAATCATACGTTTGAAAAAATGAGCAAAGAAAAAGAGAGAAAATATTATAATAGCTTAATAGTTATGTCACACAGAAGCTAACGGTACCCAAATTAAGAGTGAAAACATAAAATTTACCTGTAAAACCTGATAAATTAGTAAAATGAATATTCACCATATACATATTTCAACAATAAGTACAAAGTAAGGAATAGGGATGCGCTATAAGTAGCCATGGTTAAGGTCCCGTTAATTATTGAAGATAGTAGAAGTGCGAACTCACCTGCAGTAGCGCGTGGACTTCGGTAAGGCAGCTCGTATTTAGTTTGAAAAGGCTAAAGTTTTTACATAGCATGCAACTGCTCCACTCGCGTGTCGCCACAGAGTAATGCACTACTGTCTGAGCGAGTACATGGCTCTACTACTCTACTCTACACACGAGCCTTTCCAACTCGAAATGTTATCTGTGTAACATAAAATGTTTTTAAAACTGTATTTTCAAATGTCATCCAATTCACTCACGCATGTTAATCCTTTAAATCGTGCTGGTTGGTTATAAAATTTAATTTTTGGAGTGCATCGCATTTGTACAGTTTTTTTAGCACTTGATAAAAAAGGTAAATTTGAAAAAAAAAAGAATTTTCGAGCATTTTTTGTCGTCAACTGTGAATAAGACTTGACGTTAAATGTGCATAAATTTGAAACTTTAAATTTTAAATTCGTATTAAAAACAAACAGCAATTCTGTATGGAATTAAATATAAGCTGTTAAATTGCATGTTTGGATATTTTACATCTGGACGATCAAACAACCTTAAATAAGCATTTATAAAATATGACACATTGTCTATGAATTAAAAATATATAAATAGTTTTCCTTTTTACCACTAACAGATTTGGATTTGAAATGGTCTTTTAATTTTGTTTCTACAACAACGTCAATTCTAATAAAACAGCATTATATTCTGTGTTATATAGTAACGAATATATTCGCAAACGTAACGGCGATTTCTCGGGTCCCTTGCCTTCCTGCATAACAGACGCTCTGCCATTAATCAGTCCGATGAAGTTGTTAAATCCTTCAAGCTAACAACGGCAATCAGCTATAAAAAATAGTCAAAGTATATCAGTGCAATCATTCGTGAACACGGAATTAATACGGAAATAGTTTTCATTCGTACGTGTTTCAGTGACGCTATGTTTCCCGTTGCAGCGCGTTACACATCTAGCCCGCGCGCCCGGAGACCGGGAGAGCGGCGATTAACTCGTTCGCCCGTACGCGTAAACACCTAAAGAGTTGGAGATACGATACCTAATCAAGTAGAGAGTGTAAATTAGTGGAATCTTAATCTCCCGCCTCACTTGACAGGCGAAATGAATAGTTACTAATAACAAATACTACGTCACACCAGAATCCTGTGTATTAGTTCTCCTTATAGATATCTAGAAAAATCATTCCAACAATTTTATAATGATAACTGAATCATACGTATTAACACTTGTGTTATTAGTACCACTCCACTCCTCTGGGTCTCTGTCCGGAGCCCTGGAGAGGTTCAGACATTAAGAAAACTAAAGAGCCCTGCGACCGCCCGCTGCGCCGCCGCCCTCTCGCCCCTGACATTATTCATTACTCCCCGTTAATAAAACTGATAAATAATACCGATGTTTCCGTCGGTGTGTTAAAAACATAATTTACTTTACTTAACAAATAACTCAAGGTATATAAAAATATATTAAATTTCAATGAAACAAAAAAATCAATAGTCTTATAAAAGTGATACAATATATTCTATTATATATACTTCGTAAAACATAAAGTATATGTGGTCATTGTATTTTATTTATTTAAAAATAAGAAACGAACAAAATATTCAAAAACGTTCTGCAAAAAACATGAAATAAATTATCAACTTAAATTCTTCAAGTCATAAATTTGTAAGCAAACAAAATACTGTTTTTAGACATGTGCACAACGATTGTCCCCCCTGACGTCTGTCCGTTGATTTGTCAATTAAACATAAAAAAGTCAAGTGCAAAAAAAACGTACAAAATAATCATTAAATAATTAAAATGGTGAGACAATCTCGCATGACATAAACAGCAACAAAGTTGCACGCACACGGCACACACGGCACACCCATAGCTTTTCTGTGCACGGGGTTATCAAGATTGTTCACGTTCCAAAAAAGGCGGGAACACCATTTTGTATTTTGGTAATTTGTAATTTACGTAATTTTTAAATCGAACATTTCGAACATATTATTTAAGCAAATCTTTCCTCATGCATCCGTCTGTATACTCAAGGCATTCGGCACTTCGATAGAAATGTATTCGATAAATTTGTCTGGCCCACTCTCATTTCTATTAAGCTAACACACTTCTTGCCGCCATCTGCAGCCTTTGTCTCTGATCGCAGTGCTATGTTTCTATTAGGGACGTCCAAAACGATAAAATATCGCACGCACGTGACGTAAAGCTTTCGATTTAGGAAGCGCATCGTCCTCTGTATACAGCTTTAAGAATACCGTACGCAATTTACAAGGGAATTGCTTTATGCTTCTGTCCCCAATAGTCGTCCTGTCTGTCGACTTGTATTCCGTGTATTAGACTTTCAAATTTAATGATACATATTTGAAGACATATTTCTCGCTTCAGTTTTATCTAGGTGTATGTTTTAGGATCCATGTAATTAATTATCTTTTGTTGTTTATTAGCTTTCTTAAAGGTATCAATAATGCAACTAAATTTAAATTTACAACAAATTGAGTTTTTACTTGTGTTCAAAAATGTGTTCCCCATAAATATAATTTATGATCGATGCTCTCACATCACATGCCAATTTTGCGGTTTTTGCTGCTCCGTCTAAGTGAGGACTAGTTAAATCTCAAAAAGTTAAGACAAAGATTTAAGAAAGGGAAGAAAAGAGGAAAAAATTCAAGTTTCGTACCTACGACCGATATATCGTGAATGAATCTCAACCGCCCGCCGTCTACCGACTATGTTTGAATAGATAAATCTTTATCTTTTCTTCATGCCAACGTAATAACTAATGTTACATTTGTTTCTTGTAGATTAGCCGATAACAATCGACAGTGGCTCCAAATGCTGACTTATCACCTGTCACTCGTGTGACAAGTGTCCATTAAGCTGTCGCACGAGTTACCTAATAGCGGTGTTTATAAAATAACGAGCGTTCAACTCGTAACCATAACGGTTGAGTTGCGCGCATGGCAATGTTGTGTCAATATTAGATTGTTTTCAAAACATCGCTATGAATAAGACAACGTGAGTTATGTTCGTCTGTTGTGTTATGTGCTAGTACTTACTGTGCAGCTGACGATGTTGGGAAAAATACATGCCGGTTATGTTCTCCTAGCAGCTACTATATAGGTTATCGCCAAACAGTAGATGTGCACATACATTATTGTGTTAACTTTCAAAAGCCGCGATGGGTAGTGAAGTTGCTGGGCTTATACCTTCCATCTTATGTGACAGGTGAACGTCTTACTTGTTTTGACGCATTATTTGATATATACAAGTATATTTCCGATTAAAAACCAAAAACCGACGTAATACAAAATTAATTATCGAAATAGCTTGGCGTGATATTGAGTTATGCGTACATTTCTCGCGCACATACTTAATGCAAATTTATGATTTGTACGGTATACTCATGGATGCCATTGTCAGAATTGGACCAAATTGAAATGGGACCACGTGGGACGCACCAGCTTCAAATAAAAAAGAATCGTCAAAATCGGTTCACCCACTCGAAGTAATGAGTTACCTCAAACATACACACAAAGATAAAAAGTCATACAAACTAATTGAGAAACTCCTCCTTTTTGAAGTCGGTTTAAAAAAAGGCAGTGCTGCAATGACTCATCCACTACCACTTTATAGCAATACCACCACTTTTCTGTACGTAACAATACCAAAAACAAGTAAATAGTGATTGGTTCGAGCCGGTTGGGATTTGAATTCCCAGTGATGTATAAATATTTATTAGTATTTAAAAGTATGCAATATCTGTAAGCTAACAAACTACTATACATAGTACATAATGATTTTAAATACAGGGCGAATATTCGAGTGGCTAATCCCCCAGAGTTATTATCAGCAAGGAACAAATCCCTAGAGCGTGCGGCGAGCCCGGAGCGCGCAGATTATTGGGTATTAAGTTATCAGTAATTATAACTGGTTACACCATCTCGCCTCCTAACCGTGCTGCAACAACACGTTCTAACTTAAACTACAACATTTTGTAACGGGCTTTGAGATTATGACATAACTAAAGCTCATAAATATAAATATATATACATAAATCAGGCTATTTAATACAAGCAAACTTTTAAATCTAACCTCACCTAAAAGATGTTGCAGGTTAGGTTAGAAGCAAACAAATCTTTAACTTATATGTCACAGGGAATACGCTGCTACAGCAGTGATGTAATGCTCTTCACACACTTTAAGTTGAGCTCATGCTGTGAATTCGTATTGTGCTGTGATTATCATATATTAGTTTCTTTTGCAGCTAACTTTATATTTACTTTTCCCTAAATACACTTGATTCACTTTCTTCTCAATCACAGATTTACGAAGTGTAATATTCTAGTATTTTACTTTCTTTGTTTAGCTTCACGTCAAACATGCATTGCATAGTGAAATAGTCACAACCAATTGTTGACTACACGTCAGTGTAAAAGACCTAGAACTACAAGTCAACTAAGTAACCAAGTGTAAGTGTAAATTTAGTGTAGCCCATAACCGAACAATTGTGTTGCAAGAAATGTATTTGCTAGAAGTGCACGATCTATATCGGCATTATATAAAATATTAATAAATCAACGCGATATATGACTCCCGGTATTATGAAATCAGCTAATATTATTTCATCCAATAACCAAATATCGTATGTATGTTACTACACTCCCGCTCTCCGCGATGAAAGTCATAGCTTTTTTGGTGACTCCTTAAACATAAACAAACGATAAGATATATCGAAATTATCGATACAACATTACGATATATTATATCGTTTCATGCACTTCTCCAGTATATGTACTGTATTTAAACAATGAACAGCCAATGTTCCAGCAAATAGGGCAATAGCACAGACGTATACAACCTGAAAGCTGGACATTTCCCCAATTGATCTACCGAACTGTGTCATCGCGTAATGCCGCCGCAGTGCTGCCAGTCGCACTGCTCGTGTTACGTGCTAGTATCGGCTGTACCAATAAATCATCGCGCCGATATCACGTCGATATCGCGTCGCCGTAATTAAACATTGGCCGTCATCGATCAAAGATATCGGCGACGTCGTAGCGAGTTACGTACGCCACAGAGTGAAGATACGGTAGGGCTACGGCTACTGCTTCTGAAATAACACCTGAAACAAAGAATGTAATGACATATGTTTATATACTTGCATGTACATTGAATTTGAAATCAATTGAATGACTTGATGAGCTGTACGGAAAAATAGATATATACATGCTGCGTTTCGCGGTGTTACCCGCTTTTAATAACATTTTTTTTTCTAAAAGTGGTCAAAGTTACTCCTTGTTACATCAGCTATCTGCCAGTGAATGTCGCGTCAAAATCGGTCCAGCCGTTCCATAGATTAGCTATTTGTATAGATTTGATTACAGTCAATGACAAAGAAATAGCTTTTTTGGCAGTTCCCAGGGTCATTGCATCAAGCCGACCAAGGAAATTGTTCGACGATTATCTAAGCTGTACCCCGGTAACTCCAATCGAACAAATGGAATTAAGTCAAATTAGGAAGCCCGAGAAGTGTAACCGTATTCCACGCGAGGAACTATTATGTTTTACGAAAAAGGTAGTCTACGATCATCTGAAACAATTTAATATTTAATCTGAACGATTTCTTGACTTATTCATGTGGTCTTGGACGGTTGCCCACTTTAACTTAACTTTTAATTATATGCTTTAGAGATAAAACTGGTTTCACGAATGAAGTGTTTCACGGTCCAAGGGACTGTGGTGTTTGACGACGTAATATCGTAGTTATCTCTGGCTACCGTCAGATGTTGATTATTTAGTATTGTCTGATCGTGTAGTGAAGTGCAGTATATTGGTGTCTTGCAGTATCGGCATTCATTCACTTTGGTAGTTTGAGAAGGATTTATAACGAGTGTGTACGCGAGAACGTTTTCTCGTGTTGTACTGCGCTCGTTTCCCACTCGGCGATAAAGAATATTTCCGTACACCGCGATAAGGTATCGAGCGCTATCGGCGCAATCTGGCCGACAGCTTGTTCGACGCCCCATTACAACTGTACGACGTGTCGCGCGTTACTAATCTCTCCCGCTCAACGATTTGGTACGGCCTTAACTTACTGAAAGTCTTAAACAAGGCAGTCATACATCCAAAGCTATAAGTATCGCGAATCGAACGGACAATGTTTTAATAAAGACATCCGCATGAGTTACGTGACAGATCGATGAAGTAACCGTCCAAGCTCAGGTTATCCCTCGCCGGGGGTCCCTTGTGTAGAGTTATTACAGAAGAGGTTCAAAAGCTTTCAATGCAGCCACCTCTCAATCCGCTGAAACAGTCTAAGAGAGCAGGTATTGGAGCTTCAGGTACCAGTTTTGCGTAATTTAGCAAGTATTGGCTGTGACAAAGTCACCCGCGATTAAAGATGATGCATCACGCTAGTTGCTTACTACACAGGCAAAAACGGCCGCACACAACGATCCACTATTATGACTATTCACTGCTGGCTGTTGGTAAAAATGGTAGTCATGATACAGGCCTCCATATATATATACCTCGGCTAAACCAAATGTGTACAAAATGTCCGTTCATTGGCATCATAATAGTCGATATTTGCTAGTTTTCTTTCCAATCGATTTTCCCATGAGGTCCCATTCCAATTTGGTCCATGAGAAAATAACACATATTGTTACATTTGCATCAGGTGTGTGCGCCACACATGTATGAAAACTCAATATCATGGCGACCGATTTCGTCCATTCATTTTTTATTGAAAAGAATGTACTTCAAAAGTGGTTTGATTTTCGTTAGGTACCGATTAATTCTATTTTGTAATATTTCTACGATAATGCGGAAATACAAAGAGGGCATTAAACGTTTGATTCAATTTGAAGTAGGTGTTCACACCGACTATACGCAATTATTACTAATAATATTGTACTCCGTGTTAGCTGCTATAGTTGGTCACGTAAATGTCTGTTCAGTGCATGTGTGATTGTCGTTGTGTAGCAAAACAAATGAAACAATAAGCTAATATTAATCACGATACCAAACCATTGGTGTATTAGCTAGTGTGTGCGCGCGCCGTGTCAATAATGTCTTAGGTTAGGTACTAATTAGTAAAACGCAGCTCGAAAGCTTTGTCTTACAATTGAAAGCGCGGGTAATCAGTGGCGGCGGAGGTTCACAAACGTCCAGGCCTTCCCTCGCGCTCCGCCGCCGCTAGGGGAGGCCCGGGGAAACCCACGGCGTCACGTGATTATGGAGACCCCGGTTCCCCCTGTGCTAAAAATGGCAATATTAGTGTTCAGCCGGTGCGTGTGCTGTGACACCTAAAGCGGGGGAAGAGAATGAAAATTAGAACGTTTAACGGAGGATTTTTTTGTTCACTCGCTGCCTACTTTTACATTCGGCTTTGGTAGATTTTTGTCTTTCGTTTGTGTGGCGGTTATTTAAATGATCTAATTTACGGTTCAGGTTATTTTTTAGCTTTTTTAATATCAATCTCGTTATGTTATTAACACAATGTACATGGATGCGAGCTTAAAAATATTTGAATATACCTTTAAAGACGTATCGTCCAAATATGTCGTCGATTAAGACGAAAGTACGTGAAGTTTATCTTAAGTTCGACGATGCTCATTTACGATTTTAAAATCGCAAGTCTGCGTGTGGTCACAATATTGTTGCCAATCGTGCAGGCGCTGCTGCATGAGTCTCGCAGTTCTGTGGAAAGGTGTGCGCTCGATGATTAATTGGTAGCAGATACCGACCGGCTAAGTCTTAAGCACAGAATTGAGAGAGGACAGCCAGCCAAGCCTACTTATCCAGTTCATTTTCACATAACCACCAAGTGATTGTGGCAGCTTCAATTACATTTTGACCAATTAATCCACGATGTAAAATTATTGAAGTAAAACCTCTTTACGCAAGCTTGACTTGGGGAGAAGATAAAAAAGGGAGAGTTACGTATCGCATTTTACTGTAGGGGCATTAGAAAAAGGTGCGAGCACACATTCTTTTTCACTCTTGAATAGAGAATGAGAAGTGTACATATTATACATTTAAACATATATCTATTATACCGACACAGAGTCTGAGCCATAGAAATTTACTTCAGTCGTGTGTTCTAACTCGTTCACTCGTTTTTATTGTAATAACTTGACCTTTGCAGGTATGTAATTTTAGGACTTCCAGGGCCACCTGTGAGTACCATTAACAAAACTTTAATTGTTGCTTAACAATTAAAATATATATATTATATCAATTTTATTATGATATTTAATTAGTTTTTATTCTATTATTTAGTCTCTTTTTGATATACCGTTGTAATTTAGTAACCTGTAACGAGAATTGATCATATTTTTTCGGACGATGGCATAAATATGTGCGAAGACTAAGGTACCGCGGATGACAGGCTGTGTCCCTTGAGGCAACGTAACTTACTTCTGTATCCGTGAGCCGGGCTTGCAAAATGAACTGCTATTTTTACGAGCATTTTTCTACTCAAATTGATCAGAGTTTAATGTCCAAATATTTGTCCCCGCAGCAACAATGCACGAAGTATTTTCGTTAGCACCATTAACGCGCGGTGCAACTCCTTCGACGCACCAATACGAACCTTCCTGCTACACAATACAGCCGACAATCGAACGATGCGTAAATTCGCTAGGGATCGATTATTTGAGCAAACAAGCCGACTATAAATCATGCTCTCCCGCTTACCTGCGAGGGCTCGATAGGGAAAAAAGGCCCTTTTTGGAATATAAGGGAATGACATTTCTAACGACGGGCTTTAGAGGTTCTGAATCATTTGTTATCGCCAACACGCCTTTGATTTGAAATCTGTCCATAGTTGAATTGTCGCATAAAATTATCCTAAAAGCACCACCTTATAATTATACACGTATACTGTGCATTATACGCGTTATAATATGCTGCAAAATATAAGTGTAATATTTATTTCCTGTTTTTCTATTAGTATGTGTAGTGTTGGCCGCGGGCGAGTTGGTTAGTGCTAATGCATACCCTATTCTACGCAGTAGGGTATCAGGTAGCAAGCAGAACCACTGTGGATGCAGTACATTAAAACGCACCTTCATCACGAAAATCGTCTACTTACTGGTATTAATACCTAGGTCCCATTTTTCTTAACTAACAAGGAACTAGAATTTAATTCCCTAGCAAATAAATAACTTGTTGCAGGAACAGTGGCGTGCTATCTAGATAACAGGAAATTAATTGGTAATTTATAAGTAACGTACCAATCGAAAGATAACCCTACCTCCGTTTGCTAGGCGAGTGCTTTACTGCTCATTAAGCTTAATGTCACAATATTAGCACGCAGCAGAGTATCGAGGTATTCTTCTAAGACATGCAGGTTTCACACATATATATAAACATATAAATAAAAACATGGAAACTCAAATGGAGCAAGCTGGCGATCAAACCTTTTACAGTGTAAATCTCAATCCTTGTCGCTTAGTAACAACTCTTAGTACCCGAACGCCTTCAATGTTTACTTATAAAGCTATAAATTACTGACACTGAACATAAATATAATTCATTTGGTAGCATTTGGTCAGGAGAAACTATGTGATAGCATTGACTCGATTACCTTCAATACTTCTATCGTATCCTCATCACCGTGCCGCAAGAGACCCCCTCTCGCCCTCTAACGCCACGTATATACGTGTTATTAAGTCAGACATGGTCGCTTTGATACCAAGTAATCAATCTTCACGCGATATTAAAATATTATCCATTAAAATCATAATGTATTTTCATTGGCATATTAGAATCGATTAAATTGATTTAATATCTTCGGCCAGCCTACTTGTGGCTGTCAGTTGTGTATATAAATAAAATGTTTCATGCTTTTCAAGTGTAATAAATGTAAAGAAATACAAACCATCTACAGAAGGTTGCGTACGGCTGGTGACACATTATCATTCATTTATGAAGACGGTTATGAACGACAGCTGTCCCAGCCTCCGCGAAGTAATTTGGCGTATGTATCTTAAGGTCCGACGTCTCATGCCGTGTAGGGAATAGTTACACGGTATTGTGGCCTGCTATTTACCAAAGAAGCGAGCCTCGTGCGTTTCTCCGTAACGATATAAAAAACAACGAGCAGTGAACCGAAATAGAAGTCTGTCTGTGTGCGTGCGAGTGAGCGCGCAGGGCTGGCGCGCCTGTCACACCCGGCACGCTCTACACCTTATATGTAGTGCTAACACATCTCATGTGTCATCTGCCTCTAGCTTTTAATTTGTATATCGTTTATTGCACATCTACAACAAAAGTCATGGTAGCTCAGTGTCCGGGTTACCTGAAGTTGCATAAATACGCTAGCAATCCGAGCACCGAGTATTTTCTTAACTCACACCTATTCTCCCCGGCAAGGACATGTTTTCGCTCTCATGTTTTCATAGTTTGGGATCAGAGATTTTT
Source organism: Meandrusa payeni (assembly GCA_029286785.1). Taxonomy (NCBI): domain Eukaryota; kingdom Metazoa; phylum Arthropoda; class Insecta; order Lepidoptera; family Papilionidae; genus Meandrusa; species Meandrusa payeni. The sequence continues at coordinate 390,331 of JAGSMX010000039.1, forward strand.
CCAAGCTGATATTTCTTTTAAATGTTATTCTTCCCAATGTGTATCTTGTAATTTTATACTTATATTATATAATCGGTATTTAGATATTTTTGTATGTATATAATATTTTTTATAATTTATCTTTTTATTGTACAGAGCGGTCTTCATCTCAAAATTTATCAATCATTTTTCTCACAAAGGTTAAAAGGATTTGAGATCTTATTTGTACACTGTTGGTAATGAAACCTAGAAACCTAGAAACGAACGCTCCGACGGGTCGATAACAATAAATTTCACGGAAAAATCATCTGTAATTTTAGTCTACCTAGTCTAGTATAATCCTATGTATCCGATGCTTATTGATTATGATAGAATGTTTATTATCAACAGCAGATAAGCTGTTGGGGCTTACGCTTAACATAATAGAGAAAGCAAAGGCTTCGCCGCGGCTGTGCTAGTTTATCAATGTTAATTATTCCTCATTTATGACCACGTGTAGGGCGACAAGTTGAAGGCAGTCCTTCCAGACGCGTACATCTTGCATCACACGAAGCAACACCAGGCGACGATACCAAATAATAAGCCTAGCTTAATTTGCCTTCATGTCTGATCATCCGATCAGCGTTTTACGTGACAGCTCACAGACTCGTAGCAACAATTTATAATAATAACAGTGTTTTTTATTATAGTTTACTTTATACAGAAGGTAGAGCGTCGCACCGTAATAAAATGGATCATAAAATTTAGTGATCAATAATTATGGAGCTTTTCGCAGAATTATCTATTCAGGAACAATGTTTAGTTTCGACAATGTGACAGTAAAGAACTGGCAGAGCTTGTAAATGAGCACAATAGCGAGCTTTGAGACAGCACAATAAGCCAATACTTCAATGCAATACTGTTACGATAAAGGTACACAAGGCCGCCGTTGTTTTGTCACCAGTGACTTTCTTTATATTCTGTCATTTGTTCATGTATTGTGTTCGGAGAATATTATATATTACTTGCTTTAGTTTTAATTAGGAATCGTTGCTTTATTTTTTTTTACTAGAGAACGCTAATAAATCTTCTAATATATAAAATTCTCGTGTCACAGTAACTTGTAACAAAACTCCTCTGAAACGACAATTTCATATATTCTTCTAGTATTTGGAATTAAATACTTACGACTCTAAATTTTGACCCTAACCGCTCCTACCACTAACCCCCATTTATTAATTGCGATATTAGAATAAAGAAAAAATAATTAAAATAAATGGATGTTTATTGATTTATTGTTTTATAGGCTGTCGTTGTTCACAGCGCTCTCCTCTTACAGTCACAGACCACATCCTACACAAAATAAGTAATTTTTTATATATTGACTGCTAGATCAGCTAGTTTTATTATAAATGTTACTACTATTCATGTCAATATCAATTGCAAATAAGCTTACGCTTGTGCCAGAGGAAGGTTCACGTCGACAGTCCATGTCCGTCACGCCGAGTTTGAATTTAAGACGTTACGTTTCTCAGACCGTACCCTAAATTGAGCCTATTAAGTCTGTTCAAAATCAAATTCAAAATTGTCAATAGACGACTAATGTGGGCTATTGACAGTTTTCATTATACTTATTTACTATAGCCAATATGCTACTTTAAAATCTTCCTTCTTGTCGCGTATTTACTTCGCCCGGGATCCATCGCTAATTTATCGTAATTCCAGCCTGCGTATACTGCGGAATTTAGACTAGACACAAATATACTCTTAACTCGATTGTCAACAGACTTTTGAGGGAATGACATGGTCCAAATATGTACGTCAGTTGTGTGAAAATTGCTTTCGTGAATTACCAAGATTTTAAGCAATTTTAGTTATACGACTGAAACCTGAGTGGCATGTACTATTTTAGCATCTAAATCCCGTAAATTGTGCGAGACAAAGACTTATTGTGTAAACACAAGAGGGCGGTGTCGAAACGCCGGACGTCCGTGTGTACTCCCCTTGTTTACGATTTACAGATGCCTACGTCAGGAGATTGTCTTATAACTGGTCCTAAACAATAACTGCGGACGACGGCTTTAGTAGCATGATTCGTGATTAGGCCCTCGCCATACAAAGGGCTACACAAATTTTATTAATGAAATGACTAGATTTCAAAAAAAAAATTATTTCACCACACCAATCTCAAGCTTATGATTCTCAGACCGTACAAACCTCGCTTATTAGTTATGAATCCCATAAACGGATCAAATATCAAACCATCGATTTTGTTCGTCGTCGGCTATTATTGGTTATTATATAAATGTAAACTTTCAAACATTATCACATAACAAAACATTACGGTGTGAAATTAACTAAGAAATTGGTTCGATTTAAAAGTAATCCAATCCGTTAATTGTTATCTAAAGATGTTCTGCAAGACACTGGGGGTGTCCCGATACGTGTTATCGAGCTGTCGGCTGTCTCAACTCCAGTGTAACGATCTCACCCCACGTGCAAAGTTGGCGAACAAGTCGAACAAAACTTACAAATTACGACTAATTCCCTGTCCTTAGATAGCAGAAAGGTAAAACATCTTAATCCGGGTCCGAGCCCGGGGATTGGGATCTAACCCGGTTATCCCGGCCGGTCATCTCTGCCCGGATGAGTTGTAAAACCGACGGGACTCTTCCGCTTATGGTACGCCTTAGAAAAGGAAATCTAATTATGAAAGAAATTTATATTCAGCGTTGAGGTACAATTCTACGTTGGAGAACTCTTATTTCTCGGTACAAAAGTTCTTTGCGTAATAAATATTATTATATGTTTACAGCTGAGCCCGGCCTGCCTCAGGAGATTAATCCAACCAATGTCGAGAGACTTTCGTAGTGTTCATATTTATGTTAACTAGTTCCCTTAACAATCAGCAACCCCAAAAAAGGTTTAGGGTACGGTCTGCAAATCGTAAGGTCGTAGGTTCGAATCCACCATCTTTTAATACAAGTCTGAACTTATTTGAAATGGTTGACAAGAATGTTAATAATATTTGCAAAAAAAGTTGTCAGAATTGTTTAAAAAATAAATGACATTATCATAATTGAAACTCTTTCACACGTTTTTTTTAGCGAATAATAAAATGTGTAAAACTTATCTTTATACGAAAATAACTTGAGCTGTAATTAGAACACAAACAAAACTGTTTTTAAGAAAAAAAAAACAATTTTCTCGCTATCCTCCCCTCGCTTGGAGCGCGCAGAACTCAAGTTTGATCTGTGAAGCGGAAAATTGGCGGCGGCAAGAAAACGTTGACCCAATGGAGGTGATTACTCGGCGCCCGAGGGCTGGGGCCTGCGCCCCCGCGACGCGCGATTTGTTATTTAAAATGTCAACCTCTATTTCTGGTTAGCCGGCAGATAGCTTTGATGGCTTTTGAAGTTCAGTATAATGTGACTTGATTCAACCGCATTTCGAAAGCGTGTTTCAACTTCTATAACTTTGATGATTGTAATTGGTTCTTTGATATCTTATTGGAGAGAAATTTATAATCACGGCCACGTTCGAGAATAACATTTGATTCATATGTTTTATTAAAATTTAAATTAAAAAAATATATTATTATTATCTACTTGAAGCCTAATCTAAATGAATTGTCACCAGAAGGGTAGGTGGAGATTTCTTAATCATTTGACACGATCCCACTTTCTGAACTTTCTTCGTGTAGATAGTAATCGTAAGGCTAGATAGGTGTCGCAAGTTACGACCGCTGTGGCTAACAAGTACGGTGGAGCCACGCAAAACTGATAATAGATTACCGTAGTTCACTATTGGCAACATGCAATTCTTTGCAAATATAATGCATACAGTTCCTTAAGGTCCAAGAATTTTGAAATCGTTCTCATAGTTTCGGGAATTATCTATCCCTGAGCTGCAGCTGCTGCAAGCTCGACAGACATTCTCCATACTGGACTTCACCGTACTATCGCACAACACATCAGTAGGAATACATCAACTTATTTGAATTCATCAATCTTGCTCAGTAATAATGTCTCTGCAGTACGTCAGCGAAACACGAATGAACGTGTGACTCAGCGGTCTGCACGGAGACAAAATGCCCGCCTGTACCTCCAGCCAATGAGCCGGAGAAACTAACTCCTGGAACTAGGATCTACTGCTTCCTGAATTACTGACCGTGTGCCGCTATCACAGTATTGGGTTGAAGTCTCAGTCACAACCAAATCATGACGTAAAAGATTTTTTATTGTTGATAATAATTTTATACCACAAATACATAGTGCCCGTATGACCGGTATTTTTTATGCAAATCGTTGGAGCTGTTTTCGGCATCCAGATTATGCTCGTTTAAAGATTAGATTTTGATCGGTAATGGCCAGTTAGCCATCACCAAAGTTAGCAGGTTCCAAAAGTTATAGGAAGTTTAAATAGCTACATTACAATTATGTAAAATGGTCAAGGATTCTAATCCATAACTCCCAGAACGTCACCCCGACAGTCAATGTGTTATCGTCGCTCTTCTTATCTGTTAATCTTCTGATACATTAAATGTAATCAAACTCTTGACCGCTGTTTACCTGTTTATACAAATGTAATGAATACCACAAAGACAAAAAGAAATGTTCTGTCGCACGGAGCGGCTGTGTCCCGTACCTTTCCAGCAAAGCGATATAAAACCTGTTTGTTTCCGTGATCATAACATCTTGGCTTTGTGTAATATTATTTTCCGAACAACTGAAAACTTTGAACAAGCTCGTGTGAAGTGGATCATGAACTTGCCTATTTTATGTATACATAGGCTGCATTAAAAGTATCGGGAATGGATATTTCCACTATTCCTGTCATATTAAAATCTTTTTAATTGCAAACTCCTTGGTTTTGAAAATCGAATACCATTTATTTATTGAAAAAAGATTCTCGGTCTTGTCACAAGGTCTTGTCAAACTTTTTTAGTCGTTAATAAAAACATAAATATAAATAAGCTCGCACTTTTGCAATAATAATAACGACGTTGCTAAAAGACAGAATATAAGAAAACTCTTTTGAACGGTATCTTTATTACGCCACAGTATAAGTCAAGTGTAACAACACAAGGCGCATGCAAAAACCTCACATATTTTATATAAAAAAGTAATGTAATAATAATCGATATGACGATGCTCACTACTGCTGTGTTAATGGCAGGTACTCGTAGTCTTCATCTGTAAACACGGAGACCGTTGTCGGCGGTGCACTCGACGTAACACTATACGTTGTGTCGTCAGACCTTATCCTAGAATACCCGTGTCCGGTTTGTTGTTTTAAGGAGAAACAGTGTCTTGTTGCGGTGAGGTCGGGCGTCGCATCCCGCGCTGAGGTGGCGGTGAGCTCGTAAATAACGTTGGCGACGTCACCCCGCGGTCACGCTGTCTGCCATATGAGGGTGGCCACACTTGTCGGCAGTTTTTACAACTCCGAAAAATGTTGCTACATGAAATGAAACTTTGAGGCTAATTTAGACTATAAATGACCGTCGAACTTTATTATATAATGCCCTGTTTCTTTTGTACTAGACGTTTGTGCTTTTATATTATTTATAAAATCCTTTCCAATAAATATGTATTTTATTATATATTAGATTTATTTATTAATTTCATCGTAGAAATTAACGCGAGATAGGTTGGACTTGTTTTGAGATTTTCACCTAGTTCTCCTTAAGGGCGCCATCAAAAGTAAAGGCAACGGCTGCTTCATGAATTCAGTGAATACTTCAAATATTACTTATTCCATTAAACTGCTTATCTTATGGTCACCGTAACGTCGCGAGTGTAAAAATATTATTTCATCTATGATAAAAATGCGGAGCGAAGCGGGCCAACCATCGAGTCTACCTGGATACAGTTTGTAAGATATTTTACAAAAAGTGACCCCTGGAGGTGTGACTGAATGTGGGAAGGGATTCAATTGCTTTCTTAGTGCTTATTACCGAAACTCTTCTGCCGTCCTACTCGTAACTGGTCTTGATTTTTTATTAGTACAATATTTAAATAAAAAGTAGAAAAAATAGTTACAAATAGTACAGGAAGTGACAAAATTAAATAATACATTAGAAATAAACAAATATATTTACGTGTAAACACAAAAATTGACTTAAAATCAAATTACTTTAATAGATTTAACATTAAACACTTATATGGTTTTCCTGTGATCTGCCAATGGCATACTGTCAGATCTCGACTAAATTAATGTGGGACCACACGGGAAGCACCAGCTTACAAATAAAAACAGAACTTGTTTTACAAACATAAAGAAAATACAGCCGAATTGAGAACCTCCTCCTTTTTTGAAGTCGGTTGACTGTAATTAAAATCAAATAGAAATTAAATTCCATGAATAGTAACTGCTTGAAAGTGAATACGCATGTCTCTTATGTATTTCGTTAGCTCAATCTGGACACTTGATATGAACAAACGTCACCCGTGTCAGTTACTCGTCACGTCCAGCTGTGTCACATATCGTTTGCCGGTTAGGTGTCCGCTACTAATTTGTATGCAATAAAATGTTCCAATGCGACCTCCCATGTCGGGTGAGATCACGGCCCTAGCCGCGTGCCACACGCCGACTCATTGCCTACGACGCTAAAAAACTATCGTGAACGAAATATAAAAGTAAAGCTTTTTCAGAGCAGACAAAACAGATAAAGAGATCGAGGTGGTCCAGAGTGTAGCAGCCATTACCTGTAAAGCGGTTAGTTTTATGCACCTATGACGTCACCACTTAGTGTTTGTTTGTAAAATTAAATCCACATTACATATCAAATATCAATACCAGACAGTTGTCTGTCTGTCTCTTAGTTCCGACTAATCTCTGGAACGGCCAGACCTTGATTTGACTTTCACTGGCATATAGCTGATGTAATAAAAAAAAATATAATTGTTATACCTGGAAGGGAACCCAGAACTCTTTAAACTGCTAGAATCGTATTTTATCTGTATAACCCTGAACGTCAGTCAGTCTCTTGCTTCCCAACTCCGTCGCGTGTAGTGTCGTGACTGTCCGGATGCCGCCGTTTCACATTTTGCTTCTTCCTCGTACTTAACAATTCCCCCCTCACAATATTAGTAATTATAAATTGTATCTTCCTTTGACACCCTTCTTTATTTTCCCCGGACACAACACAAAAACTTGTAATCTTAAATTACGATACTTGAATTTGACAGCGTCTTCGAATGTCTGCTATAAACGCACAGTCCGAGGTTTGTTTCGTGGTCTTCATATTTAGGTCACATTTAAAACACTAATACAAGTGTACTTACCAGTATGAACGCGTCGTTTCTTTAATATCTTCTTCTTATAGTGCCTCTCCGACTGCCGAAGGTTAGCAGTCAGTTCACCATATCCCTTTCTGTCTCTTGCTAGGCGAAACTTTCTTTAATTTAACCAAGGTCTTTCTGGAAATTTATAAATATTTATATATATCGTGGTAGTACTGTTATATAATATGTTAATTATATATAAAGCCGTAAAGTGGCCGTAGTCGTTAGTGATCGAGTCGCCGGGCCCGGTGACACGTTCACTAATATTTATCTGTTTAGTGTGCTGACTAAACACGGCGCCGCGTCAAAATAAACCTGACGATAAACATCGCCTGCTTCATCAAACATTTGCAAAACATCCGAAGCTGCGTAGTTTACACTGATCTCGTTACGTTTATTAGAGAGATACTGAGAGAAAGCTTTTAACAATAGAGTTATGTAATTGCGCTCAGAGCTTGCGGACAGATTGGAATTCTTACATTATCTCCCGGAGAGCTTCTGTATTGAACATCTTTATTGTTACATTTTTTCTCAAAGTGCACTTGTTTACGTTTTTGGTTTAAATAAAAAATATACACAGTTTGATAAATTATAAAATTTTAAAAAATTATAAGCGAGTAGTTAATATTCAAATGTAATATCGATTTTATTATCGGAACATTGATGAAGCAAATTTAAATAAATAAATATAGCATGCTCTTTTATTTATGGTCGGGATGAGAAATTTACTCATCGGCAGAAGTTCTCAAAATATCATGTACGTGGCATACAGCTTTGTTACCAAATTCAAAAGCTTCTAGTTCATTTCTACAGAAACGCGTGCTTATATTTATAGCATGTATATTTTTTTAGCACAAAATACGCTCTCAGAGAAATGGTTATCATTGAATCGTAAATACGTTTAGCCATTACGTTATCACTGCTCCACTAGTTTATCTCATTGTCTTGATGAAGGCTTTTGATTTAGTTCGAAAACGTTCGCGACTATCATACTTGTAGTCTTTAATCAGTTAAAAATTAATTAAATTGAATGCATAAGATATTACCAAATATCGATGACAATACTAGTTTTTGAAATGAAGCTGTCAACACAGCGGCGGTATAGAAGTCGCGAAACGTTCAGATTGCGCGTCGCGTTGGTGCGGACTGTCATTAGCGCCGTAACGAGAGGCGCGAGCCACGAGCGGACAGCGGGCGTATATATATATATATATATTTACGATATTACATTAAATATCAATATATAAACGCGATATATTGCCTAAAGCCAAGGTTATCGAAACATCTAACACGCTATTTAATAAATAGAGATTTAAATTATAAATTATAATTAATTTATAATTTAAATCGCTATATTTCATTTCCTCTCCGCGATCGATGTATGTATAACCTAGATGTATAAATTTTATAATCTGTGCCGAGGTATTTTTGGCTAATGAAATAAAAATATACGATACGATATATAGCTAAAATATCGCTATATGTGTACTATGTATATAATACTAAAACTATATATTTTTTGCATTAAGATCCCTAAGCTACCCGCTATTGAAAATATTCTCTATTATTGTGTTTGCAGAAAAATATAGTGTTTATTATACCTACATTAATCGTAGTAGCTCAGTGTCCGGGCGTCGCCTCAAGTTGCATAGCACCCTAGCAACACGAGTTCGGTTCCTGGTGCCGGCACCAAATGGCGAATGAAATTAACGGTTGCAATTTTAAGTGCCGATTTACCTCGCGTTCGGTGGAAAACATTTTAAGAATAATTTTTAAGGCATGAAGTGTGACAATAATTCCCACTAAGGCCGCGTATATTCTCTTTAAAAAAAAATTGAAATTATTTATAAATGGGGAGACGTACTTCGTCAGATCTCTCTGTAAAACTATAGAAAGTTTTAGTGTATAATATACTATTTATTGCTCTTGTACTTACTATTTATTACTTATATGTTATAAGGTAAAACAGGCCGAGTACGTATGTCTAGTATTAAATAATGTTAGTATCACTGAAGCGCCGTTTTACATTGGTTGTTATAAACATATGGACAGAAGGTTTATATCGTACAGTTCTACAACAAAAATAAGAATTTATGTCTTAAGTTAATGGTAATCAAGTTCAGAACATTTTAACTTTTATTTTTTTTACGCAGCAATTTTGTTAACTTCTACATACATTATTATAAGAAGCAGTTTTTACATTCCTATTATCATACTACCAGATCATAAATTGTATTCCTCACTCATTAGATTTGTATTTTAGATTTTAATCTTTGACATATAAAATATTCAAACGAGCAATATCTAGTCACAATCGGCGAGGACTTGATTAGAAAGCCTCGCCTTCTTCAACCGGCTAAAGATTCAATATTATTGTAGCGGCTTGGAATATTGGGCTGGTCAAATTTGCCCGCCGCTGTCTGCCGGTTGAATATTCATGGACCTGTAGACTTGTCCGATCTCAATGTCAATGTTTGACACATTGTGGAGTCCGGATTTTCTTGTAAAATATTATGTATTACTATTTAATGACATCAAACTTGCGGTTAAAATACTGTTACATTCTGTAAATATTTGCCCAGCTCATAATTATTTGTTTAGTACGACTACTTCGATCGGTGATCTTGTAACCGCATCCGAAACTTATTCCACATGGAATACTGTCACAAATTAGAAGAAATTAGAAATAATTAGCAGCAAGCAGAGTACGTGATATCTCGGACTACGTAACATATCTAGTATTTGTAAAGAAAGGTGATGTCAGTTAAGATGAGCGTGCCCGCTACCGCTCTCGCCTCGCACCGCCCCGCAGTCTATAAGCTTTTAATCAGTTGGCCTGGAGCCAAGCGATCGGGCGTCAACCTCGCGAACACACAAATAACGCGGGTGACACAGCTCACAGCCATATTGGGGAATGTTTTCACACGCTGGGTGTGCACACTACGCTTCTCAATGTTCTACGGCTCAGGAAACGAGTGGAAGTGACGCGTGCCGCAGACCTAAGTGCTGGAGTTGCGCCCGGCATCCAGGTGAATGGAACCTTCGTGACGCTGGATTGTAAACTGAGCGAAGATAACTAAAATAAAACGAAAGTGAGCTTTCTCTTTCACATCTGCGGTTGTGTCTTTCTCTGTCCTTTGCAGATTGTGAGAATTACATTTAAAAGGTCGCTGTAATAAAGCATATTGTACAAACGATTTTGTACTTCTGTACACTTGGGCCCCGAGTCTGTGTCAGTCTAAACCAATTATGTACTAAATTAACCATGATGTCATATTTGCTAGTTTTGTAATAAAGGTTGTCAAATATCTCCCTTCCGCTTTTTGCTCTTTATTCAATGCTTTATAAACAGTGTTACAGTGATCGGATTTAGTTCACATATGCGCCGTTTTGTTCGATAATCTGTTTCCATCTAGACGGCAACTTCATAATACCTCCCTCGTAGAAGCCCTCCTCCTTATTTGCGAAGAACTTGGACAGCCACTTTTCACAAGCCTCTTTTGAGTTCAACTTTACACCACCAAGGGCGTTCACCATGGACAGGAACAGGTGGTAATAACTTGGCGCTATGTCCGGGCTATATGGTGGATGCGATAAAACCTCCCATCCGAGTTCCCGTAGCTTCTGACGAGTCATCAACGAAGTGTGTGGTCGGGCGTTGTCGTGGTGGAACACTACACCCTTCCTGTTGGCCAATTCTGGACGCTTCTGGTCGATCGCCTGCTTCAAGCGGTCCAGTTGTTCGCAGTAGATGATAGAATTAAGTGTCTGGCCATATGGGAGCAGCTCATAGTGGATGATTCCCTTCCAATCCCACCAAACACACAGCAAAACCTTCCTGGCCGTCAATCCCGGCTTGGCCACTGTTTGGGACGATTCACCGGCCTTCGACCACGACCGTTTTCGCTTGATATTGTCGTATGTGATCCATTTTTCGTCGCCAGTCACCATCCGCTTCAAGAATGGGTCGAGTTCGTTCCGTTTCAGCAGCATATCGCAGGCGTTGATTCGGTCCAGAAGGTTTTTTTTGCGTCAAATCATGCGGCACCCAAACATCAAGCTTTTTTTGTATCCAGCCTTCTGCAGATGGTTTAAAATGGTTTGGTGACTAACTCCCATCTCCTGGGCGATGTCACGAGATGCCACATGCCGGTCTAACTCGATGTAGTCCATGATTTGATCGGTATTTGTCGTCACAGGTCTTCCGCCGGCTGGCTTATCCATGGTGTCGTTTTCACCGGCTCTGAATCGTCGAAACCATTCCTCCGTGGTTCGAAGTGATAGAGTACCAACCCCCCAAAACACCATTAATCTCACGGAACGTTTCTCTAGCGGATTTGCCTTTAACGAAGGAAAACTTTAAAATAGCGCGAATTTCGGCGTTAGTGAACTCCATGTTTACACGTCTATAACTGTTGAACGCAATATCCAAACTAATAACCAAACCATAGCGTCGTTTTGTAGGTTATGTCAAGACCTTTCAAATTATGTATAGTATTGCTAGATACGAGCTCTGTAGCGCTTTGTACATAGCCGCGAAATTCAAAAGACAAAAAGGCGGAAGGGAGATATTTGACAACCTATTATTTCAGTTACTTGGCTTGGTTTACCGATGGCCTAACACTGTCATGCCAATCGTATGTTTGTTAGTATTTGAAGTATTTGGTGATAATGAACATTGATAAGACTATAATAGTCCGGTTTCATAATGAAACGTCACTGGCAAATGGCAGACTGGGGCCGCTGAATTTGCCCGTTTGAAAAATATTTCTAGGACATCAAACACTGTAAGTCTACATGAGGGGGAACAGAGCGCAATGCATAGCATAGCATACGCATAGCATATATGAAGGAAGCCGATACAATCCTGGTGTGTAAGTGCATGTAGCACACCAGGCTGTAACTGCGCCCGGAGCGAGTTCACGCAATTAACTGCTTAATAAGTGTTTAATGGACGCATATCAATTGCCGGCGGCCAGGACCTCCCGCACTCCCGCCCTCCTCCGCGCCCCTTTTGCACTCCATTTTCATTCTCTTACATGTAAATTATTTGATATACTCGCCCAAGATCCCACATACAAGCTAAATGAAATGTTTTATTATTCTATGACGTTGGGTGCACTTCAAAAGTGACAAATGTGGAAGCTCTGCGACGAGTCAACGAGAAACGCAAATTGTTGCAGACCATCACGATTAGAAAAGTATTCTATATCGGTCACTTGCGCTGCTATACGAGAGATATGAGCTCCTTCAACTTATCTCGATGGACAAAGTCACTGGCAAAAGAAATGTTGGTCGTAGAAGGAAATCGTGACATCAGGTGTGGGAGTAACAGCAGAGAGTTGACCGGAAGTGCAGAATCAGTCCGGAATGTGACAGAATTTTCAGCGGGAAATTTGTTTCCCATCTTTGCGAGTAATGTGTTTTACAATTCCTCAACTACCTATGGGGCGTCATGGCAGCTAAGCTTGCAGTTGGCCGTTAAAGCAAAATCTTTATAGGTTATGCTTTCAGTCGAATAATGAATAATGGGAAATGAATTCTTTGGCACCGATCCGGTATCGAGAGTTAAAATAGCTGTGGGTGCAACATTCACGCGCGCGTGCTAACAAACAAAACGACAGACCGCTGCGCGGACACGTTCGGCCAACATGTCGCAGTTCCAGCGCACCACCATTACTATTTCCACTGAACCGGAATAAACTCGGGGCGTGGTCGCAGTGCGAGCAGTTTTATAAACTCTTAAGGAACTTGTATACTTTCTCGTTGCAATTTCCATATTCTCGCATGTTGGAAATGGAAAACAAATATTAATAAATAGTTACGAGAAAAAACCGATTTCAAATCTAATCTCCTTCAAATTTCCGAATTATCGTAGGAATACTATATACAATTAATCAGAACCCAAAAAAACCAACCGTGAAGTACATCCTTTCAAAATAAATGAATCATCAAAATCGGTCGGCGCGATATTGAGTTAATCGTCCATTAGTGGAGCGCATGCCTACTGCAAATTTAACATTTATTTGGTTTTCCAATCGATGCCATTATTACAACTGGACCAATTAGAAATTAGTGACCATTTTCCAATTCTGACACGGGAAGTACCAGCTTTCGAATAAAAAAAGAATCATCAAAATCGGTTCACTCGGTCAAAAGTTTTAAAGTAAAACAAATATAAAAAAGAAATACAGTCGAATTTAGAACCTTTTTTGTTGAAGTCGGTTGAACACAATTTTGCTGAAAATGAAAATATCCATCATTGCAGCCAGGGATAACACCTGTCCGCTCTTTCCCTGTGACTATGTCGCACGAGAACCAAACGCGGCGGACGACTTTGTACTCTGCTGCGGCACTTAGTTATTCAAAAACCACCAAACTAAAACTTTTATAACATCACAAAAATAATGTATAAAAACGTGTCTAATCTCCAAGCAAATAGTTCCAAACGGTTTATTTTATGTTCGTTATCCTGAGAGGAGATTAAACAGCTCGACTTATGTTATTAAAGTATAATGGACCGGCGCTGTGTAGTTTGGCAGACGACGTCTTCTTCAAATAGTTAAGATAAACGCGTTCCATTATGTATGTATGTCAAAGTAAATAAAATAAATCCGTGCGCTGACACACTTATTATCTAGGAGACAATATTTCGTATTGGGTACGCGGGGCGTCTGACGACCGCCGGCGGGTTAGTTGCCTTTTCTATATCAACTACGTTAGCATTAGGGCAGTCGCTATGTCGATCCCTGTGTGACATTCTGGTTTTTATTTTTATTGATATTTAGAGCTTTGAATGAAACAGGACGTTCATAAGACAAGTGATAATATAAGGGATTTTGGAAAATAAATATACAAACGTATAATACCGCGTTTGTGCTCGACATATTAGCCTGCTCATTTCACTAGCTGCATGGTTCTTCATGTAGTGTAAAGTAACTATTTTAATGATTAATTACTACGGATTTGATTGCCGGAGTCTGAAACTCGGCAGTTGATAAGATTCAATCAATACAAATCCACAAATTGCCACCTAGGAGATACCTGGTCTTTTCTAGCGCGTATATATTTGTTCTTCTAACCGACTTGCGGAGGGAATAGGGATGACGTTCGCGTACACAACTGCCACACCCCGGGCCGCCGTAGTTAATACGGAGAACGGTGCGTTATGGTTCTCCATTAAACGCCTTGTTTATTGTGCGAGCGCCGGTGAACGCCAATCGCGACTGGTCTGGATGAGTTTACACCGCGAGGCGAACCTAAGCTATGCTACCTCTCAATCCTGTGAAGTAGAGAAAGTCAGCTTGTCTAGGTAATCCGTATAGTTCTGATATATAGATAGCGAGTGTTACCGCATCTGACGTGAACTCCGCAGCTCGTTGCTATATTTTTTAAATACGATATATTATTTGATTCCACCTAGAACACACATATGAACATGTGTGTCACATGAAAAAATCCACATACATATTTGACACTTTGCCATCAGAATATTTGATGTCTCGAACGACGCCACGTGACGAACACGCGACACTTACAAAAACTTGAACATTTTAAAAACGACACAAATTCGTTGTGTTTTGAGATTAACAAAAGTTATCGTTAAAATATGCTGTACGAAGTTCGGATGTCTTCGTGCGACCAGCTCCTGCCCGTTCGCGACGTCGTGACACACTAGCTGGGGCGAAACGGTACATAAAGACAAGACAAAGAAACAAATGCTTTATTTATATCAAGCTCACGATTAACTGGTTTCACTACTACAGTTCAATTGACAGTATCTATACAAATACATAAAATTGTGTCTGTTTGTAATATAATCACCGCTATTTCCTAGATGCACGTGGAGGTAGGTATACGGTACATCTACCAAAAATAGCATTTTCTATCAATTTTTGTCTCTTTTTTTGTTTCTCTTTTTTTCTTTTTTGTTTCTACTCCCTGGTGCGCCAGGACCGACTTTCACTGACAGATAACTTATTTAATGTAGTAAATGTGTAATTTTAGAACATTTAAATAAATAGTTTTTAATCGCGGGTTTGACCGCGGGGTGGAGCTAGTATAAAATATGACGCGATAACAATAGCTGCCGCATCACGGCTGCGGTAAGCACGGAGGCGCGTCTTCCGCCACGTGTCGATAACTTGTGTCGTTAAAAGCGCATTAACTAGCGATCGAGTGTGTCGCGGCGCCGGCCCGCACAGAGCGCGCGGCGCAGACACGCACGTCGACATTTACTCCTTAATTAAGTCCCAATTAAAAGATATGTCAAACAACATACACGTCCCGTTTACAGTTTCCTGTAGTTTCTGGGCCACGGCTATAAAACGCTTCCGAAACGGTGCGATAGCGAGTATTCCCCCGGCTTACATAAAACCAGCTGATAAAACGAAGAGTGGAGTTTGTAAATAAGAGTGTATTTGTGTGTGTATTTGTTTATGCGAGTATTTGCTGCAACATGTTATATATCTACTATAGCCTCAAGGAGTTATTGTTACAAGTTCTGGTGATCGTGCTTTTTAAATTACATTTTTAAACATATGACATTTTAAGAGTTCACATCGATATTTCATTAGCGAACGTATGTTTTGTGTTTCATGTTCTTACGGTGTTATATTATTTTGATCTTAGTCTTCACCTCCGTCATTGTTATCTTGCCCTTTTTTATCCCTCTATGTTTCTATAGCAACGTGATACTGCTGCCATCCTACACTACAAATAACCATTTTTTATCTAGCACATAAATAATTAGCTTATCTTGTATGTGTTTTGTCGCACAGAAGGCACGCTTCGTTAGGTACAACGTGACGGTCCGTACTCTATGTATGACGTGATCTGATCACTGCACTATATTTACCGGCCGCTTGCTCGCCCCAAAATAAATAGTACTGCTTAACTTGAACTAAACTAATTCCATCCGACCTCCGCACTCTCAACGCTTCTTGCTCCCCCTTTTTATCGTCAACAATTTGAGTTTTTGTCCTTTGAATTTTGAAATAATTATGGTAGCTTGATAGATAATATATCGTATATACAGTTTACGTTATAGCCAGATTCAGAGACGCACGTTACCTGAGTACACCACTCAGGTAACGTGCTTACCACCAAAGGACCTCGTACGCACTTCATCTCAACCGCGATCGAGGTCATAATATTAACTCTAACTACTGTACTTAAGATGTAATAACAAATACCTTATGTAATTCTAGTGATTCTAAAAATAAGTATAAATAAGAAAATGCATCAATAAAGTTGTCCTTCTGGCCAATAACACTTCAAAAGCGATTACTAATCGAATACGGCTTCTGTAAAGTGGTACTCCTGTCGCGCTCCCGGACAGCCCACAGCCGCGCGACACTCGGCGTTAAGTTCAGCACTTACCTATATATATGATTATGTGCAGCGGTGTTGGCGCGTTATCAGCGCTGATAAGCTATCGCCGCGAAACATTGGGAGGATATGAAGGAAGGATTACGGCGGTGGCGAGCGAGCTCCACACTTTATTATGTTTTGCTCGTGATTTTTATGATCTAAATCATTTACCTGGCAGCGGGCTGTTCCATTAAAAATCGCATTATTTGACGGTGACCTAACTCTAAACTCTACTTGATAGCTCGTTTTATCAGCGGCGGCGGTCACACAACGCACCTATACTTGCTTATGCCTGACGATATACACCACAGTATATACATACATATAGACATAGGGTACACTCGCCTGTGACTCAACGTATAGCATTCTTTTGACAAGGTCAAAGCGGAAAACAGTTGTCCATAACACTGGTTTCGGGTACAATGATATTGTGGATACTATAGAACCACGACGAATCAGAAACTTGTGCGGGGATCGCACCGTACGTCATACAATGATCGCTTCGGGGTCACCAATGTACTTACTTGATTGAATTTGAATAAAGTAGACCCGCGGAGCCGACGGCGAATGCACGCACCTTCTTCAAATTCTTACACCTCAGATTCGACCGACAGACGCAACCTAACTGTAATCAATCTTCTATATAAGCCGCCCTAAACTCATGATAACACCATGATGTGAGGTCACCTGGCTATCGCGGCTTTGTCTCACGTGATCAAAAGCTTACCGTCGGTCAATCAAGTTTAATGTACGTGTAGTTAAGGAGTTTCGTCAGCCCCATTTTACCTATAACATAAAAATTTCGACAAATTCTACTAATCAGATGCGGTCAGCTTAGTGCGGCAGAATGTGGCGCGTGGCGGTCGCGCTGGCGGCGGTGACGAGCTGCGGCGCGCTGCAGCAGCCGCGCTGCGAGGAGATCACCATCCCCATGTGCCGCGGTATCGGCTACAACCTCACCTCCTTCCCCAACGCACTCGACCACGACACGCAGGACGAAGCCGGCCTTGAGGTTTGTTCAATTTTAACTTTAAACCATTTTACGGCCTTCATGTTGGAGTAACGAACACGTATACAAAATATTGTACAAACAATTCGCACGTGGAACTGCACAAACGTTTTTAATATTATTTCTAAAGCAAACATCAAAATTTTATCAGTTTATTTGCCTGGAAACTATCTTATCTTTGTAGTTATTGTACTTGAACACTTGCCCGTGAACTCAATCCGCGCGGCGCCCGTCCCGAGCACTGGAACACACGGGAACGTCGCAGGACACCGTCATGACATCAATATGAATAATAATGAATACAATTGTGCCACTTTTGTCATTCCAGGTGCACCAGTACTGGCCGCTCGTGGAAATCAAATGCTCCCCCGACCTCAAGTTCTTCCTCTGCTCCGTGTACACGCCCATCTGCATCGAGGACTACCTCAAGCCGCTGCCCGCGTGCCGCAGCGTGTGCGAGCGCGCCCGCGCCGGCTGCGCCCCTCTCATGCAAAAATATGGCTTTCAATGGCCGGAGAGGATGGCCTGCGAGAAGCTGCCGAAAATGGGGGAGCAGGATCAGCTGTGCATGGATGAGAACGATCGCGCCCAGGAGGCTGAGCCACCGCGGCCGCCGCCCCGCCGCCCACACAAAGGTTGCAAGGATCCAAAAAACTGCGAAAGCGCTGTCGCCGGCGAGGGCGGCGGCGAGGAGTGCGCGTGCGCATGCCGGCCGCCGCTCGTCAGCGTGCGGGCGCACAACGCCAGCGTGGCCGGCCTCGCCAGCTGCGCCACGCCCTGCAGAGGGCCCTTCTTCTCCCGCGAGGAGAAGGAGTTCGCAGCGGTGTGGATCGCCTTGTGGAGCGGCCTCTGCGCCATCTCCACTCTCATGACCCTCACCACGTTCCTGATAGACTCGCAGCGCTTTAAATACCCCGAGCGCCCCATCGTATACCTCTCCGCCTGTTACTTTATGGTGGCGCTCGGATACCTCGCGAGGCTGGTGCTGGGACACGAGGAGATCGCTTGCGACGGCGCGGTGATTAAAACTTCTGCGAACGGACCCAGCGCGTGCACTTTAGTCTTTATCTTAGTTTATTTCTTCGGCATGGCGTCGTCGATCTGGTGGGTGGTGTTATCCTTCGCGTGGTTCCTGGCCGCCGGCCTAAAGTGGGGAAACGAGGCGATCGCTGGCCACGCTCAGTACTACCACCTGGCCGCATGGCTGGTGCCGGCCGCCAAGACAGTGGCCGTGCTGCTGGCGGGTGCCGTGGACGGGGACCCGGTCGCCGGCATCTGCTACGTCGGCAACTCGTCCCCCGACAACCTGAAGAAGTACGTCCTCGCGCCGTTGATAGTGTACTTCGCGTTGGGTGCGACGTTCCTCCTGGCCGGCTTCGTATCTCTCTTCCGGATCCGCTCCGTGATCAAGCGGCAGGGCGGCATCGGGGCAGGCTCGAAAGCCGACAAGCTGGAGAAGCTAATGATCCGTATCGGAGTATTCAGCGTGCTATACGCGGTCCCGGCGGGCGTGGTGATCGGCTGCCTGGCGTATGAGGCCGGGGTCGCGGGGGGTGGTTGCGGCGCGTCGCCTGCGGACCCACCTGTGGTCCGCGACCCTTGTACTCCGCGCTCATGCTCAAGTACTTCATGGCGCTGGCCGTGGGGATCACGTCGGGAGTTTGGATCTGGTCCGGCAAGACGCTGGAATCGTGGAGGCGCGTGTGGCGCGGCGGACGCGGCCCTCACCGAGCGCTGCCCAAGGGGGGCGTGTGACGCTCGCCCCCCGCGGCACCCCAACTACCGCCGCCGGCCCCGCTGCCTCCGCATGGGCCACCGCACCCTCTGCCCGCGCCCCCTGCGCCACCGCCCGCCCCCGCAGCGCCCTCGCAGCGTTCCGGGCAACCTCTGTCCGACTACGGACCCGTCTAATGACCCACTAACCGACAGCTTCAGGATCGCAACGTCGACGTACGGCTAAGATCCCTACGATGTTCTCCGAATGAACTTATTTTAGTGAGAACTCTGATATCGCTGTCTTATCAGCAAAACGAAACTGAACTTTGAAGTGCCATCGAACATTAATGTGACATACACCCCTTTGTACTTTGTGATAACTGATCGGAACTGTCGCGGAAGTGGAGTGAAGTGAAGTGCAAGGAGCGTCGCGCATTGTCTAGTCCCTATAAAACGAGGCCACGAGCGATATACGTAACTAGTTGTAAGTGTCCCAGCGTGCGGCCCGCACTGCTTCTCGGTGACTCCAAGTTAATATTAGTAATTCCCTTCACCGCGCGGCCGGTGCACCGCCTGGCCGGGCCACGTTATATTGTAGTTATAGTAATCACACATTTGTAAAAGCCTCGTAACAATTTGTGCGATAGACCTGACACAACCGGCACTCGAATGGTGACTTCGCTAAGAGTCGTTACTTATAAATAAAATAAAGATCCATTTAATTTAGAAACAATATGTTCCACACTTAGCTCTGTCACCATGCCTGTGCGGAGCCGTCGTCTGTTCCAAGTCCGACTGATTTATAAATGTATATTCCAAATGTAAATATGTTTACAGACAATATTACTCTAAAATCATTCCGCTGACGAAATCTCTTGTTGATAGTTCAATGTCTACTTCTATGCGTAGTATATTGTATGTAGGGTTTAGGAATGAAACCACGCGACGTCATACTTAGCATATGTTCACTTGAGTGTAAGATACAGCTGTGCCCTTCTCTTGTTTACTTCTTACCGAGTCGGGTATGAGTTTTATATGAGAGTTAAATGAAAGATTTGTCTTGCCAAAATTTGTAAGAGATATTTAGAACATATATATCAGTAAAATGTTTATTGTCTGGCGTCTGTTAGCGTTACCTTCAAGCAAATTTCTCTTGTACATATTTATAATTACTATTACGTAATTTCTCGTCTACCCACCAATTTGTCTGAAGATGGCGCGCAATAGGCTCAATCGATATTTTACACTGTGTTCATAAAATTTACTGCCATTTTCAAATGTTTTGATAGACAATAGAATAAATTACTGATGTATGTTGAGACATAGCGCTTCTGTCACTTTCATAATGGCCTCATTACTGTTTAGCAGCCAATTTTTATGCCATCTTTCATTATAAATGAAACCACGTAATTTGAAAGGTTACTTAGTAATAATATATAACCAGAGCCATCTAGTGAGTAAGTTAGCTAATGTAATAAATTGTTAATAGATGGCGCTGCGCTACATTTTGTATACGGCTAACTGTTGACGAGTAGTTGAAACTAAATGTGTTTTATTGATAAGTATGACATTTTATCTTTCTTGACATAAACAGCAGCGCAAGTACTTTACAAATGTGTAAATGCGTTTTAATTTAATTATATGTATTATATTAGTCGCTTACAAAGTACGCTGTGCAATAACATTGTATATTTTATGTTACGTTGTACGAACAGTGGGAGGTACTGCAATACAAATGGACACCGCTGCAGAAATACAGAAATCATCATGTAATTTATTTTATATCGTAACTGTAGATAATGAACAAAACAACTTTTTTATGTACAAATAATTCATTGTTTTATTTATTACATACAAATAATATTCCTTGCTAGACCTGACGGAATCAAATATCTTCGCTTTCACGCATGACACTCAGGGGGTGGACAAGGATTATGGACTTTAATTTTGCATCATCCTGACACGGCCCCCTACTTTCAGCTGTCTAGTAGTACTCCTCACTCTATATATCTGTGAGATTGGTTATACAAGCCCATTTGAAGAAAGCCTGTGAATATCATAACCATACGTAAATACCAGTCAGTCGTTCTAACTTCTGCATTATTAAATCGGAATGTTTCACTAAAACATTGCTCGTCTCCGTGTCGAGCGATGCTTTGGCGTGGTGTGAAGCCTCCTCCTTGCGTCGTTTTCCTCATTGCTGAGGGTCGTGACCTCCACGAATTATGTGGCGGACGATCGCTTTCCACCTGTTGCGGTCTTTGGCGGTGTGAAAAGCCTCGTGGACTCTCTTGCTGGTGTTGGTGCTAATTTGGTCTGTCCAACGCATAGGGCTCCTCCCTCTTGGTCGTTTTCCCTGTACTTTGCCTGTGACCAGGAGTGTTTCTAAGGTATCGGTTTAACGGTGTGAAGCAAGAGACGAATAATAGACATCCACGAGACTATAGTTTATATTATGAATATCATTAATCTCTAGTTAAATATGGTTACAAAATTATTATTGCTATTTTGAACATCGTTGACTTACAACAGTAACAATTGCTTGAAGAATTAACAGTACAGAGTATATCGGCAGTACAATATCACAATACAGATACATAAAACATAATGGCGGTACCAAGTTACCGGAAATGTATCAGAAATGTTGCTGTAACTTTTCTGATTAATTTACAATATGCTTGACATTATCTACACATAGTAAATCAAGCAAAATAAGAACCGAGCACTATACTGTCACATACAATTATTGTAACAGAGTGTCGAATCTACAACAAGCTAGCAACTTACCGGGCACATCACAAACTTACACTATCACATAATTACGTATTTCGTCAATTATTCACAGAAATCCTGCATACATTAATGCCACCATAGGTTTGCATAGAGACTCATACATACAACACCCCTCCAAGATCACGTTTGTGACCACTTTTATTAACGGAACAAACTAAAAGAGCTATAAAGTTTCACTATGAAAAGAGACAATTAAATTAATTCAAACCCTTCAACAAAGGCACATGGGGCCTCAATTCACATTAGTAATTTATTAAAAGTCTCATTGGAATATGATGATTGCATGGTCCTGGGAAACATCTCTAGCTTCTAGCCCTATAGCTTAGGGACACGAGCATCAGGTATAGAAAATTATACTTAAATTGTATGAAGCAGCCATTTAGAATCATTCTTAACGTAATACTCTTGGCGTTTGTCTTATTGCCAAGATTTTCAGCTTCTTTAACTACCTTCTATGTATGAGAGTGGCAGAGCGTCGTGTAAAGTCGGTGACTGCTGTTTATATTAATGGTGGCCACTTAAATCACTCACTAATAAAGTACGACTCATACAATAACAGACGACGTGAAGTAATTAAGTGATGCCGAGTGACCCTTAAACAAATTAAATACAAAATGATTACAGTATTCAACCGGATACCTACCGATGTACTACAAACATGGCACGGAATAATTGTACAATCGATCGTCCTCAACTTATCGCTAATATTGCAGCGGCACTTACGTCTAACTGCAGTGTACTAAGGACTGCGATACAATTACGTTATCTTAATATGTATGTTTCACTAACCCGTCCAGCAGTCTGATATAAACAACTTTCTATTTACTACTTATTATTGTTTAAGAACACTTTCTAAATTATGTTAAAAATTAATAAAATTAAGCACTCACGCCATCGACCTAGAGATAGCTCTCGCTTCTTCTATGCTATGCTCGTCAATTACGAGTAAAGGCGGCGCGCGAGTTGAATGCAGTCGAGGCGTGAGGTAAACAGCGGAAACATCACCTGCTTGTCGTCTCGTACGAATCCCGTATTATCCCTTTAGCAATGAAGTTGAGACCCCGTGTTATTTATTTTATTTTAATAATGACTGATCCGAACCCAACAAGTTCTGTCACAAAAAACTAGTTTTTAATCATCGCCAAGCACGAGAAATACTCTACACATGTGCGATTATTTAATTTTTTTTAAATTTATTTTCTGAAATAACTATTATAAATGTGTGATAAATATTTTTTAGCATCATGCATCCTCGTGTAAAATGGCAAAGTTAAAGATTTGTTTAAAACTATGGACACACTCATTATGGTCATCAATAATTATAATAAGGTCACATCACTATTGCATTCCTGTACTCTACATTCAACTCGCGCGCCGACTATACTTTTGACAACATATACTTCTTCTGTTTATCACAAATGTGGTTAATGCGCAATAACCTAGGACTGTGGTCGGCAAGAGTCCTCGGCTGGAGCTCTTTCATAAGTTGTTCAGTGTAGGCACGGAATATTTACCTAATATATAACAAGTTATAATCTTCTATTTTCTTTCTATAAATATGTCAATAATTTTAATTACGTTTCAGTAAACTAAGACTTCCATGACAAAGGCAAGTTCAATTGTGTATTTTAAATCGTAATATAGTTTTCCACTGAAGCAAAGCTTTAGTTGAAATAATGACTTTTGTATATATTTTAACTGTGTTGTCTCTTAAGCGGTTTTGGATGAAAAGATTGCCGACCACTGGACTAGGACGTCCCCTACGGACACCGCCAAAAATGTTTTGGGATAAAATATTGTACGTAAAAAAACATTAACGCGTATTTTAACAAATACAGTGATTACAACCAGTGGCTGATAAGAAATACAAATCTGCAGAGTGCGCGATATTCACAAACTAAAATTGTAAATTTTTAATCATTCAGCACGACGTGGCTCAGTCGTTTGAGCGAATTGTCACAATTGAACATCCGTACGACGTACGTAACTGTCACGATCATGTACTACTTTGAGACACAACTCGCTACTTCTTTTATATATTACTTGATATACTCATTTCACTTAAATAAAACATTATTGATGGAAAACTTCTTCACGCACGCTTAACATGGGGAGTAAGCTAAAGATAGCGTTACGAAAAGTGTGATCGGTCGCGGCGAACGAAAGATGAGAAAGAGATATGTCAGTGAAAATAGAAAGAGAGATACCTGTAGGGGCTAGAGAGAGATGCGACCACACATATTTTCTCTTGAACAATCGTGTATATATTATGTATTAATACATATAGATGGAGCTAAAGAAGTTTAACTTCAGTCGTGTGGTCTGGAGCACACTCGTTTTTCGAATTATATAACTTGCATAGAAAAAAACATCCAAGACAATTATAAATAACCGCAACAATTACGCAATGCTGACCTAACTGTTAGAGTTTCTAAACAATCTAATGTTGCCATTATATTTAAGTTACAATTAAAATTTACTTAAATGAACTAGAAATGACTTTAATTACTAGACACTGCGAGAGGCAATCGATTTGTGTACGAAAACGTATTAATTTATGGAAACTATTTTAACGTAATAATAACGCTCCGTTACACGTGCGTACACGTACACTGTCACGTACACTACGCACAAGTACGCAACTTGTGGTTCGGTTTTCAACTGGTGGCGACCCCGCTGTAGCAACCCTGAGTGTAGTAAAGTCCCTGCCCCCCGTACTGGTCGTGGAGGCCGTGGCCGTGCATGGTGTCGTGGACCTCGCCCAGCAGTTGGCTGTACGGGATCTGCAAGTTGGTCGGCTCCTCGGCCACGGTGTGCAGCGCCGACGGAAACGAGTGGTAGTAGGAGAGAGAGTCGTGGCTCTGCTGTACATTTTGATGTTCCATTTCGATGCTTTGCTGCATTTCCGTCTGTTGGTTGGATTGTAGACCCTGGAACGGTTATAGGTTATTGTTATTAAACATCTGTACAAATAAATAATATCGAACTGTCTGTTTGTAATGTTAAAATAACTGCTTTTAACTATATCAATGTATATACGGTCCATATACCAAAATATTTTTATCTGTTTGTCTGTCTGTTGGTTCCGGCTAATCTCTGGAGCGGTTGGAATGGAACCGACAGAACTTTCATTGATAGATATCTGTAAAAAGAGTAACTTATGTTTCCAACTTTTGTAACAATTGTGTGTGCACGTGGTGACAGCGCCCCACGTGGTAGCAAAATAGAGATATGCCCGTTTGAGTCTACATTTGGTGCAACGTACTTGCGCCTGGTACTTGCACCGCTTGAACCTCCCGTACAGCGAAGAGTAGGGCAGGTTGAAGTGTATCGCCGCCTGGTTGATGGACATCTGGCCGACTCTGGAATAACAGAACAGAGATAAAAGTATATTTTTTATAGTCGACTCGTCAGTACAATAGGAGTAGAGGGCGAGAGAGACCAAGCTTGTGGGGATCCCCGCCTGCAGTCTATTGATACGCTACTGCGTATTAACATAAGAACACACTAACTTTATCAACTCGCTGTATGGTAAATAAAAAATCAAATCAAATAAAGATAAAAAAGGAAGTGTGCTTTAGACCACACGACTGAAGTGAAACTTCTTAAGCTTCATCTATATGTATGGATAATAAATATACCTACATTAATCAATATCAGATCAATGCAATATCGTAACAGGCTATGAGAAAGAGAGAAAGAAATAAATTGTGTGTTCGCACCTTTCTCTCTTGCTCCTGAAGTAATATACCAAACAGAACTCTCTCTCTCTCTTTCTATTCTTCCATTTCTATTTTCTCACCCGATCACACTTTTCTTAACGCTCTCGCCAAGCCAAGTCCAAGAAACCAACCTGACAGCCTCCAGCGCCTCGCCCATCGCGTCCTCCGACCACGGTGTGGGGTTGGAGCGCGACAGCTCGATTCCTTCCCGCTTGCATCGTCCGTACAGAGTACCTGCACAGGTCACTGTTCATGATCTACACAGGCGGAGACGATGTAGTATTTCAGACTTACCCTACACCTAAACCCATGGCTACGCAATAAATAAAAAAAATTCAAAATATTCTAGTTCTATTCTAGTTCCTTCTTAAAGAACTGCAGTTCCACGGTATTGTATGCATAAGCATAAGCACTACCCACCACCTCCCATGGCATGGCCCCACCAACCTCGCGGTTATATGGGCCGAAACGCGGGAGGGTACGCGTGGTCTGGCCGTGTGGCCCCACACGCACCTTCTTGACTCCCTACTAGTTCTTTATCAGGGCCTTTCTCCAACATTCGGAGCTCAACCCCTTAAGGGGCATTGTATGCATAAGCATAGAAAAGATAAGGAAAATGTTACACTGTGCCTAAAGTTCTAGACTACTCATTCTGGTCGCAGATAGTTTCGACAGCAAAACAATTGGGCCAAAAGAGCACCCGGGGTGTGGCCGCGTGCGTACCAGTGGGTATGCCGAACTGGGCGGCGGCGCGCTGCACGGAGGCGGCGCCGCAGCGGATGGCGGCCAGCGCACGCTGCAGGTCGCTGCGCCGCCAGGACGTGGGCGCCGCGTTGAAGGGCGCCGCCAGCCGGATGCCCTCGCGCCGGGCGATCTTGTACAGCGTGCTGCTGGGAATACCTGCCCGCACATAAACATCTGCTTGAACCTTCAATTCTTATAAAAAACTACAAGTGCCCAAAAACACACTGGGCTATAGGGGTGCATAATAGTGCATCTCTTTCTATCACTCCAACAGGTTCTTTATGGTAAAATTTTCTTACTTACGCTTGATTTAGGGAGCAAGCTGGTGGATGCGTGACGAGAGTGTTACGAAAAGTGTGATCGGTCGAGGCGAGAGGAAGTTGAGAGAGATATATAAGTTAGTGAAGAAGATAGAGAATTACGTTTCGTATATATGACAGTGCAGGCCTATTGTCTGTATCATACTGTAGGAGCAAGAGAGAGCAGTGCGCGCGCACATTTTCTTTCTCTTTTAAACAATCGTGTATATACTAAACATATATTTTTTGTTTCCGGTGCTTTGGCGGGAACCGACCGTAAGCCTTGCTGGCCTTGTTGGCGGAGAGCGTGCCGGCACGCAGGGAGCCCAGCGCGGCGCGCAGGTCGTCGTCGCTCCAGCTCTTGGCGCCGCCGTCCTTCTTCGGCGTGTCGATGCCCAGCCGGTGGGCGCGCTGCCACAGAGTGGTGGACGGGATGCCGTACGTCGCCGATGCCTGGAAAAGACTCTGGCATAATACAAATTGTTTTTTAAATAAAATCACTTTATTTGAAAGCGGTATAAGCATAATAGTTGCTATATTCACTTAACAAACATAGTTGTGCCACGGTATGGCATAGGCTTTCTCTTTAAAGAGAGTAGATGGTTTGGATTGGATTCGCAGACTCCACATGTCTTACAAAACTTGTAGGTTTCACGATGTTTTCCTTCACCGCCTCGAAGTAAGTCAGCACTTAAAATTGCAACATGTGCAGCATGCTTGTTGAAGAGTTTACAAAGAGATTCCTGGCCGACGATGAGCGCAAGTTCCACTGCCAAAGCTAACCGCAGAGAGATGCCACAATTGCTAATTTGTCGGTTTATTTTTTATTGACATCCTTTTTGAATGCTCGACGTTACGGAGCTGCGGAACTGGCGTCGTTAGTGTCCTTTGATATTTATTACATTAGAAAATACAAATAAAAAGTAAACAATAAAAGTGTACTCGTAATACACCGTGTGGGGCAGCTCACGGTCACCGGGGACTGCGGCGTGTGTCTATTGTTGCAGACTGCTATGTGGTTTGACTTATTGTATTGCCGATCTACGCTGAATGAGCTGACAGTATGTCGAACATCTCGCACTGTTTTTAATGATTTTAGATTTAAATATATAATGACAGGAGCGGCTCCGGCAGTTAACAATGAATAGAGAAAGAATGACAAAGAAAATCTATTTACATTAATATCATTCTTTTCATCCTTAATAGCAACCGACCGAGCTGAGTTCGGCCCCCACCAGGGGCACAACACAACAGGGGGACATAACAACGATATCAAGTGATTGGTCTGACAGCTCGTCCGTCGTCAATCGCCTTGTTCGTTTATTAAATAATGATGCTCGGACCACTTGGTTACCGTTTAGCCACATAACTACAAATGATAACACAATGCATCTAAAACGTGCGAGCGTATGATGTACAAAGGGTCAGACAGGGTGTGCACCTTGGTGAGGCTCATGCGGCGGTCGCGCAGTGCCTGCAGCGCGCGCTCCATGTCCCGCGGCGACCAGCTCTTGGGGCTCCCGCGGGGCTCCGTCCCCTCGCCGGCAGCGCCACAGTCGCTGGCGTCGTCGCTTAGCTGTTGCTGTTCTACAGTTACATACCGGATAATACAGCATTTACATATATCACCACACGACTATATTTACCACTAAAAAAAACCAACTTGATGACAAAAATCAAGCAAACTATGTCAGGTATTATGTTTACAATAGTCCAGTCATCTATCACACTTTTACGCCAAATAATGTGCATAAAAGTGTGAGTGAAGGTGCATAAAATCACAACGAGCTGAAATCGAGTAAAATTGTTCAAAACATATAAATAAAAATATTAAGTCTCATCATCATTTCCGTGTTTTGAAAACAATTTTTTTTGGTTTTCCGCAAGATGTTAAGTACCTCAGATAAAAATTGTAGATCATAAAATTATCTATACAAAATTTTGTTACTAGGAAAAATAATACATTTTTCTGAGATACAACGATTTAAAA
The DNA here is from genome assembly GCA_029286785.1 of Meandrusa payeni. NCBI lineage: Eukaryota > Metazoa > Arthropoda > Insecta > Lepidoptera > Papilionidae > Meandrusa > Meandrusa payeni. The sequence continues at coordinate 419,223 of JAGSMX010000039.1, forward strand.
AGTTGTTACCGTCATAATTAGGATCACCGTACGCAACGTAAACAGACTTGAATATCCACTTACTTTGTTAACGACTACGTCCTTCTGCGCATCGCAACGCTGTTTCTATTAGGCTCGTCAATATAGCTATATAGCTCGTATCACGTTTAAACATAATTGTAACAAGTACGCGGGAAAAATGTTTATATAGACTTGAGAGACTGGCTTTTGTTTCTTGATTCACATTTCACGGTCGCGTATGACGGGAACAGGGAGACCTCCGCGGCCCCGCCCGCGAACGTGTACCATTTCCTAACACAAGCCTAAGCTTACATGAAATGGTTAACAATTAATGTATAATGTAAATAATATTCGTGAAAAAAATATATTATTAACATTCTCAAAATAAAATGCCCTATATATCCCACATTATCTGCACGGAACCCAGGAGCTGGGTGCTGTGCTATGACTTCACGCGATAGTCTTCAACATCCCCATTCCCTATCTCGGATGAGCAGATGCCTTCGTGCCGTAACCAACTTATGATCAGGAAAAAGTAATTATTTCTGAGTACTCACCACCCTCCGACAACGGCTCGTCCTTAATCGGCAACAGAGGAATGAAGTCTGGCTCGACAACACTCGCGCTCAGTAACCTCATGTGGCGGTCCAGGAGTGTGGTGCCCTAGGACATTGTACTTCCTGATTATAAAGAAGTATGCACACTGCAGCTGCTATACAAACTGAATGGTAATTGATATTACTAAAAGAGATCGGTTTCTTAATGAAACATCACTGGTAAGTAGCAGAATGGGATAAATAGAATCGGGACTCTGTAAGCGTATAATGGGAGATCAGAATCGTCTATGACCATTACTAATCTGCCACCAGGAATTGTATAGCTTTAAAATAGTATAATATGGAATAAGCTATCTCTGTCTGGCGGAATAGATAGTAACAACTTATCCTCGATATTTCTCTCTTCTCATCTCTTATCATCGATCACCCCTAGACAGTTGTAGTACCGAAAACAAAGTTATAACCAGTCATTATTCACTCTTCTACGAGGTGATAAGGTTGGCTGTAAACGGTGACTTACGGTGGCAGCGCGGGCGGGCTCGAGAGTTTCAAAGGTATCGGGCGAGGCTTGCGGCGGCGGGCCTCGGCGCGCGCTTACCGGCGTGGCGGCGGGCGCGGCCGGGGCCGGCGGTGTCAGCTCCAACTCGCGCCCCACCTGTTGACAACGTACCTCAGTTACGGTGGCGGACCGAGTCAAGGCTACTTGGGTCGATCCGGACTGTGTAACTTCTGGTTCAGCTTCTATCTGGTCAAGGCAATTTTCGGAAAAGGCTGTACGATATGCTTTAAAAGTGAATACTAATGGATGAAGAGGATCGTCATCATGTGTTCTGGTCATGGCCACAGTACGATATTAGCCCGCTAGATTGTCAAATGGTCAGACACGTGCGTGTCCAGGTCCGGTCTATTTCTGTCAGCTGGTCTCCTCGGAGGGCAACTGTCTCAAGTTCAAAGTCTTAACGGACTCATGGCATAAGAGTTGGTGACTTAAGTTTAACATTCCGAGTACGAGAGAGGATAGAAATTGACTGCTCTGATTGATTCTCTGGAGTGGAGACGTACGGGTGGAACAAGCAAACATTTTAGGTGTACCGGTGTCATAATAGGCAGGTTAGATCAAAAGTTCCCAAAAAATTTCTGTCAAAAGATATATTCTGTTTGTTATGATAAATTTAGAGAGACATAAGAAAGTGCACGTTGTGGACGTGGAACGTTAAATATAGTTACACCCAGCTGGCAACTTGACTTCAATCAAACTCCATAAAAATATTGATTCAAGTCCTAATTTGCTACGCGCTCGGCGTGAAGGACAGAGTCATATATGTGTCGCACAATCAATGAATTGTGCGCGCTCGCACGTACAATCTTTAGATAGGAGTTTAGGTCCCGGCGAGAGCGGAGAATAATTCTAGAACAAAGGTCACCAACTTTTTTGTCTTGTTCTAATAGCCACAGTGACTATACACAAAGTCGGATATAAATAAATAAATTGATATTGCGACATGAGACACCAGAAAGAAACGAACTTCCTTCGGAAAATACAGAAGTAACTTTAGTTTAAAGTAAGTTACCAAATTTGCAAATTAAAATATGGATCAATTTTATTGCTCGCCGTTTCCAGACAATGAAAACGACCAACACCACACGCGATCTCACGGGATAAATTAAAGGATTATTAACGAAAATATAGAAAACGTAACCATCAATTTTAATTGTAATGCGGCTATGTATACGACCCGTATTCGTTAAAGCGCTATCTGTGATCAGAGAGTACAACTAGATGCAATGTATGTCTCACTATAACACTTTCGTTAAATATTTTTTTACGGTTTTAGTCTCCCAGTGTTTTCAGTTCGGTCGCGGTGTACTACATTAGCCCTACCTGTAAGTGCTGCAGTATGTGCGATGAAGCATCGTGTTCAGGCTGCTCAGCAACTTCCACTTTCACCGTGAGCAGCTCGCCGCTCGTGAGCTTAAACAAATAAACTTGTGAATACAATAACTCGTGGTTACATTCCAGGACTCAAAGTCTGGCAAAATTTACATGTGGCTCGGAAACAGTGATACCAGGAGACACGGTCTCGTTAAAAATATGTGAAAATTCGTAGTTTTGTACATTTAAATTAACGAATTAACATTCTCGGTACTCACGGTGTTTTTTACATCAAGAGTCTATTGTTTATTATTTATCAATAATATAATGAATTTATGATCTTATTCACTTTAACTACAGTTAACTATTTACAAGAACACCAAAATAATAGCAAATCTCGTCTACCGCCATAATTGAAAATGATGTTTTGCAATGACACCTTTAGTGATGTTCTTATCGTGACCTATAGGAAAGTATATCGGTAAATTAATTTGAATATTAAAATATAAATGTAATAACTCAAAATATGTGGTAAATTTTTGTTTTGAACTAATTTCATTTTATGGGTTTTTTTGTCATTATCAAATAAATATTTTTGACCACCAAGTTTTTTTTGTAATACTATAAAGGATAAGCCTTTGAAGCACCGGACCAGGACTGAACCGAGCCGAGCAAGTTCAATGTTTCCACTTATTATTTTACACGGAGACGAATGCAATGCTTGTAATACCTGATCTGGCAGAAAGCTATGTGCAAACTGGGAATTGCTGTCTTCTCCATCTGACGGGGGCTCGCACTTCACTTGGGACGGTCCGTAGCCGGGCATTTCCTGACACAAAACAAGAGAAGAAATTTGTTAATGGAAACAAATATACTCAAATCAATTCAAGGTATCTCATATACGTTATCTTATTAATCATTAATAATAAATGTATGTAGATATTTTTAGTAATTATAGCGCGTTTAATTAATAAATAAATATTAATTTAAAGAAGTTTACTTGAACAATCGTTTCCGAGCGGCGAAACAGCGGAATGCTCCATTTTTCCTTGAAATGTCGCAGGGAGCGAACAGCGAGCGTAGTATAAGTAGGTTTACATAGGCAATTAGACAAAAGGAAGCGGCCTTTATTGAATTTTTTCTCGATTGGTGCACAAATGAAGAGTGCAAACTTGATTCCATCTCTCTCGCTCGCCCGCTGCGGACCTGAGAGGGCCTTTTTGATTTTGTCTATTTTCCCGCTCACCAATATGTTATCGTCGCCGGATTAAGTTGTGAGGAAACTTTGTGTTGTACGAAATTCCCGCGAAATCAAAAGTTTAACCGCTGTCACGATCGGTTCACGCAGAATAAAGGACTCTGGGGCGTCGTGTTAGCGCGGCAAGTCGTCCGGCGGCACCTGGCGGAGGTGGAGGCGAGTAGTGCATGTAAAGTTGCGCGGTTAACCCTCTCGCGTTGCTCACTCACGTCGCCGGCGGCACCGGTGCACGTGGCGGCGGGCGGCGGGGCGGCACGCGAGCGACGCGATCACTTTCTCGTCTTAGCGAGCGGAAGACGATGCAAGGCGGACGCGATAATCGTGAGGGAAGCGAATACGAAACGTAGACGAACGCGTCACTCAACTCACCTAGTCGGTCAGCGGATGCCGCCGTAAGCAGCCGTTCGCTTCACAGCCGCATGCAACCAACTTGTCCTAGCTGCACGGTGACCTTCGAGAGGCGGGATGTCGCAAATGAAAGTGAATGCGGCACACGGCCGGCGGAGTCTGCGTCGCCGCGTGGCGCATGTTTAGGAGGTGCAGGGCGGGCGCGTGCTCATTTTTTTTCCCGCGCCAAAGAAATAAAAACAAACGCCTTTTTGCCGGGAACCGGGCGAGTGCGTCGTCTGCCCGGACCCCGTCCCCCCGCCGCGCGTCATGTTACACACCGCTTGTCGACTTAACCTTCCGTTATCATACATAAGTCACATGGACTGAAACTTTAGAACTTTCAATAAGTTTAAAAAGCTTATGGCGTACTAATAATAACGTTATTTGCTCATGGAGGGTAGTTGATCTTTCATGTGTAGTGTAGGTACGTCGGCAGAGGAGACGGAGGGAGGCGACCGGTCGGCGCCCCTCCCGGCGCCTTCTCTCTCCGCTCCGATTGATTTTTATTACAAGAATTTCACTCGTGCTTTTTTTGTTTCCCGCACACCGAGAGCGGCGACGCACACAACGGCATTCGTATAATTCGTTTGTACGAACTTACTAATGCTATTGATTTTTATAACGAAGTGGCAGACGGCACATCCGGGCCCAGAGGAGCGGCGCACCACCCCGCTCTTTAGATACACAGTTATGCAATTACGTTATAAAACTAATTTGCGACTAAAGAATCTAAGTATTTGTAAACTGCAATAATAAACTCTGCTTACATATCTATTTTGGTCAATTTAAACCATAAAAAAACATTTTTACAGGTTTGCAACAAATAATTTATTGATGTGTGTTCAATTTCTAAACGAAAATTAGTCTTTCCCGATGAGCTTTCGTTATATGTAAATATGTTATACCGACTATAAGGGAAATAAATCACCCTGAAGAACAAACACTACTTATTCCGTTTATGTTTTCCATAATCCTAGAATTTTTCGCAACTTTTAAGACACTTCAATTGCATTCAACTGGCATATTTGTATGTCTCGCATATAAGTATCGTAGCCGTGACGACTAGCATGATGGTAGGATCAACAGGTCACGTTAATTTAAATAAAATAACTTTAAAGATAAAAATACCCAAACCCCTAACCCGCAGTCAGACAATACGGATTCTCATTTTGGAGCGGCCCACACGTCTCTCTCGTACGTTATTCATACATTCATATTTGTGTGCTCTTGAGTAACTGCGACAAAAACTTCTTATTTCTTTTGACGTGATGTCACAGGTTTCGTGGGTGGAAAGAAATTACGTAAAACATATTTATGGAATTACAGCCAAAACGATATCGATAGAATTTAGAATTCTGTCCAGATATGCGGTAACGGAAATTAACATGAATTCGATTCGACATCCAGAGGGTCATGTCGATCGGAACGAACTTAATATCGGCGATGATTTGAGTTCTATAACGTCAAATGGAAGTTGATATTGTGAAGCACCACGACAAAGATATGAAATCTAAGCAATCGTACTTGCACCTATAACTGTAATCTTAAAAATGCAAGCTGTAAACCCAAAGACAACGATACGGCTTATCTCGACTACCTTGGATTCTCTTCGGAGCACCTCGTGGAAACGACGCTTCAAAGTATATCCATAACGACACCTGCTTAATGTTCCTCGTCGTGGTAATCTAGTCTAAATCTAATAAAATAAAAGTAACGGTAGACACGCCCGGGGATTTGGGGCCAAGAGATGACTCGGTTTTTACAAACACTAAGTGAGGTACCTACTGCTGGTCTATTTAAATACCAGAAGGCGGACCATACTGGGAAAGTTTCTATTATACAATAGTGAGACTATATAGACTGATAAAGCTTGCCAGCAGGTTACCGGCAGAGGACCATCCACTTCCATCCATAAATAGTGCCGCAGGTGAAACCAATATGCAGTTTTGATCACACGCATAAAGTATGTAGGCCTTAGATATTTTATAGAATGCATTTTGATATACACAAGAATAACATATCTAATTTTCCCATCGACGTCGAAACGCACAACTAGCATCTGTCCTTTTGTCATAGACATAAGCGCTTTACTTAGCGTCAGTCTTTTCCTCCGATTACAATCTGTTATAAGAACAAAGAGAATATCGATGTTAAGCTACCGCTCTAAGACAATTTTATTTCTAATGAATCAAAACAAACATAGTTTTTATCAATTAAATCATTATAATTCAAATTTGTTCTATGACGACAATATATACTGCAAATCACTTGGTCGCAGTTTTGTTAATGTCGCTCGTACATATAAGAAGAGCAGATAAAAGAAGAGCAGAATAGATTAACCGAAGATTATAACAAAATGTTTACCCAAGTCCATTTTAGAAAAAACTTGACAAAAAAATTATGTCATAATGTCAATTCTAATGGATACACTTATTTGATTCATTTTGACAAAATTCCAATTTAATCCAAATGCAAATTCAGAAATCAGACAAAATGTAAAACTGGAATAACATCTAGGTATATTAAACTGTTAACTAAATACAGTAATTCACCTTTAAAAGCCATTTAAAATAAACATAGTAAAATCTTATCTAAATAAATTTATTTAAAACTTTTAATTATTACAGGTTTGAAAATATAACGAAGATTCTATACAACCCGCTTAAAAAGTACTAACGAACTAATAACTAGTTCTTTAACGGCAATACAGATGGCGCTGAATGCTCATATAAATATTAAGATTTAAAAATGTATTTACTGTTCTTTATTTGTATATAAGCGAATAATTAAACTATTTGCTTACTTAACTTAAAATTACTGTAATCAAATTCAAATGCATACAATAATGCAAATGAAATTGGAAACATCACGAGTCTTCTGTCAATAAAGTAGGTCAAGGATAAATCATTTGTTTTGGTGTAGACAAAATTAAATTAAAAATTTACAACTAAACATTATAAAATTTATATTTTAAATTAAAACTTGATTGTAGTTATTGTTAAGTACTTTAAATAGCAGTCAACGCACAATAATTAGCTACACTTGTATATATTTAAGCTTTTTATAAACATTTCAATGGCAACATTACGTGAGCTTATTTTGGGTCACTCTGTTGCTCGCTTCCAACTTGTACTTCGTTAGGATTTTTGTAGAGGTGCCTTTCGCTTCACTAAACTTGCAACATAGCATAGTTTAGTATTTTCATTCTATCAAGAAAGCTGGCGGGTGTGCAAATGTGTTAAAATACTGTAAGAAAGTGTTGCAAACTCAAGTTAAACGAGTCATAGTGTTTAAATTTTAGGAAATAGTTGATGATATAGTAAAGGTAAGTGTTTTAGATGGTATAGTGTAACATCGTGAACGTGATAAGTGCTTACTTACTACTACGACTTTTCATCTTGAAAATTTCCACTTGTGAACTTTTAGTAAAGTTTGTAAGAAGTTTCCATGCGGGCTTTAACTTTTTGAAGTTTGTTCTGTTGCTTGGAGACGGTGAAGTTTAATTTGATATGTACTGAGAAAACTTGTTCAGAAAATAGTAAAACTTAGAATTTTCGTCGCCATTTTATTTTTTGTCGCGCTGGAAAAGCGGCCATTTTCTTTGTGCCGCGTCGCTTACGACAAGTCGTATATGGTCCATAAAGTTAATTTAGTTAAGTTGAGGCGTGATCTCATCGTATGAAGTGAATCGGTGAGATAATTTGCTATGTAAAAACTGATAATCTTATCCAATGGTTTGTTTGTGTTCCCAGTGTATTTTTCGCGATGCCCTAATTACATGCATGGTGTTTAGAATAAGTGTTGATCGAGTGGTTTGGTATTGTAGGGCTAAGGGCGCGACGAGTGGCGAGGCGTAATCATGGATGATGACCAGCAGTTCTGTCTGCGGTGGAACAACCACCAGTCTACTCTAGTCTCCGTGTTCGACACATTATTGGAGAAAGGCATTCACGTGGACTGTACCTTGGCTGCCGAGGGGCAGACGCTCAAAGCGCACAAAGTAGTGCTGTCCGCATGCAGTCCCTATTTCGAGGTTGGTATTGTTAAACGATTTAGCTCGATGTAGGTCAATTGCTATCGTGTTTAACTTACTCGCAAGGCACAGTTTTGCTCTAATAAACATTCTAGTTGCGCGTTAGCTTTCATGTGTGAGCAATTAGTTTTATATTAATGCCAACTCATCTATGCAACAGAAAGTTGCCTCTACCACTTTTCCTAATACCAGATCCAATGCTAGATTAAATGCAATTTACTAGATAGATAAGAATAATAATGAGTTTTTAATTACATATTTGCCCCATTTTAAAATTAAATTCTCGATTTAAAGTTGTCAAAATTGACCACATTCACAATTGTCCTTAATTGAGCTGTATTGTTTGTATAGTAAGTAGTAAACACTGGCTGCATAAGTACACCATTGATGTTTTGTTGCAGAGTGTACTATCACAACAGTATGACAAACATCCAATTATCATTCTTAAAGATGTCAAATATGCTGAGTTGAGAGCCATGATGGACTATATGTATCGTGGTGAAGTGAATATATCACAGGATCAGTTGGCCGCACTGCTGAAAGCTGCAGAATCCCTACAGATAAAGGGTCTGTCTGACAATAAGCCATCAAGGCCACCGTCGCGCCCAGCTCAAGCTGCCCCTGCACACCCGCCACGAGCACCCACACCGCCACCTCAGGTTAGTGTTGCATATTTCCTATTAATGAGATGACAGATGTGTTTATTGAATAAAACTTGATCACTGGTCTTCACCAATAAACCATTGACTGTCATGGGTTTAAAGCACTTCCTGAGCTTTCATCTTATCATCTATAGTTTACACTAACAACTAGTTACAAATTTATATAAATGATGTTTTAGGTATTGAATGTTTTAATATAAATAAAAATATTGTGTTATATATATAAAATTTTCATGTATCTTACACCAAAAACAATTGCTTCTGCTCTTTGTAGTCCTATTTGGTGTGAATCGTTAATTTTAAAAAATATGTTCACATCCTATAAACCTTAGCAGACTAGATGACACAGATATCAATTGCTATCTGCTTAAAACAGATCCAATGAAAGTTCAGCTTGGGCTTAGCAAGTGATGATTTTTTGAAGAAGGATAGCTGATATATAAACGGTGCTAATAAAATATAAACTGTTAAGTTTAATGTATAGCGGGTAGGCAGCAATTAAGTCAACTACTAAGTTCTATCATAATGTGAGACTGAGGCAAGCCTTCAACCATGGGAGGGGTGCAAACAATACTTGCGCAGATTAGGGCTGAACACATTATCAAAACTTCAGCATCTTAGGACCCCTGAGAGCCTAACTTTCCATAAGTATGACTATAAACAATTCAATCAATTAGCAAAGATACACAATTTGGAGGTGGTGGTGATTACAAAGCTCTAGGATTTGTTGCAATTTAGTTTTAGTGAAAACTCTTACACACTCCAATATTTTTTCACAACCTCCAAGCATGATAATAATGGTTCAGGGGGAGGGCCTTAAACTGATACAGTGTTGTAGAACCCTATATAATCATTTGAAATGAATCCATTTTATTGTATATATTTAATTGATTAATATTCTACATTGAATGTGGCATATTGATGTATGTAGTTAAGAACAATGTGTTAACATTGAGCTCTGCACCATTTATGTATACATTTTTACATAAAAAATGTTGTACTTTAAGAGTATACATAGAATTTGTGATGTCTTTATATTGTATGGTGAAAGAAATATAATATAAATGAAAGCTATACCATCTGTCTATTATCACGACAGTAAAGGACTTTTTTCAACACTTTTTTCTAAAAAGAACAGACAGGATTAGAAAAGCACAGACACAATTATATTTAATGTTGTGATGTATGTAGTACACATGAGCAAAATAAAATGTTCCTCAATAGTACAAAATTTATTGTAAATAACTAATTTTTATCTATGACCTCCTTTTGACTTTTGAATAAGTTGTTACAATTGTCGGCTTGTTTTTAAATTTTCGGCTTGTTAAAGTCAGAAGTACCTTATAAATTGCCAAATCTAGGTCAGAATTCAACATAATTTTTTGCTCAATAAGATTTTTTCATATGCTTTCCTTGTTTTGATTGCATTTGTAATATATTTACGTGGATGGCCCGATGTTTGTCACAAATGAAGAATGTTTCATTATACCTATCAGTTTAGTACACAGGCATTTGAGAAATAGCAAGCAAATACACTTTCATCAACTACCTACATTGTTTAAGGTTAAGATAACAGCAATACAGTTTAGCCTTCTACATCTATACAAATTATGAAATTGAAGTGTCTGTTATGATAAAATAACCTTTTTACTACATGCATATGCATGTATATACAGTAAATATACAAAAATAATAGTTGTCTGTCTGTTTTGTTGTTGTGACTAATCTTTGGAAAGGCTGGAACAATTGATAGGCCTTTCACTGGCAGATAGCTCATGTAATAAGGAGTAACTTAGGCTACTTTTATTTTAGAAAATATTTAATAAATACTTTTTAACCACGAGGCGCCATTACTATATTATAATATACTTATCCAAATTATTTTTCTCCAATGCATTTGAATCTTTTCAAATTATGTTTCTGGAATCCATTTATAAGTTTGATTACCAAATTTATCACAAACATTGTTTACTATTCATTCAAATTCCTTCCTCCATTCCATTCACTCCCTACCCATCACCACTTAACATCAGATCATATGAAAACTGTTATGCTCATAAGATATACGTGCATTCTTGGCTCCCAGAGCCACCCTCTAATTACTGTTGTACAATCAACAATTATCCCAATTGAATGCATTGTTAAAAGTACTTTTTCTACATCCAGTTTAGGTCTAGTTTAACAGACTGGAGATATTGAATATTCAGTATGTATAATATACATATGTATTCATAAATATTTGGATACCCAATCCAATTGTTTTTAATATCAATGTCTGTCTCTTGATATTCATATATCATATTTTTATTGTTAGCAAATTTTTACTTTTCTTGGTACCATTCCAAATAAGCAAAAGCTTGTTCGTTTTCAAATCAAGTTTATTTCAATTAAGTTGGCAAAGCCAACAGCTGAACCAGACAACTGTATGTTACTGAAAAATGTTACTGAAGCTGACCAGAAAGTCAGTGGTATGGTCAATGGTATGGTACCATTAACTTTTGGTCTTCGCGCATTCTCACTATTTCTTGAAAAAGTCTGACCAAATTGAAAACCTTAAGTCCCCAGAGAATTATTTAGCATAATCGAACATGCAATAATGTTGTTGAGTAAAAAGTGTAATTAATTATTTTTTCAACAGTTACGTTCAATGCATTTACAGATAACAATAACTCAGGTTTTGGGGCACATCATATATGATTAAAAACATAGTATAATAAATAAAAATAGCTCATACTTGTCACATCCTTCCCTATCTCGAACCACTTCATTTAGCATTTTGTTGCATATTGCTGGAGCTTGTATAATTTATATCATAATTTTTGGTAATTTGTTGTTTTGTAGCAACTTATCATGTTCTAATTATCCACTTTAAGAATATCTTTTGTCTCTGTGAAGGGGGCCACGCAAACTCATAGGCTTATCTGATGTGTAAGTGATCCCGCTGGACAGAAAAACTTAAGGGTTGTTAACCTATATATTGAAAAGCATGGTCGCCACTAACCGGGCTATTGAAAACTGTTATATGCCTTTGCTTCAAGTCAGTATTTCTACTTCCTGGATTCTGCTGATCCATACATGTAAACCAGAATCTGCTGCAGTGGTCCTGTTGCTATATATTTTTTACCAATATTTATATAACCATTTCGCAATACGTTTAATACTCAAATAGTAGGTTTGAACTAAAGCCTTGTTTCACAGACTTATTAGGAGCCTTAAATAATTGCACTTAAAGCAATCTTCATGGATCTAATAAACAATATTTCCACTTACAGGTTCGCGATGGCAGCGCAGAAAGACGCGCCGGCTCGTTATCGCCAAGCCGACGGCGCAAGATGGCGCGCCGGTCGGTGGATGCGGAGCCGGCTAGTGAACCACCGCCTTCTGATGATGCACCGCCATCCCGCGAAACCGTCGAGGACCTCACGCTTGACGAGGAGCAAGAGCAGCCGGCCCAGCACAACGACGTCGTGCGCAGTGAGTTTGCTTTTATTCTTTCTTGCCCTAATTATAACTTCCCCGTTGATCACTGTTCAAGTCAACAGATGTAAAGAAGCCGACAAAACACAGTGCCATGCATGAGAAAATCTCATTGTAGCATTTTCTTGCACAGTACACGGTTACCAATACACCATTAGCTTTCTATACTTCCAACCCTATCAGCTTCCCGCTATGCAATATATTAAACCTTTCCACATAGTCAAGATTTTTACTATGGACATTGTCTGCCTCAATTAGTTGTAAGAGTAATTGCGGGACATGCCCACAAATTAAAGCCATACCTATTCCCAATGGACTGCAGCGTAGGGAATTGGTAATGTTGTTAAATACAATTAATAACAATATATTGTTTACTATAAAAATCATCACAAATATTAATGGAGTATTGTTAAACATAACTGCTAAGTGTCTGACATTACGATCTTATGACCAAGAGGTTGTACCAATACAAGCCCGCAATGATTCAGTCTAGTATCCGTTCCTTGGATAGAGATGGGCTCACCACCTACCTTACTACTACACCACACACACACTATGTCATCAATGGAACCTACTAAGCTCAGTGAAAGGCAGCCAATATTTTGTTTCTGTCTACTTCCCTAAAGTAGGGTTAAAAGGCTTTAAAAACTAATACAATCTTACAACATAGACTTAACTCAAGTGCGGGTATTGTGCAAAGAGTGTGTGAAATTGGGCGATTCCTCTTTCTGTTAGTAATGGACAATGCACTATGTATGTATGTTTTGTTTGGTAAAACCTTGTCAAAGTATTTGGGGCCGGGATAAACAGTGGAGTAAAATACTAACATCTTCATTTGGAACACGATTCATTTAATTTTAGTACTTATGGGCAAGAATACTGCACTTTTTAGGAGGGTATATGTATATATATCTCTGGTATATGTCAAACACATATACCAGAGATATATATATACATCTATAAAAGACAAAATTCAGTTAGTGTCATGTAAAATAATCATTGTAACATAGAATATATTCCTATGAACAAATATCAAAGGGAATCATCACTAACAACAGATATGAAATAGTTTATGTATATTGTTATAGTTTGAACACAAGTTTGTAATGTTAACCTGTCATGTGAGTTATTTTTAAACCAACCTAAGCCGAAGTTGGTACTAAGCTGTACTAGATGAGGGACACAAGAACAATAAGTTTGTAACATTTTTCAGTATTATCAGTAAATAATTGTGTGCTTATAGCACTGCCATTGATGAAAGGAGATTTCTTCCATATAATGACAGTTCATATTTCCCAAAATGCCATTACCAGGGTAGAAAGATATAACAGGGGAACTCCTTAAACTCGGTTGAATTCTAATGTAAGTCTAAGTTTCTAAGTTCTAATGCATATCAATTGTGATATTGGTATATACCATTTTATCGAAAACTAGGTAAGCACTTGTTGAATGTGGAAGAAGAAACAATATATAGGCACTAGAATTTCATAATAGAACTATACTGTGATACATAGAAAATAAAAGTTGACCTTAGTACACGCGGTCAGCTTTTATTTCATGTTTAAGCTGTCAGGTATTTTGATTTCAAGTCTTTTCCATGCTACTTCAAAAAAGGAGGAGATTCTCAATTTGTCTGTATATATTTTTTATGTTTTTAACTCATAACTTCCGGCTGGGTGTACCGATTTTGATGATTCTTTTTTATTTGATAGCTGGTGCTCTCCATGTGGTTGTGTGGTGCCAGTTCTGGCAATGGCCTCTATGGGAAAATCATATAAGTGTTAAATTTGCCTGAAGTATGTGCGCCACAAATCGACCTCACTTTTACTCAACATACCTGGTCATTCCATTGTTGCTCATATCTAGTCATCTCTATGGCCAAAGTTGTAGGATTCGTTACCCTGTAACCAACATTTTTGAAGAGTGATATGACGATGCTTTAACTTCTTGATAAAGTGGTACGCTTAGCACAAATTTTAGATGTGGTATTAATTGTCAAGGAATAGTGGCGACTTTTAACAGCTGGGATCTTATCGCTCTATCTGTTGCAAAGCTATAGCTATATGTATTTTTTACCAATTCCTTCATACTAGAGATACTAACAGATTCCGATTGCAACCATGCTTCCACTGCTCTTATTCTCAGGGCTCTGTAGTCTGCAGTCTGCTTTAGTACCAGGGCCGGATGGAGGACTATGCCCTTGAAGTCTTCTTACAGAAATGTCCTGTGCCCAACAGTGGGACACAAATAAATAGACTGTAACTTTTAACCACGCTAGTTTGTTAAATATCCAGTTAATCATTGATGCATGTGACAAAGGTAACTGTGATTTGTTTGTTTCCAGATTTCCAATGGCACATGGAACGATCTCAAGATGAACTCATGAACTCGAACGATAGCATCCGGGAGTCGCAAGGTAAGCGCGACCTGATAGCACCGATGAATTTCACGCCAGCGCCCGGTGGCGGGGAATTCATTGGAACATCTTGCGTTGCTTTGCTCTTGCCAGATATCTGTCCATTCTAATACTAAATACCGTCTCAACGCAAAATGTTCAATGGGACTCGAGATTGTTAGTCCGGGACAATTGACTTTTGTTATCGGAAACAAATTGAAAGAACCTTTGCTCTAGATATGTCCACGATAAAAAGTTGATTGTCCCTGTCGTACAAGGAACGGATGAAATGCGCAATGTCTTCCCATAATTTGAAATGAGACCACAGTCATTGCTTCTAAGTATTTTGTATTTATATCAAACTGTTATTATATATTAAATATATGTCACGACAGCGGATACGAGAGTGCTAGTGTTTTCACATGTGAACTACAAACCTTATCTTAATTAGTACCTAATATTAATATTATAAACTTACTAATATCATTGCAAATGTATTCTTTTACCTATATATCGATGAGTATTTCAGAGCAACAGGTAACGGTAACGGTACAAAGGTTTTGTTTGATTGTAGCCTTGTTTAAGGCGAGGTATGTGCGCCGTGTAAGGTAAGTGGAGAGTTCCGATTACTGTAATGACATTTGTGTGTACCCGCTTTATCTGTAACTTGGGTCTGGTATGTAGATCATTGCATGCTTAGTTACAACTCGCCGCGGCGGGCGCACGGTGCTAACAATTATTAACCCAATTGTGGCTAATTTCTCTTATTAAAATTTCAATTTAACATGGTGGAGTGAAACATATATTTATCGGTAAGTAAGATTTGACGTATTAAAACCTATATACATGTATTGTTTATTTTAGTAGGCGCTAGAAAGTTTTGCGTGCACCGTCTCTCGCCTAGTACACGAATTAGTTTTTTGAGCATACGTTTGTTGCCGGACGGTTAATGTTTATTTCGCCACGGGGAGTCCGCTCGCGCCCTTGTGTGATTTCTGAACGACTCGTTTCCAGAAGATTCGGATAGTGCGGAGGCGGCGCGACCCGGCCGAAGCGACAGGTAAACCAATATCATTTAAACTTATTGTCGTAGTTTTTGGTTATGTGGCTTATTTATTTATTTTATTACCTCCTTTTTATTTTTTGCATTCACATGTGATTTCACTGCAGATGTTTTTTTTTATTTTCCTAGCAATTCATATTTCAAAAATTTAACGTAACCTCGTTTCACTGATGTGCATGTTTGGTTAGGTGTTAGGTGTTAGGTCAGCCAATCTACAGAACATGTAGAAAATGAAGTTTGGATCGGCATGCATTATTTTCGTTAATTTAAAAAGGCATTTACCTTACAAGATGCGCATTTCATTTAAAGTATTGTTATAAAAAATTAAATGAGTATAAGCTGACGCTGACTTAACAATAAACTTTAAAATTGAGCATTCTAGAAATGTATTCAATTGGTGCCAATACTCGGTTAGATAAATGTTACCCTTCCTTTCTCTCAGCTTGCATGGCCTTAGTTTCATCGTTTGCTACATAAACAATTCATTTAGCTCAACTTAAATTCTTACATGCGTATCGATCGCAGCAAATAGCTCTATTTCATATCCATTCTGCCATGCACATTTATCATTCAACTGCGCTGTGTCATTTGACACAGTGTACTTATTACTAACATTTCCATGCTTTCATATTAATTTCACTACCGCTTGTCATTGTTTTACCCTTGCAGAATCATCCATCATAAAATGCGAACTCAAATACACCAAAACTTCTATTCCACTAACCCGCAGCTTTCTAAATAAACTAAAAAAGTCCAGTTATGAGAAAGACTCGGAAAAACTTAACATTAAAGAAGCTGAAAGTTTTGATGTTAAAGACGAAAAAAAAGATGACTTTAGAGAGGCAGAAAATATTGACTTAAACGAGGTAAAAAAAGTTAACTGTAACCGGCAGAAGAGGGTCAAAAAGTCAAAAAAACCATCCACTGTCATTGTGAAAGAAATCTCAAAGAGGGGGAAAAAGAGAAAGCGAGAAGGGCAAGAGAAACAGAATTCCGATAAAGATAAAAAGTACACGTGCTCCATCTGCAACAAGAAGAAGTATAAATACAAGAGAAACAAGCTGAGGCACGAGAAGTACGAATGCAACTCGGAGCCGCAGTTCGTCTGCCAGAAATGCGGGAAGCGATACTCACAGAAAAAGACTCTCACTTCTCATATCATACAAAAGCATCCTAATTGGTCCAAGTTCTGCGATTGATTAACGCTTCATTATTTTTATACTTGTATCTTTTTGTTTTCATATTTTTTGTATCATTTTCATTATTATTTCCATTTCTGTTACTAATACTTCATATCTGGTGATAGGTATCGATTGTGACCACGGACTGTTACCACATGACAATTTAGTGAATTGTATGCTGCGGTTCTTAAAATATTTTGTATATTAAATGGACAAAACAAGTTACGAATAGTATACAATTCTCTACAAATTCACTCTACCATCTGATATGTGGTACTCTGTAATGAGCAAACTACTTGTTCATTTGTCTTTGTTTGCGTTACAAGTTTGGTTGCATTTTAAGCTACTCATTATATTTTTTATACTTTTTTTTTATTTTAAATATATTTTTTGTTTCGTTATATAAATGGTTTTTCTTTAACGCTTTTCGGATTTTGGATGTGAACCACATTTGCGATTGACTCACTAAAAGAAAACAAAATCGACTGTACCGTTTTCATTAATTTCAGGTCGAAAGTCGACGCCGCGGCATAGTATAATGACGCGTAGTAGCAAAAAAGTAAGCGACGAGAGCGGCAACACCACAACTCTAGCGATATTGAAAAACGTCACGTCGCCCAACGCCACGCCCGAGGAGACGAAGGAGAACAAGAAACAGACCGCGAAAGCTCCTCCCGAGCAGGCGGCGACCAAGCAAGAGTCGCGCTACAACATATTCCCCCGGGGCGGCAGCCAGCTGCCGTGCGCGCAATACAAGACGGAGAAGGGCTACCGGTGCCCCAACTGCCAGCGCTGCTACAACGCGCGCAAGAACCTGGTGCGCCACGTGACGCTGGAGTGCGGGCGCGAGCCGCAGTACAAGTGCCCGCACTGCACCTACAGCAAGCACCGGCGCAACGAGCTGAAGAAGCACATGGAGAAGAAACACCCGACGCTGCTGCCCGCCGCGACCGTCAAGTGAGCCGCGCCGCCGCGGTGCCGTGGGGCCCGGCGCGCGGGTGCACCGCCCGGTGCAGGGTAACACCACTACTAGTGCCTTATCGTTAACTTGATCTTCCTTCTAGACGGTATTAGTACGTAAACTTTTGTATGAGCCTTGTATACTTATGTCGATAAGAACTATTGATATTTTTTGACCATTAAACTACTTTTCGCGTTCGTGCGCTTTTCATTTGGCCCCGCCCCTCCCGCTCCGAATTATTTATGGGAAGATTAAAGTTAGACAAAAGTACGTTTTGAATTGTGCATGTGTGCATGACCTAGAAGCTTCAGCCTCTTATCATATCTAACAGAGATTTATTTTTTTATATTTTTTTTATTATAACGCATTTCTTTGGTTCCTTAATTTTATTTGAGCCTTTGGTAGTATTAACATGAGTCAGTACGTAGTGGCGCTTTATTTATTATTTGCAATATCGTTAATGTGTTGTATTTCAGAGCTGCACAAGGAGCTCCCGTCCGCTCTGTTGTCGCTGCTGTCGGGCCAGCAGCCGGCCGCGCTCATGCCGTCTTGCATCCAGCTCACCAATATCATGAAACCCGTTACCAAAGACGCCCCGTTCGCCACTTCGCTGCACATTCCCAACATGGCCATGGACGCACTCGCCGTCATACCCGAGAACATAAAGCCCCTGCTGCTCCAGCAAGCATTCCTCCAGAACAACAACACGCTCGCTCACGGCGACTACAAGTCCAAGCAGGAGGAGCACGAGTCGGACGCAGAGTACGACGACACCGACGACATCGTCCTCCCGGAGGAGAGCGACGCCTTCTACGACAGCAACAGCTTCTCGCCTAACGCGACCATGAACTCGAACGACCCCTTCGACACCAAGCCGGACGGCAAGGGCTACGGGAAGCGAGACGGGAATAGCTCGGACGACGCGAGCCGCCAGTTCGAGTGCCGGCACTGCGGGAAGAAGTACCGCTGGAAGTCCACCCTCCGCCGACACGAGAACGTCGAATGCGGTGGCAAAGCCCCGGCACACCAGTGCCCCTACTGCTCGTACAAGGCCAAACAACGTGGGAACCTCGGGGTACATATACGGAAGCACCACAACAACGAGTGGTACATCTACGCCAGCAACAAAGTCAGGCGGAACAAAAAGACCTCCATCTAGTTTTATTTAGGCAAATGTAACCATTAGACCAAAGTAGATACCCAACCAAATCGGTACTGCAATAATATTTATATTTTTTGTTTGTTGGAGAAGTTTTAATTTAATATACACTAAAGATAAATAGATGTAACGTGCACATTCCCTAACGGCATAGCGTTAGTTTTGTTGTTTTTGTTCCAAGAGTTTATTAACGTAGGTAAGACTGATCGTCCTGGAGTCAGCATCGCCTCCTCCAAACATTCAATTAGGACGCTCCAAGAGAAACGTGTTGTTCTTTCTACAAACCAACTCGAATTTTTATAGTTTTAATGTCCTAACATTCCTGGAAGGGATAATTCCAAATTTTATTAGTGCAATGATATTAAGAAATATTTAGTATGTTATTTGTGTTGTTTTAGATTACATATTGAAAGGTCGTGCGACGCGATCGAGCTCGCGGCACGGGTAAAGACTTGTTGACCTCGTAGAGGTGCTCGGTTGTCCAATGATTTATTTATTGTTGATTATTCATTAGTGGCTGCCCGTAAACGGACCATTCACTCGTCTTCCCAACATTGTTAGTAGAAAGCCCAAAGTTATATTATTTTTAAAAAATTGTTTATTAGGATAATTTTAGCGGACACAGTCGTCGTGAGGCGTGTACGTAAAGTCCTTCAATAGGCTCCCGCGTGCGGAGGTTTGAGGCAACCTGTAGCTTAGGTAAATGCAAGCTCATCAATACGTGCCTACAATGTTACCTGTAGATAAATATTATTTATTATGTTGTTCGGTGTACTGGGATGAAACAATTGTGTTCAAAAATTGTAAACAAGTTAATAATTGATATTAACTGATATTGATTTCGCAATAACCTTTTAGAAAGTTTTGTTTAGCATATTTTACTGTTGATATTTTTGTTGACCTAGGATAACAGAGCTATTTGACCAAAGTCAGTATTAGATTATTAGTGCGGTGGGTGGCAAGGAGTGACGTGACGTCGAGATCATTGAGTACGGTTTGTTAACGGTCTAAGGTATTCGTGTAAGTTAGCTTACGATTTGGATGTTTTAAAGTTTACATTGTTTGTAATATTATTGGAAACTAGTTAATCAAGTAGTGTGATTTTTATATGAATATATTGGGGTTTACTTGGTAGAAAAGTTGATTAAATAAAAATGTAGTGTACCATATTTTCGTGTTTCAGTTGGCTTTTTTTTATTGTAACTGCCCTCCGCCCCCGCCCCCCAACACCTCACTGTTCACGTTTCCGTTTTAAAGCATTAGGTAAGTGGCTGATTTCGTTAAGTATTGAGTTTATGTTAAACGCGCATGCGTGCATGACACCCGGAATTCACCGCTTCTCATCACAACTTGTGTATTGACCGATTGTTTTCTATTTTATTTCGTTCATACTAATATAATTAATAATTTCAGGTAGACAAGAAAACCCATGGGCGGGAGACACATAAATTAACAAAGTCTATCGAAAGCGGTGACAAACATGTACCTTCCAGTAAAGCCATGAATTTTCTTGGTGCCTACTCTTGCACGGCTACGAACCAATGTCGATAACAATCATGTTTTCAAGACAACTAGACGTTAAGATGTAGCGGCGGAAGACTTGCGCTTCACGTCTCAATAAAAGTTTTGACCCCCTCCTGTTTGTTTCTTTTTACTTTCCTTTCGCTTTCGTCACAGCACTCGATGATCACACTCACAGTAGTATGTAGTCTATTTACGTATATGTATGTATGTGTATGTATCACGTATGTTATATATGTATGTTCTTTTTGCTTTTGGCGTGTCGAGAGCGGGCGTTTGTGTGAGCGCGGTATGACGTGTGGCGGGTTTCAGGGTTGGAGGACGTGTCGTTCTCGCGCATCGGCGGCCTGTCGTGGGAGCAGTGGTCGGCGCGGCTGGCGCTGCCGCTGTGCGGGCCGCGCGGCGTGCGCGATCAGCGAGACCCGCGCGACCCCTCCTTCGCGTGCCCCGACTGCGGCCGCGGCTACAAGCTCAAATCCTCGCTCCGCAACCATCAGAAGTGGGAGTGCGGCAAAGAGCCGCAGTTCCAGTGCCCCTACTGCGTCTACCGCGCGAAGCAAAAAATGCACATCGCGCGCCACATGGAGCGCATGCACCGCGAGCTGCACATCAAGCCGGAGCCCTACATAAAGCAGGACAACGTCGACGCGTGCATGTAGCCCCCCGTGCAACACAGACCACACAATGAGGGTAGATCATTGGTTCCGATCATGTGTAACAGTCAGCACGTCGACATCCCGTGTTAATTTCGCCGATTGTGATAAATGTGATGGAAATCTCTTGTGATAGTGGCATCAGACAGTCACGTTAGATGTAATCGCCTCGTTGAGGACGTTAGCCGTGCCTTCAGTCGTTACCGAGCCGTCGCCGCCGACGGTACTATATAGATACCATATGAATTTAAACTCATGACGAATTACTCTTAGTATTGGCACTGATTGCACTTTTTGCAACGGTGTTGGCAACTGTTGCATTTATTCAGTACGTGTTAAGGAAAGTGATTTTGTGTATAGTTACGCTTTTTTAACTTTTATATTTTTATATGTACAGCATTTACTGTAGAAAATATCATTCCTGGTTTGCGTGATTATGTAAGCGTTACTTAGATTCTTTTACACGTGGAGGAAACCTAGGTTGATAATTGTTACCAATCGCAGTTACTATTTGCTAAATCAATGTTGACAATTTAAGGGGTTTTGAAGTAGATTCGGATGCCCGGAAAGTATTCTCGGTACGTTAGATGATAGTTAGCGCCGAACTCGTACTGTTTGTGTTGCGCGGAGTCGTGTTGTCTATCTTGTGTATCGTAGTTGTAATCTAAATGAAGCTATTTTCGCTTAGTTAGCAAGCTCTAGTTCTTTGCCATAATGCATGTTCCATTATTTTTGTAATACTCAGATAAGTTAATTTTTAATCGATTATTTTTAGATCTCTTTACGTGTAATGCATTTATTTTAATTAAGTACTCGTTAAAATTGTGTCGTAACTGTTGTACGAACAGGTTAGGAATGATCGTACACATATGTTCCTTGTGAAGAAGTATGGTTAACATTTAGGGACCAATTATGACGTTAGAGATAAAGAAGTCGCGGTGGATTGAGTGCCTTATGTAGTGATTGTTGAAAATTTAATGTGGAATTTAATGAGATTGATGCCACTGCCATTTAAATATATATCGAAAGTCGTGCACAAAATGTTTGTTACGTTTGAAGTTCAAATTAATTTCCACGTAGTAACTAGAAGTATTTTATGCATTACCATTTAGGAATTATAAGTTTTGCGTTGTAGGTGGATAGGCAGAACTACTCGATCGAGTACAACTTTATCAATTTAATTATAACTTGTTAATAGTACAACGTATCAGATATCAATCGAGTGCATGGACAAAATGCAAAGTATGTGGAAACGAACTTGCCATTGAGTATTTCTGCATATTTACTGCAAAATTATTAACTATCCGTTTGAGTTACCATCTTACAATCAATGTAGAGTTCACAAAGTACAACCATGCAAGTCAATTCAATATAATAAGTGCCTTTAAAACGTTAGTCATTAGGATTTAAAATATTTCACATGAAAAGTTAATCTAAATCAATGATGAATATGTAACTTGTTATTGCTAAATATCTAGGTTGTGATTTTTAGTAATTTTACAAAATCAATACTATGCAAAAGGAAGGAATTATAATGTGAACATTAGCACATTCCCGACAATAATTAACTGCGCCACCTTGCTGAGTATTACGTAGCTGTGATAATGATATTCTCAAACGATACGTTTAAGAACAAATGGAAACGGACATCTCACGTGGGCCATGCTAGTATGACTTACGCCTGTCGCAACACTGACCCAAGTGACATAGGAACAAACTTATATTAGAATTACTTCCTAGCATATTTGTGATTGTAGACACAGCGATAATGTCAATAAGAAGTTACAGTGATTAAATGCATTTGATTGTATTTTTTATAATCTTTTTTGTATTTTAAATAAAGTTGCTATTCTTGATAAATACTTGTTTCAATGAGTATTATTTTGTTATGACCTAATTGGTTTGTCGTAAGGGTATAAATAGTTGAATTAACCTTTTGAACCAAATGTTAAATATAACCGCATTGATTTGTTAGATGTATATAATTTACTATGTACCGTAGGCCACGGCAATGCATGCGACAATCCAATTGTCGATATATATTATTAAAAAGTAAAATAGAAAATATATATTTGAAAAGATTTTCTATTTTATATTGGTAAATAAAGTGGTTGCATGCATACTGGAAATGAGATATAATAGATTAATACCCTTAGAGTAAGAGCAAATTAATGGGAGACATGGTGCATCATCCTACGCTTATACGGCACAATATTTTCCTTAAAACGGTGGCTTGGCTTTCACACACGTGGTGGCTTTGTTATATTTTGCACGTATTTATTTTTATTTGCGTTTCAATTTCAGTTGCACAGTTGTACACGCCTTATATATTGGGTTATGGTACTCCCGGTTTGAGCAGCGGTAAGACGAGGTGGACGCTGCACGAGTGCGGCGACTGCGGGAACAAATACAAGCACAAAGGTTCCCTGCAGCGGCACATGAAGTACGAGTGTAGGAAGCAACCCAGTTTCAAGTGTCCCTACTGCGTATACCGGGCTTACCAGAAGCACAATCTCCTGCTTCACGAGCGCCATCTACATAAAGACTTGCCAGAGAAGGTGGACTTCGTGTCCGAATGACCTGCCGCCAATAGAGGTGTCTAACGTCAGTACATTTGACTTTACTAACCACGACGACATAGATTAACATTATGACAAAATGTACGAGACAAGTTAACACGATAATAACCGCATTACGCATCTCCGCCTGTAACTAAGCTGTCCTTATGTATTGGCGCCAATTCTATGCACAAAACACTAATCGCATGCTATTCTACCCAATAAATGGTCATTGTTGCTTCCAATTAGTACATTACATAGCGGCGTATTAACAATGACCATTTTAAGAAGTAATATATTTGTTATTTAATTATATATTTAAACGGCGAATTTCTCTGTTACAGTCCTTTGGCAGAAGCAAAGGAAATCGAGCTTTCTTCTTTCTACTGAACTTGAAGACATTCAAGACAATTCAGAAATTGAATAGAGGCAGCAATATTTGTTATAATTTTATCAGGAGATACAATTTTTGCACGTCGAGGAACAATGAAGAATAAAAGTTACCTTTAGAAATAATTTTAAAATGTCTTGAAGAATCTGTGGTAGCCTTGCCATATCAAAGTAAATATTCATTCTGGTAGAAAGACATTGTTGAGGTAAACTAATTGTTTGGTTTTATCGTTTTTCAGATTTATTTTGCCTTACTAATATTAAATTTAAATAATGGCAGTTATAAGTAGTTCTATTGTTTTAAAAATCTGCGGGTATCAAATACGTAAGAGGTCTTCGAAATATAGATCTTTTTGGAACGATAGTGTTGTTTCTAAAAAAATCTTTAAAAATGTTATTTATAACTAAGGCAATTTTGTTTTTCGATTTTTATACATTATACTTTGTTACATTTTCTTGTTCTCGTTATGACTTAATATTAAGTGTGTTGGTTGTGTTACCAAAGAAATTTATCGACTAATACTAAAATTTTATAAAGGGAGATTTGTATTATAACTCAGTATTTCTGTTGAACTATATTATTTTTTTGCATTTGTTACTGTTATTTAAGTTACCTACAAAGTTCAAACTTATAACCAAGCAATATAAAAAACCAAAGAATCTTCCAGTCGATTCTAGCCTTGTAAGAAATAAGTGCCTTGAAAACAAAGTATATATTAAGTACCTAAATTATTATTGTTCATAGTTAAGTTTTTGTAAAAATATTTACCATAGATATAAGTTTGGGCCACCTTGAGCTACTTTGTTATTTCAAGTTAGGGTCGCTGCTGGCAATACAGGAAATAATAAATTTAAATAATAACGTATTTTTGTATGGAGAGTTTTGTTTGCCAAGGATAAAATTAGCAAAATACTACTTATTACGAGATAGCAGGTGTGCCCTGTATGTAACCCTTATAGAGAAATTTTATTTAATATATTAACATAAGCATAATGTTTAAGTGTAAGACCCACCAAAAACTAACGTTGAGAAAACAGTAATTAATAATATAACATTGTAATTTACAAAAACCAAAGAAATATGCCATTCATTTTTATAGTACTTTGCCAAAAATGTAGAACCAAAAATCTACAATTCAATCGTGTTCCTAAAAATGTTAACAAGTCTGGTCTTTATATGCCTTTCCTAAATTAAAGAAATGCAAATATATTTTTTAAAAGTTTAGTGATATAATATTTGTACTAATTTTACTCGAAAGAATATTAATTCTATGTAATATCAATAAATAGATATTACAAATTTGTCTTATAAAGACTTGCCACAATCACGTGCTACTAATAATAATTATACACGCAACAAAACCACACTTAGTCCTGTATTTTGTATCAACTTACCCATTTCTTGTAATACTTCCTAAAATCTTATTCTTTATGTTGATTTCATATGATTGTATTGGTCAGTTTACCGTTTACGTGTTAAATATCAGCCGTCACTTCCAAGACCCAAGCGTGGTCTCCATTAAAATATATCTCCTCTTTTCGCCATCTACTCGATGGCTGGCTGGCCCGCTCCCATCTCAACTTGCTAGCCTGTAAGAGCTACAAAGACCTTTGTTCTCCGTCGAATTGTCTTCATTCTGTCCCTCGTAGAAATGCCGAACTACACTGTAGTTCTTACAACTCACATATAATTTATTTATAATTTTGTTAATAAGTGTACGAATAAGATTCTGCCGTTTTTTGTCAAAACAATAATATTTATTTTGAAAGTGTGATTTTTAAATGATGTGAGACTGTTTGCTGAGCTGTCTTCTAAAGTTCCTTTTGAATTTGAGACGAATCAATAATTTCTCCAAATCTGCATCCTCGTAAATATGATAGGGTTACGTTGTTCTGGAAAGAACAAACTAATTTTCAAGCCAGTTGCCTTCTGCGAATTCTAACGTAAACCTCGTGCAACGCCATCTTTTTCAAAACGGCGGATACTTATTTGTCCCAATAGTTTTGTAGAGCACGGCCAGAGTCCCAGTTAACAGAAGTATGCGTTACCTTTCGTTGAAATTACCCATACCAAGCTGTATGATTTGTCCAACGTGATCGTAGTCTTAAACTATTACTTTATGCATTCTAGATGGAATTTGCGCTGGGACCTTAACCATTTACATTCAGAATCAGTAGTCTAAACTAATCCGGTTGCAGCAGAGTGTGAGACAGGAGGCACCATTAGCTTTGCTGGTTAGAAATTCTTCTTATTGACTTACTGACCAAAGGCCAGTAAGTCTCAATCTAAGTAATATACTTCTAAGACAATGTTTTCCCACCCTTCTTATCACTTTTAAAATTATGATTGAACTATTTTACTCATTACACTAATGAGGCAATTTTTATACCACCTTTATTTGTATCAAGCTTTAGAGGTGATGCCTTAAGTATTTCATAATATAATGTTAGGCTGAATGACCAGAGAATTTAGCCACCTCTTGATACATTGCTGTAGTCATACATTTTAAAAATGGTTGAGGTCAGTAGGGCTGGGATATATATCACTTAAGCCCGTAAACAGTAAAATGTATTAACTGTTTGTTAAGTTACATTCTCATCTCTCAACTTTTTTTTCGTTGGCAAATTAGTTTAGCAAAATTATGTGACCTTAGGACGGAGCAGGATGCAAGTCACAACAGTCCATTTGAAAATCGTTGGGGGAGGTCTATATCCAACAATGGATGTCCTATGGCTGAAATGAGATGACCTAATTGTCTCTCAAATTAATAATAATTTAAAGCATAATAGAGAGTTAATTTCACTGATGGGATCCATGTTGATGAGAAACTGCGAAATTTAACTTTAGTAAGGTCATAATTTTTAATTTAACGTCTTTAATAATTATTATTATATTTAAGAAAATGTCAACTTTGGAAAAATGACGCACAAATGTTAACAATTTTTGATGTCTTTTTATTTTAATAAAAAGAAGTGTGTTTGGTTTGATTTTTTAATTATTGGAATATGCATGTGAATAAATGTTCTTGGTTTAATAATGTTGTAGTTTTTCTATTAATGTTAAGATCCCTTACCAACAATATCCATTAGAAGTGAATTATAGATTTCACTGAAGATATTTTAGATAGGTGAACAGTGCAGTAGCTTATGATGACTATTAATGGAGTTTTTGAGTTTGATTTAATTGTTGCAGGTGAGGTGGATTTCTTTAAAACCATGATGCAAAACATGTTACCGATCATGCCAATGAAGACTAAAAACTACTGGTCGCAGTATGACACGAGCTTCGAGTGTGAAAAATGCAAGAGGAAATATAGGCATAAAAGTACCTACAGACGGCACATAACGTATGAATGCGGCAAGGAACCGATGTTCAAATGCCCATTCTTGGAATGCACTTATAAAGCCTACCAAAAAACTCACACAGACGCTCACATCAAGACGAAACATAAAATAACCGCAATAGAATACAAATGACGAGGTTTGGATGCGTATCGGTATAAAAATTGTGATATTAATTAAATCTTAAATTACAGTGGATCGTTTTATACTTTGATCGAATAACATTTAACAACTTCGGCACTGAAAACAACAAGGTTTTGTAGACTTGCATTGACCGCCAATTCACTTCTAAGTAGTTGTTAATGTGAACAATATTTCTTTTGTTACGGCGAAAGTGAATTTCCTGGCATGAAGTAAGTTTTAATTATAATTGTTTTTAAGTTTCCCTTTTAAAATGTAATTGTTTTCTTTCGCTTAATGAATAATGACCCGTTACTTAGTTATATAGAAAAAAACATCCCACTAAAAAAAGTAATGGTAAAGAAAAGCCCTACGATATTTCGAAAGAAAAACTTGGTGCTTATTTTGAAGTATTGAGATGAATTTTAGCTTAATCATACTTTTAGACTTTCAAAGTAACACTTAAATTGTCGGTTGTTGGAATCAAATCTGTCATTAATTTTACCTCTCAATAAATAGGTTATAAATATGTTAGCATTTTTAATTTTTTTATAAAATAGAAGAAATAACAAAAATACCTAGCACAATACTGGAGTCTTGAAGGTTTTGTCCAGTGAGTGAGGTGCCACCTCACCTTTTATAATAGGTTGGCAACGCACCTCTTTTCTTAGGGTTAGATCTGGAGATCTTAGAGCCCCTCGTACAACCTAGCATCGTTATCATAATCGATTACAGCAGCAGGGCTGAGGGTTTAGTGAGTAGATATCTCCCATAACCGCCGCCTACTTCCAGAAGACGAAGTATATTAAGACTATTTCCTCTCTGTATAAAAAAAGGTGTTTGTGGGCGTCGCGACCACTGTCCCCTTTACAAACCTTCTTTAAAAAATCTCTTTGCTTTAGAATTTCTTCGCTGAAGAATGTCAGTCGAACGCTCAACGATGTTAGTACTGTTCTCCATGGGTGGCACTCCGGTGTATCCGGTTCAAACAAGCGCAGGGTTCCCACCCTTTAGATAGAGCGTTTGCCTTTTAGGAATAATCGGATGTGCAAAATAGTACTTTAATATCTTGTGGTCAGAGGTTCCTGGCCAATTACTCTCACCTGGCTTATAACAATGACTTTCCTTCTTTCAGTTGCTTGGTGATTCGCCATCTGTTACATATGGGACTTTATAATCTAGGTGAAAAGTCATGACAAGTTCACTCCGCTGGGTCAAAAGAACGATTATCGTAAGGGCTTATTTTTATTTATATTTTATAATTCATGAAAAGTACTGGACGTATTTCATAAATGGTATAGTTTGACATTAATTATTACATGACATTTACATGTCATGGTGTTTATAACATAAGTATCTCGGGATATCAGATTTAATTTAGGCCTTAGTGGTTGAAGCAAGTTTTTTTCATAATTTGAATATAAATGATTAAATAGGAAATATCCTATTTTTAACAGGATGAATAGATTACTTTGTATAAGTAAGAGTTATCATAATTTGTTGCAGAACAAAATTCTTAATTCATCGTCTTCGCAGACTTTGCTAAGTGCGGCCAGAATATTACCCAATGTTTGTGTTGTACGCGGAATTAATAATGATCGGAAAAAAATAAGATCAACTCTCAATTATATGATAGCTCTCGGTGTAATGACTGTGGGTTTAAGTTATGCAGCAGTGCCTTTGTATCGAATATTTTGTCAGGTAAGATTTTTCTTTTTTTAGGAAGTGAATTAATATACAGAATTTTGTGGTGTCATGTGAGATAGGTGTAGAAGAAAAACTTATGAGCATTTGAATTTGTATATTTGAAATATGAATTTCAATAGTATTGTATTATTATGTAAGATTAAGCGTCTGTGTAGAATTAGAAAAGCCTAGGAAGTAACATTTTATTATAAATAGGTATTTTTGTCATGCAGTGGCAAGGTAACGGCTTTATTATAAAAAAAATATTACATATTGCTGGTCCTGGTGATAAATGAAAGATGGAATTTAGTTTACATTTTATGCAGTACTTTTATTAAAACATTCCATTTAATTAACTAGGCATATAGCTATGGAGGTACAACGGGACAAGTAGAGCCAGCTGAGACAGTCAGCAACATGAAAGCTGTAAGAGAGCGTCCTGTTAAAGTGCGCTTTAATGCTGATGTTGCTTCCTCTATGCAGTGGAATTTCAAACCGCAACAAGGTGACATTACGGTAAGCAAATAATCATTAATATTATTCCATAATTTTCCATTTTATGTAAAATAATATTCATCCTAATTAAATTGCCTTTTGTTTTGTACTAGTCAATAAGAAGTCATTTGATATATCTATTTGTAGCATTATTATTTTTTTTTTAATAAAATCATTAGTACTTACGTGATTGATTTTCACCAAACTTTTAAATAATGTGATTTAATTTAAAAATGAGCACACCTCTCTCACTTTTTGCTTATCTATACATCTTCACATACATTCATTCATTATTCCTATAAAATGAAGGAACTATTAAAATGATTGACTGATGAATGATGTACTATTAAAACAACTAACTCTTCTAGGTACTGCCTGGAGAAACTGCATTAGCGTTCTACACGGCGCGCAACCCAACAGACAAGCCCGTGATTGGCATCAGCACATACAATGTAATTCCGTTTGAGGCTGGACAGTATTTTAACAAGATACAGTGCTTCTGTTTTGAGGAGCAGATGTTGAATCCACATGAACAGGTCTGATCCGCAACATTATTTGAAGCCTACCACTAATTCGGTATCACGCTCTTTTTACATGCTATATGAAATTCTTATATCTTATTTACATAGGTTAAAATACAAGTGTTTTTAATTTTTCATTACATACATTAAGCAAGCTGAAACATGTTTTCAAACTATTTTACATACTGTTTTTCACATAATCTTGTTTTGCATACCACGGCCCAAGCCTAAAGGCTTTTAAGGCTTTTCTTGTCATCAGGTAGGACTGCAATAGTGTTTGCTTTGTTTTAGGTGGATATGCCAGTGTTCTTCTACATTGACCCCGAGTTCACAGAAGACCCCAAGATGGAGTATGTCGACGAGTTAGTGCTCTCTTACACGTTCTTCGAAGCCAAGCCGGGTCTGAAGCTTCCAGTGCCTTCTTTTGTGAAGTGATAGCATTTCTTAGAGACTGTGAAATCAATAACTGTGTAAATGAATTAAGACAACAAGAGTGCAGTTCAACACCATAGTTTAGTTAAGGCACAAGGATAAGTCTAAGAATCATTGTTATTAAAGTCAAATACTGTTGTTATTTCAACATAATAATTGTTGCTTGACAAACTATTAAATAATTTATATTTTTTAATTGTTACTATTTTCGTATGTAATTACATAATGACAAAAGAGGAATAAAATTACATAATGAAAAACGACCTAAGAGCTTTAGCAACCTCTCCATTCGGTTAAGCAGTCGCAACCGACATACATAGGCCCATCAAAAAAATATTAAGAAAAGAAGATAAGGCGTTAAAACAGGTTTATTGCAGATGTAATGAAGTAGTGACTACGCTTTAATGGCAGCGGTGACGGGGTACCCGCGCCGGAGCCCCATGCACTGGTCGCGGTCGATGAACAGAGTGGTGCTCTTGTTGCGCAGGTCGGCCTCCAGCGACGCGCGTACCCCCAGAAGCGTCTGGTGCGTGCCCTCGGCGGTCGCGATCTTGGAGCGGAGAGTCTCCATCGTCTCCTGCAGGTCGCACACTTCCTTCACAAGTCTGCGAAGTTATAACAATCGTCATTACAATCTGCTTGTGGTCGTGACGTCACAGGCGGATTTAACATAGCCATCAAAATTATATTTAGTACGCTACTACGCGTGCATGAGCTCTCATTTATAGAAGTATCATAGTTATATTGCTAACTTCCGGTGGTTATATTCTCTTTCTTCTTCCACATTCGTACACGTTGTCGTTACGGATACTTATTGAGTCTTAAAACATCAAAAAACCTACCAAACGATTTTTTGGAGTTCGCAGGTATATCTACAGAACCTGAGGTTCCTGACAAAATTCATTATTCGCAGCTGGAGAGTACGGCGCAGGAGAAGAGTGAATGGCGATCTCCCCCAACCCCTTCAGCTGTGACTGTGACAGTATATGGTTGAGTTTGCCGTCAAGTGCTGTAAAGGCCTCAGGAAGAAGCGCGCAGTGCTTTCGTAAAGACTTGGAGAGCTGTAGCTCCACCCCAACGAGGTCGTCAAGGTTCTACGCCGTTGGAACTAGGGTAGTCGTAAGGCACAGAGAGGAACACCGTGGGGATCTAGCCGGTGCGAGTCCCGACCCAGAGTCCGTTCAGCACAAAATGTAACGTAGTACCTGGTCTGCGCATGGTCGCGGCACTTCTCTAAGTGCGGTCTGCTGGTGCGCGCCTGCAGCCGGCTGTGAGCCACCTTCATGGGCTGCAGTTTGTCTTCTATCGCTTTATTTAGTAGCTCCAACGTCTTCTCCACGTCAAATATCTCTTGCTGAACCTGAGAACACGCACGTTTTATACGATAACCAGTTGATCGTGCTCGGTGTCGCGCGGCTGATCTGAATCATATCATTTATAACTTTACTATATTAATAACACCAAGGATTATCACAGAAGTGAGTGGTACCAGCTTGCTTCACGCTATATACTATCACTGCGCGCGCTCTCGAATACCTTGTGCAGGTGGAGCTGCAGCTTGTTCTTGATCTCGATGGTCTCGGCGATGCGCCGCGTGAAGGCGCCGTTGGTGTTGCTCCACTGGTCCCAAATCTCGGTGGCGGACACGTTGATCAGGTTCTCGGTGTCGGACAGCATCTGCACCGCCTTGGCACGCTCGGACTGCGAGCGCTGCAGCGTGGCGGCGCTGGCGGCGGCCCAGCGCTGCGCGTCGCACACCGTCGGGTCGTAGCGCTCGATGCCCGCGTAGAACTGCAGACCCTGCGCCCACACAAACCGCATCAATACACACACAAATACAATATATTATCCCTTTCGTACTAATGTTATGTTTGTACAACATATTCATATATCTGCTCAAGACGTTTGTCGAAATTGTAGTGACGAGACACCATCGACCTTCATCTCGAGCTGGAATGTGCATAAAATGAAAGCTATTTCAACAGAGGTGAAGTTGGACACTATACCTTGGAGAAGTTGTTGAGCTGGTGGCACATGTTGTCGATGCCGAGCGCGTACTCCTTGTTGCGCATGTCACTCTCCAGCTCGTGCTGCGTCGCGCGACAGTTCTTCGACTGCTGCCTCACCTGAATGAACCAACTGTATAAGTAGACGCAACGTTAAGCTTGGTGTAAGTTATTTTAATATTGTATTTTAAGAGTGGTTTATTTTAAAAGTTTATATAAAATAAATATTTTAAATAAGATTACGAATAATACACTCATCAACAATAGTAAGCAAAGTCCTGGGAGATAACGTATATAACAGCAATAGTTTAGACACAGCAGACGCCAAACAGTTTATGGGTATAATATTATTATGTATATTACTATATATTTATATAATAGCGATTTGGAAGTGGCATTCTTTTTCTTGAAGTCTCAAGACGGAACGCAAAGACCGGCTATAAGCCGAGAAAAGGCAAACCTACACATATATTTGCCATGTATATATTATTACCATTTGGGCAAAATATACAAGTACCTACTTATGAAAAAAGTGATCACCGTCGTGCGTGAACCCACGCAGGCACAATCCAGTTTCAGCAGTAAAGTCATCTTTTCAATAGGAAATTAGGTTAAAATTAAGGAGATGTTTTGAGCTTGTATGTTCTCACAGAATACTTTGTGTGTGAGGTCGGGGAACCAACACGTGGACGCATGAATTATATGGGAACACCCATAAGTTGAAGTCATGATTCTTTCGAGTTTATGGGGAGGTAGAACTAAGTAACACAACAAGGTGTATTTACTCAGCTTAGATTGTTCACTTTACCTTCTCCAACATGTTGCGGAACTTGTCCTGGCATTCGCGCAGGATTGCCACCTCTTTGAGTAACGACTGTTCCACGGTGTCGTGCACTTGTTCCAACCCTGCGAAATTTGACGGACGGAAGATTTTTATACTTGCATCGTATCATTCTAAATCACTAAAACTAGAAGATATCTAGTCGTTAACATAATTTTTAAATGGCAACGTAAGCAAACTATGTCTACAATTGCAGAATGAATTGTATTACTGAAGTGCTACGACCTTACAAAACATCGGTATTTAGTAACTATTATCTTGAAAAACAAAAGGTGTCAATATATATCAAGTTTCTTACTATTAGCAATCTCCCATTTTCAACCGTTTTTAATGACTTTTATTTGAAAACTGGTGTTCAGATTTGCTCCAATTCCGATAATGGGATCCATGAGAAAACCATATAAGTCTTAAATTTGCATTAGGTATGTGCGCGACAGGCTGAATATCCCAGTGTCACGCCATTATAATTATTCAATGAAAAATGATAATTAAATATGAAAACAATGTTAGGTACCTTGTCTCTTCTCCCGGTGGTAGAGACACTCCTGAACTATATGCAGAGGACCCTCTATGCCGGCGACGGCCCTCTCCAGCTGTCGCCGCGTGTCGTTCAGCTTTTCACATGTCGCCACCAGCCGATCCATTTCTATCGCCACCTATACACTCTCCTTATTTAGTAGTACTATTTTAAGTCTTACTACCAGTGGAACTGCAGTCCTTTAAAAATATGCTAATTGTGACTCTACGAACGTTTTTTCGAGTGAGCGACGACAGAAAACTGAGAAAAGTTTTGGAATGGAGACCACACATAGGTAGAAGAAATGTAGCGCCGTCCCTCCAGATGAACCGACAACCTTATAAGTAGTATATGGTGGAAGGCAATGTCGAAGGCTTATTTCCAATGGATAGACACAAGCTGAAGATGATGACACCAAACAAGATTGGATAGGTCCTTGAAATACACCGTAGGGGTTACCTCATTCCGCCAAAACGTGGTGTCGGTGATACGTTCGCCTATTTTCCTGCCGGAGTCCCGCTGGCCTTGCGCGCCGATTTCATCGGTTTCCCTATAAAAATAACAATATAAAAAGTGACGAAATGCACTTCTTGAATGATCTGATCTTTATGTCAGTGGTTAGAGGTTCAAGCTAAGCGAACCTAAGTTTCATTGCATTTGAGAGGTGGCAGAGATCACCACTCAAATACTGTTGCTGCCAGCCTATCAAGAGTAGGTATTTCATAAAAAAGGTCGGTGGTTGGCCCTCTGATTTCATTTTCTAACCCACACGACACCCTTCCACGTAGATTAGGGATTTATTATTTTACAAATCTGAAACGTCAATACGTAAATGTATTTGTTATTATAATTTAGTAACTTACCTTAGCATTTGAAAAGGATATTCCAATTGCATTGTAACAAAGCAATTAGCATAAAGAAATAGATGCACATTAACTTCTTAAAATACCAGATCCCGTTGTCCACGCGACCGTGTATCCTACACGGTCAGACAGAGCAGTTTAATACTTACCGCAGCATCCTCATGATGTCATTGCGAACCCTCTCAGAAAAATTCCGCTTCGCGTCGGACTCGTTGTAATTGCGGATGCTGTTCTGATTCCACTCGTGCTGCGTGTAGCGCGTGTAGAGCGCGGCGCGAGCTGCGTGCTCGGGACTTCGGTCGAACCCAGTGACAAGGTTGGGGAAGCGGAGTGGTTCCGCCGCCATACCCTCGGACGTATAACAAGGGTCGACCATAGTGTTTGTTATTGGTTGTGAGGGCCTACGGAAACAATCGTAATAAGCTTTGAATACCAAACCACACCAACCATAATGAAATAAAGAAAATCAAATAAAATAATAACATTCAATTGTTACAAAAAAACGATGTCACAACAGTGTATCCCTGGAAGGCAGATCAGAGGTGAAAATAAATCCAAAGTCATTCGATGTGTCTTTTCACAAGATATTTAATTGGAGCAATACAGCCGATGGAACTTTTAGTGGTCCAGTGAACTGCTTAGTAGCGTTCATTCCACCATTTGAAATACCTCATATTAGACCTAAACTACCCAATCCTATTATAGAATCAAACGAACTCAAGGTAAAATGAGGACAACGTGTACACCGGTTGAAAAAAAAGGTACATTTGGTGTAATTTTTTTTTTGAGGAGGCCTCTTACACGATTTCCCCAGAAAACTCACATGGGCGTGACTTCTATTTCCTCGTAGCCCATAATAGGCCTCCATGGGTGCTTCTTTGGCGTATGGAAGCAATAACCTACTTGAGGCGGAACGCTCGGAGTACTCCCAGTTGGTTTTACTGGACTCCATTGCTGAAGTTGCTGTAAAATTTATAATAAACATTTATTATTTGCTTATGAATTAATTTAACAAATTCATTAACATTCATTTTTAATTTATTTATTAATTCCATACCGTACACATGGAAACTTCTTTTGCCATTATGGTAAAATTATAAAAAATGTAAAATGAAGGCAATAAATTGAAAGTACAATAAAATGAAACTAAATCATCTTAATAGAATTCAAAATTAAAACAATATGGATCAACAATTTCAGAACCACCAACACCGACATTTAAAAGATCGTTCAAAAATATTGTTATAATTGTAAGATGTAACTTTTTGGTAATATTTAGGTGATTTTCCAGTACAAAAATTCACTTCGTAAAAATTCGTTCCCGTTGTCTGGTAATGGGTGCACCACATTTGGGCCCTAATAAGATTGACGAAAAACGGTCTGTCTACCCCGCTAGAATTAAAAGGACGTGAATGCTTAGATACATTTAGTATTCTTTCTCTTAATTATTTGTGTTTGTTATTAGATATAGAAAGATTATGCAACTTAGTTTTTAGACTTTTATTATATATTCCTTAACAAACGGTACGATTTATAACAACTGACAGGTAAAAACACTAAATAATTTTGCTTACATTATTTGAAGTTTATTTAAAAATAAATTGAAAAAGTTGGCAGACATGGACGATTGTCAATTTGTTTAAATCTGACATTGACATTGGTAACTTCATGTTTTGTTATGGTAATTGTAATTGGTAATGTTTTTTGGTGGAGTTCTGAAGTGAATACAGTAATACACTTTTATTAGACATCTGATAACGTCGAATTTGTTGCTAGTCTTAGTTAAAGTAACCGTGAGTTATAATGAGCAACGTTCCTGAAAACGCGCCTAACCGTAAGTTCTAGTTTTTATCGTAGCTTTTCGTAGTAGACAACAAAACAAATATATTGCTTTTTCTTTTATATTATAGATTGTCCTGGAACTCAGAGTGATGATGCTGGAAAGGCTTCAGCTTGTGCTGGTTGTCCTAACCAGAATATTTGCGCGTCTGGTAAGATAGACTTTGAGCTTTCGAAACAAGTTATTGAAATGTTTCGCAATCATTGTATTGATTAAATAGATCTAAGTGAACAACTTATTTGATGATTTTAAATATACATCTCATATTTTTAGTACTTTATTCATCCGAAACAATATTATTAATGTTCTTGAAACTGTATGTGTTCTAGTTAGTCAGTATTTTATTGTAACTTGTAATCTTTACTTTTAATGATCCTCTATCACTCCAGTTTACGAAACTGTTTACGAAATCTTTACTATTCATGAGAATGTGACTTGGATATATGAGGTGTTTTCCTTTTTAAATTATATGTAATTTACCACCACCCAAATGTGTAATTACAATACAAACATGAGGACCCATCACCCAGAGGGCTGGGCAGAGATCATGGATATTGTATGATACACATATAGGTAAGGTCACACACATCCTGGCACACCTCTTTTAGTTCATTCCTTGTTTTATTCATACATCTGCATCCATTACATGATACATGCTTCATGTCACCATTGCAAAGAGATGTAATGTAATAAGCTATCATCAAGGTAGTACTACATGGGTGTTGAAATAGCAGAAACTGTTGAATAGAGAAGGTATGGTATTGTTATAAAAATATCTTATACACCATTGGGTAACATTTGTATATAATACATAATGAGCATTGTAGTCTTTTGTCTAGTTTCCTAGTCAAGCTGATACACTATTTACTGAGAGCTTAATATTTACATAACTTGTTAAGCTCATTATGTGCATAAGCTTAATATATAAAATTTCTTTAGGAACAGCAGCCGGACCAGATCCTGCAATAGAATTAATAAAGAGTCGCCTTTCAAATGTGAAAAATAAGATACTAGTGCTGTCGGGAAAAGGTGGTGTAGGTAAAAGCACTGTGACCTCTCTACTTGGACATGGACTAGCTGCAAAGTATCCTGATAGCAATGTGAGTTGAAAACCTTACTTCATAGTAAATACTTCGTTAGTTCTATGTTATAATAGAGGAGAAATAATGACTACATTTAATAACAACTGCCTCTCATTAAAATATCCATACATCAAGAAAATATCCATAGCATTCCCAAGGAATACTATCGCACTTACTAGCAAAATGTAGAAGTATCTTCAAAATGTTCATTTTTGTTGTTAATTCTAGAAGGAACATTCATTAACAGGCTGTCTCTTCCATACAATACTCTGGTAACTGACAACTTAATAGATGTGATACACTTTGCAATAGCTTTGGTAGATAAGAAGGTCATTACTTACAAGCAACATGCAATAGATTATGCAATAATGCATGAGTTATGGGAGGTGTGAATTATAATCTGTGTGTTGTGTTACATTTTCTTTGAAATAAAGACAAGTATTTTGAAATTGTATATTCCAAATTGGTTAGTCAGACATACAGCAGTCTTATGTTGTTTAAGTCCACTTTTCAACACAGATGATCAAAGTAACATTATAATGATATACTCTGCCAATAACATTGATGTGCACTATTTTTAAATTGAATCTTTAATTAATTTGTTTTAAAGCTTTCTGCTTCTACCATATTTCTAAGTTACAATTAATGGGTAGTTCAGAATGTGAACCCTTTTTTTGTTGATTCTGTCTTATCTAAATTAGACTTATTTGTTATGGACTGAACCCCTAGGTGAGAATCAATATTACACATACAGAAATTTTAAGTTGAACTTCAAGGGAGACATCAAAAAATTCAATATAAATTGTATATTTACAATCATGGAATTTTGGAATTGTGGAGGGTTTTATCTTTTTGATATTGTAAAAAATATTAATTAATTAAAATATTGAGTTGAAAAATTCTAAAACAGCATTAAAAAATTTATAATGTTGGTAACTTATTTTTCCACATATAGGAAATGTTCAACATACAAAGTTCTAATTTATGTTTTCGAGTTGTGCAAGTGAAAACGAAGGATTGGCGAGAGAGGCACTTAGCGTGCTGAGACTAAAGCTGTATAGAATAAGTTTATTACGCTATTTAAGTTACAATAAGATGAAAGTTCAAAAAGTTACAGATGCCATTGTCACTGTCAAATCCCCATATTTGTCTGAACCTCTAATGCTTGTATGGTTACTAGCGATAGAGGTGCAGACTAAGTGACCAAAGAGCTATGCCACATCTCAATCCAGTGAAGTATTAAAAGCTTTTCTGGATAATTTGTGTAGTTCAAATGAGCAAATGTGGTTTAAATTGTTACTTGGAATGCGAGATCAATTGTTGTTCACAAGATTCAGTTAAATTAGCCCTTAATTATCAAGTTTGCCTAGTTCTATTAGTTAGTTCTAGTTTGTGTTAACATTTCTACGATCGGTTGCGACAATTCATACAGTTTAGGAAATTAATTAATCTAAAAATTAAAAAGAATGTACTTCACCCTGTTGTATCTGGATCTCCTTTCGTGCGAGTTTCCAAACTCCATTTTAAAGGTGAGTTAAATATTTCACGGAGACACGCGTATCGATTGCCGGTGTTGGCGGGACATGCGAATGGTTTCGCAACGGCCTACGTCGGCACTGCCTGGCACAGGCGCTGGTAACCTCCACACTAAAGGATATAATATAGGTCACCTGCATCTACTTATGTACTATCGTCAGTTAGTTATCCAATATTTTAATTTCTGCGTTATTATAGATCAAAATAAATTATAGCAATAAATTTTTCAACGAATTAAATACTAGGACTTAAGGAGTTAAACATAGTATATATATATATATATATATATATTTATGGTATAGTATCACGCATTGTATTGCCGACTGGCTTAGCTTTTCTGCCGTGGTATCCAGAAATGATGATATTCTGAATGCAGCATGCCATTGATGTATTACAACCGGCTTAAAAAAAGGAGGGGGCTTTCAATTAGTCTGTTTGTTTGTTTGTTACCTCATAACTTTCGACTGAGTGAACCGATTTTAATGATTCTTTTTTAGTTGACAACTTCAGTTCTGACAGCGGCATCCACGAGGAAACTATATGTCTTAAATTTGCATTAAGTATGTGTGCAGCAATTGGACAAATTCTATTTCGTAATATTCCTATTCTATTTGAAGTCTGTTTTTGTGTTTCCTCGTAAACAAATATAAATAAATAAAGATAACTCTGCCGGCAATTACAACCGGGAGCTCCGAGCAGCGGTCTGCGCGACCCTCAGTCGTGGTTCAATACACGCCGTAGCACTTTACTTATGTAAAGTATTAATAAAGTATCCATGTCTGTGACGCACGCGAGATGTGCGACCGGCGCCTTGAATACATAAATGCTAAGTGTGTCAGTACCAGATCATTTGTCAGTACGCGAGTAACCTCTATTACAGGAGGAGATACCGATACGAGCAACGTTAAGATTATACATTTGTACATGTCCTACTGTTGCGCGGGCCTTCTTTGTAAAGAAAGCATAAAGGCAAGGCAAAATAAAGCAAAAGTCTGCAAATCGTAAGGTCGTAGGTTCGAATTCACCATTCGACTATTGACGTGAACCATCTCCTAGCACAAGCTTAAACTTACTTGGAATAGTTAACAAGAACGTTAGTCATATTTCTGAAAAAAGAAGAACTTTCGATAAAAAACATGTCCGTCACGCGGCCCTAGTGGGGATTGGACACATCTTTTCGAAAAAAAGTCTAACGCAAAGAATTTCGAAAAGATCTCCACTTTAGGGCTCGCTCTGGTCACATCATTTCTTAAAATGAAATCATCCTATATTTTAACCAACTTCACAAAAGGAGATTCGTAATTCGTCCGTATTTATTATATTTGTATTATCACACCTCTATCATTTATGAACTGATTTTGATTTTTTTTAATGAAAGGATTTACTTTGAATTGGATTCAAAATTGATTTTGTGGTCACGGGACATTATGTTCCTAAGCTATACCAAGGAACTCTTAAGTCGAACTCGTATGGAAGCATGGTAGTTGATTGAAATATTAATAAGCCTATACATTCTTAAACTAGGTAATTACTCCTGACAAATGGAGAAAGCAAAAGAATGCAGACGCCAGAAATTCGTAAAATCATTTCAAAACATGTTTCACATCAGATCCATCAAGGTTAGTTTTTAAAATGAGACCTACAATTCTTTGACGATAAACACACCACGAGACAAATATTTTCTGGACTGAAATAAAAACAGTATTAAAATGATCATGTTCATTTCGCGTTTGACTAATGGATATGTATGCAGTATATGTAGTTTATGTGTATGTTTGTAATGGTACTAGACATTTGGCAGGTCGGCATTCTGGACGCCGACATCTGCGGCCCCAGCCAGCCGCGCATGATGGGTGTGCGCGGCGAGCAGGTCCACTACTCGGGCTCTGGCTGGTCGCCCGTGGTAAGTTGTCCCGCGCTCAAGCAACTCCACCACTAAACCACTAAATTTAAATCTGTACGTGTCGTACAGTGTCTTCACGAATTGTTCCATGATCGCTCAGCGCATTGTAACCCATTTCATTACATTAAGAAACA
Source organism: Meandrusa payeni (assembly GCA_029286785.1). NCBI lineage: Eukaryota > Metazoa > Arthropoda > Insecta > Lepidoptera > Papilionidae > Meandrusa > Meandrusa payeni. The sequence goes on from JAGSMX010000039.1 coordinate 460,672, forward strand.
AAGAAAATCATAGCTTGCTACTAAGTAAGTGGTGAACTTAACAATGTACACTGGGCGCGAATTTGTAAGTCATTTGGAATTAATAATCTAATTCAGTGATTCCCAACCACAGTGCCGCGGCACTTCTGTGTGCCGCCAAATTTTGCAAATATATAATAATGTTAATATTATTACATTTTATCATTTAAAAACAAAAATATTTTTAACATGAACATATATTATTATTTCGTATATTTTTGTCATAAACTATTTATGCAGTGTGTTGTAGTAAGTAAATAATTCTAATTTTATCTTTTTCTTTGTGTGCCGCCAAATTTTAAAATCGTTAAATATGTGCCGCAACAAAAAAAAAAAGATGAGAATCACTGCTCTAATTAGCACCGTGCAACTAAGAATGATCTCTTGATCAGTGTAAAAGCTACCGACCGAGACGTGGTTTGGTTCTCTCGGGCGACCTCGGAACGGAACGCTTACGGGTAACATAGTAACAGCCCGGCTGCGGTTACCCCTCATCGGAGGGATAGAGGTTCAGACTAAGCGACTATGCCATGCCACCTCTAAATCGGTGGAACAGTAAAAGTCAGCTTTTCTGGACAGTCTGTGTAGTTCGTCAAAAAATATGAGATAACAGTTAGTACAAAATCGGGACACCCAATCACTATGTAAGTACGTAAATGCGTCGCCTATTGGCCATTGTAATGGTTAGGTTGCGCAATTGTCGAGTTGTCAACGGTAACGCAACGTTCAGATGTGAACACTGGCATGCCCTATCTTATCTTTCGATGCTCGTCGGTCGATACATAATTATCTGTACTTTTATTATCACCCAATTTTTTTTTCTCCAATCTTATTAACATTCTTGTTAACCATTTCAAATAAACCTTGTGTTAGGAGATGGTTCACGTCAATAGTCGTTAAAAAAAATTGGGAGCCAAATCTTGGAACTTGTTCAGTAAACTTTTAATTACACTAAATAAGTAGTACACTAAATGAAAATAAATTTCTTACTTAATAAATATTTATTAATGCGCACAATGTGCACGCATCCGTTTGGAAAGTTTGAATAAGTCTGGTTTGTACGTTGTGCCAGAGCCGCACTTAAGGAGCCAAAGAGCTGCGGCTCTGGAGCTGCACTTTGCCGACCACATTGCGCTATTGACGCTTTAGAAAAGATGTCCATGACAAGGTCCAATCGTGTATAGGGCACACTGATGACACAAGTATATCAGGAGAAAGAAGGAAAACAAACTTTATATGCACATGTAGAGTGAATGATTTAGACAATAATATATGTTTTTAAAATAAAATTTCTTTACGCATCCTTCTCTTGTGGAGTAAGGTGGCGAAAGCGTTACGAAAATTGTCATCGGGCGAGGGTGGAATGGTTAATAAGAATGTTAAAAAAAATAATAAAGGTAGTAAGAGGGAGAGTTACATTTAGTGTATCTAAGACACAGTGTAGTATTGTCTGTATCACACTGTAGGAGCATTTTCTATCTCACGTGAACAATCGTGTATAATAGCAGCTCTTTTCGTTCTTTATTTTTTTATGTTGTTAGTTGCAACAAATGGTCTAACGATGACTCACTTTATTTCTTAGACATGACGCAAGACGACATCTTTCCGATGTCTTCCTCCTTCTCCACTCATCTCTCAAATAGATTTAGAGTACCGTCTGCGAAACCCTAAAGTCGTAACGTCGTCGTCGAAATAGAAACGAACACATCTACCATGAATTATATGTGTTAAGACATAATGAGTGTTTGTGTTGGCAGTACGTAGGGGACAACCTCTCCCTGATGTCCATCGGCTTCCTGCTGGGCAGCCCGACGACGCGGTCATATGGAGAGGGCCGAAGAAGAATGGCAAGTATTGCTTCACTGACAGCGGCTGCCATGCCACAGTGCGCGTTTGCCATCCATTTTGCCCAAAACTATTTTCTTCTCCAGACAGTGCTTTGAAGACCGCGTAATATGATCAAAGTAGTTGGCTTGTTGAGGGCCCTTTAGCCGGCATATTTTACATTTCTACCGTACATCTCGGCGGAAATCCAAATTTCATTGACCCTATCTTAATACTTGGCATTCCACGACCGTACATTTCTCGCAAAATTTTCTTCCACGCACTGTGATCCTGTAAAATCACCATTCACCAGCGGTGTTCAATCTTTACGATTTGATGACCTTCAAGAAACGAGCGTACTCCTATCTCAAAGGCCGGCAACGCACCTGCAGCTCCTCTGGTGTGATGGATGTTCATGGGAGACAGTGATCACTTAAGTTCAGGTGAGCCGTGAACTCGTTTGCCCCTTTTCCTATAAAAATCAGATCAAATCATATAGTCGTAGTTTCAGGTAGAGTCGTTGGTTCTCATGGCGCAATGGTTGGTCTTACGACCGAGTTCGGCACTCAACTACACTATTCAGTATCAAATAATGAACTATTTAATTTAGTCGTGTGTATTGAAGTATGCAGAGTGTTGTGCAGGCATGATCAAGCAGTTCCTGAGCGAAGTGGAGTGGGGAGACCTGGACTACCTGCTTATCGATACGCCGCCAGGTGAGACGCATAACATCAACATAACTTAGTTTAGCTGTCTTGTCGAGACATTTTATTTTACTATTTAAAATAATATTTAAGGCGATCGCGATTTAGGTATTGTAAATAGTAAATAACAAAATCGTTTAAATACTTTTATTATAAACATATAAAAAGGATGATTCCTAGTAACATATACAAACTATCGAGTATTTTAATAGAACCGCGCTTTGATTCGCGCCTTGGAGTTACGATGTTGTGACATCCAGTGCAGGGTGCAGGCCAACGTTCCCACGCAGGCAATCGATAATTAAAAAAGTATAAAAAGAAAAAAAAATTATGGTGCAAATTTGGAGTGGTGTTGTGTAGTTATGATGCTTGTGCGGGCAGGTACGTCAGACGAGCATCTTTCTGCGGTGCAGTACCTGTCGGGCGCGGAGCTAACTGGCGCTGTGGTGGTCACCACGCCGCAGGAGGTGGCGCTGCTGGACGTGAGGAAAGAACTGCAGTTCTGCGAGAAACTTGGCGTCAGGGTGCTCGGAGTGGTGGAGAACATGTCGGTGTTCGTGTGTCCCAACTGTAAGGTCAGTGACAAATATCGAAAGAGGTGTGATGAAAATCTGTTACTTTATTCCATTAAATTGCCCTTCTTTTAATATACTTTGTTCACATGCCCCATTACATCTTCAATATTCATATCTTGATAGACTACGTGAGTCTTTCGTTTTTATTTTTCGTTCTATATATCTACGAATGCATGCCGCTTACAACTGGTCCTTTTGGGAATTAAACCCAGATTAAACTGTTAGTAAATGGCTCATCACTAAATAAATACACTAGGAAGGCAGCCAACAGAGAGGAATGCCGATGTGTGGCTTCCTTGATACCGACGATGTAGTAGAGGGGTGACCTGTATCCAGAAGTGTATGTCCTACGGCGGAAACGATGATTATAATACTTTGCCTACTATGGTAATATAATGGTATAACATTCAGAGCCGCAGCGAGCTGTTCCCGGCGACGACGGGTGGCGCGGCGAGCATGTGCGAGGAACTGGCGGTGCCGCTGCTCGGCGCTCTGCCCCTGGACCCGCTGCTGGCACGCTCGTGCGACGCGGGCGAGAGCTATCTGCAGCTGCCCCCTACGCCCGCTACTGCAGCCCTGCACCACATACTAGACAGTAGGATCACATTCTTATCACATACTTACCATACATATTGCTTTATGAAAACAAATTAATAATTCGTTTATAAGAAAATAATACATGCACCTCGTCTGACCCGATATTATATTATCTTACGTTCAATTTAGTATTATAAAACATACAGAGACTGATAAATACCTTTTTGTTACAGAAATCGTGGCAGCTTGTAAGAGCGCATCCAGTTGAATTTTGTTGTTAATTTATTGCTCCGAGCACTATTTACTTAATTGTTACTGTATAAGTTCAAGCTGAAACATAAAAGCCGTGTGTGTCGCTGCTGTGGTCTCTAATGATGTTGCTAGTACAAAATAACGTGATGAGTTTTTATTTTGTTGCTCGAACTTTACAATCAAATATATATCTTTATAAGCTAGTCAGTAATTGAAATTGTAGAGAAATGTTATATTAAGAATAAAAATATCAATAATAGACATTATTTAATTTAAATTTCCTTCGCGCAAAAAATATCTTCTTAAAATGCAATATCTATGTGCGAAAACTCCATCCTTCATTTTTACTTTTAAAATATTCCATGAATTGTATTATATGCAAACTATAGTTAGTACAAACTTACTCCAATTACAAAGAAAATATTAATATTATTTACAGCATGTGGTACAACCAGTACATTTTTTCTAAAATTATTGTTTTGAAATAACATTATTCTGAATGAATCTATTTTGTCATAACACAAAGGTGATTTATATAGAATAGACTAAAGAAGTAATGTTCTTCAAAATGTACCAGTTACACTACGACTACAAAAACATTACACAACTTACAACTAAAAACCTTGGCCCTATGTTTTTTTCTCCACTTCCATTACTCATTTAAACATACATCTTTCATAGATAAACACGAAACATTAGATCTTTGAAAAAATCTGAATAAAGTTTTTGCAATAGATATCATATGCTTATTTCGTTTGAATATTTTTTTTGCACAACACAATAGATTATATCATGTGACAATTTATTGTGACAGTTGACATTTAATAGCAAATGACAATTTGTTGATTACTGATCGGGGCAAAAATTTAAAATTAATCTAAAAATTGAAAAATACAAATTAATTTGCCAAATTGAAAATTCTGTACTTAAACCAATAACATAAGCAATACATTTCAAAATGATATAGTATTATTGCTTGTGATATTGCATCATTTTAATACAAAGAAGTATTAAAATGATGCAATGATGAGTATCATACTCATTTATCGTCTTGATTACTAGAATAATATACAAATATGCCTTCCCATGAAGAAGAAGATAAACCTTGCAGAGCCTGCAATGATTTTAAAACATGGACCAAGAAGCAGAAGTCAAAAAAAGAAGCAATTAGTCCGACAACAAGTGAGCCGGTAAGGTTATAAAGATAACACGAAATCTTATGAAATGTTTTTATATAAATAGGTACCTATTTTTTATTTATTTAAGTAAATTCATGTCTAAATTTTAAGCTCTAATAAATGTAAAGAAAAAGTCGAGTATTAAACAATTTAAAATAATAGAAGTTGTAAGATCTTATTAAATGATAATTTGCGTTATGTAATATTCATTAAATGTTATTTTTGTTTTCTAATACGATACTTACCCTATGTATGTACTCTTTATTTTATTTAAAATGGCACTGGTTTTTATATATGTTTCAGCCTGAATCAAAGAGGAAGGATTGCCCATTAGATAAAGATGAGCTAGGTACATCTACCTGGGGTTTCCTACATTCGATGGCGTCATACTACCCAGAAAAGCCCACATCATCACAATCAAATGATATGGAAAAATTTTTCAACCTTTTTGCAGACTTTTACCCATGTGAGCCATGTGCAATAGATTTCAAAGAAGAGTAAGTATTTGTGCAAATTTCTATGGTCATCTTTTAGAATTCATCTTTCATTATCCATATTGTGTGTGTCCATCAAAATGATTCATAAGACCTTGTAAATAGTGAATGCCTAACCCTACTAATGCTTTGTGGCAAAGATTGGAAAAAGATCTTTTAAGTAAAGGCCTCGGCCAAATTGTTCGCTGTGCTGCATACATTTAAAATGATTTGTAATAATTATGGGTGACTTTTGTAGTTAATATACAATACATTAATGTTGCATGCCAGAATTTTATATTGATTTTTGCATTATAACATTTTGTTATTAACCTGTTCTCATGTCCTCACAGTAAGACTATCTGACAGAAACCTCCATCACCCTTTAACTTAAAATTAAATAAATTAACCAGAATTGGTTCAAGTTCTTGGCCTTATGTTGATTTGAGCCTCTATATGATTCTGCTATTTCTGCACCCCATTGTGGTGGTTGATAGCACCAAGTATCATGAAATCTTTGTTACATCACATCATATACATCTTTAAAACACAAGTTTCATACTATTTTTACAAGGGTGGCTGACTTACTATTCCTGAACTGTGTATGCAATGAATTCCTCCTTATTCCTCCACTTCCTACCTTATTACAAAATGGCAGTTAAGTTAGGTGCAAGCAACTGAAAGGCAGATGAAATAACTGCATGACTTAGCTCATGATTTAAATGGGATTTCTGAAGCATTGCTAGTGATCAGCAAGATTTTATAAATAATATCCCTTGCAGTATGTTACTGGTAGAAGTGATTCAGGTAATGAAACAAGGTTTGTAATCAAGAACCTGCTATAGAGTCAAGTCATTGAATTGTTAGACACCTTAGGGAACCTAGCTACAGAGCATTGTTGATATGAAATGTGATAGCACATAAACACATTGAAAATAAAATGCCAAACAATTGCTGTCACTCCCACCTTACAGTTAGACAGTAAATAACATTACTTATTTGGTAAAATGTTTCAGCATGAAAAAACACCCACCAAAGACAAAATCAAGGGATGAATTAGCAAAATGGCTTTGTGAAAGACATAACACAGTTAATGTTAAATTAGGGAAACAAGTTTTCGACTGTAGCAAGGTGCACGAAAGATGGCGCGATGGCTGGTCGGATGGTTCCTGTGACTAGTATTACACTTTACAAACAATCATAAATCAACAAATGTCACTATGTAATAAGGTTTTCAATTCAATAATCCTTTACACATTTGAATGACATATGCAGTTATTTCTTCTTGAAGTTATTTGAATAGTACATGTGTAGATATAGTGAGAAAAGATTATCCCTCTTAATTTTTCAGATAAGTTCGTATTTATCGTATTCTCTCAAATAGCTCCATATTAATGGATATGAAAATGTCACTTATTTAATAAGATTTTTCATTAACATTATGATTGTCATCATATTCCAAAAAAGATCCGAGTTTTCCCGAAGGAAAATAATTTCTCACTACATCTATAGTGTTGAGCATGTTCTATGCCTATGCAGTATTCAAATATGCACTTTATAAAATCTACTTTATATATTTGTGACCAGAAATTTAACTGATAATCTTTTATGATAGTAATATTTGAAAATAATAAAAGTTCATGTCTATAAACCGAATGGCATCTCATCTCATCTCACCCGAGAGGAAAAGGGGGTTCGCCTTGTGCAGTTATTCTAATTGCAATAACATCATGATCCGAGGGCACCCCAGAGGGTCAAACACAACTCGGTGGGTAGTTTTTTTGGGATAACCATTAGTTGCAAAGCCCGAACTGGTTATATATGTGCTAAAACCAAATATAATCCTTAAACAGGCAACTTTATATTTATCTAGCCTGATAAGGATGTCCATTTTGCACATGTAACACAATTTTTTTTATTACTAGTATTAGTAGCAAATGTAAAATGAACTCGTAACTAGTCTAGTCGGGCTAGTTTTACTAACAAAACATTTGTTTTTAACATATGGGTAAGGGATTATTGTACACCATTGTTTTAAATTATTCATCAAAATCAACTGTTTGTTACCAAGTTTTATAGAGTATTTTAATAATTTAGTAACAAATTGAATATGTGATTGATGCAATGCAATTGCTTCTAGAAATGTGATACACAGTACATAATACAGTAGTACCGTTGCTGTGAATTTCCTATTCATATACTTGGACGTGTTATTTCAGCAGACTATTTTATATCATTTTTGATGTTGTTGGTATCTGCTTTTTTTGATTACATCTCAAACAAAAATATTGTACAGTTTTAGTGACAAAACAGGGGTATTTTGTTAAATTACATAATAAATCACTATTATTGACTTTGGTATTTGTTTTATTGCTGTTTGCACTATTTTAGATATTGGCCCCAGATATTACCATACTGCAGACTGTAGATGGGCATGCAAGGACTTATTGTATTATATATAATGTTGTTTCCACAAAAAAATACATAAAAGGTTATAGGAATCATTGTGTTATCATTTTTAAAACAATCTTAATTTTTCTTGTTTTCTTAAACATAATATGAGAAAAAAATCTGTTACTGTCAGGCATTACTTCCATTAGGCATCATTTAATACAATTTGGAACACAAAATATCCAACAAGACCAACTATTAATATAAACATCGTACAAGGTAGGAGTCATACAATAATAATAAAATAGTGTTTAAAGTGTTTATATATTTAAAAAAACTATAAAAAAGTATGAAGTACATCAGAATATTTGATGAATTATTAAAACATGATCATTACACGCAAGTGTAATAGTGACTGCAATTAGACAGTATATTAAGATGCAACGCCGGGGCTCTCGCCTAAGGAGTACGTAGGCTTATCGGTGTAAACATTTCGTTCGTTCATTGCCCTGCCACGACGTCCCGAAGGTTTCTATACCTATCAGGATACATTGATATTTCAAATTTATTGTCGTAATATCAAGTTGTGTCTATTTGTCAAATAAAATTCCTTAGCACGCCGTGCCGTGGCTCCAGTGGTTTAGACCGTAAAAAGCTCATCGTTTTAAAAACGCACTATACTTACCGTGACGTGATCACTAACGCGGAATTAACCTACAGTTACGAAGCACTGTATGAACAGTTCACAAGGTCAATTTCACATGCACATGTCGGACACGTGTCCGGTGTCCATGCGCACGCGCGATACGAGCCTGGTGACGTCACGAGCTCGTTTCCACTTGCACGTGCTAAAGTGAACCATGTCACTGTTTGGCTTGCTCTCATAAGAATTCCATTTCCCTCTCGATGCCAACGAACTTCAGTTGCTCTGTAGGCCCATATCTGCAAGCAAGGATAATATGAAAATGTTTTTTAACCCTATTTCATAACATAATATGCTGCTGCTTATTCTAGAGAATGTACTAACAAGGATCTAACTATAATAGATCTAGAACTACGTCATAAGTCCTATCATAAATTGTAACCTCTTGTCCAAAATATATTTTTTATTTCTCTTGTTACATCTGGGGTATAATGGAATCTTGTGTTATTGAGAAGCGGATTTTTCTGCATATACCAAGTAAAATATTTCAATAAAAAGAGTATGACCAAATATCTCCAGCGGAATGAATTTATCAAATTTTATTGCTGCTTTTTCTTCTTCAGTCGAGTTGAGCCATTCATTTAAAATGCTTTATTAAAGTGCACTGTTAAGGAAGACCACCTGTAGTCGAAGAAGAGCTCCTCGCCGGGCTGGATGGCGCGCTTGGCGAAGATACCGATGCGGTGGTCGCCGTTGACCATCATCACTTTAGCGTAGCAGTTAGGGTTGATAGAGTGGTTAGCGAACCGGATCTTGTTGCCCTTGCGCGTGGCATCCACCACGAAGTCTGCGCCGGCAGCGGCCACACATGCATGAAAATTAAATGAATTAAGTCTTAAATAATGTGTAAAGAAAAATAAAAAACTTGTGTTAACTTTGCCAAGAGGGGTAGAGCAGGTTTCTATAACTCAACCACTTACTTGTCCCACATCACATTACCCTCTGGATGTAAATATTGATTTAGATATTATTAAAGATGTACTTTATTTTTTAAACATTTAGGTTTTTCAGAAATTGGTGTTCAAAATATGTAGACTCTGTTCGGCAGCCAATGTCAGCTCGACAAAATACCATACTGCTGGATTTAATTAGTCATGACTTATTACCGGCAGCCAATAGCCAGTCTAATGGTTTCGGAACTTAAGGTTTGAATCCACCATTCGTCACAAGCTTAGTTGAAAGTTGGCCAAGCTATTAGGAAATAACTCAAACCTATATTAGGTATCCTAAGAAATAGCTACTGACAGTGCTTTACATTGCTACAACTGTAAGTGTAGAGAGGATGACATTTCACTTAGTAGTCTGACAAGGCCGTGCCATAACTCGACTATGCTTACTCAGATTATTATTAAAATCTAGTACTTTACTATTGCTCTGGTAGTTTATGTACCCTGGTATAACATGTTGCTAGAGGAGCAGAAGCACGCGCGACTCACCGTTGTTTAGGTTGAAGAGGAAGGAGCACATGTACTTGTCGTAGACTTTGCCGCGCCGGTCCGCTTCGTCCTGCGAGATGATCTCCCCGCAGTACTCCGAGATGAACTCGTTCTTGTGCGCGGCCTCCTTCAGGAAGATCCCCCAGCCCGCCACGTCGGACGGCGCCAGCAGCAAGTGCTTATGAAGTCCCCTGCTCAATATATAATAACACTATATATACAAACTCAAAATAAACTAATATAAACTCATAGGTTGCTCTCTTTTTTAAATATATCGAAGGTAGAAAGCGGAAATGTAGTTTGTCGAAAATAGTGCTAAACGACTTAACGCTATAAAAATTGTTTTAAATTAAATGCACCAATGAAGGCCTTTACAAAAGATATAAAGCCTAGTCGAATGGTCTAAGCCTTTTTTTTTTTTTCCGCGAGGAGGTAAAATCCATTATGGACCCTGCGGCAGCCCGTGATCGCCGGGCGGAGCGTCCGCTGAGTCTCACGGACTAAAACCCTCCTCCTCCATCACATCAATGTTCCCACCTTGCGGCCTACCATTAATGTTTTTGTCCTAATTACTCTTTTTATTCTGTGTCTTGTCTCTCATTCTGTTCTTTGTTTTCGTCTTTTTCCTTCTGTGCAATTATCCTATCCATAAACGTATTGATTATCATCCAGTCCTCTTTGCTTCTTATCATTAGGTCAATTATGCTGTCTACCGTCACATTGGTCTTTAATTCAGCCTTCGTATTTTCACGCTCTCTTGCAGAAACGACCGCATTCGAATAGCGTGTGTTCGGCATCATCAATCTTGTCTTCGCAGTACATGCACATTACGCTCTGACGTTTGCCTATCCTTGTTGTGTATGTCATAAAAGACCTGTATTGTCAAGCATTGTGTCATCCGGTAGTTCACTTCTCCGTGCGTTCTGTTTGTCCATGTTTTATGTTTTAATCAATTTATGGGTCCACCTTGCATTTCTAGAAGTATCCCATTCTTCTTGCCAGTGTGCTATGGTCGTTTCTCTTGCTACTTTTAGCTTCTGTTGAACTTGCTAAGTATGTTGATTTTCTTTCTTTCGCCAGCAGATTTGCGGGAATGAGATTTGCCAGGACTAAAGCAGCTTCTGTTGATACGGTTTTGTAGGCGCAACATACTCTTAATGCCATTGTTCTCTGAGCACGTAAGACCGTCTTTCTATAGACATCCTTATCCATAGCTGTGGCCCAAATAGGCGCACCATACATAATCACTGACTGAGTAGCCAACGCCAGCGTTCGCCTCTTTTTCATTTTCACAATGGGTGTTAGGGTAGATTTTGCACAAGGCTCTAGCTGTTTTTTGAGCTTTTTCGCAGGCAGAATTGATGTGCGCACCAAAATTTAAGCTCCTATCTAGTGTTATTCCTAGGTATTTTACGTAAGAGGCAGGTAACACTGTTGTATTTCCGCATTTAAAGGATACATTCCTGACTTCTTTTCCTTTTTGTGATGAAAACAATAGCACCTGTCTCTTTTCTAAGGATTTCTAGCTTATTGTATTGCATCCACGCCGTGACATTATATATTGTTTCATTGGCTTTTCTGACAAGGTCGTGGGCGTCTTTAGCGGTCACTGATATTGGGGTTGCGCCTGTCTGCATAGCATGGTTTATCTTGAACCTCTTAGGTACCTACTGCCATTATGTCGTCATATAATATATTCCACAATGTTGGGCCTATTACAGAGCCTTGTGGAACTCCACCCCTATTTCAGCGTATATATTTTTTTAGTTGTTCAATTCTTGTTCCTTGGAAATAGTCTATAATTATGTTAGTTATATACTTGTCTACTTGTTTTGTTTAAGTTTCTTTATAATAAGGGACCATGAAGCAGTGTTAAATGCGTTCTTCACGTCTACCAAAATCAGGCCGCTCCATTTATTTTTAAGTTTTGCTTCTTTTTGTCTGTTTTATTACTAATTGTATAGCGTCAATAGTAGTTTTACCTTTTCTAAAACCAAACTGGTTTTCATTTAGCCTCCGTTTTGTCTATTTCCTTTATTAGTCTGTTGTTTATTAAACTTTCGAAGACTTTGGCAATTACGTTTATAAGACAGATTGGTCTGTATTTGGTCTCATCTGTTTGTAGTTTCTTCGGCTTACTAACCAATATTAACTTGGCGTTCTTCCAGTTTTTTGGGAAATTTCCTTCTCTTAAAAGTTGGTTGAAGACTTGTGTGAAGTAGTTAGGATATTTTTGAATTACTCCCCTTATGACTTTTGGTGGTATTAAGTCAGGGCCTGGAGCTTTTCCAATTTTGATCCTAGATATTGCTGTCATCAATTCGTCTTCTGTAAACTTTTTGTCTTCAAAATTCTCCCTTTCCGTGCTTTCTCTCTTTGGTTTTTCGTGTTTACTAACTATAAACAGATCTTCGAATTTTTTCCTTTTTTCTTCAATCGACAGCGTTGTTTTAGGGTTTGGTAGTTTCAGCTGGTTCATCACAATTTTGTAAGCTTGTCCAAATACATCATTTTGTAGATCGTCACAGAGGTTCTCCCATTTATTTGCTTTTTCTACTGCGAGTAGGTTTTAATTCTTTTTACTCACTTTGTATGCCAGCTTTAGAACCGTTCGTGTTGGTACGTCCTTGCATTTTGGAATCTTTTCTCTTCTTCCTCGTCGTTTTAATTTTTCCTGTACTTCTAATGACCACCAATACGGCATCGTATAGTCGTCATTGCACCTGACATTGGGTGTACTTTTTGCGTAGGCTACCTCCAAAGCTTTTTCGCACTCTTCGTAGTTGGTTTCATTACTCTCGGCTATTTCCTTAAATATGTTATTGAACAACTCCAGGTTTGTTTCTCCCTGCTTGTGTCTGGTACTCCTAGGTTTTTGGTTAAGAAACTTCGTCATTATTAATCTATGATCGCTCATCGATTCTTCATCTTCTAGGACGCGTAGAATATTGTTAGTTGACAGGGGATCGCTTGCCAACGTCATGTCTATAAAGGACACCCCGTTATATCGTACGCATGTAGGAACTTTAGGATCGTTAAGTATCGTCAAATCCATTGAGTGTATCCACTCCAGCAACTCACGGCCTTTATTCGTTGTACATGTACCACCCCAGCAGAATGGTCTAAGCCTGCACACCACTAACATTAATGATAAATTTTTTATAGTCTTTCGGCACTGGTGTAAAATTGCCGAGACACATTTGCACTTTCTAACGTCGATATAAACTCAAATAAAGCCTAATGGTTTAGGGTACAGTCTGCGAATCATAAAGTCGTGGGTTCGACTATTGACGTGAACCATCTCCTAGCACAAACTTATGCTTAGTTAGAGGTATGGTTAACAATAATGTTAAAAAAATTTCTTAAAAAAAGGGATTGCTAGCTTTCTTTTTTTTTTAAAATGTGATATTGAGTGATCTTAATCCAGTCAAGCAAAATTGAACGAGTAATCTTTGTGTCGTAATCCAACACACTGATACAAGCTTTTAAGCTCTAAACCTGCAGATTACAAATCAGGGCCGCAGCAAAGACGGTCTGGCTACTCTTCAACTAATGACTAAGTAATTAAAAGTTTTAGTCATATAACAATTTCAACTATGTGAAGTTTCTTGTGGCTATAGATTATTTGGAGTTCCACGACATGTGGTAACAACAGTACTGGTATTATGTATATATAAATTTAAATAAATTATTGGTAGAGTCCACCTATAATAAAGACCAGGCTCTCAGGATTTCTCGAAGACTGGGCTACCACGGCACTTATACACTTAGGTATATTGTATGTATACATCATATGTACCCCCTATTAAATAAGAGTCACATTGAGAGGTGGTCAAGCTCTTAGAGCGCAGGTTACCGAGAGGAATCTGGTAGTTTATGTAGATAAAGTTTACCTCTGCACGGAGACGTTGCGACAGTAGACGTGCTGGCGCGGGGCGGAGGGAGCGTCGGCGCCGCACGCCACGCACAGGTCCGGGTCGCACTCGCGCACGCCCAGGTAGCACGGGCACTGCTTGGTGTTGCACTGCGCCTTGCAGCGGCACCCCGGGAACCGGTTCTGACCTGCAACACGCACGCGCATAAACCAGCGGTTTGCAACCTGTGCCTCGCGACTCACCTGCGCTGGTGAAGTATGCAAGTACTAGTTATTGTTGGCAAAAATATCTTGCGGCTCTTTAAGTATAATAAAGTAAATTGTCCCACTCCAAAGGTTGCAGACAAAAAAAATAACCATACAGAGAAAGCGACAACAGCTTGCGCCATCATCAAGTGAGCTGAGATGCCAGTCGCAAATGTGTTAAAACTGGTGATGGTCTCTCTTTGCCGTCTAGGTGAAAGAAAAAAAAATATCTCTTAAAAGTAAGTATAAGTGGTGGACTCACAGTCACTGCTGCACTGGCAGAACTTCTCACAAAAGTTCTGTGACTGCAGGCAGGGGCACAAGTTGTCGCACGGCTGGTTGGGGTGGTCGCAGGGCGTGTAGTTGTACCTGCAAGTGCACATACTGTTCTCAACATCGATACAAATTACTAGCTCATTAGCCAGGAGTTTACCTCCAGTATCACGGTAGCCTATTGGCTGTAGTCCAACATCCGGTGAAAATGTATGTATAAATCACGCTAACAGCTATTTAGGCAAAATGGGTACTACCATTACAATATATTTTTTGAAATTTGTATATTTGTCTATAAAAATGGATATTTGTTTAAAGAAACAAAAGATATGAATTCACGTAATAAACGAAATCCAAACAGACTGGTATTTCAAAATTATTAACATACGACACAAGTTTAAAAATTGCTCGTATTTAAATATATAATACGGCTCCAATTGAATTAAATATCTTTCCGAATTTTTGAAAAATATTTACAAGTTAGGTTTTTTGTGCTTTTATTATCATTTACATAAACTGATTTAAGTAAACTGACACACAAGTACATAGATAAGTCAAAATACTAACATAAATAACACTAATGTCAATTTGTATGCTTAGTTATAATAAACAAAACATCTATTCACACCACGATTTGAGCAAATAAATCTAATTTAAGCATTGTGCTATTTAACACGTCCTCTCCTGCTAAGTCCTAACACCTAAGGAAACCTGCAAGGCTGAGAAATTTGTCAAGACGGTCGCGAGTGAGAATGTGTTGTTCTCTGGACCTACGCGAATGTATGGGTTCAAGAAGAGAAAAAAGTATATACATATACACATCCTCCCGAAGTGGCAAATAAGTTAGTTTAGCTTAGATTGTCCCAATAGATTTTTGTTAATAAAATAGCTACCGACCGAGTCGTGGTTCGGCCCTCTCGGGCGCCCTCGGATCGAACTGCTAACGCGTAATAAGGTAGCCGTCCAAGCCGAGGTTACCCCTCACCCTGTGTCGAGTTACCACCTAATAGAGGTTCAGACTAAGCGACCTAAGAGCTATGCCACCTCTCAATCCGGTGAAGCAGTAAAGGCCAGCTTCTCTGGCCAACTGTGTTAGATCGTCTAAAAAAAACATATATACATATTGATATATACATATATATACATATTGATTACTGAAAACAAATTAAAACACTCACACGTGGTGGGAGGCGGAGTCCTTCTTGAGCTGTATCTTGCGGCAGTGCACGGACCACAGGCGGTGCTTCTTCTTCTTCTTTCTGGGCGGTGTGAGCTCGGCCTCCACGCGGCACTCCTCTTGCCCCGTGTTGATCCAGTATGTGTACACCTGAAACGTAATGGAACCTTTTCAATATTTTATTAGTTATTATTATTATTATCTGCTCCTGTAGCATAATGGCGATTCATTATGTGAAGCTTGTGGATGTATCAAAGATATATGGACATAACAAGTTGGTGTGACAATTTTAAATAGGATTGGCAACATATATTTTTAACAGAAATATTGCTTATTATTATATATTATTATTCCAACTAAGCTTAAGTTTGAGAAATACAAATGTAGTACACTACAATTTAAATTAAAAAATGTGGTAATGTTACCTGTTGGCAAGTCTTGGAGAGCATGACCTGAGCAATGGCGCAGTAGTTGGAGTGGAACACCTTATGGAGAGATCTAAACAACGACTGGTCCGAGCCGGTCCACTCCGAGTCAATGTCGCCCACGGTCAGACCTGACATGCATATGAAATAGTAACTTGTGCAATACAATACAGTGGAAACAATTTGTTCAAAAGACTAGGGTGAACGAAACAGCTGCGCAAAGTAATAATTTCTCATGGGTCAACACTGCCAGCATTCTGGTTAGTTTTTAGCTGACTTCAAAAAATATATATTTTTAAAAAGTTGTGCATTTGTAGCGCCCTCATTTATAAACCTATTTTTTGAAGTAAAATTTCTTTACGCACGCTTGACTTGGGGAGTAAGCTGGTGTTACGAAAAGTGTGATCGGGTGAAGCGAAAGGAAGTTGAGAGAGAGATATAAGTTAGTGAAGATAGAACAATAAAAAAGATACAGTGCACGTTTATCATCTGTATCTCCACTATAGGAGTATGAGAGAGCAGTGCGCGCACATATTTTCTATCTCTCTTGAACAATTGTGTGTACATTATAATAATAATAATAAAGGTTTATTTGCGGGAAATATGGTAAATGACATGATGAATAATTTTTAGTTAGGCACTAGCATATTTCGCCTCACCGGCATGCAAATATAATACATTGACCTGCAGGATTGTAACGGTCCACATCCACAAATTGCTCTGATGCATTTCTTTTGAGTAAGAAATACCCTTCTAAAGTCCAACGAGTTTCCCCATATCATGATCCCGTATCTTAAAACTGAACCTATGTATCCGTGGTATGCCATAATAGCTGCTTCAATGTGAACAAGCTTACCGAGTCTCCGTAGGGCAAAGATGAATTTGTCCAATTTTTACACACTACATTTACATGTTGTTTCCAGTTACAGTGTTGGTTGATAACAATGCCTAGAAATTTAAAATCACAGACGTTATCGTTAATAACGGATATAGGTGACACGTTTGCTTTATGAGTAGAAAATGTTATATATTTAGTTTTAAGTATATTGGGGCGTAAGTTATTACTTCCAAGCCATTCGATTGTCGATGCTACTGCCTTGTTAACACTAATTTCGTGATCTGACTTTTCTCCTTTATTTGCTATCGCAATACATATATCAGCGTATAGGATACTTTTCTGATCGACTGCTGGTGGAAAGTCATTAATATATGATAAAAAGAAGTGGCCTTTGTATTGTATTGGAAATCCGATTTATAGGTAACTTGCTCATTGTTAGGATTGGCACATATTGAGTTCTGTCGTTTAGATAGCTTTTTAACCATTCATAAGTGGGTTATATTTTGTGTACATACTATACATGGAGCTAAAGAAGTTTTACTCCAGTCGTGTGCTCTAAAGCACACTCGTGATTTTATTTGTTTCAAAGGACTTGCTTTTAACTAGGTCCCATGTTAAATTTGTTGATATAGAGCCTTGGTTTCCAGGAATTCGTAAAACCTATACGAGTTGACTGTTTGTTCATTGAAATATAAATTGATGACTAGGTAAGTGCTCCTTAACGGCAATTAGTACGAATGTGAAATAAGAAGTAGAATGTAGACGACATCTCGTAATGTATTACACTTCAGAATAAACAAAATCTTAAAGAAGAAATGAGGTGAGTTACCAAGCGCGTTGTAGGCGGGGTCGGCGGGGTGTGCGCAGTCACCGCCCTTGTTGCCCGAGCTCCAGTTGCTGTTGCTGGAGTTGCTGTTGCTGCCGGCCACTACTTTTAACAATAATATTCACTTTCTATATTCTGTTGCTTAGTGTACTATGTGTACTGTAAATACTTTCAACACACAAATATTAAATGTTCTTTTTTCCTTATTAAAGAATGCTAAGTTTCTATCATATAATCATCTGGATCTTATATTATTTTGGTTTATTAAATAAAAAGTTGTAGTATAACGATTAAAAGTACAACATATTTTGTGATAATTGGTTTTACCTTTCTGGTAGCGGTTGCTATCGTTGCTGTCTTCGGAGGAGGCGTCGTTGGGAGAGTCCATGGCGTGCGTCTTGCTCTTGTCCTCTTCGCCGGCCGCCTTCTCGCGCGCCAGCTTTTCCCTCATGCCTTCCTGCAAATAGCACACAGTAATAAAAATATATAAGTTTTTTGGATCTTTTTGATGACCCTACGACCACCTGGAACTAGAAATCGAAGCCTAACATGCTGGACTGATTAAATTAGCATCACTCTCGGCACCTAGATTAGCAATACTATAAACACCGCTGCAGGTAGGGGGAAAGTGATGACGGATCACCAACAGACTGTTCCCACGAGATGGACGCTATACCATAAAGTAATATTGGGTGGCACTTATGGGGGCAATTGGGAAAAAAATCAAGTACAACCAAATTGTGTTTGTACTATACACGGAAGGAAAAAAAACTGAATTGATTTTTCATTTCCTCATCCAGACACGTAAGAGAAGTCTCACTAGACTTCACTATAACATGACCTGGTGGAAACTTTGGGAAAGTCTTGATACACAGATATTTATACATCAACTTTTGGCGCTATAAAATGCGTCACTTACCAATAGCATGTAGCAACTGGATCCACAGGGTTCCGAGAAAGGCTTCAGGTCGGGTCCCTTCCGTCTGGTCAAATTGGGTCCGGGGTGGCACGCTTGTAAACCTAATTTAATGTTAACTGTATACAACACAAGGATTAAAACAAGCATGCTAGTCTTTCTATTTCACCATCATATATCAGGACTTTTGCGTCAGTTGTACATCCCATGCATGTCATACAAAACATACAACTCTGATAATATTAATAAATATATTCCAAATAATATGATGAATGAGAAACTCTTAAAATTGACAGTTACAATAACGCCCTACATGAATGTATAGAGATATAATAGAGATTGGTCACAAACTAGATGCTTCAAGGTTGTAAACCTTAGGAGGAATGGATTGTCAGAGCAATGTACCTCACACCAGTATCTAGCAATGACACGCTACGTCCTCACCGGTCCATGCCAGATGTTAAATGCATATGTGCTCTCAGATGGTGGCTACTCTGTAAACTTTTGAAGACAACCACATAGAAATTATGAAACTACTGCACCGACGCAGCTGTTACAAACATTTGGTTAATTTCTATGATGACATTCATTTACTTTTCACGATCAGATATACCCACACCTTTTCATATCCAGCCATACAAAAACATGTGAATTCTTAATAAGTTTACTATACAGTTATTGATAATAATCAATCAAACAATAGAACCATTATATCATTATGGTACTTAGGGTAGTATTTGAGGTATGAATACAATACTAGGCCAACGATAACAATCAATAGAACTGTACCATTACTAATACCTGATGTGTTTACATTCAATTCCCAGCTCACCATTTGTCACAATGATTGATAAACTGTAAGTGGATTGAGACATACTTAAGTTGACTTTATATTATGTCATCACTGTTTATAGTTATACAGTTGATTTTGGATTTTCTTATTTCAATTAGATACTTAATTCTGGTAGACTTATTAATATAACTTAACTACAAAGATTTAAAGAAAGATAATTATTCATAAAACAGATGAAATGGTAAGACATCAAAATCAGGATCGCTCAAATAAACAAACATAGCAAAGTAACGGGCGACACCAAATGTACGGGTGCATTTCAACCATTTGTCATTCTCATGGGCTATGCATATAGAAAACAAATATATTAATCAAATGAAAAAATTGGGTTTCAGCGGCTGCAAAAGTAGCAAAGAAATGAAGGTTGATGGAGTAGTTATGGTTGCAGATGACAGGGCTTACCTGCGGCCTGACTTCCTGTCAGCCAAACAAACAACATATTCTAGTAAGCCCCATATACTATAATCACATATATTAAAATTATTGCATATATCATTACATAAACTTTGATTGTAAAGCCATGTTTATAATTTTAGTACAAATATGATAGTGTAGATGATATTTAATAACACTTTAATTTTAAACTTTTTTAATAAAAGAAAGGTTACAATATTCTTTTTCAGAAATATTACTAACATTCTTGTTAATGTTCCAACTTAGCTAAGCTTGTGCTAGGAGATGGTTCACGTCAACAAACGAATGGTGGATTCGAACCTACGATCTTAAGATTCGCAGACCCTGCCCTACACTATTAGGCTATTGACGCTTATAGGTTTTTGAAATAGATTATAGTACTAATTAAAACATTCAATTAGTGTTGCCCTAGTAATTTTTGTTTGAAAATGTTTACATTCAATTAGGTCACATATTTACTATGTTGGCACTGGACCTCAGGTTCTAGTGACATATCGGAGAACTACCAGCAAAAAAATATATGTTGATTGAGTTAGTGGTAGGTCTATGTCAATCCACGACTGGATGAGGGTATCAGGCAGTTCTTGTATTTGTCATGAGTGTGTATGGTTTATGGCACATCGTTGGTGTACTTACGGTGCAGGAAGCAGTCGTACTTGAAGCACCGGCGGCAGAAAAGTGTGTGGAAGGAGTGCATGGTCTGCTCGCGCGGCACCGACTCGGCCAGTGGGCCGTCGATGTTCGGGGTGCACTCTGGGGGCAGAGCATCTGGGTCGCGCAGAGACGTTAGCTCCACGTACCTGGATATGAAGGAAATAATTTTAATATTACAAGTACTAGTCCAGGTGAAATGGCAGTCACTACAAGGATCCACCAATGTTAAATGCTGCTTAAAACTTACAAGGGCACAAATATGTTCAGAAAACAAGTTTATTTACGAGCAAAAACCAAAACAGACTTCAAATCGAATCAAACTTCAAATGCTATTACGCGCGGATGCCCTCTCTGTATTTCTAAATTATCGTAGGATATTATGAAAAGAATTAATTTGAACCTAGCCTAAGTCTCGCCCGGAGGCCGAGACACGTTCTTGACGAATCGGACGACGCGATTACCATTACACAGGCTAGATCTCTACAAATCAACAAAGCGTCCATTCGCGACCGTCGGAGGTTGCGAATAATCCTTGCGCGTTACCGCTATTTTATGGGCAGGCCCCACCCTTAGATGTTAGGAGCGTTGCTGGAGTTTCTTCGGCCACTTCTTCTCCCAGCGCCAACGCTTCCCGAAGTGGCACTCAAAGTTAGTTTAGCTTTTGAATGTCTCTTAGATTATCCGTGAAATAGCAACCGACCGAGTCGTGGTTCGGCCCTCTCAGGCGCCCTCGGATCGGCATGCTTACGCGTAACATAGTAACCGTCAAGCCGAGGTTACCCCTCACCGGGGGACCCTTGTGTCGAGTTACTAGCAATAGAAGGTTCAGGCTAAGCGACCTAAGAGCTATGCCACCTCTCAATCCGGTGAAGCAGTCAAGGCCAGCCTCTCTGGCCAATCTGTGTAGTTCGTCAATAAAAAAAAAAAAAAAAAAGTGTTTGTACTATACACGGAAGGAAAAAAAAAACTGAATTGATTTTTCATCACATTATTATATTTGAACATAGGAAGATATCGTTGAGGAAGGCATTCTCCCGATGGTCGTAGGATATTGTTCCTCATCCAGACACGTAAGAGAAGTCTCACTAGACTTCACTATAACATGACCTGGTGGAAACTTTGGGCAAGTATTGATACACAGATATTTATACATCAACTTTTGGCGCTATAAAATGCGTCACTTACCAATAGCATGTAGCAACTGGATCCACAGGGTTCCGAGAAAGGCTTCAGGTCGGGTCCCTTCCGTCTGGTCAAATTGGGTCCGGGATGGCACGCTTGTAAACCTAATTTAATGTTAACTGTATACAACACAAGGATTAAAACAAGCATGCTAGTCTTTCTATTTCACCATCATATATCAGGACTTTTGCGTCAGTTGTACATCCCATGCATGTCATACAAAACATACAACTCTGATAATATTAATAAATATATTCCAAATAATATGATGAATGAGAAACTCTTAAAAATTGACAGTTACAATAACGCCCTACATGAATGTATACAGATATAATAGAGATTGGTCACAAACTAGATGCTTCAAGGTTGTAAACCTTAGGAGGAATGGATTGTCAGAGCAATGTACCTCACACCAGTATCTAGCAATGACACGCTACGTACTCACCGGTCCATGCCAGATGTTAAATGCATACGTGCTCTCAGATGGTGGCTACTCTGTAAACTTTTGAAGACAACCACATAGAAATTATGAAACTACTGCACCGACGCAGCTGTTACAAACATTTGGTTAATTTCTATGATGACATTCATTTACTTTTCACGATCAGATATACCCACACCTTTTCGTATCCAGCCATACAAAACCATGTGATTTCTTAATAAGTTTACTATACAGTTATTGATAATAATCAATCAAACAATAGAACCATTATATCATTATGGTACTTAGGGTAGTATTTGAGGTATGAATACAATACTAGGCCATCACATAACAATCCATAGAACTGTACCAATACTAATAACTGATGTGTTTACATTCAATTTCCAGCTCACCACTTGTCACAATGACCATTGATAAACTGTAAGTGGGTTGAGACATACTTAAGTTGACTTTATATTATGTCTTCACTGTTTATAGTTATACAGTTGATTTTGGATTTTCTTATTTCAATTAGATACTTAATTCTGGAAACTTATTAATAATGAATAACTTAACTACAAAGATTTAAAGAAAGATAATTATTCATAAAACAGATGAAATGGCGGCAGTAGCGGCTGCGCTGGCGGGGAGATCTAAATGGAAGGCGCTGGTCTCCTTCTGCGAGTCAGTAATGACCCAGAAGGAGACCGCGAAGACTGGGATCGGGAGAGGGGCCGATCCCGTTCGGAAGAGATAACGCAGGCGGGCCGGTGGGAGACCGGTACCCAATATAGTTCTGGGCTCTCAAGAATAAGACTACGGTATCCCCTGCCTGTCGTAGAAGGCGACTAAAAGGGGCCTCAGGTTCACTGGGCGACAAGGGTGGGGCCTGAGTCGTCCACCAAAGTGGACCCGGGAAGAAGGCGACACCGGCTGGCCCGTGTCGCCTTGCGCTACGAGGAGCACAGGGGAGGAGTAACCTCGGGACGTGCTCTCCTTGAGCACAGTGCAGAGGGGCTCCGGTGCGTTCCACTGGAGATCCCGGAGCCCCTCGTCATGCACCGAGGAAAGGGCCACCGGGGAGGTTTTAGTGGGTAAGAACCCACATAACCGCCGCCTTCCCCAGAAGGCGGGGTATCTTCTTGAAGATTTCCTCCCGTGAACAAAAAAAAAGGCATTCTCCTGATGGTCGTAGGATGTTGTTCCTCATCCAGACACGTAAGAGAAGTCTCACTAGACTTCACTATAACATGACCTGGTGGAAACTTTGGGCAAGTATTGATACACAGATATTTATACATCAACTTTTGGCGCTATAAAATGCGTCACTTACCAATAGCATGTAGCAACTGGATCCACAGGGTTCCGAGAAAGGCTTCAGGTCGGGTCCCTTCCGTCTGGTCAAATTGGGTCCGGGATGGCACGCTTGTAAACCTAATTTAATGTTAACTGTATACAACATAAGGATTAAAACAAGCATGCTAGTCTTTCCATTTCACCACCATATATCAGGCCTTTTGCGTCAGTTGTACATCCCATGCATGTCATACAAAACATACAATTCTGATAATATTAATAAATATATTCCAAATAATATGATGAATGAGAAACTCTTAAAAATTGACAGTTACAATAACGCCCTACATGAATGTATACAGATATAATAGAGATTGGTCACAAACTAGATGCTTCAAGGTTGTAAACGTTAGGAGGAATGGATTGTCAGAGCAATGTACCTCACACCAGTATCTAGCAATGACACGCTACGTACTCACCGGTCCATGCCAGATGTTAAATGCATACGTGCTCTCAGATGGTGGCTACTCTGTAAACTTTTGAAGACAACCACATAGAAATTATGAAACTACTGCACCGACGCAGCTGTTACAAACATTTGGTTAATTTCTATGATGACATTCATTTACTTTTCACGATCAGATATACCCACACCTTTTCGTATCCAGCCATACAAAACCATGTGATTTCTTAATAAGTTTACTATACAGTTATTGATAATAATCAATCAAACAAGAGAACCATTATATCATTATGGTACTTAGGGTAGTATTTGAGGTATGAATACAATACTAGGCCAACACATAACAATCCATAGAACTGTACCATTACTAATACCTGATGTGTTTACATTCAATTCCCAGCTCACCATTTGTCACAATGATTGATAAACTGTAAGTGGATTGAGACATACTTAAGTTGACTTTATATTATGTCATCACTGTTTATAGTTATACAGTTGATTTTGGATTTTCTTATTTCAATTAGATACTTAATTCTGGTAGACTTATTAATATAACTTAACTACAAAGATTTAAAGAAAGATAATTATTCATAAAACAGATGAAATGGTAAGACATCAAAATCAGGATCGCTCAAATAAACAAACATAGCAAAGTAACGGGCGACACCAAATGTAATGGGTGCATTTCAACCATTTGTCATTCTCATGGGCAATGCATATAGAAAACAAATATATTAATCAAATGAAAAATTGGGTTTCAGCGGCTGCAAAGTAGCAAAGAAATGAAGGTTGATGGAGTAGTTATGGTTGCAGATGACAGGGCTTACCTGCGGCCTGACTTCCTGTCAGCCAAACAAACAACATATTCTAGTAAGCCCCATATACTATAATCACATATATTAAAATTATTGCATATATCATTACATAAACTTTGATAGTAAAGCCATGTTTATAATTTTAGTACAAATATGATAGTGTAGATGATATTTAATAACACTTTAATTTGAAACTTTTTTAATAAAAGAAAGGTTACAATATTCTTTTTCAGAAATATTACTAACATTCTTGTTAATGTTCCAACTTAGCTAAGCTTGTGCTAGGAGATGGTTCACGTCAACAAACGAATGGTGGATTCGAACCTACGATCTTAAGATTCGCAGACCCTGCCCTACACTATTAGGCTATTGACGCTTATAGGTTTTGAAATAAATTATAGTACAAATGTTTACATTCAACTAGTGTTGCCCTAGTAATTTTTTGTTTGAAAATGTTTACATTCAATTAGGTCACATATTTACTATGTTGGCACTGGACCTCAGGTTCTAGTGACATATCGGAGAACTACCAGCAAAAAAATATATGTTGATTGAGTTAGTGGAAGGTCTATGTCAATCCACGACTGGATGAGGGTATCAGGCAGTTCTTGTATTTGTCATGAGTGTGTATGGTTTATGGCACATCGTTGGTGTACTTACGGTGCAGGAAGCAGTCGTACTTGAAGCACCGGCGGCAGAAAAGTGTGTGGAAGGAGTGCATGGTCTGCTCGCGCGGCACCGACTCGGCCAGTGGGCCGTCGATGTTCGGGGTGCACTCTGGGGGCAGAGCATCTGGGTCGCGCAGAGACGTTAGCTCCACGTACCTGGATATGAAGGAAATAATTTTAATATTACAAGTACTAGTCCAGGTGAAATGGCAGTCACTACAAGGATCCACCAATGTTAAATGCTGCTTAAAACTTACAAGGGCACAAATATGTTCAGAAAACAAGTTTATTTACGAGCAAAAACAAAAACAGACTTCAAATCGAATCAAACTTCAAATGCTATTACGCGCGGATGCTCTCTCTGTATTTCTAAATTATCGTAGGATATTATGAAAAGAATTAATTTGAAACTAGCCTAAGTCTCGCCAGACAACTCTCGGAGTACATTCTTTCTAATAAAAAATGAATAATCGAAATCTGTTGGTGTGATATTGAGTTATGGACAATTTTGAAATTGAATTGTGGAAATAAACAATATTTGTGGCGGACATACTTCATGCAAATTTAATGACTTATATGGTTTCCTCATGGATGTCATAGTCAAAATTGGACTAAATTGAAATAGAACCACAGGGGAAGCACCAACTTTAAAATAAAAAAAGAAGCATCATGATCGGTTCATCCAGGCAAAAGTTATGAAGTAACAAATATAAAAAAAATTGACACACTGACAAATTGAGAACATCCCACTTTTTTTAAGTTGGTTGTCGGTCATAATGACTATTACATTTTTGATGTAAAAGTGTACAATACTTTTCTCTGAGTTCCTGAGCAGTACCCTTGTCCGGGAACTGCGAGCCGATTGCTTGAAATATAATAAAGATAGGGAACTGCTTGTCACTGGCAGCCTGCTCGGCCTCCTTGCTATCACCATTTTCATTGTCTTTATCCTTGGCTTCTTTGCTTATCTCTTTCTGAAATAAAAGTAGGCAGGAAATAAAACGGAATATCAGAGAAAATCAGATTAAAGATGTGACACAATTTGGTTAAATTTATCTTAGTAATTAAATTAAATTAGGTAATTAATGCTTGCTAGCATTCTAACACTGTTCTTGATTTTGAAAGTTTGACAGTGATGTTACACCAAGTGGACCTGTTTTGCAAAATCATACTGTCAGTCTTTCAATTTCATAGCGGACAAAGTAGTCATCCACAGCGGACAAAGACAATATAAAATATAAGGTGTAATGGAATGGTAAGTGCATGACTACAGATACCATTCTACTACACATACTATAGGAATAAAAGTTTTATATCTGAACCAATAAAAAGCATACATATCATAGTACATACATCTTTGTCTTCTTTAGAATTACGCAGCTCTCTCTCCTTCCTCTCGTCAGCTACCTCTTCTTTGGTCTGATAAGTCATAAGCGCATGAACCAAGTCCACAAACAGTTGATCATCAATAAACCCTCCTTCTTTATCACCTATGAAAAGAATTGACATATATTGACTTAAAAAAATATTGACATCTTATTTCAAACACACCCAACACACTCAACCACGTAGTAATGTTCACCTTAATATTACTATGTGGTTGAGTGTGTCCGGAACAAGGCCCAAAGACAACATCGAAATTTAATATCAATTTGTTGCATATGGGTCTGTGTAATAGCATTCTTGCCTTTCTGCATTTGGGTCGGGCAAGAATGCTATACTGCATCGTTAAAGTGGGCCGGAAACATAGGTAATTATACTTATAGGTATTTGTTATTTTTGCTTTGATACTTATGTATTATTGTATTATTTTGTGAAAATATATTGTAAGATTTCTATGGGGATGAAATCACCACCTTTGGATCAAACCTTACATAATACATAAAAAAAAGTGTATTATCACCTTTGAATAATGTCCTATTTACCCACTGGTAATAATAGACAGATAAGTTTGATTTTTATCAATGCTTGAAAAACACACATAGATTTTGAGAGCTTCTTTTCTCATCTACTAATCCTAAATGCCAAAAAACTATACTTTGAATTCTTCCATTTCTTATTTATACATTTAATTAATACATTTTTTTCAGTGTGATTACTAGTTATAAACATTAATATTACTAGAGATATAAGCTAAAGACAACTTTAGACATAGGAAGAGGAAGGAATTAAAACTGATTGGCTCATTGGCATCCTATACTGTGAGACAGTAGATAGGAAGCTCTCCATGCCAAATGCAGTATAGCTATCTTCTTCTTTATATATTGATACAAAGATGTGATGTCAATGGACTTCTTCATTGGTAATTGATAAGATAGATCCAAGATTCTAATTGAAAATTTTACCACAGATGGCAGTACACAAATACAAGCTAGAAGTAAATCTATATGGGGATATAACTCTTTTCAGAAAGTACACAACATACCATGCACTTTGCCATCATAGTTCTTAATGAGCTCTTCAATGAAGGTGCCATCCTGATCCAGCACCTCATCACCCATGTAAGGAATGTTATGGAGCACTGTTTCATCCTCCACCATAAAGTTTTTCTGTGTAGGTGCCCATGTGTACATAGTGGGGATTGGGTTCACCGAGTTTATTATGCGAATGGGCACTTGTTGTGTTGTGACAACTCCTGAAGCTGAAAGGGAAAAATCAAATATCATTGTTTTTTTTATAATTTTTTGCATTTTTTTTTACATAGGTTATTAGGCCCTATATGTATATGCAGGAGGAGCCCATTACCATTCACATAGTGTCTGCCATTCAAACCAGATGAGACTGTAATATTTTTGACTATTTAAGGCCTTTAGATTTTAAGTAGCTAGTATAAATTACAGTTACAGGCAAAACAGACATTTGTACTATAGTAGTGGTAGAAATATAATTCTTTAGCTGGGTGAATCACAAATACTGTTTCTTTCAAATTGTGTACTCTGACTATGGTCTGTATCTAAAATATCTTTATAATACCTACAATCAGTGTATGAAACTTCTGCTCTTTTCATGA
Organism: Meandrusa payeni; assembly: GCA_029286785.1. NCBI lineage: Eukaryota > Metazoa > Arthropoda > Insecta > Lepidoptera > Papilionidae > Meandrusa > Meandrusa payeni. Next base: position 489,114 of record JAGSMX010000039.1, read on the forward strand.
GACTCTCATGATTGGGGCTGGGAGACGGAGGCGGCCAGAAGGGTCTTCGCTCTCGATCTGCATTCTCAGTTTCACGCGTTTCTATCGCCTCTGACATGATACGCAGGTTTCGCGCCCACGCTACCTTCACTTCGTCTGCACGTTTGAATCTCTAAAATTAATGCAAAAAAAACATAAAAAGTTTATTTTACAAAAGAAAATATTAAAGAATTATAAGAAACTTAAAGAATACATAAAACCCTATTAGACTTGCCTTCATTTGTCGTAGCCTCATATATTCCGATTTTACACGTTTCTTCCATTCTGCTGAAACCTTTGATTTGCTCATGAAGATTTAAAAAGTACCCACACGTAAACTATGAAAACGTCTTGAAATCACGAATCAAATTGGATTGTTGAAAAACAAATATAACGGTATGTATATAAAAACGAACTATGAGCAAATAATTGACAAACTAATAATGTCCAAAACTAAAATGCCGACAAAACTAAAAGACAAACCAATTCTCAACCAAAACGACCTAATCAAAACTAGTAAACTAACCAAAAACTAGTATCTACAACCAAAATATCTGTGGCGTCTAAGCTGTCATCTATATAGGTCTTAATGCTGCCATTCGGTAGAAAGTAGTTATATTCTTTCAAATAAAATACACACTCATAAAATTAAAAGAAAATCCAACTTCAAATCAAATCAGCGCTTACACATTAAATGCTACTTAACGTGGATTCCTACTTTTATTTCAGAAGTATTTACCTACGTAGAATTAATCATCTTTTTTTTATTGAAACAGGTTAATAAAGTGTACTTTGAAAATAATAAAACTATAAGTACAAAATATCTTTCTTGAGTTTAATTATATTGTAATCATATTTTTTGTTCAAGTTATGTAGTGTGTTGTAATGGAGCGTCTGATGAGAGTAATTAATTTATGGTAATGTGATATTAATAGAACTAACTGTTCCATTTTACTTAAAAGCTTAATTTTTATAAAAAACATACGATATCATACATTTTATACGTAATTTCAATACGTGTAATTTTTTTTTTGGGGCAATAGGGGCAACATTTTATTAATCTCTGCTTAATGCAGTGCAGTAGTTTTGCAGTGCTCTTGCTCTACTCTAATTTATATTGTCTATGTTCAGTGTGAAGCGAATGTGTTCGCTGCCATTTTCTATTGAATTTTCATAAGAAAATAATAACTTTCCAAAGAAAGGTGAGCATATGTAGACAGGTACTAACTTTTTTATATTTATTACGCTTTTCACGTAACGCATGTAACGTAGCAAAATTCCGCATTTTCGGCCGCGGATTACGTAATTTGTTGTTTCTGGTTACAAAAATGTATTTACTACGATCCATCAATACCGATGCGCGAAGGCGTTTCTCGAGCGGGGAGCGTAGAATTGTTGTCTACACCGAAAAGTTGTTCTGTTTGTAGGTGTGTGCCTACCTACAGACTGCCGCAGGTTATGCGAAGAGGCTGTTATAAGTATGTCCTCGTACGGCGCTGCTGGTGCTTGGGACGGCGGGCCACCCGGTGCTGAGGCGGAGTACGCCACGCAGCGTGCACCGCCGCTTGCCGCGCCCATGCCCACCACGGACCCCTGGACTGGCGTCAGCTACAGCTCCTACGGCCAGCCGCACTACGATTACCAGCAATACGGTCCCTCTAGTTACGGTTACAATTACGATTCCGGTTATTATCCTCGATCTGATGGCTATTATAAATATTCAGATTCAAGGAATGCTTATCCTGCATCACAAAGCAGCTATGATTACGCTAGGCCTCGCGAGCGCACCCGCTCCCCCGTCGAGCACACGGGCGGTGAAACTCGGCATAAGTCTTACAAGTCTAGAAGTGTATCTCCTTACGAAAGAAAAGAAAGATCTTATTCAAAGAAAAGGGACAATAGTTATGATGAAGGGGGTAGAACACGGCGTTCAGAAAGTAGAACTAAGGTTAAGCACACTAAGTATAGTTCCAGTGATCGCTCAAGTTCTAGATCAAGGTCTTATTCTCAGTCCCCATCTAAAAAACTTACAAAAAGGAGGACTCCATTCTCAGAGTCGTCAGATTCAGAAAAGTCTTATAAGAAGAAAACTTGTAAAGAGAGTGATAATTCTTTGACTCCACCTTTAAAAAAGAAAACGTCGCATTCTCGTAATCGTTCCAGTTCTCCAGGTAGCAAAAGGAATTCTAGAAGCATGTCGCCCAGCTTTGAACGAGAAAAAATGAGACGTAAAGACAAATCTCGTTTCGGCAAAGAAAGTAAAGAAAAGAGGCAAGGAAAACATACATCATCCAGAAAACGAAAGGAGCTGTCTGAAACTCCACCAAAGGCTTACAAAAAAGAAAAGTTTCCAACAACATCCAAAATACACAAAAGATCTGAGCATTCTCTCACGCCACCCAGGAAATATAAATCCAAGGATAGAAAATCTGAAACACCACAGAGGAAGGCAAGAGACAGTTCTGTTACTCCTCCAAAATGTTATGCCAGAAGCAGATCATCATCTAGCTCCGATTCTCAATCCGGATCCTTAATAAGAAAGCATTCTACACGGAAACATTCAACCAGCCCAAAATTAAACCATTCCAGGTCTAGATCAGTTTCGAGCCATTCAACAGGATCCTCTAGTTGCTCTAAATCTAAGTCTAAGAACCGTAAAAGACATGTGTCATCTTCTAAACATAGATCTCATTCAAAAAATCGTCTGAAGCATCACTCTAAAAGCAAAAGCCGGTCTAGGTCTCGTCGGCGTTCATTATCCAGAGGAAAAGGGAGGCGCTCTGAGTCCTCTAAGTCCAAATCACGATCTAGATCCCGTAATAGTCGATCTCGCAGCCACACTGGAACACCAAGTGACGATGAGCGTCGTGGTCAATTCACTGTCGCTGACAGAAAACGCTTTTGGAAGATGCATAGGAGCAGACAAGAAGAAAAAGAAAGAGCTAAATCTCCACCAAAAGAAGTGAAACCTCCTCCAGGTGCAGTAGAGTCTACCACAGTTGATGATATTGAGTATGGTGACCCACCTGAAGTAGAAGGCCCCAACTTTGCAGAATTGCTCCCTACGCCAGAACAAGTTATGCAACAGTCAGCATCAACATCAAAGTCTAAGTCTATGGCTATACCAATTAAAAATGATGGGACTTTCTTAGAAATGTTTAAAAAAATGCAGGAGGAAACTAAAAAATCTGAAGTGCAAGAAAAGAAGCCAATCAAAAAACCTGCATTGCCATTTATAGGAAAGAGACGTGGAGGCAGAGTACTCAAAACTGGTTTGGTAAAGAAAGCAAAGGCTATTGATGAACAAACCGTTGACAACACTCCAAAAGATGCTTGGTCACTTTATATGCAGGAAGTGAAAAAATATAGAGAGACTTCTTGTGAGGAAGAAAGGAAGACGAGGCCTCTTGTTAAATAATGAGAGATATTTCTTTTTAATGTCAATATGCTTATTCGTAAAACTAGTTCAAAATATCTTATTTTCTAATTTGTGTTTATCAAAATTGTATATCTACTCATTTAGTTGGACTATGTGAAACAGCTGATTAATAAAGAACCATGAAAATGAATTTTTTGTGTTCTTTCGTTGCAGTAAAATGCCTGAAATGATCAAATCGCCCGCTGACATCAAAACTGCACCTTTCGACCCACGGTTTCCTAATCAAAACCAGACAAGGTAATGTAGTAATAGATTTTAAGTAACACTGGAGCTGACACTGAATATGCCTGCCTGCCATCTTTTATATCCCCATTATTGTGTACTTTGTATTACTTAAACTTGAGAAATGGGTTTATACAACAACTTATCCATATCTGTCTACCCCTTTAGGATTAGTAATTGCTATGCAGGCTTATTAAATTGTAGGCTGAGCCTAAAGCTATACACCAATACAAATAATAAGTGTAGGTTTTGTCTGTATGTAAGAATCTGAGTAATCAAAAGATTTTACTTGTATTTGAACCTCTGTTAAATTATGTTAGCTACAAATTTATGTTCTGAAGGTCTAGGCAATTTGAAGTCAAGTGATTAATACAGTAGGAAGTTTAGTCAGAACATTATTTGTCCCAATTTCGTTATGCTGGGATCAATCCATATCATTCATTCAACAGATATATTAAAGTTACAAAAATTATCTGTTTACGACTGATATATATAAGATAGGAAAAAATAATTTGGGTTTTCTAAAACTTAGAAGTTTAGGGTAGGCGGCGTAAGAGCTAAAAAATCAGCTTCTCTGGTTAATCTGTGTAGGTCGCCACACAAAATATCTTAAACTTAATTTGGTATTTAGTTTTAACGCCATCGCATTTCAAGTCGATGATTTTATCGAGAAATTTGATATTATTTCATACGTATGAGCATTTTTAGGGAACAGAATCGGTTCTGTGCCAGTTATAAAACCCAGTAAAAAAATCTAACAACGAAGCTTATGGAGATTTTCTGTGGTGTATTTCTATAATCTGCACCTACTATACTAAACTATAACTGTCGTAATAAATATAATTAATCTGCACAGGCACTGCTACCAAAGCTATCTGGACTTCCACCGGTGCCAGAAGGTGCGCGGGGAGAATTACGAGCCTTGCAGCTACTTTAAGCGGGCGTACAAGTCTTTGTGTCCCAATGAGTGGGTTGACAAGTGGGACACACAGCGGTCGGAGGGCACCTTCGCCGGCAGGATCTAGACCTAACCCGGCACCGATTTAGTCGCTGTTATTTTTAATTTTATTTCCGCTTAGATGAGCAGTGTGATAGAGAATTAAATGTGTTAATTAAGATGTCGTTTTTTATTTGGAATCCCTGAGATTTTTATGTGACGAATAGAAATATAATTTATGATATGCCAAGTATGGCAGTTCTAGGTAAGTGCTCCTTACTTATCTAGTCTTAATTGTCATAAACCAATATCTCAAAAATAATAAGTATATCTTCAGAACCCAAGAAAAAATGCAAAAAATTTTACCCTATGCAATGTCACCTTTGTGCAAAAAAAGAATAATTTCAAAATCGATTTATGACAAATATATTGCAAAAAAAGCAGACACGCATTCATTGTTCTACAATACAGGATTACTTGGTTAAGGAGATATCATCATCATTTCATGCATCATAATTAAGTACAATAAAGATTTCTAGTCATAATTAGTACTCCTGCAAAAAAAATATTCTTAGATGGCTCGAATGTCACAAACTTTCATAAAGCGATTCTTTTACCTAAAGAAATTACTGAAAAATTTATATTCTATGTGTACAACACCGAGATTTGAATGAGGGTCGTGACGAACCTCTTTCCCAGTATCACTGCTTTTGCATACACACCTAGCATAGGATATTCGCCATCAGTGCGTGCTGTCTCTGGGCGCAGGCTCTTATTTCTCTAAATAATAGCAAGTATATAGTTATATTACTGCCGTGTCATTCGCCACTTCGAGCATCAATCATATACGGAAACGGCTTATGCTTCAAATAGCAACCGACCCATATTCTCGGGCATCCATCCGAAATTACCCCTCACCGAGACCCTTGTGTTGAGTTACTAGTAACAGAGGTTCAGGCTAAGCGACCTCAGAGCTATGCCACCTCTTAATCCAGTAAAGCAGTAAAATCAACTCCTCTGGCTAATCATCTGTGTAGTTCGTCACAAAAAAAGGTTCGAAATAGCTCAATGTCGGCCTTAGAAATATTTGTATTCTTAATGAAACAACCGACGAGCTGTTGTCTCTACAGTTAAATTACTATGTTGTCGCCTAGAATTATGCCTAAACCGAGGTTACCTCTAAAAAGCGTTAATTTTTCATAACAAAGGACCTAGCTAAGGGACGAAAGATTCCAAGCCAGGTGTTAGTCAATCATTCAGTATTCACACACATCAGGAGCAGGTCAAGCTGCAGCATAACTTACGAAGCAAGGTATGAGAATCAAAAATAATTAGGAAACTCCTAATAATTATATATTTAAAATAATTTAAATTTATCTGCTAAGTTGACCCAGTTCGGTCATCGCCGGGGGCAATTTCGGCAAATAGAGGTCCTGTCATTCCCGAAGTGGCATTCAAAGTTAGTTTAGCTTTTAAATGTCTCTTAGATTATCCGTGAAATAGCAACCGACTGAGTCGTGGTTCGGCCCTCTCGGGCGCCCTCGGATCGGCATGCTTACGCGTAACATAGTAACCGTCCAAGCCGAGGTTACCCCTCACCGAGACCCTTGTGTTGAGTTACTAGTAACAGAGGTTCAGGCTAAGCGACCTAAGAGCTATGCCACCGCTTAATCCAGTAAAGCAGTAAAATCAACTCCTCTGGCTAATCATCTGTGTAGTTCGTCATAAAAAAAAAATTCTATACTAAGAGTGTCGAAAAAAAATAGCAATTGCGCAAACGAGTGATACAAATATTTTCTTTCCTAAGGCTCCTGAGAAGATGTATATTATTCTTGACAATAGCATTGACGTTATGGATTTGAATTAACAATTAAAAAAAATAAAGGTATATTTCAGAAAAAGTATTGTACAAATTATTTAGCACTCATATTAGATAGGTCCTGGAAACGCTCCGATTTCCCGCAGATCGTCCCAGTGCGATATCCAAAAATTGGGGCAAATGGTCTCAAAGTACCGCTTGAAGATTTTGCAGTCGTCAACATCGCCCAACAGCCGCTTGCATTTATAGAAGTCGCAGTAGTTGTCGTAACACGCCCTAAAAATACAATCCACGTTATCCGAATGTCGCCGATAGATCTGCAATTCAGTCTCTCTTGACACGCTCGAAACAGAAATGTTTCTCATTACTAAATAAGCAGAAGGCTCAAAATTATTATCAGGATATAAAACGACCGACGACGGCTAATCCAACAAAATGTTTGAAAAAAATTAATTAAACATTGCGGTAGCTTACTTTGTCTGATTTTGAAATGGATATCGTGGGTCCGGACGAAGTGTTGAGAAGTCCTGATCGCACATTATAAAGTATATATATTATATGAGTATTTTATAAAATTGATAGAGCCTAAATTTTAAGTAAAGCTGTCAAGAAATATCAATATTTTGTTATGTAAAATCTGTGAGGCCAGATATATATTGTGCATATATACAAACTTCTTGGTGGTAATTATATTAAAACATTTATAAATAAAACAGAAGCATCAGTTTAATATTCATGATAATAAATTAATTGTATTTGATCGATTACTATTGGGTTAGTTAGTGTTGTAAGATTTTAATGCAGTTTTCCATTTTCCGCCTATCTACCCACATGGCTTGTGTTTGTGAAACTTTATTTTAAATAGAAGAAAATTATTCTTCACTTATCTAGGCCCACTCAACGACTTTTGTATTTAGCTCGATCAGGGAAGTAAAACGTCACAGTGAACCCTTTCAAACAAAAATATATTGAAGGAAATGTATGCTAATTAATAAAATATTTAACATTGAAAAAAATATGAATACTACAGACGAATTGAGATATTTATACAAAACCAAAACTGCATGAAACACTTCTTTGAACGCAGACGTAGGCAATCGGCATGCAGCCACGCAGTCTATTTTTTTACTTTACTTTATTGTTGATAAATTTATATGTATTATTTTAAATAGAAATTTCTTTATCTGATAAGAGTAAATTAAAATTTTAGAAGGCAGCAGAAACCAAGGCAGGGACACGAGTATACCTGAACTGAACTTGTACGTTAAAAACGATTGCGACACCCTGATGCCTTCACCATCACCAATGAAGCTGCTTTACCACGTTCTTGGCGGTGAAGGAGCACATGAGTAAACGTACATAGAAATTTAAATGAAAACAAGTCCACCAATCCCTACCGAGGCCCAGTGGTCGACTGATATGTTTTGTGCCCATCGGTATGACAAATGTAAGATGTTTCTTTGTCTTGTTTATTATTAATACAAATAAATTACTAATATCTAGTTTTTTTATACAAAACCTTTTAATTTATTTATTTACCAAGTGCAATTTATTTTATTGCTAATTGCTATTGATGGCCCGGGGGACTTTTTTCAAACTCAACCTGCACCGCTATTATATCTAATTTAGAGCAAGGGCTGAGCATTCGATATACGAGCATTTTTACGGGGTTTTTTACATTACGGGTTTTTATTTCCAGTTCGGATTGGACCAGATTAAGTTTAAAGAGCTTATTAATTAAATCTCTACTAGCTAATATTAGTGCCTAATGAGACATGGCTATTACGGTAAATATGCTGCCGAATGGTATTTTGTTGTTCTGACGTCACCAAATTACCGAAAAAGTACATAGACTATTAATAATTATCAGTATTCGTGATGTGATCCTTTTAGGAAATCTGGAAAAATACCAGATTTTGCAGTGTTTAGTTGATCACACTTTTAAACCGTGTATCGACCAGTCTTCAGTTGAGTAGTCGGTTTTCATTTTAAAAAAGACGCAGATTTTAGACTAGACGCTTTACTGCGTTTATTAGATCGACAGGGGCGGTCACGAATTTTGATTTGGGAATACTTATTGAATCTAGACAGATGCGTTCCGAAACCTACAGATCGTTAATGAAACGGTGAGCCATTGGTCTAATGTTATATTATTTATTTAATTTAACTCTGTAATTAACTCAATGCAATGTTATCTAATTGCAGGTACGTGTTCAACAAAGAGGTACTTCAGCAGATTATGCGCATTGAATGTTGATTTAAAAAGTCCCACACGATTGCGATATCATATCGGCGTGGTTTGCTCATATTTTATTATTATTACTGTTATTGTCTTGTGCAATGAAGTGATCGTAGCCCTCGCAGTCATTGTTCGTGATCTAGAGCTGGAATGAAACATTCTATTATCCTGCCACGATAAAACTTGAAAGCTAGATTAGATATAATATCAACGATTCCAAGATAACGCTGCGTGCATTGTAGATCGTTCAGTTTTGAAGAATTTAATTTACGATAAAATCCGGCCAATAAGTTGAGATAATAATAGTATGTCATTTAGATCATAATAACGATATAATTGCGGTCGCTGGCCAGAGGGCTAGGCAGAGAACAACGCATTTTAGACGGTTTATGTCTCCAGATCATCTTTATTCTAGGTTGAGCGACGATCTTGGCAGGACGGCTGCTAGGAGCTTGATGAGAGTGGCCGAGGATCATGCTCAGTGGGATGCTTTTGGAGAAGCATGTCTAGCAGTGAACTGTTGTGGACCGGCAGGCCAATGATGACGATTTTTTTTCTTTTATAATCAAGAATGACTAAGAGCAAAGTATCCTTTAATTCAAAATTGAATTTATTCAATGATTATTAGAAAATAAAAGTACACTAACCAATTTCTTCACAACTTTTGTTAATAATCCTGTCATCCGTATCTGAGATGGTTTACATTTGTCAAATTGTAGGTCTTATGCACATTTACTACGGGGCCATACAGGGAGAACTATCTTGACCGCGTACCATTGCAGAAAGCTGTCTATGTTACAAGTCCATGAACCGATCAAGCTCCTCGATTCGACTCACGAGGTGACCGCCATTTGGGATGTAGATTGATGTAAATTATCCTGATAAACGTTTTTTATTACGGTCTTATTGCGAATTCTCGATCAACACCTCAAGAGACTTTCGCTAGATGGCTGGGTCAAGAGTCAGATACAGAAGTCAGTACTCCTGGACACGTCATGCATTGTCAGGCGGTTTCTCACCATTTTGGTGACAGCTACCGGCGGCACCCCGGGTTAGGTTTTAATTTTTTATATAATTAAAACTAAAAAAACTAAATATTGTAAAAACCTAAGGTTATTAAAAATTACAAAATAAAATAAAGAGATAACATAGATTAATTAATAAATAAAATATACTAGTGATACATCCATTAGTTTGTTTCATACAAACGGTGGGACGAGATTTCTGGAACATTCATCGGTTGACTTGAGCCAAGAATTTTCGATGTATTTTTATGTACGAAGCTTCCAATTTCGAAAAACTAACAACTTTGTATAATTTATTTCCTTCTCTTTTCAATGGCTACAAATTAGTTAAGTCCACCAAGTGCTGATATGAGATACAATAATTTGATTACTTTATAACTTAAATATAATTACTATATATAATTCTATCACCATAGTTAAAACACCACGATGCTCTACTCAAACAACATCCACAATATCCTTCTTTAGATATCTCTTGCTTCTAATAGTCCCTATATGCTGATGCAGCAGTATTCACATCAAATAGTGATTTCAGTGGTCATTGTCGGAGTTCTTGCTGGATATGCTGACCGTGGCATATTGCTGCTGTCGGTGCAAGATGCCCAGGCATTGTAGGAGGCACTGCATGCTGGCTGCCGATGTCGCCTGGAAAAAAAAATATAAGTTTGGCTTTACAGCTATTCAAGTAATGCTGTAAAATATCTCCTAGTTTTTTATGGCATTATTAAAAGAAACTTTTAGGTTCAGCCTTGCTATTACCATATAGTAATAATACCACAGTAGTCTCTAGAAGAAGAATAGAAAAGAGTAGAATATTGAGAGGTGAAAGTATATTAATATATTTCCTCTCAAATGACCTGATGAAAAAAATTAATGACATTTTGGGTAATCATTCCGGGGTAACAATTCCAAAAAGAATAAAATATACAAATTCCTCTTACTGTCTACCCCCTTATAAAAGGGTTAAAGTAAGTGAGAGCTTATTTTTTAATTTATTAATTCCGGGCATTGGATCAATACAACTCACAGTCTCCTGAACAAACTGTGGAATATTAAAATTCTTATCTATCTTATCATAGACAAATTACAAAGACATATTTATTAAATGAATTATTTCATTGGATAGCGTTTAACGTTAAACGCTATTACGCGCAAACATTCACATTATTTCGGAAGTGTCGTAGTTAAATAACGAAGTATTGGCGCCTATATTCTGTTTCTTTTTCCACCTTAGTAGTCGCTATGCTTAAGCAGTATTTACCTGGTCTTGAATTGTCATAAACCTATCTTCAAATTGGTACTATATAATAAGATACACATACCTTTAACTGTAACAGATCAGGGTCAGTATGTGGGAAAGGTGAATCTGATGATTCAATACATCTGGCCAAAGCAGCATCGCTGAAATGAAAGACACATTTAATTCATAACACATCGAATAGTGAAGATAAGCAATCTTGCAGTTATACTTTTTTATGTATTATTCAAATCTGCAGTGATTAACAGAGCCATCTATAGACTTTATCCTACTTATTACCTGATTGTCATAATTCAGACATTGTTTCCACTCTTATTATCTTATAAATAATTAAAATAATAATTATATTCTTCTCCAAAAATAGTTACATTTATATCTTTCATTTACTTCCGTTCTTTTTTCTATTGTTAATTTTATACATTTACAGATGTTTGACATGCTTTTAAGGCTATTTTACATTTCATAATTGTTCCATCTATACAGTAATATACTGTTTTTTAACAATGTATATATATCTATAGTTACTTATTAGTTCTCTATGCTGGCCTTCAATCCATTGAGCATTGTAGACATCCATTTTTATTAGTTAGTGTGCACAGTTCAGTCTACCTGGGCATAACAGTCAGAATAAAACAGCCTAAATTAATATTGGAATCGAAATTTCTCTCTACGAAAAATAACGTTGGACAAATTAAACTTAAGATCACCTTTCAATTCTGTGAAGCTGTGAAGCCCTAGGGCTATTAGCAAGCTCTTAGTACAATATATAAATAAAAGCACCCACTCCATCAAGCAGTATGGTACGAAAATTAGGGTAATCATTGTGCATATCCATCACTCTTTGCACAGATCCTTACCATTGACGGTTCATAGTCAAGCTTGCTTAGAAAGTATATAAAAAAAATGATTTTCTCAACTTAAATCTCTCCACATTCATCTGCCCTATATAAATTTCATCATCACATCATTACATAACATTCCGATTTCTAATCACAACATTCTTTTTCCAGCAACTTTCTTCACTAAAACTATGTCATAGTTAAAAGTTACACCTATATATAGCATATATCTCAATAAGCACATCTCTGCAGAAACTAAGAACATTTAAATGACTATTACCTAAGCTCAGTGGCTTGCAGCTGTTGCCTAGCAGAAGCCATTGCATCATGCACTGCCAATTGCTCACGTGGTTGCAGCGGCGGATTGGCGCCCATAGCCTGAAATGTTAATGCAGTTTATTATATTTCCTATTTAAACAGACAATTTTTATTGTAACACCAAGAGGAAGGGTAAGTTTTAAAAATTTCATTTGTATTACATTCTTTATGTTATGCTGTTATGGAAAATTAGTTATTTATATAACCTACTGTTGAATACTACAAGAATAAAATGGCTTGGCCAAACTTGGCACAAAAAAAAGTGCAATGAATATTCATATTATGTCAATGGTTGAAATTACTGTTTTTCTTTAAAAACATAGACTAAGTAGATATAAACTTAATAATGCAAAAGAGTAGCAGTGTTGCCAAAAAATTTTATATAGTGCATGATATGAAAAAAAAATTAAACTAACTTTTGTATGAATCTCCGCAATAGCCCTTAAGCCATTTACCCACTCCTGTCTAGCCCTTGCATCAGTAGCACGTAATTTCAGCATGTCTCCAGATGCACAGTTGATAGTAAAGGTACGGGAGTCTTCATCACTTGGACATATCACAGCTGCAGCTAAATGTGCCTATAAATAGGTAGAGCATATATTTCTTATATTAAGTTCTTCAAGAATGTCCCTGCATAACTCACTTATACACATATTATAGTTCTTTATTAAATCATGCCACTTATTCAATTAATAATTGAAATTTTCATTAAAGAAACTACAAAATGGTAGATATAATCCTAGCTAGGATTTGCACACCTCAATATATGATAGTAAAATAAAATGCTTAACCACTAGGCTGCCGCTGCAATTATGACAACTGTTAGTATTATCCCTCTTTAATGTCCAAAATTATGTGAAGTTAAAGACCCAATAATCTTATATGACAATTATATATAAGTGTACAACCTTGATCAAATAATCATGTTCCTCACCTCATGGTTAATGAAAATGAAATGTACCTACCCCTCGGGTAGAAAGCCAGCTTTATGACTAAATGGACGAGCTACTGACCCTTCAGTTGGTGCATAAACGCATTTCTGTAGCATATATAGCTCTACGTGCTCTACGTGCAGTGCATGGTAGAGGAATGAATTATTGTGCAGAACTATTGTGAGTAGCTGGCAACAACTAATGATTAAAAGAAAAAAATAATAAATCCATTAAATACTTCGTCCGATTGATCCAGAATCACAATAATAACCAACCTCTCCTCGTGCCGGTTGTCCAGGTTGAATTGTATCGCCAGGTCCATCGAAAAGATAATAAGAGAGTACACCAGTCTCTGGATCTACTGCAAACCATCTTTGCTGCCATCCTTTTACAACATTAGTATACTTGTAAAGCTGTCCTGAAAGTGGCTTGTGGGAACCTAATCCCGTTGCCTTCATCATATTATTTTAATATTATTTGTTTTTATATCATAATGCGTTAACGGATAATAAAATGCTTAAACACTGCAGCTAATACAAATACAAAATGAAATTATTAAGTGCAAATTGACTGTCACTGTCATTTTTTAAGTGACAGTACAAAACGTTCAGAAATCCAAAGCAATTAAAATGGAAACGATTTTCTTTTAATAACTATTTATTTTAAAGTTTATTCGACTACCTTGGGATGCATTTGCAAAACAACGCTCCATTCTCTTTAAAGTAAAAACAAAAAACCTTTACCAGCACTTCTTCTCTACTGCCACCAGAGGCATTAGACATTTACAGAGTTTCTGATTATGGGATTAGTAGCACAGCGAGCGATGGTAAGAGATGTGCTCGATATGTCTCTAAGATATAAAATTCGATGTTTTTTATGACGAACTACAGAGATTGGCCAGAGACTACTGGCCTTGACTGCTTCACTGAATTGAGAGATGGCATGGCTCTTGGGTTGCTTAGCCTGAACCTTTATTGCTAGTAACTCTACACAAGGGTCCCCCGGTGAGAGGTCACGTCGGCTTGGACGGTTATTATGTTACGCGTAAGCATCCCTATCCGAGGGCGCCTGAGGGAGCCGAACCACTACTCAGTCGGTTACTATTTCACGGATAATCTAAGGGACATTCAATAGCTAAACTAACTTTGAGTGCCACTTCGGAAAGCATTGGCGCTGGCCGAAGAATCTCTAGCAACGCCCCATATTTTATGGGCAGGCCCATATAATCTAAAGGGTGAGACCTGCCCATAAAATAGCGGTAATGCGCGAAGATTATTCGCATCCTCCGACGGTCGCGAATGGACGCTTTATGGGTTTGTAAAGATCTAGCCTGTGCAATGGTAATCGCGTCGTCCGGATCGTCAAGAACATGTCTCGACCTCCGGGTGACGCGACTGAATTTAGTACAGGAAGGCTCATAAGTTTCGAATTTTACTCTAATATCTTGTAAGTGCCACCAGCACTTATACGAAATTAAAGTAAAACTCGAAACGAAGAAATTTAATGGGGAAAAAAGGTAATCAACAACACTCCTAAAGTAAGGAATTTGAACCGCCAGTACGCGGACGAGTAATGTGGCCACATTTGTTGAGTCAATGACTTCAGACAGAAATGGACGGGGAACAAAACGTTGAAATGGAGGCCACATGTGGGCAGAAGAGCTTGGAATAGAGAAACTTAGATGCAAAGCATTTGAGAAAGTCTATGTCCAGAAATAATATAATTTATTCTTCTTTATAAGCGATACCTAAACGATTAGTTAAGTCCAACCGATTTAGTATTTCATACTTAGGTAGGGTAGGTAAGGGTATTTTGTATGACAATTCGCTTTGCCTTTACGGTAACATTTTAAAATAAAAAAAACTGGTTTGTAGGTTTTTGATGCGTTGCACGCTTATGTTACTCATGGTCAGGTAATGACATAATAAATTTCCTACATTAAGTTACTATTTTAACTCCAGTTTCTTCTCAATATTCTAAAAATACATGAAGATTAAAACGTTTGTAATTCTGAATTCAAAATGTTTAAATTAGTGCAAATTGACGACGATACTCATCAGCAAGTTCCATTGTCGGGCGGTAAGCAAGTTATAGGTCGTGGCAATTTGCTTGACGTGAGTACCAGTTTTTTCCACAATCCTTTACATCCATTTGCTGTAATCATCTCGCCGATATGTAGATTGGATAACACAATACAAGATTCCCAAGATTTCTGCCAACAATATCGGTTGATGGGCGCTTATACCATAAAAATGGTGGTTATAAAACAAATAGTATTCGATTATTTTCATCACTTTAATTTGTCGGGATAAACTACTTTTTATAGGTTTTAATCCCTATAACTATCAAAATATGTTTCTTGTCCTGACTAAAATGACTTTTTAAGTATTTTTTTATTTTGTTTTTTAATTACCTGAGTACCTACTCGGCAGTAAACACAAAATTTTAATTATACACAACATTAACTACACTATTCTGTGTTTAGCTATGTTGTGCACTAAGTAAAATAATTAAAGTATAAAATTTTATTATAAAAATTTGACACTTTGCCAATCCTATTTAATAATGCTACAGTCATCTAAAAACCACCTATAAATACAGTAGAGAATTGATAACACAGTTTAGTCTAGTAAACATTCAGTGACACATACGTTGGTTTAACATTCCAGTGTGACGACAAAAGAATTTCCAGAAATCATGCAGAATTAGATATTGTGGGAGACAAAGTACTTATTAAGGCTGTAAGTGCAGATTTTTTTATTGTTTTATAATATCTTAAGTAATTTACTTTAAATCAACTTATGCTGAGTATTTGCTGTTGATCTATTATATATTAATTGCATTTACGGTAACAGATTTATTGATTAGTTTTATTTTATAAAATAAATAATTGTACCATGAAATTATGTTTTAAAATTTTTAGTAATGAATGTTATGTATAATTATTTGACAATTTAATTATATTTAAATTAAATTAAATAAGTTTGAATTATTGAGAAATTAAAAACATATTTACTTATATTTATATTAGTAAATTTTTCATATTCAATTTTTTACAACATTTGTTTTAAATATCATTAATATTTCTTTGATATTCCTGTGGTCCTATAAAGTTGAAGAAAGGATAGAGAGAATATAGAATAATGTAATAAGAGATGTGGGTGTTTTAGAATGTATTCTGGCAAAATCGCTGCATTCTAAAAATACGAAAGATTCTAAATTTAGCCTTTCATGCATCTGTTACCAGTAAAGATCCATTTCTTAATAAAATTAATTCTGTTTTTTTTCGAGTAAAATGATAAGATAACCTGGAAGTTGAGTGATATTTCATATCTTGTTATTGTATTAAGGTTGCAATTTATCTCTTTTAATAAAGCAGGGTTCTGCTTACTATAAATAATTTTGTATATATTATATTGAAAATAACATTTGGATTTAAATTTCTAGCAAAATGATTTTGTAAAGATTCAAATCTGACTGTAATATATTAATAGTAGGAGAAAGCTGTTGTGTTGTCATTACATTCTCATATTATAATGGCTCATATAGAAGATTATTTTTTTAAGTGTACAGTTGGTGGGAAATTTTACATGGCTACACATATAACAGATTTTTACATTATTACTTAATTGTTTTATACACACACATATAGTCTGACAACATTGCCAATTGTATCCTTTAAAAAAAAGGTTATGCTAGGACCGCCACGTTGCTATATTGACCAGAATTATTATTATTATGTCTATGTTGAAATCATGTGCCTAGCACATGAAAATGTATGCAGTAAGTGGGGCCTTATCTCCTGCTTCATGTTGAAGTATTTGTGTTTCATAGATAGTGTTATCAGATATTGTGGAAATGTATGTGTGGTTTATCAGTATTTAACTGCTACATGTACTGTGGTATAGGTATCACACCCTCAGTTGGCTGGCAGCTGGATTGAGAACTGTTACACCCACAACTTTGATAGTGATGTGGTCGGATGTCGAGTGATTGGGTTATTTTACTTTAAAAAGTCAGAACATATTATATAAGTTAAACTTTATAAGAATTTCCCCCAAGTAGATTTACTAGTAAAAAAACCTACATTGAAACTGGCCAATATATTGATAGCTGTTTCCGATAGAATTAAAAAAATATCAATTTAGACTAACTACATTTATATGTTCCAATATTTGGAATGATTTCACTTGGCTAACCTAAGATCCTTAAATAAAAATACCTGCACATTGCGTACGTGTTGCAAATGGTTACTGAGACACAACAGCCATTGAATATAGAATAGCTTTTGAATAATTAATGCTCCTCAAACAATACAATGAGTAATAAGTCACAGGAAACATTATTCAGTACCATTGAATAAGGATGGAAGGAGGTAGGCAAGCTATGACAACAGGCATCAGAGCAGTTTAAGTTACAATCTAATGGTCACGCCGTCATGTGCCAATCGGCTTCTATATTATACGTAATATATGAGTTTCTGTTTCAAAGTACAAAAACATCACTTCCTAAAATGTATTCCGGATGTGAATTGATGGGCTGCTAAACATGATAGCTAACAAGCTTAGCGACAATCGGACAGCTGTGTGTATCTTAAACAAGTATATTTAGGAATAAAAATTAAAAACGACTTTAAATCGAATCGAACGTTAAACGCTATTACGCGCGGGCATTCTCTTTGTATTTACGTAAATAGAATTAATCAGAAGCGAACCAAAATCTCACCAAACTAAACCCTTGAAATACATCCTTTCCAATAAAAAATTAATCATCGAAATCGGTTGGCGTGATATTGAGTTATTCGTCCATTTGTCGTGCACATAGTTAATGCAAATCTAAGACTTATATGGTTTTCTCATACATGCCATTGTGAGAATTGGACCAAATTCGAATGAGGCCAATGAGAAAATAAAAAAAAATAATCAAAATCAACATAAAAAAAGCAGACAAATTGAGAACCTTCTTGTTTGAAGTCTATCTTTCTACCTAACTATCGTTTCAGATAAGCCAATATTTTATCACTGATATTTGATTGGAGTTAGATATGGACATTATAACCAAACGTATTTAGATTGTTCCTAGTTGCAAGTTGATATGACAAAAACCATCTATTTTCAACCGTCTTCAAATAGGGAAGAGATTGTAAATTCGCCTGTATGTCCAATTCTGACAATGGAGCCCATGAGAAAACCAGATGTTTTAAATTTGCATCAAGTATGTGCGTCACAAATGGACGAATAAGTCAATATTACACCAGCCGATTTCGATTATACATTTATTATTGGATAGGATGTACTTAAAGAGTAGTTTGATGAGATTTTGTTTAGGTTCTCATTGAATGTATTTCGTATTATTCCTACGATAATTCCGAAATACAAATATGGTGATTTGAAATCGGTTTTTGTTTTTGGTAGTAAATATACTTGTAGTTGTTATAACACATACGCGTCATATACACGTCAATAGTTGCGCGCACCGGTGGTCGTTGTGAAAATACCGTCACTTGAACTGCAAAATTAAAGCAAATAACATAACGCAGTAGTTTGTTTGTTACATTGAACTTACTATCTTTAATTTGAAACTGTTAATATCAATATAGTAGATAGTAATTATAGAAATGTTCATTTCATTTAATTGGTACTTTATGTCTGATGTGGATTTAGTAGCAAATATTAATTTAATTATTTTTATTTAATAAATGTATTTAGAATATAGACGGAAAATTTGTATAGACCTAATAAATGTTTTCTTCTTTTTCAGTTACACACAAATCCATGTTTTTTTATAAATAGCATAATGGGTGATGTAAAGATAATCCGTCAAAACTCTGTTGTAACTGCTACACATGGCGATAAACTAGGTTTAACACCCGACAAACATTGGTATAACATCTTAAATACTGAAAGCAATGGGATAAACTTTACTGCCGCTAATGACTTTCAACGTATAAAATACATAATTGATAATCATAAGGACATCTCGTGGGATGTCAATGTAGGAACTAGTGAAGATAGATCTGCAGACGACGCGTTGGAGAGCAAATGTACAGACGCACAGAAATCAATTAAAAAGGATTTGAAAGAATCAGATAGACAAACGTCAGGCTCGCCTCCAATATTACGTAAGTATACACTACTGGCTCTGTGAGCCGTCATTACATATATATCTCTTCCAAATATCTATATGCATGATATAGATGGGTAAACTCTTTATTGCTCCATTTTACATCAATTACAAACATTGAAGTAATGGTTACACTTAACTTAAAATGAGCAAGGGTCTTATTGACTTACGGGCGATCTCTTCCAGGGAACCCTGTAGGTCAGGAGAGGTCAAACAGGAAAGTCAAAAATACATAGGTTAATAAGTCAAGAATAAATAAATAATAGCAAGAAATGTTTATAATAAGGACAGAGCTCTTTTTATATTAGTAATAAACAATACATACACAAATATAAAATTACATATTATACAAAAGGTACATAACTAAATGAGTTTAGCGCGATTTTGTATGTACTAAGTTTGTAAGTAAAAAGTTGTATTTTTCACCATTTGTTTCAATCCAATCTCTAATTCGTATTGGAGATCAAAATTTGTACTTTAGTTGATGCTCGAATTGGCGACCTTTGAATTGAGTTACTGTCTAAAAGATTTTTTGTAATAAAACAGTACAAGTACGATTTTTTCCTCAACCGCACGTAAGCACGTGGTAAATCATTACTTAAAATTGCTGTAGTCTGTCTCTATTGTTAAAATACTAGTATTTTTATAATAATACTAATATTCTTTCTAGAGAGAGAGGGCATTAGAAGAATGTTGATAGGTTGTTATTTCTACTTTAACGTTAAAAAAAATATATTAAGAGATGGAATGATTTGTATGTTTACTGATCCTTTGACGGGAGAATCGAGAGTACAATATCATTGTTGTGCTAATATTAGTCTCGTGTATATATGACACATCTGCTGTTGTTCGGTATCATGCAATAACAACTGTGTCCGGTTAAACCCAATAGGGTGACCATGTTTAATGCTAAAATCGTAACAAGGTTGGTGTAAAGAACTTACTACAGTAACTGGTGGCTACCCTAGTGTAGTTGCGCATGCGCATATGTTCACACTGTGAACATCTCGCATTCCTTAACAATTAGATCATGTACAGTCCTGGTTTCAATTCCCGTACATACGCAAAAATATCCCGTATGCTGTACTCACTCGCAATATTTTATGCACACTTTATGTCCATTCCAACGGTTTTTTTTAAACGAAATACACAGATTGATCAGATAAGCCGGCCTTGACTCCTTCACCGGATTGAGAGGTGGCATAGCTCGACACAAGCGTCCCCCCGATGAGGGGTAACCTCGGCTTGGTCGCTTACTATGTTATGCCTAAGCATTCCGATTTGAGGGCGTCCGAGAGGGCCGAACCACGACTCGTTTGGTTGCTATTTTACAGATAATATTCCAACGGGTTGTCGTAATGTATTTGCATGTACTCCGCAATTAATCTCTTACAGAGAATACCAGGCGATATCGGCAAGTCGTGTGACGTCATCATTTACATGACATTGATTTTCAGCTGAAGACGGTGAAGAAGAATTACTACGAACGTGCCGACCTGATGAACCAATAAGTCAGTCGCCAGGAAAAAGATGTCTTTTCAAACAGGAGCCCACGAGCCCAATAGATATAAAGAAAGTGAAGACAGATGTAGCGTCGAGTGCGGACGATGCGCGCCAGACCAGCGGCAGTCTAGCGGTGAGTGAAGAATACGTTAGAATAAAATTCTAAGGAAAACATCGTTAGGAAACCTACACGAGGTTTCGTTTTCCTTCACCGCCGAGGGCGTGGTAAATTACCACTTAAAATTGCAACAACAAATTTATTGGTGCCGGCGCCATCGAACTCTGGTCTTTAGCGTACTGTGTAAAAAAAAAATGTTGCTAATCGAAATATGATTCACGATAACAAAATTGTAAGAGCACCCCATGCGTCATTTTAGTTTTACGAAATATGTGTGTACAAGCCCAGTGACTCAAAATGAATGGAGCAATACCGGTTTAGTATTTCATAATCGTGGTCATCATAAACTACTTTTAGTAGCCTTTTAATGTGTCGGAGCCACTATTGTTTACCGATGACGAACCATTGGCACGAAAATAGTGATACTAGCCTAGGCCAATGCTTCTTCTTCTCGAATTGGGCCTTTTAAATATTACATCATCTTTAGTAACTCATTCGTCTTAACTGAATAATAGCGATTTTGTAAACTCATACGTCTATTTTAACTATATTAAATTGTAGCATAGTGTGAGGCTTTCTTACATTTCATTTTACCATTCATTAGTCATTAACGAGAGAAACACATTTTAGGCGCTAACTTGGACAAATAACATTTTATTTGTTTTATAATTACGTGTCGATATGTATGTATGTTGGGTGTTTTATGGGGAATTTTCCACGGCACCGACCTTTTTCCTTGTGTATTCGCGAATCGGTCTGACGAATGACCGTTACTACCTGTCGTGTTGTGAATACTAATAAATGCTCGTTTGCCACTCTCCTATAAAAAATTCTACTGCTACAGAATATTTTAGACGAGCTAACGACCATTCATATTATATTTTCAAACATTAATCGCGCTTCAATAGCCTAATGGTTTAGGGTACGGTCTGCGAAACGAAAGGTCGTAGGTTCGAATCCTCGAATTGAGTATTGACGTGAACCATCTCAATTATATTACATCATTATCGATATTTCATAAAATATCATATTTATAATATAGATTTTTGGGCTACTTAAATATAAACAAATTACGAAATGACGTGATGAGAATAGCAAAACCTACATCCTTTTTTAAATTTATTTTTGCATTGTTTTTATTCCAGAGCACTTCTGGAGCAAGTTCAACCAGCAGCGACGCGTCTCCATCAATACAGAAGAAGGACAAACGCGAGAGATGCATGTATGGAGAGAAATGTTACAGGTAATGTATTACTGGAAGCTTTTCTTTACATGAGAGGGAATTTACTTGTACGCTCTAGCCGGTATAGAATGTGGGCGACATTTTTAAATCAATAAATGACAGTTTTCGTGACTATGGTTTCTTGAGGCGACAGCACGCTGAGCTATCGCAGCTCTTTGTATTAATTATTTTTATTCCATAGCAATAAGTGATTCCAGCTACCAGTGTAGCAAAGCTGGCCGGCCCTGGTTCCCTTATCTCGTATCATTGGCCGCGTCCGTTGTGACGTAGCACTGTTCTGATTATTCCAGGTCACAGGTCACAGAACGATCGTATGCCACATCATTATATTTGCTATAATCTACCAATATGAATAATAATATTAACAAGTATATTAACGGGTAAAAATTATGTACCGACTTCAAAACGAATCAAACGTTATTACGCGCGGTGTTGTATTTCCGAGTTGTGGTAAGAATATCACGAAATTGAATTAATCAGAACCTAACCAAAGTACTCTTGAAGTACATACTTTCCTTATATTAATTAGATCTTGAGTTATTCGTTCATTTATTGTATACATACTTAATGCAAATCCAAGACATATGGTTTTCACATGGACGCCATTGTCAGAATTGGATCGAATTGATATAAACAGCCGAAAATTGAGATAATAAACATAAAAAAAACATACGGGTGAATTGAGAACCTCCTCCTCCTTTGAAGTCGGTTGAAAAATACAATGTAATTACACACATAGACGTATAGATTGAAGTGAAAGATTGAAGTTTCACCTCAATCTATACGTGTATGTAATTACATGTACATATTAATTAATATAGTTATAATATTAATATATATTTTAGACAATTCTTGCCGTTTTTTAATTTATTCTTGACTTTTCTTATTACCCTACTATGTTCTTATTTTCTCTCTCCTGTCCTACGATAAGTTGCCGGGAAGAGATCGAATAGCGATGAGGCCGCTCTTGCTTACTAATAGGTTAGGTTAGGTTAGTTTCCAATTTAATTGATTGTACTTATTTTAAAATGTAAGCAATAAAGAATGAATCTATCTTTTCATAAATCTAACTATTTTCATCACATTCACAATAAATAAAGGAGGATAGTGGGTTCTGATCTTGCAAGAGCCTTCCTCAAAACTAACGTGGGAAAAATTGATTCTGCCATAGGTTCTGGTGGGCGGTGTATCGATTACTATTTTAACTTAACATGTTCTCGTGCAGGAAAAATCCTCAGCATAAGTCGCAGTACAGCCATCCGAGCGACGCGGACTGGGGCGTCGGGCCGCAAGCGCCGTGCCCGTGGGGCTACGCATGCGCCCGCCGCGACCCGCGACACTGGCGCGACCACACCCACCCCTACGGCATGCACCCGCCGCCGCCCGCAGGTAAACATTACATATATAACAACAAAAATAAACTATAGTCCTGTCAAAGTCGGTCCAGCTGTTCCAGAGATTATCCAAAACTGACAGTCAAAAATTGTAAAAATGATATTTTATACATGTACCGTATATACATTCACATGCATGTAATAAAAAACTGTTATATTACGAACAGACTCCCCCAATTTTATTTATTTGTACATTGTTGAATTCCATCATCAGCAATTCAGCCGTAAAACATCCACTGCTGGACATACGCCTCCCCCCAACGAATTCGTTATTTTGTTTAAATCTAACAAGATAGTTATATAAAGTTGCCTTTGTTGCAGGTATTAAAAAAAAGAAAACGCACATTGTGCAGAGAAATGGCAAAATATTCTACATAAACGCGCACGCCGTCAACTTCTATGACGACCACTTTGAGGCGGAGGATTCCGACGGCGACAGCGTCGACTATGATTATGAATTCGATTGAACTTTTCATAAATATCATTCATTTTCATATATTACAAATTTAATTCAAAAACAAATTTAAAGTAATTGTATTATGTTGTCCTCCATTAGTTTCCATAAAGAGATCATAACTTTAGGATCATACCATCATTTCATTTTATCTTTTTAAGCTTATTCAGGAAAGCTTATGTAGATAGAATAGGGAAATTATTTGTTTATATAGAAGAAACGGCAAAAGTGGCTCCACTTTCCGCTGCTGTATCCACTGCAACAATAAACTGCCTGCTGCCACATCCTCAGTCCACGGAGTGACATTACCTTCTCAAAGTAAGCTGGTAACAAAATAGAAGAAGCTTTTGTCATAGTTGTCTACTACCAAAATCAAGTCTCAAGTCGTGAAGTTAAGTAATTGTTGTTTCTCAAGTTATTTACACAATCAACAAGTCAATCATGGAAACTTGATATGTGCTATGTTTCAACTTAAGACATAGACAGTCTTACTTCAAAAAACATTCTCTGAAGAATATACTTTGCAATGTAAGAATTGCTTACATTAAATGGAGAAGGAGAATTTAAAATCAACAGTACGCCAGATGCCGTCGATCAGTTTGCAAGAAGATTTAGTTGATAGTGGCTGTGACAGTGTATGTGAAGTGAGTGGAAGTGACATTTTTATGGACACTATATATATTATATGCTATTAATATCTTCTGTTTAAAAGAATCAATAATTAAGTTTGTAAATAATAGTTCTTTAAAATCTTTGTTTAAAACTAATAAATATATTTTTGTAAATATGTCATTTATATTATGCAACCCTTTTGCCTTGGCATGCATTACGTATCGTGAGATCTGTCCGAGAATATTTTTACCACGCGTGCATCACACTGCAAAACCCTGCCTTCATATTCCTGTAGACTGGGTCCAACACGAGTTAGACCTGATGCATTTGTTGAGTACTAAAGCTATCATTTAATAGTTTGTGACATAAACTAAAAAAGATTAAAAGAGTAGATACTCTGCCGCAGTTCATTTTGAAGTTCGCAGTTTTAGTGGTCAATGTTTGTTGATCTCTATCCGACAGCTGCTAATTTGATCTTTTTCTAGTTTATGTTTCCAATATTAGAGAACGAATTAATATTTGGTATATATACATCCTGCAATAATCACCAATGACAATTTTAAAAATAATGAAGACTTTTTTTATAAGACCTTATTCCTATAAAGACGGAAATACATTTAATAATAAAACGAGTTGATTTCGCAGGTTTATATCACTTTCGAGTTCATATAATATATATGTATTCCCACTTAATTTATTGCATCTGCTAACATCGGATACTTTCTGAAGGAAATGCGCCAATCGATTAGGCGACCTCTACAGTTTTACCGGGTTATTAAGAGGTGGGAAAGCTCTTATGTCGCTTAGCGTGTACCTCTTTAGGGGGTAACACAAGGGCCACTGAGAAGGGACCTCGGCTTGAGTGGTACTCTATTCGCAATAGCATTTTAATTCTGAGGACCACACAAGGCTCTAGTATAGCTATACGTGTAATATTGACCTACCTTACTCGTTTTATTTGACCGTATACTACATAAAGTACATCGCCACCGAAGACTCAAGTTATTTATGACCCGCTTGATCCATTTACCTTTCGTCCTATACCGTCTTTTATTCAATATATCACGGTAAGTGTTCAGTCCCCTGAATTACGTTCTTTGCAACGGCAATCCAAAATTCAATCAATTCTGCCGTAAAAGTTGGTAAAGTACAAGTTTTTAGCGTAATTTCATACGACTATGAGCTGTCGTTGCCGGTTTTCGAACAGTTACTACTTAGGGATCTTTACAACGAACTCTCTCTGTTTACATTGAATTCAGCCTGCAGATCTTGCTATGATCACTCCCGACTGTGATCACATAACATTATGACGGTTTGCCTTTTGATATATATAAAAAAACCAAAACTTCCAACTACCAAATAATTCTAAATTCATAAGCTATAGCATAGGTAATAATTCTGTATTCAACCTAACCTATTGAAAGTATTATTACTATATGTAATTGTTGTTTGAAGATTCAAATAATGTGATTTTTCTCATCGTCATGTTTACCGTCACTAACCGGATGCTTTGTGTGTTTATCATAATTGATGTTAACGTATTATACATAGTCTATAACTGTTCTAATTCGTTTATTATTCATGTATCTTCCGCAATGTTTGTAAGTGGCTTGTATCTATGGCAGGTAGAAGAAAAAAGAGAGTGAAGAAGAACAATGACGATGAATCTCCGGAAGAAGAACTAATCGTGACAGGAAAAAGAGCACGGAAAACGGTACAAAGAGAAACCTGGAGTGGAAGTGAGTCTGAAGAGGAGGATCCTTACAACACTGACGACTCGGATGATTGGATCCCTCCCAGCGATGCCTTCGAAAGCCAAGACTATTCACAGGCTACAGAGGGGTTTGATTAAGTTCTTTTAATAACATAAATAACTTAAAAAAAACTTTGTTTTATTTATGTCACCTAACTCAGTCAATTAATCAACTGTATGCTGTCTGTCTGTAAATTTGTCTGCTTCTTGTAAGTACAAGCCCTTGGATAAAAAAAAATTACTTAGTATTTGACATCAATTCTACACTCGGTATCGGTTCCCATATAAGATTTTAATGTCTGGTCTGAATCATTGATTACAGGCACTTAGTTTAGGTAATATAACTCAATATTATTGTTATATAAAATATAATAACGGTCGACTCACCAGGCCAGTATATACAGTTTTCTTTTCTGAAGAAAAAATAGGCGTTGCGGTGAATGTGCTTGTGTGCGAGATTAGACTGATTATGCCAAAATTAAACATATTGAAATGCCACATCTCATGATCTTTAAGTTAAGACAATTGGAAGAAATTAACAAAGATATCTATCATTATGCTTAGACTCGTAAAAACAAGGAGGTTTCAATAAAATCCCTCGTCGTCAGAGTGAGCGGATCCGGAATCCCAGGGGAGTGGTGCGGCGGCCAACAGTGCAGGGTGAGCTTCGCCCCCTCGCACACGCAACGCGTACACCGCGGCCTCCACCTTCTCCACGTTACGTCTGGTCGTTGACAGCTTACGCATCAGATCACGGCTGCAGCCGGTCAATCCTAATTGAAAAATATGTTACTGACTTTAGGAATTTGCCTACAATGTTTATCACTTAGAATTTTTTCATTAATTTAACCTCTATAACGACTTTAGTAACGCTGCACTGAACACTTGGCATTACAAAAAATAAGTTAAATATGTTAAGGACAATTTGTTCATTTAATCCAAATAAAAAATTATAATCATATCTATGGTCCATCTCACATAATAATATATAATTAGTAAAATAGGATCACCCCAGTGTAAAAAGAATTTTCATAATAATAATATCATAGATATAAATTATTCCAGGGGGATTCTGGCTATCAGTCCTATTATAAATATATATTATTATATTGATTTAGACCTGCTGAAAAGAGAAAGAAGTTGTTCATTACTTACCTATATAGCCAGTATAAAGCTGTCTGACATTCTGACAACAGTTGAAGCATTCTTCACTATCCCCACTGGAGATGCTGTTTATCGCTCGTCTCATCAGCTCCCCTGTCAAGTCTGCTATTCCTAACATATAATCATTTTGTGACAGCATGGTTACAACTGTCCTCTTCACCTCATTGTCGGTAGTATCCTCCACTGTGTAAGTTAGCTCCCCCTTCACTTCAGCCCATGGTATAATGTTCTGTCTTTCCATCAAAGAGCATAGAGTCCTCGCTTCAATGTATTCTTGGAAACCTGCCGTAACAGCACGCGAATGTAAGTAGGCTGGAATGTTTTCAAGCTCAAGCCCAATGCTCTGGATTGGACCATTGACCAGTTTCTGAAGCCGTTCATTTGCTTCATTAACTGCTTTTTCACATGTTTCTTTGCTACAAAGGTATGAAATGCAATGTTATTTTCATGAAATTATATTACAATATCTAGTGTAAAGCATCATTTCATTATCATCATTTTTACATGGTACAGTATGAAAATAAACAAAGAGAGTAAGATGACACACAAAACTTAACAGCAGGAAAAAACTTTCAAACATTTTAGGACAATTGATAGAATAATGTGAAAAAAATGAAAGATAGTAATAAAGAATAAGTTTGTCTTCAGACACACCATTGGGTTATTAAACTGGATCCCAATTAATTATCAGTCGCAAAGCTGCTTAAAAGTTGTCTACTCACGTAATAGAAGAGTGTAGCAAGAAGATTATCCTTTTGCTCTCTATAGTAATATCCCTGGAAAGTTTTACCAAACGTTCGTGTCGGTCCTGGCGATCGTTAAGCTTTTGAGCAGCAGACTTAAATATCGCTAGTATAGGACTATCAGATGGTAACGAATCTGCTGTTTCTCGTGCAACTGAGGATAGGGTGTGCTGGTTACGATGCCGATTGCTGCGATATTTACCTGAAGATTAATGTGAATAATATTTTAAAATATGCAAAACAAAATGCGATATATTTGATGAAAATGCTTACCTCTTCCTGACATGTCACTAATAAAAATATACTAATTTATAATTTTATTAAGATAAGCTTGATGATAATTTTAAAATACGACTATTTGAGTTATCCTTTTAAATAATATTATATTGATTCTTTGTACTTTCGCTCGACAAATATCTAAAGCAAGGAGAAAAAACCACTTTAAAGCTTAGGCTCCAAACAATAGCAAAGATCTAACGTGTCAAAGACTGTAACCACAACTAAACGGGAAAGTAACTTATTCGATTAAAATTTAATTAATAATCCGATCATCGGTAACATTCATGTTCAAATACAACTTAGATTTAAAAACTCATATATTTATTTTTATATATGTACAAGATATACTCGTATAAAGATAATAAATAGAGAGTCAATATGGGCTACAAATTTGATTTAATGTTAAACCAAGCAATATTATTAAACTTCGTTAACATTTTTTTGCTAATAAAATCGATTTACTAAGTTAAGTATGCGTTTTGATTGGATACTCTTTGATTTCATACCAAATGTCAGGGTCGGCTCCTGTCAATTTTTTGAGTAATAAACAATACTTGTCATACTGCTGTGCTACGTGAAATTATCAAAAGCTTTTTTAATTCAATTAATTTGGCATTGGCATTAATTGTTTGCGAATTTACAGGAATTCGTGTTGACTGACCAGAGTCCGCGGATTTCTTCGGTTTATGAAAGCAGAGCAGCTTTTGTCGACTACGACGTACATAAGTATTTTACTATTCATAAAAAATACGTACGTAACTTACTTAATAGCTTGTTATTATACTTTCAATACTCAAATTATATTTTTTACCGAAAGATTGATTAATGCCTTGCCTCTTATTTTCAGGAAACCAATATGTCTCAAACTCTAACTTTCGGTGAGTCATGCGCTCCGATAACGTGCCACGCTTGGAATAAGGATAGAAGTCGTAAGTATGATGATTTTTAGTTTATTTAATATTATTATGAATTGCTTTTCATTTACTAAAGCTGAATAGTTGTTGTATTTTTAGTGGATGTAGTGATCACTCTCTTCCAGTAAAGGATAGAAAAATCTTGCTGCTCCCACCAATTTTTCCAAGAAGCAAAATTGTGTATAAAATTCTGTTTACTTTGTTATTCTGTAAGAGTGTTTTAAATTATAAGGTTAGCAAAGATGTTGTAGTACTGTTTGTTGTGGTCAAATAATTTGCAATATGAAATAATTCAATACCAGCTGTTTATATTAAGCTAACTCTTAAAAGTGTACTTTACAGTAATGAGTTTCAAAGTGAAATATGTGGTAACTTTAATACTAATTTAGATACTTTTGTCAATTTCAATAGTTGTAATAGTTAATATATTCATGACAATATAAAATATTTATTTTTCCTTATTTTTTATGCTATTTATGGCACATCTATTAGCTCAATTCAATCTGTCTTATATAATCTATTTTAGATTACTATAACAATTAAAAACCGATGAATTCTTAATTTTGTGGCCGTGGTGTACACAAAAGTAAAATAATAAACACCAATCCATATTAAAGTAGTCATATCTTTGGAACTACTTTTTTTTTGTGTTTTTTCTCAATGGCCATTAGTTTTATCATGACTTATTTTAAGGTTATTCACTAAATGATCTGGTTAACAATCTGAAGATGAATAGTCAGAATACTAGTCAGTTTGTACCAATGAGTAGGTTTTCAGATTTTTATATAATACAAATTACTAAATAAAATTTATGGTGTTTACAAGGCAACTTTTCTTTTGGACTACACAATGTCACATTTAGGATCTAATCAGTCAGGTGTAAATAGCATTAGTATCTGTCTAACCTTGTTGGGTTTAAAAGAGACATAATCACTCAAACCAGTCACCAAGAGGGGTAATTGGAGATCATGGACTTGGAAACACAAATTTTTCTCCTCAAACACATTCATACATCTAGATATAAATAATCATTGGTTTTTGATCATGAATCATTATGGTAGTAGTGATAGCCCAGTTGTGGGGTATTACAATCCTAGCTGCTGCTAAAGGAAGTATTAGACTTGATTTACATATTATTATATACTGCAAATAATAATTTCTAAAAGTAATAATTGACAGTAAGACAATGTCACAATTGGGACCTAGGAAGCTTGGTGGTATACTTACCCTTTTAGAAAAGAAATTATTTTGTAGTAATTGTGTGTTGTATTATTTCAGAAATTGCATTTTCACCAAATAACAATGAAGTCCATATTTACCAGAAAGAGGGAAATGATTGGAAACAAACAAATAATTTGGTTGAACATGATTTAAGAGTTATGGGCATTGATTGGGCGCCCAACACGAATCGGATCGTCACTTGCTCCGTCGACCGTAACGCCTACGTGTGGACGCAAGGTGACGACGGGAAATGGACAACTACTCTTGTACTGCTGCGTATCAACCGGGCGGCGACATGTGTTAAATGGTCTCCTATGGAGAATAAGTTTGCTGTCGGTTCCAGTGCTAGATTAATTTCCATTTGTTACTTCGAGAAAGAAAATAATTGGTGGGTTTCTAAGCATATTAAAAAGCCTATCCGTTCCACTGTGACTTCCTTGGACTGGCATCCAAATAACATACTTCTAGTTGCGGGATCTGCTGATTTTAAAGTCAGAGTTTTCTCTGCCTATATTAAAGATATTGAAGATCAACCTGGACCAAATGTTTGGGGCTCTAAGTTGCCCTTAGGTCAGTTGTTGGCCGAGTTTCCTAATTCATCTTCTGGTGGGGGATGGGTTCATAGTGTTTCATTCTCTGCTGACGGGAATAAAGTTGCTTGGGTTGGACATAATAGCTCTATTATCATAGCTGATGCAACTCAAGGTAAAACTGTGATCAGAACTAGGACTGAATACCTGCCATTTTTGGGATGTAGTTGGATTTCAAACAACTCCCTGTTGGTGGCCGGGCATAGCTGCATTCCATTACTGTATTGTCATGATGGAGACGAATTGCGTTTTGTCGCGAAGTTGGATAATACGCAGAGGAAGGAGTCCGGAGGGCTGTCGGCCATGAAGAAGTTCCAGTCTCTGGATCGTCAAGCGCGCATTGAGACGAGCGATACGTACTTGGATTCTATCCACCAGAATGCCATCACTTGTATCAGCCTTTATAAAGGTACTAAGGCAAATGCCAAAAAGTTTAGCACCTCCGGCTTAGATGGACAATTGGTCATTTGGGATTTAGAATCCTTGGAAAAATCTATTGAAGGGCTCAAAATTATTTAATAACACACAATTTAATGTTTATATTTTATTTATTATATAAGGGATAATATAGTTTGCGTGCGAGCCTTGAAATCACTCCATAAGAAAAAGATTGAAAAGAGGAAATCTGTGAGGATTCACAATCACAGTTTGATCAGTCTAGCGAGGAAATGAAAATTGTAAAGCGGCTAGCGGCGAGTGACATCAGCTCCCCAAACAGTAAAAACTTGCAAATATACAGAATAAACTATAATTTATAGGTACAATGTCTATGATTTATACAGTTTAATTTTTAAACTTTGTTAATCAAATAATTTATATAAATTAATCAATAAGACTATCTACCACACACTATATATAATAGATCACTTTTAATACTACTGAAGTACTGATTGCTGTCAATGTTACATTAAAATTTAAGAAATTAACAAGTGCTTTTATTTATATGCGTTATATAGATGTGCCCCCGGGCGATATCCCCCTGTGGGGCTCCTACATACACCCTCGTTTTGTTTTTAAATTATTAACATCAAAGTCATACTTTAACCTACGAAACTATAAGGCCATTCTGTTTGTTAAGTAAGAAGCTTATTATTGCGTGTTGACGATGTTGAAAACGGGTCCGATGCGGATAAAGACCCGGCGCAGCACCGTACGGAGCTCGGGCTTCAGGTCGAAGCACGTGATCTCACACAGCAGTGGGTAGTAGCTGGACACGTGAGCCGCAAACTGAGGGTAAAAACATTATTAGTTCAGATATGGTTTTTACAAAGCTTTGACTCTTGATTGGCGTTGCAAACTATTTGCTTGCCAAAAGAAGATTATTTCTTATTGACCACCGTTCACCAAATAAGTGTTCACTATTCAATAGTTTATTGCAGTTGGCACTATCTATTAAAAAAATTACATAATTTTGAATCAAACGTTTTAAACAAACGCTGACGAATAATTAACATTAAATTATAGGAGGGATTGCATTTAAAGTAGATTTGTCTTTGAACACAGATCCCCTCGCCAAGTTGATGAAATATTTGTTTCATTGGTAAAAGATAACTCCAAATGGTCGTTCTGGGTTCGAACCTCAGTCGGCTTTTAGCATTGATTGTAGAGATGAAACGGATAGTAGTGTGACCGGATATTCGGCAAGCTACTAGGCCGGAGCGCCGGATATCCGGCTGCCGGATATTCGGCCCTTTATTGCGTTGACGCGATCAGTTTGATTTGAATATTGGCGCGGTAAACGAGATCGGATATATTCAGGCGCATTCGGATCGCACGTAAGCGAAGTCGCCTCTTAACAACAAATGCGGAAAATTTGGTATTTATTCACCACAATTTGCCACTTGTTAATTTTGAGTATTAAACTAATAATTAATAAAACAAACATTTTTGATGTGCGATTATAAAATTAAAATAAACGGTGTCCATAACCTAGTATGGAGTATGATTGATTTGCCTTGAGTAGAATAATGAGATTTTTTAAAATTATACTATCCGGTATCCGGCCGGATACTGGATTACTATCCGGTATCCGGCCGGATAGTGAAAACAAGGCCGGATACCGGATAGTTACCGGATATCCGTTTCATCTCTAATTGATTGCCGTTTTTCGGTTATTAAACATAAAAACATCACCACACCGCACACCTGTCGCACTATGGGACCTAATGAGCTGGGTGAAAAGTGGACAGCGAAAGCTGTCTCTGTCTACCCACTTATGGTTAAAAGGATTTCATCACATGATCGTTAATTTTTTTTTTTTACTTTGGGAAAAGATAATTACTAATTTATAGTCGCTAGTTTTAATCGCTATAATAAATTTTATTCTATCAAAATAAAAGTAAACTAAGGTAGTCTTTATTTTTGCTACGCGATTGGTTAATAACTAGTGGGTCTACTTGCGTTTGCAGCTTTGACTGACATGCATTAAAATTCTAAAAC
The DNA here is from genome assembly GCA_029286785.1 of Meandrusa payeni. Taxonomy (NCBI): domain Eukaryota; kingdom Metazoa; phylum Arthropoda; class Insecta; order Lepidoptera; family Papilionidae; genus Meandrusa; species Meandrusa payeni. The sequence goes on from JAGSMX010000039.1 coordinate 522,710, forward strand.
CGCAAACGATTGCCTTGCCTACTCCCATACAAGGAAAATGACTGTATTGTCAAAATAAAGGATAAACATTTACAATACATTAGCTTTGATCACATGAAACATTTTGAAGCCGAATTTTATTTGAATACAGCTAATATTCGTTCGGTCTGTTTAAAAGGAGATCTGCAGGACTTTACCGCTTCCGGGAGTTAAACTACTTGGTCTTTGGCATTTTTGGCGAACCTGTAAATATACAGGTTGTCCTGTAATTTAACATCTACCCGTAAGTGGGTGGTAGGTTGATCGCATGACTGCCTCGAAAAAAATAAATAAAAAATGTGTTATTTTTTTACATAAGCATTTTACTGAAAACGGAAAAATTAGAACTTGTACGATATATTTAGTACTATACGAGACTTGTGGGCGAATGCGCAGTTATTGAGGCTTTCAATAACAAATATCCGTGGCCGAAACTAGCTTATTAGTCTTTATAGTACTTACAAATATCATACCGGGTCTGATTTTTCAGTTTACAGTAAAATCCTCAATATCAAAAAATAAGACATGGATTTTCTAAATTATTTTTGTCGTATATTGCAGGCGTGGAAAACAATATCCTTCAGGGGTGGGCAGCACTCTCGATTCTAATGCTCTGGGGGTGCATAAAAAAGCCGAACTACTACCGGATTACATAGTTAAATCGAGTTACTAGAAATTTTAGAGGGTAAACTAACATTATCGCCGCTTAAGCTTTACTGCCACATAGCGATGGGCTTTAAGAGCTTTGAAATTAATGGCATATACAACGTAAATTAAACTGATTAACGTCTTCAGAATGAAAGAAAGTTAATTACAGTCAATAGTAAAAACAATACATACCCTTTCATCAGGCATCTTTAGTATTCGTGTGAGAATCAGCAGTAGAATAGACGTCCAGGCGTCTCTGTGAGCTTCGTTAGTCAATCCGACGAAATACTCCAGCGCTTCGCAACAAATGTTTATCAAACTCTTCTGCACAGCGGACCAGTGATTTCGACGCGCTTCGTCGCTGTACATCTTGAACAAGATCCGCATAACACAAGCCAGCGATTGGGTTTCTTGTTTTAGCATATTAGGTTTCACAGACCCCTTGAAATTCGCCTTCCAGAGAACATTTCGTTGCGCATTGTTCGTGTTGAACGTCTTCGCGAACCGATGACTGCACATCAAACATTCCACGAGACGCAACAAATGCGGCGAACTCAGCAGTCTGTACATACCCTGTTCTTCACGCTGACATTCCTGTTCCGTGCCTGGAGTACCTCCCGTCAGTTCGGCGGCTGCTAAAGCCAATGTTTCGGCGTCTTCCTTTCTCGACGTTGCTGGATAGAAGACTATGTTGTCGATCGTTTGAATCAATTCGAGTTGCACTACACATTTGATTAGAAGGCTGTTGAATACTCGGTTGGAGGATTTTACTTCATCTCCTCCTTGTGGCTTCTTCAATATTCCGTGGCGAACGTGAGGCGTTTCCCCGTCGTCACTTTCTTCTGGTTTCCATGTTAACAAGGTGGTGGGTAATGTACTGTTAAAAATATCCAACATAATCTGACAGGTTTTGCTCCAGGTGTCTTCGCTGAATTTCATCCCATTGGATATGACTAGATTTTCTAAACAGTTAGTTCCAGACCTCGCCAGTTGCTCGTTGTCTTGTTGTACACACCAATGTAATTGGGCATACAGTTGTTCAAGCAGCAGGGAGCCGAGTATGTCAAAATATTGGGTGAAGACATCAACGATCGCATATAAGGCGTGATTGCATGTTGTAGTCATCCACTCGTTCTTTTCCAACTGATGCTCAGGTAATTTCATATTATCAAAGATTCTGAACAAAATATTAAATAGATCTCTCCACCAATGCGGACGGAATGACTCGCCGTGTGTTTTGATAATTTCAAAGAGTACCGTAAGTCCTCGAGTACGGACGTCTAACTTGCAACGGCTTACAACGCATGACAAAGAAAACAACAGAGGAAACCATCCTCTCAACCATACTCTGTCCTCTTCAGGCGCACCAGGCTCACCCTCTAGTCCCGCATGTTCAGCGAATAATTGTGGCGAAGTTCCAACGGCCGTTGCACAGGATCTTACAAGCCTTATGGCTTCCATGGACGTATCAGGGAATTTTGCGTTGCAAGCAAACTCCGAAAGACATTTCACTGCGTCTTGGAATGAATCAATCATCGCTTGGAATTGTTTCTCATACAGTTCTGATATTATTTTTCCGGTAGTTTGGAACGCTAAGTCTACTATGGCCTCGTCCTGGTCACTCGCCGCTAAATGGAATACTGAGAATATATTTTTCCAGCCGGATTTTATGTTCGGTGCTTGTGAGTTTACCATTTGTGCAATACATCGGACAACCATATCTCTTATTGTTGGAGAACTGTTTTTCTTCATTATATGTTCGAAAGGCCTCAAAAAGTCTTTTTGGAATTTAAAATTGGCAAACTCACCTTTTTCAATAAACTTCATTGAAAGCTGTCTTAAGGAGTCTACGGCGAAGAAGGCAATATCTTCATTACCACTGCAGCCTACTTTATTAAAATGATCACCGAGTACTTGCCAAATGCGAGACCATTGAAGCCTAATTCTCCCCATATTGTAATACGATATCTCAACAATTTTTTGTAGCGAGAACATTCGAGGGTTGGTGGGATGGCTTAGCTCGTCTATAGATACTTGACAAAGTGCTTTTACGAAATCAACAATAGCGTCACCGTCCAGTCTCGTCGAGCCCGTGAATATTCTATCAACGGCTACCACGACGCTTTGCGAACTGGTTTCTCCTATATGTTCTTTAACACTAGGGTCTAATGCCATAAGGCTAAACTTTAAAGAATCAGGCTGAGGTTTAATGCCAGATCCCGACAAAAATTGAGGACGGACTCCTGTACCTATAAGCTGAGCCAATTCCAGCTGAGAAATGCACTTGACTACGTCTAACCAACTATTTCCTAAATAGTTTCCATCTGTATGCGCAACAGTGATCAATGTTTTTATTGTGTCAATATTCTTTGCCTTCATTTCTGTTATGGGTGAGTTCGCAGTAAGTAATGTAAATCTTGCAAGAGCCTGAACGTACGCATCTCTTTCCAAGGACATATGGAAAATGCAAGCGATGCGAATTGCGCATCTTATTCCATCTAAGCACAACGAAGCTATTTCTGTGTCATCACAATCTTGCAGTCCCACCGAAAACGCCGCAAGGAAGGGAGTCCACGCCATCTTGAACATTGGGCGTACATGCTCCACATGTTTAGCAGTTGTAAAGGGTGTTTGGACATGAGAAACCGACTCCATTAAGTTCTTGGCAGCTGTTGATATTTGTTCCATTTCCATATTCCATATAAGTTTTCGTTTCTTTTCATTTGCAATCATATGTTTTCCCGGTTTAGATGTGTTCTTCATTTTAATTTCATGGCCAGCAATTTCATCATAAATTTGTGACAAATATTCACGAGGCAGATCGTTGTTGTCACTGATGCCACTATTCAACTTGATATATTGTTCCTTTGTCATCTTATTCTTAACTTGTGGCGAATGCAAATCAGTTGTGAGCATTATTATGGAAAATGCTAATACGTAGACGGTGTCGGCGCTCATGAATAGTGTATTAGTAGGGTTGCATTCACAATAACGAGCTGCGAATTTTTCCATAAGTCTGTCAATTTTTTGCGCTTCACCGGGCAATCTAAATCCTTCTAAGAAATGGCGCAACGCTGCTACGATATCCATGTTTGAAAAGTTCATAGAATCTACATAAGCATACATAACTTCTTTGGAATGATCATCATTCTCACCTAAATATTCTCCAATAAATATTTTATCGATTCTCTCGTCAGTTAATAGCCATTCGGCTATTTCTTTCGTCGATGTGCCCAATAAACCTTGCTCTTGTAAAAATGCAACACCTTTTTTTGGCTTTCTGTTAAAAAGATCAATTCCTGTTTCCCAAACTTCTTTTTGTTGTTTAAGTACTTCAAATTGCTCAGGTGAATCTAATGTTTCTCTATTGCCGATGTTACTAGATCCTGTAGAAATTAAGCTTAGGCTGGATCCTCCATGGGATTTAATACTGTGATGGTCAGAGTCCTCTTTTGCAGTTCTTTCACCCAATGTCGTTTGCATATTAGGATTGATATATAATTCTTTACTCCATTCTACCATACACTTCAAGATTGAAACTAGACACTCAAGGCCTCTGATACGCATAGATTTCTCTTGATTAGGCGTAGCACCCAATTCCAAAGCTTGTCTTCCTTGCGCAATCTTAGATACATCATTGACTAATCTCTGAAATAGATTTGCTGCTGAAAGATCACAATCGTAGTTTACATAAATGTCTACTACACTTTGTGCATCCCCACAAATTCTAGTCAGAGCTTGAATAACCATCCACTTATGTTCAAAGGACGAACTGGAGGTTTCTAAAATATTCATAAATATTTCTTTAAAAAATACTTCAATTTGCTTCTTAAGATGGACTTTGAAATTCTGTAGAAGTGCCAAGAAAATTGCTAACGAAAGCTCGAAGACTTCTGGCACAGAACTGACTCCATTCTTTGACAAGGCAACACAAAGATATTGCTTGATGGCGGTTATAAACATTTCATTGTTACGAAACACTGGACCTGCATTTTGTAGAATAGATAGCAGTAAATGTAAAGATAAAATTTTAGACCTTAGTTCATGTGACTTAGGATCAGGAGTACCTTCCGGTAAAGGCTTCATTGAGAGTTTACATAGTGCTCTAAAAACTAGGAATGCATCTTTTTGAAGGACATGTGTAAATTTAGCTGTGACAGAATTGTCATTTTCTGATGCGACATCCACACTTTCTTGTGATGGTATCCTTGTAATGGAGGGTTCATTTGGTATTTGTTCACTACTTTCCTGCGATACACTGACACTATCTTGAGAATCAGATGGATTTTCATTATTATCTGGTATGTTTTGACTTGTTTCATCTTCAGATTTTTTTGAAGCTATAGAAATGGCATTATCGATTACAGAGTCAACAATTTGTTTTGCGATAATTTTTGCTTCTAACACTTCATCTGCAGCCTCGTCAGAGTTCTGATCTTTATTTTCTTCACTCCCATTATTTGCATTGATCTCATCACACACCAGATTACCATTGGGAATTTTAGCATGTGTTTCACTTGAAACATTGGTATTATTAGTTTCTAACTCTAATGCCTGATTTTCCATTTTTGTAAAAATAACATTAAGCATTTGCGTCAAAGTCGCTCTTGCTGTGGTCTGATTTATAAGATTTTTACTTGCTAAATAAATGTTGTAACAAGTTCTGACAGCGAGTAGTACTGTGCCTTCATGGACTTCAACATGTTGACTTGTTATAACTGTTAACAGAGCTTTGATAATCTGAAGTTGGACACCTTCATCAGTCTGTGGACCATTAAAACAACTACATATTGTCTCTACAATGCGATCTATTAACAACTTCCTAGGTGTTGTTGAATCTGGAATGTTTCCTGTTAAATGTCCATAAGCAATAAGTTTCTGGAGGCAATCCAAGGCTGTGACCACTATGCGCGATGCCTTGCTCTGGCATGCCAATTCAAATGGCAGGAAGTATTTTTCAGCTGTGATAATATTTGAAGCATCATTTTTTGGTAGTGGTAGTGTTCCTGAAGTTGGACTTTCTGATGACTCTGGCTGCCCTCCATTTTTTAGTTCTGTTTTTATTTCCTCTGAAAGTAAGATAAAAGTAATAATACAACAATTATTTTAGGAATGTGTCTGTAATTATATTTATTGGTTTTGTTATTTAATTGGTCACTTAATGATTTCTCAGCATAGTTGTCCAACAGATTAATAAAATGAAATAAAAGTAAAATTACTTAACAGAACATCTGAAGATTGAAGAGGTAATGGCTAAGTGCCAGTTATAGTTTGTTAAGATATTCATTATATGAACGTGAAAAGAAAATTAGGTAAGGTAAGAATCCAGACTAGATTAAGAAGTCTATTTGATAATGATAATCGTTAGGGAATCAATATATTTGGAAAAGTAAGTTTGTTCTCATTATCCAGTTTTGAAAGTAAACAATTACAAATAAACAACAAATATATGTATTTGTTTGTTTTTGAATTTTTTAAAGTTTAGAATAGGCAAGTGTAAGCAAGCAAGCAACTCCAAAGGAATAAACTTGTCTAGAGTATATATAGCAGTATATGCTTGTCCAGCAAGTACCAAAATTTCATGTAATACAAATAAAAATTATGTATAAAATAGTATAGCCACATTTTGAATTTGTATACTTTTTTAGTAATGATTTATCAATATTAAAACAATAATTAATTTTCTTAAATCTTTTTAAATCCGATGGCATAAGTACATGGCTTTCTTTTAGGTTATTATAAAAATACTGCTGTTAGCAGAAGTATGATGCAAAAGTGCACTACTTTGTTTAAAATAGCCTACTGACATGGCTTGATCTTTTCAAATGTTGAAGAACTTCAACTAGCTTTTACCACTGAGTGTCCATTTCCCAGTTTATAAACTTCGTGAATAGGCCTGAATAGAATGATAAATTTCTTGATACAAATATTTGGCTCAGCTTTAGTTTCATATCACAGATACTGTATTACCAATGACTGTCCTTATATAGCTGTGGATTGTCCTTGATCAAATTGTCTTGTGTTGGTTTGTAAATATAATATTATCCTTAGAGTGAATACACTATAGTCCATACATAAATACTAAAGTATCAAAAGTATTATCATAAGAATATTAATTAAATATGATTGTAGTTGCAATTTCCTTTAATGACTCATAACAACATTTTATCATTAGAAATTGTAAAACATTAGCTGTATCTCAGAGCATTAAATGAAATTCTTAATATGGTTTTATCATAACATAAAATAATAATGCAGTAACAATGTAAATTGATAAAATAATCATGAAAATTTTGTTTTAGCTGCAAATGAGGCCAAATTCTATTGCAACATTTCTTTAATAAACCAATTAAAAAGCAACCAATTAATGCCCTTGCTTTCACATTGTATTTCTTAACCAAAACTAGGTCAGATAATGTTTTGGGTAGGTGAAAATATTAGTCATATTTAAACTTCTTTCCTACAAGTGTTTTATTGTCATTGTAAAGTTATTTGCCAACAATAATGACACAAACTACTTTGATAAGGTTTGAGAAGTCATCCCCACCATTAATCAAGGTCACAACACAATAGCCTTCACAAAAACTTGAAATTAATAAAACTGATCTTTAACGTAATTAGAACGTTATGTATGCAAATAGTTACATACACTTATCGTATAGTAATATAGCTTTGATGTTGTGTAAACGTCAAAATGAAAATCTTACCTAGAGCCACCTCACAGGACTTTTTCAGCTGATTGTGATAGGATCTTTTGATGTCCTTATCCGCTAGAATCTTTTCCAAAGCTCGTACTATAAACATTTCTTTAGTTTTCAGGTTGGTTTGCATCGTTAGTTTATATGATAATCACTCCATTCGTATGTATCGGAGTGCGTCTCAGCTGCACGGAGCGAATGTAGGCATTTAGATTATTATTGAGGCACTCTTATGTTGTATTCGTTGATTTATTTCACGTGAAAAAGTTACACAATATATGTAACATCACAAACATTTAAACAGTGAACGATTTGCGTGAATCCATATCAGTGAGACGAGACAGTGATTTCTAGTTTCACACCTCATCACAAACATGTCAGTTGGAAAGATGCGTTCACTTTAATAGTTTTCGGTATGTATCTAAGATACAGTTATTGATAAATTGGTACCTAGTAGGTTTGCTGTATCAACATATTTATTTCGGGAGGATAATATTTGAAAGTAAATAATTACTAGATAAAATTATAAACGGATTATAATTTTTTCAAACTTTATAACACTAAAATGTTTATTTTACGAAATGCCACACGCATATAATCTGTTTTATGAAATCGAATTCGAAATCGAGGATTCTGGCGGGAAACTTGAAAAGCGCGGTTGACTTTGAACTTTGATTTTAAATTTTTTCTATAAATAGTGATTTTTATAGTTAAAGTGAATTTAAATATTGCTATTAGCTGCTGAATAGCAATGGAGGTAAACGAGGGGCGGGTCTCACCCATACCTCAATAAAACAACCATGGCCTACGGATGAAGGAGGAGGCGTAGGCTCTGGACGATCAGACTGCGGCGATGAGCGAGAAGCGTATTTGCCTTATTACAAACCGAACTATAAAGACTCTATCCGGAAAACTCAACCAACACAGACTTTAAAGTGTATGTGGAATCCTCAAACGGCGATAGATTGGGCAACAAGAGCCCTACTTACTTAAACCATATTTTCGCAATAGACATAAAAGGTGTGACGGGTATTCAGAGGTTGAATGCCAATAAAATAGCAGTTATTTTCAAGCAATATAATACGGCCAATAATTTTATTAATAACACTACTTTCCTCACAAAACATGACATGAAGGCGTTCATACCAGCAGCGCAAATTGAAAAACCGGCATCATCAGATATGTTCCAGTGAATATATCTAACAAAGAACTTTACACAAGACTATCTTCAATATATGAGATAGTAGCAATAAGAAGGTTTTCAAAGAAAGTAGGACAAGAGCGCCTTCAATTGCAGACTGTAAGCATCACTTTCCTATCTAATGTACTGCCTAATAATGTGCAATACGATCTATTCTCGTACAGGGTTTTCGAATACATTCCACCATTACTACAGTGCTATAGGTGTTTTAAATTTAATCATTCAGCAAAGATTTGTAATGGAAAACAAAGATGTAGTATTTGTGGAGGTGAGCATTTGTATAAGGAATGTGATAAACCAACAGAAATTAGTTGTATAAATTGTAGTGGACCTCATCTCGCGATTTCTAAAGCATGTCCTATTAAAACAAAGAAGATAATAGAAAAGAAAAACAACATATCTTATGCAAGTGTCGCCTTGACAAAACAAGTTGCCATCAACGGAACAGATTTCCCTACACTCCCACCACCAAAACCTGTAAATAGTAATGTTATTGTAAATAAGCCTATAAATATCTCTGCAAATAAGTCTGTACGAGATGTAAATAAAGCTAAAATAGTATATTCTAAAGAAAACCTTAAAACTCAAATAATTTCCAACAATGATGTACTTATGGCCCTAGTGCAGACATTGGTGGAATTAGCTAATAAAGACGACAGTACACCCACTAATATTAATACTATTAAAGATGCATTATTAAAAAACTTACCATAATGGATTATGTAGGGCTTAGTCCTACACAATCCAAGCTATGTATCGCTCAGTATAACATTCAAAGTGCAAATAGTAAAACCTTTATTAATCCAATTTTTAAAACAACAAAATATTGATATTTGCCTTCTTAATGAGACATGGTTCAAAGACAATAATTTTAAAATACCAGGATATAATATTTACAACAAAAATTCAAACAACACACATAATGGAGTTGCTATACTGATTAAACCATACCTTAAGTATAATATATTAAATACCAGATTTTATGAAGACATTCAAACAGTTGCTGTGTCTGTATCAACTGGACATAGTAGTTTAACAATTCTATGTGTATACTGTCCACCTTCTAGTGGGCGACTACATATTAATAGACTCCGTTGCATTATTAATGATTTGCCAAAGCCCATATTTATGAGTGGAGATTTTAATGCTCATCATATTGCATTTGGTTGTCAGTCAACCAAAGGTAGAGGTCAGGAGTTATTTAATCTAATTGATGACTTAGATTTGTGTATTTTAAATGATGGTAGACCTACAACTATAAATCGTCCTAGACAAATTCCTTCTGCCATTGATGTAAGCTTCATCAGTGGCAGCCTCGCACCGCTGTGTGAATGGTTTGTACATGATGACACAATGGGAAGTTACCATTATCCAACAATAACAAAGATTTCATTACATATAGATAAATATCATCTTAATTCCCCTGTAGATAAGTTCATATATAAAAAAGCTGACTGGGCAACATACACAGCTCTTTCAAAAACAATATTTAATGATTTGGTACTTCAATCACATAATCCTATTTCAACTTATAATCATTTCTGTTCTCATTTAGATACCCTTAAGCAAAATTCAATTCCAAAGCTCACTAAAACAAACACTTTCATAAGCAGACCACCATCTCCTTGGTGGAATAGCATATGTGAGCAAAGTGTTATTGCTTCATATAATGCACTAAAAATATATAGAAAAGAGCCTACTATTGAGAATTATATTAATTACAAAAGAAAAGATGCCCAAAAAAAGAGAACAATTTCAGAACAGAAAAAAATTGGATGGAATAACTTATGTAACACTTTTAATAGAAATACTCAAATTAGTAAAATATGGAATTTATTAAAAATGTTCAAAGGCATAAGACCTAAGAATAAATCATATACAGATGAATTCATATCTTCACTCTTGGATAAATTATCAGATAATAACAATTTAATTGAAGTAGATCAACTGAACATTCTTTTTGAAATTAACAATGATAACCCGAATTCTAAATTTTTACTGGATCCATTTTCATGGTCTGAATTTTTAACAAGTTTACAGTCTAGACAAAATACAACTCCTGGTTTAGATGATTATCCTTACATTATAATTAAAAACTTAGATGTAACTGCCCAAAAGTTGTTTCTTCAAATCCTCAATTTGCTTTGGCGTAATAAATTGATTCCACAGTCATGGAAAACACAGTGTGTTGTCCCCATACTTAAGCCCGACAAATCTCCTGAGTTTGCTAGTTCTTATAGACCAATTTCCTTATCATCTTGTCTTGGTAAAATATTTGAAAATATGGTGAAAGTCCGTCTTGATTGGTATGTTGAATCCAAGTGTTTAATTCCACATATACAATATGGCTTCCGTAGAGGGCGTAGTAGTGCAGACAGTTTCACCTCTTTAATCTCTGACCTGAAAAATGCGAAACATAGAAAATTAAATACTGTTTGCGTATTCCTAGACGTTCAAAGTGCTTTTGACAGTGTTGATCCTGGCATACTAGTTCAAATCATGTCCAGGTTAGGTGTGCCGGGCACTTATGTAAATGGATTTATAATTTTTGAACAACAGGACAATCTATGTAAGGCATAACAATACTTTATATGGACCCAAATGTGCCTCTAGAGGTACAATGCAGGGTGCCACATTAATCTCCATTACTGTACAATATTTACACAAGTGAGATTTGTAAATATGTAAATAATAAGAATATAAATATTTTACAGTTTGCAGATGATATTGTATTATACAGCAGTAATTACAACTTAGAGATTGCAATAGATAATATGAATAAATCCTTATTTCAACTACTACAATACTATAATGATCACTTACATTTGAAAATTAACCCCTCTAAGAGTAGTGTTATGTTTTTTTGGCAATGAAGCCTCAAATTCAAATATTATTTACAATAATGAAATTATAAATAGAGTCAATTCAAAGAAATTTTTAGGAATAATACTGGATCAAAATCTAACTTTTGAAGAACATATTAAATATGTATCCAAAAAATGCTCACACAGGACTAAATGTTATCAGATCACTTTGTGGTGTAACATGGGGTGCAGACCCTAAAATATTGTCAATATTGTATAAAAGTATTGTTAGAAGTCACCTAGATTATAGCTCACTAGTTTATATGAATAGTTCTCACGTACATAAATTAGATATATTGCAGAATAAGGCTTTAAGAATAATATCTGGTGCTATGTGCTCAACTCCCATAAGGGCCATGGAAGTTGAGACAAAAGTGATGCCTTTGATTTTGAGACGGATCTTACTTGCTGAAAGATACTGTCTCAGATTAATGGCGTCAAACAACACTCAAGTAATAAACAAAATTGTACCTTATATAGATAGAACCCCAAGAAGACCATTAACAACAGCACAAGGTCTACTATGTGGTAATTCTCCAACACTGTCCGATATATTTCTTGAAATAGACAATAGTTTATCTAAAATTAGAAAACAGTATCCATGGCCATGTTACTCTTTCTCTTATCAGTGCATTTCACACCCAATTAATGTAGTTCAATTGACAATAAACAATAATTCAGAAATGCTTAAATTTTGGATGAAAATACAAAATACTATGTTATCTACACTGATGGGAGCAAAGCAAGTGATTGTGTACATGCTGCTCTATATGATCCACAAGCAAAATTTTCTTCAAGCTTTGTTCTACATGAACCCTGCTCTATATTTACGGCAGAGGCATATGCAGTGTATCAGGCATTAATGCATATCCGCGAAATCAAAACATTAAATATTTTTAATAATTTCTGATTCCTTGAGTTTGATAACAGCTTTAACTACCCTCACAGTTAAAGTCAAATCAAATTATATCCTTTACTTCATTAAACAAATAATTTACCAATATCATATTAAAGATATTCAAATTTACTTTCTATGGGTGCCTTCTCACAAAGGTATCTCTGGCAATGAAATGGCTGATAAAACTGCATATGAAGGAGTTAATGCTATTGACGTTAGAAATACAATGAATGTTCCTATGTCCGATTACTTGCAATGTATTGACGAGAATATTCAAAAGTTGTGGCTAGAAATGTGGAAGAAGGATCAAGATACGAAAGGAAAATGGTATGGAAGCATACAAAAAAGCTTACCTGCAAGACCTTGGTATTATCGTATGCAAGATGCTACTCGAGATTTTATTACCACCATAAATAGACTGCGTTTGGTCATAATACTGCACCGTCACACCTTGCTGGACTTGGTATTATTGCGAATAACATATGTTCACATTGTCAATCAAGTGATGGAACTGTGGAACACATTATTTTTGATTGTCAAAAATTTTTAATCGACAGACTAGTGTTGGCCAGTGAACTTAGTGATGTTGAAAATAAGTGTGATTTATTGTCCCGCCCGCCGCCATTAAAACAATTGTTACAAGACGAACTGACTTACAAGCTCATCTACAAATACATAAAAAATACAGTTAAAGCAATTTAATAGAATGTGCTCATAGGTGTAATATGTCTATTAAAAATAAGAATTGACCTAAAGGTTGTAAATACCAGGTCATAAAATTCCAAAAAAAAAAAAAAAAAAGAATTCGAAATCTGTCAAAAAAGTATGACGGCTTCGTGATGCATGCTGTTTATTGTCTGTTTACAACATTTTGCTTTTAAAATTTTTTAAACATACTAAATAGTTATTCCCAAACCGTTAAAAACTACTTAACAAAATTGCTTCCACAATGACTGTGACGCGGGTTGCGGAATCCCGCACAGAATTTAAATTAAAAACTCTACCGGAAGACGCGATCTCTAGTGTCAAATTTGCGCCAAAATCCAGTCAATTTTTACTCGTTTCGTCATGGGACTGCTCCGTAAGGTTATACGATGTCACTTCGAATGTCGAAAGACATAAATATAATCATGAGTTACCGGTTCTCGATGTTTGCTTTAGGGTAAACAATTTTTCTACTAGCTACATCTAAAGCAATACAGTAAGAAAGAATTTCAAAACTATTTCATTTATATTCAGGATGCTGTGCACTCCTATAGTGGAGGTCTGGATATGACCCTGAAGATGTATGATCTCAATGCCTGCACGGAAACTGTTCTCGGTGAACACAAAGGCTCCATCCGTTGTGTAGAGTTTGCCAGTGAGGTAAATGCAGTCCTCTCGGGCAGCTGGGATGGCACAGTCAAGATGTGGGACAGCCGCGTCCCTAACTGTGTTGGCACATACAACCAGGGAAATGAAAGGGTATATAATTTGTTTTGGTCTCTTAACAAATATATTTTTATTGTAAAAGGGTACTACCAATTCCACATACCTTCAAGTCCTATTAAAAACCTTACCTGCTATTGGAGCTTTTGCATTACCCAAAGTTATTGCATAATTAGATTACTTTAAAGTATAATGAAGGCAGGTGAAATAATTTTTCTCTCCATGGATTCAAATAAATTAGAGCAGGATATAGAATATATAATTTTAATATAAAGTATTTTTTGGTATACACTTTTCATGGTGGCTATGTAAAATCTGTTAATGTTAGGTATCATTTTCACAGGTATATACAATGAGTATAGTGGGTGAAAAGTTTGTGGTAGGCACCTCTGGCCGTAAAATCTTTGTCTGGGATGTACGTAATATGGGGCGTGTGAATCAAAGGCGAGAATCATCACTCAAGTACCAGACCCGGTGTATACGAGTGTTTCCAAACAAGCAGGGCTACGTCCTGAGTTCAATTGAAGGCAGAGTGGCTGTGGAATATCTAGATAGCAATCCTGAAGTACAGAAAAAGAAATATGCTTTTAAATGCCACAGGATTAAGGATGGTGGTAAGTGTTGTTTGGTCACATTTATAGATTTTATATTAACTATAGTCGAATACAGGTTGCAGTTATTTTTTCAATTTTAATTTTTAAAATTTTGTAACAAACTCTTAACATAGACTCTAAACTCTAAAAACAGTAAATGAATGCACAACGCCACTTTATTTTTCCTAAAATGTTACGTAATGACATTTGAGATGTAAATAGGAAGTAATGGATAATGTCACCTTATATATGTGGTAACATAATTGAACCATTTTATTTCATATATCAGTACTGAGGTATTGTAGATACTTTTTCCAATGTAATATATATCTGTTAACATATGCCACTTAATTTCTTCAACAAGGTGAGAGTAGGATATAGTATGTTTTTCATACTTGGTTAGCGTATAACTTCACCTTTGTGATGTTACATAAATATAAAGAATAAAATATATTTTGATTTGTGTTCAGGTTTAGAAAAGATTTATCCAGTGAATGCGATCAGCTTCCACTCCGTTTACAATACGTTTGCGACAGGTGGATCCGACGGTTATGTGAACATATGGGATGGCTTTAACAAGAAGCGACTCTGTCAGTTCCATAGGTAAGGCTTTGTAAATCATTTGACCAAAAATAACTTATTATGTTGTTGTCTGATTTTAGTATGTAGTCCCAGGCGGTAGTTTTGCTGTGCATATTATAGTAGAACTATTTGTTATGAATTAAATTAATTTATCTATTTAAAAAAAGGAAGAACATTTAAGAAATTCATATTTCATATCCTTTCAGATATAACACAGCTGTGTCATCCCTTAGTTTTTCTCACGACGGATCTGCGTTAGCCATCGCCTGCTCGCAGCTTGATGAGACCCAGGCAGAAGATCCGAAGCCAGAAGACATAATTTACATCAGATATGTCACCGATCAGGAGACAAAGCCTAAATAAAGCATGGACTTCACTCGATAGACCTAAATCATGACTTTATAGATGTTTCCTTTAAATAGTAAGTTTATTCGGAAACAATATATTTAACAAACAAAAATAAAATGGCATGTGAAGAAGGCTATAGAATATTTTTTGGATCCATACAGAATAGATATAAATCAAGAGCTTAGAGCTAATATACTTAAGAAGAATATAAATTTATATTACTATAAAGTAATAAATAATTTAAAATATATTCTGACAGAGGGTGACAGATTTTATTTCAAATTAAGTCAAATCCTTTTTTTATATGCTTGACAACAATCCCAACTGGTGTTAAGTGAAAATGCAGCCCTGGATGGCTACTCGCTAGCTTAGCAAATGCCTATTCACTTTACCCTTCAAAACACCCACAATGTAATCGGAGGGAAAGACAGATGCAGACAAACTATTCGTCCCTTGCTGTCTGAATAATGAAAGACGAAGCAAAGCGCTTTGTTAGTTTAGAGCGATGTTCACAACATAAGGATGAAGAATTTCAGCTGTGCGTTTTGAAGTCTGAAGATGGATCTGACTGCCATCCTTTGCTAGTCGGAGAGGCACTTTAAGAAGAAGAAGAGCCGTAAGCTTATTTTCTTTCTCATTTGAGAATAAATGAGTGGGTCATTTCACTCTGAACAAGATGTTAAGTTGTGTTTTGAGATTATTTAATGTAGCAGTGACAATATCTATAAAGCCATGTTGTAGGAACTGCCGGGTGTTAATCTTAAGTAGTTGGTTGTGTGAGTGATGTACTTTAAGTGATAAGTGAAATTGCAATAAATATTAATTGTATTGCCATTGTTTTATTTAGGTAAGACCCTACAATGTAGTTGCACGATCGCTACCTAAATATTTTCATCTTAGCCTTATGTCGTTTTCACTTTTCTAAGTACCATATTTAACGTAATTCTGGCGCCTATATTCTTTTTTTTTCGATCACATCCGTACTCGTTAAAGTCATGGAGTACATACTATGTCTTTAATAGTCAAAATCTACCAATATTTCAATCGACAAGCATTCTTATATATAATTTTTTTGTCCTAAGCCACCAAATCATAATGAAACTAAAACCTTTTAAACATAATTGATTTTCAAAATCTATAACTACACTAATATTAAGAAAAAGTATGGACGACTTGAAAATCACCTCCTTTTTTGAAGTCTGTTAATAAAATGTATTTATTAAAGAGAGTAATAAAATTACTATTTTTAAAAAAAGCGTTTATTGAAAGCGATAATCGATTTAAGAAAATGAAATAATTTTTATGGCTGGCCGTATGCTGCAGTTTTTTTGTCTTTGTCAGTTTGAAAAAGTATACATGTATTAGCGCGTTTTTCAATATTGTTTTTAATTTTATTTTGCATTATATTAAGTAAAATGTTCGATATTTGCGTTTCGTGTAATTAAAAATGTTTTAAGGTTTATGAATTTGGTAAAAATGAATATAATAATCAGTAAATTTATGGAATTTTTTGTTAGTTATAGTAGCATTAACAACGCTTAATCATTGTGCGTATATTTAAGACGCCATTTTGTTCTCCCTAAAATGTTACGTAATGAAGTAATGGATAACGTCGCCTTATATATGTGGTAACATAATTGAACCATTTTATTTCACATATCAGTACTGAGGTATTGTAGATACTTGTTCCAATGTAATATATATCTTGTAACATATGCCACTTAATTTTTTCAGCAAGGTGAGAGTAATATATACCATATTATGTTTTTCATACTTGGTTAGCGTATAACTTCACCTTTGTAATGTTACATAAACATAAGGAATTAAATAAATTTTGATTTGTGTTCAGGTTTAGAAAAGATTTATCCAGTGAATGCGATCAGCTTCCACTCCGTTTACAATACGTAAATCAATATGAGACGCAATTGAAACTAAAAACTTTTAAACATGATTTTCAAAATCTATAAGTACATTTATTTTGTATTGACAAATTTATCGTATTGATACTTCTTGGTAATAAAAATAATGTTTTTCAACATTATCTAACAACTAAATTTACTGAACAATATTTAATAGTTTTTAGGTACGTTTAATATAATACAATAAAGACCTTTATTTTAAAAATAAAACTTATCCTCAACAATGAGCCTAATTAAAAAGCGACCGGAAATTTTAATGTTTGTTTATTCAACCGAGTGCCTTTCGTTAAATTATAAAAGCTGTCTTTGTGAACTTTGAAAGGAGAGAATTCGCGCGCTGTATAAGTGAACATTAAACCTCGTATTACAAACATTTTCAAATTAACACATTTCGCGTGCACACAAGAGGTGCGTTCGCGAAAGGATTCTGCAATTAAATTTAAGAGTACTTTCAAGTCCATTGCAAGAATATTGGCGGGAATATTTTGACGTATGGCTGTCAAGCTAAAGTCTATTTTCCTTTGTTATGCATGCACAGATTATGTTGCAAGTTTGAAAGACTTGACCAGTCCAAATTGAAGTTCAAACAATGGTCATATTTGCGACCACCTAAAGCCTTCTTAGAAATGTTACACGCGTCGAAGTATGGAGATGGCCCTGTGTTTGCCGACGTCATATAACCCCTCTCGCGTAATTATATTCCACTATTAGGAGCTTAGCTAATTGAGGAAGTAATACACGCCAAGCTACTCGTTTGCTCGTCTGCAGAAAACTACTTTCTGTTTGCTGAAATCACGGCCTGTTCAAATTTGTAACGGCTTCGCTTAGTTATGCGTTGTTTCAAGAGAGCACACCAGAAATTGCCTATAAAGTTAAATCACTATTTATGAATTGCAGCTTCCATTTTGTAAACTGTTCTTGTTCTCAGTTTTAGTTGTATATAGACGAAGCGTTGGCACGTTCATATAAAAAAATAAATAAGAAAAAACGCCATGGCATGATAAATGTTGTTATTTTACGTACGTAGAATATATTGGATTTTTGTTTTTCGTGGCTCTGTATATTGTTTTAATTTTTAAGCATAGCATTTTTTGTGTGTATTTACTCACATTTACATTTATTATCATAATTACAGTGTTGTATTACAAAGTGTTACTCCACTTTTGCAGCTTTAAAATCTGTAGGCGTTCTAACAAAAGCCAAGCAATCTGCTTAAGCTTCTAAATCCCATCTTTAGTAGGATATTATCAGTTACTACTGACAATATCTAAAACCGAAATTGGCTTATGAGGCAGTCATAGCGTAGGCGATATCCACTTAGTCCGCCCCTTTTGTTCCAATCAAGTGAGGTCTGTACCCAACTATGTACGTGCTTGCATTGCAATATCGCTCCCTAAGTATGAATATTGCTTGTCCTGTTCTGGAGAGTGGGTGAATGTTTTTCTGTAGGCCAGTAATCGCGGTACAATTGGACAAATTTATACGAAAGTGTAACAAATGTAAGTCAATCATGCGGACCGATGGCATGGAACATAGGTGCAGTCCGCCATCTTTACAACTTCTTTATCTTAGCTATTAACTAATAAGACAAAGAGAAAGAGACATTGAAGAAGGCAAATCCCACTAGTCATGTCATTTACTAGGTATACCACTTGCAAGTTAGAACACAGACGTTGATTCACAAACTTAGCTAATGTGCGCGCGCACTGCTTTCTCTTGCTTCTTTGCCTCTACAGCAGTATACGAAACGTAATTTTGTCTCTCCTTCTATCTTCACGAACTTATATTATCTCTCTCTTAACTTCCGCTTGCCTCACCCGATCACACTTTTCGAAACGCATTCACCCGTCAAGTCAAGCATGCGTAAAGAAGTTTTAATTTAATAAGTAACATTTTATTTAAGCCAGTGTATTATACACACAAACAATACTTCGCGTGTGGTCACCCCGCACACTTCAACGTGAATGGGCGACAAATTGCCGCAATGATTTCAAAATACAATTAATTCTGTTTAATTACATTTCGTTAAACGTATTTCTTAAATTATTGTCCGGCCTCGTCGTTAGTTATCGCCTTTGTAATTAATTTAGACAAACTCATTATGAGCGATGAGTTATGGCGTGTCGATTCTTCTTTTGTGCGGCCGCGTGTTGTTCAACAGAAATATTTAGACGTGCCTGAAACGAGAGGTTATTGTAATTATAATTAATGATATGGTATAAATAACAGTTAACGTTATATTATGATAGCGTCCTACTGTAGCGCAGTGACCGCAAGAGCGACAAACAAATTCGGGTTATCGCCGCGTTCCTGGCAGATTCTCCCCTATTAATGATACAAGCGTTGCTGGAGTTTCTTCTGCTACCTCTTCCAGCGCTTTCCAAAGTGAATAAAGCTACTTTTATTACTAGAAATTCTAGTAATCCTACTCAAGTAACTGAGCGGCCTTTTAGACTCCTTCCAATATATCCTTCTCGGGGACCTTTTAGGATTTGTAACACATTAAAGGTATGCAATTTCCCCGATCATGCGTGAGAAGCCGGTGCAGTATTCGTACGAGTGTTTACTTTGCTATGTAGCTAGTACAGCGATGATGTTCGCGCCTGGCCGCATTGCCACAGATATCGTAAGATAATGTTTGATTTAAAAATTTACGAAGGCTCGCGACACATGAGAAAATTTATAGTATTGCAGTGTGTTTTATTTTAAAAGGTATGCGTTAATATCTTTATCACTAGCGGGTAAATCTTGGACTGTGACCGTTTGCTTGAATCTCAGCTAACGCATACTTTTGGAAAAAGACAACTTAATGAATAGACAATATTGATGAACAAGAAATAACTATGTGTCCTTACTGTTGAAAATTTCATTATTAGTAATTAAGTGTAGTGTACATTTCGCTTACCGTATGCTGGTAATTTATCACTATGGTAATATCGGCAAGGGACCTAGAATAACATTTCTAAAATTAATATTATGAGCCGGTAAATATTTATTACATTTTACAGTTTATAAAATGTTAAATAAGTTATCGACTGTAGAATGAAATATCGGCGGAAATGTATCTCGAAGTATCCAATTTTAAACTAGAGCGGACAAATTATTTCATAAATTGATACTTTTTTTGCATAAACAGTGGAAAAACTAAAAAAATACAATGCTGTATCATTATTAATATCGTGGTATGCAAACGAGACCTAGAACATTCGACGCTCGGTTTTTGCTCTGATCAATTCTATAGGAATAAGTAATTTAGGATAATTTTAGAGATACGATATCTCTTTTAATCGTCGAAATGTACCTGTAAATCATAGATATGTTATTATTGTTTATTATTTATTTTCTGTCCTTTTGTGTGTTTTGTGTAAAATAATAAAGGAAATAAACAAGAATAGAGCATCTGTATGTGTAAACGTAATTATTTGCAAGTGTTTGCCGATATCTAAATATATGGAGGCAGTTATCACGGTGAACGCGTATTACTCCTCCCTCAAATGAAGATAAAGCTTGTCCCCTGTCTATCTTAATGTCTTTCAATTAAGAAGTAACCGGCGGCAGTTGCGCAATTTTCATCTGTTAACGTCTAGCTGTGTCGCGGGAAAGGGATAATTGTGAGGAACGCAGCCAACTAGTTTTATTTGTTCTCTGTGGAACGTTTTGCTTTTTATTTGCGTGCGCATTCACAAAGTAGGCGTCATAGTGACATATGCAAAACCAAAAGTGAGGGAATTCCACAGGCCCGCTCAGTCGCTGACAGTGCATCAATATTCGCAATGGTATTTTGTGAGGGTCGTGGTACTTCATATATTATTATCCGCCCGGCGATTTTACCATTGCTCATTCAGCAATGTCTAGGTGACACGTAAAAAGAGCTATTTTTAGTACTTACCAATAAACGTGACTTCATCCCTAAAATATTAATTTCCAAAGACGTAGTAATATAATATTGTAGAAATGAATATAAATAGTTATAGCGGGTCTAGTGCTGGCGCAACATACAAGGCAAACAATAGTGCGCCACTGGATGGAAATCGAATCCAGAACCGGCGATGTAGCAGGAACACTAGTACTACTTCAATGAACTATATTGCTATATAGAATTCAAGTTATTAAATTCCAATCAAATTATTGTTAAATACAGCCTTGTCCGTTACTTATCATTAAGAAAGAATTTTTTCCTTGGAATTATGAGTGCAGAAAAAGTCGGAGAATTTTCATATATGTAGGTACAGAACATTAATTTTACAAATCGTCTTTATCTAAAATTTGCATATAATTTAGTAATACCTACAAAGTCCACTGAGACCGATGGCATGCGATATAAATAAAAGCAGTGTAATTTCCGCGAAATAAAAACCCTCGACGCCATCGCTCATTAGTCAATGCCAAAATCAGCTGATAAAGAAGATGGCGTCTAAATACATTTGAGCTTCATCGTGATACACTTGCCAACACATCTCTGTCATCTGACGAAGGAGAGCTATGGGAGTCCATTAAACAGGCGGCAAGCCTTTAAGTTATGCTAAAATGTTCACTATCTCAGTCTTAATGGAAAACAGGTGTGAATTTATGAATTGTATAAGCTCTCCGATATAATACGAGCGTCCCGATGTGTTAGTCACAATAATTTCTCTTTAATAGGGACCTATAATAAAGTTATCTAGTCACCGGAGTGCAACTGTGGGAAACGCAAACACTCGGCCCGAGTCGCTAATATGAAATAAATTGAGCCTCAATAAAATCTAGTCGTGAAACGAAACGCTTATGTGAAACAGAGACGTCCATCTTTCTTTGACAGTTTCAAGTGACAGAAGGCATGAAGGCGTTAAACATTTGAGGTGGCAATCGAATATGGATACTGGTTTTACGCGCTAAAGAATTCAATATAAAAATAATTCTTTACGAATGAGTTTGCCTCACTTCAACTTTATTGCAGTTTCAAAACAATCAAATTTCCTAAGATTATTCATAATTTCAAAAGTCGTACTAGCATTGTAGTAAGAGTATAGTCAGAAAGTTTAATCCTCGCACTGTGTACCCGGCATATATTTTAAGAAGTGAAATTGTTTTGTTGGGATTCCAACTTGATGACAATCATTATGCTATTACATCTTCAATTGCATTTTTATAATTATTTGCAATTTATATCGTGTAAGTAAGCACGTGCAAGTAAGGATTTGCAACATTAGTCAGGTTTTCAAATATAAAAGTGTATATATAAGAGTCCTGCAATACGCTGGAAAACGTTCGTGGCGTTTTAAGAACAATAAATAGCGATACATTTTTTAAAAATTAGTTTTATGAGAATAAATGTGTTAAATTGGCTTCTTAGCCTAGGTCATAAGGCGGCTAGCGCAGGTGGGGCCTGGGATGTGTGCGAGAGTGATGTGAACATCGTGCAAGTCCGACATACCTCACCTTATACCCGGAGGGCATGTACGTATTAGGCGTATTCCAAAGTAATAAAATAAAAAAGAAGGTTGGACTCACAGTTCAGAAAGCCATACCTATAAGCATCTATATAAATAACAATATTAGGTCAGCTAAATCCTCTTATATATCCATAGTTCTAACAGTCTATCGTTTCAATTCGTTGGCAATTCGCAAACACGCCGTACACACTTCAACAATTTTTTAATGTTTTGTCATTGAATGGATTGGAACATTACATAAGAAGGAAGCAAACTTTTAACTACGTTTGCCTTCAGCGTGTTGTATTGTACACTAAAATAACTTATGTTCATACTCATTTTGTAACAAATTGAACACGATAAGCAAAACTTACCGGCGCTACAACGTAAGTATATACTCTGCATATAAATTATGTGTAAAGTATATAACATTACATGTATGTATAAATCAAATGAGGCTTATGCAATTAAACTCTAATTCGTTGACGGATACTATATTTAAATTAGCAGACAAAAGCACACACCTACGCCATGAAAGACAAATTCGAGTCACGGAATGTCGCTTAAATACGAACGTATTACGTAAAATCTATTCTGATACATTCGAAGGTGATAATTATGCGCGCACTTAAAAAAACAAAGCTCTATCTGAAATCATTTGTTACAATAGAAGATAATCAAAATACCGCATCTATTTCTTTAGATTACTGAATCCACGAGCGCCCGCCCACGCGCCCTCTCCTTGACGATAGAACGTACCACTGCTACGTTTCGTTTGGTTTCCGTACAATAAAATATTTGAATCATTTCTCTTATCGTATGGTAGACAGAAATGTAAATAACCACACGCTCTTCTCATAACGTGGTAATAATAACTAAAATTAAAATTCATAATTTCATGGGTACTCCGGCTTCGAGGTCGAGTTCGAAATATTCTAGGCGACTTGAGCACACGAGCCACGCTGATGGCGTGGACGTGGACAGCCCGTTATAAACCTCCACTTCAGCACCGTGTCTTGAAATTATTTTGTGTCATACAATGCTAGATTAAGAGTAATACAATATCTCTTACCAATTATTTAGATTATTTAGATCTACGAAAATAAACTTTATACGCCAATAGGCTAATTTCTCTCTCTAGTGTCGATCCCTCATGTCTGAGGATCGTAGTCACCATCAGGGTTGCACCTGGAGCGGATGATTTGCTTCCACCGGCTTCTGTCCAGTGCGTCTCTTACAGCACTGTAAAATTTGGAGGACGACGAGTCTTTTACCTGATCGGACCACCTTGTTGGTGAACGGCCGCGAGATCTTTTTCCTGCGGTGTTCCCAACTACGATCAGTTTATCCACTCGTCGCCTCTGCGCATTGTGTATCCGAAATACGCCAGGATTCGTTGTCGGCTAATTAGGCTAATTTAGATCGATATATATACATACTAAAATAAGCTTTCGCGTCCTTTTAAGTCTAGTCGCGTAAACAGAAACAGCTTTAGCTGTCCTTTACCAAACTTATTAAGACCCATACGTGACTGACTATTTACCATCTGTAAGTCGTCATACACAAATTCTTAGAAAATAATTATTTTGTGATATTTCTTATCACCCAATACCGGAGAAAGACAAGCACGCAAAGCAAAATTGTATATTATATAAATAATTACTGAGGTTTTTATTTCACTATATGAAGCTAATGAGTTTGTTTGTTTGAACGTGCTAATTATATTCCATTTTCTTAAAGGGTTATAGGTATAAAATTTCGGTATGACTCACGTAATCGGAGCAGTAATTTTAATTGTCAACAAATTTATAAAATTTCGAGTTACAACTATAGTAAAAGAGTAGTATTTAATAATTTTTCTATACGTAGACGGTTACGTTCTCAAGCGGCGCGCGGGCCGGGCAACCGGCGCGACCTCGCGGGATTAAATCAAGGCAAATAAATCAGCGATGTACCGTAAGGTTTTCGCGAGCGTTTGGGTGCGGCTTGTACTCCTCAATTCACTTTTATTGCGGCGTGTTACTATTGTTAAGAAAAAGAACCAGTGGTAAGGAAGCAGTAGCCGCACGCATGAATGGGCCGGCGTAATCGGTGAAGTAGCATGGCTTTAAACTCCACACTACAGTTTTAATTTTAACTTTTCAAATTAGGATATTTTTTAATTTTAATACCCTCACGGATCATCCTTGATTTTTTTTAAGGAAGCTAACAATATATATTTTTTGCTCTTTTACTAACTTATGACACTTTATTTCGATTCTTGTTCTTTGACACTTCACTAGTGTTCTTTTGCGAATTTTTCGGTTTACCAAATCTGATGTAATAGCGATGTTTGCTTTATTCAAGATCTATGTTTAAGAGCTAGGAGCTGTGTTTCTGTTAAGGAGTTTATACTAGTTTTCTCTCTCATGCGTGAGTGTACATTTATAATCATCGAGGATGCACATATTTGATGGATGGTAATATCTGATTATGATCGCGTCAAGATGTAGCCAATCTTGTCTGCTGTGCTCATCTGTGAATGTCTTCCTTCCTGGGGAGTACTTGTTAAACTAATAACTTACTCAACAAAGTTGTAAATGTATTTTTCATATGCCTTTAAGCGAAAATTTCATTCGAAAAATTGAACCACAAAGTGTTTACACTAATAGTATAAACATACAAATATAATACAAAATACCTTCATTGTTAAATGCTGGGATTAAGCACAAAATGTCTTTGAACGGGCGCGGGAAACACCATCCCCATAATTCAATGACGTGGCTGGCTTCTTGTAAGACACGGAAACAATGTTCTGTGTATTTGTAGTGAAGAACAAGCCTGTTTGATACGAAAAGGCGGTAGGTGGCGCTCGTCTTATCTTACTAAAGCGGCACTAAACGTCAGCCTCATAACAGAACATTTGTTAAAGTGAAACACATTTTGTAGCTCTTAGTAACATGGCTTCCACGTCAAGGAATATAACCTTATTGAAGTTAAAAATTTTATGAGCCAGTTAGTGGCATTGTGTCAGCTAATCAAATCCATTTTATATTAATTGCACGCATTTTAATGATGTTAAAGTAACTACAACTAAGTAAGTACTACGTACAAGAGCCAGCTCATGGTAGCTCAGTGGGCGATTTCCTCAAGTCGTATAGTACGCTAGCAACCCGAATTCCACCCCGGACTCGGCAAGAACAATTTTTTTTTGTCGATTTTAGGTGCTCATTTACTAGAATGTAGAAAATTTTCTAAGACATAAAGTCTGCTAATCCGCACAAAATAGAGTATGTTTAGAGTAGTATTATACTTTAGAGAGAGGACCCATGTCACATATCAATATATATAAATATATATTTACGGGTATTTGCTATACACCATGAAGCACATAAGATTAGCCAGTGGTAAACTATGGTGGCTCCATTGAACTAAAAGACTACTAAACCTAGCAAATATCGACCACTATGATGCCAACGAATGTTTATATTGTATACTGTTTGGGTTTAGCAAACACGGGGTCCAGGACAGATGTCAGAAATCCTATATCCGCTATAACTTAATAGTCAATCCAACAGCTTAATTCCTACATAACATGTTACATCAACTTCACAACACAAAACTAAATGTCGAGTGAAGAGAACGCGCGAAACATTCCATCAAAGAGGATAAACAAGTGAACGACTGAGTAAGTTAAACACTCGACAGAGATGTGTGCTCTCGTCGGCTTTGGGAGTCGGATATCGAGCGCTGCGCCGTCGGGACGGCGAGAGACTCGATTCTGTCGAATCAGCCACTCGTCCGCACCTTTCCCATACCGCGTCGAGAGCGTTGTACATTTTTAATGAACACTTCAGCGCGCAGACAATGCGATGCTGGTAACACTGACCGTTGGCGATGACTCTGAGCATTGGTCACTCTCCTCTGGACTTTCACACCTTGAGGGTTAATTCACGTTCAATGAATTGCATAAATCTGTCTCATTAGTCAGCGTGCTCGCCAAATAAACTGCTCAAAACACTTCTTGGGCGATACCAAAAGAAATAACTCTGACATATTACAAACATATTGTCTTATAGTATATCTTATAATAGCTGAAGGTCTCGGCAGCATTTTTATATACGTTTAATTTTATGCATATAAAAGACCATAAATTGATATAAGTCATTTATAAAATAAACAAATAGCTTTTTAAAGTAACGCCGTAATTCTCTATATTTTCAATTCATTCATGCACACGTGAAATGGGATTCGAACCCTCTAACGTCGGATCACAAGTACTTAGCTAGTGGGTTTAACTGCTATTACTATACTGCTATAGAATTAAGTATTGATCTATTTATTATAGCGGTTTACTGTTTTTTTTATTTACACAGTATAGAATAGAATGAATATTTGCAAAACATGGTATACAAAGGTGTTATAATGTGAATACAGTAAGGGTTACATGTTTATTGTTTTAAGTGACGTGCAAATTTTTATGATACCTTTATTAAGGCAAAAGTGTGAGTAGCAATTTGTGATTAGCAATTAACACTAACTAACAACCGATTTCGATGATTCCTTTTTTATTGGAAAGCATGCACTTCAGGAGTTGTTTGGTGAGAGTTTGGTTAGGTTCTGATTATATTCCTACGATATTTCGGAAATACAATGAGAAGGGCGTCTGCGCGTTTTAGCCTTTAATGTTAAATCCATCAATGATTTGTGTTTTAAGTTGGTTTTTGTATTTACTCGTAAATATACTTCTTTAGATATCTGAGGCAGTTTGTCAGATATTTTTATTGTCATTGTGAAATACCTTTTGTTGTATTTGACATAGTGAGTACAGTGTTCGTCTACTAAACGTAAAACAACTAGAAGTGAGGGTAACTATAGGTATTTGAGAGGTTCCGGGTGGCGCGGGCCGGCCATTATCATCTCCCGTTGACCGGCAACAATATAGCACTTTCTCACGTCGGATGACAAATTGCGAGTGAGTTAATGCCGAGACACGTTTGTTCGTTTAAATCAAACGGCGCGAATCTCACAGCGGGGCTGTACATCGTTGCTTATTACAATATTTTACATTCGCTTCTTGTAATCCGTAAAATGATTACGATAAGAATTATAATCGCTTGTTTTATGATGAAATAGGTTATTAAATTGACAAAGTTATGAATGCAATATACTTGCGCTTTATGTGTATTGGGATAGATGTGATTTTTGTCAATATATTGCATAGAGTTATTAAGTGGTGTTAAATATACGCGTTCGATGGAGGATGTTATTGCTCAGTGTCTTCGCAAACTCGTAGGGATGGGGCCGTGAAGATTTACGAATTCATTCTTTTTAATGCTGTTTTTCGTGATTTATTGACTCTTGTATATTTATTTCGTATTACTTCACAGGAAGCTCATAAATGTGTTTTTTTTCAACCGACTTCAAAATAGGAGGAATTCTCAATTCGTCTGTATGTATTTTATGTTTTTACCTGTGGGTAAACCGATATTGACGATTCTTTTTTTTGAAACCTGGTGCTTTCCGTATGGTCCTATTTCAATTTGGTCCAATTCTTACAATAGCATTCGTGAGAAAACCATATAAATCTTAAATTTGCATCAACTATATGAGCAACAAATGGACGAATAATTCAATATCACGCCCACCGATATCGATAATTCATTTTTTATTGGAAAGGATGTACTTCAAGGGTAGTTTGGTTAGGTTCTGATTATTTATATTTCGTAATATACCTACGAGAATTCGCAAATACAAAGAGGGCGACTGTGCGTAATAGCGTTTAAGGTTTTATTCAATTTGAAGTCGGTTTTTGTTTTTACTCGTAAATATACCTATTCCTTTACTAGTAATATTTGTCCGAACTTGACTATTGTAAGGCCATGTGATGGGTATGAGGTCGAGGTCCTACGGTAGCGGCCGTCATAGACGACTTCTGACTAATGTTCTAATGAGACTTGACACCTACATAATAAGAATATGGCCCAAAATATTATATTTATTTATAAATGTTTAACTTTAAATTTTATATCAAACGAATGAAATAAAACTTCTTTAGCTCCATCTATATGTATAATATATAGAGAAAGAAACTGCTCTCTCTTTCTCCTACAGTATGGTACAGATAATAGGCCTGCACTGTGTCTCAGATATACAAAAAGTAACTCTCTCCCTATCTTCACTAACTTATTATCTCCTGTTAAACTTCCCTTGACCTCACCCGATCACACTTTTCGTTACACATTCACATACTGCACATGTCAATCGTGCTTTAAAGAATATATTATATAAAGTAACAACTAAAATTAAATAAGTCCCAAGAGTTTGATATCCGTGAATATTTAATCGATATGGGAGTCACAGCACTAGCGCGGTCGCTCAGGGTGTTCCCGCAACAAATGTGCGGCTCACACCAGCCGAGGGCAAAGCCTTAATAGTTTTACTAATGTAACAACAGACCGGCTCTCGCTGGCTGGAGCCCGAGCGCCACCTGCTGGCGGACTTCGATGTTACTTTTGTCAATATACTGCAGTTTTGTGACTTCTATTTCACGGTTGCCAACTTTATTTTTCAAAAATGCCAACGTAACAAGTATATTTAGGAGTAAAAACAAAAACCGACTTCCAATCGCATGGGAATATAACGAAAAAGAGTTGATCAGAACCTATACAAATTCTCATCAAAGTATACTCAAAGTACATCTTTTCCAATAAAAAATGAATCATCAAAATCGGTTCGCGTGATATTAAGTTATGCGTCCATTTGTCGCGCACATAATGCAAATTTAAGACTTATATCTCATGGATATCAGTGGCAGAATTGAACCAAATTTAAAGGGACCACACGGGACGCACCAGCTTTCAAACAACAAGACGAAAGTTACGAGGTAACTAACATAAAATTAAAAAAACATATATAGACCAATTGAGAACATTCTTTTTAGAACTCGGTTGATTAAATAAAAAAATGTACGCCCTTACAATAATGTACTTAAAAAGACCAATAAGAAATTAGAATAGCGCTCGAAACTGCGCAAGACAGATTTCTATAGAACCAAAGAAAACCTAAGCAAGGTACACACACGCATAAATCACACAAGTCCGAGTGGCCGCTTTCATGTGGAATATTCCTCGACACATAAAAAGCAGACGCACTAAAGAGTATTATCCAAATGTAACAAGGAAACGAGTAAAGCCAAACGCGCAGGTCAGTTAATATTAATAGCTGCTATAAATCGCGCGCTATATAGCATATAAGCTCTAATTAGTTTTACGACTAGGTGACATCACTACGCGTCCCCAACGCTCGCCGCCATAAAATATTAATTAGATTCGCATGTTATTTCCAAATAGGTTTTAAAATGTTTTTAATTATCTACGTCGTAAAATTTTGCTCCTTTTGATGTAATCTCGACTTCCTGGGGTTCGATGTTGTTTAATCTAAATACATATGTCAATTTGGGCTGATTTGTGACTTTTCTTAGACATTACGGTATAATTATTAATTTGTCAAAGAATGAATGGTGGTACACTATGGTGTATATACTCACTAAAATACTTGAGACTTTAGTAGAATGAGTATGGGAATAAAATTATCATCGATAATTAATATTATTACTGTAAATGTGTCGTGACTCTGAATAACAGGCTTGGGAAATCCGTAACAAGAGCGTGATCACACTTTTCGTAACGCATTTATCAGTTTGCTCCCCGTGCTTAAAACAGTTTTTACTTCAAAAAAATTAGACGACGGAACCGACATTGGTAATTTGAGTTTTGTTCGTATAGTCTACTTCATCAAATAAAATTCAGCGCTAATAAACCTTGATTAACCTTTTTCGATATAATTGACATCTTTGAGAGCGAAATGCAGTTGTCAAAATATTTTGCTGGCAAGTTTTTTCTGTTATTGATAAAGGAAAAATAAATTAATACTTTTACGAGAATTGTTTGTTATTTTTTAAGTTAAAATATAAATAGAAAATCTACGTTGTGTTAATTTTTTCTATTGCGTTTAGTGGCTAAGCTAACAAACTACGATAAAAATGAACCATCTTTTTAACCTTAGCGGAGTAGATACAGGGACAGCAACCTATGTATAAAATGTCTATACCACACTATTTTTTACGAATTATTAGGTCTCATTTATCTTCTGTCACAGTTTAATTGCCCCCGGTGGCCCTCTTCAGTGCATGACGAGGGGCTCCGGGATCTCTGTCCCGGGGGAGGTTACTACCTCCCCAGCTCCCTTGCAGTGCAAGGAAGAAGGAAGAGGGAAGAAGGAAGCGCGACACGGGTGCTCCCGTGTCGCCTTCTTCCCGTGTCCACTGTAGCACTAGCGCTGAACCCGAGGCTCCTTTTAATCATGTTTTAAAACAGACAAGGAACACCGTAGCATTATTCTATAATCCCAGGATTACTGCGTTATAAATGTCAATCACTTTATATCACCTAGGTTTGTCATAAGGGTCAATTGATTTATACCCTGTTTAAGGACTTGCAGCTTTATGGCTTGTAAATAACCACCGTATTGATACATATCAGATAAAACACGGTAAAACATAACAGGAAGCGATATAGTGCCGCTATGTGTCCAACGGTTATCTGATCAGTCCTAGAGTCAGTACACATATTCGATAATGATCTAGGTTTACGTATAAAACGCCATGAGATCTAAGCACTTGCCCATCAGTCGATGTGTACGTCTCTGACAAGTGTAATACAGTTGTCGGTGCCGCCATATGGGTAGTACCTACTGCCACTCAGCGTCAGCTGAACCAAATGTGTACAAAATGAACGTACCCCGGCATCATACTGGTCGATATTTGCTAGTTTTGAAGAATCTACACATACTAGTAGTGCCTCCAATGAGGAGATCCGTAGACAAACGAAGGTAACCGACATAGCTCGTCGGGTAAACAAGTTGAAGTGTCAATGGGCACGGCACATAGCGCGAAGAATAGATAGACGATATTTGAGAAAAGTTCTCGATTGGAGACCACGGACCGTAAAGTGCAGCGTAGGACGTCCACCCGCAAGGTGGTCTGACGGCATCAAAAAGGCCGCCGGACGTCACTGAATGCAAGCCACTTTCAAACGGTCCTTTTGGAAATCGTTTGGGGAGGCCTATGGTCCAGCAGTGGATCTTTTACGGCTGAAATGATGATGATGATGAGTGGTCTCCCTGGTTTTCCAAAGGCGTAGCACTCATATAAGAATATTGAAAAAAATATAAGGACGGTAGCGGCTCTATTGCTAACGCTGGTTTTCATTGACGGCGATAAAAGTTCACAATTAGCTCTTCATAGACTTTTTTTGTAACGAACCTACACAGATCAGCTAGAGAAGTTGGCTTTGATTGTTTCACCGGATTGAAAGAGGTGGCATGGCTAATCAAAACCCCACCTGATTTTGTGAATTTGTATACGATATATCCTATATTAGGACAAAGGACAAAAAAAAGTTAAGTTGTTTTTAAGATAATCCTGAAACACAAACTCGGACATCTTCGACACAAAATGGTCGAAACATTTCGTGTTGAAGATGTTCGAGGTTGTTGTTGTAATATTATTCGAAATATTAATTAACCATAATTCGAAAAGTCTGGGGCTAAGTCTCTCTTTATATAGATTAAAGAGCAGAGCGTACGGCTGTCAATTTGATGAAGTTAGAAAATGAGCGTGACATGAAAATGGGTGTTAAAAATGCAATCGATTGATATGATTAAAAACTATTTAATTAAAGTGTATGTTCGGTATATTTGAATATCGACATATTTATATATCACGGATGACAGTTAATTTAGTGTACAGGGACGCTGTAAATCGGTTCACAGCGGACTTCGTAATTTGCTTTGATTTGAAACTCCTTACGGGGAGCAGTGCAATACGGTGGCATCAGCTCATTGCTCGCGTGTTCAGACTCGACATTGACTTACTAACTCGACTTAGACTTGACAGAGGCAACCAGAAGTCTGGAAGCGGAATCCAGGACATCGAGGTGGTAAGTCATCTCTTTTATTATTGCGACACGCAGGATCACGGGGCTTGTGCCGCGGGATCCCGACCCCGTTTCGTAAGGCGCACAGTGTGAATAAGTTGTAAGACTGAGGAAGGGAACTCGTCGCTACATTATATACCCGCGAGACTACGACATGTTGTCGGTGTAACTGATTGTTTTAATTAATTTTAACATTAATACAAGATTGTGGTACGCGTTCCAATCATAAGTGTTGACTTAATATATTACAGTCACGTATGTAAGGCTAAACTTTGAGAGCCTTTTTTTTCTCTGTATTAGGGAAACAAATCCTAACGCATTTTTCTTTACTTATAGAATTAGCATTATCAATGGGAAAAAACATCTTTATGTGTATAATATAATATAATTTTTTTGTTTATGTCCTTTTTAACCTCTAATGGCAGTAATGGCAGGGGTTCTGAACTGTTTGCTATTATTCCTCATGTAACAAGCTTGTCTTCTTCTTGTCTGACAAAATTTCGCTGAATTAATATGCACTAAATAAATTTCAAGATTACACACATAATTTTGAATGTTTTTATCTCACGATAGTTCTATTCGATTCGATTTTTTTGTGACTAACTACACAGTTACAAAACTGCACAGACAGAAAAGCTGGTTTTGACTGTTTCACGGGATTGAAAGGTAGCATAGCTCTTAGGTCGATAGCATGAATCGCTATTGATGTAACTTGACATTAGAGTTTTGACATTTTTAATTTATTGATTTTTTTAAATGATTGTATTAGAGTATACGAAAACTTATAGTTGTTGCACCCAGTTAGAATTCATTGCGGTCTAAGAAAACGGTTTGTAGTTAAAGCAACAATATCTCTATCGGGCAATCTCATTAGCTATACGCAACCAACCAAACTTTTCAACTTCACCTCAAGAACATTGTAAATTGTACGCATTTATAGAGCTGTGCGCGCCTTGGGTGGTGTCACACGACCACTATATCTTAAACTCCAAACAAAACATGTCAGGACCCATTCATAGCGTCATAGGATTAAAAACCGCGCAACTAGACTTACACGACGGGTACCATTAATCTGGTGGGCTGGAGTTGGTTTCAGAGAGCATTATGGTGATTGTAAATCTATCGGTCGGCTGATGACGGGTCAAGGATGTGTCACCCGAGGTCTGGTGGAGCGCCGCGGCCGATAAACAGTGTGATAAAACTGTAAGCTTGCGTAAGCGGCTAGAATATATTGCGGCGCTTTAGAGCGCTTCGGAGGGAACGCGGCGACATTTGACCCCACTCTCTTGTAAAGTGGAATGAAATATAAAACCTTGCGAAGTTGAGGATCTTACGGCACCAGAGCCCCTGCGTCAGCTGACCAGAGATAAAACTTATATACTTGTTAAGTCAAAACACCTTTTATAGCCATATAACACACGACGTTTGATTTCGTACATGTTTACAAATTAATAAAATTGGAGTGTCTGTGTGTGGTTCACTACATTCATATTTCATAGGCATAAATATTCTGTGCAAATACCAAAATAACATTCTTTACAATTTTTGACGCAGAAGAAAACAGTCATGAATGAACAAACAAAAGCTCATAAATATACTTCAAGATTTGTTTGGTATATAGTGACTAGGTGATAAGTCCACTAGGGGCAGGTCAACTTTGCACGACGCCGTTTGCATGTATGACAGTTTCCTCTATAGCTAGTGAATTCACTATAATATTAAACAAATAAACGTCAAATTAATAAACGAGCAATTCTTTTTTATGAATAAATATATAATCTGAATCTCGGAAACGGCTACACCGATTTTCCTAAATTTTTCGTATGCGGAGGTTTCGCGGGCAATTAATCGATCCAGTTAGGAATTTGTTTCAGAAAATGTCGTTTTATCCGCATATACCCTATTATTATTTCAGTTGATGGCGTTGCTAAGCAACAATAAGTCAATGACATGTCTTCAGATTATTTGATATATAGTCCAAATCAATTGTTTACATGAATTATTTATAAGATACATGTGTCTGTCTGAAATATGGTTGCTTAGCGATAAATCAATAAAGTTGTCATTATTCGCCTCAAAAAAAACTTAGCCCAGAGATAGGTCTTATTGGAGGCAACGGACAATGGCAGAACATACAGGAGAATTAGATGACAAATTTTGAAACAAAAAGATGGGCGCAGACTCACTCCGTTAAGGATAAGAATCACTAGGGATTTAAAAAACCGAGCACAGCTCGCTTGTTGAAATATATTTGCATGCAAAATAGTTGAAAAATAATATTACTTTCGTGTTAAGGTGGCTGTAAGATATGAGAAGCCTATGAATGCTCCATCAGAATCGTGGGAACAGCTATTCGGTGCACGTGTGAAGTTATTTATCACCAGCGGGCTGACCTCTGGGACCTCAGCGAGCCCACGCGCCCACGCAGCCAAAATCAATTTTTATATCAACCGTCATAAGACAAACAACATTGTGTATTGTTGTTAATTTGTCTGTCTTGCGCGCATAACTTCAGAACGACTGCATCAAATTGGATGATCAAACATTTTTGTGTTTGTTATTTTAAAAACACGGACATCAAAATCAAAATCAATTATTTTATTTTAAATACAATATAAAATAAAAGATTTTTTAAATTAAAATCAGATCTTAGAAAACCTTATTAAAGAAAAGTGAGTGAATAAGACAGAATAACGTTCAGTTGTTCAGCCAATGAATGTCAACTTCAAACAGACCATACTTTAAATCATAAATGCCAATCACAGAATCCCATCCGGTTCAAATCGAAACCCCTTCGAGGTTCTACTACTAACTACTATCAA
Organism: Meandrusa payeni; assembly: GCA_029286785.1. Lineage (NCBI taxonomy): Eukaryota > Metazoa > Arthropoda > Insecta > Lepidoptera > Papilionidae > Meandrusa > Meandrusa payeni. Next base: position 558,117 of record JAGSMX010000039.1, read on the forward strand.
AAAATAAGGCGGTACTAAACCGAAGAGAGAGCTGAACTACGAATAGGTTGGTAGACGCTCTCGGGCGCCCTAGGATCGGAAACGCAGTATTGTCCATCTCTGCTTCAAAATCTTTATTATGAAACATATCAATATCGCATGTGCATCTTTGAGCATATATTATCCAGTTTCACCACGATCAATATCGTGTGTATAAGAAATTTGACTGAGATTCATTGACAAATACGCAGGCGACTGTACCATGATAGACGCGAAGACACGCCTTAGAATATTTCCGGCTGTTATTGGTCGGGTTTGAGGCGACGTGCGTTGAGGCCGATGTGAAATGGCCCATTGATATACTGTTCACTAAATCAAATAAAAGCTTAATTTGCATTACATGTTCCACACAGCAAAGAAATGCTTTGAGTTTTATTTTAATAAAATGTTATTATAGCGCTATGACTAAAGGGGAGTGGAAGGACGCAGATGTAGCATGCAGACGGGGACAAACAGTGCAGAGGTCAATAGTCGAATATGTGTATCTGAATCTACGATCTTATGTTCCGCAGACTGCTCCTTCAGGCTATTGACGCATAAAACTTGACTTCAAATCAAATTTATCGTCAAACCTTATAACGCACAGTCGCCCTCTATGTACTTTCGTATTATCGTAGGAGCATTACGAAATAGAATTAATCAGAACTTAACCAAACTCTCATCAAACTACCCTTGAAGTACATCAATTCCAATAAAAAATGAAGCATCGAAATAGCTTAGCGTGATTTTGAGTTATTTTTACAGACGAATTGATAACTTTCTTCGTTTTCGAAATCGGTTGATCACGTTTGCATGTCCTCACGTCATTTGTTGAGGTTGGTTGTGACGCTGTTGTTTACTGAGATCCTTTGTTTATTTTCTCAATCATCATAAAGGTTTTAAGAGGGTAGATCGCTATGTGCATTCACCCTAACCGAAGTCATTTAATTCACCAAAACATGCACGAACTGATTACGGTAAGATCGGTTCCGAATAGAATCCCATAATCCCTTTGATAGCATTCGAAAGGCGCCATTCACTATGGTCGTAAATAAAATGTTAAGTGATGGAAGGCGCGCTTTCTATATGCAAGGCGCTACCGCATTTAAACTGTCCCATCCAGCGATATTTTTACTTTATTATAAAGATCATTGGAGTCATTACCCTACACCAGATAGGGCCACGCCGATGGTGTCGCCACAAATCCCTATTTTACTATGTCGCTTCCATTTAAATATCTCGGAATCAAATTTCAATGTGCTCTGTGAATAATATTGGTTTTATGGCTAATTTAATTTTTTATTGACGTCTATGTTATGATTGTAAACTATATTTTGACCACAGATATAAGTAAGTGGTCTTGGAGACTAAGGCCACCCATCGGCTCCAAGTGTGAAGGAGTCGAATGCAAGCTTGTGTGAAGAAGTTTTGTTTCAAAAATCAAAATGCGTGTGATCTCTAATTTGATCTGATGACGCACTCGTTGGCGGCTGGGCGTGACGAGAGACTGCGACGTCAGCTCGTAGTTAGTGTACACAATAAACGTCTCTAGATACATCATAAATGTTACGATTCTGCTTTACCATAAAATATGAAAAATAATCATTATTCAAAGCAGTTAGATAACACGGTCCACTCCGCTGTCGGGCGATCATTGTACGGAACACTATGGGTTTTGTTAATTTACTGTTGCCTATAAAATATGCCCCGTTAAAAATCCTATGTATGCATATCATCAATAATTAGTGGACCTCCCATTGCTTTATGGCTTGGATATATATTTTGTCGTATTTAATATGTATATTAGCGTGTCGGTCGCGTGTCCGTCCGGACGTTAGTTTAATGACTTATTATTTACTGACGCTGTCATACTGAGCGCGCATGTTTCTGACGAGACTAGCCTCGCCTCATGGATTCCTCGCTTTTATGTTAGGTGTATTGCTTAAGCTGAATGATAGTGAAGCTCTCTTGTCTTCTTTATCCAAATAAGGCAACAGGAGATAGCAATAGCTTTCATCAGACTAATTATTCCAAGAGGATAGTCGTAAATTCATTGACGTGACCAAGTTGGAATATGAATGGATGTTGGGTTATGAATGTGTTCTATGTGACCGTAATTGCAGATAGATGGATTTTTTATAGCTCCAATTTTACAATAACTACAATGAATTCAATTAACAACTAAGCTTAATAGAAAAGTGAGCAACGGCGACCTTATCGTTACGAGCGAACTCTTCCAGGCAACCCAGTAGTACAGGAGAGGTAACATTAATAAATAGTAGGGTAGTAAGAAAAGATAAAATATAAAAAAAAAGATAAAAAGGAAAATACAAAATTCTCGTATCTTAATGTTAGTTACCATACTCCTCCGAAATTTAAAAAAATAAATTTATACAATATTATATGCATATTCAGTAGGTCTGAGAATCGGCTACTATCTATTTTTCAATTCCCCAAATGATAAGGGTTGTCCACCTTCTAATTTATTTTTTAATTTTTAGAGCAAAGTTTTATTTTTCTTAAAGTGTAACATTAAAAAATTCACAACCCTAAATTTTCATTCTATCAGCAAAAAATAGGGGATATTTTATTAGTCATTTTAGTAATTTAATCATATTTCATCCCGCTTGATAACTGATCAGTTGATCAATGATTGTTTAATACTGCTACAACAATCATAATCTATGGCCTATGCTGTAATCTTGCATGTAAAATGTTAATTTTTACATTTTGACAACCACAACAATCACAAAAAATAATTTTGACGCCAAAACAACGTTTGCCGGGTCAGGCAGTGTATGTATATAAAAATTGCTTTAATAATAATTAAACATATATAATAATATTAACTAATTATTACTTATGACATATACTTTTAGTAATTACTCGTCAACCTGCCACCATAAATGCTGAGTGACTCTCTGTAAAACGCTACTCGTGTCTTATTTGAAATGTGACTCAAGTTGAACTAATTCCTAACAAAAACAACTAAGGAAACGGTCATTGAACCGTTTATCAAATGACTACATGTTAAATACTTTGCAAGGCAGGTGTAAAAGGTTGTGTCCTGTCGCTGACAGATCCGGGGCACCCGCTCATAACGGCTGATGGCATTCGCGGAAGGTTTAGTGGGTAGGGGCTGCCCAGGCCGAGTCCCACACATCTCTCCGAGCCACCCAGGGTTCCAGAGGATGGTTTGTAAAAAGAATTCCATTAACTCCTTGATCTTCCGTTCTCTTTACTAGTGAAGGAAATTGAACTTTACAATTACCGTCAAGTCACATAAAACAGTAGGATAACTATTTTATATTATGGCGGTGTTTTTAAAAAGGAGGTTCTCAGCTTGTCTGTATTGTTTTTGGTATGTTGGTTACCGCATAACTTTCGATTGATTTTGATGATTCTTTTTTTATTTGAAAGCTGGTGCTTCCCGTAGGGTCCCATTTATTTTGGTCCAATTCTGACGATGCAATTCTGAATTTGCATCAACTATGTGCGCCACAAATGGACGAATAACTCAATATCATGCCAACGGCGTTGGTAAATTTATAAGAAAAAAAAACCTTGTATTATATAATAAGTTTGCTATGGAAGAGCGAGATCTTCTGACACAAGGATATTTTCATGTTTCATGGTCTCAGCCAAAATTTGTAAATAGATGCGATGTATGGAAATAAACATTTTTTTATTTTTTTTAACGGATTTTGATGATTCCTTTATTATTGGAAATGATGCACTTCAAGAGTAGTTTGATGAAAGTTTGTAAGGTTCTAATTAAGTTTGATTTCGTCATATTCCTTAGATAATTCGGAAATAAAAAAGGGCGTCCGCGTGTAATCGTTTAACGTTTGATTCTATTTGAAGTCGGTTTTGTTTTTACTCGTAAATATACTAGTATACAGGGTAAAATATTATTAAAGGATGTGAGAGTTTATTTTTCTATTACTTCTATACGTAAGAAAGATTAAAATGATTTATCTGCGTAAGTTTGCTGATTTGCTTCCATCTGATTTTTTTGATTGATTGATTGCTGGGTGCATTTTTCAGTATGCTTCGGCCTTTAAGACCTCATGGTCTATTGTGACAACATATAGATGAGATATTGTCCCATACTTCTTCTGTTAATCGTCAGTCAGTTATATTGTAAAGTTATTCATTAATTTTAAAATACACTTTATAAATATTAATGTTATCTTTTAATTAAATTCGTAAGCTAGAATATATTTTAATAAAATTTAATTAATATTAATTTATTAATTATTATAAAATATTTCCGTTTGTCCTTTGTTTACGATGAGCAAATTAAATTAAACCGTTTGATTTAAATAAACATAAAACATTCTAAATACGTATTATAAGTTAGATTTATAAAGTTTATCTGTTTACGAGGAATTAAAATTTTATTCGGACATTTAACGTCGATAGAACGAACAAAGAAAAAATTATATACTTTTAACCCTGGCGGTAAGATAGAGACGGTTTTCAATGTCCTCTTTTCACAAATTTAATCAAGTCTCATATGTGATAAGTCCGGCCAAAGGACACAAATTTTTATTAAGTGATTTTCTTGTACTTAAAAATCCGTTTACATAAAATTTAAGTTTTCTTCTTCTTTATGAGCGGTAAGAAGTCTTTAAAACAAAAAGTGCGTCCGCGCCTAATAACGTTTAACCTTTGATTCGATTTGAAGTCGGTTTTTGTTTCCTTTAAATCAAAACCCCTCGTAAATATACTTCTTATTGTCTTTTCAACTAGCCCGCTTCAGTCTTTTCCTTTGTTGGCATTTTTTTTTTGTAACAATAGGCATAACTACTGACTTATTCTAAATTCAGAGTTTTATTGCCCCTTGTCCTTTTTAATCTAAGTATAGTATATAGTATGCCTATGCTATTTCTAGTTCCCCTAACGTGGATAGGTTAGGGCAGTTTTTCTCCCATGCCTTTCCTCTCATTCATTCATCCTTCTTATTATTATTTATTACAGTCTTGTATTCTACTTATTGTTACAATTTTTATTTCTACTTTTAATGTACACTTCTTCTTTTATTTTCTCTTTATCCTTTGTTGGCATTATTAGGTATACGTATTGCATTTTCCCTTAACACCAAGCGGAATTGTTGTTAAGCGAGTGCTTCGGAGGAAATTTTGAGTAGGTTAAAATAGTAATAGATAATGCAACGCGTTTCCTCGAACTAGGTACCTAATAGTGGACAATTTATATTTGAATACAAGCCGGGCCGATGACGGCCGGGCCCGCGCCGGCCCGCTCGCTTTATTAGCCAATTAGAAGAGCCGCCTACGTATCGATTCGTTTGCATACCATTAGCTTTATTTACAATTTTATGTGAGCATTTTGGAGCCATTCGTCTCCAATGTAATTTACTGGCTTCGGGCCTCGCGGCGGTGTTGCCTCTTTGTAACTACAGTAACCATTACTTTAACATTTTCACAGAATCGTCAGACGGCCAGCGAAACGTTTTCCAATTCCCTCATAGAATAACTCGTGAATAGAACAATAGAAGAAATATTTACGAGTAAAAACATAAATCGTAACTTCAAACTAAATAGGAATATTATGAAATAGAATTAATCAGAACCTAACCAAAATCTTTTATCAAACTAGTACATCTCAAACCCTACAAGTACATATTTTGTTTAGAAGTCGGTTGGCGTGATATTGAGTTATTCCTCTATTTTTTACGTATTTACTTAAAGCAAATTCAAGACTTATATGATTTTGTCATGGATGCCAGTATCGGAACTACCATATTGGAATGGGACCACAACAGCTTTCAAATATGAAAAGATTCATCAAAATATGTTCACCCAGTACATATAATTTATGAGGTAATTTCCTTATTTTTTGAAATAGGATGAAAAGTGAATGGTAAGTGAAAAGTACTTTAGATAAATTCAACATTAACTTGAACAACTACTTTGTTGCGTAGTAGGCTAGCAGATGAAATATTGTGACGATGTGTAACTTCTTTCGTTGTGTTGAGAGGAAAAGCTAATTTAAAAACAACTTCGTTGTTTAACGTTTTTGTAGCGATAGAGGTTCAGGCTAAGCGACCTAAGAGCTATGCCACCTCTCGATCCGGTGAGGTAGTCAAGGCCAGCTTCTCGGGCCAAAGGGTGTAGTTCGTCATTAAAAAAAAAAAATTCGTGAAATATATGGTTTCATGAAACGGTGTTAATCCATTTATCATATGTTTCATTCAAGTACGGTTCAATTTATATACTAAGAATACAATCGACAAAGTTGACTCAGTCTGGATTTGATACATAACGCCCACTTTTTTAGTCCTACATTGTTCACATAAATTGTGGTGTCTCTATTTATAGCGCGCTTCGTTAATGAGATAGCGCGATGATATATTAAATCAATGGAGAGTCGAAGTCAATAGTTGTCCCCTTATGGGCCCTGAGTGGCTTCACGAGTGGTAAATTGCAAATTATGTCGAGTGTTAGACTAAATTATTGTCGTTACAAGTGTTTATGCCGTAGACACGGGATAACGGTGCAGTTATAATTAATTTCACGTTATCGTTATAGTCATCTCCCAGATTGACAGATAACTACGAGAGATGATGTAATTATTTCTTTTGAATGATGGTTGTACTTTTTTTTAAATATGATTATAACGTCAAAGATTACAGTGAACACGTCCATTTCAAATTTAGATTAGATTTTTGGAACGCAGTTCCTTACGGCAGGCTTGGAGAAGATAGGGGTTGTACTCGGTGGCCGATAGCGTGACTATTAAGCATGTAGTTTAACCCTCTGATCACAGTTGGCGCTTTAAAGAACTATTTATATTTCTTATTTTAAAAAATAATAATTTTCCTAAATACTTTTATTTACTTAAATAAAAATCAACCATTAGCTGTTTCAATTTCATTGTCACTTAAAACAAAGTTGTTTTGCGTCTATATGATCCAATGGAACTTTCTACTCGGTGTCCCGTGACACCACATTTCTTTTATAATTAGTGTATTATTTGATAAACACCGCATGTTGCGTTATCTAAGTGTAATTTTTTTTCAATAATCAATAGAAACAAAGTTAACCTTAAATGAGCCTGAAAGGCATTTATCTACTTGAGTTACCTTAACGATCTAATTATTCGTTTAGACATGTTGACAAACGACACCCTAATGTTGTTTTATTATTGAGCCGCGCAGTATTTATCGGTGCTCGTGCCGTTGTTTCGGAAATGTTTCCAAAACGAAGCTATCTCTTAAATGAATCGTTAAAAACTAAGTTAATAATTACCGGCATTCAGCTTTCGATATACAACCCAAGTAGCATTGCAAGCTGTATAAGAGCTGTATATCAGTTTATTTAAATACTATAAGCTGTACATTTAGGCTGTACTTTAGCTGTAGAAGCGCTTATACAGCCCTTATAAGTTAAAAAAGGGCCCCAATTATACAGCTTTCCGCGTCATTAGAGCTGTACAGTAGCTGTACAGTAGCTGTACAAGCTAATAGATAAGCTGTATAAAAGCTGTAATTTGGTGTAAAAGGAAACCTTAGCACTACAGATTATCTCTTATAAGTATGATTTAAAATAAAAGTTTGAAATAGGTTTTAAGAATTATAAAGATTAAAAATTATTTGAGTCTAAATGTCTTCTGTTTACTCGTTATATTTGTAATGGCGACAATGACAAATAATTGAGAGAATAATAGTGTCGTTAAGACATAGGATCTTGAGGGCAGTTGTAATACTATTGATAAGTGCCGTTTATTATTTATTGTGAACATGTGTATCTTTTCTGGAAAAATATTCACGCGCTTGCTTAACAATCGAGATAAACATAACAAAAATATCTAAAACTGTGGCACATTAGATATAGTGTTTCTTTTTAGGGTAAAAGTTTTTTTTTAATATCAATTCTAAGGATAAAGTCAAATTATTTTAGCTGGTTATCATAATATGACTTTAGTTATTGTTAAATATTTGCAAGTATATATTTAATTATATTTTCAGATAAGTTTTTATTTATAGTAAAATGGCGACAGTTTTTAAACAGCCTATTAGATAGTTGGAGAGCATTATAATCTTAGTAGCTGTACTATGTAATTAATGGAGTCACTTCTCCAGCTTTTGGATTCAAATCAGCTTTGTAATAGAATTTTTTATACGTTTGACTGTATTTCGGCTTTCCGTACATAAGTATTAATCCCCTTTTGAGATCCGTATTATTAATCAAAAAACCTTAGGGCTTAATACCACACTGTTTGTATTTTTCTTAGCGGTGAAACTGTTTAGCTATACATTAGAGTTGGGAAATACTAGGTAAATCATAATACTGGGTGTCACGGTGGCTGTGATTTAAAAATACCTGTGACAAAATAGTAGGTATAAAAATACTATAACAGCAGAGTCACTGCTCCTATTAACCGCGACTGGTAAAATAATATCACCGTCTTTATCGCGATTACAAATAAACTAGTAGGTTAGAAAAAGATGGAGTTATTATTTGTCATTCAAACTTCAAATATATATATATTAATATAAAATATTTTTAGTTTTTACGTACTTCAATAATAATTATAAAATTTTATTATTATATGAGATTTGAGTGTATGAATAACATTATTATATATTTGGTAATTATCAATATCAATGCTCATGCTTTGTATTATTAATTATTTTTCTTAGCTGACTGCGTCACGCGTAGTATTTTACCTGTGACGATAAATACGCCTCAACTCTACTATATATACACACTATTATTACAGACCTATTCTAAAGTGCCTTTTCATTTACCTACAAGTAATGCAAAAAAGCAACTGTTTTATTAAATTTGTCATATAATCTTCTTACAACATTATCTATATCGCGAACGAGTTTGAAGTCCGTAATGTTTTGTTAACTTTAGTTCATCGCAAGATTCGAACGAGAGCGGATGCGTCACGTTTGTTTTGTTTCTGGTAATCTTCTATTAATAATTGAAGCCAAATCATTAACAGCCACTTGAGATATATTTCTTTCTATAGCCCCTTTTTTTATTTGCTGACGAAACAACTCATTTAATTCGTCAAAATCAACATTTGATCTACTTGCGCTGCTGCTGCAAGAGGAAACTTCATCGCCAGGTCTCGGAGATTCAAATAAATCCACACATTGTACATTATTGTCGCTGTTGAATATTTTTGCTACGGAACCCTCATTAGACGTTGATAGAAGTGGCGCTTGCCTGGATGGTTTTTCTTCCTCATTAAATGACGATTTACTATTATTACTTATAGTTGTATCGTAGTTTTTTATATTTAAGTATTCATTTTTGATTGGTCTCTTGACTGCACCCGATCTTTTTCTTTTGTTCCACATATTTACACTGTCCGAAATGGATTCAAGAAACTGTCAGTAATACAGACTAAAGCTGTTATATGACTGCCATTTATTCATTTAGTTTTATAATAACCTTACAGACAGCATTTGTAACACTATTATACTTATAATAGTGCAAAATTACGCCATAAGAATTAGTTTTAAATCGGAGTTCACAAACACTTTTGTACAGCAACAAGTGCCAGGTGATCCTACACTACAGCCTCTATATAGCTTTAATAATAGAAAAAGCTTGTAGCGTCACAAAACACTTAAAGTTTTATAACGGAGTTCACAGATACTTTTTTACAGCAACAAGTGCCAATTGATATTATAATACAGCCTGTATACAGCTTTAACGATAGAATTAGCTCGAAGTGTCACACAACACTTGAAGTTTTATAGTAGATTTTTAATTTTCTGATATAACACCCCATGCGTACGCAGATTCCTTTATAATGATTTTATACAGCTTGAGCTCAGGTTAGTTTTCTCTGACACTCTTATAAGTCCCTTAAAACACTCTAAGTTCTAAATTGGCTGGTATATTGATTTTACCGACACTTAAATGCTACTTGGGAAGTGTTTCAATTTAATGGTGTCGATTCCATACGTTCCCGATGAATATTCGATTCTATCGATGTCAGAGTTCAACACTAAATCAGCCGTCGTATCGATATCGAACCATCGCGGCGGAACGCTCCGAGGTATGCCGCGACGCCGCCTCGTAGACAAATGTATAAAACTGTTGTATTTTAATTCCCCGTGGCCAAAGGTCCGGCGCAGAGCGAGGAGAAATCCCAAAATGTCACGTTAAATAATCGTGTTCATTAGTAAACATTTAAGACACGCATTAGGAGCGCTGGGTGCCGGCGCCCGGCGCACGATCGCTATCGCCACAGACACACGTATCTCCATCTCTCACTCGCTTATTTACGATCGCTCCAGTGGAAGAGAGATAGGCCGGCACTGTTAGAATAAGGAATAGAGGTGTATGGGCGATTCTATCGAGTGGAGAGCACGGGATACGTACTAATTAAGAGGCCACACTATTTCGGATAAATGCTCCCGGACCGATACTCTATGTAGATGTTGCAATAAAGACATACGCATAATAAGCGGGGGCCCATCCGAGTCGTTTTAATCGATATTTTTTAAAAACACCCGTCGATCGGCACGCGGCCGGGGTCCGCGCTCTGACGACCCGCCGCGCGGTAATTGGTGATAATTTCTTTAATTGTTATGCTTATTGTGTTTTCCCTTTTCGGTAATTTGTTGAGGGTTTTTTTCCTCTCCTAGCAATTACACGGCCCCATTGGTCACAGTTAACGCGCTCTGTGATTCATTTATCTTTATATCTTTATCAAGGAATTCCTGTAACGCGCGATAATTACAAGTAAAGCAAAATAAAATATACATTTTATTGGAATATAAATAAAAGAGCATTTATCGATTATCCTCGGCGCGCGGGTCGAATGTTTCAACGTTTCAATTCTATTCATTTCAATGTAAAGGTATATAAACTATGTATCTATTACTCATTTGGGTTGTGGTTAAACAGAAATTAGAGAACATTGAATCATCACCATCACCCTGTCTCTATCCACTGCTGGAAATAGGCATTTCATATGCCTTCCGCCATATACGATCCTCTGCTTTCCGTATCCTTCTTTCTATATCCGACATCGGTCGTCGGTCCATCTGGGCGAAAGAGCCGCAGTTTCACGTCTTGTAAACATTGAACTTCAACCGCACCAAATTCTTATACTAAACACGCAGTATATAATGTAAACAAAATAAATAAACCATTAATTAACTGTCACGAATTTAATTAATAATTCATTAAATTATTAAAACATTAATGTTCAAAATTGTCAAGGCACATGCAATTATTAATTAGGCGCGAGATTACGGCTCGCTTAATTAACAATTAGTTAATGACATAATCCGGAAACTAACTAGGTAAGCGTGTGCCAACGGACAACTCAATATTAATAATTTCTAAGTATAATGAGATTTGTTTTTGCTTGATTTCGAATTAGCATCATTTGCATAAGCGTTTAGTGGCAGGTCACAATTGGTCTGGGTGGCCTGCAAGTGCTAGCAATGTGCCGTGGAACCTCCACATTATGATTTATTTTATTGGAAATGGGGCAAACGAGCGTACGGCCCACCTGAACTGAGGTGATCACCGACGGAGCCTCAGGTGCAATGCTGGTCTTAGAGAAAGAAGTAGGCTCGATTCTTGAAGGTCCCCTAATCGTATATAATAATAATATAGCCTTCAATGCGGACAATTTACAGTAATAATATATAAATATTTGTGGCATAGCTCTTGGTCGCTTAGCTTGACCCTCCTTATTGTTTGAAATAAATCTTGAAGCCAGATAATACTAGAGAGCTGTGGTAGCTCAGTGTCCGAGCGGTTCGCTCAAGTTGCATAATACGCTAGCAACCCGAGTTCGATCCCCGGTGCCGGCACCAATAAAGTTGTTGTAATTTTATGTGCTGATTTACCACGCGCTCGGCGGTGAAGGAAAACATTATTAGGAAACCTAGAACTTCACATGCCTTAGAATTTTTTCTACGGCATGTGAAGTCTGCCAATCCGCACTAGGACCGCGTGTTAAACTATGTCCTTATACTCTCTTTACAGAGAAGGCCTGCATATATATAAAGGCTGAACTTAACTTTAAGATAATACTAATTCGGGATCAATTACGACACCTGGGTACATCGCTCAACGCAGTATCCCAAGGTGCAGCGGTGGTCCGAACGGATGTCGGATGCCTCCCCGGTGCTCGGATATCACGGATTAGGAGGTATCCGTTAATTGCCCTAACTGGGGAGCTAATTACGGGGCCCGTTGCTTTTGATGTCTTGATAGCGCTGGCCTCGCGACTAGTTCTGATGGTTATTGATAATCGGGGTTTTATAATGTTACCATATTGTTTTTTTTTAATTATTATATGTAATTTTTGCCTTTAAACACGATATCGCTATATAAATGAAATCTGTTCAATTCGGTTTCTCGAAGTAACACTCAAGGTTAGTTTAGCTTTTGAAGGACCCATAAATTATCTGTAAAATAGCAACCGACCGAGTCGTGGAACCCTCGTGTCGAGTTAATAGCGATAGAGGTTCAGGGTAAGCGACCTAAGAGCTATGCCACCTCTCAATCCAATCAAGCCAATCTTTGTAGTTCGTAATAAAAAAAAAACAATTCGCATTATATGTAGCTGACTTTTTTATACTATACGAGTACACCTTAGTATACCTGTAGGTATCGCGATATACAGAATGGTATTTTTTAATTATGCATACAAAATAAATTAAATCGATAAAGCTATAAAAAGTGATGCCCGGACTATTATTCTAAGGGTGAAATCATTTTTTGAAGAAGAAGCTCGGCTGCTGGCGCCTATCATTCCGTTTAATCAAATATACAAACGCCAACAAGTTAGTGTAGTCAGTTTATATTATATAAATTACCCAAAATAATAAGATAAAACATTCTTGTACACGAGGTTTCAATGTTACCATTTTGGATTAAAGTCGAATTTACATTATAGCGACACTAGTATGCCTAAATTAATGAATATAGATATACACTGTCAAAAGATATATAGATAAGTATATACATATATGTAGATATGTATAAAAACCTTCGAAAATAAATACATGCAAAGAGTATAAAACAGATAAGCGGATATGACCAACATTTTTCCTATCTTAAACCGACTTTAAAAAAGGAGTAGGTTCACAATTCGACTGTATGTTTTTTTTAATGTTTGTTACCTCATAACTTTCGAATTGGTTAACGAACCGACTTTGATGATTCTTATTGTGTTTGAAAGTTGGTGCTTTCCATGTAGTTCCAATTTGGTCCAATTCTGACTTGCATCCATGAGAATACCAAATAAACATTAGGGTTAAATTTGCATAAAGCATGTCCGCCACAAATGGACGAATAACTCAATATTGCGCAAACTGATTTTGATGATTCATTTTTTATTGGAAAGGATGTACTTTAAGAGTAGTTAAGTTTGATTAAGTTCTGATTAATTAAATTTGGTAATATTCGGGAGGATGATTCGGAAGTACATAGAGGTGTTCGCGCGTAATAGCTTTAAATATTTTGTTACATTTAAAGTAGGTTTTAGTTTTTGCTCCCAAATATATTTGTTAGGTTTTAGAGTGAATGATAATGATGCCTATTTAAGGCATGAAAATTAACTAGGTGCTTATGTTAAGTTAACTGTCGGCTTTTAATATATATATAAAATTAGGTTATACAGCTTCACCTAATACGAGTGTAAAGAGAAATCTCTAGTATTTGTAATCGAGTCGAAATCCGATGCGTATAGTAATATTTTATTTTATAGCTGTTTGTTAGATTGTGATCTGCTGGCGTACCTTTTACGGTGCGATGTTGCTTGTTTGTCTGGCCATTACATCTGGGGACGGGAGGGCGGTTAGGTGCTGATTGCGATTGGCGAGGCGTTTCAGGATATTGATTGTGCGCTGTGATAATCTCCATTGTCCCGGACGACGAGCTTCGATGTGTGCTTGCTATTTGATTACTGCTAAGTCTGATATCATGTTTACTGTATTCTGAATAGTTTTGTGCGTTGAAGCAAGGTTGATTATAATAAATCTAGTAACTATTTATATACGTATACGAGCAAATACGTGTAATATATTAATTATATTTCATATTTGCTCTGTATAAATGCCATAAAATAAGATAAGATTTATTTATTTCATTTCAGTCATCGTTTCAGCCATAATTACTATTTTTAATCATTGAATAAGAATATCATATAACTAAGAAAACATACATTTTTAGCAAAAAGATTCAGAAACACTATGTAGTATAGCGCGCGCGCGACGTTGGGTAGTTCTGGGCATCGCTGACAATCAGCGCCGTGACAGTCTTGCACATGCTGAGTCGGTGTCCAATGTTGGCATCATGCCAAACATGTCCCTTCCTTCTTCCTTCAACTGTATTTTGACTATTTCTTATTTTTTTTTTGTATATCATGATGCCAATAAATGAAATGTCTATGTGTATGTCTCAATACACAATCACTTAAAGATAACCATAGCATTTGCAATAAGTTACTCCCCATTAGTTTTAGGTAACTTAAGTTCTCTAATTATATTTGTCCTCGAGGCACTTCACAATATTTTTAATAAGTCAAAATATATGTCTGTCACCTTGCCAAATTGGTTAAATGGTTTGCATAACCTAGGAACTAGCACCAAGAAAAGTTTTGCAGACTGTTGGACATAGAGGTGGTTTCAAATAGTAATATCACATCGATTAGATTCCTCCGCGTCGACAAAGTTGGCTTACCGATACCTATTGCATATTGTGAAACCTAAACAATTATTTTAAATTAATTTAATTGATGCGCAGTAAAAGGTCTGCACATGCATGCAACCAATTGACATGCGAACAATTCACACTTTGCTTAGAAAGTCTGTAACCCACAGGTTACATACAAACAATCGCATGCGATCGCGTGACGAAGCAATCTCCGATACATCGATAATACAATCGATTAGTATCGCTCGGGAGTGGGTTACGGGAACATGAATCGATATAATACCGATCCGTGGAGTCCAATAAACGCCTTCAATTTAGAACAATTATAGATTATAATGAATGAATGGTGCTCAGTGTAAATATAGATTTTTACTTCTCGGTCGTTTGTCAAATGTACTTCACGGCGCTTTATCTATTTTTATTGGCAGCAATTTAAACATTTCTACAGTGACGAATCGATTCCGTGTAACAGTTCGAATTCGATCCTAATAGAACCGAATAAATATTTAATTATCAGTCTTTATGGTGAATGGTAACGCAACGGATTGTATTGATTTGTTAATGACTTTAATTGGAGTCGGTTCGACGTTTTCACGATATCGATGTTCAGTTTGAAGGTTTCGTAAATCGATTGCAAATCGAGAGTAACCGTTTGAACGAGTGGTGCCGATAAAACATTAGTTTTATGTACTTATTGAACTTTCAGTCTGGATCGTGATTGTAATAGATGGTATCGATTACAGTTTCGATTAAAAAATAGGCTATTCTATAAAAGGCGGCGGAGCGTGTGAAATAGTTTTGAATTTAATTCTTTTTAGATGAGCATCACGCATCGACGCAGGCTAATACACAGCTAATCTTGTTTAATCATAGACATTACGAGTATATTATTAGCGGCTGGTGGGTGATGCGACCAGGCGCGTCGCTTATATTATCGATATTTTATAATAGTGATGCATTTTAAACAAGGTGACACAAGCATCGACATCATGGAATCCATTCCATAAGATTATGTAAAGAAATTTTATCTTATGCGGTCAGGGACGTTATGGAATCTATAATCGGTCCGTTTAAAATTGTCGGATCATAATATATTTTAGATTGAAATTTGAAAGTTTTAAGTGTTATTAATATTAACTAATATGTCCTCAAAGACTAGAAGATTCCAGGTAAACGTGGATATCTCGTTCAAGACGAAGAAATGGGTGTTACATATAACATACCAAAATTAAATATTGACTACAAATATTAGAAATGTATTCTGAACAGAACTAGTAAGAATCTTCTGTAACTGTCATAAGGCGAATTACTTAAGCAGAAGTATTCTAAGAACTGAATACTGGCCATCGTCAGATCTGAACTCCTCGGAGTACAAATTATGATCACTTGTCGTCTCGGGGACCTTTGCGTCGAGTTACTCTTTAATGTGGTTCGGGCTAAGCGACCTAAGAACTGTGCTATCTCTGAGTAAACCCGGTGAAGCTGTATCAGCCAACTTGCTGATCAGAGTACTAGGTTCGAAAAAAAACAACTCTATTTATACAATTGATAGATTATTGATAGATGGCAGCACAACACTGTCTCTTTGCGTGACTTGCCATATAAAACAGTTCTTTAGTTATCGTAAGAGGTTTTTTTATAAAGTTTATTTAACGTAAGTTAAGTTTTTTTAATCAGCCCTGTAGTTAGGCTACGGTATCCCCTGCCAGTCGTAGAAGGCGACTAAAAGGGGCCTCGGGTTCACTGGGCGACAAGGGTGGGGGGGCCTCTGTCATCCATTAAAGTGGTCCCGGGAAAAAGCGACATCGGCTGGCCCGTGTCGCCTTGCACTGCGTGGGCAAAGGTTAATCCCACGGGGCGTGCTCTCCGAGAGCACAGTGCAGAGGAGTTCTGGAGCGTTCGACTGGATATCCCAGAGCCCCTCATAATGCACCGAGGAGGTTTTAGTGGATAAGAATCCCACCAAACCCTTTATTATCTCTCCCTTTAGTATCTTTTTGAAGATTTCCCCCCGTTAACAAAAAAAAAGTTTTTTGAATGATTTTCTTCATACGAAATAAATGCGCTCTAGAGCTCTACTACTGCATAATTATTCCAAAGTAATCTTAGTATACGAGAGATTCATTTTATTAATTCCCATTGCCGTGACAAGTGCGTATTAAAAATCTTCACCATACGTGTTAAAGTACCCCTACGCACATCACTATGAAATTTACACTTTTTTAAGCAAACGTACAAATTTATTGCCTGTTAAAAATGCGTTTCGTGATTTTAAGTTTAACGGTTAGACAGTAATTTAACGATCGAACATCTCGATTCCATCGACAAATATATCGATAAGAGCCATCAATCACCCCGAAGTGTCGACAGCCGATGAAGACATCACCAGTAATAACAGACTGAGCACAAGACGGATTTATTAGCTCAATAACTCTGTAATAATGCTAATAGCTTGATTAGTCGATAATTATAACAGCAATAACTCGATAATTCGCGCTACATTTCGAAATGGATCGGTTTTGATGCGATACAGAGAATGTTTGGGCGGGCGTGGTCGTGTAACCTGTAATTACATATGCTTAGCATATTACATTTACAGCGGACTGTCTATAGTGAACTAGTACTCACGGTTAATTGCTACATATCGTTATCGCTTAAAGAGTTAAGATTAGAAAGATAAGGTTCATTTTTAAATTAGTTGTACAATGGGTGACCAGAGGTAATAACTGGGAGTTATCTTTTCCAGGTAACCTTTGTATGAATAGGAAGTACAATACCTATTAACTACGATGGCGTATAGCATCATGTATGACAATCTTTTACTAAACTATACTTGTTATCAATATACGTAATAAAAAAGATAAAGGTAGATACTAACATTTTAAAACCTGGTAAAGCCTTAGCAAGTCGAAGAGAATCAGGAAGGGCCCTCGAATTCTGCATCCTGCAATGTGAATTACCCTTAAATGTCTCTTAGTAGTGTGTGGCAAGCATTTTAAATAATAGAACCGAGCAGTTACTCTTTGAGTACCTCCGTAAAGCACGTAACTTTAACACCAATAATTGACGTGAGGTTGACTACTTTTAATTTTCTTCTCTTTCCATTTCTTTCTGTTTTACGCCTAGATTGGTAAAGTCTCTTCAACTTCTGTATTGTATATCCATGGGCATCGACATCCCCACTTGCTCCGTCTTTCATGAAAAATGGATATTAATTATCTCTGACCACTCCGCCTATGAGGTTGACTGACGAGATAAAGCGGCAGTGTATGGCTCACTGCATGAATGCACGAGAAAGTCGCCCATCATAGAGGAATGGCGGCGTGAAACTTGCCACCAACACCTGGAGTTATGACCATAACCACTCTGACTAGAATGATACCAAAGAAGAAGGTTCAATAATAAACATAGAGAGTGGACCGAAATCTGCCGTACATCTGATTTGCCCCATAAGAGACAGAGAGAGAACTGGCCGCCAACCTTCGCTAGTAGGAGAGGAACTTAGAAGAAGGAGAGTCCAGAGTATAAGCATAAGTTTTTCACTCAAAACCGGAGTCACTTTTCAAATAAACGTAAACAATTATAAGTTAACATTTGACATACAGTATAACATAAGTAATGTGTATCGATTACACGGACACGAGAGTTATGAATAACGAATAATTGTTGGAACTTAGAATCGATAACATGTATTAAAGTCCATCTATAATTATCGATTACTCATAACGTTGTAGAGTTATGTGTTTTAATGGACCGATTTAATTTATTGTGTGATCTCGGTTAACGAGGTTTTGGTGCAGTTCAAATATAAGGTACCGTGTATACGCTTAACTGTTCCTCTCTCTGAGAAGTCGATTTTGTTTTTATTCGTAGTGTAGGCCAACGCCAACGAACTAAAGAACTGTAACATTTTAGCAGACCACCAAAAAGACGTGCCGATGAACTCACAAATACGTTACAAAAACGTTAAAATGCTAACACATAATTCGCATGCTGATGGAACTAGTAGACTACAACTCACAAAAATCGAACGATCAACTCTTATTAACCGACTACAAAAAAAGAGGAGGTTCTTAATTCGTGTGTATTTTGTTTTTATGTTTGCTACTTCAGAATTTTTGACTGAGTGAACTGATGTTTTTTTGAAAGCTAGTGCTTCCTGCGTGATCTCATTTTGCTGAACTCATTCAATTTGGATCATTTCGCACAATGACATATATGAGAAAACCTAAACTATGTGGCGAACTATGCCCTTATACTCTTATTACAGAGAAGCCTTGCGCCCAACAGTGGGACATATACGAGTATATTATATATAAAGGCTTTAACTTTTATGTGCGCGACAAATGCAAGAATTGTGTAATATCAAATCGAAGACAAATTGTGATTCTTTAACCGGTAACGTTTGAGTCGGTTTTTGTGTTTACTTGTAAATATACTTGTTTTCACTACAATTGGTTTACCAGACTTGGAGGTCTGTACGGACACATATCTATATCTGAGAGTTTCGAGTTAACGCGCAGTTTATCACAGCTGAGTCCCGGTCTGACGCGTTTGGTACTTTGTGTTGTGCTGCAGCCGCCGCGGTGTCGTCTCTATAAGGACTAAGTGTAATGAGCTGGCCTCAGTCGCGGCTCTGATTAGGCGATATCTGCGTTCGGATGTGCAAACGGGACTGGAACGCAGCGGTGCACTCATAACTGTGTTTTTAATTGGCGTTATGTACCTGTATTTGTCTGAGCTGTAGTCCGGGAATCGTCCGGCTATCGTTCTAGTCGCGGATTCGTTTAGGAGGTTTTCTTGACGTAAAGAATAAAAAGTATATTTACGAGCAAAAACAAAAACCGACTTTAAATAGAATAGGAATGTTACGAAATAGAATTAATCAGAACCTAACCTCTTATCACACTACCTTTGAAACGCATACTTTCTAATAAAAAATTAATTATCGAAATCTGTCGGCGTGAGAGCGAGAGAGTGATGTTGAGTTATTCGTCCATTTGTCGCGCCCGTACTCAATACAAATTTAAGGCTTATATGGTTTTCTTATGGATACCATTGGAAACAGAATTAAACTCAAACCACATGGAAGCACTTGCTTTTAAATAATAAGAATAATCAAAATGGGTTAACTCAATCGAAAGTTATGAGGTAATAAATATAAAAAACATTCAGACGAATTAAGAATCTCCCCCTTTTTCTGAAATCGAATGTTCGAATCCATTTTTTTTCCATCATTTTATTGACGTGAACCATCTCTTAGCACAAGCTTAAGCTTAGTTGGAATGATTATCAAGAATGGTAGTAATATTTCTGTTCAAGTCGCAAGTAAAAAATCAGACATCGTATTAATTACTTTTAAAGTTTAAATAAAAACGCCAGAACACCACCGAAAAGTAGTTTGCTACAATTTTCTAAGAAAACATATGAATTGTTTTTAACAAAACATTATATGAAACTTTTACGATACATTTTTTTTATAAATGGATAACAAAAAAATTATATATGAAATTTAGACCATTATTTTTAAGGTGGTTAAAAACAAGAGCGCATCCTTGTTTATTCTTTCTAATTTAATTATTATTTATCAAAAGTTATTTATTTCAACAACTAAATAAAGAACAAGCTATTTATTTAAAAGTTCTAGTGTTTTCGAAATAAAAAGCCTACATTAATATTATGACAACAAGAATAATCATAAAATATCAATTTGAACGTCAAACAAGATAACCGCGCGTTTCGAATTCCACAGATACAATATGGCGTCAGTTATTTTTTTAAGGCAAAAGTTTTCTGTCATTACGCTCGTAAATTATAATCGCTGCGCGTTTCATTACAGATATTATTTTCATGGCAAATGTTTTTTATTCGATATTAACATACAATTATTATTTTAAATTAAAAGTTAGATACTAACGTATTATTAATATTATGGATGCTTTTGTACTGGTTCTCTCAGTATTATATGACTATTTTAATTTTAAACGACATTCGTTGTGCAAGTTTGATTTATTGCCGACGTTTTTTGATTTATTGCATTAATCATTGGAATAAATCATTCGATGAATCTTTTTTATTTAGTCTGTATAGATAGCAACTTGACAGATTTATATACTCGCATAAACATTTTAATACGGAAAATCTAATTATTGTTAGATTTCTGTATATAACGGATAATAACTTCCTTAAAAATGAAGAAACCAAATAGTAGCAATACAAATGAAAACCTTCTTCAATAAAATCACATTAGCTACTTTTTTCATATTAAAAAAAAAATAATTCGATTATTTTTAAATTAGGAATTAAGAATCTTTCAAAGTCTTGAGCAATAAAAATCAATATTAAATGAGTCCGAGAACAAAACGCTACATCAAACAGATGGACAAAACCAAAAATGAGGTTGTATCTCGCAGCGACAGTGCGTAAGTTACGGGCGATATCTGGTGATCTGTGAAACATAAGGCGGGCCCCGCGGGCCGTCTGTCCCTTAACGGGCCAAAATTATTGTTATTGCCACCAAACTAATGTAATTATTTTACCTTAAAGAACAGCGGTGCTGTGGAGAGGGCAGTTTCTTTTAATTATGATTTACGATATAAAATAACATTTCTTTCTGTTCCGGTTAAATCTAGAATATAGAAGAGATGCTTGTATAGATAAGTCTCTCCAAATGCCACTGAGCACGATCTTCATACAGCTTCTGCCAGCCTTCCTTTGAACATCGTCGCTCCACCTAGCCTTAGAGGTATCCACTTCGCATTTGCCATTTTTAAAAGCCACCAACCGAGTTGTGGTTCAGTCAGCAGTGCAACCTCTCAAAAACCGGTGAAATTGGCGCCGGGCTAAGCTAGGTCATTTAAAAAAATATACATAAATCTTTGGTATAATACAAAATGAATTTTATAATAATAATAATAAGCTCGTTCATGTTGTTTTGTGTAAGTAAGAAACGGTAGAACTTTAGGACTCGAACCTTCGATCGAACTACAAGATCGTGAAGTCATACGCCTAGTCATTTCTATCATCCATCCATATAATATATATTCCATTACTACTTTCTGATTAGGTTTATTTGCTCATGACAATTTGTGTACATGTAGAATGATGTATTTTTGTCGACGTATTAGCCAATAAATAAATATGTATGACTTACATTAATTCTTTAAATATTGTCACTGTAGATTTAGAATTGAAATTGCGTGCGCCAAATTATTGCATTTTTATTATAATAAAAAATATATATTACTTTGTGTAGGTGTACTCCATTCCATTATTAAAATAACAATACGTTTCGTAACCTTACTTAACAATGATGCGTGACAATTGCGAATAAACAGATAACAAATATATATTTTTTAATAAAATTTATCGTCGGAATTCTCGACGGCCAGCGTTTGTAAAGTCAGTGGATAGTTTTTAAACCAAAGACAATATAAATGACAGCCAATATTGTCTATTAGCATATACAGTTGCTCGTCCAGCCACTAGAATTGGGCAGTTGCTTAATTTATACCATTGCCACGCCGGAACGTCCCATGGGAGCTCTCCATGGGGCACGAGTCATGCAGATTTATAGGGATGAACGAGTGGCAGGTTTTATTGTTTCTGCCCGATAATGTCGCCATTAAACTTTCTTATTATTTATTAATAGATCAGAGAAGCAACAGTCGCTCGCTATGCGGCGGAGAATTCTTGTAACCCGAGTACCGGTGTTTTGGATTTACGTAATGTAATAATTTCTGATGTAGCTTTCTTGTAATTAATGATTTCGTATCGTGATATGATATTGATGCTGATATAAATAATACCACTGGTGTTTTAATTTTTTTTATTTGAAAATTGAATATTTATAAATCATTTTATGGAACATATGTTGGTGGACATGTAGTCAGGATTTTGTTGTTAAAAGCAATAAATGTGTTTGCGATATTAGTAGCTTCATAGAATAAACCGCATTCTATAGGCTTAGTCGAGGTGTACTTTTCTGTTTTTACTTGGCGCAAAAAATACCGGAGCATACCTGTCGTCATGTTAAAGCTTGTTGCATCGTAAGCATGTGCTAAGCTAGTGTAGCTGATCTTCAACCAACTAACCTATCAAAATCGATATGAAAGCTTACTCGCCACGAGATGCGATTTATTAACTAGCAAGCTGTTTATCTACTCATCGGTGACAACCTTTGACGCGATTCGACATACCCACGATCCTAACTCCGAACTTCTACTCATAAAGAAAAATGCCAATGTACTTATACGTTGTCATTGTGGCTTTGCCCGTGATGATCCGTCGTCGAGGTTGCCTTAAGCTAGTAAAAATGCCGTTTACCCTAATTGACGACCCGCTCACCTTTCACGCAGATCTAAAAGTTTCTAGAAGCGGTACAATAACGAGTATATTCACGAATAAAACCATAAACCGACTGCAAATAGGACGTGACGGATCAAACATTAAACCAGAATTAAATTTAAAAGTTATAGCGCTCATATTCTCTTTTTTAAGGATATTTGTGTTGATGAAACTAAGACTTATATATACTTACTAAGACTTGGATTGTACATAAACCTATTTATATATGTATATCACGGATATATATAATATACACAAGAGGGACTAAGATGTTTGACGCCCTATTGCCAGAGTGGTTACAGGTTAATGTGTGAGTTACAGATTGTTTTATCAGTTACAAAAAATTAATACATTATTTTTATTATGTATTGATTGATTTAGTATTCACCAAAGCGATGTCTCATCTAGCAGAAGAGCGCGGTTGTCATAGCTCGTTGCTCCAATAGCGGGGTCGCGTGTGAAATGCCGCGCTCGTGACACACTGTACCCTCGTTACTCTAACACCGTCGGCCTCCTCGCCGATCTCTCCCTCGTACTGATATATATTTACCACTAATTGGGTCTTTGGTTGTTAAAACCTCTGGGACAGGTAGTGTACAGCAGACGATTATTGTGCTTCAGTTATCACAGGTACAACTTTTCTTCGCCAATACTAAGACCTATTTCTCAGCGGACGAACTACCACTGGAGAAACTAGCCTGCGGTAAACATATAACACAGTAAATCACCAGATTGGCAGTTTTACTTACGTGTCACGAATATGCATAAGAAAGTTAAGTTATTTTTAATCGATTTCAAAAAAGGAGGAGGTTCTCAATTCGTCTATATATTTTTTTATGTTCTTTAACTTTGGACTGAATGGACCAATTTAATTTATTTTGAAAAAAATTTAATTTGATAACTGGTGCTTCCTATGTGTTCCCATACTAATTTGGTTTCTGACATTGGCATACAGAGAAAAACCATATAAGTCTTAAATTTGCATTATGTATGTGAGCGACAAAAGTACGAATAACTATCGGAACTACGGATAATATCAAGCGATTTCAATTTTTATTTTTTTATTGGTAAGGATATACTTTACGGGTAGTTTGATGAGAGTTTGGTTAGGTTCGGATTAATTCTATTTCGTAATGTACATAAGATAATTCGGAAATATAAAGAGGGCGACCGCGCGTAACAGCGTTTAACATTTGATTTGATTTGAAGTCGGTTTTTGTTTTTACTCGTAAATATACTTTATACTCGTAAATTTAATTTAAGAATTAAGCCGAGTTTAAAATATACGCAGTGTACTTGTTATGGGTAGGGTTGTGAAGTTTTTTGATTCCGTAAAATGAAAAATAAAAACGATTGAGTAATCAAATTCATGAAGAAGTTCGATTTTTTCTTTAAACCTTTAAAAATCGATTCTAAGCTCAAAGCTTCAGTAAAACTGTATGGACGGAATAAACGTGCCAGCAAAGTTCCGATGGTTTGCGATTGTTACCACCATTTCTGTTTACGATCGGTTAGAATTAGATTTACGAAATTAACTTTCTACGCCATAATTGGTAAGGTTGATCTTCCACTGATCTTTTACGGAAACTGTATTGTTAAGTTGGCAATATCCTTGTAAGATGGTCTCGTAATAGCAGATAATTGTCATCGCTGTGACTCGCCCCCATTCCAATAATAATTTATGAGTATATTACGATCACGACCTTTAAGTAATTGTTGAAGGATCGTCTCCGAACTCAGAGCACGAAGTCTGGTATGATGGCGTGTTCGCGACGAATCGCTCCTATTGCTTGTTTGGCGTTCATTTGACAACTGGTGCTCTGACAAACATCATTAACGTTATTAAGTTTATCATTTTTTATTCCTATATGATCAAGAATAATTTAAAATTTGGAATTGCTTTCACTTTTAACATGAGATACAGTAACTTATTGATAACGGCTACGCATACTCGTTACTTTTTAATTATTAAGGTATCACCACAACGCTTCAGGTATCAGCTCAGAAATATTCATAAGATATATATATTTACATAAATAAATACATAGATATACTCTTTAATTGTTGAGCAGAAATCTCACATAACCGCCGCCTTTAGACAATTCTAATAATAATTATTTTGTTTTTAACTCTTTAATGTACCAGCTCTAACACGATATAGAAGAAAAAGTCTCAGACGAAGGAATATTTTGTGATATACTTTGTTAAGAAGAAATGCAAATTGCATGTATAGTTTATCGGATCTCAATAAATAGCCGGGGCAGTGCCGGGTGAACGACAAAGCGGAGCCGTGAGACGTTTTTCCAATAAGCACTTTGACCGAGAAAATCACAGAGTAATAAGCCGTGAGACGTCATAATTAATGTATTGCTGTTAATATTTCAAGTACAAGGTAGCATTCGTTGGTTGTTTCTATTGTTGCAAAATAATTATTAGGAAAGTTTGCTTTAAATTATTCAACCTTTACACCAACAGATAAAAAATATATCAAAACTCGACTGCAGGTTTTCGTTTTTATATTTTTTATGTCTATGATAAATCCTGTCCTATAGTCAAAATAAGACTGTAACTCAGGATTTGGAGCATTGAAATCACACATAATGTGCAGCTCGTAACATGTTCGGTGTATCTGCTTTGTAGTGTGTGTAATGATTTTTTATTGATTGATTGCATTTTGTGTGCATAATTTAAAAAAAACAGTGTGGGAAATTTCATACTCTATCGTCCGCGCAAATCTCGTAAGAAGGGGGACAAAGTTTTGCTTCACGTATTAATATAAATATGATCAACCTTTAAGCATATCTGAATAGTTTTAAATTCTGCATTCTCTGTGGTTAAGTTAATCTGTAGCACATCTCATTACGAGATGATAGTAACGACGAAGTAATGTGAGCGATCATTCAGCGGGCGGTGTGCAAAGGACTTGGCTTTCTCAGCCTCCGGCCCGCGGCGCCAGCTAGGGACCACTTCACCTCTTTATTAACTTGTCAACGAGCATAGCTCGGCGCTCGATACAAATGATGTTGTATCACTTTATAGAAACAATTGCTCTATGAAAAGATGAAAAAACTTTATGAGCGTCAATAGCACTACGGTCCGCAAAACGTAAGGTCGTAGGTTCGAATCCACCATACAACTTTTGTAGTTGACCATCTCCTAGTACAGGCCATTAGCTTAGTTAGGACGGTTGACAAGAATGTTAGTAATATTTATAAAAAAATATATTGCTAGTATCTTTTAAAAACCGCCTAATAAACCTATGTCTGTCTCTGGTCACTTCTACAGTGTATACACATAAATTTTAGTGTGGGAACTTGGGATAGGATGCCTTGAACTTTGACTTCTCTTACGCGTTTCCTGGATGTTTATAGCAAGAGTATTTACGTTATTACTAGACCCAGTGAATATTACTTCTCTACTAGCTCAATTAGTGCGCTGTATCAACCAGGACATTTCACGTAACATCAGGTTCGTGGTGAAACATTTGCAGGAAAGTATAAAAAAAACTATATTTTCTTCTTTGCTACAGAAAAGCCGAAAACGCAACCCCAAAATGTGCAAATGTAACAACAAAATTTTTTTTCGAAGTACCTTCATTGATCCGCCAGAAGGTGTCTATAGTTACAGTCTACAGACTAGTGTAGTAAGTAAAGCTCGTATTATGGATTAAAGACTGAAACACTTTATGCAACTCTAGCCGTTCAAAGGTTACAACAAAAGCATCCTCGTCCCCAGCTTTGGAATGTAGTTGAAGTGAACCCATGATGTCGTCAGCATGCCCTTTGTTTTTATTGCCTTCGATCCATTTTGGGTGAACAACGCCATTCCCGCCAGTAATCTTCCATCGAGAATTAATTCTATTACCCCATTAACCATAGTATAAGCGCAACTTACAATCTCTAATCACAATACACGATCGTATAAGGGAATATTAAGAAGTTTGTTATCTTGATTCGTATCACGGATACACAATTGCACGGCGTATCGAAATCACGCTATAGACTCGTGTGTTTACCTCGCCTTGCCTTAGGTCAAACATTTGCATCAGGGGGTAATCTTGATGCGTTTCCTACAGTTCGTAAAGAGAATTGAATCTATTTTTAATTATTTTATATGTACTCATGTTCTCTGGAATGTATTCCATAAAATACAGAAAAGCTGGACACTACACATCTTGACACCAGCAATCTATAGTAATAGAAGTGTTGCTACAGTGCTGCTCGTAAAAGTATTATTCCAGTGTAGAAATGTGTGATAACTTTTATATTACTTATGATACTAATTTCAATAATAATATAATAATACCTGTAACAGTTATATTATTCATGACAATTTTCCATATTTATTTTATTTTATTTTACTTTATTGGAACGAAATTCCTTACGGCAGTCTGGGAGAATATAGAAGATTAGTTGTGCGTCTGAACTGAAACAATGTGAGACTAAAACCGTGATGAAAATATATAACGGAAGTGTTGTAGTCGTTATAGAGTGACTATTAAGCATGTAGTTTAACTCTCTGAGCTCAGGTGGCGCTTTATCGAAATATTTATAAGTATAAAAAAGTAGAAAGTAAAGTAAAAATATATATAAAATTAAGCTTCTATATTATCCGAAGAAACTTCATTCCTACTACGGTATGTAATGACACCACATCAATTTTGTCTATATATTTTGATATAGTTTTTAAGATATCGGAATATACACGTAATTGGAATTAGCGTATATGTTTAAACTGCGTCATCAATTAAACTTCTAGCGCACTTTTCCATTGAGTCCAAAGTTGCAATTTGGCATTTAGTAGCGTCTGGCCAAACGGAAAAACATAAATCAAAAAATATTAAAAATTTTCATCCAATTGGAAGAGATATGCATAACTAAAACGATCGTGAAGAATTGCCGTCATTTCTCAAGCCGAACGAGATCATGCCTTCATCGGGGCACGGACTGCTATCCATCATCCGAGCGCCATTTGTTTGGTTTGAGCCACATTTAATGCACGCGCTCTAATAGCGGACTATGTTAATGTGAGCATGTGTGCAGACGTAGGTCGTAGGTCAGCACAGACGTCTCGCCTTAAGCTTTACGTAATTCAAGTTCGATTCTCTCGTATCTATTTCAAAAAGAAACGTTTCGCCCAATAATGTGCTAAGCTATATACCAGGCCGAGACATTTGATAAAAACTCTAACGCTATCTTTTCAACCAACTCAAATAGAATAGGTACTCAAGGGAAAGGGTTTACCTTTAATTAGGATCGATTTTTTCTATAAGTATACTTCGGAAATATAAAAGACCGTCCAGGTGTAGTTTTTTTTTATAGTAAAAGAGGATACTTACGTCTCGCCTGTTGTTAAGTGATCACCGTCGTCCATGAACATCCACGCCACCGGAGGAGCTCATCATATCCCTCACCGGGGGACCCTTGAGTCGGGTTACTAGCAATAGAGGTTCAGGCTAAGCGATCTAAGAGCTATGCCACCTCTCAATCCGATGAAGCAGTCAAGGCCAGCTTCTCTGGCCAATCTGTGTAGTTCGTCATTTAAAAAAAAAAAAAAACTAGGAGATGCAGCTTGCCGACCTTCGCCAAAGTAGTGTCAATTCCGACAATAAGACGCCTGCAGTATTTAATACTTAGAATATTATTTTAACTTCATTTCTAACGTAAATTTAATTCAATTACGGTTTATGTTTTTATATATCTCTCCGGCAAGTGGCAATGTGCCGGTCATAACTCTCGAGTTAAGACCGCAGAGAGGTAAACGCGGAGTGGGACACCCTAATACTAGACGGATCTTCACAGGACGGCTGGCAGGAGCCGGATCACTGTTACTGTTAATCACTGATTTCGGAGAGGCCTAAGTCCTGCAAGTTGATGTTCTGGTCACAACATACTTTATCACAGCACAATATTTCCTTGTAACGTAATAGTTTGTCTCACTATTAAGAGTGACACATATCATGCACCTTACAGTCCAAACTTATACGGTATTCATGTGTATATTATAAAAACACAAGTCGTGACGGACGGCAGATTGTTGCGACATTAAAAGCAATAAATACTAACATTTTTGAGTAACGATTCTCTTGATTGAGCGATATAAAAATCAAGTTTACTGTAAAGTTGCGATTCGAGGCAATCCGAGCCGCGCAGCCTGCGGAGGGCGCGTCGTTACGTCGTTATAGCAGTTAATTCGTGTGCTAGTAATTTGCGAAAAAAATAATAACTGTACATTCCGCCATTAAGACGGGTGCCTTCGTGAAAGCAAATCGTTGTTTGAAGACGATTGCGAGCTTCACGGTTGGTACTAAATATTATATCGATAGTTTTTAGTGGTATAGATACGATATAGTTAGAATACTTGATATGCTTTATTACTAGGTGGTCTTTATCGCAAAAAGGGTTCTCGTGCGAGAGGGCTTTAATAATACAATAGTATCCATTAACTGGTTAAACTACGGCCTTCTACCATTTTTATTCTCCTGTTTTCACTCTCTTTCTCGTTTTGTTTCCAAGAGGAACTTATATTTTTATTTATTCGAAATTGACATCCCATGTTGAGCGACAGAAAAAAGCCCTAAGAAGATTCCATTTTAACAAGATTACCCCGCCTGTACAATGAAAAATTCAGTGATGTAGATTGTATTTCATATATCAAAAAGTAACTTAAAAATAAAATCATCTATGTACTTACTCTAAATTAATTTAAATAAACACTAAAATTTATAAGAACGTTATCATGTTTGACACTTCATAATTTAACTACTTACTTAACTTAGTAAACTTAACTCATAAATTGTTTCTGATAATGTAGTTATGCACCTATTTGCTAATTAGTAACTAATAACTGTGTGATTAAATTTAGCTGTTATGTATACTATTATAAATAAATAAAAACAAGATGCTCCGTAAATTGTCTAAATGTTATGTGACATAATGTGAAGTCAGTATGTATATATATTTATATACATACTGTTGCTATACAGTGTGTGTGTATGGTAGTGTACGTAATGTTTTTTATTGATTCAATGCATTTTTAATGCATAATTTAAAAAATATATCATTCTGTCCTCCTTCTCTATATAAACTATAAGTGTGAGAAATTTTATATTCTTCGGTCCGCGCAAATCATCGAATGATAACCACTTCTACTCGTACTACTGTGAATGTTATATACATTGTCAGTATACCACAATAACATTTTTTACAATTTTTACTGTCTGTCTGTTCGTTCCAGCTGATCTCCGGAATGGCTGGACCGAGTTCTACGGGGCTTTCAATGGCAGGTAGCTGATGTAATAGGTAAGTAGGCGTCATTTATTTAATAAAATTAAATAAATTATATTATTTCGCGGGTTACGACGAGGGGCGCCAGTGTGAGAATACAATCAAAAACATATTAATATATAGGTTACATATCGCAGCATCTGAGACTCTCGGCGAATGTCTCAAGCGACTCAAGTGACGGCGGTCGTGCGGCGCGCCGTGTGGGCGGAGCCCCGAGGCCCGGGTTCGATAGCATCTCGTGCTCAAACGTTTGTTTTAGTGATTAAAATGATTTTATTACGACTTTGAATACGTTTTAAGTCGTGGAAGTATTTTAATTTAATGACACAAGGTTTGTTGGAGCCATCTATGTTGTGTCGCATTGCTACAGTTGGGCTGGGCAGACTCGTGAGTCTGTTGTTTAGAAATAGACATTTTGTTTATTGGAATCATGATATAAAAACATATTACAAATTAAATATAAAACACAAAAAAGGAAAATAAACAATCCAGCTTTGACCTGTTCATAGATTTAATGTTAAGCTTTTTAATTGGTCTTGAGGTGAGTCACTCGAATCTGTGGTGCTCAGTAATTACTTGAAAAAAAAAAGTATCGTATTTTAGTGCCGATGCTGGGCATTCATTTCGCGCGTATAGAAAATATAAGCAAGTAATAAATTGCACAAACAAAGATGTCATAAATAACATGTTGCATAAAGACGCGTGAGGCAACGGCCGGCTCTAGCAGGTGTGATATGGGCGTCTGAACTCGTCGCCGGCTCAGACCACCCATCACACTGTCTCACAGTTACTTGCGGACGTGTTAATTAACCAAGTGTTCGCGTTGGATATCGTAATAAGCGATCGAGGCCAGATCTCTGAGCGGACGGACGAAGCGTCCCGAGCATTCTCCGATACCAATGTTTATTGCTGTTTGACTAAATTACAAATGTTTGTTGGACGTTAAACTATTTTAAATGTTTGGAATCCGTTTCCGTGCTATAATTATCAAAGGTAAGGAAAATATATTCACGTGAAGCAAAAAGTTTGTACCCCTTCTTACGAAAATTGCGCGGACGGTTTCCCAAACTTATCTATATATATAAATAAATGTTGAAATTCTCTGTATGTCCTTTATAGAATTGTAAACTATGCATTTGATCATGTGTTAATTTTCAGCATGAGTCTACGAAGGTTTCTGAGTTAGTACTGGCAGTCGATGTATGTAAAATAAAATAAAAGATTTTTTTATTAAAATCTGATTTTAAAAACTTGGGTTAACCGCAATGATGTTCAGTTGTTCATCCAACGAATGACAACTTCACACAGTCCATACGACGACAGATTCTACTACTAACTACTACAAAATCTAAAATAACTATCAAAAAATAAAACGATACGAAGTTTACTGGGTCGTGTAGAATACTTTTTTTTAATTTTACATATAAAATGCGTTATATCAACAAAAAACATAGTGTGTGTAACACACAACACACATGCGTTTTTATACACACACACGCGGTTGTAACGCGGTTGCTTGGCAACGGTTAAGGATCTATGATAAATAATTACTGACAGAATTACCGAATAAGTTGTAAGCTACGACTTACGTTTATAAAAAAGCACAACATCGCTCTTTGCCGTACATATAGATTTGACGCAGACAAAGTCTCGAGCTAACTGTTAATGTAGGAGAGCGCTAAGAGCTAAGTGTTAAGTATGATGTTTCATTAAGTTGGAAGAGTTGCACTTAATGAGGTGCGCACACTTGAAGGGCTCTAAGTGGGGATTGCCGGAGCCCTGCACAGCGCGCGCGTACTAATTAAGTGGTGATTTTGATAAATGGTAGACTCGGCTCGTGGACGCGCTGGGAATGGTGTAGCTGTTGGGGCCGGTTAATTGATTGAGCCGTGTATGAGGTGTCCGTTTAGCGTTCTACGTGTCTGTAACTGTTTGGTGAACGCGGTCAGTGATGATGTCATTTAGGACGGATGCAGCATTTTGTGCCCTATGTGATCGCTCTCAAAACATGCAATTATTGGAATTACAACACATACAAAGGATGCGGCATTGCCGATGACATTGAGCGGTCATCACAAATAAACAATAGCTGAAAGGCAATAATGAGGTATAATTAAAAAACCAAGTTACTTGTGTGAGGAAATCATATCTACCTTAAATTATCATTTATTATCACATCATCTCGCTTAAATTTTACGTTACCGTAGCAAACGGAAGTATTTGTAACACAAATAATAAAACATTTAAAGAAGTAGAGAAAGACTTTCACTACATCCTCTTCTTGGCTTCACTTCAATTTTCATCATAAGACTGCACAATTTACACCGCATCTTTGGCTTCCAAAATACAAGCGTCTTAGTTTGGGAGTCACTGTTTACAAATATTGTTTACTGTAACGGTTACTTACTGTCTATATTCTCTGGTTTGTCAAATTAGTGTAAGTGTAGTGTAACCTATGATTTAATATATATTTTTCTACTTCCAACTTCAGAAGAACTTCCGAAGGATTTAACTCCATGGAGACCACTGAGACATGCTCCACTAGGAGCCCTCTCCACTCGGAGTCGTTACGATCCCACTCCGAATCCGACCATAGATTAGGCTATAGACAAAGGCATGGCTAACTGAGACCATAGACAAAGCACCAGTATTGAATTTAAATTAAATGTTGCATGAATATTATTGTTAAACTAACAACAATTTCTTCCTTGTAAGTATGAAAAAAGATGTTATAAAATGTGCAAAAACATTAAATTGTATATTATAAGAAACAGTCTTAAACTCTCTCAACTCTTTAAAAAACAGTAATCAAATTTTATTATGGTATCTTTTATTAATATATTTCACTAAGAACAGACTTTAGAAAGAAATTATATTGTGATTTAACAGTGTATAACAATAACGAAGAAATTTCGTATATTGGTAATTTCTATGTACCGGAGATATTAATGATCATCAAAACTATTCGTGCAAATTGTTATGAAAATCGTTGCAGCCGTTTCAGAGATTCAGATTATATATGTACAAAATTATTCACAGTTAATCGGATTTTTCAGCAGAAAGTAAAGGTTACTTTAATGATTCAGTGACGGAGTTGACAATGCAGATGCAATCAACGATATCGTGATATCAATAACATCCTATGTTAATTCCACTTTACCCAGACCTACCTCTCTCTGGCAATTTACCATCTCGTTATAAATGATCGCCGCAGCATCCGTGACGTGGACGTGTTAATGCTAATCAACACAATATCCGCTTACATTTAAATAATTTAGAAAGTGTATCGAACTAATAAAAATGAATAAAAAAATATATATGTAGCATAAACATGGATGCAGTGTCTGTGCGTTTAATGTTATACACACAATACAGCGACAATAGTCAGCTCGTGCAAGAGATTTTTTGTTTGCTTTCATTGTTTTAACTATTAATGTTTTTTGTTTGTAACATTTATGGTATCATAATAATGAAAACTGCACGATTATAAACTGTTACGGTTCCCGTCTGGTTTGGGTTTCGAATTGAATATAGTTTGGTTTTTTAAGTATAGATTGATCAAATTATCTCTATTTTACAAGTTCGTTTTCGTACTATATAAAAAAATCTATTATATTGTTATATGACTCTACGGTCGATTCGTTTTGTGTTTAAAAAAAATACACAATTAAATTTAAAAACATGCGGAACATAAGAGAGTGGACCGGAATTGCGAGTGCCGCCCAACTGTTTGGCCTCGCAAGAGACAGAAAGAGATATGGTGAACTGACAGCCAACCTTCGCTAGTCGGAGAAGCACTTTAAGAAGAAGATATATAGATGACAAAAATATATATAATATCCAAAATATATAATATACAAAAATATAAGTGTTATCCTATATGTCAAAATCAAATCGTATGTTTTATATTGTAACACAATAAAATTAAGAACCGTAAACCAATTATTCCGAGCGAATGACAAAACATCCTAAAATACGGCAGCTGTCGTCTGTTTTGTCGCAGCCATCATTAATTCCGAATATTATATTCAGAATTAACCCGTTTATATTAATGTATGATAAGGTATCAGATGTCGGCGAGTGCTCACGTGTAGCCAACGTATTTACTAGAAAAAGTTATTTTCTATTTTGAATTGTTTTATGATTCTTGTTCTTTCTTTCTTATTGTTGAGAAACGTGACCACTTATAAGCAGCCTCCGGACTGGATTGGATGCAGACTGGATGACTGGATTCGAACTCGCAACCACCAGGATTCCAAATCTGCTATTTGTCAGTGAGGTTTCATTATGAAACCGATATATTACATTCATATCAATTATGAATCCATCATTACCAAATACGTCAAATACACACGATTGACGTGCCATTGGTACGCCATCTGTAAACCATAGTAGCACCATTGAGTTACAAGACTAGTAAAACTAATAAAAATCGACTTCTATGATGCCAATGAACGGTCAATTTGTAGACAATTAGCTTAGCAGGCTCAGAGTCAGATCAGATCGTAAGTCAAAGTAACTGTCACTACCAAGTTTTAGTTATAAGTTGGAAAATACGTATTAGTGATTTCCCAGACGTTATCCAGAGTGCTGGGAATGTCAGGCAGGTGCACTAACTGCTGCATGTGATTACAAAGGTGTGACGGCATCGGCGGGTGATCTATGCAGCTCGCCGATATATCCCAGCATCCTGCTGCGCTGGGAGCGCGCAATCTCGTTATTTTTGACACATAGCACCCTTACGGCGCGTTATTGCTGCAAAAAATGATATATATCGATGCAAAAAGCACCATTTGTAGAATGCTTAACGATTATCCGTAAAACGGAATTGACCTTGTCGAAGTTAATTTCATAAAATTCTTTTTGTAAGCAAGTACCTGAACGACAACAAGCTTTACTCAGTTTTTTTAGTAAATCGTATTTTTGGCAATCATATTTAGATACGAATTACATAATAATGAAATATGAATAATAGCTTTCGATCTTACCGAAAATATACTTACTATAACGTTGATAATAGTTTTTTTTTAAACAACTGTAAAACAACATTTCCTAAAAATTAATCGAAGCTGAATCGATTTTTCGCCCTCGAAACACACTGCATACTAAATTTCATGAAAATCATTGGAGCCGTTTCTGAACTTCAGTTTATGTATATACAATTTTAAAGATATTACATTTGAAGCGATAGCCTTCATTGAGGCTTCAACCAGGACGAATGTCAGCTGGCTTCAAACAGATCTGTTTCCGTTTTTGGTATCTGAAGTGCCAAAAAAAAAATTACCAGCCAAAGTTTGTGACGCAAGCATGTAAGCGTAGATGCGTTATTTTCTAATATTGAAAAAATTAAAATTAGTCTTCTCTGATAATCCCTTTGCGTTAATAACGTGTGTGCATTTGCGGTTTATAATCAGCCATGTTGCTATTTGTAAAATCAGTAAACTTAGTGTCGTCTCCATTTTGTTTTAGAGTATGCAAACGCATGCAATATCAGTTGGAAACTGTAATGGAAGTATTTTAACGGGGCTCGGGGCTCGGCCGGGCCGGGCTGTGGGCTCTTCTAATTACGTATTCAACTTTACAAAATGACCTATAACATGGCAGTTATTGTGAGCTGGCTTTACTACTGTTACACAAGTCGTTTCCACTTGCGTTATAGTTGGGGGCGCGGATCTAAAACGACTGGATGGACCTCCTTTTTATATAAACAAGTCATATATATGACTTAGGGTTGACTTATGAGGGTTTATACCCTCTCCCTAAGACAGAAAAATGTCAACACTTACAATATATTATGAATCTCTTAACTTAAATTAAATTGAAAGAAATATATACAAGCCGGTAAGGTGGATCACAACACCTACCTCCAGCGTGTACAATCTTGATGCATCAGTGTATCTGTGTCAATTAATTTCCCTTCGTACATCTACGTATACGTATTTGCAGATCTCGTTTTTTGTCAACCGACTTAAATAAAGGAGGAGGAGGAAAAAAGGAGTTCTCAATTCGTCTGATCTAATGTTTCTTACCACATAACTTTCTGCTGGCTGGGTGAACCGATTTTGATATTTGAAAGCTGATGTTTCCCATGTGGTCTCATTTCTGACAATGGCGTCCACGAGAAAACCTATGTGTTAAATTTGCATCAAATATGTGCGCCACAAATGGACGAATAAGTCAATATCACGCCAACGGATTTCGATGGCTTATTTTTTATTGAGAAGGATGTACTTTAAGAGTAGTTTGATGAAAGTTTGGTTAGATACTGATTAATTTTATTTCGTGACATACCTACTATAATTATAGGAAATACAAAGAAGGTGTCCGCGCGAAATAGTGTTTATAGTTTAAGTCAATTTGATGTCGTTTTTTTATTGTAAATATACTTGTTTACCTTCTGCTTCTGTTTCCAATTGATATAATCTTATTTAAATCCGTTAATAAAAGATATTAGAATATTTACTTTGTTGCAGAGATCACATCCAGTATCTAAGTATCTATGAGCGGAGATTCTCGTGTCGTCCGGGTCAAGGATCGCCCGCTCACATGCAACTGTATTACCTATTAAACGCAACAACGCTACGACTCTTATATTCGAAACGTTCGCTTGTGAAAATCTATAATTTTCATTTTAAGTACGTCTCGAAGCAGAAGTGTCCCTTACAATAGCACAAGAGGGTCCACACCGTCTTTGTATACGCTCCTGTGAATGAAACCGCTCCGCTGAGATGCTGCATGTGCACTTAAAGCTTATGTTAGAATAGCACCAGTCGAGTCTTTTAATGTTATAGAGCAACGATAGTAGACCTTTCACCTGATGTTAATTGTCTCGTACTAGGACATAATTGCAACCTAAAATACATGCCCTTTCAGCTGTACATCTTTTATTAGTGTTTTGTTTTACACATGAATGAGACTATCGCAATTCAAAGACATTTCAAAATTGAACTTTAAAGAACTATTTAAATGAAAAGAAGAAGGTTGCAATCTTATATATAAGGAGGTTACAATTAAATATATTAAGTTTATTTAAAATGCCTATGCTCGAACATATGTGTGTCCTGTCAATACAAAGGTTGCCTGGAAGAGATGGCTCTTAGCGATTAGGTCGCCCATTATACAACGATTTGTAAAATGTACCCTAGTTCTCTAATTTGCTTCTTGTTTGATTTTGGTTCACAATAAACTTATATATATCTATCCATATACTTATCCATACCGATATTATTTTATTGTATAGACAAATATATTGTTCGCATATACATATATAAAAGTAAAGTATTTATATGTTAAATACGCATTCTATGTAAACAGTGGTATGTAGTAGTATAGAATACAATGAATGTGAGCATTTATTAGTCTAGGGTACACATGCTTTTGTTCGTTCTTTCATCTTTCCATCATCCCTTCCCTGTTTCGACATCTCCTTCAGTGTCATTTCCTCTCCACAGAATGAGACCGTATCTCGCCAAGATCTCTGTCCGTCGAGGATTGGGTGTAATGTACACTTAGAGCTTCATATTACTGACGTCTTTAACTTTAACTACAAAAAGTATTGATACATATATTTAAGCATTCACTTACGAACACATTCCCACACACACGCACATAACAATCAACAATTATAAATATATATATTTAAGTATATATAACTTCTCCTTCTCTCTCTAATAGTTTTTAAAGTTTTGTGCACATCTGTGGGGTTTAGGCCTGGTGATCAATCTCACAGGTTTTTTCCTAATTTGGACACCAGTCCTCCGCTCATAATTGTAATTTAATTAGTTGCTATTGAAGTTATTGTAAGATAATAAAAAAAATTGTTTGTTTGTTTGTTTGAGTTATCTACTTACTAAACAGAACTATAATATTAGTTAAGTAATAAGGTTACTGTGATCTAATGACAGGACGGTTAAGTTTAAACTTAAGTGACTGTTGTAAGATGTGTACCTCCAGTCATTATTGCTATTTAGTTTGTACAGTGAGAGAAACTGAACGACAAAAACCAATCAAGATACTACGAGTATTATGCTATACCTCTCTTATGCTCGCCTACGCAAGTGGTCATGCATTTTGATTCCTTACTGGAGTTAGATGTACTCGTTTTGGTCTATATCTATTTTGAGTATCGCGTGTTTCTGAATAAAACAAAGTCGCTTCCCGCTGTCTGTCTGTTCCCATTCTAAAACTACTACACTGATTTTCATGGTGTGCTCACTAATAGACAGAGTAAATGATTTATTAAGTTTTCCTATACATTAGCTACAATATAACGTTGTACCGTCAGAGGATGAAGTAAAATGTAAAAAGAAAACAAACTATATAAAACATTGTAATTTAAGAAAAAAAAAATTTAATTTTTTGTTAAATTGCAATGCTGGTACTTCTTATAAAATTCTCGTGTCACATTGTTAGTTACCTCGATTTTTATGAAATTGTATGCACATTCAGTACGGTCTTAGAAACTGATACTACCGATTTTTCGTATTTCTAAGTGATAAGGATGTCTACCCCTGACTTTTTTACAAAGTGATATAGTAAAATTTTCACCCTTCTATCACCAACCGCTATTTTCTAATAGTAATTTAAGTAATTTAACCTTTTTTGATCACGCTCGATAACTGATCAGTGACTGTTTGTTGCTGCTACAAAAAACATGATCCATGGCCTGTGCTGTAATCTGAATTGTTAGTCACCTTGCATGGCCGATGGAAAATGTTATTTTTTATATTTTGACTACCACGACATAGCAAAACAACGTTTGCCGGGTCATCTCGGTTATCATTATCGTATTTTTATTCTATATAACATCCAGTTATCTGTGTGTGTATATGTAAATGTATATTTATTTATTTATAAAGGGCTCTGATAACGCTATTTTTAGCTCCACTACACTTAGCCTGCTCTTAACCACCAAAGGTTAGTTGGAAGAAAACGATAAATAGCGTTATGTTCGTCTTTGTAATATGTATTTTGGTGCAATAAAGAATTTATCTATTTATCTAAATTGTTAATTATTTAGTGTTTTTAAGGCTGATTGCAGTTGTAATTCATTTAATTCATTAACATTATCTGATCTATTTTTAATTAGAAATAGTATAGAGTATATTTTGTTTGAAAATCTCATAAGAGGTATTTCATTATGACCCATGAAATATTTCTCACGAGAATGAATATATGTGTGTCATATACATGAGACAGACTTGTACATATATGCATATTTATCACGTTTGATTACATTAGGGAAAAGTAATTTAATACGAAATTAATGTGGTGGAAGTGAAGTTACAATAGCCAATAGAATAACGTAGTTTTTAAAGTAAAAAGTCGGTATCTTATAAAAACTTACTTGAGCTTATCAGCATTTTAATGATAGTGAATATGTCTTAGTGATCACTTAATTGTACGCAAGCCATTCCGTCGCATACATCACGTTACATTTGCTCATTACGTTGTTGCGTATTGGAATTGATTAGGCTCGATTTGCATAT
Organism: Meandrusa payeni; assembly: GCA_029286785.1. Taxonomy (NCBI): domain Eukaryota; kingdom Metazoa; phylum Arthropoda; class Insecta; order Lepidoptera; family Papilionidae; genus Meandrusa; species Meandrusa payeni. Next base: position 597,927 of record JAGSMX010000039.1, read on the forward strand.
AGGAGGAATATTGAATAGACCAAGGCGTGCAAAGAAACGCCCAGCGGAGAGCCACTGAGGTGTTCATTAATAATACTCACATCCGGAGACTGAGATAATGGAAGCAAAGGTCGGCAGGCAGCTTGTGCATTATTTCAGGATTTGAGCGAAACTTAACATATTAAAGTTAAAATTACAGCTTAGATATATGTGGCACTAGTGCGGATTGACAGACTTCACGTGTCTTAGAAAATTGTCTAGGTTTCAGCACTTAATTGCAACAAACAGTTTTAGTTTTGAATAGATCGAACTAGGGTTGTAGCTGGTGTACTGTGCCAGTTGAAGCGACCGCCGCGTTATGCATATATGGTTTAGGTATAAAGTCGAGAGTAATCGTATGAATGTAGACTTCGTAGCAGCTGCACGTACATTTCGCGGCAGCGCTTTCCAGAGCTTTATTGCGTTAAAGGTAAAATTTAAAACAACCCTAAATTGAAGTGAGAAAATATTCAGTAGACAAGAACATCAAGACACAAGAATATCCATCACAGTATCCAGCATAGTTAAAGTTAGTTTATGTTAAAGTAACAGCCTTTATATATATCCCGCTGCTGGTCACAGGCCTTCTCTGTAAAGAGAGAATAAGGGCTTAGTCCGCCACGCGGCCCTAGTCTTAGAAAAAATTTCTAGGACATGTCGAAAACATCGTGAGGAAACCCATGATGTTATCCTTCTCCGCCGAGCGCGTGATAAATCAGCTCATAAAATTGCAACAACAAATATATTGGTGCCGGCACCGGGGATCGAACTCGTGTTGCTAGCGTACGATGCATCTTGAGGCGACCGCACGGACACAGCTACTACGGCTCAATGACGTCCAGCATAGTAACGTTGATAAAACTATTCATTTTTATATTGATATATTCAAGTCTATAAATATAATTAGAGGTCCATGACTGGTGCGTGGGCAATAAGTTACAAACAATTTTGTGTCAGTGAGATCGACTTGTTTCAGGTAACTGCTAACAATTCTCTAAGCATTAATTCAAAGTCAACTTTAAATATTGGTCTTGTTGATTGGTTGCCTGCTTCATAACTACACACAGTCTTGGGCTCACGTCTCTGTAACTGACTTCAAAAAGGAATAGGTTGTCAATTCGTTTGTCAATCGACTTCAAAAAAGGAGGTGGTACTCAATTCATCTGTATTTTTTAAGTTTGTCTACCTCATATTTTTCGACGGTGTAAACCGATTTTGATTATTCTTTTTTTTACTTGCTGGTGCGTCCCGTTTGGTCCCATTTAAATGTTCAACTCTGACAATGGCATCCATGAGAAAACCATTTAAGTTTTAAACTTGCATTGAGTATGTGCGCGTTTAAACTTGCATTAAGTGTATTGGTAAGGATGCACTTCAAGGGTAGTCTGATGAGAGTTCGGTTAGGTTCTGATTAATTTTATTTTGTAATGCTCCTGCGATAATTCGGAGGTACAAAGAGGTCGTCTGCGCGTAATGGCGTTTAACGTGTAATTCGATTATTCTTTTAGCGTACATATACTTGTTTTTGTTTATTACCTCAGAACTTTGGACTGGGTGAACCGAATTTGATGATTCTTTTTTTATTTGAAAGCTGGTGCTACGCGTTTTAACTTGGCCCATCTGGTAGTGACATTTATGAGAAAACCATATAAGTCTTAGGAGAGATCAGCCACATGTTGGTGTAGCCTTCAATGTTTATTCTGTCAATGGTTTGATTTGAAGTCGGTTCTTGTGTTTACTAAATATATTTTGTTAGAAAAAAAAATCGTTGTTGGACAGTTCTTTACTTCATTTCTTTTTAGTTGATTATGTTAACCTGTTGTTGTCAGAAATTTACTAACATTCCTTTTTCCATTGCAAAACAAGCAACAATCATACAACAAGAGATGGTTTACGTCAACAGTCTAACTGTGGCTTAGAACCTTATCTTTCGTAGACACGTAATACAAATCACGCTTTGGATTACATGTGCCATCACTTGCTATATATGACGATGGACTCTTTCCATGTCACATATGGGATCTAAGGGTGATCACTTACTATTTAGTTAGCCACATGATCCTTTGAACCCGTAGCAAAAAACTTATATAACAACAGGTTTTTTTTATATATGCATTGAACGCCCTTACAATTAGGGCACATAGCGCGTAGAACAGATGGCCGTTGGGGCCTAAAAGTTATCGATTGGAGGCCAAGGTGGCCTGACGACCTCATAAAGGCCGCAGAATGCAGCTGGAAGCTGGATGGAAATCGTTAAGGGAGGATAATGTTTTTAAAATATTTGTCACGAATGTGTGACGTTATACTTTCTGGGGAAATTAAATTATAATTAAAACAATCGAAATCGAGTGCATGAATATTTTATTTTGTACGACTCCGTGGAATGTATTTCTTTACAAAAATATTTTGTAAACACAATTAAAAAACACGCTACTTACATTATATTATTTACAATACGCCTGGTAAAGTATTATATTTGAGTATGTGTAAACAAGGTTAAATTTTACTATACTGAGTACATAAGAGAGACAAACTAACGTTGAAACATTGAGCAAATCCGTAGGAATGTCTACATCGAGTATATTCTTCGTACAAGTACATGGAATTATTTTAGTAATACAAAATTAAAATTCAGGTGCAATATTAGCAATAACCTACAGTAACACGAACACTGTAAAGCGACAGATTGACCCGGACGGATGCACCCGAAGTTCCATTTCACAATTCACAAACGGCACTTCAAACAAAAAATTCTACTAAATCAAATAAATTATATTCGAATTTATACAAAAATATATTTATCCATTTGTGCAGCAACAAGTTGTCGCCCGGCGTGTGCTTACATTGTACACCAACTACTAACCTACTGCTTACATGTACGGAATAATTTAATATTTACAATCGATTTGTACATAACCTTCAACCGGGCCTAGCTACCAACAACACATTAAACGCTACTTAACTTACGTATTTGGGATAGACTCTTTAATCAATCGATAACAAATAAACTTCGCCCAAAAGTCACTTTAACTTATTTTTAAAATCACAATCCGATTTACTGGCCTTTCTTAATAACAAATTAATATAGAGTTCACTGTGACATTTGTCAAAGTCCGCTGATGTGGCGTCACACTTTGGTAGTCAAGTCTAGGGGGTGGAGTTTAATTCTTTTGATTTGCGTGTAAGCCATATCTTCCTCTTCACTAACGGAGCCGCCGGCACTGGCCGAGTCCCCGTCGTCGTTATCTGGAGCTATTATTTCGCTATCATCCGACCTCCGTCTCGCTGAACTGGACCTGCCGTCGGACTTAACAGACAGATCCATGGGATTCTCTTGCAACGGCGATTCGGACGTTCGCCTTTCTGCTGGCGGAGTAGGAACAAATTCGGCTTCTAAGATTACTTCCTCTTGGGGTGTAGGTTGGGTAGACCGCTGCTGTTTTAAGATTTCATCTAGGAAGAATCGCTTTGATGAGTCGGCGTTGTGATCGTCGATTCTGACGTCGTTATTGTTTTCAGCTACCTGTCTTAGTGCCGCATGGTCTAGTAAATGCCTTGAATATATTGGGTGAAAGCCGGGTGGAAAGAGAAGTGGATGATTTGCAGCAAACGGACTAAACGGCGGTGGAGGTAAGAAAGGCGAGTGAGGGAAATGGGGCAAGCTAATATTGGCTAAGGGTAACGGGACGAATGCGTCTCTTGGTGGAGTCAGCGGTCTTTCCGGAGGCCGGGATTGTGTAATCCGAGTCTTCTCGTCTAGTTTAGGAGAGGAGCCGCTGCGGTGAGAGTCTGGCGAGCCTGAGCAGGGCGCTTTGTAGTCTTCAAGGCCTAATAATGCTAGTTCTTCTTTCGTCCTCGGTCGCGCTAAGCCCGGAAAGAGGTGAGGTGGGAACGGTGGAGCTAGATGATGCGACGGAGGTTGAACTCTAGGCGGGGACCTCGACTGAGCTGCTTGTTGCTGTTCCTGTAGTAGGCAGTGAATCTTGAACCAGTTGGACCGCCTTCCATATCTGGAGCCAGATTTTGACATGCCCACCATTAGGCACTTCCGGAGTCGACAAGCTTTGCATGCTGTACGGTTTTTCTTGTTGATTATACATTCGCCGTTGTTCTTGCATTCGGTGATAGAATTCAGGTTGTTGTAAGACCGGCCGAAGAATGACTGGAAAGAAAGAAATAAGAAGTTTTAATAATCTATGAATGTAAGACGGATCACAGTTATCACAACATCATTAACAAATTCTTAAAATCTAGTTTTGTGGCACGCCGGATATAAATACTCTTAATGTCAACCTTATTAGTGATTCACATATCTGTGGCATCATGTACTCGTACTTATCACATATGCCTATTGTTCAACCATCGTTCCAATTCAAGCGTCGTCATACGTGCGAAAAGTACCACAGCTAATACTCTTCATATTTTTACGTGCGGAAAGAGGAAGGGCAAGTAACGTGGGACTGTTCTGTCAAAAATTATGATACGAGAGATATTATCAAATTTTTGAATGATTCAAAACCATGGAATTGTTAGATTAAGCTTTGTATACACGGGCTGTTAACTGCGGTTTCAGTGTGTTACGTTGAAAGTGAAAACGAAGCCTTAAAATTGTCGTGTTCACGGCTTGACGACGTCATTTCCGTTGGAAATAGGCCACAGGCTCGGTTCCGGTCTGTTAGCTACCTTTATATACGGTTTCGATTTGTCTCGACCTTGGGATTTCGCTTCATTATGTAACGCCATTGTTGTTTTCTCAAAAGGAAGTTTACCGTAAAGTTCGCCGTCATACTTAGCATTTCTTGAATTCTATAATGGACTTTATTGAGATAAACAGGAAATTGGTGCAATCAAAATATGTTTTATTGTAATAACATTTAATGTATAAGAATGTATTTGGGTGAGTGTCATGCTCCCCTTATTGTTAAAATAATACCCGTGTTTTTAACATTTGAGTAGAAATGAGGCGAGAGCTTGAGAATGAATGAAGATGATGTAATCGCAGCTCCGCTCATCGCTTATCATACCAGTATCAATTATCATTACTAAATATGTCAAATGCTAACAAAAAAATGATTGACATGCTTATGGTACGCCAACGGTAAACCATATGGCACGAATAAACTAAAAGACTACTAAAGCTTTCAAAAATTGACAACTGTGATGCCACTCGATGATCATTTTGTAAACAATTGATTAAGCAGACTATACTACGCATACTACGCGTGTTTCGGCCCTTATAGCCTTATAACCGCGCGGTTGGTGGTATAACTTATCCTGTATAAAAATAATAGTAACGGGACATTATAGCGTATTAGTTAATGTCCTCCTGACGTGCGACCGCCTCGGTTACTACGCCACGTACGTGGATTGCCGAAATGGACTCGGATCACGGGGTGAATGATAAATTGCGTACGATTGCAACGATCGCGTCATAGATGAGGAATTTAAACTGAAACAATGCCATCTTTAAACGCGTTGCGAGCGTGCCGTGAATTTTAGCGTCGCCCCAACGCTGGACGAGATTGAATGTTAGATAGCGGCGTGTGGCGGCCCGCGCCTGGCCCCACTGCCGTGACAGACGTTACGACACTGCAAACTATTTTACTGTCATCGTTGCTTATTTCATACTAATGTTAGGTGACAGTTAGGTTCTGACTAATTACATTTCGTGATCCCTACGATTATTCGCTAATACAAAGAGGGCGTCCGCGCGTAATAGCGTTTAAGGTTTGATTCGATATTTGTTTTTACTCGTAAATGTACTTTTTAGGTACAAAAACTTTGTGCTGTATTGCGAAGGATGACTTGAATTGTTGTGTTGATCTAATAAGTTTGGTGAGAAACGGACAGTCTGTCTGTCTACCCCGAGGGTTAAAAGAACGTGATAATTTTTGTTTTTTTACTACATTTATGGATTCATCTTAATTGTCTATGTCAAATTGCCTTGAATTGTAATACTTTAATCATAGACATTTGCTCGTATACTTAACACAATGAATCAACTTTTGCATTAATAAAATTCAAGTGTGTATTAAAATATTTTTCAATTATGGACATATTACGCACATAAACTAGAGTTCATATTATATAGTCAATGCGATGTCATACGATACACGTCGCTTTTGAAGTACGAGTATATACGATATCTTTCAATTTAACTTTAGTTTGAAATTAAATTTTAATAATAAACTAAATATCACGGCAGCCATTTCGAGAGACTTGTACCGAATACGTTGCAATATAACAATTAATTTATACAAGTAAATTTCATAATGAAATAAAAGGTTTAAACTTTATCGAGGTCACTAATGTGTGAGTTTTGAAGGGAATGCTCAGAGCAGAGGTTAACTTGGTCAACCTTAATACATTTACTAGACGGGGATAGTCCGACTGATTGCTGACGTTGACTTGGGTTAAGCTAGTGGATGCTAAAGCATTCGTAAACGAAAAGTGTGATCGTGCGCGGCGAACGGAACTTGAGGAAGTTAGTGAAGATATAAAAACAGACAGTTACAAAGAAGTGCAGGCCTATTGTATACATCACACGGAGCGAGAGAGAACAGTGCTCGCGCATATTTCCTTTTTCTATTGAACAATAATAAAAATTTCTGTATATATGAAACATATATATATACCCCAATATAGATGGAGCTAAATTAACTCGATAATAGCTGAATAATATGGTCTAAAGCACACTCGTTTTTAGGAAAGTTTCTGAAACCCACATTACTGCTGGACTAGTAGACAATGCCACAAGGGCATTAAAGTCCTTCTTTGTGAACCCTTTTATTGTTGACGGGGGGATTTCTTTGGTTATATGAGATATTTTAACTATAACGTAGTGCTAAAGCGACACGGGACAGCCAAAGGACGACAAAAGGTCTTTATGAAGGGTGTAAATAAATAAATATTTTACTAACAACTTATATATATTTTTCTGACAACTTTCGTCTATGTACGAATAAATCACCACAATTTATATTAGAATTAGTCGTAACGTTATCTCAATTTGTTACTCGGTATATACATGAAGATGTAATAATAAATGTACAGACGGATCAGCAACCTCTTCCAGCTAACCGTGTACGTAGTAATGAGAATGTACATAAATTGAGTGTGCGGGGCGCGCCGGGCGACAGAGCTAGAGTTACGAGCGACCCCAGCGCCACCTTCGACCTGATGACCGGACTATATGTCTACGCGACAGCAAAGGCCGTCGTGGGATGTTACACACACGCTGTTGCTTGTTTTGTCTAAGTATCTGTGTATGGTCGACATTGGCGTAACTAATGGCAGATTTAGTTGATTGCAGAGTTAGATTTTTTGTCTTTTTGTGATTTACAGTGGTCGTTCTGAATTTGTTCAAAACAAATTGGATGTAAGGTAGTGTTAAAATTTATTAATTTTCTAAAACCTTAAATGTCAGGCGGTGGAGTCAAAAAATTGCTCATAGAAGTCATTAAACATTTCAACGTTTTTTTTTTCTGTGGTGGATCACCCTTATCACGTGGGGTATGGAATATAGTTTATTTCCTATTCTCAAACCTCCCAAAATAAACAATATTTTTTTTTATAGTAAATAGGCTCACGTTTGGCTTCTATCTTGCTTGATGGAAGGCGAAGATAAAGCCTAGGATGGAGCACGTGAGCCTATAAGGTGTCTGTTCACATTGGACTTAAAGGTGTCCAGACAGTTCAAACAGCTTCGGAGGAGTTTTGTTACAAGCACTGTGATAAGATAGTTTACATGCATATCGCATATATACGAAGAGATTTGTATATTAGATAGAGATACGATCGTGAAATATAGATAGAGCTAAAGAAGTTGTACTACAGTTGTGTGGTCTAAGAGAAATACGTTTTTTTATATAATTTATTTTTATTGTACTTATCTTTTATTTGCGAGGGTATAACAGTTACTCGCACTTCCGTAATGAAGGTAAGCTATAGCTTTAAGGCTTAAGACCTCTGCCTACGACCAACGTTAAGACAGTAAAGTGATTACCTGTGTTGTTTCCTTTTACAGCATGTATGTTGGCTTCTTATAAATGTATGTTTATTGAGTTGCTGTACACATTTTTACTAAGCATGTGTATGTGTCAGTATTTTCTGATTTCTCCATATAGTCTTAGTACAGTAAAAAGCGTATAGGCAGAGCTGGCGCCTTATAAGTGCTTTGGCCAGCAACTGAGCGCGTTTTACATTTAGTTGAGTTAGAGACAGCGACAGGTGTTATGTGATCCAATAAGGATGGCGGAATAAAATAAATATTATTATATTACTATCTTGTTGGAAAGGAAACTATGAACGGTACTTGGATAGCAGCGAAACCGTACCATAGAAAGATTGTGTGAGTGATTTTTTATAAAGCTACCGACCGAGTTCGAGAGTTTGGCCCTCTCGGGCTCGTCGGAATGCTACCACAAATACAGTAGGGTTACTGCCTATATAGGGTCATGCTAAGTGACCTAAGAGCTCTGCCACCTCTTTAAAAACTCGTAACACTGTAGAGGCCTTTATGCTATATCGGCGCATGACGACAATTGCTAAACATTTGTTATGTTATTCGTGGAACACTTCAGGCTCGTTGGCCCCTTTTACTATAAAAGTTAAAAGAATATCCTAAATATTTTTATGTATTTTTTTCATGTAACTTTCAAACTCAATCCACTCGTCGTCCGCTTTGCGTTTATCTCTAATTACTTTTTTAGAACAATCTAGATTGCGGATAGATCTATTATTAAAAGCTAAGTGCCTAGGATACTATAACAAGCCTATGAAGCGTTGAGTCAAGGTTTGTGAATGCAGCATTGTATTTAATGGCAGAATAAAGTTTTATTTTTATTACAAGAACGCATAACACATACGAGTACGTACCGCACTGTATTGTTACGACAATGGCATTCTCTTAACACTTTAAGAGTTTAGAAGGATAAATTACTTTTTTTATTTGTTTTACTGTCAATACTTCATGACGCGGCTTAAAACCAATTTTCAACCGACTTCAAAAAAGAACGTTCTTATTTCGTCTGTTTTTTTATGTTTGTTGCCATTTTACCATTCTGACAATGGCGAAAACCACATAAATCTTAAATATGAAGAGATAATTGTTTCTATATGTACGATAATTCGGAAATAAAAAGAGGGCGTCCATCTTTACGTTCAACATTTTATTAGATTTGAAGTCGGTTTTTATTTTTACTCGTAAATATACTTGTCATCTGAGATAATCATTATTATAATTATGGCTACAATATTAATAATCTATTCCCTTGTAGCGCCAAGCTTCAATTCATTGTATTCAAGAGCCATGGTAGCTCAGAGTCTTAAGTCAGTAAGTTAAACAATACTAGTTCGATCCCAGGTGACGGCACCAATGAATTTGTTGTTGCAATTTTAAGTGCTGATACACCACGCGCTCGGAGGTTTAGGAAAACATGGTGAGGAAACCTATATGTCTTAGAAAATTGTCTATGACATGTGAAGTCTTCTAATCCGTACTAGGTGTGCGTAGCGGTCTATGCCCTTATACTTTCTTCACAAAGAAGGTCTGACGCCAATAGTGGGACATATATTTAAAATACAGGCTGTACTTTAATTTATTCTGTAATAAGTATGTACAATTTTATTAATCGCAATGTTTCCCTGCGCTCTGCAATAAGTAGCTAGACACGGCGAGGTCAGCTTTTATCGCCAGAATACCTAATAGAGCTAACAATGTATGGTCTATAAACACAAGTCCAGAGCAAATTCGCTGGCACCATTAAGACCCCATAAACTAAGGTATAAAACTTATGGCACGCGTTTTATAGTATTTTCTTGAGAGGTTACCTACCGCAGAGGTCTTGTGAGCTGGGTCTAATAGCTTGGAACTTGTTTACTAAGTAACACTGATGTACTTTACTTACATGTCGTAAATATTTTGTATAAAGTGGGATGGCTAAGTGCTTAGTCCTTGCAAACGTGTAGCATATTTAATAACACACACAAAGAAAGGCACTGGCATACAGCTATCCGTATATGTTAAATTTCGGTATCAACTTTAAGAGATATGCGAAAATATTCGAAGTAGAGTTTTCAATTCTATCCTAATTAATTTGCTGAAATCTTGGCAGAAAAGTTATTTTTACTAATAATCAAAACTGTATCCAATGAAAGTAAGAGATAATTACTCACGTCTGTCAGGCAAGGGGTAGGCAGAGATTACAAGTTATTTAAATTTAATATTCATAAAAATAGATATGTCGTTTCATTTTATCATCACTTGGGGTCTAATCGCAGTGAATAGTGTATAGATATTAGTGTTTTTTTTTACTAATGTTAAATTTTGACCTGACCTTTTGTTTTGACCCTAACGACGTTTCGATCAACAGTAAAGTAACAAACAGTACCATCTCATCATATTTTCTATTACTGCATCTTTCGCTTTCTGATCACTGTGCCAAATCCAAGTAAACCGAGTGACAAATTATCGGCGTTTCGTGTACGGACGGACGGTCGGACGCCCAGCTAACATAATCACGCCTAAACACGAAACAAGCGTGAGAACATTCAAGATAACATTACTAACTCTGGCTCTCTCCTTGGCCGTGCTGTACACCGAATTCGACTTGGACAAATTTATTTTTACGACCATCAACGGCGCAGTGATCGAAACACCATTTGTGCATTGGTTATTTTTAAGTGAAGATATTGTGCCTAAGGTTATAGGAGTAATTCGGACTGTAAATGCAAGTTGGTAGAAATGCGTGCTCTCGCGTCGTCCCGCGTTTGCGTTCGGAAGCGCTGACCCGTGCGCTCTGGCCCGATGTTTTGATTGCGTCTGACATTCGAATACAATCGATTATTTGTATAATGTAAATCGATGCCGTGCAACAGCTTCTGATATCACGTCATTATCTGGTTCCAATTTTGAAATTAATTACATTTTTAGTCACTATTTTGGCTTGATAGATATTTCTATATTTAAAGGAATAAACTTTTATTCTTCTAAATATCCTTATAATACGTGATCTATGTGATACTTTGGAAGCAATGTTGATATAAATTATAAATAATAATGAATGGTTTTTCTTGTTTTAAGATAAACATATTTTTTTAAGGAATGCTAGCAAACTATTTTTTCTCAAATATTACTAACATTCTTGTTAACCAATCCAACTAAGCTAAAGTTTGTGCTAGGAAATGGTTCATCAATAGACCTTACATTACCTTATTTTCGTATGTAACTAGCTGTGTATGCCATTAAACCGTTAAAGTTTTGACGTTTCAATTAATAATGAAAAAAACAATTTTCCTTCGATATAATGTTACTATTATCACTGGACCAGAAAATGAATTCTAGCGTAAAGATGTAAGTCTTAAAAATACCCATTTTAAGAATGTAATCTGTAAGTAAATGAAGCCGTAATATTTATTAGCAAAAGTAAAAATTCCATTCCAAAACCATTTGACATAAGGGTGTTACTGGTGTACTGAATGACGAACGAACGTGACGCGAATGAAAATGATTGCCATGCTCCAATAAGTCTATCGGTGTGCCAACAGTTGCGTCGCTTGACAGTTTCAAAACCCTCTTAAAACAAAGACAATTAAGAATCAGGATCACGTCAAGCGATATTCGGCTCTACTTCAGATAATAAATAAAGATTAAATAGTCAAATTTGCATGGCATCAATTTAGCCTGCAAATAAAACATGGCGTACGAACGAGTGAATGCTGGAATCGATTGCCCGTCACAATCGAGACGAATCGATTCACCCCGCAAATGATATTGCAAAGAAGAGATATTGTTTCAATATGACGGCCGTAGCAGTAAATGAACCGAATTATTTTAATCTAGTTCACTTGTCGGCTCCAAAAATGTTTTACCTCTTTAATTGTATAAAACAAGCATTAGACAACTTGTTTTCCATCTTCATTTAATAATTTACGTTGCTATTTTGTGTTAATTGTTTCATATTATGCCAGTATAATAATGGATTACACGACAATACGAATTCATAAAGCCAATATATAATTCAAACTGCACAAAAACCACATCACATATTTATGATGCAGATTGTTTGAAAAACTTAATTAGCTTAATATAAATTGTATTTGAATATAATAATAAATCAATGAAATTAAGAGTTGTAAAGGTAATAAAACATTCATTAATGTAATAAATCTAATAAATATTTATTTATTTCTTAGATTTTTAAGTTGTTAAATTATGAATTTTTGTTTATGTGTATTTTTGGTGATTAAAATTAAACACGATATTTACTATAACACGATAAAAACGAATAATTAAATGTATTGTATTGTAATAAAACTGTACAATTTCGAGAAAATGTTCGGCGAGCATTTGTTCAAGCAAGTGTAGGCAGCTGATTAACGTGCCTTCTGGCAAAATAAAAGCCACTTCCCAGCGGAATACATCTTGCCTCCTTAATAGGCAATTGTGTCGTTAAAATTAATTCAATCCGCTCTGTAACATCGGAGTAAAATATCTTATTACGGGGTGCTTAATAGGTCTCGTTAGAACTAGTGGAAATCGAACGGAGTTCCAATTAATTACAAAGCAACAATCCAATTAATTCACCGCGAGGTCCGCTAATGGCAAAACTTTTGTTTTCTTACAGCTACCGCAATTGACAAATTACGCAGCAGGTCGGCGGCTATTTAGCTTGGTTTGTGCGCTCGCCGCATAATGGTAGTGCGGCGCCACTGTCTTTGTCCCCCGAACAATACCCGATTACGAGCGTAGATGATTCCCCTTAAACTTTTAAAAACAAATTAGTAGAGATGATTTATTGCCGGCCAGTGTTACGAAATTTTTTTGTTTAGTAAAGAGACACCATATCGAGAAGTAAATTTATATTAAACTTAAAATTTGGGCTATTAGTAGTCATTTAAAATTCATTGAAATACTCAGATTTTGAGTAGTTCGTCCATTTGTCGCGCAAATACTTATATAAATTATATATAAATTTTAGAATTATACGAATTTGGGAGCACCAGCTTTCAAATAAAAAAAGAATCATCAAAATCAGTGGACGCAGACATAAGTTATGATAACAAACATAAGAAAATTGAGAACCTCCTCCTTTTTTAAAGTCGGTTGAAAATAACTAGGAACGGTATAAGTTGTTATATTTATTTTTTATACTTTTATTTAGGTTTGATTTTTGATTGTTTTGTTTTAATGCTTTATTGCAACAAAATTTTAACAAATAACAAATCGTATATCGTATTAAGCGTCCTTGAAGTTTTGGTAGAAGTCGATATTGAGAGCAACAAGCCCATCCCTATTTCCAGTTCACATCAAAAATTGCCATCGAGTGTTTTCTGTTCGCGTGCGGTATTGCAATTAGAATGTGATCTCAATAGGAATATAATTCGTGTCGGTGCGGGCCGCCGCCGCGATGGTCACCGTCGATAGCCCGGTGACACGACGGTGGGACCTTGGTACGTTGCCAATCCATGCCCAGTTTAACTTTGACCTACGAGGTTATCGGTGCTTTTTATTTCATCTATACGCTTAAATATTGTTGACAACTAGCTCAACTTGATCCGGGTAGTTGAAGAAATATATATCGAATATGAGTTACAGATATGCACATCATTAAATAAATTAAGTAAGACAAGAGGCAGGAGAGCAGGCTGCGATAGTATTGGCAAGTTAAGAGGAGATATCTACGTAGGGACCGATGTCGAGGACAAAGCGAAGTGGAAAGCTGATACTACCACGATGTGGGACTAATAGCAAGGAAGAGAAGGAGATATAATATTTTTGAACTTATTCATGTAATTCTTGCAGTCAAATACAATCATATTTATAAATTAAAACATCATGTTTAAATTAACAGATCGTAAATTTTGTACTGAATAATAATATATACTAAAATAACATTTTTTACTATTGTTCCGGCCAATCTGTGTAACTGCTTTGTCGATTTTGTCGGGACTTTCACCGGCAGATTGCTGATGTATTAAGGAGTAACTTAGGCTATTATTTTATAAAATTTAAATGAATAGTTCAGATGTAAACAAATAATACATTATAATCCTATATTATCGAACAAATTTGAAGTGCATTGTAAGATTGACCAAGATTTGCGAGTGTGTAGAAACGAAGGTGTCATTTGAACTTAAACAGAACGCTTTCTAATATCTCCTTTTTTCTAACCAAATGATATCAATCACGACATTTCACCTCGGCGTCTATTCCAAACTAATGACACAAGTCCGATGCGTGGTGTGAACAAAAACGCCTTAAACACGGTGCAGTACGGGGCGGTAATGAGCGCCGATGGAGCCGTAATTGGAGCAGTGGCTGCGTCGTCTTCACACGTTTTTGCCGCTGCATCAATCACTGGCAACCATTAGCCGCGCAGCTACTAGCTGATCTACAATGGTCCCGCCATCGCACTCGTTCTCAATCACAAATTGTACGATTTTATTTTTTGGCTAACATCGATGGTATTTTGTTATACAATTGTAATGACGACTTTGTCAGATACCATTGCTGTGTGTACTGGAAATGGTCGTACCGCGTAGTAGAGTAGTACCATCGGAAGTTGGGCTACAGCATCTTTTTGTGTGTCTAATAACACCTGCTGTGTGGTGCCACCAAGCGTGGCTAGTATTGCAAATAACAATGAATAATACAATCGTTGGGAAGGCTTAACTCCAGCAGTGGATGATATATAACGCGGCCTACATACAATAATGTTTTTAAAGATTATGAGCTTAAAGAAGTCGGTGTGGACTCTCGCTTGATTAGCAACCATACTTGTTTGTGGGTCTATAATTATTTCGATTTGTATAATTGAATAAAAGGGTTGAGCTGCAGCGTTCAATTCAAATAATAAAGTTGTAGTAGAGGAGAACACGGCGGATATTTGGTTAATCTACAATAGTTTTGTAATTTTTGACATCGTCGGTTAGTTTGCGAATTGCTTTTTGAAATTTCCCTTTCGATATTTCGTCGGCGGTGATTTTACGGGTTCTGAGCCGCGTTCGTAATGCTCTCGTTTCCCAACGGCTCGTTTCCGATTCAAACACCATGACCGATCGCTCGTATTCCGCGAAGATTGTATCTGAACGCACTGTTATCTACTTATTAGATTAGCGTTAGTTGTGTTTTCGGTGTGATTGAAAACGTTTTACCGCACAGGAAATGGTATGAATTACAAAAATGTAAACTTTTAAAATTATACATAACCGTAACCGTAGAATAGTGATATCTTAGAACTTTGTGAGGCTGTTGTCTCTCACATATTTAAAAGCCCCCCCTTCTTCATAAAATAGAATAATATTCTTTCTAATATAAAATACTTGAATTTCGCTGTATGGCGGATATCACAGGAGAGCTATGTAACAGTAACTGTCGACCGTGAATACGTAAATGTATGGATGTGGAAAAAGCTAGAGCGCTGTGCCTGGCTCGTGTTTAATGGAACGTAATCTGCTTTCTTCCCCTGTTGATGTGAGTGATTGTGAGATAATTATTAATTAAATAATTAGACAAGAACTGTATTAAATAATAATTTATCTACCTCTAATTGCCATATCACGTCACGTTAGGCGATGACTCGGAATCTAAATAGTAGTGTACATAATTTAGAAATAAACAGATGCATTGTCCACGCAACTCAAGTCGTTAACAAGTCACAAATAGACTGGAGCGTGCCAAGCCATGAGTAATGACACCATTTAAAAGGACCACGACAGACTGATGAGATCGCAATTGGCACAAAGTCAAGGATACCCGACTGACGTCTACTGAATATACTAGGTTGCTTAAATAGAGAACCTATGTAACGGACTCTTCGATAAGGATTTTAATAAATCAAACAAGAAATACACTGGGTATTTGATCTTTGGTTCGATCTTTGGTTATTATATTCGATCAAGTGACACAGACATTTAAGCTCTTGTGGACTTTTAAACCTAGCAGGATCTATATTCTACGGATATAGATCCTAGATCTATATCAGTAGAATATAGCAATCACTGTCAGCTTTTCACAGTGTGTACTATTATGATTTTTTTTATATACGAATATCAACAACATCATAGGAGCATTGATACCGTACCACATTAGCAGCGTTGATGGTTTTCAACGAGGAGAAGAACGCGCATTTATCCAATGATCCTAAGGAACTATGTCGCAATAAGTGGTAGTGGAAATTGGTAGATGGAACGATTCCTTATAAAATTTAAATCTTTCCGAATTCGAATCAACGGGAAAATCATTGTATTTGCCAGTGACGTTTCATTATAAAACCGATCTATTACAACCGATCAATAATCATTCCCAAATATGTCATAACGGGTACACACCATTGTCTTGTTAGTGTATTTTTTAATAAATGTACTACCGTAGAAGGCGAGTACTTCTGAGTGTACCAACGACGTAATTGTAGTTGTATATTTATTTTTTATCAGAAGGGGGAATTTAATAATTTTCCAAAAATATTAATAAAAATACGACTATTAAATAATATCGTTCGTGCTATAATTTCACTGCTAGTGTTACACCATCAGTAAACCACAGCATTCATGATTGAAAAGACTACTTAAACTAGCAAATACGATCACTATGATGCCAATGAAAGTTCATTCTGCATACAATTGGTTTAGCAGAGTAGGGGTACAGGAAGGTATGTATAACGTGTGTTTATAAACATAATACATTTTAAATTCTACGACTGATGTCCCTTAACTAGAGAGTGGCGCGTGTTGCTAGGAAGTGGTCATTGGCTAAGCTAACAATGAGATTAAATTAATACAAAGTAACGTTGCATATTTTAATGAATGTCAATTGATAATGGATAAGTTACGTAAGTTCAGTTGTACCGCACTGACCGCGTCTCCGCTACATCCTGCGACATTTTCCCTCCCTCTTGCACAATCCATTGTGCTAGCTGTTCTGTTCCACTTGATGCAAATTGCTCTAGCGCAATCCAAAGCAAATTTAAAACAATACGATTCATTCGGGTTGACCTTATTCGGCACTTGTATGCTAATCGAGATAATCGATTTCGAATTCTACTGATTTTTATCGATAGATTTTTTGATGTGATTAGATTTCAAAGTAATCAAAATTAGTAGCAATCCTTTGGATAAATGGGACGCTATGAATCTATATGATTTTGAAAATTGCATGAGAAGAGCACGTGTTGAAATGAGATAAGATATGATGAGAGCCAAGATTGTATTCTTCAATTACTTTAGCATGCTTAAATATATAGGAGATGGTAAATGATATAGGTAAATTATATAGATGAAAGCAAGTAACAAAATTTAGTGGATTTTAAAAGGAATGGTAGCTTACTTAAAACGCAATGGTGTAGTAATATATTATATGTTTTAAAAGTTTAAAATAGATTATGTATATAGATCTTACATAAATATATAATCTTCGATAAAGATTTATCTCGAAGCAGACTTAGATACGCTATCTTCTTTTCGATTGTAAGTTAGATTATAATTTTAAAGTCAAGTAATTTAGCAATAATACATCAAACCGAGCAAAGATTTCTATCGTTGCTCTTTTTTGTACCTAAAAATAATTATAAACTAAATAAACACGAAAATAATAGAGCAAGAAATCTATAAATGATAGCTTCTAATCGATAAGAATGAAGAAAAACAAATGTGTACCGGAAACTTTGCGTGCCGATCGAATTATTGACGTGTATCTCCCGGACACATCGAGCATCTACGAGCGAGACTAACCTACGTTTGCACTTCGCTTCTCCTTACTGCTATAATAAATAAGGTTGAAACTGAGATAGTTGAGTGTATATTTATTTAAATTATTGGAACTGCGGATGGATCGGTTCTTCGTCGGAATTATAACAATTATCGCTAATGATTGTCGATCACGGACAAAAAGGATATTCGTCAGTCCTAGTTTCACACTGGCGTTTGTTGCTAAATATTTAATCAACCGACTTAAAAAAGGAGAAGGTTGTCAATTCATCTGTTTGTTTTTTTTGGACTGGGTGAACCGATTTTGATGATTCTTTTTTATTAGAAAGCTGGTTGTTCCCATGGGACCAGCAATTTGGTCAAATCCTGACAATGGTATCCGTAACAAAACCGTATAAGTCTTAAATTTGCATTAACTATGTGAGCAACAAATGGACGAATACTCACGTCATTCAATATCACGCCAGATTAATTCTTTTTTGTAACGCACATAGTAACGTTTAATGTTTCATTAGATTTGGAGTCGGTTATTGTTGTAGCTCGTTGGAAATAAACATTTTTTTGTACACAAAAAACAATTGATAAACATTTACGCCCATTATATAAAGATATACATTATTACTTATAAATTTAATGCATAAAAATATTGTTATCTTCGTGCCAATTTACATTTGAACTTTATCTAATGCCGTTTAAAAAGATTGTGTATTCGATTAACATTACAACTGCACGCGAAACTGTCTTAATTTCATGTATTTGGGATTGCGGTGACGTCAGACGCATTCCCCGTACCTAATTATCATATTCATCTTCTTATTTACATGTTTAGATATTGCTGTGATATTTCATCAAATCGTCTTTTGCGTCTTCATTTTCATCTGATGTATGTTATGAAGAATAAAGAAATAAAGTAGACTCGATGTTTGTACTATAAATAATAATAATAACCTCTCGCGTGCTTTGAACCCTAGCAGGGTAGACAGAAACAGGTTTAGCTGTCCGCTTCTTACTAGGCTTATTATGTCCCATACATACTGTAAGCCAATTGCCATTTACATACCTACATTCATAATATTACCGGCACCACTAGTTATAAAGTCTTGCCTCTTCGTAACATTGGTCTAGTAATCAATCACAGTGATTGGATTCGGTGTTGAATGTACAAACAATTGTTAATTGCATTGATTTCAAATGTATGTAAGTCAGCGGACATGTTTACGCTTAATTCTTATTTCTCCTATTTATAACTCTATTTGTATCTAATATTGGATTCAACATGAAAACAATAGAATCAAGTAAAACAAATTGGCACAGGGGAATTAATACGCTATAATTGTCACTGTATTCCTAGCACTAAATTAGAATTGGACCCGACAGAGCCCTTCAAAACTAAGATATAATTCTGTCACAATAGAGCAAAGTAATGATGATCAAATAATATTAAATAAACAATTTGTCACAGATCAGAACACACGAGGGAAATTAAAGTTATAGCATTTAAAAACGACGAATTGACTCTGTTTTGAAGTAAATGTTTTTTATATAACAGTTTATTGTAACTAAATCTATGTGTTAATAAATAAATATTCTATTCTATATAACAGTGCCCACAAATAATTGTTCTCATAACATCCATTTTGTATGAACATTTTATCGCCAGTGTGAAATAGGCAGTAGTCCTTGATATAATTATTGGAAAGCTGTAGCCGTGAGCTCTTCGATTTTCCGCTGTGTTTCCTATTCACTAATTACATTTATTACTTATACGATGCCAATTGATTTGGGCCTAGTATCAGTAGTCCACATCGAATATCTTTCAAAATGGATATCTCTTTTGCACAGTGTTTAGGACAAGAGGAGAAGAAAAATATGATAAGTGAGTAAACAGGTAGCATTCACAATGCCTACATCCGCGTTAGCTCAGAGGTTTTGAGATCCAACTCATGACTTCCAACAGCTTAACAAAGCTGTGGCAAGCTGTGCCCAGCAGTGAGATACACAAACTGTTCCTTCTACATACACATAACCCTTATCTATTTCAATGAAGCCTTGCTAGGATTGTTTAGCATACTTCTACAAAAGATCAGCATAGCTGATTAGGTTCGTCGCAAATCGGAAGAAAGTCGAAGTGTAGGGCGCTCTACCACCAAATAGAACGACCACCTTATAAGGATAGCCTGAAGTGGCTGGATGCGGAAAGCGGAGGATTGTATGTGGTGGAAGGCATTGGGGAAGGCCTATTACCAGCAGTGGATTGATAATGGCTGATAAGAAATGCTAGATTAAGACAACTAGATATTGTTCCTTACCTTGCAACCTTCACAGGTGAATGCTCCGAAATGAAAACCCGCCGCCGGCTCTCCGCACACTTTGCACTTCTGGTTCATCTGTTAGAATGAATAAGATAAATTAATGATCACGGCGATAACATGACATTTGCATGTTAGATCTGCAATAATCTCTTAAGAAAACGACCACACGACCAAAGTAGAACTATACATTTAATATATATACGATTGACCAAGATTGCCCGCAGAGCGCAGATAGATTTACTACTTCAGATTTAGCTGCACATCTTGTATGGACCGAGGGTAGACATAGCTGAAATTTGGATCACTAAAAAAGAATACAATCACCTAATAATGAAGCGGCACAAGCGAACACAATGTACAACTCAACATGGTCGGTGTTATCGGTCCGCATAAATGCGTGTGCAGCTGAACACCGCCACAGAAACCCAATTCAGTGTTAATATGCCGTGACCAAGATCGGCCATTTTCCAATCAGTCATTTAGTTGTTAATTTCGAGGACCACGGCGCATGTTATTGGCAGAGTTGCCGATAAATTGTATGTACGATAACTGAAACATTTTCTAAGCTAATTATTTTTTCGTAAAAAATTGATTAAAGATAATGAAAAATAGACGCTAAAATAAAATGTTGTCTTGTACAATTATTGACTTATTTAATCTTATTCTGGGGTTGTGTAGACACAAAGTAACGGTTGAAAGCTTGGTGTGTAAAATTAACATTGTACATACAAATCAATAAATTAAAAATTATACGTAACAGTAAATATATACATATATAACAACATAGATCTAGAGATGGATAGGGACAGATGAAGTAAAATTTATAACTTTTCCTTTTTTAGGTATAGACTATATTATCTTTCAAGCCTATTGTACAGAGTATTAATTTTACAGACCGACTTTATGACGTTAGAAAATTTGTACTTATTTCAACTCTAGAGAAACAAGTTATTACAGTCCACACTAGTTGCGCCCTGCGATGTTATCTGCGATTTTATTTATTATGATATTTAAAAATAATAAATAAAAACTATTTATTTATTATTTCTAAAATAAAGATAATCGTTACACTTTATAGCTATATGCCAGTGAAAGTCCCGTTGAAATCGGTTAGATTAGACCCGGAAGCAACGAACAGACATTTTTTTAAAAAATGTTGTTGTGGTATATATACCGTATACATTCACATGCGAGTAGTAAAATTTATTTTATTATAACAATCAGATACTCCAATTTTATTTATTTGTATAATAGATACAATATGATGACATCTAAATACATCTGGAAGTAATCCTTCACAAGTTATTGGTACTGAGACGTCGGTAATGTGCTGTCACGATTAAAACGTATATAACATGTCTTAATACCACTAAGGCCAAGATGTAACGCGTTGAATTCCAAACGCAATTAACAATAAATCGTGGAAATGATGCTATTATTTGGATATAGTGTTATGGTCGGGCGGGGACTTCTGTCGCCGGACGTTAAGAATTTTTATTTCGCAATGTACCTTTATGGATTCTCGTGTGAAATATGTATGAAGTGTTGTCGACAGATTTAGCGGGCATGTTGCTAGTGATAAACAAAAGGAAACACACGATAGGGGCTGGCTCGCTTTAATTTCATACTGATTTTAGTTATCAACGTAATCTGTAATAAGCCATAAGTTATATAGCGATAACACCTCTGTGTCGAGTTATTATAATAGAGGTTCAGGCAAGCAACCTAGGAACTGTGCCACCTCCCAATCCGGTGAAACATTCAGTCACCCTATTTCATCACAGTTTTAATACAATCACATGACACAATAGGTAGAGGTGGGAGTCAGGAGCTCAAATTGTCCCTGTGTTATGAGTCTCCTGGCTCCCCCCTTGGACAGTTCGGCATAATAAAACTGTTTATATATCTATCTTTGTAGATGTAGGAATTTTTCTGTTTCCTCGAAAACAATTTCCAAAAGCCATTTAATATTGTTTTTGCAATGAAATTTTGATAGGTTACTTATATTTAATAAACTAAATAATTAAATTTAATAGTTATATTTAGTAGGAGTACATTTAACTTTTACCGGATATAGGTCTCCCTTGTTAGAGATAGTCTAATACCTACAAGAGTAAATAAATTAAATAAATAAATATTAATACTTCAAGTGGCAAAACCCCGTTCTGGGAGTAAAAAAATATGCTTATATAGCGGCCGCCATTTTGAAATGTTGGTGTATGTGGCAAAAACTTTTTGATTCCAATTCTCTAGTCATTGTAGATTTAAACTTTTTTTTTGTATGGTACATGTTCATTTATGTTATATTTTTTGAATCTTGATAATGATGAGTAAATACATTATGTCTACGTTTATAAAATAGAACAATATTCCAAGTCATATATTTTCCAACTGTTGTCAAAAAAGGCTTGCTCTCGGAGCGGGACTATGCCACATGCGTTGTTTGTTTCGGGAAGCAGTAATGGGAGCTTGCCACTCTAGTAGAAGTAATCAAAATGCCGACTGCCGCACGAGGAGCTAAGGATGAATCTCCGCGAAAGTGTAGAAAAAATATAATAATGAGATATGAGTCACATTAGTAACTTAGGAAGTAGAAAATATAGACTCAGTAATCTCAATCGGCGAGCTATTCCAGGGTTTCATAGCTGTAAATATACAAGTAAACGTAGAACATTATGTGAAGCCGCTAATCCTTTCTCCCCGTGACCTCGCATCAGGTGGAGGGTCCCCGGTGACATGGTCAGTCGGCCGAGCGCGGGATAAATCGTCGAGATGCCACAGATTGTGTTATATAGGAAAATACGATAGGCTCCGGGGTGCGCGGCGCGATTTATGTCCCCGGGGACCTTGTTCAATGCTAATTCATTTTGTGTTGTCTGTTTACTTACTGCGTGTTCATTTCATAATTCCAGATGAAATCACTCAGTACATTCAGAACAGTAATATTACATAAGTGTACTAGACTTCAGCACGAAACGAATCAAATTAAGACAGATAGATGCCTATACAATAAAAAAAATGCAAACAATTGTGTATCTTCGTTTTTATATGAATCAGAGAAATGAGCTTAATCATAGTAATGCTTAGATTAATTTGATAGTTAAAACCGACTGAATCAGTCCCGTTTTTCTAGTCTACAGATTTTTTTATTGGAAAAGGGGAAAACGACCTAACGGCACACCTGATCTTAAGTGATCACCGTCGCCCATGAACATCCAGAGCACCAGAGGAGCTGCAGGTGCGTTGCCGGCCTTTCAGTTAGGATTTTTGCATCTTTTGAGTCGCCAAGTCGTACAGATTTAACACAGAGACAATTGATACCACAAGTTGATGGAAGAAAAAGGAAAAGGAAAAAGCAACGCCAACCATAGACAGATAGATTCTGTATTGCACAGATACAGAATGTATTTCACTGTTTGAGTTGAAAGTATTCAAATACACGCTATTTATAGACATTAGTTGACGAAATCTCCTAATCTCCATCCGCAAGCAATGAAGATGGTGTCGATAGAATTTGGTATTCTGCCGAGATGTGCGGTAATTAATTCCAGATAAAATCTGCAGCAATACTATCACTTGTTGCAACGTTGGTACTGACGAGCTATGCTTAGCAGAAGGCTAGCTCACGTTTATCTGTAAATGTGAATACTAATAAACCATTTTTTGATATTGTTGATTATATGTCGAATCAATTGATTCATCCAGTTATCGTACTGTACAGAATAAATCGCCAAAGATTCGGCAACATCTAGGCTCTGTCGGAGACTGTGGCCGCGGACAGCTGCTGTAATCAGATGCGACGGCACGGCATCGCAAATACGCGAGCTCGCCGGCCAGTAAATCACGCAGCATGGTTCCGACCCGCGCCGCTTATCGCTCCGCTCATCAGCCCGCTCGGCCGCTCTAAATTAGATCGAACACGATCCCTTACAAGAGTGTGCCCTGTTGTTGTTGTGCGCGGCGGGCCGATGTCGCCGGTGATTTGTCGTTTTTATGATATCGCTTCTTGTTTCACGTTTGATTTACTTTTAATAGTCGAATGTAATATGAAGGAGAAGGAAACGGTTTTTAAATTATTGATATGAGATGTTTTTATCCATTCTCAGAGTTAACGTCTGATATACCTTGCTTACTGATATATTTTAACAGATAACTAGCGAAAATCGACGAATTGTGATTGTTGTTGTTGTTGAATATTTGATGGCTTGGTAACAAGACCTTTAAGCCAAGTCTTTTTTAAAACACATACACTTATTTCTTACGTCTAAGATGAAAATGAAAATGTAAGTTAGATGACCCTCCCCCCCCATGAGTCCCCGCGCCATTTTTTTATTCTCTGTCAAATTTATTCAACGAATTGTGAACATATCACTAGAGCACAGAAATTTATAGACATTGTAATTACTATCATTTTATGACATATGCGATTTAAAAAGTTGTCACATTCTTTAGTCGTGAGTAATATGGCGGTGTATTTTAAAAGTCGTCCAGGGAATCGTTAAATCGAGCAAATTATTGATAAACGACATATAACAGACAACGACAGCGCTTCATATTTTAATTTCTTTATCTCTGTCTCCCCGTCTGTCTTCAGTATTAACTTACAACACGGTGTACACTTACAATCATTTTCAATGTCGCCGCGTAACTACGATATAGGTATTGAAAACTTCACCGCTACAGCGAATAAAAAGTTGTTTCTGTTTAGCTAAGCTGTCTTTTTATACAAATAAAAATATTATCATCTAAAGGCCTCGCTCTTCCCTTCTTTCATACATCACCAATCTGGTCGATAGACCTTCTAGCTCATCCTCTACAGACGCCACCACTTAGTTCTGATGTATAATTTTTTAATCATTTTTTTCCTTATTCTTCCCTCCCATTTGTCCGATGGACCGAAACTTACCCTTTTGATTCTACAATAGTCTTTTTTTGTTACTACCAGAAATAAATAATATTTTTTTTAATAGATGACCCCATTTAGTGTTGAATATTATGCCGTGATCCCGTTGTTAAATATTATGCAACAACCTTGGTCCTATTGTAAGTAATTATATATTTTTTCTCCCTTCTTAAAAATATTCAAATAAATAAAATTATGGTGCTCTTTACATTCGTTTGTATGTTTTTTTCCGAATGAACTAAACCGGTTTATGATGTGCCACAGCTCTTAGGTCACTTAACTTAGTACCTTAACTTTAACCTGAAGTTTTTGGGGGTAACTGGGCGTAAAGGCCTCCGAGAAACGACCCCGGCTTAGCGATTACTCTATTCGCAATAGCCCGAGGGCGCCCAAGAGGGCCGAACCACGACTCGGTCGGTAGCTTTTATCGGAAAGTATCAAGACATTCAATAGCTAACTAGCTTTAATTAGCACTTCAGGAAGCATTGGAGCTAGGAAAAGAAGTGGACAAGGAAACTCCAGCAACGCTTCTAGTAACTAACGGGTGGGGCCTACCTATAGAACGGCGCTATCGCGATAAGATTGCTCGCAACCCCTGACAACCGCGGCAAGTCGTTTTGTAGGTTTGCAAAGCTTATATTTAACATTCTGTGACTAAAAGGATATAGCATGTTTGGTCGACTTTTGTGCGGCATTCAAAAAGGGGCCGACTCGAAATTGATTTTCGTTGAACTTATCGTATTGGATGCGAATTAAAAAGGAAAAATGTCCGGTCAAAGACCCCGAAAGCAAAAATCCGTAAGAAACATCAGCACCGTCGCCCGCGATACCTGCCGCGGTCTATTCGAGCAAGTAACGCGATTCAACAGATCGATTCCCTTTTCTTGCGACTTAATTAATTTGTCAGTTGCGACCACATTTTTGTTAAGACCCACACTTAAATGTGCCATCCCGATTACAACTTTAAGTTCACAAGCATAATGTTGCAAGTCGAATGTGTCCGGTTCTTGTCTACTCGAGCGTATGTAAGTGAAAACTTATGACATGAATCGGTTTGCGAA
The DNA here is from genome assembly GCA_029286785.1 of Meandrusa payeni. Classification (NCBI taxonomy): domain Eukaryota; kingdom Metazoa; phylum Arthropoda; class Insecta; order Lepidoptera; family Papilionidae; genus Meandrusa; species Meandrusa payeni. The sequence goes on from JAGSMX010000039.1 coordinate 623,927, forward strand.
AAATTGAGAACCGTAAGGGTTGTCTCTGAGCGATAATCATTTATCTCGAACGTGATCTGAACATGCAATTTGCATACTAATTAAATCATTTTTCGACTCGAAAGCTTCGCAAAGTATTTTATATTGCGTTGTATATAGGCTATAATTATATTTTATAGCTGGTATGTATTATAAGAGGCTGCCTAGGAAAATACCTCTAAATCCTATAGCACTCACTAAGTTTGCCTTTGTACGTGTATTTTGGTGCGATAAAGAATTTACCTATCTACCTCTGTGTCCTCTTTTCAACCGACTACGACCGACGACAAAAAAGGAGGAGGTTCTTAATTCGTCTGTATATATTTTTTATGCTTGGTATCTATCATTGACCATGGTATCCATGAGAAAATCATTTAATTCTTAAATTTGCATTAAGTATGTGTGGGACAAATGAACGAATAACTTAATATCACACAAATCGATATCGATTAATTATTTTTTATTTGAAAGGATTTATTTTAAAGGTAATGAGATGAAAGTTGTTAGGTTCTGATTCATTCGATTTAAAGTCGGTTTTTACTCGTAAATATACTTGACTTACAACAATCAGTCATGAAAATGGGCAAATATTACTGTGTTTTGGTTTGACGAGTGCTGAGGCACAAACACACTACGTTACTGTTTACCACAGATTTGGTTATACACATATTTTTTTAAGTAACTACCCAAAATCTTGTCTCAAGAAGACAATATAAAAATTTAATTTTGTTCGGATCATGGGGTATCAATTAACATCGAGAGAAATTTTTACATAAAATGTATTAATGTCTTAAGTTTCCTTAAGTAAAGCGTATAAGAGAAGCTATGATCTATATTTTCTTAAAGAGCAAAAGTTTGGTTGTAGAATATTTGATACAATAATTCAAGTAACAAACAATTGATCCAACGTCTGCCGCAAAGTACACGTCACTGATATTAGCGTGGCGGTCGTGTGAGAAACGCCGCTCTGTCATTTTCCGACACCGACGTTATTGGCCCCAGACTGGCAACACTCCGTGGGAATGCTCCACGGGGCTTATGGGAATACGTAACAGGACTACACGTAAGCACTGCTCCGGGTACTCAAAAATGATATTGTGCTGTTGGGCGTTATTCTAACATTTGTCATATGTTTGTTTGAATGTCTTTGTTTGATATTTTCGTAAGATTGACTTTTTAGTAAAGTGTTTTTTACAGAAAAAAAGGGAAACTAGCTTACGGCTCTTTCTAATCTTTAGTGATTTAATCACGTTCTCTTAACCGACTTCAAAAAGGAGGTTCGCGTTTCGACTGTATTTTTGTCACCTCCGATTTTGACGTTTAGTTTCTAATCAAAATCCATCAATGATTTGATTTGAAATCGGTTTTTGAGTTTACTTGTAAATATACTTGTTATCACATTAACAGTTAGAAAAAATACGTTTTGTTGCAATTACACAATACCTAGACTCGACTCACTAGGTCCAGACGATATTTTTAAACTGCGGACGTGATCGATAAAAATTGACTACCGTAATGAAAAATTGATTACTTTCGAAGTGCAAGGAAGCCCCGTGGTGAACTATGTTGCAATATTTTTTTTATCAGAAGGTCCGGTTCCAGAAATGAGACATTTTTATAGAATTTACAATCAAAAAATGTTTCCTCATTAAAAACTTGAAATGTTAACCCTGATGCATCTTGTCACTGTACAATTTTATTAAATAATTTTGTACTATACAATTATATTTATTTTTAAATTATACTCATTTCCGTATAGACGCCTTGAATTTTTTTCCATATTATATATGTAAGCCGAGTGGCTTTCGTAACCTTGCCGATGTAAAAGCAAATACATTAGCAGAAGAAATACGGCAAACGAGTGTAAAATGTATCAAAATGTATTTAGTCGATACACTGTTTTCACACTTTTGTGTATGATAATAATGCATATATATTCTTCCAATATAATAACTGTGAAAGTTTGGATGTATGGTGGTTTGTCACTCAACCACGCCAGAACAGCTGTTAGGATCTGGACAATATTCGGCGGATATCACATAAGACGAGGTATAATTGCGTATTAACAACATTCACAACTCCAGCAGTTGTTGGTGCAATGCTACGGAAGATCTAGGAGTGATGAGAAAGGAAGGGGGGAATTGGATTACTCAATAGTTAAGGTTTGTGACCCAGAACTAAAAGGCTAATCTAAAACAACTTGGTACAATTACTAGCGACGTGACGGCCGTGGCACCGTAAGATCTAACACTAAGACATAACAAACAGGCATTTCCTGGATTTGATCCGTAATTAATCATATTCCTCTCTATGTTATTATCGAGCATGGGCCGAGATTAATATCGGTCCAGGCGTCTTGATGGTGCGATATTCTGACTCTCACCACGTCATAAAGTAGGGGCGGTATTTCGTAAACGTACGTAATTTTATCAATTATTTTATGAAACATTTATTTGAAGATTTTTGTGAAAACTTAAAATTAAAAATTATTGCCTTAATTACAACGTATATCTTTACCTATTTCAATATGCGCATTAAAAATTAGCATTAGGTACATTTTGTTAAATAAACGTCCGTCCGTCATCGAAAAAAGAAAGCTAGGTTTAATTTCATTCAGATTCTATGAAATCTGACAAAAATATTTTGATAGCTAAATAAAATAAATAAACTATAAATGTTCAGTTCTTTAAAATTCACGTAAAAATAAAAATGTTTTAAAAAAGATGCAATACATTTTTTTTTCTTTAAAATAAAACCTATTTTCCTTGGAATACGAAAAACAGTATGTTTATCATTATTTTAAACTATTTACGTACCCGGTAACGGTTATTACTAAATAATCATTAAGTATTTATTACATATTTCGAAGTATTTTAGTAGATAATTAAATCAAGCGATATATCGAGTGACCTTAGAATAGTCATTTCGAGTACGATCGCTCGCAGTTCTCACAAAATCTGTGCAAGTGTAGCGATGTAAGTGAGCGCAGCAAATGAGTAATAACGTGGAACCTCGTCGCGGTGTGACGGATACGGCGGGCAAAAAAACGCCCGCGTTTTTATTATCGCCCCGCATTTATATTAACATTTTTGCATTTTGAAACATTTTTTATTCTCACAAAGGAAACCAGTTGATTTAATTAAATTTGAACATGAATTAATATATTCGTTATGTTTTTCTCGGACAGTTGGTCTGAGAGCAAAAACTTCTCAATTCGTTTCAATCTCTTTGTCTCTTAATGTACGCTGAGAGGCCGTTTTGTGTTAACCTTTTAGTATTAAGCTTCTAGCTATTTCATACATACACTTGTCTCTTGCTGTGGTTCCATTTTCAGCCAGTAATAAAGCTGTTTTAAAAATAAAAAAAATAGTAATTATAATTTTAATAATAGGGATATGTTCCACATTTTATATGTGTCGTTTTAATTATATTATGATTATGAATTATTTTTAAAGAAAAACGTCATTTTTTAAAATAAATAAATCACAAGGCACTACAAGCTGCTGCGAGCGATAATTCCGTTGTTGACTGTACACCGTACGAGATCTCTTGATTTCGTTTTGATAGGTGATAATTTGTACTGCTCTTCTAGTTTCTTACGTGGATTAGATGCAGCGTTGGTTTTTTCACATTAAACGCGCTCGATGTTTTTGTAGCAGTATAATTAATATCTGCTTACCGACGCCTTGTTTGCTTGTTTTGTGGACATTTGCATGCCTGATACGGTAAGTGAAGGGGTTATTTGGTGGCTCTACCGTGACTTTGACGTCCATAATTTCGACTCGGTTTATTTTATGCATGTCTTTTTTGTTATTCTAGTGCAATAAAATGTTATTGCGATAGAAAGACAGAACCTAAATATTTTCAATATTACTTCCTACTTATGTTTTATCGAAGCCTTTGTAATTATTTTAACCGACTTCAATAAAGGTGGTCGTTCTCAATTCGTCTGTATGCTGTTTTACGTTAACTACCTTATACTCGTAACTTTCGTCTGGGTGAACCGATTTTGATGATTCTTTTTTGATTTGAAAGCTTAGTGCTTCCAGTGTGGTCTAATTATTTTCCATGTATTACATTCCATGGCAAGGTTTCCGTGAGAAAACCATACAAGTACTTCATTTGCATTAAGTAAGTGCGCGACAAATGGACAAATATTTGAATAGTTTTATATCTATAATAGTTCTTGTTTTTACTCTTATTTATTTTCTGATAACCGCTATCGTTTATTCAATTTTCTTTCTCCGACCATGTGGTTACTAATCCTGTAATATAGCTTCTCAAAAGCATCATTCTCAGCTCTTCAAAGAAATCGCGTTTCAAGCTTGTGATATTATTTTAGAGGTAAATTTATCATAGAAAACTTAATCTGTTCGGATCTATAATTGCAGCACTGTACGGATGGTTATGGACAGCTGCGTTCGCAGAGCGAATTTCAGTGCGCCGTGGGGTCGCGGGGTCAATCCAAGAGGGCACATAATAACCGCAGAGTTCCGACGCGCCGACGTGCCGCAAGTAGGTGGGGCACCTTCCTATTTTGAAAGTTTCGCGGCTCACACTAATAAACACATAACGGCGAAAGTTATCGTGTACTAGTACATAGCGATATCATTATATCATTACGCTTACAATAGTTTTAGGGTAAGGTAGAATAAACAAGAGGAATAGCCATGGAGCACGTTTTATCATCGTTTAACGTACTTTGTAACAGATATCCTGGTTTCCTTTTTTCTTCTATCTTTAGCAATTTTCCCTGTTTGAAAATGTCATCTGCAACGTACCTTAACTTAAGATATCAAAATAACAATATATAACTATGCCATCAGTTAAGTCGGAACCCCATGTACTCGTGAAGTCAGGAACGTGGTTGTAATCAATACGGTTGGTAACGTTGTAAGATCATCATTGTCCAGTAATACTGGTGCATTGCACTCGTCCAGTTGTTACACAGTTCAACTTATCTCTGTTAACTTTCTTATGAAATATTAACGTGTCGGGTCAAGTCTACCGCGGCCTTCGTCGGGACCGTATTAAATATGTTTGATTTATTTCAACGATTTATTACTTTATCGGTTATACGTTGATTTATTTAGTGTAGCAAATTGGGTGTTAATCTAACCACAGAGTAGCGTTCCTTAGACACGACACGAGCTCACTTTATTAATGTGCGTTTTGACAGATCAAATTGTTTCCATACGATGCACGTGTAAGTTGCACTCGTGTGTTTTGACATGAATGAATTTATTCATTTTTGTTAACATTATGCGATATCTAGCTAATGATTTAAATAAGAAATATAACATTGATACTTCTTAACTCGATTCCTACTAGATAGATGGCTTGTGGGTAACAAAATTGTTTACAAAATCAATGTTCATTGGTATCATTGTCGGCATTTGCTATTTTTATTAGTCTTTTAATTCATCGGCACTATGGCTAACTGATGGTATACTCGCCAATCGTGCAGTGCTTTATTTGTCATATTTGGTTTCGATGGCATTATAATCGATATACCTGTCATAGAATGGTTTCGTGATGAGAAGTCAATAGCAATTAGCAGACTCCTGGCTTCTCTAGAACATAGTTTCTCGTCAGTAAACATGTCCAAAGCGATGTCTAACGTGGATTTTTCTATTTTTAGCAGATAACGTCCACTCGTCGTACGATATTGGATATACGACGTAGGATATTGCTGTGTAAATATTCGCATTGAGAAAGACTCAAACCTGTCCTAATCCCATATAATACGAGTATAACAGAATAAGATCATTCATCATTCCGAAACAACGCTGTATTATGTTATTACAATGTTTCACGTAGCTTATTAGATCCCAAAAATGGCAGCTAGCGTACCTTTCGTCAAACACAGGGCAAATAGATTGATTCTATTTAGAGTAGTCTTTAAGTCTAGTGGTAATTGTTACGTTCATTGAGATGCGTTTAATGGTTCAAATCCAGTTGCCTAAGCCTCAAATACAATGCGATTTAAATAACAGAAAATTTTAGATTCATATTCATTCGATTGCCAAAACAAATTGAATTTCTCGATCTCTCCGTCTTTGACCCTATTTCAAATAAACCAAGTTAACGTTGCAAATTAAAGTAATTAATATCTGCGATCCCCGACCTTGTTTGCTTATAAAAAAGCGTATCAATATTTGTTTTGAGCGTGCTTTTAACATATGATATACTGACCCGTCATTTTCTCGCTTTATAATTTGTGTCCCAATATTTAACTGTCATTACGACAACGAAGATGTATTCGCTTAGGTGAAGACATTCATTCTCTGTCACTTGCTCACTGACGGAGCTGTGACAATCTGCATACACAGCTTCCGAACGAGGCTTTTACATGACATTATAAATATTTAAATATATGATAAAATATATAAAATTCAAGTGTCTGTTTGTAATATTAAAATAACCGCTTATTCCGTATGTACCGGCACATACTCGTATACCAAAATAACATTTTGTAACAATAAGGAGTAACTTTATTTTATTTAAGAAAAATATAAATTAAGTTTTTAATAGATAATCAGGTAACACCACGGGGCGCAGCGAGTATACAAATAAACGGTTATAGGGTAATGGGTTCTCATCCGGTTTGTACAAATGAGTTTAGAGTTGTCATATTTGTGATATAATGGGCTCTTTCCAAGTAAACAAGAGATATTTACTTATATTGTCTATCTTGTCTTATATTGTGTATAACAAAATCGGATTTACTTTATAATTTAAAAATTAAAAAACGGTAAAAAATAACGGTAGATAAGCAGAGGTAAATAGTAGCAGAAAATTTCTTATCTGTTTACTTTCCTGTAAAAGGATATGACAGTGACAGAATCCTTTCAATAATTCTAATTTGATTTGCACCTCACCTTGTAAACATAATTTTCCTAAGATTGGTTTTCTTCTGATATCCATGTGAGTAAAGAAGAGTAAGATAGTAATAAACATTTAGAGAGTAAACCACTTCACCTTCTACAAAATATCGACGACGATAAGCAGAAATGTCATGTCTCAAAGGGTCGAAGCCGAAAAACTTTCAATAATTCAAAATTTTTCGAGTAGAAAAACTAAAAAAAAATTACATGCTGTATCTCTTTTTTTCGGAGTATGAAACGAGGTCTAAACCATTTTTTTACTAACGTTTTTTTACTAACTACACAGATTGGCCAGAGAAGCGTTGACAGCTTCACCGGATTGGGAGGTGGCATAGCTCTTAGGTCGCTTAGCCTGAACCTCTATTGCTAGTAACTCGACACAAGGATCCTCCCGTTGAGGGGTAACCTCGGCTTGGACGGTTACTATGTTACGCGTAAGCATTCCGATCCGAGAGGGCCGAACCACGACTCGGTCGGTTGCTATTTCACGGATAATCTAGGATCAATTCTATAGCAATAAGTTATTGAGGACAATTTTCTTTTACATTATCCTCGACTATTATATCTGTATATAACAAACTTTATTGATAACTGAATATTGCAGTATATTTTTCCCGTTCATGTGTATTACTCCTTGTTATATATCACTTAACCCCTAAGCTAGCATTAAAATGGTCATCTAAAAATCCTCCAATAACAGCGCGTGAAGTTTCCAATAAACTATTACTAAACAATACATAGTAGAGGAAGCACATCAATTTAACCATTAACTGGTAGCAACATTGTATCAGGTATGTTTATGCCACTAATGGCGGCCCGATCACGCTGTCATACTTTACGCTACCTCTGCGGGTATCGCGGTAGCGGCACGTTCTATCGCACAATTTAACAACGAGCCTTTGCTCGGTTCTCGCTTTCGGGATCATGCAGCGTGAAGCGCTTAGTTACGTTAATTGTTACTTGCGCTTTTGGCTTTTTTATTACATTGTGCATTGATTTTTTTGTGCTTTAGTTTTATTTTCGTATATATCCTATTGTGACTTACGTTTCGTATATTGTTGTAGCAGCAAGAGAGAGTAGTGCGCACATATTTTTCTTTATTGAATAATCTTATATAATATATATTATACATACATACATATACACCGCTGATATTAGAATGTGTTTGTTGTAACTGTATAGGTTATATACCTACTATACAATTATATACCTCAATAAAATATGGGCACATGTATTAAAAAAGAAGTTACAAAGAGACGATCACTCATTCCAATATTTGTTATACAAAACGGGCTCACCTTTGGTCTCCAAAAGGATTCCGTTACAAGAATCGATTATCGATCACGGCGAATGATTAATCTAATGGATATAATAATTCAAACGGCAGACCCACGGGGTACCAGCCCTCGCGTCATCCTGACACGCAATTTCTGACGCCGTGACAAATTATTGTGACAAAATATTTCAACAGTTGCATCAAGCGATCCCCATCAGCCCTCTAAACGATTGAATATCACGTGAACTTCTACAAACGTAAACATATATACCTTCTAACAATATAAACCTTATACCAGACGAATAAAGTTCAAAACAAACCAATATTCACTTGCATGTACATTTGCATGTTTGTCAAACCGCGTAACACAGGCCACCAATGACGAGGCGTTCTGAATTGAACTTTTCGAATTTGAATGAATGAATTTGCGTTCGGAAATAAAGGAACGACGTTTTGTGTCATGAATGGAGCGTTTGGGAGTGCAATTTGTCCAATGACTCGGCTCGAATTGACTTACTGTTTCTTTGATTACGGAGTATTGATGTAAAATCATCTGCCGACTAGCAACTCTATAATCAAACATTAAAATACGAATATCATATAGTTGTCTCTATGACATTTTTGTTTATATGATATTTATTTATTTACACTACATTAAAGTAAGGTTCAGAAAACGCACTTAATGGCTTTCTCTTCCAGCCAACCGCGGGTGAGAGAGAAATAGCTTTAGTTATTAAGGAAAAGAAAGATATACAACGAAATATTAAGGCAAATACATACATATGTTTTGTATCGAAATTATTGCACGTTTATATGCATAGTAATTGACTAGTACATTCACATGTTGGTGAAAGAATACGGCATACCCATAATAATAATCAAGGATTTCGTCATTGTTCTGTTGGAAAATGTAATAAAATATAGTTTCTAAAAATCATCTTGTTATGTCTGAATTTCTTTATATATCTCACTGAACTGATCATATTTAAATGTTGACTTCAATTTAAATCCATGACCAATCAGTCGAAACCGGCTGGGGTTTATCAAATAATTATGCTAAATTAAGTATATATATGATTTTATCTTTATAAAAAAGACTTATTTTAGAATCCATCGTCGCGTTATAAGTTATATTTTGTCCTTTAACACGTTACAATAAAATGGAGACGAACATAAATTGGCGAACATTTGACATGCATTGTGGGAACGTGTTCCAAGACCGACATTTCTTTTATCGTTACGATAATAAACGTTACCATCACCGGTATTATCATATCGTGATTTGTTGATGCGCTATGTTAATTTAACTTACAAGGCAATTTATTAACGTTATTTCCCTCTGATATTATTAATATACACAACGGTAAAGATCACTGGTTATTGTGAACTAGGTTTGCTTACCGACTAGTAGCGACATCTTTTGGGGATAGGAAGATTAAGGAACTTCTTAGGAATAATTATCACAGTAAAATGAATCTTTAAAAATTATTAGCGTTGTCACACCCTTCAACTATTTAAATATACGAGTGGTTATCGTCACACGTAATTCGCAGCTCGTAACTTATTATCGTAATCTATCAGTTATTATTTATCATAGTAACTATGATTATCGATCCCAAGCAGCCGTATAATGTCCGCGTGTATGTATAATATCAAACGCTTGGTAGGGTATGTAATATTGTGTTTATTGATTTAATGCATTTTGTATGCACAATTAAGAAATTCTGTACGCCTATATATAAACAATAAGTGTGGTAAATTTCACACACCACCATCCGCATTGCCCACATGTTATTATAATAATTAATTAGTAATAAAAATTAATATATTCGAATTAATTGTATTGCTAATATTAGTATTGATATTGTTGCTTCGCTCACAGTACTGGTAGCGTAACATTGTTAATTAAAATAATTTTAAATATAAATACAAATTACAGAGATGTGGAGCGCGGTCCGCCGGCTCTTGCTAGTGCGATCGGTCCGTTGAGTTACGAGCGACATAAATAATTGATGTACATTAGGCGACGCAGCGGCCGCGGCGCGAGGCGTGGCGCCGTCCGCCAATCGTTTGTAAGCGAGCCACGCGTGCGCCGCGTTGTTGCCGTGCCTACTGGCTTTTAGAACACGTTGAATCAAATACGGTACTCAATTTTGTAATAAATTAAAGACACCACTCAATCATCCCTGACATGTATGACACTACAGAATGTCTAACGCGAGACAAGAACGGTGACAACTGTTTCTGCAAATAAACAGCTGTGTAAATCGCAGCAGACACGACAGGCACACGTCTAGTTGGAACGAAGTACCTCACAGCAGGCTTGGAGAAAATAGGGGTATTGTAGAACTGAAAAAAATGTGAGACTAAATAACGTAAGTGCTATAATCGTGTACACGGCGGCTGATACCGTGACTATTATGCATGTAGTTCACTCTCTGATCACAAGACAAAGAACTTCTTGAATATATTCGTTTCAGATTCTATTCTTTAGAGAAATGCCGAGCATAGCTCTTTGCGTAGTATTGGGGTGTGAACCCGGATGCTGTACAAGATAACATTACGTAGGCATCCGATATTGTCTACTGAATAAATAAATACATAGCTATAGCTATAAGTAAACAGATTAATGTTAAATTTGGCGAATCCATCGCTGGCTGTCTAGGATCTCTTTTAACATAGTAAGGTGCGGCTCAGGAGCGATGACTGAGTTATACTCGTATTTTAATAAACATTATGAAAGGAATGATGTCACCGTTTACTACTATTCCCGTTATCAACTTCTAATGTAATAACAATAAATTATTAATTCTAAATTATTAAAACTAGTTTACGCCAGATGGGAGTTTTATTAGCTAGATTTGGAATTTCACACGATTGAAAGGTAACAGCAAGAAGAAACCTTTGTTTTTGGTATCTACAGGAAAATCTTCAAAAGATATTCCGCCTTCTGGGGTGGTACCCCGATAGTCATCCTCGGTGCTAGGTAAGGGGCTTCGATATCTCCAACGGAACGCACGAGTTCCTTACCGGCTTCCTAGCTATGCTAAGGCACTCTTGGCCACAGCGTGTTGCTTTCCTCCCAGGTCCACTTTTACGAAACAAAAGCTCTTATCGCGATCGTAAGCCCCTGTATCTGACGGCCTTTTAGTCGCCTTTTACGACAGGCCTACTTCTGTAAATTCAGGACAGAGCTGGGCAAACAGTAAACTAGCGCAATAGCTTGCAAGAGGTAACCCTGTCATACATGTACCTATGTAAAATGAATAAAAGAAATAGATAAAATAAGCAAGAAAACAGAATGAAAAAATCAAAAATAAACTAGATAATTAGAAAATAAGCAATAGATAACTTTATGTTAAAGATAAACTTTATAGAAGAAATTATGTAAAAGAAAAAATGTAATTTAATAAAACAGAAAGTAGAAAACATAAGTAACGATAAAAATAGTACACAAAAATTTAAGGATTGGAAGAAGAGGACTAGATTTAGATTAAGAATGAAAGACGAAGAAATAAAACAACAAATAGTGTGATAACGACCCTAACTATATACATGTCGGAGACAAGAAATACAAACCCTGCCACTCGACTACGTTTTCCTCTTGACTACTGTCCTCGGTAAATAACAGCATTAGTACTACGGCAGTCACACACCTATTGCGTCTTTACATGTACAGAAAACAATTCAACAAAAACCCATTTGAAATCAATTATTTTGTTGTTTGTTTTCCTTACGTTAGTATATCGCTTTTTAAATAGTACGGTACGGAGACAGGAAACAATGAAGGTCTAATGAAAGAATTCAAACTTCTTGCATAACCGTAGCCATTTACGGCGGTCATTAAGCCTAAACTTTGCACTTTACAGAGAAACTCACAAAGCATTAGCAACTTGTGCAAAATTTCTCTTCTCCGAATAGATCTGTTTTATGAGCGCTTTTGTTTCGGAACGCCCCGACGCCATTATGTCCGCCGCGTTTCATTTGCCGACAGAGTTTTTACTATCTTGTTAACTTTGCGCTCTTTAATATTCCGTTGCTCTAATTCTATCTGTAAGTACGCGGTGTGTGTACTTTAAGGGTACTTTCAAGAGAATTTGGTTAAGTTCTGATTGATTATATACCGTGATGTTCCTATGATAATGCGAATACATAAAGAGGGCGTTGGAGCGTAATCGCGTTTAACGTTTGATTCGATTTGGAATCGGTTTTTGTTTTTACTCTATATACTTGGTAATTATACTGTGATTAATGCGTGAGCGAGTGTGAATAAGTGAAAGTATGTTTTATATCACCAGTAAAGTAACAGGCTTACGTATAAACATGTTTCCTAAGGATTTGTTATCAACATTACAATCATTGTCTAACGAGCAGCTCTTTGGTCCATTAAAGTTACCTAAATTTATTTGTTTTACACAAGCATGTTCTTTTGTTTTTATTTGAATGGGTCTCTTTTTAGAATATGATAATTTCAGCGAACTTTTAAGCATTACTCAGTGTATTGTTTGAACGATATTAGCAAGTACATGACCCGGTTTATGGCCAATTATCTGATAAGAATTATATTGCATCGGCGCTCGTTTGATCTATTGTATTTGAAGTGAAACAAAAAACTTGCAAATTGTTATAATTTGCCAAGTTGTTGAAGTAAGAGCTTGAAATACAGTTGCTTGAAGTTACAACAATAATTAGACAAACAACTATGAACCAGCGCAAACCATTCATAAATACATGTAATTCAATATCATATGGATGGATATAACAATTTCTATATATATATATATATATATTTCATGCCTTTTAGAAACGTAACTCGAAGTTAATAAAATAAGAATAGAAACCTTTGTCCAGCGACGGCAAAAAAAGAAAAAAAAAACATTCCGTTAGCAGAAGCCAAGAACGGTTATTTTTAATATGGGCGAATCGATTTTGTTAATTCTTTTTTTATTTAAAAGCTGGTGCTTCCCGTGTGGTCCTATTTTTCCCAGTTCTGACAATGGTATCCATGAGAAAACCATGTAAGTGTCAAATTTGCTTTGACTATGTACGCCAGAAATGGACGAATAACTCAAAATTACGCCAACCGATTTAATGATGATTAATTTTTTATTGGAATGGACGTACTTTAAGGGTAGTTTGATGATAATTTGGTAATATTCCTTCTATTGTAAAATTCTTAGGATAAATCGAAAATCGTCGTGTAATAGCGATTAATATTTAATTTGATTTAAGGTCGTTTTTTGTTTTTACTCTTAAGTATACTTATTAGAAGAGCTAATATGATCGGTCGAGATAATAGTGATCAAATACTATTAGTTAATAGTCCCATAGCTACCAGACCTACATCACTTGAGCAAAGCATATTATAGATAATACGTAGAAAAAAGAGCCGGGGATCGAACTCTGATTGCTAGCGTACTAGCATCGCTCTTGCCTTATTAATGTGCATTTATGTATAGAGCCCACGCTGAAGGTCCAGCGATCATCGACACCGGACCAAATATGCAAAGAACCCTGTAGAATCTTCTAGTGACAAAAACCTTTAATTGTTTCAATGGTTACAAAGACCTGTGTCGTGACCACAAATGCTAATCCGTTTATTTATACTTTAGTTTAATATTACAGTAATTTAATAACTTTGAATGCCTATTTATGGACAATTTTATTTGAATCAATAAACGCAATCAGTTTAATGAAAATTCAATTTGATACTTTGTTGCCTCGCGACGTTTCTCTAGTTCTCGTGATTGAGTTATTTACGATAATAAACTGTGTTAACACTTTTTTTTGTACCGTAATTACATACAATGGATTATAACTGTTTGTAGAATATTTGTGCCCTCTATTTTTTTAGTTAAATGGCTTTAGTGTTGTTAATGAATTCGCTAACGTCAGGTTAATGATAGAAGGGTCAATTAGGATTATTAATAATTAAGTTGTGTTTATGTAACGTATTTGTTAAATAGTAGAGTAACTAAACGTTTGTAAACGGGTTGTAGCACTGAGTTGTTTTCAACCGACATCCACTGTTAGACATAAGCCTGCCCTTACGATTTCCAAAAGGACAGGTTGTAAGCGGCTTGCATCTAGCTGCGTCCTGTGGCCTTTATGAGGTTGTTAGACTTGGGTGTGGATGTCCTACGCTTGCTGTTCCGTGGTCTCCAATCGAGAATTTTCGGTCTCATCGACCATACACGCAATATGTCCGTTGCCACTTCAACTTGCTTTCACGGGCTATGTTGGATACTTTCGTCTACCGATCTACTCCTGGATTCCCGATACGGTCTCGTAAAGATACCCCTAGCAATGCTCTGTCATGGGTTAGGCCCCACAACAGCTTAGTAAAAATCGACCAGAGATGTGCAGTCTGTTTCTATGCTGCTAGGGTACAAATATGCCACACGAGTTTAACTGGTTTAGGAACCTTGATCGTATCTCAAAGCTTTTTTCCCCATTGCAATTAATTAAATTGCCATTGCCACAAAAAAACGCGAAACCAACTTATCAAAAATACTTTGAAAAACGAGGACAACAAGCACACAGACTGAGGTCTTGTCTGATGTGGGAGAAACTGTTAGAGAGGAATCACACACTACTACGATTCCACGTATCTCAAATCTTGCTCTCATCTCAAAGCAAAATCTTGCTCGACGGCTCATATCTTAAAACACTCGTATATCGAGGTACCACTGTACTTACATCAAATAGTGCGGCATTGCGCGGCGCCAGTGTCCCGCGATGTGCTCAGCGTGTCATGAATATTTCAAAGGCACATTAAGTCGTCAGCGGGACGCGAGGCGGTGCCTCACAACGGGCCACAATGGCTCCCGATTTGTATTGGAATACAATGTACTGGTGCGCGTACACTTCGCGAGAATCGAGAATGTTACCGTAGCTAAATACGCTTTGTTTTTTATTAATATCATTACGTCATTGACTAATGTGAAACGGTACAGAGCGATTATAAAGTTCAATGTATAGCATCAAGATAACGCCACCGACGCTATTTCATTTAGATTTTTTTGGGCGATTGAAGCAACTTCAATTCTTTAAACTCTTTGGAAGTACGTAAACCATTTCCGTGTTTGCAGGCCGTAAAGCAAGTAAGTGTGTCAGTCTTGGTACGAAGTTGTATTATATAAGATATTTAAGTAAGAAATTGAACATTTATTGTACTCACGTATTAATGATTTACTGAAGACTTTAGGAAATGAAAACACTAACACATAAACTTGCAATAAACAATTTTAGTTTACTTTAATATTGAACTCTGATAGTCTTTCTTAATATACCATTAATTACCTGCATTTGCTATAAAATAATCTAATATCGCATATTAGCAATAAAAGCTTTCGTACAATAATTATGTTTCTACTGTTCGAGGGCCACAGAGCAGAGAAAAGGGTAGAGGAAAGCTTATGCTCTGTAAAAGCTTGTCTACAGTCACAGCGAGGCCACTTGTCATGGGAAGTGGGCGAAATGATTCAGCATGTAACGATTGCCGCGTCTTAAGGTACCATTTCATTCGAATGTCTTTGCACTACTCATTTTTACTTAACTTTGTCTATTATCTTATCAATAAAAATCACCCTTAATGTTTAATATTTTTTAAACATTTCTAACTTTATACAAAAATCACAACAAAATGATGTAATCGATTTAATATCCTTAAACGAGTAATTCTTTCGTTTCGGGGGCGATAAATCGAATAATAGCTAGGAATTTTTTTAGATGTCGTTTTATCAGCGTTTACCATATTATTAGTTCAGTAAATGGCGTTGCTAAGCAAAAGTAAGTCAGAGAGTGTTTAGTTTGACGTTAGACCAAGAAAACCAATTGTTTACATGAATTATTGAAATACAAATGGTTGCTTAGTAATAAATCTTTAAAGTAGTCGATATTTACGTCAATAAACATAGCGTGCAGAGATAGGTCTTATTGGGATGCAACGGACAATGGCAGAACATACAGAAGAATTATATCACAAATTTTGAAACACAAAGTGCAGTCACTCGGTTGACACTAAGAATCACTATAAAAAAACATCCAGATCTTATCTCATAATTTATTTAATAAAAATCGAATTGACATTAAGGTACGACGTCAAGCGTATATGTAAAATGCAATCAATTTTCGTGTCATGGCTCATTCCAGTGCGTACGTTCCCGTTTATAGAAGAAAGAAACAACATTTCATATTAAAATAAATATCAAACTTCACATGACGACAGAAATCCATTCAGCAGTTATCAAAACCGTACACAGCCATTTGTATTGCAGAGCCCAATAGAGCAAGTTATTGTGTGTAATAGGAAGTTCAACAACGTCTTCATTAAGCGCCACTTTCATTTACCAATTTGTATCTGGACAGTGATCCGTATGCAAAAATATAAAAGACCGGCAAAGATTGATAGCCTCGACTTAATCAAGACTATTGATATATTTTTTTAATGAAACTCAACCTTAAGCGCGCATTGTGGCGTCGTTTAGTACAAACAATAGACGTATTATGTACAAAAAAGTCAGGTGATAGCACCTCGTATCATAATACCATTATAATAGGATATTGACCAATCATCGGGAATTTGATTTGTGTGTCAGAGATCGGGCCGGGCCGCATAGTAATCGAAAGAAGGCTCTAATCTAATCTATTATTTGAATAATATAATAGAAATATAAAGCGTAATGGTTTAGGTTGGAGAGAGGCTGCTAATTGTAAGGTCGTAGGTTCGAATCCGACATTCGACGTGAACCATCTTCTAACACAAGCCTTTTTAAGCTACTCGTAATAATTAAACTTTGTGTGCCCCAACAAAAAAGGTTGACAGTCTCTGGTATAGAGTTACTTGTTTATTACTTTAGCACCTCCTCTCTTAGAGCATTTGAAATTAAGATAAAAAATAAAACATTTAAATTCCGTCTCTATAAATAAATAAAAGTAATAAATTGACGCCGCCCGCTATTACTAGCGGCGTGCGCATGCGCAGCCTTTGACGTATGAATGCGCGCGCAACACTCATCCATATTGATCCGCCGGCCCCGAGCCGACTATGAAATATGGTGCCGGCACTGTCTGATCTGGATTGAGGACCTAATTTAAAGTTTAGTGCTGCATCTAATGCCTGTCGATGCCGGATAATTCTGACGGTGACAAGCTGCTTTTTTAACTTTCCCACATTTCCGACACGTGCTGGTTTATACACAAAAAAATACGCGACGTCACACGGTACGGCGTAATAAAAACATCCGTGTATGTACATACAGTAAGAGTCCTGGTAGCTCGGTGCCCGCGCATAGTACACTGCCAACTCGAGTTCGATCCACCGCTCGGTAGTGAACGAAAACATCGTTAGGAAATCTACGTGTTAGAATTTTTGTAAGACCCATGAAATATGCCAATCCGGACCCTCTGGTCCGCGTGGCGGACTATTCCCTTAAGCTCTCTTTACAGAGTAGTCCTGTGCGCAATAGTGGGACATATATTTATATATACATAAAGGCTGATACTTTTTTAATTTAAAAATAATATGCCGACGTTGCTTTTACGCATTGAGGGGAAATGAGGTGTTTAAATGGATGTCCCACTTGTAGTTTTTGTAGACTTCTGTCTAATGCATCCAAATATATTATACCAGGGAAGACTCCTTTCTTTAGATATGAATTACAAAGGTAATATTGTTTATAATCTAATGTATAATGTAAATGCGAAAGTTTGGATGTTGCTCAATCACGCCAGAACAGTTGAACGGATCTGGATGAAATTTGGACACAGAGATAGATTATAGTCTTGAATAGCACACACGCATATTTTTCTATTTAACCGACTTCAAAAAAGATTATTGATCAGGTACATACTGTAACTTATAATTAGGTAGACAGTTTTTTTGTAGTTACATTTTCAAGGACAACACAGTGGTGTGCAGCAAGTATATTATATTCAAGTTGTTTTAATGAATAAAGGCGAGCTACCGAGCATCGATCGCTGCACAACGGGCGAACTAACTTGGCCTTTGGTGAAACGACGTGCACATAGACGACCTTGTATCAGATTGTCTTGCCATCCCGCCCGACCTCCGCCGCATAATAGCGGATCATCAAATTCCTATTACGAGCATAAAATCGATGTAAGTGGGACAATTTAAGACGCAATGTTAAGTCTAATAGGGAGGCAGTTTAAAAATGCGACAGCACACGTGACCACAAAATATTTATTTGGTATGAGTCTAGATTTCGTGGGCTTTATAATTAAGTCTTTAATTAGAATAGAGGAATGACGATAGAGGGACGAAAATTTTAGACATAATAAGGTAGATCAGTCAGGTTGATATCACGGTAAAATATAAAGTCCAATGAAAGTATTTATAACCAATATTTGTGCTTTAATGTGTATTGTAGAAGTCGGACAGGCAGGTTTCCTTTTTGCAGACGATTAAAAAAGAGCAGCCATTGTCCCATTTAGTTTGGATCTACTACAGATAGGATTCATCCAAGTTAAGGATATAAATTAATAAGTAGTAATAAGTTATCTTTAAATATGGCTCAAAGAAGCAATGTTCCGGCATCTACACATTTAGCCTATCATTGAGTGTTTATTACCGAAGCGACGATTTAGTGGAAGCCCGTCCGGGATGAGGTGATGCAAAGTTCCATTACACGCTCCTTACTAAATACAGAGTGTTCTCAAATAGTAATTATTTTTTTTTGTGGGTAACAACTAAAAGTAAAGCGCAAACATTAATCATTTTTTGAAACCGGTACATAATTGTATAAGTACAAAATATACAAAAACATGTTTTAAGTTTCCAATAAATATAATTTTGAAGCGTCAATAGCCTAACGGTTTAGGGTACGGACTGCGAATCGTAAGGTCGTGGGTTCGAATCCACCATTCGACTATTGCCGTGAACCATGTCCTAGCACAAGCTTAAGCTTAGTTGGAATGGTCAACAAGATTGTTAGTAATATTTCTGAAAAAAAAAAATATTGCTAGCTTTCTTTTAAAAAAAAATATGCAATTACATTCAAAGAAAATTATCGATACCACGAAGTTATATTTCACAAAAGTTTGTATACTCCACTCTAGTGAAATATAGCTATGCTAAAATGACCCACATTTTCTTTTCTTGTTTAAAAACAGAAATAGGGGCACATTTGATACGTTAGTGCAAAGAATGGTTGTTGAATAATTAGATCAGATTATTTACATTATCTTTAGGGTAGTAGTGGTAGTAAACAAACAACAACAATGGCGAAATGCAAACACGCTGTATAACAGTACTGTTGTCACGGTAGCTGGGCACGGAAGTGTGGCAAGCGGACGGTCGCTACACCGTCCACCGTCCTCAAGGATGTACCGAAACTATGCCAATACGACCTTTCTACTCTGGTCTCGGTGCGATGTCATACTAATAATATAAGTATAAGTATTGGTACATTTTCAAGCTGCATATCACTCTCATATTTTTATTAATAACGCGAGCGATATTTCTTGTTTACAAATATTAGTAACATTATCACTATTCATTCCAACTAACCTTAACCATGTGCTAGGAGATGGTTCACGTCAATAGTCGAATGGTGGATTCATACCTACGATCTTACGTTTTATAAGCCGTATTAAGCCGTTTAGGGTACGGGCCCTAAACCATTAGGCTATTGACGTTTATCAAGTTTATTCATATAAGATACAAAATAAAATTACTTGCTGGAACATATAACCTTTAAGTAAGACTAATTAATCTCTTAAAACATGGTTTTTCGCTGCTCTTTTGAAGTCATCGGGCAAGACGATGTGAAGGAGTATAGCTTTTCGTTGTTAAATAAATACCAAAAAACGTATTCAAAATATGCCTTAGACTACACGACTGAAGTATAACTTCAGCAGCTCCGTCTATATGTATGTATAAGTATATACACGATTGTTAAAGAAAGAAAATGTGCGCGTGCACTGATCTCTTTTACTCCTACAATGTGATACGGACAATAGTAGCACTGTGTCTTAGATATACGAAACGTAACCCTCTTTCTCTTTCTATCATCTCCACTAACTTAACCCTTTCAACATCCCTTCTCCTCGGCTAATCACTTTTTTCGTAACGCATTCAACAGCTTACTACGAGCGTAAAGAAATTTTACTTCAAATAAAAAATAGAACGGGGTACGAGAATAGTTCATGTCATTACAGTAGGGTGAGCCTGGTGTCGACGACAGATACACTTTATTTAGTAATCATAGTAAATAATTACAAGTCATATCTGTTTATATATCACATATCTGGTCTACCGTCTACTGACCTAAAGCTAAAAGATCCAAGAAATGGTTCACGAGCTTCGCGTACAATGTCACAATCAATCGCCTCTTAATTCCGAATCAAAAATGACTATTACTTATTGAAACAGGTTAGGGTTACACAAGTCAGACTTTCTAGTTTCTAGTGCATCTCCGTCAACTGAATGTCTCGGCTCTATTGCGTTAGTAATAAAAGTCAAATTGCATTTGCACTCTTGATCGGGACCTTCATAAATATTCAATTTATTTCATACGAAATTCACTTTTGTCGTGGAGGATTTAGGTATAGATTGGCGTGAATGATGCCGTGCGAGCTTCTAAATGGTTTAAAGTGCACTTTCCGCGCGGGTCACGGGATGAGCTCAACCTTTCACGCGTGGTTCGTTCTAGAATGGGCGCGGCTTTCGCCATGCTTTACTGTTTCATTGTAAGATGAAAATGTGAGATTGTCTATGTTTATATACTTTATTACATTGCAAGTTTGTTTCCGGTTTCCGGTACAAGCCGGATACAATTTCAATAAGAACTGTCAGTAGCTCAAATATAATGCAAACAATTTTATAACCAGTCAGTTTCATTTAAAATTGTTAAAGTAAATCTGATCATGATCCAGTCTCGTTTCGTTAAATACGATAGCTCTCCGAATTTATAACGAAACGAGGTTTTGTAAGTAACTTTGTAACATTTATTAATAGAAATAAAAATTAAGACAAGTGGCCACTGTTACCGTTAATAATTTGATTCATTTTAACGGTCCAGCATGTACCTCTCTAGTTTCATCGGGGCCCACATCTCTACGAGCGATAGCTCGTTAGTCGGGTAACTTATTATCACTCTGATTTAACATGTACCCCATCAAACTTGATAATTTTCTTCTCTCGAATTCTTTCTTGCATGCGTTCTCCAAGCTATTTACATCACGCATCTATAATTATCTGTAATTAATGAAATGCATCTCTGGCTCCCAAGATACAAGGGCGGGCTCAGTTTCCAAGTCGTTTTCAACCGACTTCAAAAAAGGAGGATGTTCTCAATACTGTATGTTTTTTTATATTTGTTACCTCAAACTATCGACTGGCAGGATCAATTCTGTTTTGTTTGAAAGCTGGTGCTTCTCATATGTTCCTATTTCAATCTGATTCGTCCCATTATGATAATGGCATCCATGAGAAAACCATATTCGTAATATTCTTACGATAATTCGGAAATACAAAGACGTCGTTTGCGCAATAGCGTTAATATGGCATTCGATTTGAAGTCGGTTTTTGTTTTTGCTTGTAAATGTACTTGTGCAAATATTGCTGAACCGGCTACATACAGCTTACATATCCGGAAATATATGACCATTAGAGAACAGCCACACTGGCTAACATTTTGCGGATTTCATCTCCCGGTTCAGCGCATAGTTCGTATATTGTAATGTTGCGATGCAGTCGCTCAGCTGATTGTATGTTAATCTGCTCACTAGCGACCCCTGGCGGTTGCAGTGAGCAAAACGTGACATAGTTTTAGCGCTCCTCGGGTCGAACTCATTTGTTGAAATTTATCAGGGATTTTGACTTTTACGCTTTCGCCTTTTAAAAACTTCTTTTAAATTCAGCGATTGTTTATCTTAAATACGGGGAACCTACATGTGTTGGAATTTTTTCTAAGACAGGTGACGCTAATCCGCACTAGGGTTGCGTTGCGCACTACGCCCTTATCCTCTTTTTATAGATAAGGCCTGAACCCAACAGTGGGACATAGATATATATAAAGTGTATGTAACTTAACTAAACTAAGACTTTAACTTTATATAAACAAATTAATATCAAAACAATAATAATGAACCAATGTAATCATCCCACGATAAAATAAAATACAACACTTAATAAAGACTTTCGGTAGCTAAATTTGGCGCATTATTAAAAAGAATAAAATTGGAAACTCCATCGCTACGGACGACAATAAAACGTAATATATCGGACGATAAACACTCGTCCTTTAATAGTCCTCATACAATATGTTACTGGTGTGGGTCGTGAAATAATTGGTCGTAAGATTTACAATAACTACCCTCGAATGCAAGCGTGCAACGTGCGCCCGGACCCTGAATGCAAATATATTTCTATTTCAACGCGAACTTTCAACTTAACCGGTACGAACGTAATTAAGGTTGTCAAGCGAAAATATAACATCCTGCCCGGTGATTAAATTAAAGATCCACGGACAGACCGTTGAAATTAAATAAATCTTTAGTACATAAACGATACGGTTCGCAGAATATTTTTACACTACTTGGGCATCTGGTTAAATTGATTTTATGTTGTCAATCTTGATAACGTAACGATAACGAAGGCAATATTCATAATAAAGATAATTAGGGTTGTCAGAAGCACAGTATAATATTTTCAACTTACTTCAAAAAGGCGGAAGTTCAATTCGTCTGTATTTTTATATTTGTAACCTCATAATTTTGGACTGGATGAACCGATTTTGATGATATTTTTTGTTCGAAAGCTGATACTTCCCATGTGTCAAATTCTGACAAGCGCGCGACGAATAGATGTATAACTCAATATCACGCCAACCGATTTCGATCATTCATTTTTATTGAAAAGGATGTACTCCAGGGATAGTTTTGTGAGAGTTTCATTAGGTTCAGAAAAAAAATTGGTGAAAACAATGAAATGCCTCTCTCCTCCCAGCTAGGATTAAAAAGTTGTGAGAGCCTATTATATTATCAAGGCAGATAGTGATGAGGAGTGAGTAGCAATATATTAAATTTAAAAACAATGAAGCGAATTGCTTTTAAAGTAACTAATTAAAACAAAATTGAATCAGCCCAATACGTAAGTCCTAAAGTTTTAGTGTCGCAGTGGACTCTTGTAGGAGCGGATCCTTTTCAAGTGTAATGGGTAACTTAGGAAATTGTAATTTAGTGACAAGTATCGTCACTTTATAGCTACTAGAGCTGTGCAGGATGTAAGTTGAGAGCTACTGGATGGTAAAGCTAATGTCCACGTTAGCTTTACCTTCATTCTCACTTAAGACATTACAATTCACTTGCATGATAACAATATTAGAAATAAATTAATAAAATTGGAGTGTCGGTTTGTAATATTGAAAAAACCGCTTTTATCGATCTTAAATCGAGCAATTCTTATATATATATATATATTATATTCTGAATCTCGGAAACGGTTCCAATGATTTTCATGAAATTTTGTATGCAGATAATTTTTTTTAGAAAATATAATATAATATAATTAGTTCAGTAGATGGCGGTGCTAAGCAAAACTAAGTCGAAGAGTGTTAGGTTTGACGTTAGACCAAGAAAATAAATTGTTTATTATGACTCTCCTCTCTCCTCTCCATATATATAAAAAAGAAAGTGTGTGGGTATGTTCCGTATAGGCTCCGAAACGGTTGGACCGATTTCAATGAAACTGTTAGGGAATCTTCAGATTGATCTGGCGAGTAAAACTGTAAAGTTTGGTGGCGTTCAGAGCACTGACTTGTCAAATACAGCTTTTATGTACTGTGATGATATTCTATTGATTTGTAACCCAAATTTGTATTAACACATGTGTTGTGCATATTTATGTCATTATGAAGCATATTGAATACAATGAAGTATATTGAAGTATAATGAAGAATAATTAAGGATATTGAAGTATTCAAGGTAAATTATATCGCCGCGAATGTATCCGTTTACTGATGCTGCTGATATGTACATGGGTGTATGTTATATTCTCTTCACCCGCTCGAATTGAAGAGAATGAATATGGATAGAAATGAATAATTTAATATATTGTGGGAGTTACATTAAATATTTAATGGTGTAAGTTTATTGTTTAAATAAAATAGGGCGGGGTACGCTAGTCATTTACAAAAGACATGTATCATATTGTTGGTTGCTTGGTTAAATCAATAAAGTTGTCAATATTCACGTGAAAAAATTGTAAATAGCGTGCGTGTAATGTCTTATTAGATTGCAACGGACAACGGCAGAACATAATAATTAAAATAGAAATTTTGAAAGAAAAAGATGTTGGTGGTGGAAGTCACTCGATAAGGTTAAGAATCACTGTATAAGAAATAGGTACTATAATGTTATATATGCGTGTCCGTGTGGCGGACTATGCCCTTATACATGCCCTTTACAGAGACTGCATGTGCCCAGTATATTACATAGGATGTTATTACTACTAAATTAAACTTCTTTCGTCGTAGAAATTAAAATTAAATTAAGGGGTAATTAAAATTATTAATAATTAATCTTTTCTCAATAAGAATTGCTTGCGTCTCCGCTATCGCCTATGTTCTCGTACCATCTCAGTGGTTGGCGGACTAGTGTTAAAATTGAACATTTCGCCGACCAATAGCCGCTCGGTAATAGATTGTGCGCGTAATTGGATCTATAATGTCGTGTAAGAAGTTAAATCCGGTTGCGAACATGCCATGTTGTAAGTACACAAGTTCAAATCTAACACGTACAAGTAGTACGTTTACGAGGAAAAACAAAAACCGACTTAAAATCGAATCGTCGCCCGCTTAGTATTTCCTAATATTAAGGAATAGAATTAATCAGATCCTCACCAAACTTTCATCAAGCTTGAAGTACATCGTTTTCAATAAAAAAATAATCATCGAAATCGGTTTACGTGATATAGAGTTATTCGTCCATTTGTTGCGCACATATTTAATGTATATTTAAGACTTATATGCTTTTCTCCTGGATTTCATTGTCATAATTGGACTAAATGTTGGATCCCACGGGAAACAACAGTATTCAAATAATAAAAAAAAAACATCAAATTAGTGAACCTCCTCCTTTTTTGAATTCGGTTGAAAAGAGACGAGAATATAGACGCCAGAACTGTGTAATATAACTATGAAATATTATACTAAAAAAAGAGTGCGCCCGTGTAAAATTGTTTTATTTTTAATCCATCACTTTGAATTGATTAGTTTTTTTACTAGAGACCTTTTATTTGTGGTATGATAGTGCGAAAAGGCGCAGTTGTATATCTCTAAAAACGTTCATTAACAAAAGAGCAGTATCCGAACGTCTCTGCACTAATTCTTAATGTCCGTCACATTTCTTTTTATTTATTTCAAATTTCATCGCGATATTGTTAACTTTATTGCGATTACAATCTGGAGAATTCATTTTTGACATTTTTATTCGAATTTATGCGATTCCATGTGGTGTTGCCGAGTTAAATTTGTGCTGGTTAAATGTACATGTCACCTTTATGTCTGTGCAGTAGAGGTGATATTTTAATGCGATGGGTGTTTAACGATGCACGTGTTTAATTTGTGCCGGTGACGCCGTGTGACCGTTCTAAGATTTTATTATTTTAAAAATTGATATTTTATTTTAGAATCGGATTGCTAACGCGCGCAGCGGGCGGCTCCCTGTGCCCGATATAAACTAGGCCTTAGTTTCTAGAATTAGAATTTGTTTTTGCCTTTTCTCTCATTCCATTGAAGGGCTTCAAAGAATCGTGTAGTGTTGTTTTAGATTGTTTTGAATTTTTTTTAATCATCTTCGGAATTGCTTATTAATGAATTATTTCTTATATTATCGGTGACACAAAAACAAAGTTGTGTGTTATTATTTTTCCGGTCGATTCTGGAATTTTTGGTAAATTCATGCATGTTGCATTTGAATAATTTAGAAATAGTGGACTTTATTCTATATTTATTTAATATCGACCTTTTTAGCAATTTTTGAAATTTAAAGTGTACCAAAGTACCAAATCCCATCATTAATTAAGGTTTATACAATGGACGTCATACAACATAAAATAAAATCCTAATTTCAATTTAACATTTGATGTTAAACTGCCTTTTTGGAATTCTGTGATTATTGAAATTAAATAATAAATGAAGACTTCGATCACACGACGGCTCAAGACATTTTAATCAGAATATACGCGAAATATATTCAAATCATCACAATTTTCTGTTAGGGGACGAGACAGTTATTTACATCTGGTGAAAAGATTGACGTAGACATTTTATTGCCATGTTTTTTTGCTATGTTGCTCTTATGAACATGCAACAGTCCACAGCTGGACATAGCCCTCTCAAATAGAATGCCGCTGCGCACGACCCTCGGCCACTCTTATCCAGCTCCTACCAGCCGTCCTGCAAACATCTCCTCCCCTCTATAAAGATATAACACCTTAAAATGTGAAAAAAATGGAGTGTGCTTTAGACGACACGACAAGTAAAACATCTTCATATCAATCTATATGTTTGTATATTATATACCTAAAATAAATGATTGTTCACGAGAGATAGAAAATGCTCTCTCTTGCTTCTACAGTGTGATACAGAAAATATGCTTGCACTGTGTCTTACATATACGAAACGTAGCTGGCTATAGAGAAAAAATTATGTTCGCACCTTTCGCTGTACAATAATCTAGGAAACGTAACTCTCTTTCTATCTTCACTAACTTATATCTCCCTTTTAACTTCCATTCGCCTCGCCCGACCACACGTTTTCGTAACGCATTGACCAGCTTATTTACTTCAAAACAAATAAGATTTATGAAATACTTAAAAATAAATAGCAGAGTCCGTTTAAGTAACCGAATGCGGTTCTCGATGTGTAGCGACGACATCGGCGGTCGCCGGTCATCTCCGCTGTAATCAAATAATGTCCCATATTTATAGGCTGATCTGATCTTTACTGCAGTGCCCTATGCGTGTGCACATCCTATTAATATTTACCTACATCTACTTGTATTACCGTAGCATACATTTACGAGGAGTTTTAAAAGACCTCACGTATGTTAAATGTAAGTTCTGTATGGAGCGGCTAAGTACATCGCACTCCCGTACGTGGATCGCATGACCTAAGTCTCTGCGATCTTCTGGATCGTCTGGCAGACTTTACATGTTTTATATAATATTCATATATGTAAGTTTCCTCACGATATTTTTTTCTTCACCGCCGAGCGCATCGTAAATCAGCACATAAAATTGGTGCCGGCACCGGAAATTGTGGTTTTATAAGAGTTCGGTTAGTTTCTAATTAATCTTATATCGGAATATTCCTACGATGATTCGGAAATACAAAGAGGGCGTCCACGCGTAAAAGCATTTAACGTTTGATTCGATTTGAAGTCGGATTTTGGTTTTTACTCGTAAATTGTAAACTAAATATTTCCAAGATGCGCAAACATGTTGGGTATGCTGGGAATTGAATTGAAGAGCTCAGTGACGAGGAAGGCAGCTCCGCGCACCGTGCTGGCGGCTGTTAGTAACAAAGTAAGGAGCACTCGAAGCGGTGCACTCAACGTAATAGTCTCACACCCTAATGCAGTTCCACGTGAGGGCAGCGCCGCCCGAGAGCTGGGAAAGCCGCGCTTCCAGCTATTCGTGGGGTCCGTAATGGGCCACGTCTAATGCAGCGTATGGGAATCTTAACCAATGTAATTGAGACTTCTGGGACTACTTAGTCGTTATTGTTGACTTAAATAACTGTTCTTCGGTGTAGCGTTCGCAAAACATCTACGGTTTTAACATAAACGCGTCTACGTTAATCTGTGACAAGATACTGTCTGATATAAGATTAAAAATTATCGATTATTAGCAAACCTCTTTAATTAATTCCACATCCATACGTTAAACTTATAATAAGTTCCTTATTTAGCAAAGTTAAACCCTTTATAAATGTCCCACTGTTGGGCACAGGCCTTTTCTGTATAAAGAGTATTAGGTCATAGTCCGAGGCGCGGCTCTAATGCGGTTTGGCAGGTCACATGTTTTTCTAACACATATTTTCATGTGTCCCGTCTCTTATACATTATATACTTTTATATTTTGTGTAGGTTGCTCTTTTTCTTGTCTTTTAGCCGGTGTTATCTGTGCTTTCTTGAAACTTCAGGAAACTGCCACTTCCCAATCGCTATTATATAGTATTATAAGCTCTCATAAATACATATAATAATATACCCATCCAAAAAAAACACAATTGGTGGAGGTCATTGCAATGAGAAATACGACTCAAAGAGGAGGAGGAATCATTTCACATGATTGTTGAAAAAGTTTCAATATCGCTGTTCTGGTGACCCTACATCCGCCACGTTCGTGATCTCCGGCCGGCGGAGCGTTCACGAGCCGCACACGGTATGCTATCATATCAACGTATATCGTCGTCGCCCGATAGGAGGAATGCGCATCAACTCCAGCTATTTGCATATTAGAGCGATTTTATTACTTCAAACAAAGCTCGGACTATTCAATTAGATATTTAATCGCCCGTTTACTGATTATGTCGGTAGTAAAATCATATTTTGATGTTTTTAATTAAAATATGTCAAGGCGAGCGTTAACAGCGCCGCGGTAGCCCCAACTTATAAAATGCTAAGAAACTTTTATCAATTTTATTAGATTCTGTTTTAGTCAATATTACAGTAAGACATTACGTCGCTCTTAATAACAATTTTCGGAAGTAAGATAACATTGACACCAATAGTCTATGCCTATGATTCGTAAAGTATATAAGTAAATAAAAGTTTAAAACTTGCAGGGTAATTAAAAGACCGGATTTTGGACCTCTCGGTAGAATATTGTTATGAATATATTAATACAAGCAAAAACTCACACTAAACTGTCAACAACAACGAACAATTAATTTAAAATTTACACCATGTAACTGTTCATTTTTTGAAGTCGGTTAATTCAAGTAAATAGTAATAGATAGCCTAGACTAAAAACTATCTCTGTGCCAAATTTCATTCAGACCCATTCAGCCGTTCTGGTGTGATTGGGTAACTTCCATCCATCCAAACTTCAGTTTTACAACATTTATTTTATAAGTAGATACACTATACCGCAAGAATGCCATTTAGTTTACGTGTCCCGAACATATGTATGTGACCTTTTATCATATCTCGGACATCTTTGGTTGTTACTATTTCAACAATGTTGATGGGAAATATGCGAGATGTAATCTCTGCTAGATGACCACCCAACAGGTGATATTGTAGAACACACTGAAAACGTTGCAGACATAAATAGCCCTAAAGTGCGTAAACCTAGTGGCACCACGTGTCTTAAGAAACGCAGAGCGTCACACATCGTTTAAATCATACTGGGGTAGACAGAGATAACATCCTTTTTGAAATTAATGTGGGAGGTCTATGTCTAGCAATGGATGTTCTAAAGTTGAAATGACGATGATATAACAGTAATAAAAAACCAGTGTGTGCTCACTCCTCACTCTTGCTCCTACAGTAACATACGAAACGTAACTCTTTATATCTCCACTAACTTATATATCCCTCTCAACTTCGACTCGCCCGATCGTAATGCATTCACCAAGTCTAGCGCGAGTAAAGAAGTTTAAGTACAAAAATGTAACAAGACACAGACAAGAGACGGAAGATAGAAGATGATTGCTAAATTCCGTAATCGCCCACGTTGGGGGAAAGTTACATCGGCGTAGACCAAAATGACAAAGGGTTTCCTACCACTCTGATTTCTCATAATTCAGTAGTAAATACGCCTTTGTTATATAACAAAAACAAGAAACAGCAGACGTTGTTTTGGATTGAAATTGAGAAGCACGACTTCAACCGCGCCCTCCAGCTATAGTAAAAGGAGTTAATACTAACAAAACACTTACAATAGAATGTAGCAAATAATATCGAGTGTTATGACTAATGCAGCAGTGGCCGAAGTTCTCACGGCGCGCCGCCCACACGGAACACGAGCCCACTCCATACGTACCGTGAAGTTCTGGATTGCATTAAATAAACTTTCTTATTATTTCTGCATTGTTTTATTTAATAGATTCACAGTCATGTCATCTATTTACTTAATAAATAATAAAGCCCCGATATGTTTTGTATATATGATATGATATGATAAGAATAAAATGTACACGGGTGTAGGTAATGATCTTCACCCGCTCTAGAAGAGAATAGAAGAGAATGAGTATAGAGAGTAATGATTAATTTAATATATTGTGAAAGTTAAATTAAATATTTAATTATGTAAGTTTATTGTTTAAATAAAATAAAGCGAAATCTGGTATGCTAGTCTTTAATAAAAAATAACTGCACGCCATTGAACCAGAAGGGAAGACAGAGACCTCTCGCGATTCTTCCGGACCCAGGCTTTGTTGTTCATCGTCCCATACCTAAAACAGCATTCGTTGCTTAATCGTAGAAACATCGAAATACGAAACTTAAAATACTTCATTTTTAGTTTTTACAATAAACATGTAAAACTAATCTTGGGTGGTCGGGCTTTGATAAGTTAAACAGATAATATGATTTCGTGTACAGATTATAAATATTCGGTCAATTTATATGCGTATGAATATATTAATATCAATTAATTATAGTTTAATGTTTCAATATAGTAGTGTTCTTTATACACCTGTGGCTGTACGCGACAGGTGCCTCCTACACAAGACATTTTTTAAATCTTTTTAGGTTACGTTGTTTTCTTCAATGTTCATAATAATTTTATTCTTTTATGTATAACTAGTTGCGCTCCGCGGTTTCACCCGCGACTAAAAACTACTTATTTAATGTTTTTTAAAATAAAATAAAGTTACTCCCATATTATATATATCATCATACATGTATCATAGCTGTCTGCAAGTGAAAGTCCCGTCATATATCGGTCCAGTAGTTCCAGAGATTAGCCGAAACAAACAGAGAGACAGACAAAATTAAAATTGTAAAAATAATATTTTGGTAGATATACTGTACTATTGTAATACATTCATTTGTATGTAGTAACAACAAAAACCGACTTCAAATAGAATAGGAATATTACGAAACTGAATTAATCAGAATCTAACCAAGCTATCATATTAAACTACCATCGAAGTGCATCCTCTCCAATAAAAAATGTATCATCGAAATCGTTCGGCGTGATATTGAGTTATTCTTCCATTTGTCGCGCACATACTTAATGCAAATTTAAGACTTATTTGGTTTCCTCGTGGATGCTATTATCGGAATTAGACTGAATTGGACCACACGGGGAGTACCAGCTTTCAAATGAAAGAAAGAATAATTAAAATAGGTTCACCTAATCCAAAGTTTACTCCATAACTAACTACTAAGTGATGATCCCCGTCAAGGTCGTCCAAAAACTGCAGTCAAACGTTGATGCTGTGCGTAAGCTGATTGAGGAAGATCGACATGTGACATACCGCGAAATTGAGGCAACTTTAGACATTGGCATGAGTCAAATACAAATATGTATCTTGCATGAACAAAATTAGGTGTAAAAAAGTTGGTTTACCAATGGATAGCGCATTCGCTCTGTGAAGAGCAAAAATCGGCTCGCGTTACTTGGTGAGACAGAACTCTCGAAAGATTCCACGCAGGATCCTCAAATGCTGTATACAACATCATATCAGGTGACGAATCCTGGATATACGCGTACGAACCCGAAACAAAAAACCAGTCACGAGTTTGGGTGTTCGAAAATGAGTTAAACCCAACAAAAATTGGACGCCTACAAAACGGCCATTTTGGAGACCGAAACTTCCGAATGGAATGGTTGATTCAAAGTTGGTTCCATCGTATGAAAAAATGTGTCAAATTTCGGGGAGATTACTTCGAAAAGCAATGAATACATTTTTAAATAGTAATGATGTGTCACTTCCTTGATTCCCGAAATTTTCAGTGCCGCCCTCGTAAAAGCATTTAGCAACGAGGATAGGATATTAATCTAATTACCTTTAAATTATTAGCCAATACTGAATGCAGGGTAGATATATACAGATATCCTACATTAATTATTATAGCGTTGGCAATATAGTTATTGATATTTCATATTATACGTATCATTATTCGCGCATTGTGAAATATTACCTTTCTTTCGTAATAATTTTGAGCGTAACTAATTGTAGATAATATTATCTTTGTATGATATCTCGCAAATTGATGTTTATGCCCTTAACTATAGCATGTATAAAAGACCAACAGATACATTCAGAAATTAAGCTATTTATGAGGTGCAATATAACATTTTGCGGAGTCCCAAGCTATCTGCTCGATTTGTCTACTGTCTCGTTCGCGCTTGCGAATATGCGTATGTTAGCGATCCCTCTTAATTGAGTTTTGTGTTGTCATTTTTGTAAATTGACCTCTGATCCTGAAATATAGAGATTATGTTGCAAATTAATCGTAAGGTGAGATCTTTCAAGCTGTCTTCATTAATAACATACCCAAGATAGTGTATGTGTATCCCACTATATTGTACTGCAACTAAATGACCGGATTTTGCTCGATATTTCATGTTTTGTAAATTGTGTTTTTTGGAAATTATATTTACGAATTACAAAGTGATGAAACATGAATAATATTTTTTGCTATTACCGACATAATAATAAAATAATATCATATATTTATTTTTTAAAAAAATCACAAGATCAATTATTTTAACATCTGCTTAATTCTCCGTCCAACGTCAAACTAAACATAATGGCATAATGTTTGTTGCTTAGTAGTTTAGCTAGTATTTATATACTATATAAACAAGAATTACTGGTGTAAGGGCATTAGATTTCTTTACAGTCTGATTTATTTTCCCAAACATGAAAATTGTTTTCAAATATACCATTCTATCTACAGATATACGAGTAGATGGATAGTGACATACGATTTTTTAAGATGTTTAAGAAAAATATAATTTAAGTAAATTTAGAACTAAACTTAAAAGCTGACCAATTATGTTATTAGTTACAAATAAAGGGCACTAATGGCGACACAAAAGTCGTTCTCCATTCACTTTAATACACCTTTATCCCTTTCATTTAGATTGGAGGGCAATAAAAAGTCGGACGTTGAAACTTAGACGGCCGCGGGGCGGGTTTAAGCTAACTTGTAATTAAAATATTTTAATCGAGGATAATCGAGTACAAACAGTCACATTATGGCGTGGCGTACGTAGATATAAAAAATATCAAGATATGTATATATATCTAAATATTATAATAATAAGTTAGCAAAACTATATACGTCTTATTAATTATATAAATCTAGTCTGATCATTATTTTACGGTGAGTACTAGCTAATGTCTCAATTATTAATTTTTCAACCGAGTTCAAAAAAGAAGTAAGTTCTCAATTCGTGTGTTTTTTATGTTTGTTATCTATAGTGCTCATAACTTTGGACTGGGTGAACCGATTTTGGTGATTCACTTTTTGTTTGAAAGCTGGTGCTTCCAGTGTGGTCCAATTCTGACAATAGTATTCATAATAATTAAAATATTTATAATTATAAATTTAATAATTAAAATATTAATAAATACAAATTAATTTATAATAAATAATGATAATTATAGAGAAAACCATTAAAGTCTTAAATTAGATTTAAGTATGTGCGCGACAAATGGATGAATAACACAATATCACGCCAACCGATTTCGATGATTCATTTATTATTGGAAAGTTTGTAAATCAAGGATAGTTTGATGAGAGTTTGGTTAGATTCAGATTAATTCAGTTTCGTAATATTCCTTTTCGATTTGAAGTCGGTTTTTACTCGTTATATTGTTATAGCCAAAGATTGTTGTTAGCTTAAAGTCATTTACAAAATCACTGGATTGATGTCCCTTAGGGATAAGTCAATCGGTACATTCGCGGAATTCTATTGTTGACAGTAATACCGCTTTAAGCGTTTTGTCCTGCGGAAGGTGGTAAAGCAGAAACTTCAGGATTCTCTTATAATTAAGAATCTGGGATACCCTTGTTAATGCATCACGACGTTCCACTGACAGAACTTCGGTCTTACCGTGGAAAGTTTTACAAGTCAACTCAAAGTAATAACTTATCATTTATTGATAATTTATTATTATAATATTGATAAAACTATAAATTATAGCGATAAGTTTTCAAAGAATGCGAACCTTATTGCAGTCTTTTGAAATCGCCGATTTCTTAATAGAATACCGTATTGTTTGTTCGTTTTAAGCAAAATTAGTATGGACGTCATACGCC
Organism: Meandrusa payeni; assembly: GCA_029286785.1. Classification (NCBI taxonomy): domain Eukaryota; kingdom Metazoa; phylum Arthropoda; class Insecta; order Lepidoptera; family Papilionidae; genus Meandrusa; species Meandrusa payeni. The sequence continues at coordinate 658,367 of JAGSMX010000039.1, forward strand.
TGTGTGTTGACACACAAACAAATAAATCAGCTACGTCACTTAAAAAGAGAACCACGTTTTTAATTAGCATAATACCGCGCTCAGGCCACTTCCATCTGCTGTTGAGGAAAAGAGTTTTATTTGTGGTACAGATATTAAGTGACGATTAGCCGCGGCAATGTCAATTGTGTGCAATTATATCTTGACTGTAGTCTTATAATTATTTAATTACCGGAGTAAATAATACATGTTCGATTTAAAAATCGTTTTTTCTTTAGATCACAAGACCGGAATTTACGCGCCAAAACAACCGGACGTCACCGGACTATAAATTAAGCATACCATATTCTTTTACTATTTGGTTTATGATCGTCAAAGTGTTTTAGTGTACATGAGCTTTAAATGGCCATGTTGAAAGATTTATCGCCATATAAACAACATACGCTATTACGTTTAATTGGGAAATAGACAATTTTATTGATCGAACACCATATAGTCGGACATCAAATCGAGAAACGGATGACGTAACGGGAAACGTTTCGGAACGTGTCGACTGCGCTTCACACCTCGTTCGATTGCAATCAAGCGATATCGATTTCCGAACTTTATGCCAGACAATCGTAAAAAAAGTATTGCTTCAAATACCCGTGAGGAATGTTCGTAAGAAAAAACGAGAAGAGTAAAGAGGAGCGCGTTCCGAACAGAAAACAATTGTTATAATTTCACTGAGGTGTTGGAGAGCCGGGGCATGGCATGCGAGTGACCCCGGGTCAGTCCAGGCTCGCCCGAGTCACACCCATAATAAAAAAAGCATAAATTATACGCTGCTGTCTTTAAATAAATATAAAATTAAGCCGCTACTTACTATTATGAAATGTTCAATGAAAGTAAATGGTCCATACCTCTAAATGAAGACATCATTATAAACTGGACAAGACGTACCTGAAAAGAAAAAATAAACAATTTAATTTAATATGTTCTACATTTCTATAAGGATTTCATATAATCCACATGATTATACATATATTAATTTGAAATTATTTTATATTAAAATAGAATTTGTTTGATTGTGTAAGTTTTTAATTTTGGTTATTTAAATAAGAATATTATCATATTGAACACTTTCTTCGGCTTTAAAAAAGTAAGTGGAAATCTTGTGATAATGCAGTATTAGTATAATCCCCACGAACCGTTATTTCTATTCTATAAGTCACAATGAAATCTCCCTTGTCGTCAACCTACCCCGTAGTTTTAAGAAGTAGAAAGTTAGAAGTTAATTTATTGCCCTTCAAAACAGTGGTTTTAATTCATTTTGTTCTCTTATAGGTTCCCAGTAAACGAAGGATTATATCAAGAAAAAAAGATAAAGAGTATTATACCAAAAAGTTTTAACATGTGGCAGATCTTACGTTTTACTTTTTAATCTGTTGACCATTATAGGGCATTAAGAAGCTATGTTTTATTTGTATTATACCAGTATAGCGATTATTGTAATTACAAAGAACTGATCGAGACAATTACAATCAATTATGAACCATTCTCAAATTTGTTCTGATTCCATATGTTTTTTTTAAATAACGATCCTTGATCTCAATAAAAAAAAGATAAAAATCGCACAAAAAACCCGTTCCCCGGGTCAACATCGTCAACTGATGATGAAAGGTCACTTTCGAGATTACCATTAAATAAAAACAACATTTGTTTTTTTAAACATCAATATGACAAAAGTAAACAATGCCTGCTATCGTGAACAAAATGTATTTATAAATATATGTTTAAATGTACACTTTAACGTTTGCCGTGTAACATTTGCCTGGATTGGAAGTTGGTTTTTATTTTTAACCGACTTCAAAAAAGGAGGTGGTTCAATTCGACTATTTATTTTTTATGTTTCTTAATTCAGAACTTTCGACTATCAGGGTAATTCGATTATGATACATTTTTTTATTTGAACGCTGGTGCTTCATGTGTGGTCCCAATTTGGTCTCGTTCTGATAATGGCATCCATAAGACAACTATATAAATGTTAAAAGCGACCGTCCGCACGGTGTAGCCTTTAATTTTAAATCCATCAATGAGTTCTTCAAAGCCGATGTAGCTTTTCAACATCAACATCAAACTAGCATCATACAGGTTACTCTAGGAAATACTAATTCAGCCCTGTAGTTCTGGGATCTCAAGAATAAGACTACGGTATCCCCTGCCTGTCGTACAAGGCGACTAAAACGGGCCTCGGGTTCACTGGGCGACAATGGCCTGAGTCGTCCACCAAAGTGGACCCGGGAAGAAGGCGACATCGGCTGGCCCGTGTCGCCTTGCGCTGCTAGGGCACAGGGGGGGAGGGAGTAACCTCCCCGGGACGTGCTCTCCTTGAGCACAGTGCAGAGGGGCTCCGGTGCGTTCCACTGGAGATCCCGGAGCCCCTCATCATGCACCGAGGAAAGGGCGTTCTGGGGGGAAGGCGGCGTATCTTTCTGAAGATTTCCTCCCCGTCAACAAAAAAAAAAGGAAATACTAATTAATACTCTTTAATAATGCTTTTGCTACTTTGTGTTTAGAACCAAAGTGTGCCATCGATTCTAGATACAACATTTACTTCCGTGTCAGATCAGTGTGGCAAACATGGCGCTGAAGTCCAAACGTTGGGGCAGCAGTGATGGCCATACCTACTCGTGTTTATCTTAAAACAGGAATATCTAATCCCGAACAGAACACGGCAAACATTGGCTCAAACACTGGCCCGGACACCCACACGCGTCTATTACCGAGGCTCTAACAGCTTAAGTGCTGTGTTAATACTCGTCCACAATGCGCCGGCGCATTGAATACGGTTAGCACAAAAATCATCGCACAAAGGACGTTTTTGAGTTATGGCCCCGTTAAAAGGGCGGACGTGTGGTGGCATGTTGCCGTGGTAATGGGTGGTACACGGGGAAAACTGTTTGCTATTGTGGATGTACAAGTTTACTTTGATTTGTTGGACAAACGCACTATGAAAAGTTTTCATTTTTGTACTTACACTAAAATGAATTGCTCGATTTAGCTCGTATTCAAGATATTTAATTTTCATAAGCAAAATCGTCGGCTTACATTTATGCCACCGAAGTTTTTTTTTCCCTTGTTAGTATTTTTAAGAAAATGTCAATATAGTAATGGTTTAGGGTACGGTCTGTGAATCATCTCCTAGCACAAGCGTAAGTTTAGTTGGAATGTTAGTAATATGGTTACTGATGTGACAACTAAAGAGTCGATCAAAAATTTAGCGTTGAAAACGAAAATGTTGATAACGTTGCTACTAATGTTTGGGCGAAAATTTCTAGCTTATTCCATAATTGAACATAAAAATATAATGAAAAACATAAAAATATGGTAATCGTAAACTTTGATATCTCCACTACTAGTATTGACGACTCTCATCAAACACATTTTAAATTTAAAGTTATTAACTCGATAAGAAACCGCCGCCATTTCCGCGTCCTGATGGGTCGTTCAGAGTATATCAATGTTGCATAGACATCGTTTAAAGTGAAACATCAACTACTATTACTACTGATATATTGGCTCACAAACTCTTTAATAATCGCTTTTTTTTCATGTTGAAGGTGTTTTTATGGCACCTTTTCAACCGACTTCAAAGTAGAAGGAGGTTCTCAATTCGTCTGTATGGTTTTTTTACATTTGTCATATCATAACTTTCGCCTGGGCGAACTGATTTCAATGATTCTTTTTTTAATTTGACAGCTGGTATTCCCCGTGTGTAAATTCATCCAGTTCGGAATAAAGCATCTATAAGAAAATTATGTAAGTCGTACAATTGTATTAAGCGTGTGCGCGACAAATGAACAACTCAATATTACGCCAAACTATTTCGATGATTCATTTTTTTTATTGGAAAGGATGTATTTCAAGGGAAGTTTAATAAGAGTTAGGTTCTTAATAATTATATTTCGTAATATCCCTATTCGATTTGAAATCGTTTTTGTGTTTACTCGTAACTATACTTATTATGTAGTAATATAGTTTAAGGTTAGCTTTTATAGTTTGTTATAATGATTTGACCCCCTGCTCTACCCTACCAACCATATAGGTTAATTGGTCACTCCGGCAATACTTAAACCTTACCAATAGACAAGGCTTGCTTGCCGCTAAGTAATGAAACTTGGTCCTCATTAACGCTAGCCGATAAGTCATAATCGACAGTACGCCACCACATCTGGAGACGTTAACTGGTACCGAATTATTATTTAGAACTAGTATCTCAGCAAACACGTCGTGGTACAAAACGAGCGATAACGATCTCGCAAACAACGCGGCGAAAGTCGGCGAGTTTCTAAATTAGCAGGTCCAGATGAGGCACGGGATTGATAGCAGACGAATTAGCGGCTTTTGTTGGTCGCCACACGCCACACTACGCCGCTCGGGTGACCATCGTTTGCTTAACTTCAGGAATAGTAATAGTTATTACGATATCGAGAACAATTGCATTATCTATTTAATTTATTATTTGCACAAAATAAATGTGTACAAAACGCGGACTTAATGCAAAAGGCCTTCTTTGTCAGTCCATAATAATAAATAGATACATAAATAACTGCATAGATCTAGAAATACTGCGTATGGCCAGAAACTGGAGAATTTAAAGCTATTCCTTGTTTACTTAAAAATGCCAGAGTGAGCGTATGAATGTAGATTTAGTTGCAGCTGTACGTACATTTGGTGGCAGCGCTTTACAGAGCCTTATTGCGTTGAAGATAAAAGAATTGTATAAGAAATCTGTGCGACAGGGAGGAATATGAAGAGTATTACTATCAGTTTTATGATTGAATTATTAATGAATTTTATTATCGGGTGAGCTACTTGTTTCTCCAAATAAGTTGATGCCAGTTCTTGTACCCTAATTAGCCGTATTTTAAAGAAGCAAGAAAGAATCTGGCACACGAGATTCTTTCTTAGAGAAATATATCTGACAGGTGACCTCTGACCGTTGTTTTACGACAACTCGGTGGTAGCATTAGGTTTTTTTAATAAAAATATAAATTCTTTAAATTAAAATTGAGATGCTTTTTAATTTGAACTGGATTTTATTACCGAATTTGTATTTTATGTTATTCAGATCTTTAATCAGACGTTTTAATCTTTATTAAAGTTTATAATGCCATTTAGATTTTATATTATTTTAATGACATTTATATTGATCATATCCGCTTAATTAAAAAATGAAATGATGATATATATTTAAACTTTGATGAAATATGATAATTTGATACAATAAGTTAATTTAATAAAGTTTGATTGTCAAGAGTATTCTGTTATACTTCGAGGGAGAATAAAAAATTGTAAGCCGCTAACAAATTTTGTTATTTTTAAAAACTATGAGTAGAATATGAATATATTAACATTTTTTTTATTACAATTTTCAGATTGATTTTAATAAATACATCGTGTCGCCACCAACGGAAAAATTGATACAATGATAGGAATTGACGAAAGTTATTACACTATACATACAAATACACATTTACATATAAAACTGATTGTTTGGTTTTATATATAAATACGCGAACCTGATTGATTGTTTTCATTATCATCACTTAATCACTGCAAACAAGCAAACATTTAAAATTTAGTATCATCTAAAAATTTTATATCCTTTCGTTGGAAGAGTACGATAAACATAAATATATAGTTTATAATAAACTATAAATGGGTATTTTGTGTAAATATGTAAACAAAACTATTTATATATAATATATATATATATATATTATAATAAAAGGATATTGCGAAACTATCCCGAACGTCAGAGATGCGCGGTTACCCTACACTGCTACACCATTTAGCGCTACACATTACCCGTGCAAGCGTTTCCGGATCGATTGTGTTAACACCCACTTTTACGCGGGCGATCTACGAAAGTGACCGGCGTGACCGACGCGACTCATATTCGCCTGTTGATTCTGACATTTATCGAAGTTATTTTGTTTTCTTTGACATAACTTTCACTTATAGTTAACGTTACTGATAGTAAAAGTATAAAAGTGATTTTTAACTTAAATTCTTCTGTACAGAAAAGAGAAAAAATTAGAAGTATACCTCCATTTTATGAAGTTTATCATTTATAAAGAAAGTTAAGCGCGTTAAGATTGCTTATTTAGTTGTGATAAAATATGAATGACAAGCTTGTTGAAATTAGTGGTGGTGGAAAATTTATGAATTTTTTTGTTTTATTGGAAAATATAAATAATTTATACACAAAAATTAAAATAATAATTATTATCAAAAGTCCTTACACCGAAATCCATTTACGATTTAAAATCTGTTTATTATTGTCTTTTTATAAATTTATTATTCTGTGATCATTATGGGATATCTACAAAGTATTTCAAATAAATATTACCAGAAATTTATAAATATTTAATGTCAATTAATTTACTTCAAATATCGTTAATCCCATTAAACTACTAATTTGAACATAAAAACAGTTTTAATATTATCTTCCCGCTCTGTCTAACAGTAAGAAAATGTTAGAGACATAATCATGCCCGGAACAAAATAAAATTGGTGGGGGCGACAGGTCAAAAGAACCGAAGCAATAAAAAAGTATCTTCGATCGACAAGTGTGATAGTGAGCTCGGATTTCACACAGACTAAAAAGGTTATTGTTTTAAAGATAAATGCGCGGCGATAAGGCACTCGCGGCAATTCGCGGATCGTTTATGGTTATGTAAATATGTGTTTTATTACATAATTTTTAGGTTTCAATATTAAACGGAAAAGGTCATCGTTGATGCAGACCGTATTACAGAGAGTAAGGTCAGCAGACATATTGTTTCGTTTTTCGTAATTACGCGTTCAAATGTTAAGTGTCTGGGCTTCGTAATTGGTAATTATGAAGTGGGAATCGTTTGTTAATCATATCGTGTTGTATAAGCAGAACAACACAAAGACAGACACAGTGTAACGACGAGTCCACGCGTGACTACTGAGACGATCGCAACCAATGCCACTGTTTGCGACTGTCTAAGCCAATTGTATACAAGATGAAAATACAATGGCATTAATAAATATGTAACTTTCTTCCACGCATTGTTAACTGGTAGAATCAACTGTCACCAGAGACGTCTCCGATCCTATACGATTTGGGGACCTTTAAGAAACGAGCCTACTTCTATCTTAAAGACCGGCAACGCACCTGCAGCTTCTCCGGTGCTATGGATGTTCTTGGGCGACATGATCACTTAAGAACAGGTGAGCCGTAAGCTCGTTTGCCTCTTTTCCTATAAAAACACACAAATGTACACATACACTCACAGACAGTAATGCACATGATATAATTTTTATCTGCAATTGATGTGTTTAATTTTTTTTATTGTTTTTTAAATGCACATGCTCTTAGTTAACATTGGAAATAAAAAAATATAATGTATATTTATAATGTAAATCTATACATCTTGATCTTGAATTACGAAATAGAATTAATCAGAACCTAATCAGACTCTCATTAAACTACCGTTTAAGTACACCCTTCCAATAAAGAATGAATAATCGAAATCGGTTGATCTGATATTGACTTATTCGCACATTTATCGCGCACATACTTAATGCAAAATTAACACTTATATGGTTTTCTATGAATACCATTCATACTCAGAATTGGACCACATAGGAAGCATCAATTTCAAATAAAAAAGAATCATCAAAATCCCTGCACCCAGTCCAAAGTTATGAGGTAAATAACATATAGACGAATTGATATCCGCCTTTCTTGAAGTCGGTTGAAAATATGGCGGTGGCTCGTTTAACCTAACGCGGCTTCATGTTTAATACATTCGGGATTTAATTGGTTTCCAGATTTGATGGCGGTTGAGAAAATCTGTTCCTTAGGTGTCTTCTTCTTCGTTGATATCACACTTGACAGAGAGGACGTAGTCATCACTTCGGGTGTCTGTGGCATGTTTGTATGTCTTTGCAGATGTCATGCGTAGCGCTAACTACTGAGTATCGTCACGAGTTAATCACTTGTCCCATCTCTTGTAACAAGACAATTGAGAAATGAGTGTATTCATCAGCCTCCGATCAATCATTAATAGTTTGAGAACATGCGAAACTAAAAAGTCAAAACATTTATCACAATTTGACCCTTCACTGGCCGCATGAAGATATCGGAGCGAGATCGCGTGTACGCAGAGAATAAAAGTTGACGCGTGAAATTAGAATTTAAATCATAATCAAATTAAAGGTAATTTATATCGTGTGTGGCGTAACTTGTGTGTTTTGTTGATTGCTATACGATTGATAAAAGTGTTTAATTGTTGGAGGCCTTTGTTTAAAAATGTCACGGTTGGTGCAGTGTTTTTAACAACTGTTTCCAGATAGTAAATACCACTCTTGAATAGTCCCACGGATTAGATCCCAATTTAGGTTACTTACAGAGGCAAGACATAACAGCACAGCAATGAGGACACCCCAATCTCTCTCTGTTCTGTTGCCAGTTATAAATACTAGTTCTCTTCTACTTAATCCCACCAGGGTTTGTGGTTATCTAGATAAGTATATTCTAGCAGCGGTAGACTGTTTCTAAGGCCCCAACCCTTAAATGTTAGGAGCGTTGCTAGAGTTTCTTCGGTCACTTCTTCCAACGCCAAGTTATTTCAGCCTTAGAATGTCCCTTAGATTATGCGTCAAAGAGCAACCGACGGGGCCGTAGTTCGACCCTCTCGGACGCCCTCGAATCGGAATGCTTATGTGTAACATAATAACCGTCCAAAGCAAGGTGGTTACCAACACCCCTCACCGGAGCGAGCCTTGTTACTAGCTAATAGTGGTTCAGGCTAAGAACTAACAACGAACTAAGTGCTATGCCACCTCGCAATCCAAATTCAGTAAGCTTCTCCAGCCAACCTGTGTAGTCCGTCTCAAAAAAAAGTTGTCAAGACGTTAGACTTACGTCGTCGAAAACGCAAAAGTGAGAGCTGTCTTTGTCTATCTCCTCGGGCTTAAACCCTATACATTCCATTCTAAAGGTAGGAAAACTCGAGGTCCCAAGTGCGGGACCGCTTATGGTCTGTATATTGGAGCATCTTGCAGGCACGGACAAATCAATATACACCTTTTAATACAAACTTAACATTTCAATCGCTATAATTGAAACACAAACAAATCCCAACCTTGTATTTATAGACTTAAAGAAAAAAAGCTGTTGTTTTATCGACCTTAATCCATTAAGCGCGTAATATCGAAATAGCTAACTAAAAGCCAAAGTGGTACGCACGGCGCGGCGTTGCTCGTAACGATCGCGTTAAAAAGGTGTCGATCGTTTCAAGCGATTTGCGGCCTTAATCCGTGTCGTAAGCGTGAACCGTTTGATATTTGCATTTCTATTTGGTCCCCTGATCAAAGCTGTTTAAGTGAAGTGATAATGTGTTTCGATACTCGGTGGTTTCGACACGTTCGACGTTTGTTAGCGCGTGCCCGGTTCCGTTGCTTTGTTTGGACGGCGCGTTAGTTCCCCGCGGGTTTGTTCATTACCTCATTAAGATAAACACATACATGTGGTGGCTGTACGTAAATTAACACACTACGAACGGGATGAGAATCTTCCAAAATAAACATGTAAAATTTGTATAACAATTGACGTCATTATAGTTCAAATGTTAATAAAAGTTCACACGTTCTTCCAACTGGGTAGACAGAGATATCAATCTCTATTTACAGGGCCCAAATTATTATTTTTCATACGTGACACACTACACAGTGATTGTTTAGAGGTTCAGGCTAAGTGACCTAAGAGCTATGTCACTTCTCAATCCGGTGAAACAGTAGAAGTAAGCTTCTCTGGCTAATCTATCACAAAACAAGTATATTTACGAGTAAAAACAAAAACCGACTTCAAATAGAATAGGAATATTACGAAATAGAATCAATGAGAACCTAACAATGCTTTCATTATCTTTTTTATATAAAATGAATCATGGAAATTTGGCTGCCATGATATTACTCCATTTGTCGCACACATACCTAATGCAAACTTAAGACTTAAACGGTTTTCTTGTCACAAGTCATTATCAGAACCGAATGGGACCACACGGGAATCACCAGCTATCAAATAGAAAATCATCAAAATCGGTCCATCCAGTCGAAGTTTAACTAACATAATGTATTAAATGTAACAAACACCATATTTTGAAGTCGGTTGAAATACTTCGATGGAATCGTGAGTAATATAGTAGTATTGTAAAATTGATTGCAATACATTACAAACTGGTAACACTGCACAAATAATATTACTGCAGAGATAATTAATTATTTAAACGTTAAGTGTGCTTCTGCGGTACATAAGTTAGAGACGGATATTTAAGTACATGGGCACTGTACAAACAGATCAGAGTTGTATGGAGTTGACGCAGAAAATTTATGCAAATCAGTTTAAGACAGTGACTATGTTATAGTGTTTACCATGTGAAAAAGTGGTGGTGGGATAATGGCTTAGCATTCTTCTTACAAAGGTTATGGGTTCGAAATCCAAAGAGTCTTATGCAGTGCATACATTTTTTTAATTAAGTAGAACTAGTATTAGCGCATCTCGGTCCCGGGTTTGGCCACGAGATATGACCTCCTTCAACTTATCTTGATGGGTAAAAGCGGTGGCAAAAAAGGGTTGATCGTAGAAGGAAATCATCACATCGTTACATCCGAGAGTGGACCGGAAGTGTGAGTGCCGCCCATCTGTTTGACCTCGCAAGAGAGAAATATGGGTTATAACCCTAACATAAAGTTATAGAAGAAACCCTAACATAAAGATAATAACGGTATAGGGTAAGGTCTGCGACACGTAAGTTGGTAGATTCGAATCCACAATTCGACTATTGACGACTATTCTCCTAGCACAAGTTTTATCTTAGAGGGAATGGTTAACAAGAATGTTAGTAATATTGTGAGAAAAATATTGCTGGTAATTTTGTTTTTAAATAATTTTGTAGATGTTGGCCTGCTACGAGCTTGTTATTGAAAAATATGGGTAGCGCTTACAATATTCGTCCACCCCAAATAGTAATACGAAAGTATGAATCTAAAACAATTACAAACCGAGGTAGTAGTATTCAAATCCCTAACCATGTGATCGAAGTCGTTTTTTTAAGAAATTAGTAGAGTGGTAGTAAAGGTACGCCTCGGCTTGGACAGTAAACCGCTCGACAGAGCGGGTCACGACTCGGTAGGTAACTTTTATCGGAAAACTATGAACTCATTCAAAGATTTAAGTACGACCACTAGATATGATGTGTCTTTAAAAGTTGCAAAAAACGAGTGTTTCTCTGAAATAAAATGAATTGTATAATTGTGTGCGATGTCGATTCTAATTCTAGTTCCCCGCAAACATGTCTTCGGTAATTTATGCGGCAATTTCCGCACAAAGTTCAACCGCGGTCCGACATTAGCATTACGGCGTCTTCTGCTTTGTTTGTTGCGGGAAGAAGAGCTTACGAATGGGATGATTTACTTTGTTATGATAGTCAGGAAATACAAAGATTAAAGATAATAATTGATTTCAGATTTGACAGTTCAATTTTTAATAAACAGCTTCAATTTAATATGTCCTAGATAATAACCATTTTCTAAAGCAGCTTAAATATTATGTAAAAATACTAGCTGTGCCCCGCGGTGTTGTCCACGGTTAAACACTATGTCTAAAATAAACTAAGTTACTCTTTATTACATAAGCTGTTCCTAGTGAAAATCCGGTTAAAGTCGGTCCAGGCGTTCCAGATATTAGTCGGAATAAACAGACAGACAAGAATTGTAAAAAAAATATTTGGTACATTCATGTGCATGTTTGTGTGCATGCAAAAGCAATTATTTTAAAATTACAAGCGGACACTTTTTTATTTATTTGTATAGATAAAATAGAAATAAAAATATTGTTACATGAACTGCATTTCTTCTGCAATTATAACGTTTGTTTACATAACAATGATTATGGCAGAGTGAACAATAGCGAGGTGGCGCGGATGAAGACTGGTCACGGGCAACAGTGAAAAACTTCGCGCTCCACTTCTCAGGAAACCGAACTGGCCGCAGCACAAGTTATAAAAAAATAGCGATATGTTATAAAGAATATTATACCAGGTCCTCGAGTCTGCTATTAGCCATTGAGGTTTCATTATGAAACCAATGTAATACTTATAATTCCATCATTATATAAATTATAAAAAAAGTTTCCCTGCCAGTGGTACGACATCAGTAAATCCACCACTATGGCACAACAACAAATACTAAAACTATCTAAATTCGATTACTATTATAAAATAACAATGAACGGTTATTTAGTAAACAGTTGGTTTAGCAGACTTGGGACCCCGTACTACACTGTTCCATTTATCAGGAACAGACACTAATTTGTTCCTAGGAACGCTCGTGTAATGTAAAATGTAATGCGATAACAACAGAAACATACATGTGATAATGACGAGAAAGATGCTCTACTGAAAATAAGCAGGTTAATAATATACGCCCGCGTAGCACCTCGTAGCGCTTGTCGTTAATACGACGCGTTAGTGACGGCGCGTTGAGAGATGATTTTTGTGACAAACTTACGCTGTTGTTCAGTGAAGCTGACCGCTACAATATCACCAGAGTTTGACAAGAGCTCTTAGAGTAAGAGAGAGAGAGAACGACAACTGTCAGTAGATATGCAGTTTGAAATTTCAAACTTTGACATAGATAATAAGAATCATGACGGAAACGTATGAAAACAGTTTTGAAGCCATGAATATTATGTGTAGATTTTTATATTGTTATCAATGTATTTGATTTTTAATTAATTTGATTTACCTGTTACAATTGAATTTAACGTTAACCACATATATATACGTAAAGTTCAAGAAGTTTTCAAGCTAAAGACATAAACGAAAAAATTATAATGTTAGCAGACTGAGAGATATGGTATAAATATGAAATGTTAGATGAATTTCGCTTCATACGGTGCCAATTATAATCTTGGAGATCTTTAAGACTTATTTCTGTCTTTGGGACAGTTTTCCTGACAAGCGAACGATCTCAATCCATGTCCTATTATACAACTTACTATTGTAAAATTTACAACAGTTCTTTTCAACAATTGTCTAACAACATGCAAAAAATAAATGCAAAGATTAAATGATGGAATCAGATTAATATGTAGTAGTGTGCCTTAGTAAGCTTAGTCGGCTGAGTCTCATAAAGTGTAGCATCCCGCTAAATTCTGTGAATTAGTCCGGGAAGAGCACGTGGAGCCTTGATCTTGCGCGGTTAGGCAATTAACCGTGCGGTTAGCGGCGCGCGCGTGTCGTGACGTCACCTCACGTCACCGTGACGACTGCGTGATAATACCATTGTAGACGATTTAATTAGTCTGCACGCATTTATAAATATGTTTGATTAAATTAATAAATAACAGAAATGTTGTATGAACGAAATGTAACTTTTTTTCTTTAACCTCATTTAATTTTACGAAAAAAAATAGGTTTTTTTTTTAATTAATACCAGAGATTAGATTTTTAGATTTGACAGATATTTTACACGATGTCTGTAGACGCATATGTTAAAATAAATATCCATGATATTATATTACGTAGTACACGTTTGCAATAACATGCATATTATGTACATAACATTACAAGTAAATAAGATAAAGTAGATATCGATGACATAGTGTACGAAGCAATTAACAATAGGTACAGACTTAAGGATTTTTAAGATTAAAACAACTGTAATGAGTAATGTAATCGACCCACTAGGGTGCGCTCGCATCGGGATCCGGGAACCATCCGAGACTAAGGCTCCTGTAGGAGCTCTTGCGCCGACTTACTCCCAACAGAGGTAAGACCTAAGGACTTGTCTTCCTCTCAAACTTAATTGAAGCTGGCTAACTATAGCTATTGCACAGGTTATAGCGGTCAATAGCTTATGGTATAGGGCACATTCTGCGTTATGCAAAGTCTTTGCTTAGCATAGTTAGCCCATGCTTCCTTCCCGTCGCATTTACAGCAGTCCAGTGTGTGAGACAAAGGAAACACGCCACAAACACTACTTTAATCGGATTTGTTAATAGGATCAAGTACACGTTCAGCAGTGAATTGTTATGAGAAGTGTAATTATTAACGAGTCAATTCTACTAATACCCTCAGAGAGAAAATCGGAGCTAGACAGTGATTCTTACAACGGCTATTACTGTGACTGAAAACTAATTATTTTGACGTTTGTCAAAATGCCATCATAACTGACTGTACGTCCAATAACTGTTAAGAATCATATCCCCATCAAAAGCCTTTTTCTAATAACGACTTTCGCAATTAATAAACTAAGAGACAATACATAGAAATCATCAATTCGCCACTCCGGCTCGTAATCTAAACGGATTGACAGCACAATACGTTCAGGTGTTATTTGTGAAAATCAATCATACGGCGGGCGACACGGCGCGGTCGTAAAATTGAAATTCAATAGTAAATGTCATTCGCGTTATTGCTACTTATTACGTGCAGCATCTGAACACCGTGCGGGACGTCGACGACACGACAAATTGTTGAATTTTGTCCAATTAAAGAATTTTGTGATGAAATTTCTTCTCTTCTCTACCGCTGCTGTTATGAGAGATTCGACGTGATCATCATGGTGTTGCAGTGACCCACTTCACTAGGCGCCTCGACTCCTCCTTAATTGGTGTTTTTTAGCACATTCGTACGGAGGAGAGACGTCCACTTTTGCTCTGGACTGGTTGGTCCACCTCATGCCGTGATGCCCTCCACTTTTCATTCTGTCGTTCTGTTTGCACACGTAACCAAAATATATTCAAAAAGTAGATGCCATTATAGGACTACATCTCCAGGGCGTTGATTTTCAGTTTCTCACTCAGGAGTATGGTAAACACAAAAGATCGGACTAGCACGGCCTTTGTGGTGATCCATACCCTATCCCTACTACCCTACCCTAATGAAATTAGTACTAGTAGTTTTGGTGTATAGGACCGAAAAAACTAAACGAGATGTTCTTTGTTTATGTAATATGCTAAACGGGGGTCGCTAATTTAATTAATTTCACGGTTTTGCCAAAAATAATAGATGTGGAGCGACGTCACGCTCCGTTGCTTTAATTTATTATATTAAGTTACACATTAACATAAATTGTTAGGTTTTTTTCACGTCTACTCTGTCATGACGTCCGCTGCGATCCAATTGTTAATGTGCTCGTTGCTATTTATGGCGGAGCACCTGAGAACCGTCTAGATCTTTTTGCCCTGTCATTTCTATTTAAGCGTATTTAATTAGTTATGCACCGTTGAATTGCACAAAGGTGGAAAAATTGTTGCTTTATTAAAATGTTATAGTTCGTTAGCTTAAATAAATAAATGTGTTATTCAGAGAAACAACTGAAATTGTCATAAGAAAAATCATTATTTAGCTAGTTTTACTAAGCTAATTCGTGTGGGGCAAATATGCACATCG
Source organism: Meandrusa payeni (assembly GCA_029286785.1). Lineage (NCBI taxonomy): Eukaryota > Metazoa > Arthropoda > Insecta > Lepidoptera > Papilionidae > Meandrusa > Meandrusa payeni. The sequence continues at coordinate 673,825 of JAGSMX010000039.1, forward strand.
TTTCAATCCGAATCCGAGGATGGTGATAATTTCTTGAGATCTGCTTGATTGTCCATTTGCCCTTTTTTAAGTCGTCAAGTATAAATGGATCCGTTTTCGTTTGTAGACATTACGGCGCCTACGGTGCACACCGTTACACCGTTTCATAGAATTACCAGGAAAACGGTTAATAAAGCTGAAAAGTTACGGCCTCAACTAAACACCATTGTTGCGTCCCCGCAAATAGTTTTACTTAAATAGACGCGACGAATACTTGTAAGCGCGTTTGTGCAAGCCAAAATGAACTTCGATGACGTACCGCGTTTGATATATGCCGCTTACAATATCGCACGAGTGATGCTGCGAAAGTCCAGTGAATTGTTAGCGTTGTACAGTCGTTTACTTAGTTTTTTATGCACTGAACTCGGCACAGTACAGTCGCCTGCATATAAAGCGGAGCATTCCGAGAGAATATTATGCAAGTCGACGCACGAAGACTTCGTTTTACATACCGTCGATGGTTTTGTAATACATCTTTTTTAACCGCTACATTTCAATCTAGCAGGTGAGTTAATATATTAATCAAAGAAATTATCCCCGGCGAGATTTATTGCGCCGCTGACGACTGCGCGTGACATTTAAGTGAAAAAAAAAAACATCTCTCACCACTCCACTTTTCGAATCACGATTTCATAAAAAACACGTGAAACATAATAACAAGCCTGTCAGCGGTAACATTGACAAATTAAAAATCAACAAGCATTGCAAAAGTAACATTTACCGTTAATCGGTTGACCTCAGTAACGTATTCAATGGATTGTTAAAGGCTTCTTTTCGATTTTTAAACGGTAAAATTAAGTTGGTGAACCGTGTGGGCGACGTCAAATTTTCGCTACAGCGTAATTAGAGATCGGTGAATGATGCAAGGGGTCATGCGAACCGAGTGATAGAAATCATCATGACGATATGCCGATTGGTAAAAGTGATTAACGACCAGCGGTAAAGCAACACTATGTACTTTTAATGCAGCGCTACTTTGAAATTACCTGTCAGTAGAAATTTTAGTCTCTTCCGAGTAACAATGACATAGTAAATGAATACAATAATAATGAAAACACGATACAACTGACAGAACACAGACTAACGGTAGGAAACGGACGCGAGTTTCTTGAGTGATTTAGGGATGAAACGTTATAAAACATTTAAGACTCTTATCGTGTCGATATGGAAGCATTTGATCAAGCCGCTGGCTTTTTCGAGTCGTAGTGCTCAAGTAGGAGAGTGAGAAAGACTACAGACCCTATCAAACAAATTTGCTCTAAGTGCTATAGGTTAAGGCCGAGCGCTTTTACATCACAGCCGAATGTCAAGCAGGCACCAGAGCAATAAAATAATGTCTTGTCTTTGATCCACCATTGTTTATGTTGTTATCGTTTGTTATTTATGTTATGTTATTGTCTAATCTGATCTCAGAGGGAGCGGAGAATCTAGTTAAAACATTGATGTTTTCTTTCTTGCTTCATGTGATCCTGTTTGTCTTAGCTGAGCTATTTATCTTATTTTAATAAAGTTAGTTTATGATGAGACAAAAAAAAGAAATCGTTTAGCTTTTTTTCCTTCAATAAATTAAATGTATTGTTTGTTGATTGGTATGCTACTGAATAGTAATTTATAAAAAATAGATGTGTCAATAGTGTTGTAGACTGATATAAGCAATTGCTTGGTACTTTATCACTGGTCGTGTGAATTCAGTTTTCGTTCGCAGCTTGTACCACACACCAAGGCATTTCGGTTAAACTTAATTAAAATTAATCGTTTTTACCTGACCGATTCCATTGTAATTAATGATGCCTCCACGCGCTACTTGGGGTGAACAGGTTGAGGAAAAAAAACCAAATGACGTATCACTAATAGATGGTAACGACAGAAACAATTATCTTGTTTAATGAGGTATAATATTCTCATTTTCCTCCTACCTTTAAACACGTTGACAGCGGAGTCATATGATCTATATTACCATGCAATATAGACTGTACAATATTAACACAAACAATCACATACTTAAAAGTAACTAAAGCTTACTAAATACATAATCAAATCGAATCAAACGAATAAATTATTTACCTGCGGACGCACTCTTTGTATTTCCGAATTATCGTGTGAATATTACGAAATATAATAAATCAGACTCGAAACAAACAACCTTTGGATTATATTCTTTCTAATATAAAACGAATCATCGAAATCGGTTGGCGTGATATTGAGTTATTCGCCCATTTGTCGTGCATATACAGAAAACTTAAGTTTTCTCATGGATGCAATAGTTAGAAATGAAGCAAATTGAAATGTGCTCACACCTGAAGCACCAGCTTTCAAATAAAAAAAGAATCATCCAAATGTGTCCAGTCAAAAGTTAGGAGTTGACAAAAAAGTGTATTTGGCTGGACGTGGCTTGCACGGTACGTAGTGAGATGGTGACGTAGGAAGCAATTGAGAATTACTGTGTAGTGAACACTGTGGGAATTCACGAAGTGCCAATAAACCGTAAGATACACTCGCGTCGTAAACAAGAGTGTCGCGCTTGTCTACAAGAGGAGGGCCGGCGGAGAGGGCCGTGTTGCTCCGCCGATTGCGTTCACGACCACGAATGGAGTTGTAACAGTTTTGATGTCGAACATTTTCGTACGAGGAAGTACAACGGATGTTTATAACACAACAGGACGGACGCGACTACGAATTTGGTACTATCGATTCCTTTGGTTAGTTCTAGCATTTATATAATTCCTATAAAATTCGTTCCAATGGATCTTTTGCAATATTTATGTAAACTAGTGATTGCCCTATTGCTAGCATTGTAATCACATATACCTCGCAGCTCGTAACTTATTTTGATAATCTGTCAGTCATTATTTATCATAGTTACTTAACCGTTGCACAGCAACCGTATAATATCCGCGTGTCTTTATATCAAACGCATGGTAGTTTGTGTTTTTTTTTAATTAATTAAATGCATTTTGTATATATAATTAAAAAAATATTAGCGTTACGCTTCTTCTCTATACAAACTATGTGAGAAATTTCATACTCCTACGTCCGTGCAATTGGTGGAAGGTGATAAAGTTTTTGCTTTACTATATTAATAATATATATAAAATAATGAAAATGAAACAAATATGAGTGAACATCAATTTAGTTGTCAGAAAAGAACGAACGTAAAGAGTGATAGAGACGGAATATTAGGTGCACGCGATTTAGTAGGGATGTGCGTTATCAGAACATAAAGCCGTGTTCATATTGATTTCAAAACCAGTGTTGTGTAGCATTTTAAAATTAATACCTTCTTTGTAAACGAAATATAATAATTTATTCATCTCTAAATGCATCCTTAAATCGAGGCTTAAGAAGATGGTCCATTACGCTATAATTATTTTCAAGTTATATAATAGCAGAAAAAAGATACACGAGACAAAATTTGCCATGTTTTCTAGTAAGTGTTCTGAACGCCATTTGAAGCACTTTTTCAAGGTGATGATGTGTAGGAGTTTTCTAATATAGTTAATAAATAAGATACGAATATGTAACACAAATAACATGTCAAAGTGGGAGTCAAGGCAACTGCATGATATAGCAGTTTGAGCTTTTTACGTCCGTTGTTCATCGCTGCAGCTTACGTAATGCTCGTAAGTGATCGTTTTTGTTCGAAACCGACATATTAAAAAGACATTGCCATATTTTGTAAATATCAAGTGATTAATCAACGCATTCTCCTTGAAACATCAAATAAATTTAGTTAATGTATTATTGTAGTTGGAAGGAAAGCCAACGTGAGTAATAGTCTAGTGCAAATTAAGATATTTAAATTAATAAAAATATAATATATTATTTTTATAATTTAAATAATATATATTGATAATTTAAATTCTATATTACACAGCTGCGTCTCGTCTTTCTTGTCTTTGTAAATAAACACCTTCAGTAGAGGATATTGGCTGTAGAAAATTTTAAATTGCCAACGAGACAACTAATCAACTAATGTTTTTAAAACTGAGATTCTAAAAAAAGTAACCCATTTTGAATCCGTTTCGTTACTCAAAGAGGTTAATGCTAAACACTCTTAAAGCTCGGCAACATCTCAAATTGATGACGTTGTTTTTATAAATATACTATGGGTGGCTATATACATACTTCTTATTTTTCCGCGGAAGTACCACTAATAGCTATGAGGAAATTTTTGCCGTCGTGTAATATTGACGCCAGTAATCGGGTAGTTGATGGGTGGTCTGCCCCAGACCAGTTGTGGAATACTGTCTAGAAAGTGCTTAATATTCTTAATTTCAGTTTTATATGAAAGTTAACTGAAGTGTGTCTACATCCTTAGTAAGATTATGATGCGCGGTACCACTAAGCGGCATTACATGCACGTGGGAACTGGTGCGCCGGTCGCGGTCGCCTCGGGGTTATGTCTACGGCCGAGGTGTTACGTCTGAACTGAACTATAAAGGGAAATATGTGCTGGTCTAATATGTCATCTATCTGGACACATATTTGGGTTAAGCTATCATTTACAATAATTTGTGCTTCTTTCTTACCTCAATCACCGTTTTCAATCGACTTCATAAAAGGCAAAGGTTCTCAATTCGTCTGTATGTTTTTCTTATGTTTGTTACCTAACTTTCGAGTACGTCAACCAATTTTGATGATCCTTTTTTGTTTGATGATGCTTCCCGTCTGGTACCATTAATTTGGCCCTAATTCTGACAATGTTCAATAAGAAAACCATATAAGTATTAAATTTGCACTAAGTACGTGCCCAACAAATGGATGAATAACTCAATATCATGTGAAGCGATTTCGATGATTTATTTTTTATTGCAAAGGATGTATTTCAGGAGTAGTTTGAACGTAGAGCGTCCGCGCGTAGCGTGTAACGTTTGATTTGAAGTCGTTTTTTGCTCGTAAATATATTTGTTACATTCGATAATTACAGTTATAAATAACTAATATAGCGTTACTATCCACGCTCCGCCTCTCAGTGTCATAAAACTAGTAACTTTATGATTTATAACTTAAAAATCTTCTAAAAGAAATTTGCATTCACGAATATGAATTGTTGTCAAGCCCCTTAGGGGTGAAGAGGAGCGATAAAGAACATGTGAAACCAGACGGGTCACACCACGCTTGCCCTCCCGCGTTCTGGCACATACAACCGCGAGCTTGAGACACAGAAGGTGGTGGGTTATTCAACAATATTGATCTAGATTGTACAATGAATCATATTATGTATCCATGTAATATGTTTCATCAAATATTACTTATAATAATACAGTTTCATTTAAATTTATAGTAAGTAATACATGTATTGTAAACTTGGAAATGGTTTTTCTACAAACAATAATGTTTCACTGTTGGAATTATTTTATATATAAAATGAAGTCTATATATATCTTTAAGCGGAAAATGGAAGACTGCGTTTCTTTATAATATTCAGATAAACAAAATTTAATGTCTTAATTCTACTTATTTCTATGATATTGACAAATGTGACATTTTTTACATTTGGACAACCATTCCAACTAAGCTTAAGCTTGTGCTAGGAGATGGTTCACGTCAATAGTCGAATGGTGGATTCGAACCCACGACCTTACGATTCGCAGGCCGTATCCTAAACCATTAGGCTATTGACGCTTCAAAAAATAATATAAAAATACAAAAAAAATAAAGTAAAGAGATTTCATATCGTTTTATTTACATATATTTGAGTCTGTGTTTAATTTTGTCGCATAAGTTAGTGACTGAAAGGAGACAAGCGAATAGGACAAGACTGGAATCATTATATTAATACAATAAGCAAAAACTTTAGTATGAAAATTGCGCGGACGGAGGAGTAATAAATTTCCCATACTTACAGTTTATATAATGGAGTGTACAATAATATATTTTTATACATACCAAATGCATTAAATAAATAAAAACACACACAAATTACCATGCGTTTGATATAAAGACACGCGGATATTACACGAGTACGGTTGCTTGGCAACGGTTAAGTAATTATTATAAATAATGACTGACAGATACATCGAATGAGTTACAATTTGCGATTTATTTGTGGTTTAATGCTCTAATTTTCGACTATCACTAGTTCATATAAATGTAGATTGAATTTCTGTGAATAGTACACAGAAATTCTTTTTAGGTGGTTTGCAAGATCACGGCCGGTGTAAGATTTAGTTCTAGTGTGCATGTGGTATTTATTAAAAAGAATAATTAAAGCAAATAAATGATTCAATTACGCGGACACTCGGACCTCGGCAGACTTCGCACAGCAATTGGCGACAAGCTTGCCTTCAGGCGGCGAGGTCCATACAGCTGTCAGCGTTTAGTAGTTACCGACGCAGATTGCCCCGTGTTAATAAACCTTCGGCACTTTGTAAGTTCCCCGACTGGAGTGAGCTACCAACATTACGGGCAAAACAAAATTGTGAATGTGGCGGCAAAGTTATGTGAAAAAGTATTTATTAAAATCTGTAAACATATACATAAAAAATACTGACTAATTTAATGGGGTTTTTGGCGGTTTATTACAACATTTTTAATTTCCAATATTTCAAATGCTTTATAGCAGATCTAAGGGATATAGAGGATCTAATGCTCCCTGCATGAGTTCGTGTAAAGACGATTCCAATAAAGCATCATCAAAATCGGTGAGCGTAATATTGAGTGCTTCATCCATTGGTCGCGTACTTACTTCATGCAAATTGAAGACTGATATGGTTTTCTTATGAATACCATTGTCAAAATTGAATTGAACCAGAATTAAGTGGGAAACACCAGCTTTCAAATAAATAAAGAATGATCAAAATCCGTTCACCCAGTTGAATGTTATGAGGTAACAAACATAGAGACAAATTGAGAACCTCGTCCTTTTTTGAAGTGGGTTCGGAAAAGCAATGAAGTTGACACAAGGTTCGGATGCAGTGTCCAATAAACCGGAGATATATAATGTCCAAACTAGAAAAATGTATGTATCGTCTATCCTGGTTTCTTAAATAACACAAAACAGTAAGTTGCTAAGAAACGTACATAATGTAAAGTGAATACTTAATCAGAGCTGTGTGTTGAGTGTTATGGGAATGCAAGAGGAATGTTGATTGAACAACTGGACTAGTAAATTCAACTTAAAGCTCTTAAATCAATATACACTTAAGTGACATTAAGTAAATTATCCCGTCTCAAGTTGTGCATCTGTTAATTCAAGAGAAGCCTGAATAGTTTAACCATTAAGACCATGTATTCATGGACGAAGCATGTTTTCGTATTTGTTTTATTTTAATTTTTTAAAATTAGTTCAATATCAAGTTAGTCCCTTCTTTTTGATGGCTTTTTAATTTTTTTTTGTGTTTTCTTCTTGTTTTTATTTTATTTATAAAAAATAAAGTTAAGAACATATTTGTACATACATATTTTAGTGATATCGCCATGAATTCCAAAAATAGAATTTTGAACCAGAAAAGATTAAATCTATTCGGTTACTTCAGTAAGATTCTATAGTAACTTTTAGAGTTATTGTAGAATGCTTCTGGTAGTTCGGAAACCATAAACAACGACTGGAAAGTATGGTGTGAGAAAAGCAAATGAAACAATCGGAGGAGTTAGATCTTCCAACTTTTATTACGAAGCACTTAATTTGTATTATGTCTGTTTTTAAATCCTAACAATATTTAAATATTTTTATATTAACATAAATTAAAATTGTAGTTTGTTTTTTTAATATTTTTTATTGGTACCCTTTACAAATTAGCACGCAATCCATTAATGGCGTTCGAACCGTCTAGGCAATTTGGACGATGTCAAAAGTCGGCTTTTCAGAGCGGTCGGATTCTAACTGCCGACAAATTAGCGTATTGCGACACCGTGCTACAAACAGCATGGAAATGCCGCAATTTCGTTTTTTCTTCGCGTCAAACTACACGCCTTTGACTTACATCAATAGCAATTTATAAAATGTGATTCCCAGTAGTAGAACTACGCAGTGGCAATTACCGTCACATGAAGCGTAAGATTAAAAACAAACATCTTACAAGAATCCAGTACAGAACTACTCCCGGTCCGCTCGGAGAGTGACACTGCCCGACTACGAGTATGTCTTGCTTTTATCTTTTTAATTTCCTCTGTCGCTTTTTTGGTACTACGACTAAAACACTGCTATTTTGGAGTTTCACTTCATCCGATGACACAGTTCTTATTACTTATATCAATGAACCTGGACGTTTAACGTTCGAGAGTTTGAATTTTAATGTTTGTTTCAAAAACTTGTGAAAGATAATTTATCAGGTTATCACTGCCTATGTGAAGGATGATATATAGTTCCATGATTTGTCACTGTAAGTACTCACTACTTCCTAAACAAGTGCTTGAACACGATCCCACCTGATGTCGAGTGGAAATGCAGTCCTGAATGTTAAGGCACACTAGCTCAGTAAATGCTTGTTTAGAGTGAATATGCTCCACTCTTGAAAATACATTGTAATCGGAGGGGAAGAGTTATTTAAATTTCATGAAAGCATGAATTTTAATGATTTTTGTTTCAATTAGTCTTAATGAACGCCTGTTTTAAGTTTACTTTGGGCGATCAAAAATTAAATAAAATTTGTCGATCTTATAACAACCAAATATATTCAGATTTTTCTCCTGGAATGCTTTGATCGCGACCGTTTTTTTTTGTTTCTTTACAGCTCAGATGTTTGTAAGGTGACAATGAATAAGCATCTCTTATGCTGACGTGCTAATGATCCATGACTCCGTTTATATTAACGCGGTTGAAGTCAAACGTAGGACGAACGAGTGGGTTATTAGAGGTTTAGTGAGCAAGACGCCCGTAAATAGACGTTTTTTTAATATAAACTAAGCTGAATCAAATAAGCACCTCTACGGTTTTACTGGATTTGAACATAAATAAACATTTATAAGCGGTTAAACTAAACGAAATTAAACTGCGGTTACACAGCCTCGTTAACAAGATAAATGCATTTTTTTTGTGTCGCCAGAGAAGCTGACTTTTACTGCTTCACCGGATTGACAGATGACATAGATCTTAGGTCGCTTAGCCTGAACCTCTGTAGTAGTACTCGACACATGGTTCCCTTTGGTGAGGGTCTCCTCGGCTTGGACGGTTACTATGTTACGCGTAAGCATTCCGATCCGAGTGCGATCGAAAGAGCCTAACCACGACTCGTTCGAATATATCACTGATGATAAACTAGTCGCAAGCGAATTACCACAAGATATATAAGAAGGAAGGGTCATTTGCGAGAGAGCTTAACCCTGTCCATTAATTATACATTTTACTACATAATAATTTTACAATGATATTTTTTATTACCTTTTTCTATTATCCATAATTTATTTGAAGCATACGTTCGAGCGTGTTTCTCCTCTACCTTTGAGTCAGAATATCGTCCCATTTAGAGTGACAACCTAATCTAAAGTTCCTGAGAGGCTAGAGGAATACATTGCGCGATGTTAGTCATTATAGCGGTACACGGTGGAGACTTAGTTACAGACCGATAAGTTATACAATCCGGAGACTTAAAAATTATTTACCTTTATTTAAGAATAATAATCGCTCATACATACGATGAAGTGATAATAACAACTTTTTCTATTAAAAATTAAACAAAACATTGTTTTACTTGTACGTGATACAGAGTTAATAGAGAAAAACATACAAAACGAAACTAGATGACACTTAAGGTAAAATGTCACGTCGACATGCGACGTCTGTAAAGCAATCAGCTCATTTCTTGAAATAGCAGAGCGCTGCTAAACTGCTGATCCAGTTAAGTGTAGAAACATAATGTTACAATAACAAGAAGCCTTCATAAATATATAGAGTAGAGGGTAGTCAGAGATATTTAGGTCCGTAAGGGTATTAAATTTACACCCTATATATATTTGTCTCACTACTGGGCACAGGCCTTCTCTGTAAAGAGAGTATAAGGGCATAGTCCGCCACGGCCGGACGCGTGGTAGATCACTTAAAATTGAAACAAAAAAACCAACAGCGTTTTTTCCTTTTAATTTTCTTTCTATTTGGATTGGTATTGAATAGAGTAGCGGGCGTTGGTTACGATCATTTTCCCAGTGATGCAGATAAAGGTGAACGTTTCTTACATTAACAGTCAATAGTACGCAGCAAATGACTTCATTAAATCTTTTCTATCATTTTGCAGTATAAAAAGAAATTGTGTAATATGCTTATGAAAATTACCTTTTATTATAGCAGCGTAGGTCGCGATATGTTCGAGGAGCGCACAACCTTATCTGCGAGTAACAATTGGTTAAATGCGAACAATCGTCAACCTTAATTTCGGATGTGTCTAAATAAGCTCTTTATACCATTGATTATTTTCATCGTCATTGTTCTTTGCAATGCACAAGCCTATGTACAGTCCGCGCCAGCGACAAGCTTTTTGTCCTTTGCAAAGATAAATATACATGTGGGAACAGTTCCCACGCGATATTGTTTCTCGTATAATATCTCGTTTTTATCATAGTTTTTTTTTATTAGCGTCAACTATTACGAACATAATGGTCAATTGTTCAATTGAATTTCGATTTTTGAACGGGGTCAGTGCGGCACGCTACGCGATTATCATTCATTGACTTGTTTTCAACTTTACGTTTATTGTTCAAAGTGTGTACTGCTTCTTTGCACGGGCGTACGATTCATACACAGCTTACTACATAAATGAAATCTTTGGAAAGTACCACGCTTTTCGAATTTTCTCTCAAAAGAGATTCATTGGTATTTAACTACAAAAGGAAATCATTAGTTACTTGAAATGAAATCACCCGAATTTACACTTGGGTGCTACTTGTCGTCCCCAGATAATACGTATAAATGTATGGTTAAAAAATTATATATTACTAATGTAACATTTATTGACGTTGATGTTTAAATTTCTCGTCACTCACGCACTAAAATCGGGATGGGTTGTTATTCGAAGTAAATTAGGCGGAATCGATTTCTCACTCGAGTGTGTAGGAAGCCTGCACCCCAGTTAGATCTGGTACTTCAATAAAGTAACTAGATATTCTATTTAAGGATTATAATGGGTTATCAAAACGAAAGTCCTTTAAGTTCCACATAAGAAATTCGATATAAGTCGCTCTATAGCAAGCTAATATGTGTAATATCTTCGTAATAAAGAAAATTCAAGAGAATTCAATGTTAAAAATTATAAACGGATAAATGTTTACTTCGAATAAATATCAATTTCACTCACTCACGAGATACTCTACTTAATGGTAGCATCGTATTATGTAAAATCAATTTTAAAATAAGGTACTTGTTGCGGCAGTACATAAACTAAAATTGGAACGATACAGAGAAGATTAGCATGGCCCCTGATCCAAAAAAATCGTGGTATCCGCAAAATAAGCAAATAAATATTTTTGACAGCAGCTTAGGTAAATGTGAGCTTTTAAGAAGTTCTAAAGCCTTACCTGTAAGGTTTTAGGTAAGTATATTAAATAATTAGTTTTAAAACTACTTACAACAAATCTCAATAAGGATAAATATACCGAGTAAATGAGAAGGGATTTAGTTCATTGTTTTAAATCTAGTCGATTAACTATTAGTCCTATTTGTTTAGAGTGTTACACGTGGAGTATTAATTTGCAAAAATATTTAATCTTATTCAAATCAGATTAAGAATGTTCATTGATGACATAATTTGGCTTAGGGTGGTCGTAACAAGGACTATATTTTATTTTAATTTCATTCTTAACCTAAAATATTTGTCAATTTTTAAATTATTATATTAATTTATATCGCTTGAGTATAATAAATATATTATTTCCTACTTTAACTTATTATGTGAAGATCAAAGTAACGATATTAGAAAAATAATTGTTTGCAATTGTATAAAAAGGGCGAATTCTCGTTGAAGTCTTTTGTACAGAGAAAGTTTGAATGTCATTTCTTATTGCTGTTTCTGGACATTTTATTAGTACATGTTTTTAACTTATTTATATAACAATAAGTAAATCAAATATATCATTTGATTTGATTAAATCTACTTAATAATATTAATAAAATGTGAATAAATAAGTGTAATGAAGCGTAAAAAAATACGCAAGTGTATTTATACGCAACCGTGAAAAGTCTATAACCATAAGAGTAATCAATTAAATTTATAGAGAATATTTTTTTTATATATATTTACGACCAACAACTGAAGAAAATTTTTGTCTCAGTTGTAAGTTTTACAACAAATTTTTCTGGGCGAATATTTGACGTTAGTTCTGATGAGAAACACATTTGGGGAGCAATATGGACGTGCTAAATAACAAGTGACGTACCTTTATTTCTTTTGTACTGTATTTCAGTGAAAGCAGAACAAATCACAGCTTCTGTTGAAAATCCCAAAAGCACAACACTGAGTATATATTATCGGGTAATTCCTAAAGTCAATATACAGTTTCCACTGAGCGAGCGCACACGGCGCCTCAATTAAGACTATCGGTTTCAAAATGTCACAATACAGTCACTTTCATGCGAACAAACAGACTTGTCGGTATGCTTCATTTACAGTAAGGCTCTAACTGAAAACTTAAACTGAAAACGCGCGTGCACTCTGTTACGTTTATTGTCTCTATTCGTTATGTTGACACACAGTTTAGCGGACTTTCAGTTGTGATACAGTCCGGACTAGTTCGTAGGCCCCATTCGGTTGCCGTAGAGTCGCGCGATCGATTCCATTTTTCTTGAAGATCGAACGCGAACGACGTGTTGCTACGGCGGCGCGCGCGCACGAATGCTCTCAGAGGAGGATGTTCGCTTACAGCCGATAGGGAGGCGTGGTTAACTTCTAACGCAACTTGAACCTATAGAACTGTCTCCGTCCCTCTACAATTTAATCTCCTCTGACTATCTCTCTCTCTAACGCGGGTGCGCTATGGTATAGGTATGGTTTGTGGTGGGACAGCGTGAACTTTGCCACTGCGCGAGCGCAGCTCTGCCGGCGATTAATAAAACTATAAGTTATAGATCGCGCCGTGATTGTCTTAACACAACCTTAGTACGTAGAGTTGATAGTAGAGTCTTTTGTGATCAGGTTAAAATTTTTATCATGAATTGCTTAATGGAAACTAACTGAAATATTATAATTCTTAATTAGGTAATATTTTTTTAAGTGTCAAAAATTAGATAACTAGCTTTTAACTTAGCTTTAGCTTTAACACAGAAAATAATTTTGTTAATTTAATTGACATTATTTTGTTATTATTGTGTTGTCAGTAATGTTCTAATTTTGTTTATAAAAATTAACATACACTAAGAATTGAAACATCGATTGTAAACTTGTCAAGTTAAAAGCTTGCTATTGTTTGCATGTAAATTTTATTTACGATGGTGGTACTAAATACATTTATTTATTTGTTCGTACTTATTAAATATCACAATTAATTTTATTGATTTGAAATTCGAACGCTTAAAAATGTTTCAAGATCGCCTAACATTAACTTTTATGGCGGAAACGGATATACCATTTAGTTAACATGACACGCCTTGATTTAAATTAACATATTGTATCCTTAGCGAGACAATATTTGAATTAATTCATTATTTCAATAAGATGTTTATGGGTACATCCATCTTTTGTATCTTTATTAGAAATATTTCGATTGCGACCACTTTACAAGCATAAATGATAAACGGAACAATATGCAAAAAGATATTGATATATAATGAAAATAAATTAATTAAATAGGTTTACGAGTGAATTAAGACTTCATATTTCTCTTTACAGTTTGACTCCGGACGTATTTAGTAATAAGTTTACAGACAACTTGATTGAATAATTAAAATGGTGGCGTAATATACAATCATTGATATATAATAAAGTAATTTATTTCATCCCAATATGATTGTACTAAATAAGAATCACTGTTCACAATTAACATTTCTTTTAAGACAAAAAGCACATGTTATTTGTACATTTTAAAATGATTGAGGAATAGATTATTATAAGCCGATTAGAATTACAGAAGAAATGCAAGTATTTTTCGAAGCAAAACCAAAACCGACTTCAAATCGAATCAAACGTATTTCCGAAATTACCGTAGGAATATTACGATATAAAATTAATCAGAACCTAACCAAAGTTTGATCAAACTTAGGTTAGGTTCTATTAAAATGATCGAAATGGGTTGGCGTGGTATTGAGTTAATTATCCATTTGTGGACAAAATACTTAATGCAAATTTAATATTTATAAGGTTTTCTCATGGATGCCAATGTCAAAATTGGACCAAGTTCATCACCCAGTCGAAAGTTATGAGGTAACGAACATAAAAAAAACATACAGACGAATTGAGAACATCCTTTCTTTTTGAATGCGGCTGGTAATACGAAGATAATCAGACCTGTAATTTAAATAAATACAGACTAATAGTTAACATTGAATCTTACTCATGTTGGCTTCACATCTTATAATCACAAGAAAACGTAGAACGCAGAATCAGGACAGTAATATAATTATAACTACATTCCTCTTTGTCACAAGGCACTAAAATGTTTTAATTACTAAATTGCGAAGTTTAGAATTCCGAAGTTAAAGTAAATCGTTAATCAATTAAAAAAAATAACAAAGCATGTATCGTATTACCGGACAAACAATGAGCAACGAACCGTACGGGTTCCTCGCGTACCTTTAATCAGAATGCTCACGTCTATTCTAACAATGCAAGACGTAGTTCTCTCTAGGGACCGCTTAGGGGTTACTTATAAATAGGCTCAGACTCTTATGTTTTGGCTAACAACAGAAAATTGCCTCTGATAAAAATATTCTCGTCCAATTTAAATCAAACAAATTTAAATATGTATTTGACAAACTCTGCTAACTCGAAATTTATAAATTGATCTATTTTGACTAAACAGAATGAGAGAATCATGTTACGCATTATTTAAGGCACACAAAATGTGAAGAAAAATTTTTTGTTCACAAATTTGTGAATAACAAAAATCAATCTTTATTTTTTCTGAATGAACTGCACTGAATAGACGGCCTCTACAGTTTCATCGGGTTTTTGTCTGCGCCGATAAAAATCAAGATCATCTATCCAATAAAAGAGCAGATGTAGAAATAATTGAACAAAACTTTTACAATTCCTTCTCAATTGTCAATCCTACCTCAAACTGCACATTCCCCGAGGATAGTTTTATTAGTTACGGTTCTTTTACTCCACTGCTACTTATTACGCAATATTACTTTACTGTTGTATTCTACTGTTATTGCGTCTGTCGGCCCAGTTTGGATTTCTTAAAATTTTATGATGTATTATGTGAAGATCTTCTTTCTATATACATGTCCTTAGTATGCACTTGATAATAATGTATATATAAGCTTATTAATAATGGAGATTTTGACCGATGAAATAAGTAAATAAAACACGAAAAATAAACATGCTCGTATAATAACGATGCCAGAAGCATTGTTAGCGAAATACGTCTTTGTAATACAGACAACTGAACTGATCCTGATGAGAAGAAGTTTTCTGTAGAATCTATGGCTTAAGCTAGATAAAAAATTCGAATGCTCCGTACGACGATGACACGGTTTTCCGTCTCCATTTTAATGACTTCAAAAGGCGAGTTAATTATATGTATTATATTAATAGCTTAATAGTCTAAATAACACCTAGAGGTCGAAGCCGCACACGTCTGCAGATAGAAGAAAGTGCCGATGGATCAGACTGTTCCCACAAGGTGGTCATGAACCTTAGTATTGGGGAAACTGACGTGAGGAGGAGGAGTATGTACTCGTATATAGTAAAGATATTATCTTAATTATATATTTAAAAATATACTAAACCAACACGCGCTAACACTGCATCAGAAAGAATTCCCAAGAAAAAAAGCTTAAATGATGTAAAGAAGGGGCTACATATGTCGTGCAACATGTGCGTTGTAAGGGGACCCTCTGAAGCGATAAATCTTATCGAATGCTGCGCGGCAAAACCAGGCCCTGGTTCACCAGCAAGACACTTAATACCACTAGGAGCTTGGCTCCGAGAGCATCTCCTTCTCTTTCATACCTTAAAGACCAGCTCTGTAAAATCATTTTACTTCACTCTTTCATCCGGGTGATGACCACTTTCTGTCTTAAGTAAAACCTAAGTAAGAAAGCTTCAGCGAATTGAGCGGTCATAGAAAGCAACACAGCTCCCAATTGGTAACTTCGGCTAACGGCTAATGGGTCTCCTGAAATAAAAATGTCAAAATCAAACTGCCTTGCATCCTGAGGTAAACAGAGGTTATGAATTTTTTAATTTTGTACGGCACACAATCTCGCTTCTTTGGCATTTAAAAAAAAGTTTGCTAACAGCATTATTTTCGTATATATAAATGACATTCATGTTAACCATTGCAAACCATATAAGTTTAAGCTTGTGTTAGGAGATGGTTCACGTCAATAGTCGAATGCGAGACACGACCTAACGACTCGCAGACCGTACCCTATACTAGGCTATTGACTCTTGAAAATATTATTACACGATTAAAATAATAGGGTCAAGAGATATTTTTATAATTGCAATGAAGCTGCACTACTTTTTTTTTATACTCTCAACTATTAAAAATCGTTATAAAAGCATTGTTAGAAAGCACAATAGTAACGGTCAACAAATGATGTCTTCATTTATTGCCTATTTGCTAAAAAATTCGGCTCACCCGTTTTCGCATCCACAATAAAATGCAAAAAATTAGCAAACGTTCGCCGACATGCAAAAACACATTTCGTAGAAAAGAAATTTTGCGCAAACTTCTCGTGTTTTGAAAAGGTAAAAGTTATAAAAAAGAGGAGTCAATTAGTTTTATGAGTACAGACATAAACATCCTAACGTTACTGTTTTAACGGGAATACACTTTTTTGTTCATTGGGGGCTCCGATACCGCCCCGCTGGTCGAACGACTCTGACGTCACAGCAGTCGATATTCTGCTAGTTAAATTGACCGTTAGATGATCATCCCCTTTTTTTGTTGCTTGCTGCCACAATTGAATTATAATTTTCGATGTAATTTATATTTTTAACCGACTACAAAAACTAAGGAGGTTCTCAATTCGTGTATTTTTCTATGTTTGTTACCTCATAGCTTTCGACTGGGTGAACCGGATTTGATGAATCTTTTTTTGCTTTTTCAGCTATGCCACAACAAATTACTGTCCACTTTTCATCTCACTCATTTGAATTCATGTGCGGTATACAAATAGTGTGCCCACTTTTGTATACCGCACATAAATTGTTGAAATTTGTTTGTACATTGTAGTATAGTACGTTTATATGGTATTAACATATAATAAAATTGACAGATAATATTTTTAAAATTGAAACAGCTGTTTTGTTGTTGATTTCAGTCAGCAAAAAAATGTATACTACAAAACTATATACTAGTAATAAAGCATAATTTATAATGTACGACATGCTTCGGCCTCTCTGAAGACGCGAGGACAGGTCTGTGTGATTACATTATATTTGTTGATAAGTACGACGCTCGTGTCAGTTATTCGGCAATAGAAATGCAAATTATGTTTAATTGACAAGACATAGTCGATGACTTCTTTCCAAGGGGCAAATGTCAATCTTGATAACGTTACGGCCAACGGATGTGGATTTTTATTTGTTTCATATATTTCTAAGGAAATCGGAAATTTAAAAAACAATACTGATTTTTTAGACAGTGTTTTTGTGCAAGCCGCAGGAATCCTAAAACGGGACAATCGAAAATTGTCCGTATCACTGACTAATTGTCTTCGATTGGGACCTTAACACGCCAGCGACTGGAACAAAGATAAAAGTAAATAGAAGATGATTCTCGAAGCGTCCTCTAATAGAGGCAACATTCTATACTTTTTTTATTCTTAAAAATAAATCTATTTGGTCCATAAATCTCAGCGGCCAGATTAGATCTCGTTCTTACATCTCAATTTTACAGTAAATTTATTAGTCCGAGTGTACTGCGTGTCGCGCGGTATATTTATTGGGCTGACTGTACCTAAATACATCGTTATACGAGATAATAGTTACCGAATGTATTGAGTAACGGGATTTTTTTAATATTTATTGCCATTGTTTGTTTGTTAAGCGCGCAATGGAGTCGACTGTCGGAGGGTTCTCTTCATTAACTGTGAATTAATTCGTTTTAAAAATTACCCAAATATAATTATAACTCTATTCATTTAGTGATAGCCTTAACATTATAAATGTTCCACCTTTGGGTACAGGCAGAAGAAGAACACACACAGAGAATGTAAAGAGAGTATAAGGGCACAGTCCGCCACGCGACCCTAGTGCGTATTCGCCGACTTCACATATAGGTTTCCTCACGATGTTTTCCTACACCGCTGATCGAGTGGTAAATCAGCACATAAAATTGCAAATACAAATTTATTCGTGGCAGGCACCAGATATCGAACTCGGGCTGCTAGCGCACTATGCAACTTGAAGCGACTACCTAGTAGACATAATTGCAACTCATTTTTTTCATTGCCTGAAAACAGGGATAAAACGATATTTTCTAAAAATGAATCCTAGCATCGATTAATCGCTTCCGAAATACTCTGCATACTAAATTTCACGAATAACGTTGGAAACGTTTAAAGTAATTAGGTTTGTGTGTAATGAGAACAATTATTCGAAAATTATTTTTATAATCAATTTCAATAATAACAAGCTAGGAAAAATCTCAGAGAAATACTTCGTTGCAATGAAACATCGATACCCGTTAATGGGAACTACAGTTTGTACTTTCACAGCACTGATTACTGTCGCCTGGAGATTAGGTGTTCATCTTTAAAGGATTAGCACAGCATCACACAAAGAACAGTTGGAAGGACAGTTTCTTTGTCCAATAATCCTTAGTTTTTGGTGAAAGCCAACAAACGTATTAAAAATTTAAAAGAGATTTCGTGCACACACATACACAGCTATTGTCGTTCACACCCGTTACTCTTCCAAAACAAGTGTCAAGAAATCAATAGCTTAAACATTAAGATTTATCTAGAAAAATATAATTCCTTTGATAGTTAAGATTAAAAATGATCTATGCTTCATCAGGTATATGACCAACATCAACTTTTCCTACCACCTAGGTAATTTGATAGATAACTTACAGTGAATTTTATTTTGTTAAAATGCAAAGCTGGTAATTTCTGTGAAAACAATAATACCTTTTAACCGACTTCAAAAAGGGGAACGTTCTCAATTCGACTGAATTTTTTACATTAATTACCTGGATAACTTTGGACTTGGTGACCTGATTTTGATGATTTTTTTTATTTAAAAGCTAGTACTTTCCCGTGTCCAGTTGGTCAGTTGGTTGGTTGGTCCAGTTCTGACAATGGCATCAATGATTTGATTTGTAGTCCGTTTTGAGTTAACTCGTAAATTAATTTGTTTTTGTACCTTTTTAAATTGTATTTAATTGTGGCTCGAGATATATATTAAATTTGAAAATATGGCTCCGTCTAATAAGGAGCTAGGCCACCTCTGTAATATATCAATAAAATTTAAATGAGCATTAAAATCCGACACTACTTAATTACGTATCGTAATTCAGTTTCTATCTCTATAACTAACAAATTGTTATTCGATTTCAATATTTATCCCACCAATCACGGCCACGGTCTAGCCACTAGCCGCGTCTAGAAATTACGTGCGGCGCCTCTTAATCAACACAATCTACAGCGATATTATAAAATAGCAAAACCTACATTGCTAGTTTAAATTTGCATTAGAATTCCAGGTCACGTGCACAGGAAGCAATGTGTATTGCGTTGAGTGTAGAGTTGTCACTATCGTGGGTGATATAACATCATCGACTGAAATGGCGACATTTTTTATATTGCCGTAGTAAAGGTCATCGGACCCGCTTCCATTCACAGTCGCAAGCCGCGGCGTCTAAAAGGGCGTAAATCAAACTGGCCGGTCCACATAAATAGCGCTGAGCTCCCTAAAGTATCACGGTATCGGATTAACAGTCCCTAAACGTAGTGTACAGGCGATATCTGACTCGGTACGTGTTAATTCAACGCGACCAATTTTAGGGTTCCCTTGATACCGATTTAAAAGAGAAAGAAAGAAACATTTATTGGGTACAAATAAAAGTAACCAAGAGTAATGAAAATAAACATTTTAAAATTATATGCAACAAAATGGCGTCCACTCAGCTTTCAATCACGGAGATGACAGAAATTCGTGTACACTGATTTTCAGTGGAACGCAAGAATTAGAGACCAAAAATAAAAAAAAATTAAAAATATTATATTACTACTTAATGTGTTTATGGATTATTTACAAAAATACACTGCGCATTACATTGCAATGGAATTAATTTATGATAAAATTAAGTTTTGTACAATTTTTTTTTTAAAGAAATGCCTTAAAATGATTTTATTAATACAGTCGTTATTACTTACAACAGAGGCTGACTTATACACTTACTTAGTTCAAAAATAGAATATAATCTGGACGGGCACAGCAAGTTTTTATTTAACCGACTAATAAAAAGAAGGTAATCAAGCACATAATGTATACAGCAGTTCAGTTGTGTGCTTTTTTAATTAAATTATTTTAGGGTTAATTCAATTTTCATTCACACTTTAAATAGCGGATAACACCGCGGGGCATAGCTAGTTTATCTTAAAGTAGTCACAGTCAATGGCTGCAGTATTACTTGTTTTGATATTGTAATTTTTATTGTTTTTTTATTTAATAATATAATAAGAATGTATCTGTATATTTAAAACTTTCCGAACTTCAAATACTAAAAAAAGAATTTTGAAAACTCTTTACCGACTTCATTATTCACGCCGATTTTTTTTAAAAATTTACAAATTAAAATAGTGAGAATTATAGAATTATATATATAAACTGTGCAGTTCCACCCGCTATGTTCCGTTTGACATCACATAGGATAGTGGTCAAACATACGACTTATTAAAGCTTACGAATTAAAAAAAAACTAATAAACAATGTCTGATCCAATCTCCTTATTTTTAACAATAGAACCAAAAGAGCTTAAAACCGCCTGTACTCTTTTACATGGGATTAAAGATTTAAGTTAACAAACCTAACCGAGATTATGCAGAATAACAATCTATACCAGAAGTTGTTATATCTATTGGGAGAATGAGTTCTTTGTGAACTCTTTTTAAATGGTTATTTAATATAGATATTAATTTACCCTGATAAACGAATATGTAGATATTATATATATATATATACAGACAGGATATTATAGTATACCGACTAAGATCGCACAGTTGCTTAGACATAAAAAAAATCTTATTATCTTATTTTGTTCATTATTTAATTTAACTTTAAACTTTTAATGTACGCCATAATATTTGATCTAAGGATAAGGGCGGCAATAATGCTGGTATCGAATATACTACACCGAACATTGAGAAGCTGGCCAGTTCCCAATTAAAACTATGACTCGAAACTAATTAAATACGCTTTGTTTCATTCAAACACAAATCAATAACAGTTGCCTACAAACCCTAAACCTTCAGCACAATTTAACAGCCTCGACCGTACACGACTCCACGGAAATAACTGTATGACAATACTGAAACTAATTGGTATGCTACTCGCGCGTGAACCCTCGACCTCGCATTAGGATCGCGCTGCGAAACTTGCCGTTCCTCTCTATTCTCATCTGCATCCGAAGTTATTACACCATTATGATTAAACGCGCAAATCTCACACCCGTTAGTGCTAAATTATTCATTTAGATAATGGCGACCGTTAGTTTAATTCAATTTTGTGTCGCGGACCTACGGGAATCTATTGCGACAGACGGGCGACTTGGGGACAAGTCCGCGTTTGTTCTCGTTATGCTTTGCTAAGAATACCAAGATTTTATTCCGGACACAATTTGTTTAACCTGAAAGAATTGTAAGAATTCCACGACTATATAACCGTAGCGGAATAGAATAGAACAGCACTATGCGAATATCCATATGTGACAGGTGGCCTGGACACAAATTTTCATGTCATTTTTTTGTACATAAAAAACTAATAATTGTAAATATAGTTTATATTATATAGACCCACGGCCGATAACATCGTCAACTCTATATACTAGGCTACTATTGTAACTATACAATTAGCTGCGCCTAGCGGTGTTACTCGCGACTAAAAATATTTACATAACTTCCGTAACCGTCAAAATCGGTCCAGCCGTTCCAGAGATTAATCAGGTTAACAAACAAACGGACGAAAATTGTAAAAAAATGTTATTTCGTTTATGATAAATTCATATGAATCTAGTAAAAAGCGGTTATTTGCATATTAAAAACAGACAAACAGACACTCCAATTATATTTATGTGTATAGATAGATCATAGGCATTGCAATGCGTAAGGAGTGATATAGCCCGTGAAATTACTTGGCTATCAGGTAAAAATTATTGACCTAAGTAAATACATAACACTGGAAATAACAAAAAAGTATTTCTGTACGTAATTATTAATTAATATTTCTATCAATTTTCAAGCGTCTAACGTGTGGGCCTGGATCGTAGACTTATCCTTCATATTAGTTGTACAAATATATGTGGGTAATATACTAAGTCTATCGAAGGGAAAAGGAATTTTTAAATCCGTACCAGCACTGTATTATTACGGGCATAAAGTATCATGTCTTTATCCTCTTAACCACCGAAGATTAGTTAGAAGAAAATGCTAAATCGCATTAAGTTCGCCTTTTCACATGTATTTTGGTTCAATGAAGGATTTATCTATATAGCTATCACTTAACATTCACTACCATGAGTTCTTTTACTCCTTATATTGTATAATAATATTTGGTTTTATATTACCTTTATCAAACTTTATTTAGCAAAAAAATATTAACGTTTATTAGCATCTGACATCTACTGACCGACTGGTTATCTAGTTCTAGTGCTATTTCAGACAGTGATTCATCTCGATATCAGATGAATATATAAATCAGAATAATTTATATATATTTATTGATGGCTCCACAAAGCGGTACACGTGTTAAAGTTATTATTATTAATCAGAACGAAGGAAACGTCAGCCAAGAGATTTCGAGTATTCGCAGTGTTATAACTGCCTTCGAGTTCATAATATCGGTGTTAAAAGATATATCGAGGTCTTTAACCTCTGTTAGATGAACGTTAACTGCTCCTAATTTATAACTTATTGACTAATTATTATAATTTCTCGCTAGATTTTCAAGAATAATATAATAAAAAGATATTGTCACAACATATTGTGACAGATTATATTATATTATATTAAATCGAATAAGAGAAATTTAATCTATATTTATTATTATGGGCCAAATTACTTTTAATAAATTAAGCTGAAATTAAATAACATGGGTCTAAAGAAGTTATAATTTTCTCAGTTAGAAAAATAAATGACAAACAAAATATAAACAACAATTAATTCGAATTGTTGAAGTTATTAATTTCTTAATTTTTGTTTTCAAATCCAAGTCTAATTGTATATGAATATTGATCTACTAAAGCGTTGGGCTCTAGTAGACCAATATCTACTATACTAACAGAAGAAGACATTTAGGAATACTAATAAAGTAGGATATTTAATGTCTTATTTCTATGCGATTTTTTATTTTTAAAATTTATATGTATTATATTTATCATTTATATGTATTAAAAGACATTTATAAATATTGTTGTAATAAATAATATTATGTATATTGATGATATATATTGGATTATATTGGAACCGCCGGGCAGCCGCCCGTCTGTGTCCCCGGTCGGCGTTGGTCTCTCCCAGGGAGTAATTCTAAGCCCGCTCCGTTACAGTCGTGACATTTATCCTGAAGATCTACTAAAATATTTTGATACAATCGCTTACAGATAAATGTCGTCAATTTATCAAAGGGCTCCCATATGAATGCACCGCCGGCTACCACCCGATCACGCTTCGATAATTCTCGTTTGCCACTATTTATCTTTAGATTACCAGTGACATCTTTATTCCTTTTAATATGATTTCTTTCCATTGATTTTGATGCGTTCTGCTACTAGACGTCATCCGGTTCTAAAGTCCTGCGATTAATCAGTACTATTGTGTGGAGTCAAACCAGTTTCGGCTTCTTAACGTCTGTCTTATCGGAATTATTTTTGCTCATTCTCGATGTTAGTGATAATGTTCAAAAATAGAATTGTTTTTTATTTGTTTTAAAGTGTTATTTAATAATTGTAGATAGATAGATGGAATCTTTATTGCTCCAATTTTTTAATAATTACAACCAATTAAAATAACAACTAAGCAGGGCCAGATTTAAAAGTCTGGAAGCCTCGAACATAAAATAGTAGTGGAGGGCGTCTCCAAATTATTTTCTAAATAAAATTACCAATATTTTAGTCGAGATTTTAATATAACAATTTAATGTAAAAGCACATTATATATTTTTTTCAATATTTAACAAACATATATAAATGTAATTTTAAAAAAGCCTCGAAGCCTCTATTGCGGGGGGCTCCTCTCTTGTGGACGCCGTGGCTCCGGATGCCCACCTTTATACGACCCTACAACTATGCTTAACCTAAAATTATACGTAACTGTAAATATAAGTGTCGTAGTCAATCAGTTCATAGCGCAAATATTTGGGCTAGAATTCGAAGTCTGAACCAGCGTCATAGAACCTAGCATCCCGCCCACTCGGCCAGGCGGTTGTTTATTACATTCCTCCGTTCTAAATGGCAAAACACGTTGACGTCAGCTTCAATCCTATCATGAGCGCAAGACAATGGCAGGAATGCCGTCAGGCCCGTTGGCCTTATTCACATCTAGAGATCTGAGTATTTTGAGTACCTCTTTTGTCGAATGTGTACTTCTGGCATTGTAGAGTCACAACGAGGTATCAAGGGTGGACAGTTACCAGCAGCATCTAGTTGTGAATTCTTCGCAAATAGAGAGGCAAACATGTCTGCTTTCTCTTTGGCGGTGTGAGCCAACGAGCCATCCGACTTCTGCAATGGTGGTAAAGAAGATTGGCAGAAATTGGCTTCAACTGATTTGGCAAGGGACCAGAAGCTTTACTCCCTGAAGGGTAAGATGCTAGTTTCGCTCCAATATGGCCAATATGGTCGAAACGGGCCTTACGGAGGGCATGTTTGCAGGACTTGGCAGCACAGTTAAAGGCTTTTTCAGTTTCTGGACGTTTGGCGCCTTGCGGGCTCGAGCATCCGCCCATTCCTGGTATGCTAAGTGTTTAAGTGAAAATTTACAATTAGCTGAGCCTAGCGGTGTTACTCGCGATTAAAAATATTTACATAACTTCCGTAACCGCCAAAATCGGTCCAGCCGTTCCAGAGATTAACCTGAACAAACAGACAAACGGACGAAAATTATAAAAAAATGTTATTTCGTTTATGATAAATTCATATGAATCTAGTAAAAAGCGGTTATTTGCATATTAAAAACAGACAAACAGACACTCCAATTATATTTATGTGTATAGATAGATCATAGGCATTGCAATGCGTAAGGAGTGATATAGCCCGTGAAATTACTTGGCTATCAGGTAAAAATTATTGACCTAAGTAAATACATAACACTGGAAATAACAAAAAAGTATTTCTGTACGTAATTATTAATTAATATTTCTATCAATTTTCAAGCGTCTAACTTGTGGGCCTGGATCGTAGACTTATCCTTCATATTAGTTGTACAAATATATGTGGGTAATATACTAAGTCTATCGAAGGGAAAAGGAATTTTTAAATCCGTACCAGCACTGTATTATTACGGGCATAAAGTATCATGTCTTTATCCTCTTAACCACCGAAGATTAGTTAGAAGAAAATGCTAAATCGCATTAAGTTCGCCTTTTCACATGTATTTTGGTTCAATGAAGGATTTATCTATATAGCTATCACTTAACATTCACTACCATGAGTTCTTTTACTCCTTATATTGTATAATAATATTTGGTTTTATATTACCTTTATCAAACTTTATTTAGCAAAAAAATATTAACGTTTATTAGCATCTGACATCTACGACTGGTTATCTAGTTCTAGTGCTATTTCAGACAGTGATTCATCTCGATATCAGATGAATATATAAATCAGAATAATTTATATATATTTATTGATGGCTCCACAAAGCGGTACACGTGTTAAAGTTATTATTACTAATCAGAACGAAGGAAACGTCAGCCAAGAGATTTCGAGTATTCGCAGTGTTATAACTGCCTTCGAGTTCATAATATCGGTGTTAAAAGATGTATCGAGGTCTTTAACCTCTGTTAGATGAACGTTAACTGCTCCTAATTTATAACTTATTGACTAATTATTATAATTTCTCGCTAGATTTTCAAGAATAATATAATAAAAAGATATTGTCACAACATATTGTGACAGATTATATTATATTTAATCGAATGAGAGAAATTTAATCTATATTTATTATTATGGGCCAAATTACTTTTAATAAATTAAGCTGAAATTAAATAACATGGGTCTAAAGAAGTTATAATTTTCTCAGTTAGAAAAATAAATGACAAACAAAATATAAACAACAATTAATTCGAATTGTTGAAGTTATTAATTTCTTAATTTTTGTTTTCAAATCCAAGTCTAATTGTATATGAATATTGATCTACTAAAGCGTTGGGCTCTAGTAGACCAATATCTACTATACTAACAGAAGAACACATTTAGGAATACTAATAAAGTAGGATATTTAATGTCTTATTTCTATGCGATTTTTATTTTTTAAAATTTATATGTATTATATTTATCATTTATATGTATTAAAGACATTTATAAATATTGTTGTAATAAATAATATTATGTATATTGATGATATATATTGGATTATATTGGAATCGCCGGGCAGCCGCCCGTCTGTGTCCCAGTCGGCGTTGGTCTCTCCCAGGAGTAATTCTAAGCCCGCTCCGTTACAGTCGTGACATTTATCCTGAAGATCTACTAAAATATTTTGATACAATCGCTTACAGATAAATGTCGTCAATTTATCAAAGGGCTCCCATATGAATGCACCGCCGGCTACCACCCGATCACGCTTCGATAATTCTCGTTTGCCACTATTTATCTTTAGATTACCAGTGACATCTTTATTCCTTTTAATATGATTTCTTTCCATTGATTTTGATGCGTTCTGCTACTAGACGTCATCCGGTTCTAAAGTCCTGCGATTAATCAGTACTATTGTGTGGAGTCAAACCAGTTTCGGCTTCTTAACGTCTGTCTTATCGGAATTATTTTTGCTCATTCTCGATGTTAGTGATAATGTTCAAAAATAGAATTGTTTTTTATTTGTTTTAAAGTGTTATTTAATAATTGTAGATAGATAGATGGAATCTTTATTGCTCCAATTTTTTAATAATTACAACCAATTAAAATAACAACTAAGCAGGGCCAGATTTAAAAGTCTGGAAGCCTCGAACATAAAATAGTAGTGGAGGGCGTCTCCAAATTATTTTCTAAATAAAATTACCAATATTTTAGTCGAGATTTTAATATAACAATTTAATGTAAAAGCACATTATATATTTTTTCAATATTTAACAAACATATATAAATGTAATTTTAAAAAAGCCTCGAAGCCTCTATTGCGGGGGCTCCTCTCTTGTGGACGCCGTGGCTCCGGATGCCCACCTTTATACGACCCTACAACTATGCTTAACCTAAAATTATACGTAACTGTAAATATAAGTGTCGTAGTCAATCAGTTCATAGCGCAAATATTTGGGCTAGAATTCGAAGTCTGAACCAGCGTCATAGAACCTAGCATCCCGCCCACTCGGCCAGGCGGTTGTTTATTACATTCCTCCGTTCTAAATGGCAAAACACGTTGACGTCAGCTTCAATCCCTATCGCGAAGCATAATTTTAATTGCTTTTAAAATGAATATTTATTAAAATATTCATTAATGTGTGACTCGTTTTGATATTTAATTCGCTCTATATATTTTTATGGCTGAGCTATCGCGATCCTGATTTATGTTAGCACTTAAATATATGCCGATTGTGTGCTATCGTGTTAATGAGCATTAATTACTTTTTATGGCATGCTGACCACCCCGTGGCCTAGTGGTTAGGTGAATGGTTCAATGCGGCGCCGCGGCTTATGTGTACGTTTCCAGACATGATTAAAACATGAGTGTACATTTATTGGTTTTAAAACCATGGATTGCCAATTAAATAAGCGTTCGAAGTATTCAGGTACAAAAAAATCACTCGCCAGGAATAAAGCGATAGGTTATCTCCCGATTATCTGTTATATCTTAGGTTAAGCTATTAGATTATTCAAATTAAAAGTAAATTACATAAAAATACTATAAATAAATGAAAACATAAAAAACTAACTCAGTGTGCCACCGGCAACGAACAACGGACCCTAACTAGGCCCTAAGTGCCCAACAATAAGGGCCTAGTTAGGGTGACATAGAGAGAAACCTTCTGACGATGCGTGCCATGTCCAGGAGTGCCTTCTGTATCTGACCCTTGACCCAGTCATCCAGCGAAAGTCTTCTGAGATGTTTTCTTTTGATGATGATGAGATGACTTTTCGCTATAAGACCGTCCCGCGTCGTCGGAGAAACGTCTATCGAGACAATGACCGTCGAAACCACATCCCAAATGGCGGTCACCCCGTGAGTCAAATCAAGGTACTTGGTGATTTTCATCATTGTGTTCCGGATTAAATAGCTCTATAGCTAGTTTAATAACTAGGTTGGAGACATTTATCCTGTCATGTCTCCCCGTAGTATTGTGCATTTAAGAATCCTGCACCTGGCAGCACCGCCTTGTTATGAGTGTCAATAGCCTAATGATTAAGGGTAAGGTCTGCGAAACGTAAGATTGTAGTTTCGAATCCACTATTGGACTACTGACGTAAACCATCTCCTAGCAGAAACTTAAGCTTAGTTGGAATGGTTAACAATAATGTTAGTAATATTTGTAAAAAAAATATTGTTAGAATTCTTTTAAAAAAAATGTGCAGGGAAATATCGGCAAACTTATTCAACTCGTCATCTTTGGATGCGTAACATTATGTGTACAGCAATAATATGTATATAATATGTCTTTTCGCAAAATCTAATTTATTGGTCAACAAACTAGGATTCGAATCTACGACTACTTGACCGACCAGCGGCCAATAGACAATAGTCGGAAACATATTCAGGAAATACATTTTTTTAATCGAACTAATGGCTCATCTGATTAAGTGATCACCGTCGCTCATGAACATCTGTAGCACCGGAGGAGCTGCACGTGTGTTCTGTAGGTCTTTCAGATAGCAGTGGGCTCGTCCTCAAAGTTCCTCAATTCTCAAGGTTCGGAAATATCAATTATTCGAAATTTAATGTTGGGTAAGTTTTAACTGGTGCAAACAAGGGTGTTTGCAGGCGGTCGACAAAAAGTCGCGAGCGTAGCGCTAAGTCGCGATTGTTGTATGTGAACCGGGACGCGCCTTGACCGCGCCGCACAATACGATACTCCACCTCGCTCCGCGCCCTCACGTCCTCGGTGGTATGTCTGAATACACTTGCTCGGTTTTAAGGGAACCCTCAATTATTTATCAATATTAATTGTCGCCCTAAAGTAGTCTTCGAATGATACGTTATACGCTATTACACGCGTATGCCCTCTTTATATTTGCTAATTATCGTAGGAAGATTACGAAAATTAATCAGAACCTAACCAAAGATTAATCACACTACTCACAAAGTACATGCTTTCCAATTCAAAAGACAGTAATAAAACAACCAATAAAAAAGACAGTGACGTCTATTTGTCCCGCACACACTGCAAATTTAAGACTTTTTTTTTGGATTTTTCTCATGGATGCGATTGTCAGAACTGGACTAAATTGAAATGGGAACACATGAGGAGCACCAGCTTTCAAGTAAAAAAACATCAAAATCGCCTCAACCAGTCGAAAGATAAGAAGTAAGAAACAAAAAAACATACAAACGAATTGAAGTTGGTTGAAAATTCGAGCATTGAAATCACATTTACTATTCATTTACTATTAATTTAATGCATTATTACAAAAAATATAAACTGAAAGTGATAACTATATCACATTTTTTGATTTCAAATTCTGTCGTCCGCATAATTTTCCTAAGAAGGGGTAGAGAAAGAGTTTCACATATTAATATAAGTATAAACTCGTTTTAAGTTACCAAACTACTTGTGAAATAAGCTATTCCACAGCGTTAGGTTGGTTTTAGTGAAGTGGAGATGTATTATCCTTCTGCATTTTTCCTGGTGAGCGGGGTGTGAATTCTTGTTGTTAATTATTTATATTAAGGTTTCGTGGGAGCACTTAACATCAGGTAACTTGCATTCGCGTTTACCCCTTCTCCAGTAAAAAGGTAAGAATTCACACAGGATTCCGAACCAAACCATAAAAGAATCTGTGTATATTTGTAGCTAACTGACGACATACTCGTATGTTGGCTGCGTGTTGCACATTAGCCTTGCTAAAACCACTCACATGAATTAAACTTAATTCGTATTATCTTGTACATTTCAAGAATATAATGTGATTACAATAAACTGTTGACATATGAGGGAATTATCTCGACGATGTCCTTTAGAATACCAAACGGGGATTGTTTGAGGTTAACTTGCTTCCTCCTTATTATTTATCGTTGCCAGTAGATATATAGATGCCGCGTGCGAAGACTACAGCTGTCATTAATTAATATTAAACTAGAAAAGCTATTAAGAATGGTCGTAAACTTCCTAAAACTACTAGTTACAGTAAAAGATAACTTTGCCAATTTTCATCTGAGTCAACGTATACCATTTATATACCTAGTCCTCCTCGCGTCGTTTTCCTCATTGCTCCACGAATTATGTGGCGGACGATCGCTTTCCACCTGTTGCGGTCATTGGCGGTGTGAAATTCCTCGTGGACTCTCCTGTTGGTGTTGGTGCTAATTTGGTCTGTCCAACGCATAGGGCTTCTTAGTCGTTTTCCCTGTACTTTGCCTGTGACCAGGAGTGTTTCCAAGGTATCGGTTTTCCTGGCTATGTGACCGAAGTATTCGAAAACCCTACGGAGACAGAATTGACAATTTGACAGTGACACCCACTTCCCGGAGAATTGACGCATTTGTGCGGTGGGCTGTCCAAGGTACTCGCAACATTCTCCTCCACCACCACATCTCAAATGCGTCAATACGAGATCTATCTGTCTGATACTCGGCGTTATCTTTTTTTACAGCCAGGTAGACGGCTTCCAGCCAACCCTCCTCTTTTTTCAACCGGGCTTGGGACCGGCATCGGCAGAGTTACCTAGTATTTTATGTTAATTAATTTAGTCACAAAGTACCTATATAATTTTTTTAACAAACTAGTTAATCAATCCTACTGCCAATATCGGACTTCATAATATAAAAGAAACGCTTAAAATTATTTTACTAATACTATAAAAATATCACTATTTAAGAAACTGTTTTAAGGTCTGTGCGTTCTGCTGGCAACTGAATTCTTAGCATAATTGATAAGGTATTGTAAGGTAGTCATAACCTTGATAAAACCACAGAGAAAGCAGGGAAAAAGAACGAGAAATTGCGAAACATGCTAAGAAAAAACCAACTAAGCAACGTTTAAAGCACAAAGCATTAAATGTATACTAAGTTCATTTAAAGTTAATTTGAACGTAAACAAAGTGGTAATAACGTAGCTTAGTAGACTCAGGCAGTAGCAAGTTTAAGGTTACAAGGACAAATCCTTGTAACCTTAACGGGGTAGACGGAGGCAGCTTTAGCTATCCGCACTTCACCAAGCTAAGTCATTTATGTGATGACAGTTGATGACCCCATCGCCAGACACCGGGCACTAATTTTTAACGAGTAATTTTTTATATTAAAAAAACCGGTATTAAATTAAAATAATATGCATAGTACAACCGACTAGTATTGAAACCAGCGACCGCGAAGTTTTTGATAAGCTCATAATGACTGCTAATGTAGTAATCCACCGCACTGCAGACCCCAATTGACTAACTGTTACACGTACACAATTATCAATGACAAGTTGTAACATAGCCTAGATAATTATTCCACAAACAACGTGTGACAAATAGTAATCCTGTTTGATTTGTGTTGGTTGGTAATACCCAATTATTTATCATGCTAAACCTGAGCGCAGGTCCATGTTGCCTGGTCGAGTGGCAACTTCTCCTGGCCGCACACGCCACTGGTATGAAACCCCATACGCCGCATATATCATAGGGAATTATTCAACTTTATCGCTGTCATCCGATGTACGCTTATCCTGCGTGTGGCTCGTGGACCAATTGTTGTTGGACTCTGGTGGTCCGGGCTCGCTTTTGTTGTCCCGTTATATAACGCAAGGATAAGGTGTCATCTTAATGGTGTATGTTCCAATCCGGAGGGACAGAATCAATTGGCTATAACCAGTCACTTTTACAAGGAATTATATTAATTGGTTTCAATACCCATTTTGACTATTTGGTCTGTTCTGTTCCAACGGAATTGAGAGGTGCCAAAGCTCCTAGGCTCAAGGCTGATCCTCTATTTGAGAGTAGCTTATTGAGCTACTTTCGTCCCCCGTGAGGGGTAATCTTGGCCTCTACGTTACGGTGTGTGAGTTCGAAGGCGCTCAAAAGAGCCGTACCACGACTTGACGGTAGCTTTATCACGGAAAAGCTAGAGACAGAATAGCTAACTAACTTTTACACTAACTAACTATGCCGTTCGTGAAGCTAGTAGAAGTGGTCGAAGAAACTCCAGCAATGCTCCTAATATTTAACGAGTGGGGCCACAAAATATCTATCGCGATAAGATTACTCGCAACCTCTGACGGTCGCAGCAGGTTTTGATGGTCCAAATAAGCCCTAGCGAATAAATACTTTACATGTCGTAATATATTGTCTTCGTAATTTATAAATTTTAACTTTATTTATTATTAAACTAAATTAAAGAAACTGATAGTGACATCGGAGATGTCTCTTTGTGAAGAGTTATAGGACGTTGGATGTTATTTTAAACGGATCCATTTATTTATATGAGATCATTGATTATTTATTTAATTCGTTTGAATTTAAATAGTCTTGTGATCTTGCTTCTTGTGATTTACAAGAAATAGTTCTCCGTCCAAACATTTGATCGTATTCAAAATTATTATTAACCTTAAATTGATTTAGTGTTGGTACATTTATGATATGTATTGTTTTCTTTTTTAATGAGTGGTAACAATATTCTTCATAGATGACTAACATTCTTGTTAACCCTTCCAATGAACCAAATCTGTTTACGTCAATAGTCGAATGTGGGGTTCGAACCTGCGACCTTCTGTTTCTGTCCGTACGCAGAACTATTAGGTTATTGACGCTTTTTTCTCTACGACGAGATAATTGCCCTCATTAAGATTAGACTGAACGCAATTTATACACGAAGCGAATAATTTATTTCCGCAGAGATTTTTATTAAAATAAAATGAAATTTGTATTAAGTGTGTGCGCGACAAATGAAATAATAACTTCGCCTACCGATTTCGATGATTCATTTATTATTGGAAAGAAGGTACTTCAAAGATAGTTGATAAAACAAAATCTCACGTAAGGTAATGGAAATGGTAAAAAGTAATTCTATTTATATTCCAATTCGATTTGAAATCGGTTTTTACTCATAATTGTTTACTTCACGTAATTTGTAAACCTATTTTTATGGCTTAAAGCAAATAGAATGCGAATACATTCATAGCTGTCTCGGATGGCACAGAAACAGTAATAATTACAAGCAAAACATATGTAGTGTTTGTGTATTCATGAACATCCTGTGGATATTAGACTCGATATAAAACTAACCAGGCCAACGCTTTAGCAATAAATGACATTTGCGCATCAAAGAGAACATAATTAACAGTTGGTAGTTACATCGAAGGAAGCGGACTAGAAACCTCATCCTATGCTAACTAGACTATATTTAGATGCCGCTGCTATCACGCAGCGGAGATCTGTACAAACAAACCAATTTGCAACATAATTTATACGTGTGTATTTCGCGACAGCGCAACATAGCCATAAGGTCTTCGCCTTTATGTAACCGCTTTTATTCTAGTGATGTGAGGGAGCATTACGTGCCTTATCCAGTATGTTTTAATTTTCCATGTCAACCAAATATGCATCGAGTGCCAGTTTCTTCTGATATTACTACTCGTCTCGCAGTTTATTGTGGGAGAGTGTTGGCTGATTCAGAGACAGTAATCAGCTGTAACTCTTCATAGGTCCGTCCTCGTTTAACTGGGTCGTTATATTTGTAATTTATCGTTGTTGTGACACGTCTTAATCGATGCCATTTCTAGCAATATAAAAAGTTGCATTACGTGGTTTTATGATCAATGAATAACGTGTACTATTCCCAAGTAAAGCGAAGAATTTTCATTTAATGCGATAGGTTTTTCGTATCAATACGTCGGCATCATAAAGTGCGAGCGAGCATCTTAATGAAATTAGAATTGGTTATTTAAAACATAAATCCAGCAACAGCTTTAAAGCCACTGCAGCGGCTTTTCATGTGACTTAAATAAGCCGACACAACCGAGGAAGAGCTACAACTTCGCAGAATATCGTGCTTCTATATTTCGCTCAGTAAGTTCTAGTTTTTTTTGGGTAATAGCTGTTCCACACTATGTGATGTTTCTTAGCCAGGTCCCTTTCTTCTTCAACTTTTTTTTAAAACAAAATAGGCTCACGTTTGGCTTCAATCGCTTGATGGAATAGGAAGAGGTAGTCTAGAATGGAACACGTGGGCCTATAAGATGTCTCTTCACATCAGTCTCTACAACATTGGTTGTACCAATTCCATTCATTCATGGTTCATTCAAGCCGTAGTAGCTTAGTGTACGACAGCAATGAATTTGTTCGTTGCAATATTCAGTATTCACCAATCTGCAATAGGTGTGTGTACCAGACTATGCTCTAATACTCTCTGTATAGAGAAGGCCTGTGCCCAACAGTGGGATATATATATTAGCATATATAAAGGTTAATTTTTAACGGTTTTAAACTAAACCACTAGGCTAACTCTGCTTTTTTGCGAGTTCAATCTTAAATAGTAATACATTTTTTTAGGTCTGATATTAATATAATAAATAAATCCTTACTTTCAAAAAACAGATGATATCAAACATAATGCAGTTTGTAGTTGGGATCTTCTTTTAAGTATAAAATTTACTTGTGCCGGCAGATCCAGCCCTTCCATAATCAAATCATATTTTAATAAAGTTAGTTAACGTAAAATAATCATATGTACGTGTGTGTGTGAGTGTGCATATGTGTCAGTACGTATGAAATGATCATTATAATAAGAATGTACAACAAAGTATACTACTACTGTAATTTGGATCGTAATATTGCCTCCGTATCTCCGTAGTCCAAGCAGCCACTTTTTAAGATATTAGAATAATAATATCTAATAATAATAAAATAATAGCTTTAAGTATCGCTGCAAGGCAAATTTTCAATTTGTGTCTTTGTGTAAATAGTGTAAAATTACTAAACACATAAAAGGTTTAACTATAGAGCAAGCTTTCGTTTGAGAGTCTATCTCGACTCCATCAAATAAACATGAAAAATATGAGTCGTACTAGCAACAAGTCAGAGAGATACCGTCGCTTTTACCGTCTACCGTGCGTAGATCATTGTAGAGTTTTCCTTGTGCCGTAAAATAACGTGAATGATATAAAGTCTCCTCACTAGTTTAATTAATAAAGTAATACAACCTCTGGGGGCAACTCTCAGGGCTCTGCGCAACAGTTGCGCTTCGATATCATCTGCGCACTGGTTTCCGGGAATACGTCGACCAACTTTATTAAATGTTAACGTACTGTACCGTACTGTTAGTGTGACAAATCTCTACTTACATTTGAACAACTTTTTAATTTAAAAAAAAGAAAGCTAGCAATATTTCTTTTTTCTTTTCAGAAATATTACTAACATTCTTGTTAGCCATTCCGACTAAGCTGCTTGTGCTAGGAAATGGTTCATCAATATGCCTATGGATTCGAGCTTACGACTTTACGATTCGCAGACCCTGAACCATTTGGCTATTGAATATATTAAAATGTAAATATTTCTAAAATCCTTAGTTACTCCTTATTACATCAGCAGGTGAAAGTGACGGCATTCAGTCTGCAAATCAAAATAGGTCCAGCCGTTCCAGAGATTCGCCGCAACAAATAGACAGACAAAATTGTGAAAAATGATATTTTGGTATACGTTCCGTATATACATTCATAGGCATATAGTAAAAGCGGTTTTTTCCATATTACAAACAGACACTTCAATTTTATATATTTGTATATATACAATTTTATAACACAAAATTATTTCAGAAATACTGATAAATATTTCCACGTTAGATCTATGGATATCCTAGGAGGTAGCCTATATTTTGAATGGCTCTTGCATTTTTAAGCGTTTCTTAACGGATGTATTTTTTATAGTATGTAGTAGTATTCATTATGTTCCTTTAATGTCATTTGATTTGGTTTTAAATTAGGTTCTAAGTGTTGTATTGTTGGCCTTGTGTTCTGAAGTTACAAATTTAGACCAATTTTACAGACAGAAAAATTTTCTAAGTCATGTTAAGTCCGCTAATCCGCAGTAGATGTGTGTGGCGGACTAAGCCAATATACTATTCAGAAAAGGCTCAACAGTGGAACCTATGTATATTGTTTATAGACTGTTACTTTGACTTTGGCTTCGGAAATAAAAGAGGGCGTCGGTTTTTGTTTTACTTGTTTTATTTTTGTTTACTAATAGTTACGTAGCCAAGTGTACCTGCCTATCATTTTCGCGTGCTCTCGTAATGGCAACGGGTCCGTTTACCGTCCTAACCTCGTTTCATGTTACACACGATGAGCTCTTATAGCGATATTTAAATCGATTATTTATTCTGAATACGCAGCAATCGATGCGCGCCAACCGCATTACGCCCACTCTATACGATCGTAGAGTTGATCTCATCTCATCCTTCTCCCATTTCTACGGTTTCTATTTATAAAACGATTTCATTTGGCTTTTATTAAGTAAAACGTTAACTTAAGACGAGCGTTGAGCCTAAATCGATAGCATCGGTTATAACTTACCGCATTAAATCGATTTTAAAGTAAATATGAATTCTACATTAAAAGATACATGCTATACTTGGAAAATGGGTCAAGGGAGTGGTGTAGTAATACTCTAATAGCTTGGAGTACATAGATTCTTTATTGCTCACAATTTAAAATAAGTACCATTTATTTTTTAATTTCTAAGCATTTGGTTTGACCTCGATCCCAACTGTTAAGTGGATATGCAGTCCTGGATAGAAAGACGCACTAGCATAGTAAATGTCTATTCACTCTAGTCTTAAAAAATACTCCCATTGTAATCGGAGAGAAGGTTACGGGCAGGTTCGTTCAGGTTTGAGGGATGTTCACAACAAAAGGATGAAATCATTGCGTTTTGAAGTCCGATGGTGGAACGTATATATATATATATATATGACAGCAGTTTTTAAGGTTAAAGTTCAGGTAACGCACGGTGTGGTCATTTGTCATTTCAGTTTTTGTCGTATGTCAGTTGCCTGTGGACTTTTCTAGTATTATGATTTGTCGTCAATAAATTATTAAGATTAGAAAACTACTTTTTGGAACTTGCCTATCCACATATATATTTATATATGTACAAAATATATATATATATATAAATATATATATATATATATATATAAATATATATATACAATTGTTCATGAATTAAAGAAAATGTTCCTACAGTGTGATACAGACCGTAGTCCTGCACTTGTCC
Source organism: Meandrusa payeni (assembly GCA_029286785.1). Lineage (NCBI taxonomy): Eukaryota > Metazoa > Arthropoda > Insecta > Lepidoptera > Papilionidae > Meandrusa > Meandrusa payeni. The sequence goes on from JAGSMX010000039.1 coordinate 711,676, forward strand.
TAGATATATGAAACGTAACTCTCTTGTTCTATCTTTACTAGCTTATACCTCCCCGTCAACTTCCCTTCGTCTCGCCCAATCACTTTTCGTAACACATTTACAAGCCTATTCACCAATTAAAGCGTAAATAAGTTTTACTTTAAAAAGTTTTATACCATCTTGTTAGACATTAATAACTAAAATCACTTTTAGTGCACTCATCGAAATAAATTAGAATAAAAAGGTTGAAATTCAAGATAAAAAGTTAAACAATACGACTAACGGTAAATAAAATATTGTACACGACACAATCACTCGGAACTTAACCTAACTGTAAGGCAATCAAATAAATTCCCCGCCAATCGACAATCAGGGGATTTTAAGCTTTATTTCCGTGCAGAAAGGGTGTGGACCACTCGTCGGTGTGGCACGGTTAATGTGGCAGAGATATGTCAGCCTCCGACAATGTCGACCTTGATGCGCCATAGTTCACACAGTCCCTTCACTGTGAAAATGTGGAAAAAACACGACAATGGCCCGGCCCTCATGCGTGTCTCTGGACAAGACAATCGATTACAATCGTTCCTATGCATTTTATTGATTATTGTCAACAGTCACTTGAATTGGGAAATAGACGTTAGTAGAGGCGTTGTAGAATACCGTTAGCATTATTTTATTCAATGAGTTATATTAAAAATAAATAAATTTTGATGTAATAATATTCATTATAATATATATCTTACGATATTTTTTCGGATTTTAAGTACACAATTAACTTGGCGATAGCCTCACCCCTCTAACAAATATGGTATTTAAAATAAGTGAAAAACGGACCGCTAGTGCTATTCCAAAATACATGACTGTTTAATCTTTTAATTTTTATTTAATATGTTTAAACGAGCAATTATAAAATCGCAATCTCGGAAACTGCTCCAAAGATTTCATAAAATTTTCTATGCGCGATAAATCGATTTTGCTCGTGTTTTCACGTATACTGTGTATATATATTATTAGTTTAGTAGATGGCGTTGCTAAGCAACAGTCAATAAGTTTTTAGTTTGATGTTAGACCAAGAAAATAATTGTTTACATTAATTATTAATAAAATGTGTCATACGGTTGCTGAGTGACGAATCAATGAAGTAATTAGTCGATATTCAGGTCAAAAAAAGATATATAAATTTTCTAGTGATCATTTTGTATGTAAAACACCATAAACGGAAACATAGTGATACAACCCCCACTATAAGCTTGTAAAGTACGAACGCTTAACTACTAAGCTATTATTGCTTATAAAAGTTTAAATACGAAAAACGAACCTCCACGTCAGTACGAGGAAGTCCATAATTGGTTTTAAATCAAAGACGGGCTAAAATTCTGCGTGAATGGAATCCTACGATCTGAGATGACCGCGGGTTCCGCTGGCCGGAGATGCTATCGCGGTACACCTAGACCTCGTCCAGGAACCACTAAGAAACACCGATGGAGTTCCCAAAACACATTTTTTCATGTCTTATGATTATTAACCAATTCTTGTAGTAGTTATTTATCATGAAAGAGACGGCTCGCCTGGAGGCGAAAACCTTTTAAGAAAAAAACGATGCGACCAAAGACTTTATTAAATACGACTAGTTCATGATCGTCATCGGAAGCCGCCGAAGCTCTTATCCACTGCTGGAAACAGGGCTTCCTTTATACATTCCATCATATACAACCCTCATCGCTTCTACTATCCTTACACTTGGCTGTCCCTATAAAAGGTCGCCAGTCCATCTGGAAGGAGAATATTTAACAATAGAAGAAAACTGATAAATTTAAAACAAATATATAATTACAAAATTTTATTACCCGTCTAGTAATAATAATTATTAATTCACCCTTCACCCATTCACTGCCGGGCGCCACGACACCACGACACCACGGGGCACCACTGCTTTATTAATAAGATATTCAGTAACACGAAGTTAAGAAAATCACACATCGATATAGATCATCGTAGAGCGTGTTTTATGAATGAACTTGCCCGCTCCATTGTTCATTTCGTAGCTGAAGACGCGTGCGCGAGGAATTTAACGCCAAATCGCCGGTGGCCGGGCGCGGGTAATTGCGACTTATCAGCGCATTGTTCGAGTAAGGGGCACAAGGCTGCGCCGACGTGTGGGACTGCACCATTGTACTACTGGCGACGCCACAACACTTCCCAGCTTCTGTGGACAAGTGTGTTCAATTACTTACTGGGCGAATTAGATTCTAATAAACGTGAATTAAATAATTTTTGTTTTTCATCAGTCAAATTTGAAACAAGTGTAATTTTTCAACAAGCTTCAAAGTTGTCAAAAAAAAATAGCTCAGCAGATTCTAATATTGTCTACGGCCCAATAGTGACAAATAAACTGTCCATGGTCATCCGGATATATTGTATTGAGATATAAGTTAGTGAAGATAGAAAGAGCTAGAGAGAGTTATGTTTCGTATATTACTCTCATACCCAGTTAAGTTTAATATATCTAAGACGCAGTGCGGGCCTATTGTCTCTATAACGCTGTAGGAGCAAGAGAGAGCAGTGCGCGCATATTTTCTATTGTATTTATTATTTTCTCTCATAGACAGTTACGTTTCGTATAACTAATACACAGACACACGCAGAATTATCGACTCTCACACTGTAGGAGCAAAAGAGAGCGGGTCAAAACCCAAAGGTGGAACCATAACTAGATGGAAAGATATAGTGCTAAAAGAGATGCGTGAGAGCCAAGATAGAAGACAGAGCGAATTGGAACAGAATTGGTAAGACAGCTAATTATATCATACATAGCGGGAAATGAGAGTGACACAGACGCTATACTAGGCTTCATTTGGGATCTATATCATAAAATGTACTTAAGACGGAAGGAATCATGATCCTTGCTTAGTTGCAACCAACTGATAGCTTACATAACTACACCTATAGATTTTAAATAGTACTTAGTTTTTCAATTACAATTTTCTATAGCCGATATTAGCCTGTAATCTCTTTGAACTTATGTTCTTAGGGAGTTCTCTAACCCTCTAATAGGGGAAGATTAGCATATGAGCTTCCCAATGCTTGGACTATTACTCTAAACTTACCCTAAGAAGAAAAATAAAATTTCTTCAAAATAATTTCTAATACAACTATATTTACTACTATAGTTCGAGTAAATCGAATTCAAATAGAAAACGTTAAACGCGCCCGTTTTGTATTCCCGTAATATCGTAGAATATTATGAAACCAAACTACTCTTAAACTACATTCTTTCCAATAACAATGAATAATCATTTGTGGCGCACATACTTGATGCAAATTTAATACTTATATGGTTTTCTCATGGATCCCATTGTTAGAATTGTAACAAATTTAAATGGGGCCACATGGGATGCACTAGATATCAAATAAAAAAAGAACAATCCAAATGAGTCCACCCTGTCGAAAGTTATCGGTAACAACCATAAAAAAATACAGACGATTTGAGAACCTCCTTCTCTTAAAGTCGGTTGAAAAAGTGCAACTTAAACTTGTGTAGTCTATTCAACCTAATAAATTAATGCGGTCGTGTGAACTTAGAACTATTATTTTTTTAATTAAAGTAGCGTTGCCACTGCACCGCAACGATATAGTTTTTATTAGCTGTTCGTACGACATTTTATTGTCTGTTCGTAAGAAATTAATAAAATACATATTTCGTGAACTTTATGTACCGTGTCCTCAACTGGAAGGCGGTTGATATAATCTGTGACTGTTAAAAAACCCTTTGTTTCTTTGCGAACAATTATCGCGCCGGATTAATTATTATTTATATCGGTTGAGTGCGACTACTAATGCTTAGGACTTGGTACTTATTATTTTTGTACTTATTATATTTAAAGTATTTGAACTTTGAACAAAACAAATACATGAAAAAAGATTTAATTAAACAAAAGCTGTGTAGAAAGATCGATGTACAAAGGAAGACGAGATTAATCCAGTTTCATATTAAAGGAATTCGTATGCGAAGATGTTTGTGCGCCAGGGTCGTGCAAAATGGAAAACCGTAATCTCTGTCTACCTTTAAAAGCGTGAACGCTTTATTTCGTACTGTTTAGTAGTGTTTTAGTTTTGGTCTTTAGTTACTTCTATATTTTAGTTTAGTAGCAGTTAAGCTCAGTGTCAGTTCTGACTTGTATGTATTATATGTATGAATCCGCACCAGAACAGAATTGACAATTGTTTTTTTTTATGTTATTGCAAATTCACCGTATTTTTTAACATTTATATTTGCAGTTTTAGTGGTAACACTACGCATGTATTCAACAAGACACTTCCCTCCGCTAAACGGTCTCTATTGTTCTTAACGAGTATAAATACATTTTTGAAAAGCGTCTGACTTTTAAATCCCGGCAATAACATCTACAGTCCATATTTCTTACTCTAATATAATATTCATAAGATTGTTTTTCCATTGTCTGATCAAACGCAACCCTTTAACAAATGTCTTCATTTCGTTGACACGTCCGCTGTTTTACATCTGTTAATAAAACGGTTATTATTACGTTGATGCAAAGCTGATAATCGAGTGGCAAACGTATCGATTTACATTGAATAGCGTAACTGAATGAAAGGATTAAGCGTAATAAAAGGTGACTTTTTGTCGGCACAGATAATATCTTAATATGTTTATAATAAATGGGGTTGCGTCTAATCTGTAACTGTCAGTGGGCCGGGTTTTTTGGCTGAAGTTTCGCACCTTTGCGGGGATTATTCTTTGACATTTAGTGGATTGAAAAAAATTGTCCAATGTTTTTTTCTTAAGAACAAAAGTAACAAACGACTAACGAGTAACGAAGACGAAATAAATCGAAAGCTTTGGCTGCCTTGGAAACTCAAATTGCCGAATACTACCAACGTTTTTATCGCTATAATATTCTATTAATTATATAATATTCTCTATATTATTCGCTATAATAATTAACGTCTATTTTGACGGACATTTTATCGGATTGGTCCATTTTCGCAAGAAATTCTACACAAACACTTTGTAAAATCTGCAATCGGCAAAGGTTTTTCCGGACCTCCAAAACACTACGTTGTCGAATGAGTAATGGAGCATTTTACGAAAACCTCTGTACGGTGCCCATAAAAGGCTTCATTTTTAAGCTCCTATAGTTTGGGGTTAGGTAAGTTTTTGGTCTGTGAAATATAAGGTCGCATGTTCCAATCGACCATTCAACTACTGACGTGACCGTCACGTGGCTAATACATTTTTTGAAAATTTGTTAGAATTTTCAATAAAAAAATGCCCAACAATAAACACTGTAACGGCTTCTCTTATTGTACGAATAGTTCGGTAAGATCGGACCTTTATAATAGGCAGGCAACATACCTGAAATTCCTTTAGCAGGCGTTTGTGGGCCGCGGATCGGTTATGGATCAGGTGTGCGCCCTCACTATTATTTTGGTACCACCTGTGATTCCTGTTTCGACACTTATCATTGTGATAAGGTAGTACATCACATAAGCTGACTTGTCACTGTCAAAACATTACTACTATTTGCAAGAAGTTCAGGCCGCGGTAGTAATGTCATTAACTACTTTATAAAGGTGGCGATAATGAAGCAACTACGTTAGTGATATTCTTAATATGAACGAATAATAACCGCCATCATTTATTTTAAACGGAAAAATAACGAATAAAATTCATAGAAATGAATTTGAATGTTCATTGTATTTAAACTACTTAAAGAATAGACAGACGCTTATCGAAATCTCAATTTGTCAGTCTTTTAGCGGCACGGTATGCGATGTCACGAGTCGAGTGTTAAGGGAGGGCCGATACGGATCGCATGCGGGTTCGATCCCCGTTTTGTGACTACACGGGGTGTCACTGAATAATGCATGACTTTTGTGCTTAACGGATTTTGCTGTACCATGTGTTTCTGTAGGATACGAGAAGACAGAATGAAATTCACCGATAAATCGACAACAGTTATATTAACTATTATATACAGCAGTAAGTACGTCAATACGGTAGCTTAATGTCCGAACCTGAGTTTTAAGTACTGATTTACCAAGCGCTCATCGGTGAAGCAAAACATCGTGAGGAAACCTACATGTTAGAAAATTTTCGAAGACATGTGTAGTCTGTCAATCCGCACTAGATGTGCGTCTGTGTCCAAAATTGGGACATATACATAGGCTATAGCTCTAATACGGCGGTAGAGCAATTCTTTAACTGTCGAATAGGTTAAATTCGAATGCATCGGGCTTGAAATACTAGGATAAACAAGATAATTCTTAAAATTCGTATGGAATCATCATTGTTGATTGAGATGTTGGTAGGTTTATATATCTAAGACTAAGTTGGAAAGATTTTCGTATTCAGTGAGTTGGCTGGCATCAGCGGTTCAGTGTTTAGGATTAGGTACTAGGTGTAGTTTAGGCGCACTGTTTGATATATGGGAGAAAGGATGTGTTTGCTCTGTTTAGAAATTAGGCCCTGGAGTATCAGCGTTGCAGACTCTCTGCTGAGTGCCTTGTCACCATCACCGTTATTTTAGTGTTTAATTTCTTTTCAACTTTATGTTATAAATAAAAAGATACTCGCGTTTTAGAATAAGATATTAAAAGCTCCGACATTGTATTTAGTAAATAAATTTGTAACCTCAAAGGCATATATATTGGTTAAAATTAATACTTGCTTCAGACAAAGGATTCGTGTAACGAGCAGACAGGGCTGGGCGTTTTAATGGCGACGTTTGCATCTCCATCGGGTTTCCCGGCTTGGCGCCGTACCAAAGCGTTTCTGTGTTAGAATGTGAACAATAAGTAACAGATCGACGCCGTCCGTGCTTGTACTCCTAAGGTCTGCTTATGAATTTATAGGTTTATTGTATGAGTGTTTGATTGAGTGGTCAAGCGTGACGTGGTTCGATTATCTTATGTTTTGTTATTAAACTTGAAGGTCCGTGCCACGATGTTAGTAAGGAGGGATGCTTAAGAAATTAAACAGTCAAGCCTAGTTTCGGATACGGTCTGCCAAATACAAGGTCGTAAGATTAAATCAATTCAGCCATTAACAAAATAGATTGTTATTCTTTATACTTTGTACGTGAGTGCCACAATCATATCTGATGTTAAGTGGAAATGCAGTCCTTGATCGTAAGGCACACTAGCTTAGTAAAAATCAATTCACTCTACTCTTGAAAACACTAATAATGAATAATGAAAGTCGAAGTAAGTCGTCAAACGCTCGTTCGGGTTTGACGACTTACAAAAGTTGTTGTCCACAAGAAAAGGATGAAATCCGGTAGTGCGTCTTAAAGTCCGATGATAGAACGTGAGGATTGAAACCAACAACCAACACTTAAATGTCGTAAATTATGTAAAAAATATGTTACGTTTGTACGTTTATATATTTATAAAATATATTATTATATGTACACTATTGTTCAAGAGAGAAAGAAAATGTAGCTTTCTTCTTGCACATTAATAATATACGAGACGTAACTGTCGCTCTTTCTATCTTCACTAACTTATATCTCCCTCTCAACTTGCCTTCGCCTGATCACACTTTTTATAACGCTCTCACCAGCTTACTCTCCAAGTCAAGCGTGCGTTAAGAAGTTATAATTCAGAAATATATTAAAATGTAACAGCGATCACTGTTAGAATATCCGATAGTGACCTATGGACACGTGCAGCGGTTGTAACAAACGAGATTATCGGCTTTCATCGGCCTCCATTCGTCACCTTTTTTTCGCCCTTCAATATTTCTCTATGACGTTTCAATTCTGACGGAACACGGGCGGGTGTTGAAAAACAAAATCCAAAAATTGTATAACGAACGCCATCCAGTTAACGGTGATCCGTCATTCCCGAAACTAGATTCACGATTCGAGGAAATTTCAATTGGGAGAGGATGTGTCGAGGTCTGATAGACATGGTCGTCACGGTGACGTATCCCGTGGTAATTTGTATTTGATTTAAACCAATTAGTGATGCTTACGCGCGAACCTCGCGTTATTGGATTGAGCTGTGAACAGTTTTTTTTATTTTGTGGTTTAACGCTATGTTTATTAAGAACATACGGTGTTAAAAATGCATCCTGTTTATTTCGTTTCATATGTACTATGGTTTCTTGACGATAATTTCATGTTTATTTTCATCCAGTCATAATGTCATGAATTATTTTACATACATCGATTTTAAACAAGCAGGAATTTTGCGGAAGCAGGAAGTGAGGAAGTATGTCCTATAGTTTTTCTCCTAGATTTCTACTGTTATAATTGTTTCGTATATTTTTTAATTCCCAATATACAATTTTATCTTAACCTTATTGATTCTTCTTCAGTCCTATTATACACCGCCTTGTTACATTGCTACCTGCACCTTCTTCTGGACTGGAATGTGTATCACTCTGTTACTTTTATTATTAAACAAGGATTTTTTGGTTCTTAGTTCAATTCAATGGTTCTTTACCTTAACGTGTATTCCTAAGATGATTTCTGGAAGAAGACTTTATCGCAATTTACTTTTTAAAAATATAATATGTATGACCCGTGGTAGCTCAGCTAGCAACGCGCGTTCGATCCCCGGTAAAGACACCAATAAATTTGTTGTTGCAATTTTAAGTGCTGATTTACGTGCTCGGCTTTCTTTTTTTCGGCTTAGAATTTTTTTCTAAGACATGTGAAGTCTGCCAATGCGCACTACAGCCGCGTGGCGGATTATACCACGTAATTAGCTGAATTCGACCATCGAAAACTGATAAAATTGTACACAGATTATACATTCGTATGTTTACAGCCGAACTATTTTGTAACCGCTCGTTACTTTGCATTTTGTGTAGATACGGTTCCGTTTGTGCGTCAAAGAATACGGCGTACAATACTCAAATCATTATCCGAGCACAGATATACAAAAACCTAAACAGATGTGAATGCGAGCCAATCAATTAACTCCCTGACCTGATCCCATCGTCCTTCTTAAAATTGTATTGGTACAAATTGAAAAGACTCATAATTTTGATATTGTTCATTACGTCGTATGGGACTTTTTGCTTGAGAGATTGTTAAATTGAGGTGTTATTTTTGTTCAGCGACCGTGTTTTGTTTAGCGGTTGCAGGTTGTGTGCCATCGGATTTGGGTGAACGAGAACGTACTTCGTTGTTGGTATATACAACATAACAGTAGTGGTATATGTTGAAACATTTCACACAATCTTTCTGGTAACAAAATGTATAATGAATTTCTAATCATATATCTAAATCCTGTGCAACCTAACTCGCATAACTTGCAGCACACGCTGAGATGGTATCCAATGTTGGCATCATGTCTTATTTATCCCTTCCTTCCTTTATTTGAATTTACTTTTTATAATGTGTGTTATATATATTGTCTGTAATGTGTTAAGAAATAAAAAGTCTATGTCTATGTATAATTATAATCAACGTTTAAATAAATATATAAATCCTTTTAGAGTATAACAAAAAACGAGTTCGGTCGTTCGATTTAAATTGCGAACAACAATTAAGTGTGCAACTCCCGATCCGCATGGGACTGGAATGAACAAAATCTCTTTAGTCCCGCGCCCGCGCCGCCAATCGATCACGAAGATCCGATCGCTGTGTAAAAGGATTACGCTATACCGTCGTACCGTTGTTGATTTATCAATTTGACATAGTGTAGTTTAGTATTGCGAATTTTAAATTGATTCACGTGAGAAAGATATATGGGAAAGCTGATACGGTACAGATGATTCTTAATAACTGTGTGGCGAAATGTTCGTGTTGGATCTTTTTAATTTCAAACTGTGTTCGACCGATTACATTTGGAATGAGAAATATATTATTATTTTGCCTCTTCTTAGAATAAATAAGAAATAGAAAAAACTGATGATAGCCGACTCGTCGTTCGAGTCACGAGCAGGCAAGAAATTACACTTTCATTCATACAATTACTCTTTCGATATTTAGGTTTCTTTTTGATTCCCATCGTTCAGTATCGTGCAGTACATCCATTGGTTCGATAAGATATGGAAAAATAAGCAATTATGAACATATAATTCCTATCTCGGCCATATTAGGTTTTCACCTCTTAAACTCTATTTTTCCTTGGATAGTGCGCAATTTGTATACTACTCCTTTTAGTGGTCGTAACATTGTCTGCGTCTGAAGGAACAATGTAATCAAAAAGGTACAAGTTCGCATTGTCGCGTCACGGTTTGAGGATAAGCGGGTATAATCGTGAACAAATTCCAAATTTTACTTAAAGTTGCACCAATAAAATTATAAACAAAGGAGATTGTTATGGATGGATTAAATTATTTCATAAACGATTCTTTGAACTACACAGATTGGCCAGAGAAGCTGGCCTTGACCACATTACCGGATTGAGAGGTGGTGGTGAGCTCTTAGGTACCTTAGCCTGAATCTCTATCGCTAGTAACTCGACATAAGGGTGTCGGTGAGTGGTAATCTCAGCTTGGACAGTTAGTATGTTACGCGTAAGGATTCGGATCCGAGATCGGCCCGAGAGGGCCGAACCACGACTCGGTCGGTTTCTATTTAACTGATAATCTAAGGGACATTCAAAAAAACTTTGAGTGCCACTTCGGGAAGCGTGAAATGTTTACTATCGCTTATAAAGAAAACGCCAGTTGTTTTCCTACAGGGAAATACTTTTAAATAAAACCTGATCAATATAAGTATAATTGTGTAAAAATAGTAAATTTAGTTATTAGAATTAATCAATAAGCCTCAATCATAATATTCTAGTGTTAAGCTTTTAATACCATAACTATAATTAGTGTTAGGCCCTCGTCTCAGTTATGATCCCATTGGTCTACGGTTATTACTAACTATTAGATTTTTACAAAGCTCGGTAATTATTTTACTAATTATTTAAATTTAGTTTCTAAACAGTTAAAAGGCTTGTCAAAGCTGGCCAATTCGGATTGGATTTTTATTTATTGCTCTGTATAAATATGTACATAAAGATTTCGTTTACCTAATAAAAATGCATATACTGCAATTGAAAGGAAGACAAGAAGTCAGAATATGTTTGAAGTCAGAATGTTTGTTGACACGAGTGTACCAAGTCATCTGATTCAACGCAGAGATAAGATGTGTTCGAAGCAAAAACTCTAAGGAAATGACGATTCAACGATGCATAGATTTAGTGCAAGGGCATTGCTGTGATCCTTCATAAAATTATTAATTTGCGCGCATAAAACACTTTGTTTGATATAATTATGTTTTTCTCAGGCACCGTTGGTATCGGCCTGTAATTAGGTCTGCTGTATAAATATGATTTATTGCGCCGTAAATCTGATTAAGAGCAGACGGATTTTACATATAAAGTTATGGAGCATTTCAATTTTTTCTGTATTATTTTTTTATCAGACTAACCATTTATTTTGGCTTCACACGGTGCTATGTAAATTTTTACAGTCTACAGTTTACGTAATGAAACCAAATCAAATTTATAGACGTATAAGTAAGTCTGCAATAAGAGCTGTTTGGAATCATACTAGGCGTTAATTTCCATTACCGCACTTCGAAGCAGGAGAACCTTTTTTTATTACTACAAATATTACTAACATTCTTGTTAAGCATACCAACTAAGCTTAAGCTTGTGCTAGAAGATGGTTCACGTCAGTAGTCGAACGGTGGATTCTAAACTACAACCTTGTAATTCATAAACCAATCCCTAAATTAGGCTATTGATGTTTAGCCATCCATTATCAAAATTCCATAAAAATTTTGTTAATGATTGGCGATACACATCTGCATTTTTTTACGTAATATACTTCCAGGCACTACCAACACGTGGAATCAATTGACACCAGAGTGTTTCCGAACAGTTACAAGAAACTGACCTGCAAGCAGCTCTGGTCTTGTAGAGGTTCATCCGCGACAGTGATCACTTAAGATCTGGTGAGCGATTTGATCATTTACCAATTAAAACATAAGTTATGGCTTACGCTTAAACACTAGGCTACCTGTAGCATATTACATTATCTCATATTAGATTATCTCGTGTATTGGACGTGCCTTCCGTACTTTTAGACAATAAATATTCGAAAAAGACAGAAGTAGACATCCTTAATACTACAACTGTAGCAATAACACATTCTATCGAAATTTATTTCATTAAAAAATCGTTAGTAGGCTTTTTTATTATTAATGTTTTTGCTCACACAATAAAATAATAGCAAAGTTGCTCGTATTTGCGAAGATCTGTCTGTTTCTTAATTATTACTATATCTTTTTTGTAAATTTTATTGCTGTTGATCTTCCTGTAAATAAATAAATAAATATTTCACCCAAACAAATGAGCACCTTTAACACGTAGTAATAAGTGGACTTTATCTGCATCGCACAAGCCTTAATTTTACATTCGTAAAATGAAGTCGTTAACATTTATTTTACCTAGTTATTAGATAGATTAATAGCTAATGGTGAAATGATTATCATCCAAACCATTGTGCAACGACAATGAGGATGGATATATTGCTTACATTTGGTTGCGAAAAAATTTCTACAATTGTCTGACACATCCAATATTCGAGGAAGCGACCCAGTGTCACTCTGAACTCTTGGCTTATTATGAAAGCGACCGTTATTTTACGAGTGCAAAGAAAGCAAAAAAAGAAAAAATACTTTGATCAGATTGATCGATACTCTAAGATTGATGATTGATACACATAATATCCAGAAGACCATGGATGGTCCATGGATCCATGCCCCAAATTGAAATGAGACCACACGGGAAGCACTAGCTTTTAAATAAAAATGAATCAACCAAAATCGGTTACCCTCAATTGAGTTATTCGTCCATTTGTCGCTGACATACTTAATGCAAATTTAAGACTTATATGGTTTTCTCATGGATGCCATTGTCAGAACTGGACCAAATTAAAATGAGACCACACGGGAAGCACCAAAAAAAAAAGAATCATCGAGAGCGGTTCACCCAGTCGAAAGTTTTGAATTAACAAACATAAAAAAATATTGAATTGAGAACCTCCTACTTTTTTAATCTCATAAACATAAACTTATTTTTAAGAGAAATGTGAAAATGAGAAATACAAAACAAAATGTAAAGTATTATTCAATGATATTCGTATATTATACTAGGGATATAACTACTATTACTGCGACATCGGGAAGTGTTGCCATAAAAAAAACATTGAAGAAACTGCAGCAAAGTTAAAGCAATGCTTGCATCACATCCAATGTTAATTTTTGCAATTTATGGCTGTGTGTTTGCTTCGGCTAATCTCTGGAATGGACTGATTTTGACGACTGATTAATAAGGAGTAACTTAGGCTCCCTTTGCCCTGTGTCCTGTCGCTGACAGATCCGGGGCACCCCGCTCATAACGGCTGATGGCATTCGCTGTAGGTTTAGTGGGTATGGGCTGCCCAGGCCGAGTCCCACACATCCCTCCGGGCCCACCCAGGGTACCGGAGGATGGTTAATAACTCGATTCCCCCGCGTTAACAAAAAAAAAAAAAAGGCTCCCTTTGCCCTAGGTCCATCGAAGCGTGCGGGATCAGCTAGTTGTTACATATAATAATGTTAATATATGTATATTTGTATTATATTATTTTAACCTTTTTATTCTAAGCTTCCACCCGTTACTTTGTTTCTACCTCAAGATAGACGAGGGCCGAGAAAGCCTTTTGGCATTAAGTCCACCTTTTTGTACAATTCTATTTTATGCAAATAAAGATTAAATTAATAATGACTATATAATACTATTACTATTGCCACTTCTAGATGTAATAAACAAAGTTGAATATCAAGCTCCTTTTCCAATTAAGTTATTAAAAATAGAAGCAGACAATTAGCAATTAAATTTTGAACTAGTTTGTACATTAACAAATTGAAGCACACTTGTGTTCTTGCGAAAATGTCATTAAAGTTTATGTGCCAAATTACGACCCGTTAAAAATGAAGAAAACACCCGACATTAGCCAAGGTCTCGAGAACGATTGAGGTCGTCCGAATGACGTCTCACTTTTGTTGCGCCCGATGTGGGAGCAAACGCTTGAAGACTCATGTAAAGTTATTAGATTAATTAGTCTCAAATAACCTTTACGAATTGACTAATTAATGCAGGTTAATTCGGAGGATTACGCTCGACCGTCAAACGTTTTTGCGAGGAACATGTTGGAGTCACAGCGAGATTAGCGTTGTAATATCTGAAGCGAAACGAAACTGTTGCAATAAAAAATTATAGCATACGTACGTAATATACGATACGTAATATAGAACGTACCGAAGTCATGTTTTTTAACCGGCTCTAAAAACGGTTATCAAATTCGTCAATGTTTCAAAGAGTTATTTACGGGTTTCAATTAGATCACACGTTAATTTTGGTGGCATATGACCGTGAGATCCGAAGGTGTACAAGGGAACTCCAAAATATCGTATTGAAACAAGCGCGTCGCTCCACCTAGCCTTAGGGTGTCCCACTGTGCATTTGTCTCTCCCACTGTGCCTTTGTCTCTCCGCGGCTCAAGAAGTCGTTTCGCCCAACGACTATCCGTCCTACGTCTGATATGGTCGGCCCATCACCACTTGAAATTGCTAATTCGGTGGGCTATAACGATCACCTTAGTTTTCTGTCATCATTCCGGATCCGACCCTTCAGAGATAATCCGAGCATAGCCCTTTCCATAGCTCGCTGGACGACGTAGCCTTTTTTTTTACGCGTGGGAATCCTTTTTACGGACCTTCCTCCGGAACCCTGGGTGGGCCCGAAGGGATGTGTGGGAATCGGTCTGGGCGACCCCTACCCACTAAACCTACCGCGAATGCCATCAGCCGTTATAAGTGGAGTGCCCCGGATCTGTCAGCAACAGGGCACTAAACGACTTAGCCTGGGTGTAATTAATACAATAACGTACGGGGACAATAACAAAAGCATTAAGTAAAATTACATGCCCATGTTCAAACGCTACCATTCTACGGTTCAAGCAACTTCAAGGTCCAAAGACAAAAGCTGAACAAGACAATGTTTCTAGTACAATCGTGAGAAATCTATTGTTGACTAATGTGACATAATCCACGGGACCATCGTAATGAGGCTTAATTTTTATTTAGTGCAAGGCTGAATCTGAAGGTTAATTTGAATGTCAGATCGACTATCTTCATGTCTGTTATATCATTGTTAATTGTGTGCTATTATTATGGGTCACAATGTGTTCTCACTTTTGCAGTTAACGTACTGTGTGGAAGATTGTGTTGTTTTACTGTACATGATACTGAAAAATAATATACGTGGTCAATACTTTATTTCATATTTTATATATTAAAATCTTTAATATTGAATCTATTTAAATTTATTTTTCAATCTATTTATGACCAACTCCAGCTCCAACATTCTACCTATCTGGACGAAGCGTTTGTTTTACTTCATCTTTGATTATTCTGAATAGATATTTTAGCTGGTACGCCTAACAATTATGGTCTACTTCTTTACATAACTTTAGATAAAATTGTCGTCAAGCAAAAATAATGCTTCTTTACATCAGTACAGGTTCGATAAACGTAAAGAAAAGAGCACTCGCATTCGAACTCAGAGTAAGAAGAGTATCGTAGGTTCCCACAGCGGCCGCGTCGATTTCAAAACAATTAATGAAAGCTGTAACGTATACCTGACATTACAATTATACAGAATTAATACAAAAATGTAAATACGTGGGCGTGACTGTGGACCGCGTATCCATTGCCACAACCTGTAGAGTCATTACATGTGTTCGCACTCCCTGTACTAGTACTGGGCTCGTAGAAGTAGGACTACGGTATCCCCTGCCTGTCGTAGAAGGCGACTAAAAGGGGCCTTAGATCCACGAGCGACAAGGGTGGGGGAACCTTTGTCGATCGCTACAGTGGACCGAGAAAAAGGCGACATTGGTTGGACCGTGTGGCCTTGCATTGCAAGAGTGCTGGGAAACGGATTAACATCCCCGGGACGTGCTTTTAAGCATAGTGCAGAGGGGCTCCGGTGCGTTGCATTGGGGATCCCGGAGCCCCTCACCATGCACCGAGGAAGGGCCACAGGGGGGCAAGTAGTGTGCATAACCCCCCAGAAGGTAGTGCATGTTTTTGAAGATTTACCAAAAAAATAGTTCGCACTCCAATTAATTGCTACGCAATGTTCTGATAGGCAAAAACAGTACTCTCGTCTATTTTGTTGCCAATATAGTTTTATTATGTGTTTCAAAAATGGTCATAAATAAAACCTTATTTGAAAAGCAGCGCGAACGCTTCCCAAAGCTTTGAATTTCAGTAATGTCTTATAAACTTATTAAAAATAAAATGTTCCCTCAAATGCTGTGGCTGAGCGCTAGGGGACCTCGGATCTCCGCGCTCTTATGTAAAATGTAGCCCGATAGCTAACAATGGCAATCATTAAAAAAATCAATGTGTAAAAAGTATGCTGCCGCATATATAAATGGATTATTTCAGATTATATAACAAAATAAGAATAAAATAATGTTTATGTGTAAACATTATACATAAAACTGTTATTTAACAATAAAAGTTGAGAATTAACATAGTAATGAAATTAAACAGACAGACAAAACGTAATTAACAAAACATAGTAATTATAGGTAGAACAAGAAATTAAACTAAAACGTTAACAATTAACGTTCTATTACTAAGTTCGGCCACTGAAACTACGAACCGTATTTATCTTTTTTTTATTATTAAAAAATGTGCCTTACACCACCGGAGCTTTAGCTCCATGTTCATATATGAATAATGCATACACGATTGTTCAAGAGAGAGAGAAAATGTGCAGTGCGCGCGCTCTTACTCCTACAGTGTGATACACAATGTGTCTTAGATATACGAAACGTAACTGGCTGTGAGATAAAGAGAGAAAGAAATGTGTGCTTGCACCTCTCCCTCCCTACCTACCGAAATCTAATTCCCTCTTTCTATCTTCTCTAACTGATATCTCCCTCTCAACCTCCGTTCGCTTCTCCCGATCACACTTTTCGTAACGCTTCCTAGCTTACTCCCCAAGTCACGCGTGCGTAAAGTTACATCTTAAAATATCTCGTATTTTTTCGTCCGGACTTAGAAAATGTTTAATAGTATATTAAAATAGCAATTAATTACTGACATCAAAGTTTTGACGTAAAGCAATGAAAACACATCACCCGATCGCCCGTCGCGTGCGATCTCCCTCCCTGCCTAACGTGCACTATTGAGTGGTTCAATTAGTACCGAAGAAGCGACTCGCTGGTGCTAGCCAACCCGCGTTTGGTGCCCAAAGTGGCGCCTCCCCGTGGTGAAATCTGGTACCATTCATTTCATTTGTTATTGTGCCGTTATCTGCTTGAAATATGATGACAAACATATCATTATATCAAGAATAACGAGAACTTGTCTCTCGGTGATAGTCATTTTTAAATAAAGGAATTAATATTAGTGTTTTTGTTAAATGACAAATTAGTCAAACTTAGCCGCGGGCTAAAATTTCTAACAGCTTAGATAACCGCTAATTTGTTTATTTAAAATTTATTACAAGCAGAGACAAAATAGATAATGAATCGACCATAATGTCGATTTCTTTCTGTTTTTAGAAATCGCACGTCGATATTGATGGAGAGGTCGTTTAAGTCTTTTGTTTCTGATTATGTATTTGTTTCAATTTAAGTATTATATTTGATTTGTAAAAAATTAGTTGATATCTTTGATTGCGTGAAACATGAAGTTTTTGTTAGAAAGTTCCCTTTGATCGTCTCTTAATAGCACAAAAAATGATATTAATCTTCGGCTCTTATGAGAAGAGAGAGAGACACTTATGTAAGTAGTTTGTAGGTAGTATTAGGTTAAATACTTTTGCGGCTTATTTTATAAGACCGTGTTTTGACTGAAATTACACGCAGTTACGCTCTTCTGAATGTTTTAACACAGGAAGAAGTGTCAGAAAAGGCATCTTAATTACTGATGACCAATATGGATACCACAGCCGTATTATAGGTCAAGGGAACGAAATATACAAATGCGATTTCTATAAACAAAATTGTTACGCAGAGCCGTATCATCATTCTCCAGATCTTGAAGAGAAACACCAGACTCGGACAGACGGACATTGTTACTCAAATAATGCTATATTCAACTCGTATTAAATACGCCAGTAAAATGTCTTCTTACAACCGATCGTTAAAAACTGTAATTATAATTAACTTTATAAGGCATAGCTTAAGTAAGGTTTTAACGATCTGTACCAAGTTGCTATCTAAGATGTAACAATGAAACCATTTGACGACGTATTTTAACTGATTAATCGATTAAATACCTATGGATTTATACACCTATCGTATAGCTTTAACTTGAAATTTCTTAATAAACTTTCAACGGGGTAGATAACGGGGTAGGCGAAAAGCAGAAATTACTGCTTTTCGCCGAGATTATCTGCTGAGGTTTTGATTCAATGCCATACACCGGGCACAAATTTTAGAATAGTTTTGGAACCCGCCACCAATAAAAGAAGAATAAGATCGTAAAGTCGTTAGGTAGTCCTGAGCACCGCTGCAAATCAGCGCTGTCGCCTCCTTACGACAGCACGTACTGAGACGGTGTCCAATGTTGGGCATCATATCCTGTTTGTTTTTTTATTGCTATTTTTTATGTAATGTGGATAATATATGAAACATTAAAAATATATTTACTTAACATTATTCATACTATTTGCATGGAATTTGGAATTCTGCCGAGATGTGCAGTAATGAATATCTGTAGCTGGGACGATTTGGAACAATTCCTCAGAACACATGCGATAAAGAATGCAAAGAGACCTCTACATCTCTTCGTAGACCCAGAGGGTCAAGTCAATCGGACTTCAACCCCTTACTATCTCCCGACATCAAGTATGGTAAGCGAGTTACCGTGCCAGTTTTGACAAATGTAGCATCTGTATTGCTTATGGTCATACTGTCTATGAGAAAGGGTAATAAAAAAGGGTAAAAGGCATTAAGTGTTGCTTAAACGGTTATTTAACCGCTTTGAATTTCCATTTGGTGTCTGTATGTGTTACAGGTCACGTCATTCATTGTAATCATTTCAATATTTTATTACAATTCACTAATAAGATCGCGTATCAAGCGATCGGATTCGACCACGATCGCTGCCCGAACGCCCTTTCCGTGTAAGCGCACGCCGATGCCCATATTTCATATAACAAACTGTAATATTCATTGTAATTTGAGAGCTATTCTATCGTATGATAATGAGGCACTTTTAATATAATGTAGTTTACGGGTATTCCTATCTAAGCGGTCAGTTACGTCTTGTGTGTGGTCCTTTGTAGTGTTGGTTTACAACTTATAAATAATAACTGTACGTACGAAGTAGTAACGGTACCAACTAGACTTAAAATTGTGACATTTAAGTTAAATGTCACAATTTTTAAGGTTTTTTCGGCCAAAGAAGCTGAAGGCGACTGTTTCACTGAAATACGAAGTGTCTTAGCCTGAACCTCTGTATGAAGCATTACTCTAATCGCGATAGCTTTCTGAACCGAGCGTGATAGAGAGGACCGAATCACGACTCAGTCGGTAATTTTTATTTCAAAAGTAACAAGACAATAGCTTACTAGCTTTAAAGTTCACTTCAGGAAGCGTTGCCACTGGGAGAAAAACTGGCAGGACAAACTCCAGCTACGTTCCTAACATCTAACGGGTGGGGCCTACCCATAAAACAGTGGTATCGCGGTAATGATATATCTCGGGTAAGTAAAACTTGCTCGTCAAGACGCAAAGATGTAACCCTCAATCAAGCCGGTGGTGACGAAAAGTAATTATAACGGAATAAATAAATCCAAACAAATCGTGACACTCGTTAAGTCGATAGTACTTTGAAATCAGAAAAAATTGTTTCGATTAAAACTAATTGTCCCTATCAACTAATGCACTATCAAACCTTCCTCACCTTATAATCCGACATAACAGATCCGTAACGACGCGTCCAACGGGAAATACGTGGTGATATTGATGGTGACCATTAGCGCTCTTGTCGAGACATGGGCGTTATAAAGCCGAAATACATACATCGGATGAAAAATACACCAAAGACAACGTCTATACAATGTCACATAAACACAATACCACCTTTCAATTTACGTTTAATTCAATAAGCAACTCTATAGCATTGGGATAGGACTGCAGGTTGTTTGGGCAGCGGGTAAAATAAAATTGGCGGTATTTTACGAAATCGGTCTGGATTAATCGTCGGACACACGTAGAGGTGAGCTGACAAATTACTTACAGCACATTGGATTTAAATCGAGCGTGTTTCTTTTGTTTTTGTTCGACACGTCGCTCGGTGCTCGGTGCTCGGACAACGACTAAGCTTAACAAATAACATATGGAAAGGCTACTAAGCTTGAAATTAGTCGTAAGACGAAATGGTCTGCTCGTAAAAAGCGTCTTAGATTTCAGTTTGATTTAGTTCCGGCCAGATTCTTGAATGATTAAAGCTTGTTTATTACTATCCTTTTCTACATGAAATAAAAAATAAAAAACAAAAATTTATATAAAAATAAAACTAAGAAAAAAAAGGAAAAGAAAAACAAAAATCACTAGTACACTAAGTCACGTAAAGAAATGCAAAAGTATGGCTTAGCAGAGCAGGCAGAGTAGGACACCGCGGGGTTTTAGTCGGTGCGAGTCCGACATAACCTCTTCTCCCCCCACGAGTATGCATAGGCATTTTCCCTCACATAAAAAAAAGCTTGTACTACATGACATAATGTCACGCAGTGCTTATTATCAGCCTACTGTTGTACCCACCTTCTGTGCTCGCTTGTCGAGATTCATTCAATGACTACAGTATACTGCACAACAATTAAGAAATACATAATAGAAATAAATCTATTTAATGGGCGGTCTTATCGCTAAGAGCGATCTCTTCCAGACTACTTTTGGATGGACAGAAATTTGTTCTATTTAGATAGATAGATAGATTCTTTATTGCTTGATTTTACATAAAGTACAAGCAAAGTAATAATTACACCTTTAAATAAATAAGAGATTGCTCATAGCGATGAGGCCGCCCTTGAGCAATTTTTAGTTAGGTAATCACTTAACCCTTTAGGACAGGAGAAGTTAAATGAATGGATAGAGGTAATAAGGAAAGTCAAGAATTATTTAGATGAAAAACAAGAAGTATTTATAAAAAGTACACAGCTCTATTGATATTAGAAATAAATATTAATAAAAATTTAGTCAGCATTACACAACTCGAAGTAAGTAAAAGCACGGACAACCTTGATCATTATGACCCTGGACAGACATGAACCTGGTCAAGGTTGCCGTGCCAAGAGAACTTTTTCAGGCTGAGACTTAATGAACGTCGAACTTTATCTGAATGGAGTAACCCTTAAGGTTACACTAATCAGGGTGTCAGGGAAAAGCTCAACGCGTGATTATAATGCATCTTGAGAGAAACAAATTCCTTCTATAAAAGAGACAATTTCATTAGTACCGGAGTAATAATAACCACTAGCACACCAATACAATTAAACATAATCTGCAATACTTAAAACAAACAGCCAATCAAATATGGATTTTAAGGTTCTTTAGTTATCTTAAGGATATAGTCGCATGTTGCAATATAAATTACACGATGAATACAATTGTATGGCAGCCGAAATTGGTGCGGCAGTTGATTATTGACGTCATGGACACTGTCTCTCAGCAAACATTAGTCAACATAATCTTCTTCTACAAAGATAAAAATGAATCGCCGAAATGAATTTACACGCATAACTTCCAAATTACTACACCAAATTAGATTTTTCTTATTTTTTGTGTTTGTTATTTTTAGGTCAATAGTGCATATAAAATAAAATAGAAGATTAAAATAAGATTTTAGAAAACCATTAAATAAAAGTGAGTAAATGAGACAGATTGACCAATGACAATGACCAATCATAGAATCCTGTCCGGTTCAAATCGATTTTTTTTGACGAACTACGCAGATTGGCCAGAGAAGCTTTTTTTTTTGTTTACGAGGAGGAAATCTTCAAAAAGATACCCCGCCTTCTGGGGGGAAGGCGGCGGTTATGTGGGGTTTTTACCCACTAAAACCTCCCCGGTGGCCCTTTCCTCGGTGCATGACGAGGGGCTCCGGGATCTCCAGAGGAACGCACCGGAGCCCCTCTGCACTGTGCTCAAGGAGAGCACGTCCCGAGTGCTCCCCCTCTGCCCTCGCAGTGCAAGGCGACACGGGCCAGCCGATGTCGCCTTCTTCCCGGGTCCACCTTGGCGGACGACAAAGGCCCCCACCCTTGTCGCCCAGTGAACCCTGGCCAGAGAAGCTGGCCTTGACTGCTTCACCGAATTGAGAGGTGGCATAGCTCTTAGGTCGCTTAGCCTGAACCTCTATCGCTAGTAACTCGACACAAGGGTACGGTTACTATGTTACGCGTAAGCATTCCGATCCGAGGGCGCCCGAGAGGGCCGAACCACGACTCGGTCGGTTGCTATTTCACGGATAATCTAAGGGACATTCGAAAGCTAAACTAACTTTGAGTGCCACTTCGGGAAGCGTTGGCGCTGGGAGAAGAAGTGGCCGAAGAAACTCTAGCAACGCTCCTAGCATCTAAGGAATGAGGCCTGCCCATAAAATAACGGTAACGCGCGAGGATTATTCGCAACCTCCGACGGTCGCGAATAGTTCAAATCGAGACCTCTTTAAGGTTCTACTCCTAATTACTATCAAAAACATTATGAAAAAATAAGGCGGTACGAAGTTTGCCGGGTCAGCTAGTTTAAAATGATTGACAAACTAAGGTCTCGCTAGCAGTCGTATAGATCTGGGAGCGGTTCCGTGTAATCCTCATTTTTGACAAACAATGAGCGACGCCTTTCCAATTTCACACCGATCTCTTCGTTATCAATATCCAAGTGACATTTAAGTACAAGCAAAACAATGTCATTTCTTTATTAAGCACTTTAGACATACAGCTCATAATCGTGTGAATATGTATAGACACTCTTTCTATGTCATATCGCGAGTCGCTATTATTTATTGATTTGTTAATCAATTTACGAGTTTTCTTTATGCCCGTGGATATTTTATAAGGTTAAGTGAAATCAAACCTTTTGTAACATTTTTTTTCTTGTTTCTATGGAATTATTGTGAGGCAGATAAGAGACGTTGCCTGTCTGTAATTGAGCGTAGAAAGTTTTGGGGTTAATACGCGTCCATTTAAAAATGTCAAATGTACATTTTTAACAATTTTGAAATAAAGAAGGTTATCACGGGGCCCGTTAATATTTTTTTTCCCGACGCAATCGCGAGATATATTTTCACTAATAACGTCGATTTGTCGCATTCCGTGCTTTCTTAAGCGAATTCTTATGTTGATTCGACTTTCCGATTTCGTAATTCTGATTCCACGGGCGGTGACATATCGGTGTTGGTTATACGGAAATGATTCCGCGCGAGTACTGCGCTCTCATCCATTCTTCTATCGCGAGAGGTTAATATCAAGCGCGGCGAAATCTTATGATTTGTTGATTTGTACTGGGCATTATCGGCGGTGCGTTCGATATTTTTAGATGCCTATTGTAATGATACCGCAGTCGTATTCACACGCGCACAATTATCAGTTGGATATGAATTTGGATGTAATGTTTGTGACATGGAAATGTTACAATACGTTATTAGTTTGGATTAGAAAAAATACGAGAAGGATAAAGTTGCACTGACAAGGCGCCACTGGAAATAATTTCAGTAACGTCTTCGTACCGGATAATGATGTAATGAGATGGGTTGTCACGTAATAGAGCCGCATAAAATTACAACCCATCTTTAATGAAAAAAGGACGACACTCGCTTAAGCTAGGATAAAGAAAAACACAAAGCAGCGGCCGTCAGAAGTTGCCAGCAACTTGTCGCAATACCATTATACCGTTTTATGGTAGGCCTCACCATAAATATTAGAAGCGTTGCTAGAGTTCCAGCCACTTCGTATTCCAGCGTCAATGCCTGCCGTAGTGGTATTTAAAATTGGTTAGCTGTTGAAAATCTTCATACTTTTCCGATAAAAGTAACCGAGCGAGTCGTAGTTCGGAATACTATTGGGAATAGAGTAACCAACCAAGTCAAGGTCCCCTGTCAGGTGCCCTTACGCCCTGTTACTCCTTAAAGAGGTTTAAGCGGCGAAAGCTAGGGATTGTTTTGTTTCAAAATAAACAAGAGCAAAGTGTAGCGGAGAACTGGATTCAGCAAGTGGAGGTGGCGCCGCGATTTCGAAATCTTTTCGCCTCGATCCTAAGCAAAGCTCATTACCTAAAAGCCGACGATCTCGCTGTGGCGTGTTGCCGATAAGATCGGCGCAGTACGGCGCTGGCGCGTAAATCACGCGATGCGTATCGCCCGATGTACCGCGACATGCGCGCGAGCCCTAATTGTAGGGATAATGGGTTTACGTATGCTGCGACCTGGCGCAATCCAGCATTGCTCTGTGCAGCTAAAACCTATTTGAGCAAGTCGGAGAGGCGACTGATCGCGACACTCGAGTTAAGATAACTACGGCCAGGATTTAATATGCACAGACAAAATATTTCTAGCAGACATTTTCACAAATAAGGGATGGGCTTAGTCATTACATCGGTCGTTCGGTTAGAAGCAGGTTATATATATACCAACGTCTTCCATTTGACAGTGTACATCGTAGAGCTAATCGATTCATAAACGA
This sequence comes from Meandrusa payeni, assembly GCA_029286785.1. Classification (NCBI taxonomy): domain Eukaryota; kingdom Metazoa; phylum Arthropoda; class Insecta; order Lepidoptera; family Papilionidae; genus Meandrusa; species Meandrusa payeni. The sequence goes on from JAGSMX010000039.1 coordinate 736,384, forward strand.
CGAACGACTTGACCCTTTGGGTCTGCGAAAAGATGTCGGGGCTCTTTGCATTTTCTATGGTATTTAATATGAAAATGTGTACTGAGGAATTGTTCGGAATCATCCCATCTACCGATTACCGAACATCACGGCAGAATTCCAAATTCCATTGATACCATCTTGGCGGTTGGCGTTCCACGACTGTACGTCTCTCGCGTAACTTTCTTCCACGCATGATCAATGTGAACTGTTACTACCGTTGTTTCAGGACCTATACGATCTGGGGCACCTGCAGCTCCTTATGTGTTTCAGATCAGGTGAGCCGTTTGCCCCTTTTCTTCAAGAGAAAACTATCCTGACACAATTATGATCGGTTTATACTGCTACAGTTCAGTTTATGGTAGGCACAAATAAACATGCTCAAATGAGAGTTTATTTTTTATGAAAACAATATCAATAAATAAGTACAATGACCCACTCCGAGTGTACGCTAATGCGATGCAGGCACGAGGTACATAACGTTTTACGTGACTCAAGCAACCAATTTAAGTCCAGGACTTGAGTGATCAGACAATGAGTTATTGGCTTACATGTGTCACTTGCCAAAAATGTCAATACACTACCAAACACCCTTTAACTCGATCACCAAGTAAACGTGAACTGTATTACTAACTGAATAAGTTTAATATTGCCTTGAACATTCAGAAACCGCCGTGTTACTTATGGATTGACAAACAATAAAATATCGTTTGTCACTCCCACCGATTAAAACAAAGGAAAACGATAAAATGAAAAATATGTTGTGTGATTCAACACGTCTCCAGACGTCTGTACTCCACACATAATCAATAAATAATACGTTTTGTTGTAAGTACCGAGAGTGAATACGTATAGAACACATGTGTATATGTGCTTTTTCAAACATGCATAGAATTGTACCGGAATATACCGAAATTGTTAGGAGAATCAAATTAAAGTACTATTAGTACAAAACTTTTCTTATATATAATATTAAGCGCTAATTAATTATAAACAAATTTCGATATATTTGTACAATATACCGCGTAGTATGAAAGTCTGTGATATTTTCACGAAGAGCAAGCTTCTTAATAAGCTCGTATTGATATTCTGCAGAAACGGATATATTTTTAATCGTGGGTAACACCGCGGGGCGCAGCTAATACTTGTTAAATTTGATGGAAAAGTCGTGTATTTTAGCTCCCCTTCTTTACGTTATATAACGATACACCTCTGATTAAGTTACAATGATCATCAAATAGTCCTGCACTAGTTATAAGCTCCTAAACCTATTTATTACTGAAACTATATTTTGGCTACTATTTTTATAATTTCCAATTCTCTATTAGTACTAAATTTTACCGTTTTGAAGACATAACAATAGTGGATAAAGAAAATATTAATACTTATGAAGCCCTCCATGTGACCGTAAGTATATGGGATCCCTTTCACCGCATTGTTTGCAAAGATTAATTGTTTACCAAACGACTTAATTTACTACAGCCCACCAAATGCGGCGGCATACAACTCGGTGTAACCTTGACAGCTGCCTTAGCCATGGGGTTTGTCATCGCCATCCTTTCTTTGTTGAGGTCAGCAAGACAATAGCCAGCGATCTGCCCATCCTGGCCTTTTAAGACTAATCGGCGTTTACACTCTATGCGAACACATTCAATTGTTTTTCAATTTAAAGCTTAGTAATATTGAGTTTAATTTATGATACAGTACTCAAGGGTAGTTGTGCAGTTTCAGTTCTAGCGGGTTATTCAAATGAGGAATTTGGAGGTCACGACTAGTCGGATTCGCCCAACAATATTGGATTTGTTCCAAAGAGCGGTGCACCGGGACAATGCATCTTTGTTGCCAGCAAGCGAGGCCGTGCCGCCTTGTTCCTTCGCCTTGAGCTGCCGCCGCTTCCGATCGGGTGCTGTTTAAAAATAGAACGCCGCCATCTTATTTAATTGCCGTTAATTGTGAACGGCCAGTTCGAATGCCCGCAAATGGGCATTTATAAAATAAGCTGAGAATTTTGTTTTTTTTTCTCCGATTGTTTTTAAGAGGACATATGGGATAAGGTCGACGGCTCTTTTTTTTCTGATTGAACTGCTCTGATCGGTGTCTATAATTTTTCCCCAGGTTTTCGAGTACGCAGTTACTTCTGTAACTGGGCCCCCTAAAAGGTCTAAAAACTGTACTCACAATAGTATTTCTATCCGATGGAGCCCGTAAGGCCGGACCACGACACTTTCGGTAGCTTTAATCTGGAAAAGTATCAAAACATCCAATAGTCTTAAGTAAATGTATGGTAAACCAACTGGTTTCTCCGTAAACACTAACTGCCAACGTCAAATTTTAAGAAAGCGCCATAAACATTCAAACATTTTGTATCTAGTGTTCTATATGTCACACAGTATTGAAATTTGGTGAAATAACATGATTAACTGAACTCATGTTATTTATCACTTTAAAAATTATACTTGCTTAAAATGGAAAAGGAGTTCCCTGGAATATCTCCGAAACTCCAGATTATATGCCGACAAATTTAAAATGGGAAATAATTGAAAGCATACTTACGAAACCTTTTACACAAAATATTCCTAATCGTCACAGAATGATGGTGCAATGAGTACATAATAGAAAGACATTTGAATTGAGAAACACCTCTGTTTTAGAAGTTTGATAAATTAAACAGGCTGTCAGGATCACAAAAGACACACCAGACCACTAGACCACATTTCATTCATCACCATTTAATAAAATTGACGAAGAAAAGATACGCAATCATTGAATTGGTATACGTATGTATATATCTTAGACTTGGTTTCCGAGATGCGTATTTAAATTACAATATATCGTTACGCGGTTCAATGTTTTCCTTATCCTCGTAATTGACCATTCCTGGAAACGGGATAGATGTTATAACAAGCGCTATATTTAACACTAAAACAACGTACTCGCTAATAATTAAATATTCATAAAAGTATATTGCGAGTCAGAATGCTTATTTGTTGAAAAATATACTTTAATCTATAAGCAATAGCATTAACATTCCTTTGCACCAAGCGTAGCTCACCTGCATCAAGAAACGGGGCTTGATAACAGGTGGAGGCTTCAGGGCAATGAGAGAACTAAGACGCTCATATTAATAGCAATAAAAGTCGCTGAAGGGGCATAAATACGATATGCCGTATCAGCGGACGCGTCGTTGGCCGATCAAACCTCACTGTAACAATAAGTAAGGCGTTATCGAGCATCGGCCGGGCGCCTGTAAATCACGGAAGGTTCGCGCATATCATTACACGACGTTCGCTGCAAATAAGTGCACCAATTTAAGTTAGTAAATGATTTAATTGAAAATAATGACAATGATAATGCATTATATTTAGTTTTCATGACTTTGCTTACAGATATACAGTTGTTAAACTCCTGTGGAATCAACTGTCACCAGCGGTGTTTCCAAACCTGTACTCTTTAGGGACCTTCAAGAAACGAGTCTACTCCTTTCTTGAATGCTGGATTTGCTGCTTCTCCGGTGTTGTGGATGTTGATGGGCAACGATGATTACTTGAGATCAGGTCAGCCATAAGCTCGTTTGCTCTAAATATTATATATTGTTTTAAATAACGATAACGACTAGGCGCGGCGAGCAGTTATACCCTTGTAGACATTCCTCCAGCATGCACAAAGCGGTTTGCCTCTTTATTCATTATTTGGACAGCTAGAGGAACTGTCCGTCGCGGTCAGTCTTTCCGGAACATTACAATCTGGATACCTTTAAGTCTAATGTGAACAGATATCTTTTAGGCTCATGTGTACCATCCTAGGTTTCATCTTCGACTTCCATCAAACGTGAGTCTTTTTAATAATATGAACAAAAATCTAATCGGGCAACGGCACGATTTAATGTATTTATACTATGAATACTTATTACGGATTACTGCTAAAGAGCTAAAAACCGTATTATTGTCACTTCAAGAAGCGTGGCTTTTGGAGTTATATAACAGTTGAAAATCCAGCGATGGTTTTCTGAATAGGGAAAGTACGGTGTAATTTGTTTCTATCCGTCTTATAATTGACATAACAACATTGATACCATAAATAAATTGTAACACGCAAGGTTTAAAGCGCTGGCCTTCTCTTTTACTGTTAGGATCACCAGAGGCAGTACTATTAAATCAAACCCGTCCGATTTTTGCATCAACACGGAATTCATATTCAAATATTACGATTATGTGTTCTAAATAATCGATATGTCTATCAATGGTACTATAATAACGGAACACGATTCCGATTTCTCACAATTGTTTCTTATAACATAAAGGTTGTGCTCGCATCGATAAAGGCTAGTTAAAATCACTTTAAATTTGAACAGCCCGTACTTCTGTTAGAGGTTTTGGTAATCAAAGCACTATAGACGAGGCTGTTAACGAATTCGTAACAATAAACTCAGTTACGCACTATGATGATGAAAATTCCTTCTGAATAAATTTTATTTTTTTCTTTGAATCATAAATTGATTTTGAATAATAAGATTATTCAAAATCAATTTATCTCTGTATGAACCGAAGATGTATATAATATAATATATCTGACATTAAAGTTCTTGCCCGAATACAGAAGAAGTCCGAACTAGCCAGAATCATTCTGCAGCCATTATGTGCATGATGTACGCATCGCATAAGATTTCGTTCCTACCACCTGTTGTAAATAATAATGAGGTAAGAAGAAAGAAGTCATGGCTAAGGAACATTAAGGATTGGACAGAAATAAAAACAGTCGACGATTCCGTTTCAGAATCCGTACAAGGAGCAGCTTAGAAAACTGACTACCGATCTTCATGGAGGTACATGAAGAAAAAGAAGAATTTGGACATGTCCTAGATGTTTGTTATCGTTCTCGTATCTGACGTTGATAACTTTTTAAGGTAGTCTCAAAAATTTTCTAGTGTCTTAATTAGTGTCAAAGTAAGTTGTTTTTGGAAAACGAGCAATTGAATCACTTGATTATTTAGAGTTAAGCCATTTGAAGGCAGGTCAATATTTATTGGTGAATAAGTCGATCGTCAATGCCTTACGTTCTAAATTACATTGAAATAATATGAAAGCACTCACACATTTGACCCAAAGGGGGAGAGGCAGAGGTGGATTTCTATTTTTAACGGTAATTGTTTGTGGGAAAGTCATATTTTTGGAACAAGTGTGTTTTACGGCCATGAATAATTAAAGTATTATATTGTTATTTTAAAGTATTGTCAATGAAAATGCATTTGTAATGCGTTGATTAGTAAAATATTTAAATTATATATTTCCAATTTTGCCCAAACTATAGTGCGTACAAGTTCAAAACATATTTCAAAGACGTTCTATTATTTATGATGTGTAGCTAAATAGTTGTTCTCGCATTATTGGAGCGGTGCTCAAATTAATTTTTATCGGCAATTCTCGGACCGAACGAGACCATCACAGACAACAATTTCCTTGCTTATTTATTGTTAGTTGTCTAAACTAAAATTTATCGACACTTTAATTACTAGTCAAATAATTTTAATAGGTGAAAGGTGATAGCGTTGCTTTTCTAACGTTTTGTAGCTTTGAGTGAACTCATGCTTACATACGCTGAAATAAATTTAATTTGCAATAATTTATCTTATGCGTTAGTAGAGCGCCAGTAAGCAGTTAGTATATTTATTGATATAGTTTTAAATTTAATGACCATTGTTTTTTAAATTTGCGATAATGGTGAAATAAGGACGCGTTATGAGACTGTATTTCGACCAAACCAGTAAGTATTAGAGAAGGACTAAATTAAACATTTTTCATCCACGAACATATTCAAGGATGTATGAATAACATCATATTGATTTACGATAATATGATGATATTTACTCTCATCTCTCATAATAGAGAAACAAGAGAACTTTAATTATATCGGTGCTTCGATGGTCCTTTTTTGGTATCGAGGGGGACATCTGGAAAAGACAGTGTCTTCACAAGTCTTTTCGACCTTCTGGGGATGTGGTATTTCTACTCACTAAAACTCCCCAGATCGCAATCCTCAGTGCATTGGGAAGAGCTCCCGGATCTCCAAAGGAACACTCCCGAGCACCTCCCCTCCGAAGCGCGTTTCAGTGCAGAAATTCCTGCCCTAACGCCTTCGCTGTACTTAGCTATTAGTGTACGTCCAGAACTGGGCTGAAATTTCAAATCGTGCTACCGACACCGTCAGATACCGCCGTTTATAAGTTGGCCCCGTATTAGGAGCGTTGCTGGTGTTCTTCGGCCATTCGCCATTCGGGCATTCGCGCCAACGCTTCCCGAAGTGGCTAGTTAGCTATTGAATGTCTTGATACTTTTCTGATAAAATCTACAAACCGAGTCGCAGTGCGACCCTCTCGGGTAGAGGCACCAGAGTCCTCCTCTCGGAAGCCTAGTTACTCTCTAAAGGATTTCAAGCTATCTCTCAAAAACCCGGTGAAACTCTAGAGGCCTACTGACCGATTTAGTTCATGCAGGAAAAAGGAGTAAATATATAAAAGCATGATTTAAAATTTTCTTCATTTAAAATGTAATAAAGCTCGCATGTTGTGTTAGTGGGCGTCCGCTGTGCCGGGCGCGATGTCCGCGATAACAGGCGACACAGCGCGAGATGTCCTGCGCTCGTATCGCGCGACGACCGAATCACGAGGGTGCCATACTAATTGATTTTATCTATGCAACTTAGCTCGCTAAAAAGACCACTCGACCGACACGAGGGCACGAACAAAAAGAAGCGACGATTTTATTTATTGTTTATGGCCGGATATTTTGCACGATAAGCCATTATTTATTGAACTCAATCTAAATTTGCAAATTATCTGATGTCGTCGATCATACAGCGTTTCGTTTTGCATCTCGACCACTGACGAAATATTTGTCTAGACTCCATTAAGTTGACGATGTATATTAATATTTATTAATATTTGATATTTAGGTTTTATTATGAGAAAATCAGCTCTATTTGTTTAATTAAACTCATATCAATTTTGCCTTTACTAAGAAAGGATATATTTAAAGAATAGACAACTTAATGGCATATTACTAAATTATTTCTACTTGATTGTAATTTTAAATTTAGTTGAAATATGCGCCATTTAATACCAATTCCTATTGTGATTTCTTGCTACAAATATTCAATTAAAATATCGACAAAAATCACTGTTTCACATTTAAATGTCAAACGTAATCTATGAGACGATTTATAACTAAGATGAGTTTGAAAATAAGCTATTAATTAACAATAGGTTAGGGCAGTGAATTAGCAGAATAATATATAAAAGCGTGTCTTTGCCCAATTTCAGGTGACAGGGTTATCGACACTGAAACAAACAAATATGAGATGCAAAGGCCAAGAATTAAAAATAATTACAGACATCACATGTAACCTTCAATAATGGGTCACTATAAACTTCCAACAAGCGAGTCAAGTGTGAGCCGTTTTTTTTTTAGTTAATCAGGAGCCTAACTCCTGATTAACTAAAAAAAAACAATTTTTCGATTTCAGTAACTGTAACTAGAGAGTGAGCTGGTGAATTCGTGAGAGCGTTACGGAAAGTGGGATGGGGCGAGGTCAACGGAATTTGGAAGGAAGATATGTTAGCGAAGTACGTAGAGTGCATAAGCTGGTGCGTCTTATCATCCCAGGACTGCATTTCTATTTAACATTAGATGGGATCGTGGTCAAGCACTTGCTTAGAAAATACAAAAAAAGAACGTTTCGTATACTGTAGGGACAAGAAAGAGAGAGAGAGAGAAAGAGAGATCGGAGCTCATATTTTCTCATAGAGACAAACATAAGTAAAATATTATAAATATGTATATTCCTTCATATAAAAGGATTTAATGAAGTTTTGCTTAACATGTATGGACTAAAGCACACTCGTTTTTTTTTCTCTATTCTCCTTTGGTTCTAGACCCAAATAGAGTATAAAAGGATATCTTAGCTTATCCATTTTTCACTAATCTTATTGTCCCTACTGGCGGATCAAGGTATACATGAAGCGTCAATAGCCTAATGGTTTAGAATACGGTACGTGGGTTTCAATCCACCATTCTAGTATTGACGTGAACCATCTCCTAACACAAGCCTTAGCTTATTTAGAATAGTTAACAAGAATGTTAATAGTGTTAGTGAAAAAAATATTCTTAGAATTCTAAGAATTTTTAAAGTAATGACTTTCATTTTTTTTTTAAAGTTTGAATACGAACAAGCTAGGAACGAAATCTATGATCGCCTGGTCGTACGATAAACGGCCAGCCAATGAACCATAACCGCTTTGCAGGCTGTTTAAACGATATTGTTTTCGGCCCTGATTGCAGCTTATTGGACTGGGAATTTCTTTAAAGAGGACGATAGTAGTTGAGTGAAGTAATTAAATAATTATTATCAACTAATATTTTATTTTAAAACGGAACCCTAAACTTACAAAAGTAGCAAACACATACGTTTATAATAGAAATATGATTAAACGAATTGATTTATGTCTGCGACGAAATGGATTTGAGTCAAACGCGGAAAAGATTCACAATGAAATGATAAAACTCTTTGCTGACGGCGTTGAATTATTAATGAGCACGCAAAAGGCAAAGTGCATTATGATTTATAACAGATTATTTGCAATTTATTCCAACTTGGAATTAGGTAACATTTGTTTAGACATGAAGCCAGCAGCGAGGGGCGTGGCAAATACTGTGGGTACTTGAATTACGAAGGTCATCTAATATATCATCTGACTCTCGCAAACGGCTCCACTGATTTTCATGAAATTTTGTTGCAGGCGGTTTCGGGGGCGAAATCGTTCTAGCTAGGATTTTTTTTGGAAAATGTCAGCAAGTCAAAGCAAGTCAAAAAATGTTTATTTTGACTTTAGATTAAGGAAATCAACTGTTTACACGAATTATTTAAATAATATATGGTTATATGGTTGCTTAGTGTAATAAATAAACTCGGTATTCACGTCAAAAAAGACAGCGTGCGAAGAAACGTCTTATTGGGTTGCAACGGACTACAGAGGAATTAAACAACAAATTTTGGAACAAAAAGATGGTCAACTCGGTTCAAGTTAAGAATCACTATATAAAACAACCAGGTCATACAGGTAATAGTACCTGTATATAGATATAAAAGGTGATATGTTTACATATATTCCCTACGGCTGCCGAAACCACTGAACCAATATTAATGAAAATTTCAGACGATATTCACACTAACCCAGCGGGCGATCATATTTTGTTTTTGGCTTATATGTTAATTGGTGCCGTGCGAAACCGGGACGGGTTGCTAGTTATAGATATAACCGTAAAAAGCGGCAAGAACTATTGCTACCGCTGCATACTGGGCGCAAATATTTTTATATCTAAAATTCCTCTTACGTAATTTTAACCCTATTTCTTGAGGGCTAGATAGAGATATCTATTGCTCCTCACTTTTCAACAAACTTTTTTAATGTATACATTAGTCACAAATTGTAGCAATTTGTTTATTGTACGTAAAAAACCGAAAAAAGAATCTCGTTGGTACAAGCCGGTGTGGATTTGAATCTCCACCCCAATATTTCACTACGCAACGACGTAGGACGGCGTACTCCTTTACGTCCGCCGCCTGAGCCTTGGTCATGGGCGTCGGAGGAGGGTGCAGTACACCCTTCTCCGGCGTTCTAAAATCGTAGTCAACACTTAAAAACCGTTGAAACTGTAGCGGCCTCGTAGTAGCCAGGTCCTGGCAGCGCAGGTGAGTTTTCGAAAAAAAATTGAATGTATCTATTATAAAACGAATAAAAATATATATTCTATATCGTGAGATACAGACAGGAATTCAAAATTATCTTTAAGATAAGAAGTGGTCGGGTGGTTTAAGGTGTCTAAAAACAAATGAAATGATAAATTCACGTCTGTGTTTACGCGTTAAAGTATTTCGGAACTTAAGCAATTATTAATTTTATTTGCTTCAGTGCAGAGAATCAAATTCAGATTACGTTCATATAGAAGCCAGCGTAAGTTACGTCATCACACGAATTAGCGACCTCTGGTTTAAGAAAAGAAACAACTTAAATCGTGTAGACATGCTACAATATGTCCGACCACGCGACTTAAGTAACCGTTAAAATTTATTCGCGTTAATTGGAGGAGAAAACGATAAAAAATTAATTCCCGATGGAGAACAAATTATCGCGGTCCGGGGCTGCCGTTATCGCGGGATCTCGGCGAGCCACGGTAGCCCGGGATAAGGTATCTAACGTGACATCACTAAAATAAATTTAGTGCTGCGCTCGACCCCGGGTTAACTACGCTACGATGCACCGCACTATTTCTCACCGATTCAACGAGATATCGATTATATATTGTACGGTTAATTCCAATTAATATATGTTGCTGAGGCATTGTTTGTCTGTATGTTTCTTTTTTGGATCAAAAGCTTAGAAAACTTGATTTATTTATAAATAACACGTCTAGCAGTGCTTAAAAACGTACGTGAACTCGTTCCCATTTCTATAAGCATAGAAAATCATTTGACTTTATAATTTAACATAGTAACCGTCCAAGCCGCGGTTACCCCTCTCTGGGACCCTTGTGTGGAGTTACTATCAACAGAGATTCAGGCTAAGCGACCTAAGAGATATGTCAACTCACAATCCGGTAAAGCATTTGAGGTGAGCTCTGGCGAAACATTTTTCGGAAATATTTTCCGTTATTATAATTTTTTAAAATTTCTAATCATCTCAGCAAGCAAGCGAAGTCGTCAGGTCAATACTGTGGTTTTCTAGTGCAACGGGCTACGCCCCGTTCTAGCCTAAACCTCCCGTTCTATACAGGGTTGTTGTACTTCTCCCCCCTCAAGGGCGAGATTGAAGCAGCACGAAACCGCACAGGTGTTCGTGCGGTTGATTAATCATCTTAATATTTTGCCATATAATACGCAATAATGGTGATAAATAAAAGTCATTCATGGCATGGTCAAATGGGTCCTGAAGTTCGTGACTGAAAAACCATAACATTAGTTCTTAAGAAGAAACCCATTAATACACCCAACAAATAACTGCATATTTGAAATTTGTAACCTAAATGTAAGTTAAATAAACGACAAAGATAGTAACAAGGCTATTTGCGATAGTCGAGAGAAGATGTTCACGGTGCAATTGTGTCAACTTATTGCAAGAGTAAAAACAGGACATGCAAATAAAGTAGCACTCAAATTAATCGCAGCTAAGTGGTTATTAATCTATAGGAGTGCAGGCCGTCCCCGTGTCAACGGGTATTTTAATTCCACATTATCAATGCAAACATCCCGCCGTTATTTATATTAAGATAATTTATTCCGGTTCAGACAGTGGTGACATCTCTCGGTTACTATGAGTGCGCGTAACGTTATCGTCTTACTCGATCAAACACAAAAAATGTAAACTATTTATTTATTTCAATATATTGTTAGAAGCCGATCCTATATCAAATGCTCTACGTGTTATTGTGTTCGAGTTGTCGTTGTTGTGTTACATGCGTAACATACTCGTATATATAATATAAAATGAATCTACCGTCCGTTACTATACTTACTCCACAGATACTTATTAATTTTTATACATTTTTTTAATTATTGACTTTACTTATTTGTTAAGCTGAAACTGTAGCTATTTTATGACAAATATGCAACGCCTAGACAAACCAATGCTGTTTTTTTAGTGTGAAAAATGTATTAAATGTTTTGATAAATGAATAAATAATAAAAAAAATCGTGAGATCATCCGTTCTATTGTTTATTTAGACATGCTAGCTTGCAGGTCCCCTGCCGATACTGGTACTCATTTTTTCAAAACTAAAGACATTACATTACTTCGTAACACAGTGTTACATGTAGGAGTAATTTTGGACGTATTTATGGCAGGTATTTTAGGATTCCGCGTTCCCGCTACAAAAATGTCAAAGATTAACGATACCAAGCAGACCAGGCCGGCGGTATTCGGGCGGCGCAATATGGCCGCGAAATATGGCGGCCGATGTTCGGATACGCGGCGCTCGTAACTCCGATCGGATAGCTCGCGGATATTGATCTTTAGATATAATAAGTAGTTTTATTTATTCGTTTGATAAACGAGCTGAAATGTGATATTGTTACGAAGTTTCCATCGAGTGTGGCGCTGATGCGTAACTCTTTTTGAAGTAAATCTACTTCACGCACACTTGATTAGTAAAGGTGGTGAATGCGTTGCGAAAAGTGCGATCGAGCGAGGCGAGAGGAAGATATAAGTGAGTGAAGATAGAAAGACAGAGAGTTACGTTTCCTATGTCTAAGAAACAGTGCAGGCCTACTGTCTGTATCACACTGTAGGAGCAAGAAATAGCAGTGCGCGCGCACATTTTCTTTCTTTCATGAACAGTTGTAAATATTATACATATATAAACTATAGATGGAGCTAAAGAAGTTTTGCTTCAGTCGTGTGGTGGATTAGAACCTACGCTTCCTTACGTTTTGCAGAATGTACTGATGGTTTAGCCGTTAGAGTATTGACGCATGAAAATTACTCGCATTACGCTTTTAAGACTTGTGAATAAAGGTAAATTGTTGAAGTAATTAGTAATAGTTTAATAACGTTAGTTTGAAGGTGAAAGCTTTTTTCCACTTCACGGGCTTGGAAAGGGGCCGAGTGGTAAGCCTGAACCTTGATTATGATCAATATAGCGCAAGGTATAGGACAAACCCGTGAGAGAGCCTCGGCTAGGACCGTCACGGGATATAGGTCTAATCATGGTTCGATCAGATGCTTCAAATAAGAAACTGCAGAAAGTACGCTAACATTACATCAACTCTAACATACCCTGTATTGAGAACCTTTTACGTCGTCAATCTAGTAATAGATCTTTGCTGGGGATTTCCCCATGTTACGTTGCTACGCACTCTTTATAGTGATTTTTGTTCAATTTCGGGCTATTGCTTAATACAAGAATATTGGAAATATATATACCCTGTAACAACTCTAGGAGACTTCAAGTACATGAGTTAAGTCTGTCTACGTATACCACTAGAGTGTCATTACCTCACTCCCAGCGCAGCTTCATCACGCTGAATTAAACGAAGGCAAGCGGGACCACCCGGGTCGCGACACGCGTAAAGCCTTTCGATTTACGAGCACGTACTAACAGCGCGTCAGACCGCTCCTAGATAACCTATGGACGCCTGGATTCAGCGCTTTAATTTTGCACTGATGTTCCAGCCGTGTCGGTTAATAAGTACAAATTGGCGGTTGAGGGCTATAGTTAAATAAATTTTAACGTCTGAACATTATTTATTAGTCTGTTGGAGATAAGCGGTGATAGTCCCATAGGTAGACGTGGGATTTGTGATCGTGGCTTTCGATTCGAATCTTGAAATTTAAAATGGAATTGTGGTTTCATACTTAGTTTCCTACTAAGTGACGTTTTACAGTTGAATGCTTAATATTGTATCTTGTTTCTCAGGGAGCAGACATTTTAAACGGTTATATCGCGTGTCTTGTAATTAATGGATCACCTTAAATGGGTCATGGTAAAACTAAAACACCGATCAATATTGATATATGTTTGGCACTAATTGTTTTATTTTTCTAAATGGCCATTAGTTTGACCATGACCGATTAAAGGTTATTCATTAATAAAAAATTAACTACCGGAAAAATACAATGAAATCTGCACACACAAAATATATTTCGATGAAATTATGCGAAGTGTTACTGGGTCTACAGAGGCGGGTCTCTCATACTTTCTATTATTTCTTTTTCTGTCCATAAGCTTGAACAATAAGAAGAAAAATACAGGGTCTCGTGTTACTTTGTTATTATATTTAAAGAAAATCCCGCTTTCCCGCCAGTAAAATGCACTTGCTAATAGATTTTTAGGTAAAAGTGTACCATTAAATGGTACTCAACTCAACTCTTTAATTTGGAAAATCCAAATTAAAGAGTTGGACTTTCTGGACTATAGTGACTTGCACGAGAAACTTTTACTAACTTAACCTCTGATATACTTAACAGTGAAATAAATAAAAATAATTTAAAAAATGGGATCAAGAGGCGATCGTAAACTAGACGGGCAGCGATCAAAGTCAACCAGTCATTGTGAGTCGTTGCTTAGACAATAAAACTTGATTCATTCGGATCCGAGCCGTAAATGTCTTGGACATTTTAATGCGCACCATTTTGAACTATTACAACGACATAAACTTTAAACAATTTTTACGGACGCCAAGTATGTGGGCTCGTAAAAATTTAAGTTAACATTCGATTGACTGTCGCTTGGATGTTTGTTTATTTATCAATGAATTAATAAACAATTATACACTGTGTTTTATGTATATAAATATTGTATAAAGAGCATTAAACCACGAAAGGTATACAGATGAACTCGTCACTTTAAGTGATTTCTTCCAATCAACATGTGTGGAGTAAATTCACGTAATTTTTGACATGTATTCCGGAGACCTTTTTCTAACTTGTCCAATCAAGTGTCAATGTCGTATGTTGTAGACATGGGCCGGAAACGGTACGGATTTTGAATTTTTTCTTGTTTGAAAATGAGAATGGCAACAATAGGAAAAAAATCGTTTTATTCGCATATTCGGACATTGTATTCCGAAGATTGTTTGTAAAGAATTGTATAAAAAAAAGATTGTTGATTGAGATTAAGATAGAGTAAGCTTATGAAAATCGTAGACTAATCCTTAACGACAAAGAGCACGAAAGTGGAGGAGAGAATATGGGCCAGAACATTAATAATATAGCATTTAAGTTAATTATAACATTTATAACAGTACTCCGGAAATAGTACAGTAGGTATATTCCTAAATATACCTACTATACTATTTTTTACTAAACTTTACAAAGGAATCATTATTAAGTGGGAATGAAGTTATTTAGTACTTTACTTTCTAAATTCGAGAAAATAATAATTCCAATATCTAGCTTAGAATAGAAGTAAGTAGCATAGTCCGGGCTTCCTACTGCTGGGACCTGGATTCATTCAAAGACGGTATTAGGGCATAAGTAGCCCAATTATAGTTCAAAATAATTAAAATGAGAGAAAAAACAAACAAGCAAACCCACGTGCTTCCACTACAGCTTAAGTTCAACTGTCAAGTTTTGTGGTGTCCATGGCTTTTGTTTATTTATTAATTTAAATAACATGTTATTCCCACTTCATTTAGTATTAATATTTTCGGTCGGTAATATCAATTAATTCGTTTCTCAAGTAACTGTATAAATATTTAATGACGTGAAAAGCGTTGGATCGTATTATATATAATGGAAGGCATTAGGGAAAGTCTATAGCCAGCAGTGGATAGACACAGGCATGTGCATGCAGGAAGAGCTTGGTCTCTGTAACACAGTCCTGTGACCTGGTACGGCGACTAAAGATAGCAGTAACGTTATATTGTATTTATATGTTATCTGATGTCTTCTTAATCGTTTATACTGTCTGTTTTTATATGAATAATTAATTGAACTGAATATTAAATTGAAATATTCTATGCATTAATTTTTCAAATTTGTGAGTATTGTAGTCGTGTGTTTGGTTTTTGATTTTATATTATTAACCCAAGAAGAACCCAACAAGTGATAACGCCCAGCCATCTTCTCTAAACCAATGACAATTTGTTATTTATTAAATCTGGTGCAAAATTTAAAATCAAAATTGAACTAATATAATGATATTCGTGAAAAAAGTTTTGTCAATAAGTCCCTTTCCGTTACCACCGAGATCTGGACTGTCCTAATTTCTTTTTAAACATGGCGAATCTATTCCTTAATGCTCGCGCCTCAATCAATAAAATGTACTAGTATTGTCACGTATTGTCGCGCTTGATTCATTGTTTATCAACTAGATAGTATCTCATCTCGGCCGTGAGAAGACGACGTGTGTGGCATTCGTTCTCGATTCGAGATTACCATTATTAAAGATCCCGGAGTAAAACGATCGTTCAATAAAAAAACGAGATATAAAATAGAACATTTACTAGCTATGGAGCTGCCTAACGTGGTCAAGTTATACGTTTTATGTAGGAGTAATATATTTAAATAATACATTAGGATGTGTGCTACTCTGTTTTTTTGTGTCGAACTACACAGATTGGCCATCAAAGTTACCTTTATTGCATCACCGGCTTGATAGATGGCATAGCTCTTAGGTCGCTTAGCCTGGACCTCTATAACTAGTAACTCCACACAAGGGTCCTTCGGTGAGGGGTAACCTCGGCCTGGACGGTTACTTGGCCGAACCACGGCTCGAGGCTCGTCTCGTTAAGTTTATTTCATTTAAGCCTTTTTGTGTTTCCTGGTAATTCTTACAATCTAATGAATTTGGCGCGCTGTAGCTAGTATCTTAACGTTGGTATTCGGTGGGCAAGAAATGTGCTATTACGGTGCTAGTGACGTTTCATCATGAAAGCGTTTTTTTACAGTTATATCAATTATCCTTATATTGTAATGAAATAAGTTAATTACTAACACACCAATGGCCCAATGAACTAAGCAGTTTAGTCTACAGTTTAAATGTAAGGTCGTAGGATCGAATCCACCATTCGACTTTAGACGTGAAACATCTCCTAACACAAGTTTAAGCTCGTAAGTAAGTCGTAAGTCCATTCCAAGTAAATGAATAACAATATTTGTAAAAAAATATTGTTATTAATCTTTAAAAAAAAACTCTAAAATACCAAATATCGACCAGTATGATGCCAATGAACGTTTATTTTGTACACAATTGGTTCAGACTCGGACCCTAGTTTTAAAATGGAAAGTAGATAAATCATGTTACTTCGGATGGATTTACGGATATATTAAAAACGACTAAAAGTTAAGCTAAGCTTAATAAATCCTCCTCCTTAAGGTATCTTTTATAAAATTACATGAAGAATATATGGGGGTTCTGTATATGTTAGGCTTAAAAATATTTTATACTACCCGACAACTATCTACTAATAGTTGTCGGGTATTATGTATAATATGTTTTATAGGAAAAGGGGCAAACGAGTTTATGACTCACCTGATCTTAAGTTATTACCGTCGCCTATGAACATTCAAAGCACCGGAGGAGTTGCAGGTGCGATGCCGGTCTTTGAGCTCGTTTCTTGAAGGTCCCCAAATAGTTAAGGTTCGGAAACACCGCTGGTGACAGTTAACTCTAGGTTAAATAATAGGTTTGTATAAAAATATATATTTTTGTGTCTTTTATGGCTTATATAAAACTTTTATCTCTCCATAATTATGGCTATAATTATGTACCGAATAAAACGAATGAATAAATTAGCTTAGGTATATTAGTGTACATATTTCGGTAAATAAATAACTTAATATCGAGCTTTCTTTCCTTTATTAAGTAATTATAGATCAGTAGACAAGTGTTATTACGAATTCGCGTCACGAATTATTACAAAACAAAGCGTCAACCCACGCCGAATTGAACGCACGGACAGACAATGGGTCACCATCGCTAATGCTGTGGTGTAACGTATGTGAACTGGTATTGTTCTAAATATCGTGGTCCTTCGCTATTGTGCGCGTAATCATGGAGTGTAATAAAAGTACATACTTATGCATATCAGTACAAATAAATAAAATTGAAGTGTCTGTTAGTAATACCACAAGTATGTATACGAGCAAGAACAAAAACCGACTTCAAATTAAATCAAACGTTAAACGCTATTACGCGCGGACGCCGTCTTTATATTTACTATTTATCGCAGGAATATTACGAAATACAATTAGTCAGAATCCAACCAAACTCTTATCAACCTACTCTTCAAGTAAATCTTTTCCAATAAAAAATGAATTATCAAAATAGATTAGCGAGGATAATCCCTCCCCCAACGCCCTCGCAGTACAAGGGCCAGCCCATGTCGTCTTCTTCCCGGGTCCACTTTAGCGGATGAAAAGGCCCCCACCCTCGTCGCCCCGTTAACCCGAGGCCCCTTGTAGTCGCCTTCTATGACAGGCAGGGCCCTAGCCCTTATTCTACGAGCCCAGAATTACAGGGCTGATTTTTAAATGATTAGATAGATTTAGATATTTATTTATCCTACCTCTCCTGTCCTACAGGGTTACCTGGAAGAGATCGCTAAGAGCGATAAGGCAGCTGTAGCACACATTTAGGTAGAGTAACTCAAATTGACTGTACCTACTACTACTGTACTTAGTGTGAGCAAGAAAGTGTATATTTATGTATCTATCCATCTAACTAATTAAAAACATAAAATGATGTGACACCAGATAGGAACACATCGTTCCTACCTGGTGGCCTTCGAATAATACAGAAGCAACACAATTTGCAAAAAATATGGCTTAGTTTTATATTATAGATTTACTTGATATTTTAAAATTTTTCTAATTGGTTTTTATTTAAGTGATAAAAGTAATTAGGAAATTTAGTACTTTAGAAAATAACAAGACAAATAAAATAAAATAAAAACATTTTTTTCGACAATATAAAATTACGTAAATTATTAATAATACGTTAAAGCGCCACCTGTGATCAGTGAATCGAACTACATGCATAATAATCACGCTATTAGCTGCCGTGTATACGACTTCCATTATATATTTTTCTTAAGGTTATAGTTACACATTTTTTCAATTCGGTCGCACAGCAAAACCTAGTAAGGAACTTCGATCCAAAAATGTCGCTAGTTCCATACAAAACAAAATAATTCATTTCATTCTTATAGCATAGAATAACCTAAATTTAACAATCCGCTGTCGTCAAATGTATTAACAATCGTCGTATTAGAACATAATAGGGCTCACAAGGTGATCGATCAGACCGACTTGATGTATATCATTGGTGTTATTTGTACTTACGTCAATTTGCCGATGATAGATGTTTTAACGGATATAGATGAGGCAAATATATTTCAAGCAAAAAAACTGCGAGTGAATAAGTCTGTATAAAAGTACACGAATGCGATATATCCGTAGCATGTACAATTGTCCCGGTCATCTTCGTTTTAGAAAGACTAACTTTTATACCTAAGTCCCTGGAATAAGTTTCGTAGATGCACGTACAATTGATACAGCAAGCCACGACTACAAAGAGCTTAGTAACTGTGGCTCTTTTCGCCCATGATGTTGAGACATCATCTCACGGAGTAGGTAAGATTAAAAAGAAGGTTGTCTATTACGGGTAGACGTAGCGTAAGTTCTACGAAATCTTGTGTACCCTCTACACGTGTTGCAGAGTGGTGAACGCAGAATGATTACATTTCGCCACACTAAAGGTTGCTACGATCGATATGAACACGCTGTACGTCGCCATGATCTATGTCGCCAAGTTCTATTTAACCGCGATCTACATCGCCACGAATTACATCATTACGATCTGTATCGTGGAGCTAGGCAAATGTGGCTTGCACAGTGTCACATAAGCTGCATCGTGTCAATTCGTATTTTGCCACGGCCGTAGTGTTGCACTTAGAACTTATGAACTGTGTCGTACATTCTTAGTCCTCGATTGACTGAATCAGATCTGAAGGGACTCCCCTTGCCCTAGCGTTGAAGAGATATTAAAAAAAGAGTGAATGTGGTGAATCCTAGTTGATAAAGTAATAAACCACCTGCAGTTTCCTTGTAGTAACGTTGCGGGCGTTTAGGGCCTCAATCAGAGACCAGGGCTTCTTAAGGGAAGTTTCACTTAAAGATAATAAAAAGATATTTACGTTAAAAACTGTTATATTGGTTTGATATTAAGAGCAACATTATATTCATTATGTCTCTACGTTCAGGTCACTCAGTCTTCATACGCGATATTAAGCGAGTGACGGTAATTACTAACAGTTTAACTTTTTACTGTATATCCGCTAATACGTCTTGTACACATTTACGTACACAATTGTATCTGTATAAATTATATTTCTGGAAGAGGCTAAAATCTAAGATAGAGCTTTGGCCTAGTTAAGACGTTAGAAAATCGAAATAAATGGATGCAATTTCACAGAAATAAACATATTGTGTTAAAGAGTAATATGTAAGTATTTTTGGGTTAAATAAATTATTTAATTTAGCACTTAAATAATCAGCGTGTGCACAATATTCCGTAATAGGTACTAATAATTTACAATTGTTATGTAAATAACTTGCGTCAGTTTTGCGGGTTAGCTCTTATTGCGTTAGACAACACGATCTGCATCTAAAATTTTAGTGCAAACAATAGAAACGAGCAAATATTGTTCCCGCCGCGTCTGATCCCGCGACCTCCAGGAGCGCGACCTCTTTAACCGACATTATATTTAGTGAGCTGGTAATGTGACATAGAAACCCATGTCAGGGAACGTTTGACAGCTTTAGCGCGAAACGTTTTAAATTATTCAAAGTTAAGCAAATGCATTCACCGTCGGCGCTCGCGGCGCTCGTGTAATGAAAAAAGGGCCACAGATAACACAAAAAAAGTCTGTTTGTGTGAAATCTTAAGTCAAGTTATCGAATAGTGTTTAGTTTGTCTTTTTATGAATATTCAATAGTGTGTGTTTGCGTATGTACGTGTAACACACCGTGCGCGAGGTGAGAGGCTACGATTTAAATTGTAATGTTTTTAGTTTCTTTTTACCGCGTTTCGAAAATTAACTAATTTCCAATTAGTCTGTGTGCATTTGTGTATTATAAATATTCACTAGAGTTCTGTCTTCTATTCTAGATTAAGAAGTTCCTAAAAAAATGTTCAACAACTGTTTCTTATTCTTCTTTTCCGTTTGTTCCCGACCTTTAGGTTATTTTTTCCTTTTTGCGTGATATGTCACGATTCAAATATATTTGAAGCTATAATACATTAACTTAAGGACTCCGGCAGGCGTGATCGCCTAGTGGTTAGGATCCTATATTGTGTGTACGTACATTAATATTTAATATAATATTTAATAATATATAATCTATCTCATTTGTCCGACTCGGAAAGAAGGCAACATCCGGCTGGCCAGTGTTGCGAGGGTGCGGGGGAGGGACTAACCTCCCCTGGATGTGCTATATAGCATAGTGTACAGAGAGGGGGAGGGATTAGTAAGTAAGAACCTCACATAACCCCGTCTTCCTCTTCTTGTTAAAGATTTTTCCCCCCGTCAGCAAAAGAAGGAGATGGTTCACGGCAATAGTCAAATGGTGGATTCGAAACCACGACCTTACGATTCGCAGACCGTACCCTAAACCATAAGACTATTGATACTTTTTTATTGATTAATATCAATTGTATTTAGTCAAAGTATATAAATAAGTATTTTGTCAGTCTAGATAGGATATATGATCTCCGCGGGCTATGTCCACGCCGGGTAGGAGCGGGCGCATATTGCACCCAGAGGCATTGTATGCAAATAGGGGTACGTGTTCATTTGAAGGGAAAAAAGGCAGAAAAACGCTACACTCCCGAATCGCTGTGCGAGTATTTTATATTATCTCAAAAGCATAACACGAACAACGGGCAAATACCCACGGATCGCATTTCTAGAGTTCCGTAATTTTATTTGTAAAGACGCTTTAAGCGATTACTTGTTATTTTCAGCCGACTTCAAACGGAAGACTTTGTTACCACATAACTTCGGACTAGGTGAACCGATTTTGATGATTCTGTTTTTATTTGAAGGCTAGTGCTTATCGTCTGGTTGGACTAATTCTGATAATGGCATCCATGAGAAAATCATTTAAGTCTAAAATTTGTATCAAGTATGTGCGCCACAAATGGACAAATAACTCAATATCACGCCAACTGATTTTGAGGATTCATTTTTTATTGGGAAGGATGTACTTACTTCAAGGATAGTTTGATGAGAGTTTAGTTATGTTCTGATTAATTCTATCCCTTAATATTCCTACGATAATTCGTAAAAACAAAGAAGGCGTCCACGTGCAGTGGCGTTTAACGTTTGATTCGATTTGAATCGGTTTTTATTTTCGGTTATTCGGTTTTTGTTTTTACTCGTAAACATACTTGTAAGATTCAATTAAGGGCCACGTAGCAAACTATGACCTTGTACTCTCTTTACAGGGAGCTTTTAATATTCTAATTAAATGTTGGTCTAATGGTTTTCAGAGTCACATAATGTTTTCTTTTTCAATGGGGAATGAGCCTAATAAAGTGTAATCATAAAATGATCTTTTCTAGAAGACGTGGGGACACGATTACAAATCCTTCGATGTATAGCTAGTATAGAATGATGCTTTGGAAACATAATCACCTCCTAAACACTTATTAAGGGAGGATTAGTACCTTATTCTATTAAACCACGAATCCGAAGGTCCCTTATAGTTCACATACGATATGATTGTGTAGTTCGTCAAAAAAAATAAAGCGTAGCACAGCATCACATTAGCTTAAAGAAATCAAAATAAAATAGCATATAATTATTTCTGATGAAATAATAATAATCAAATACAGTGTAACACCGTCACTGTCGAAAAGATATCGGGGTGCAAGTATAAAATTATAACTATATACACATTTGAGATGTAAAAATCAGAAATATCTCAGAATTTGTGCCTAGCTTAGTCTATTCTTTATATTTGAACATATAACATAAAAATAAAAAGGCAAAATTTTACGGTAAACAATAAATTTAGTTATGCGGAACCAATACATAAGTCAAGTTTCGCAATTGTCCAACTTTTTGCCACAACACGAAGGTGCTAAGTCACGCTTTAACCGACTTACAAATAAAATAATTTCCCTCTCATTCCCGCGTCTTTTGATGATTGCTGGGAAATCGCGAAACTGGATACTTACGTTAGATGGTATCATGCGATGGCCGTGTCGCGGTATCACATCTCTACGTACTTATATAACTGTACATATACTACACAATATTAGACTACGTATTACTTAGATAAAAGAGAACACGACAGAAATTATGAAACTCTACTACTAGACTAATAATTCTCCTTATTCTCTTGACAGAGTGGTTGTGGTCATCACTCCAGGTGTTGGTGACAAGCCTCACAAAACGCCGTCACTCTTCTCTGATGGCTTCATTCCTCGGGTATTCTTGTACTGATGATGAGCCATCTAGCAAATTTTGGTCCAGGGAAAGATTGAGGGTACCTGGCCACGAGGCAGATCGCCTATGCGGTGGATTGACTAGATAAAAGCGGTGGTAAATTGGCTTATCATTACTACATTAATGTACGAGACTAGTAATACGAAATGTATATTCACTTGGTTCACTGTCTATAACGGAATTGTTAGTGTTTCGTGACCTTCCTTTACCAAACAACTTTTGTCTGATAATCAAATTTAACTTAATATATAAAATTTGTCATCATATCTCTGAAATATTATAGAAGCAAATAATTTATTTTTTTATTTAGAAAGAATGATAACAATATTTTTGTTCACAAACATTCTTGTCAACCATACCGACTAAGCTTACGCTTGTGCTAGGAAATTGTTTACTTCAATGGTCGAATGGTGGATTCGAACCTACGACTTTACGATTCGCAGACCGCACCCTAAACGATTAGACTAAGAAGCCTTTTTTCTTCTATATCCTGGTGAGAATCGTGACTCAGCCCGCTGTCTTTTCAGATATTGTTCGCAGCAGTCAAAGCGATCTTGTACTTGTCTCAGGTCTTCGTAAAATGACATTTCTAGTGTGCGGATCTCGAGGCCACCCAGCCTCCGTATAGTTCATATGATTTTCTATGACTTTTTAAAATAGTTTTTTTAAATCCGTAATAAAAATGTAGGTTCAAAAATTGTCCTTTATAACGCCTTATCACGCATTTCGAACAGTGGTAGAATTATCCAGGGAAAAATCCAGGGTCAGGGTCCTGGTGGAAGACGTAATTCGTGGCTCAAGAATAGACATGGTTCAAAATGATAACATGATCCTTGTTCCGAGCCCCTGTATTAGAAATTAAAACTTATATATAGACGGCCTCCAGTAGGAGATGGAACAACAAGAAGATGTATATGTATATGTAAGCAAGACAAAGTATTTTTCAACCGACTTCAAACGGAGTTTTCTTCAAACGTTTCGACTGGGTGAAGCGATTTTGATGATTCTTTTTTCTGATCTCTTTTTAATTGAAAGCTAGTGCTTCTCGTGTGATCCCATGAAAAACCATATAAGTCTATAATATATGTGTAATGTGTATCAAGTACGTGCACTACAAATTGACGAATAACTCAATATCACGCCAACCGATTACAACAATTATTTTTTACTGGAAAGGATGCATTTCAAGAGTAGTTTGATGAGAGTTTGGTTAGGTTCTGGTAATGATAACTCTATTTCTTATCTTTCCTGCGATAATTAGGAAATACAAAAATGGCATCAGCGCGTAATAGTGTTAAACTTTTGATTTGAAGTCGGTTTTTGTTTTTGCTCGTAAATATACTTGTAGCAAGTAATTTTGTTTTTGTCCTTAAAAAACGAAAAAAAGGCAGTTCATTGGTACAAGTCGACTAGGATTCGAACTCGAATTTCAGATCTAAATTCGAGCCACAAAGCCACTAGGCTATAGGTGCTTATTAAAAATAAAAAATTGGTGAGTGAACTTATGTACCCCCGTGAGAAATTGTACTTCTTTGAACTCATTAAGAAATAGTTTTTAATTGTATGCAAATAAATAATTACAATAAAATAATAAAAGGACTGAAAAGGATAGTCAGTAAAGTTCAGTTTACATTTGAAAAATTAAATAAATAAATATTATGTTAAATAATTATATTTTAATTTGTATCAATAAATATGATAGTTAACCTCAATTATTGAAGCACTTGAAAACATTTTTTTCACTGCAGCTTCAACCTGTTTCTTTTGTGTTACAATGATGCACGCGCATCTTAATTTTTTTTCATGACGCATCTAAGGAAGTATAACTTCAATAATATTCTATTTAATAAATAATATTTCACACTTAAAATATAAGGTTAGGTATCCCACACTGGAATGTTAACATCCTATGTATGGTGTAGCTTGAACTCCTTGTAGTCATTTCGTCTCAAATTGGAATATTTCTTTTACTGCTCAGGAGATTATGCACTGGCCGACTTTACGAGGGTCCGGCCAGTGCACAGGAATTACACTAGCGCTCTGCGGACTGTCTGCGCTCTAGGCCGAGTTTACGATCGTTGAAAATATTACGGCCATGTAAAATAGGGTTTTATTGCGCACCGTACGACCGACGTGCGTGCGCGCGTCGCATTGATTGTACCGTGCAGACGGGACATATGCTTCAAAGTTGCCAAAAAAAGTTTAGCCCCACAGATTCGCATATGGTCTACGGCCCAATAGTGGTAAATGTTTTTTTTTGACGAACTACATAGATTGGCCAGAGAAACGGGCCTTGACTCCACCGGATTGAGAGGTGGCTAAGAGTCGCTTAGCCTGAACCTCTATCACTAGTAACTTGACACAAGGGTCTCCCCTATGAGTAACCTCGGCTTGGACGGTTGGCAGATGATGTGAACAGTCCATTGTCATCCGGCGCATGTCCCATATTTTGTATAATATAAGACTATTTCGTTCGGTTTCTGAAGTAAAACTTCTATACGCACGCTTGACTTAGGGAGTAGGCTGGTGAATGCGTTACGAAAAGTGTGATCGGGAGAGACGCACAGAAGTTGAGAGAGAGATGTAAGTCAGTGTTCACTAAATTTTAGAAAGAGAGAGAGTTACGTTTTGTATATCTAAGACACAGTGCAGGCCTATTGTTTGTATCACACTGTAGGAGCAAGGGAGAGCAGTGCGCGCGCATATTTTCTTTCTCTCTTGAACAATAATGTATATATGTACATATATATATATATATACATACATATAGATGGAAGAACTTTTACTCGTCGTGTAGTCTAAAGGACCCTCCATTTTTTTATTCCATCTTTTTTGAAGTAAATTGAAGACTTTAGCACTAAAGGAAATTTTCAAAAATAACTTATTTCAGCATTGATAAACCGTCAGGCCTACATGATAGACGCTATTTAATAGTGAATAAGCCATTCGTACATTTACTGTGTCTTACAAACTGATGAAACGTAATTTCCTATACATTCAACTTTATAGGAATCAAAAGACACATGAAAAAGTGAAACGTCTGAGCGCAGTTTAGTATATGCCACGCTTTGCTTTTTGTTGTGTCCCACCGTCGACGATTTGAGTCAAAGTAGTTTAAGGCAGAGGATGGTGGCAAAAACCTATCGTTGTAGGAAAAGATGTCCATTGTTAGATTTACGTTCGAAAGACGCACGAGTTCAGAATATATCGGGTTTGTGGAGAATAACTGTTGCAGAATTATGAGTAGCTAGCCTGCACGGTAAACGACCCTGCTTGTGAACATGTTCGGAACAAAGGCGCATAACGGAGAAAGCGTTGAAAGAACCTTCTAGAAAAGTCCAATATAATTTTATTAATATTAAATAACCTATATTGCAATCGTAAGGCAGCGTAGTGAATCCCAAATAGCGTCAAAGTCAACCCATACCTTCTATGATGAAAGTCAAAAATAGTTAAAGTTACAGTGTTACAAAATTACAGCCCACTGTTGGGCCTATGTAAAGAGACTATAATGGCAAACTGGCAGACTTCACTATAATCTAAAGACAGCATAACGACTCCAAAATAGCGCGGAACTAATCCTTTTACGACAAATGTAAAAAGGTAATGTTATAGTCTATATATATCCCAACAGTGGTACCTTACAGAGCTTAGAGCTCTGTAAAGTAAGATACCATGGTTCTCTGATAAGGCAAACAATTAATCGACAAGTTTTACGTTAAATGAATACCAAATCGCCCTTTATGTCTCTGTTACCAAGTTTAACTATCAGACTATTGCTATCACTAACAGGTAACGGTTTGAACATTTTAAGACTGGAACAATTAACTGAGCAACGCATTTGAACACTACTTCATTAACAATAAACAAATTTATTTCATGTAATTACTTTAGCTTTAAGTCCTCACGTGTAATTACATTAGGCTAACTTCCTCGGCTGTAATTACACCCCTCGCCCACCCAACCGCTTCAATTATTACTTGTAGAGTTTATTTGAAAGTAGTTATCTTTTTGCTCGTACCGATGTGTTCTCTTATTTTGGTTTCTTAAGTACTCGCGCTTTGCACATTTGAAGTCATTCCCACCTCACGTTGCAAGGTTACTGTCTAAATTGTCTTCCTTTACAGGTTCCCGAGTCTGGTATTGTCACATTGTTACTATGACCGACAAGCAGATTCAATTATCATTATATATTAGTTACTAAATACAATGGCACCTTAACATACGCGTTTAATTCCGTAACCTTGCATTGCCCCATTGACATCCCATTAATCCGTTATCACATTTTGGCATCTAGAACAAAAACGAAAAGCTCAGTTATTTTTGTTAGGTGTCTATGAGCACGAAAAATGTTAACAATATCATATACATATTCTATAAAATAATTAAAAAATGATTTCACGCTTTCATTCAATATACATCTTTTTCTTCGGACTCGTGGTCATAAAAACAAATGTTGTGTTTTTACATATACATCAAAAATGCTTCGAAAACGAGAGAAACAAGCGCACAGACTGAAGTCTGAGAAAAACTGTAAACGGGACGTACCAATGTACTAACAATCGAAACAATTTACCCCTCACCGGGGGGACCCTTGTGTCGAGTTACTAGCAATAGAGGTTCAGGCTGAGCGATCTAAGAGCTGTGCCACCTCTCAATCCGGTGAAGCAGTCAAGGCCAGCCTCTCTGGCCAATCTGTGTAGTTCGTCAAAAAAAAAATCGAAACAATTTCCGAAGTCATCGAAAAATCAAAAAGGAATTAGCATATTAGTAAAACTAGTAAAAAACTAAACCTATGACGTTACTGAACTTTAATTTTTGACATAAGCGTTTTAGCAGATTCCGGGACTTGGAGTATTGCGTAATATAACGTGCTTGCCTACTACAACAAGCCATATACATAATTCGTACACAATACAATGGTATTAAATAGTGATCCCGACAAGAAGCCGATGAACCCAAGCAAAACTTCACACAGGCACACCAAATCTAAAAAAAGTCATTAGATCCATCGGCAAACAGTGAATTTGTCCGAAACACTATTGTTCCCACACACGTACGCACCGGACAAGGCAAAGAGAGAGCTCGGGGCGACAGTTCCGACACAGAAATTTGTCATACCGCCCGCTCGACAAATATTTGATCGAGTTATTTGCCTCGCGGAGTATTTGACGCGGGTAAAAGCCGTGACAGCGCGACGGCCGGCCAACGGTCGTTGACAAAAAATTTACTAATTACCGATATATATATATTTATATTTTTATTTAAGAAAGGCCCTTGAGCGGGGTCACTAGAAACTTAATAATGACCGTCACCCATCATTCGTAAGACTACGGTTCTGTGCTGTGCTGCATTGGAGTAATGTAGAAAAAAAGAAAAACAAACCTACAGTGACAGGCCAAGCCCAATTTTCCTCTCGGAATTTCTGGCACTAAGTTATAGATAATCAGGCTAAGTTGAAAATGCTTGGTTACGTCTTCGTACCTTGTATGTGATAGGCCCAAACCCTTGACTCTTACTAGGCCCAAAAATAATGTGAAAAGTATACAGCAATTTAACAACACAAGAAGAATACGGTTTTTAGAATATTTTTCTGATATTAACATAATTGAATATATTAGTAACGAACTATCCCCTTAGCAAGTACAGCATTTTGTGTACAGAATAAAAATAACTAACACATCGGTTGTACCGTAAGCTATTTCGGATCCTTAACAGTATGTACATACATATACCCGTAACTGTAAGAACCGTAAGATATGTGGGATGTTTAGCTACTAAACTATATTCATTCTGAATTGCTTCTCCAATTTAATAAACTACCATCGCATAAAACAAAATGTTAGTTTTCGCATCGAGAAAATTGACCATGAATAAGACAATATCCACACGCCCTTAGAGCCCATCGAGACAGGCACTATAAAAGACTAAGATGTATTTGAAATCACGACCATCCATAATTCATTACTCGGGGATCAAATTACGAAAGTACTTTGCGGTAAGTTCTACTCTCCTGTACATAACACAAGGGTGGGAATGCGTTGCGTGAGATATTTCGAACGATGGATAGCTCGGCTCGCAATGTCAACAGAGCTACCGTCCGGCTACTTAACGCGCCGTCAATACGGACTGTTTGCACAACACGCTACCGCTCATAGAGTTTGCTCGTTACCTCGGTGTAACTATATCCATAAATGCATTCATTTGTAATCTAGCGATGGGGTGACGGTTTGTTTGAAGTGTCTTCGAAAGTTGATTAAGATTGTTTTTTGAATTGAAGAGACATTGTTCCCATCACCGTCTCCCGAAAAGCCCTCTAGATCTGCGAAGAGATATCGGGGCTTCTTGTATTGTCTATCGCATTTATCTTTTTCTGAGGAATTGTTCTGAATCATCCCAGCTATCGATTTCCATCGCCGCACATCTTGATGGTTCGCGTTTTCGCGTAACTTTCTTCCACGCACTGTCAACCTGTGAAATCAACTGTCACTAGCGTTGCTTCTGAACCTGTACGATTTGGGGACCTTTAAGAAACGAGCATACTTCTTTCTAGCCTTCTCCGGTGTTGTGTATGTTCATGGGCGATGGTGATCACTTGCTCCTTTTCCTACAGGAAAGAAAAGGAATTCTGCATTACCAATCTCTAAGTAGGAAACAAGAATGGACACGATCAGAGTGCAAATGCTATAGCTAGAGAACATTTCTTGCTCTATTATCGCTAACAATCATATGATATCGGTATGCCCAGTGGCGGATTTGCAGTGTTGGCCGCAGCCCTAGGACCCAGGCCATGTAAGTACCAGCCACCCCTTTCTCAGCACCCATCGTAATGTGCGCGAGCCTTTAGTTAATTTACGTACTATGAATTCATGTTATCATCAGAGAATATTTTGTCAAGATTGGTCGCCCCTAAATTCCGGCTGCTCTAGGCCCAGACCTACCATTGACTATGCCTAAAATTAGACAGGACGATATACTTAAGTGCTACTATATTTTATAATAATCTTTATTCTCGGGGGCTTAACATGAAAGTTATTATGCAATACGTGTCGCATATCACATAACCGAAACGTTGCAAAAAGAGAAGTCCCCGTCTTTATTATTGAGATGATAGAAGCGATTTCGAGAAACATAATCCAGCGTAATATTTATTGAAATATATATTAGTCGACCGTCTGCGGGGGTACCCGCGCCGTCCGCGGCCCACCCCGCTCATAAATTAGTACATTTAATTATTAATTTCTTTAAGTACAGATAAGATATATTTGAACAACCTGACTGGAACTGCCCAGGTCATATGTAACGCTAACGATTTTATTTCTTTTATAATTTACACAGACTAATATCGTATAGAGCTTACATCGTATTTAAGTGTCAATAATATATGTTTTAATTTGAAAAAACAGATACCTACCCGTCATGTAGAGTAGCCAATTTTAGGGACTAAGTCTTTTTAAGCGACTTCAAAAAAGGAGGAGGTTCTCAATTTGTATGTTTTAGTGCGTAAAATCTGGCCACATTTTTTACAGTATTCAACAACGACACACAGAAATCTTCTATTTGTACATCTCTTCAACCCAATTAGAGTATGCGTACTACGAACGATGAAATATCTACTTTAGACTAAGCTTATTAATGCGAAAGGTTATAGCCATACAAGGGGCACATATTTTAGCAATAATTTGCGAATTAAATAGTTTTTAAAAGTACGGTAACAATTTTTTTTTCACAAATATTACTATTATTCACATCAGATTGCTCACACCAATAGGCGAAAGTTGACCTTACCTTTTGCAGACCCTACCCTAAACATAAGCTATAAGGCTAATGACAGTTATTGAATGTAAGAATTTTAAACACAGATATTTATCATAGTATAATATACATCCCCGACCGTGCTGACCCATCCGTTTAGCAACAGAAGTCGGTTCTGTAACTCATACAATGAAAATTAAAACTGTCTAGGAAGCGTTTGATATAAACGTTTGTAGAGTGTGTAACAGCACATTAGTCTGTGCAGCCGTCGAGCTCTCGGGGAACGCGGGCGTCTCCGAGATCGTAGCTCGAGATTACACTCGTACAAACATTGTAAATTATTTTTATTACATTATATTCGGGGCCCGGCGATATTTGTTTAAGCCTATCAAACCTGGACCTACACGCCCTCTCTGGCGGGCCGTCGTTCTGTGAACTGATTCGGTGTTTTCTCTAATCGGTTTCTACGTTGCGGTTTCTTTAATTTATAAATGTATAATTCTTTAATAAAGAAACAATGTCTTCAATAGTTTTATTTTTAACCAACTTCAAAAATGAGGAAGATGTTTTTTGAAACCGATGATGAAAAAATAGTTTTTTATATTGTTCGAAAGGGTTTCTTTTCAATTAGGCTCCATGTTGATTGTTAGCATTTAAAACTTTGATTCCAAAGTTATACTTGACAACTTCTCAAAAATCTACAGCAATATGTTACTTCTGCTATAAAATATAGCGGCCGTGTGTAAAGGGTTGTAATTATAATAGGATGTCAAGTAATACATTTGCAAAAATAAGAAGACCGATACGTAATTGATCCCGGAACAAGCTTTAACAAAACGTATCTCTCACCGATATCATAATGCATTAAGGTAACAGTCTCGATACGACGCGATGCGGTGTCAGAGGTCGCGGATAGCCGTTAAAAATGACCTCGAGATAGCAACGCCGACACCTGCGCGGGCTGCAGACGTCGCGCTGCGTGCGGTCGTACGGAACATGTGGATACACCTTCATATTACAGATTATTTAAACTAAAATAATAACGAGAGATTTTAATTACGTGTACTGATGAAATCTTCTACTTGATCTAATTGATCACTGCTTATTCATCTTTTATTTGTAACAGACTTCAAAACCCAACCTCAGAGGGAGCAAAAAAGGTAACTATGGACATTGCTGACTTTTTTTCGCTTCATGTAATCCTATTTGTCTTTGTTTATGTAATAAGATTAGAATGGTCAAGTTGGCCGGCGTCAGTCTTTCGTCAGTACGACGTGGGAGCCTTCAAGAGTAGAGTGAACTTACTAAACTAGCGCAAACCATCTTTCGACTATATTACCTACCACTTAACATCAGGTGTGATCGTGGTCAAGCACTATATTACACCCCATAAAAAAAGTCCTATGTGGCTAGCAAAAGTACCTAATACATACACTACAAAAGCGGAGATTGTAAATCTATTTATATTTTTTCATGTTTGTGTACTACAGCGATTTATGAGCCGATTTCAAACATCGATTTGACACTTCGAAAATAATAGTGTCAACGCACAGTAGGAATTTTTGACTAAGATGACTGGATTGTTCTTTATGATTTTAAGAATAAATTCGTAACACGACGTTTTCGTTCTTAATACTGAGAATGGCACGTAAACAAACTAAGACAAGCTTCAACTGGAATATATATTACAGTATTGCTTGCCGACATTCCAGGCAAGACGAGGGATCATTCTCGTGTTACTCTGATAGGTTGATAATATTTTACAAAAACATTTAAATAACTTTTATGAGATGTTAGAACCGTTAGAACTCGGAGTTCACTTCCTGACTATGTACTCTGCTATTGTGAGCTAGCTGTATTTAACAAGTTTTTAAGTTATATAAACGGCGCATAAACTAACTAAATCCTAACTGAGAAGTTTATTCCACTTATGACTTTATTATCACTCAAGTTATTTCTGAATGAAAAATTGAATCACTTAACACGAATACAGAATACATCGCTAACAAACTCGATGACAAGGCGTTCCCTCGTGTGCGCTGCAACGTATGACATATTAAACCCCTAAGTGCTGGGCGCTAGTTGACACGTGTCTCCGGACAAGAGAGCCCTTTCACTTCAAGTTCGAAGCCATTTATTACACATGGGATTGAAACAATGTTATTAACAAATCCAATAGGTAATAAATGCAGCAATTATTACTAGCGATATGTCTAATATCAGACTAGAACTAGTCTTAGTATTTGGTATAAATAAAGTTACAGCCTATACAAACGTCCCACGGCTGGGCACAGTTCTTTTCTATAAAGCTAGCTCCTATACTCTATAAGAGCATAAACTGCCACGCGGCCCTAGTGCCAATTGGCAGTAATTATATGTCTTAGAAAAAATTTCTAGGACATGTAGGATTCCTCACGATGTTTTCCTTCACCGCCGAGCGCATGATAAATAAGCGCATAATATTGTAACGACAAATTTATTGGTGCCGGCACCGGGGATCGAACTCGGGTTGCTAGCGTACTACGCAACTTGAGGCGTTTACCGTCCAAGCCGAGGTTACCCCCCACGGGACCCTTGTGTCGAGTTACTAGCGATAGAGGTTCAGGCTAAGCGACCTAAGAGCTATGCCACCTCTCAAATCGGTGAAGCTGTCAAGGCCAGCTTCTCTGGCCAATCTGTGTAGTTTGTCAACAAAAAAAAAAACTTGAGGCGAGCGCCCGGACGCTGAGCTACCACGGCTCTTTGCTAATGTTGAACTATTTTCTATTTTGTCTACTCTTCAAATGTTGAAATGTCCACGTCAATATGATGAGAGTTAATCCAAACTTATTTTAAATGCAAATAAATAATAAGATTGAATTAATTTGCCTGAAGTAGTATTTTCCTATTATACTCGTATTATTATAGTGTGCATGTGAAAAGTATTGCATCTCATACGTTTTCAGGCACGAGAGATATGACTTCCTTTAATTTGTCTTTATGTACAACGACGCTAGCAAAACAAGAGTTGGTTACATCAGAGAGTGGACCGGAAGCGCCGCCCATTTGTTTCAACTCGCTAGAGATAGAAGGAAATGAGGTGAACTGCCAACCTTCGCTAGTTATGCACTGTAAGAAGAAGAATTATGTTCCTTCTAAACTAATCAGGGTGGTTTTAAATGAAGTGCGAATAAGCTAATAATTAAGCTAAGCTATTGGGCTTTGAAACCAACAAACAAAAAGCTACCTCTACGGGGGACCTCTAGCATATTTTACTGAAACATGAATTCTTTTAACAATATGTTTACCTACTCCAAAATAAGTTAGAAAGTTGAGTCGGGGGTTTAAAAGTACAACCTTAAGCTTCGAAAATTATACAAGTCTAATAAAATAATCTCATAAATGTAATAGTCTGTTATTGACCGATTTTTAATTTGTTAAAAGACACTTTTTTTATTTTTCAATGTTTGGCCAAGAAGAGCTATCTACTGACTCTGGGTTCTTGAGCTTATTTATTAATTTTTAAATAATCAAACAAATTGTATACATTATAGAAATACATATATGGGATTTAATCTGATGTATGCACAGATTAAAGGTTAAAAAGGCAAAAGCAAAGAAAAAAATAATTAAAATGAAGTGTGGACACTGAATCTATTTCATTTTAATGATCGAATATTTTAAACTGAGGTACGATTCCAACAACTATTTTGCGTATTAAATGAAGGTATATTATATACTTCAACCTCGTGGCGTCTTACCTGCCGAGTAACCCTCGATGACATATAGGAGTTGACTAATGGTATTGGATTGGCTTTATACCTGTAATCGATTTGACATCCGATTACATTGTTAGGTTTAGCGATTGTCTGATTGTTTTGTTTGATCGCCGATACGTTCGTTCACTTTGACGGTGTTGGTGCGAGATACGACAAGAAATAAACATGCACAGGATAAATTTATATCTTTTTTTGAGCAAACTAAACCATTATTTTAAAATATTAAGCGCTATCCGATTCATACAACGGCGTGCGAGTTGATTGCCGTACGCCGGGAATGACTTTTTACAGTTGAGTTTTTGAACGTGAGAAACCGTAAAATTGATTTACATTGAAAAGAATACACTATAAGGATCTTGTTATCCCAAATGGATAGCTACATGTACAGATCAATAGTGCACTGCAGTAGCACAGTGGTATCGACAATTATAAAGGGTACATAGTACGTAGCCACCACGCTTCATCATCATCATTTAAACCGCAAATATACACTCCTGGACATAGGCCTCCCCCAACGATTTACAAAAAGACCGGTTGTGAGCGACTTGTTGCGGCCTTTACGTGGTCGTCATATGTCCTACGCTGCGCTTGCCGGTCCGTGTCCTCCAATGGAAAGCTTCTCGGCCCCATCTACCATCTGTTCTAGGCGCTACGTACTGCGCCCACCCCCGTACTGGTTGAAGACTTTCGACTTCAAGCACTAACTACACTCATCGTCACTACGCTAAGACGTTTAAAAATAAAAAAAATGGTACACGAAGTTATAAAACACATCTGCGAGGCTGCATAACAGACAGAAGAGATGTTAAGACCGTAAAGTACCTTTTTCTCAACAATAAAATTTGCATACCGTTTTGAAGATTGAATTAAACGCTCACGAGCCGAGCGAGAACAATGCTAACAAATGACATGCCCTTCACCTGCTTATGTTAATGTATTATTACTCATATGTTTATTGGAATGGATTAAACTGTCGGTCGAATATGGGGGCCCGATGTGTACGCAGCGCGGTACAGATGCTAATGAGCTGTTGCACTTGGTGTGACTAATGGCCCAGCAGCGAGTGTCAACGCCTACCGACAGCACTCGAGTAAGAAGGTGAAAAGGGGATAGCGATTGGTGCTAAAAGTCGACATTATTTGACCATTGTTACCAAACACTATTGCTTATTGGTCAGTATACGGTACGGTAAGGTACTCCTTAGTTCCTCCTTGTACTTCCTATTTTAATTCTTCTGCCACCACCATTTACACTTACCAATTTTTTTGGCACTTTTTCTTACTGACATTTTCTACATGTCATGGTACGTATATTTTTTTTTTTTTTATATAGGAAAAAGGGCAAACAAGATTAAAGTCACAGCCATAATATATATATAATATATATATCCCACTGTTGGGCGCAGGTCTTCTCTGTAAAGAGAGTATAAAGGTATAATATTGTAACGACAAATTTATTGGTGCCGGTCGAACTCGGGTTGCTAGCATACTATGCAACTTGAACCAACCGCCCGGACACTGAGCTACCACGGCTCTTCAAACAAGATTACGGCTCTCCAAATCTTATGTGATTACCGTCGCCGATTTTGAGAAAGGAGTAGGCTCGTTTTTAAAGGTCCCCAAATAGTAAAGGTTCGGAAACGACTGGTGACAGTTGAAAGTGCATGGAATAAAGTTTCCACGATTTTCTTTCACCACAAATAGATGGATGTGGATAAATATATTATATTGATTTAAAGTTTCTAAAACGTTGAAGCATTACGTGACAGCCGTGCACAATGTTACCTCGATACAAATAACGAAGTAAATGTTTAATCCTGTGTAGGCTTAGATTGATGTGGTAAATGAGTTTGGTTGCGATTGCATTTTGAAACGCGGCCCATCTGAGATGAGTTGGTGCGATATCTCGAGGTCGCGGGATTCATTCTATACTATCTAGTGTATCTGTATTTTACTATTGACGACTACGTGACGATAACGATTCGACATTTTTCTATTGACATATCACAATATTTGGTTGGCATGGTGGAAACATTTTCGATACTATTTTAGTATTCTTTATTCAAAAATATAAATCATTTAGTTATAATAATTATTATTATTCTATACATATTCTTCAATTTACCCTCATTACAAATGATGTAACAAGGGTAGGTTCCGTTATTTTATGTAGTTTATGTAAATACATATATACATAGTTTAATGTAATAATAATTTATATAAATTAACCATATTGTGTATATATGTATTTTATATAATAGCGCCAACAGCGACGGGGACGTATGTTAAAATTCCCCCACGTTACATATTTACCCAAATGGATTTTCCATTATATCCTTAGTAAGTAGTGTTAACACTGTATATTTATGCTGTAATTGAAAATTACAGAAGCCCTTAGAATCTCGTTTGCCCCAAGTTTAATTACATGAGTGTTAATAATGTTCTATTAAGGATGAAGTCGTTGTAAAGTCGTCTTCTGTTCGTTAAATGTAAAAAGAACCTGGGATTGTGGTTCCCATTATAGCAAAAGGTCGATTGTTTTATTGATTGCGCACAATACGTTCGTAAGCAATTGTAATTAATATGAAATATAAATTATTTTTTAGGTATCGGTGTGTTGTTTTAACGGTTGCTCTACCCACGTTTATTAGCAAACGTGCTCCACGTTCTATTTAATTAAAGCTCCAAAAAATCTCTTTTACTGTTGGTTTTGTAACTGTTTTGTTTTTTACCCTAACGATAAACTTAGTATATTATTATATCCTGCTTTCTTTCTATTCCTTTCTCTATCTTTTACGAACGTCTCCATTCTCTTCCCACTTCTCACATTCCTCATAGATATATAGATATTTTCCATAGAGCTCTTAACTGCTATTCTTACATATGTTTCTAATTTCTATTACATTTTAATGATAACTTCATTTCTTTTTTGAATACTACTTATTAATTTTTCTTAAATTATTTTATTTTACATTGATATGATATTGTTTTTGCTTATTTCTATTTCCACCTATTTCTTATTGTATTGCTAACCGATGATATATAATTGATTTATGCCTCCGGTATCACATTTGTTTCTATTTGATTATTAACTACCGTTGACTGTCTAATATTTGATGCACAAGTTTTGTGCCCCCCTATCTATTTTCTATATCTGATCGAATGGTTGAAGAATCACGGCCTACCGCTCTAAGTTTATGGTTGAAGTGCTTTGTTTTTATATTTTTTATTATTAATTTACGACAGTACAGTGAGCAGGAACAAAATCCTCCGGACTACGTCTATAAAGATGCCTCGATGTCACTGTACACGGCCTAAGATCTCGCGTTAGGGACAAGAAAGGCTGGCTGGAAATCATTAAAGCGGAAATAATGAAGAATAATTTCTCAAAGAAGGATACCGAAGACCAGGCAAAGTGGAGAAGACTAAGTAGGAAAGCGGACGTTGATAGGGGCGTGGCCGTGCCAAGTAGACCGGGAAATCGCTAGGCAGAAGAAGAAGTACAACAGTCCATAAAAATGCGCACAGCAAAAGCAAATAGTTTTTAGTACAGTTTGAGCGTATCGCGTAAGCTATGTCGATATTGTCAGCAAAGTTTATTGCCAAAGACGTAGGGTTTTCCGTTTTTGCACTGCAGCCATCTGTATGTAGATTATTGGTGATACGGCTGCGCGTGCGCCGCAATGTGATTGACAGCACAATGTGTTACATGCTAATGTGACGGAGGGCGCGACCGGGGCGAGGGGAGGGCACTGCCTTGTGTTTTTGACTGCGGCGATGAGTCGCCCAATGTCAGGTACACTTTACCTCCTTTATTCATATTTTTTTCTCACTAAGCTACTGGGGATACGTTAAAATTCCTGGACCACCGCCACGCGGCCGTCGTAAAATGCGCTGGCTAGATGCCAAAGACCGGGCAAAAAGGAGATGAAGATCAAAGGAAGTCCTGGCTCAAGATAGGACTAGGCTAGGAAGAAGACATATATAGAAGACATAATATAAGATACATTACTTCAAACAAGCGTTAACTTCTAGCAAGCACTCAGTTCTAACCCCATCTGAACACCGAGTCTCCTAAACAAATTGGGTACAAAACGTTCATTGGCATCCGTCGATACTTTTTGTTTTCGTTAAGATATAATAATTTTTCCAGCTACGAAACGTTCGTCGTAAGTTCAAATCCACCATTTGACTATTTACGTAAACCATCTCCTAGGACAAGTTTAAGCTTATTCAGTGTTTAAGTTATAAGTTAACAAAATTTGCTTTAATAACACAAAGCATAATTCCATATATGAATGTTGAAGTTGTGCTACAAAACAATCCTGAGTAATCATCTGAGGCTATATATATATATATATATATATATTTCATACATAAATTTTGATTAGAGCTTATAAATTTACCGTAGTTTTAGTAATACATACTACCACGAATCCTGAACTTAAATTTTAGGTGACGGTTAGGTAATACTTTCTACCATTAGGTAATGTAAAACAAGTATATTTATCAACAATCATAAAAATCGGCACACCCACACGAAAGTTATGAGGTAACAAATAAAATAAACATACAGGCGAATTGAGAACATCCTCCTTTTTTGAAGTCGGTTAATAAAATAAATTTTAGACATTTCCCTTCGAAAAATTGGAAGTCATATTGATAATTACTGATGTATATCTAATTGTCGGGATTTGAATATCGACCAGCTATATCTATTACTGCTTGGTCATGGGCTCATCCCCTATTTATGTAATAAGGCATGTATTATTTATGTACATATAATATAGAATTTTTATTGCCAGGCAAAATACATGTGTGACAGAGTAAGATAAAATCTAGTCAGAATTATATATGGCAACGTATACTATAAGAATAAGTTTGTTGGTTTATTCGATTTGACGATAAGAAAATTACAATCCGCTATGAATTTAAGAACTGCAAGTGTTATTGTAATATTATCCTTGAAATAATTAGTGATATCGAAAAGTTGAAGATCATCTTTTGGAAGACGTCCAAATTTAAGCGAGGACATTTGGCAACGAAACCAACATATGGGTGGTCGTTGGACCATTGAATAAACAATACATCAATCAAGATGGCCTGAAGCCCAATCGAACAATGAATTCTTGTTTTTCGATTACTTTTCAATTGAAAGAAAAGAATGCGAGGCGATGAGCGCATACACAAAATCACCCTAAATCTATAAGAAGCCGCATTAGTGGTGTTGTTTATAGTGAACAAAGTACCCAATCAAAGGCCTTTGCTACATCTAGACGATCTCCCCTTGGTCTCAATAGTGTTATTATCAGTGAAATAGCCTCTCACCGGCGGGAGCCTTGTGTCGAGTTGCTAGCGATGGAGGTTCTGGCTAAGCGACCTAAGAGCTATGTCACTACTCTTTCCGGTGAAGCAGTCAAGGCGAGCTTGTCTAGCTAATTTCTGTGGTACGTCAAAAAAAATCAATAGTCTTAGCCCATCGGTGTGTAAGATAGACTAGAAAATCACCAGCTGAGCGACCGTGAAATATTTTTAAAAGGATAATAATAGATGTGTCAATTGGTAGAATATATCAGAACCTTATATTTTAAGTAGAAGAATAAAAAAAGCACTGCGTACTAAGCACTATGTCAAAATACTTAAAACTATTTATTTATTTATTGTAACACCTTAAACTAAAGTTCACAAAGGCGGACTTAATGGCTCGATGGTATTCTCTACACTGTCAACCGTGGGTGATAGAGATAACGTATGTTCAGGTGTAATCATCAAGGAAAAAATAAGAGACATTCTGCCCATTACACTATGAATTCCCCCTCATTCCTCAGCAAGTAATATTTGGTAGAATATAGGCCAAGACGAAACAATTTTTATAGTATGTGTATGCCAACTCTATGTGTATATATCAGATAATTGCCTATTTTTACGTAATTTACACGTCTTAAGATAATTCTGTGCGGTTATATGTAATTAAATATGTATTCTAAGGATCAAATAATTTATATTAAAGGATCCAAAATTTTGTTGACATTGAAACAAAAGCACATATCTGCATGTTTTAAAAGACATCAACCTTTTCACGATATACGAGTAAATACAGGTAAAGTTGTTTAATAAGTTGCACATCATTTTATAATACTGTACATTTGTTTTATATTTGGTTCTATATTTTTGTAACTATAAATCTACAGAATTTAACATATCACAGAAATTAGTCGTAAACACAGAAACCGACTTCAAATCAAATCATTAATGGATTTAACATTACAGTACAACGTGCGGTCGATCTCTTTTAAGACAAAGTATGATTTTCTCATGGATGCCATTTTCAGAACTACACCAAATGAAACGGGACCACGCAGAAAGCACCAGTTTTCAAAAAAAAAAAGAATCATCAAAAACGGTTCACCCAATCGAAAGACTAGAGGTAACAAACAAAAAAAAATACAGTCTAACAGCGAACGTCCTTTTTTGAAGACGGTTATAAATGATTCTCTCGAACAAGTCATATAATTAGACGGACGGGCTAATAGAACCAAGACCACT
Organism: Meandrusa payeni; assembly: GCA_029286785.1. Taxonomy (NCBI): domain Eukaryota; kingdom Metazoa; phylum Arthropoda; class Insecta; order Lepidoptera; family Papilionidae; genus Meandrusa; species Meandrusa payeni. The sequence continues at coordinate 777,464 of JAGSMX010000039.1, forward strand.
TTGCAAATTATCAGTCAGGTTACAGGGGTCAACTTTATTCTTTGCTTAATGCTCGGGTGTACTGAATTTAAAATATTCTAAACAGCATTATTTCCATCCTTTGTCATATTGTTTACGTCATACAGTACACTGGCTGCTCAGTTTACAGGACAAACATTACGAGCATTGCCAATTCCATTTTTGAAATGAATATTCTCAAATTTGTTTTCCTCTTTACGACAAAACTAATAAAAGGTGTCGCCAGCCAATGACTATTGTTCTCTTTAGTTCTTACAATTTAAAATTTTTATAATATATACTAATGATTTTTCTTATCTCTAAACAAATAAAATGGTCGGAGTATTGTCTACCATAGATATTTAGAAAGCACAAAAATTAATAAAGAATAAAATCTATAGTCATAATTTTTGGTGTTAACGCGGGGGAATCCTTTTACGGACCGTCCGCCGGTGCCCAGGGTGGGCCACAATACCCACCCATGAAAGCCATCAGCCGTTATAACCCGAGTGCCCTGGATATGTCAGCAACAGGGCATATAGGCATATAGGCTTATAAAGAATGGTAAAAAGGGGCTCACAAAGAATACTTTACTCTCAGTTAAAACTCTTAGCTCGTTTAGACATTTCAACTACATTAAAATAAATTCTAGGCATACTACTATATAGGTCGTATTTGTTATGACGCATTATATCATTATTTGATCACAGTTGCGTTTTTTGATAGAATTAAAGATTTGTACTTATTCACCATTTGCGATACCCTTTCGTTTGATATTCTATCCGTCTGCTTGCTACATTTTCAGATTTTTTTATATACCCGCATTTTGAAGGCTCCTAATCGGTAGCTCATATTGAGTCAAGGTCCATGACTCTACGCCAGTGATTGTCAACCTTTTTTTATTGCAGATACTTTTAACGATTTGAAAATTTGTCGGCACACAAAGACAGAAAAAGATGAATTTATATAAAAAATATTTACTTATCATTATACACTACGTAAAATAGTTTATGATAGTATAGTCAAATAAGCAAAATAAAATAATATGAGCTACAAACAAAATTTATTAAGTTGATTTAATTAATTATATATTTTCTGCACATTCTGTATTTGGGGTGACATCACCTATAGTGGCGCCACCATGCGTACTTTCATACTTGGAGTTCACTGGGTCGATGCCTTGTGTGACGTCACTCGTCTTGACATAATTCACATATTTCTTGCTGAGGATCCATAACTAAAACAATTCACTATTCTTTTTAACATCTTTATTTAACACTTGTTTTCTTGCTGATTCTTGAGAGAGGGGCGTGTCATGTGATCACTGTGTGATGATTCGGATCCGAATGATTTTCCACCTTTATGTGGCTTCTATACAGTGATTTATATGCAGTGCATCTCTATCACATATTTATGTTTAGTTTATAACATTGAATACAGTGCGAGCCTCTCTTATGTACGTATATATTGTAACTTATATACTTGCATTTAATTCACACATGCGCGTTCATTTTATTATATAGCGTTTCTCTTTCACACATGTGTGCGTTTCGCTTACACATGCTTACCAGGTGTTCAAATATTATTAGTAATTCGTAAAGTTGTTTACAAAACAATTAATTAATCCTTATAATTAATGACGTCGTCGCGCACCGATATATATATAAACATTATTATATGTCTTAAATTTGGCGGCACGCTTTCAGAATCTTATGCCTCTTTGTTTCGCGGCATAGTGGTTGAGAATCTCTGCTCTACGCCATACAGAAGAACAGAACACACAGCAACAAATATTATGCGTCACTCTGTCAGACACTTGTCAATGCGGAGGGCATTAGTGTCGTGACGCAGCCGCCGTGCCTCAGAGGGTCTGGAGTGGTGGCGCTCGGGAGATGTTTGCGGTGTGAATGGAGCGAGACGGTCGCCGCGGACCTCAGCGAAGTTCAACAACTCGTCTGCAAACAGTGAACATCCCAGATCTGGTTGCATGCATTTACTTATATACTTAAGCTGACGACCAGTTGATTTTCGATTTATTAAGTTATACCAGCGTTTTGATTTTTTTAAAACGAAGGCGTGGTTATGTTAGGGGCTCCGGGATCCAGTGGAACGCACCGAAGCCCCTCTGCACATAAGTACGTCCCGGGAAGTTAACTCCCTTCCCAGTACCCTTGCAGTTTTAAAGCACATCGGTATCGCCTTCTTCCCGGATCCACTGTAGTAGACGACAAAGGCCCCACCCTTTTCGCCCATTGAACCCGAGGCCCCTTCTGCGTTTACACAAAAATGAATATTTCACGACATCGTAGAATAGTACAGCAGCGTAATGTGGTACAGTATGCCTTATCAGGAGGACTATAATATAGTCTATGTTTACTGTAGTATACAGAAGCCAACGGTGTAACATACCATACAAAGGATTTCAACGCATTTCATGTAACAAGTTTTAACATTAGATACGTACAGCTCGCGATAATCTATTTTTTCATTGCCAAGATATCAATATTCTACTAAGTGTACCACTAAATGTGATAAAAGTTTAACATATAATGTGACATGTTTTGATGACGAGTGTGACGGTGTTTGTGAGCATGAAAGCGATTTGGAAGCGTAAACTATGCACGAGGCATTTCATACAATATCACCATTTAACCGACTTCAAAAAAGGAGGGGGTTTTCATTTCATCTGTATTTTTTATGTTTCTGCTCTCATTGCGCCGTCACTTCTCACTGTGTAAAAAAACATATAAACGCCATATCTTCTAAGTTATTAATGTTACCTCTTGGGGAAGAAAATCATGAACACTAAGTACTTTGACCCAAATGTTTCAAGCTAATGATATTTATTTATGCTTACTATAACACCTTAAACTAAAGTTCACAAAGGCAGACTAAATGCCTTGTACTCTACCAGTCAGCCTTGGTTTAGAGACACGAAAATATTACAAGACTAATTAAATACACAAGCATTGTGTCCCATAGGACTTTTGCCAGCAATAATTTGTACTATGAGGTTGTGTGAAACACCAAAACATCCTGAATCTTCCGATTTTCACTTCTGTGTTTAATTTGCACGATATCTTGAAATCAGTGCATTTCCATATTCAGACATAATCGGAGTGCGTACCGTTGCCTGCTGAGTCAGAGCGTATTTTGATTAATTTACTTTTGTTAGGTGGAGGCTGGCAGTACTCTAATCTCATTCAGGCAACAATAAGTAGGGTTCGAGCGACGCGTGGGCGCGAGGTTAACTTACGAAATTCGACCCGGGCTGCGACGGTGACTCACGGGCTTATGTTTATTAATTGTTTTACTAATATATATATATATATTTGCATACAATTTACACATTATATAATAGACATAATATTTACAATGGCCGTGATAGTTCCGTATCCGGACTGTCGCCTCAAGTTGCGTAGTACGCTAGCAACCTGACCCCTGTGCCGGCACAACGCGCTGATGCCCTTTTTGTATTTTCGAATAATCGCAGCAATATTACGAAATCAGACTTAAGCAGAACCTAACCACACTTTCATTAAACTACTATTAAAGTACATCTTGTCTATTAAAAAATGAATAAGAAAGCAAATTTAATACTTATATGGCTTTTTCATGGATCCCACTGTCAGAATTGGACCAAATTTAAATGGGACCACACATTTCATTTTTCAAAATTGAACTGTATTTTATTGAGAGTAATGGACTATATTTTTCCAGTCCTTTTATTGTAATTGATTATTTTCATGTAATTAAAAATATTTTTTTAATGATGCCAATGTACTATAACTTCTATATTTAAAAATAGAAGAAAAAACAATAATATAGCCATTATTATTGAAATTATTACTCCTAAAATAAACAAGTTATTATAAGTCATAGATACACCGACGTAAGGCTCGTGGGTTCCATTCCGGGGGAGTAGATTTCGCATTGTGTTATCAAGTGTTCGTCTGAAGCAAGTCAAGGTCGCTCTTAATGAATGAATTAGTGAACGTGTGACCTGCTTATCATTTGCTTTTGTTTTCAAATAAAGGTTAAGTTCACATGCAGCGGGTTCAGTTATTATTATAACTATACAGAATCGTGTGTATGCATTGTTTTAGTGTAAACACCCTCTTACATTATATTAATTACTGTCACGACTGCGCTATTCAATTCAGACTCGGCCTGTCCGCAGGATCCAAAGATTACAAAGAGCGGTATGTATATAATCTTTAACCGTTTAAACTTTAAACTTCTATCTATTCATATGGGAACACAGACTACGAGACTGTGGATAGCCTTTCCTAATTTCGTTCAACTTGCAAAGTCGCTACTAGCGTTAAAATATCTATTAACGAAGCATTATCACTCATTATCGTCGGAACTATGATATATGTATAAATTATGTTACATATTTATTGTCAATTTTTTATATTTCTAATATTAATTGTTGATTATCTAGTATAGTACTTATGATATTTGTATCTGTATGCCATCGTCCCCTGCAAGACTGCTCTTTGGAATTGTAAAATGTTCCTTGGTTCTGTAATTTGCTCCTTGTTTAATTTGTCATAAATGGTGATGAGAGGACACGTACTTTGCTTCCAACATTCTAAATGGCAAGACGTGACTATTAGCAGGTCACCGTCCAATTTATTTATCATCAGGTGAATACCCTCCGTCTTTACTGTGTTTTGAAGAAAATAGTAAAGAGTCAGTGTAGCTCCTCCTAGTGCCACTTCTGAATCAAGTAGAGCTGTGAAGGCAGCTTCTTTAGCCAATCTGCGTTCGTCACAAAAAAAATGTATTTTCTTTAATCTTTGAGAGAGAGATATCAGAATTCTTACCGTTGATCTTTCGTTAGTAATCTGATCATTGTTTGTAAATTAGTTAAACGGTTGATTCAGTTACGTGATCAAACAACCGCAATCCAATTACGACGGTAAGCCGACAGCCTCAATTATAAGAAAGCAAACTCTCGAAATTGAGATCAGTATATTCACAAATATCGAATTACATTCATTTGCGTTGCAGTGCGTGATCGATACGAGAGCGCGGCGTAATGGATTAACAAATATTATTGTACTTCTGAAGATGGAGCGCAAGGCGAGAGCGATGTTTACTTTGATATTCAATTTGTATTAAGTAAATACTAATATTTATATGTAGAACATTAACCACTTGAACTCATTTTTTATTAGAAAGGATGTACTAAGGCAGAGATAGGTTCTGTTTCTAGTAATTCTATTTCGTAGTATTCCTACGATAATTCGGAAATACAAATACGGCGTCCGCGCGTTATAAACTTCAACGTTTGTTTCGATTTGAAGCCAGTTTTTGTTTTCACTTGTAAATATACTTATGTTAACTGTGAAACTTCGTGACTCTTTTTGATGAAGGCTTCAGTGGATGATATGTGATAACAAAGGTAGACAGTTTTTGCATAAAATATTTTTTATTAAAAGAGTAGAGATGACTAGTGGTTGAGCATTTCAGCTCCGTAATACCTTTGCGGGCAGCATGATAAGGGCTACGCATTGGATTCGATTTGAAGTGGATTTTCGTTTTTACTCATAATTAAACTTGTCTTTTAGATAAAATTTGCCAAAAATATTTTTTTCAAATAATTGATTCATTTATGTAATACTTTAAATATGCCGCCTGTAAGCAAACAACGAATCATTGAATTATTACCGGCCTCGAAAGCACTTACCGCAGCCCACGGCGAGATGTAACCGCGGGGGCGTAGTGATTAATATTTATTCCAATTACCCGACGCGCCGTGATCTCGTACACGTGAAGCCTACACGACGAATTATCCCAATCCAAAGCTACGAGGTAACAAGCATAAAAATATAAAAAAGATTTGCTCGTTTTCAAAGCATTCGGTTCTTTACAATTTGAAGCAATGCCGAGTAAAAACTGTACACAATATCAAAAACCTCATATACCTCCAATAATGGTCAGATTATGCGTCGCGACAAATTCAATACGGGCACTACGAATGGAATTTTATCATATAAAATATAGTATGTAGCAATAACAATATGCAGATACGATCGTCCGGCGATTACTGTACGCGCCGCACTGCCAATACTCACACGGCTCGTACGTCTGAGTAACACATGTATGTCCGAAAATTAGGGCCATTTTCCAACTGCAGAAAATCGTATTTAAAATAAATTTAAGACATGAAATATTGCGATCAGCAATTGCCACGTAATATATTTATGACCAAAAACAAAAACTGACTTCAAATCTAATCAAAAGTTAAACGCTACTACGCGCGGACGCCCTCCTTTTATTTCCGAATGATCTTAGAAATAGTATGAAATAGAATAAATGAAACCTGACATAACTTTCATCAAACTTCTCTTAAAATACATTCTTTGCAAATAAATATGAATCATTGAAAATGAAAAATGTGATATTGAGATATTCGCCCATTTGTTGGGCACATACTTTATGACAACTGTTAAGTACTTACATGGTTTTCTCCTGGATGCCATTGACAGAATTGGACGAAATGAAAATGGGAAGCATGCACCTTTCAAACAAAAAAAATAGTTATAAGGTAACATAAAAAAAATACAGACGAATTGAAAACCTCCTCCTTTTTTGAAGCCAGTTGTGTTGATCCTAGAAGGATATCATGGCTGCGTAACGACTGCCGTCGTGATACGATGGGCCGACTGCCAACAAGTGGATTGATACAGGCTGATGGTTTTACTACTTTTTCTTTTTATCATTCTTCATGTCGGTGGAAAATTTCGCAAAAGCATCACTGGGTAATGACACTAGTGTTGTGGTATGAACGCTGAGTGATCTGCATGCGCATCACGCGCCTGCAAAACTCAAAGATTTGTACGAGGCGAAAAAAGTATGGTGACCGCGACGCGTGGTTACGATGGGCTTAAATACGATGAACACCGACTGTTAAATACATTGAATACAGATATGGCGGTGTCAACGACAGGGATAAGCGGTTCCGTATAATGACTTTTTAAAATATCAAATTGTCGTACGCGTTATCCCTTTGTTCCTTTTATCGTTTGTTCGTATTTGGAAATTCCAAAAGTGTCATCAACAGTCAGTTCTACTATATGCAAATTAAATTTCAAAATATAATCAAATATGATCTTCCGTAAAATATACTCATGAAAGGAACGTAACAGTACTTTAATTGACCAGGTCGGCATAACGTGGATGAACGAGCCGGCATTATGAACGCCGCCCGTTTTGGAATAAATACCAATAGTAGCAAAGGAAGGCCAGTCCTAGTCCAGAGTAGGTCTCTGATGTGTGAATGAACCCTATAAAAAAAATTTAAAACAATTTATAAAACGATTTCGCCAGACTCTTGGGCACCCTACCCTGCGAGCGCAGCGATTTGCGGTCGATTTTTTACGTTATCTAGTTTTATTTTATGTTTGGTATAAGTATATACTCGTAGTTTATTTACTAGTTTAACCTATTATTTATAATTTTTAATATTAAAATTGTTGTTTTAGTTGTAGACCTAATTGTTGTATTTCTTGTTTTCTTATTATTTGTGTTATTATCTGTAGTATCTGCACCTTATGAAATTGTCTAGCTATTTACTAATTTTGAATTTTATTAATTATACTTCAATTAGAAAAAATGGTTCATAATAGACGGCGCGATGAGTATGGCGCACAGCACAGACATTAAAAATACGATAAATTGAGGATCTCTTCCTTTTTAAGTCGGTAATATTTGTGCATTTGCAAGACATTTTTTATTTACTAAAACTAAAAAATCTTCAAATGAAAGATGAAAGATGTATTTAAATTTGCGATGCAAGGCGGGAACCAGTAATCTGTCGCTGTTAACATTGTTTGTTCTAAAGTTACGGATGTACGCTATTGTATACACTATCACTTACTCAACTGGGACGTTGGCAATCTTGTTTATAATTCCAGTCCTGCCAATTTTATTTAAATTTAGATAAGAGCTGAAGAATAATTACGTATCATTAAAGAATACATTTGTGATATACATATCAATGTTTCAAATTCCTAACAAACTAGTTGCACCTCACGGGTAGCCCCTGATTGAAAAGTATATACATGAAAATAAATAACCTTAAAATAATTTAATTACAAAAGCACAGAAACTTGATCAAAAACCTTGTTTTTTGAAGTCGGTTTATTAAACCTAAATTTAGCCTATGTGCTATTCCAGACTATAATCTATCTCCGTGCCAAATTTCAAACAGATTTGTTCAGGTGTTCTGCCATTATTGAGTACCAAACTTCCGTCCATCCATCCATCCAAACTTACACATTTATAATACTAGGGATTAGAGATTTTCATTTTGAAAAGAGTATTAGGGCGTAGTCTGCTATACAGCTCAATTGAGGATAAGCGGACTTCATATTATGTCTCAACTCCATAACCATTTATTTAACAGGTACCAAAATTCTAACAAACTCTATCGACGGTAAAAATCTCAAGAATCCCAATCCCCCCGTTTTTTAAATCCTAATGAAATTCAAAGAGTGGGCCGGGCGGGCAGCTACCGTGCACCTTGTTGGATCATGTCAAAAGACTAATTACCATTCCGGTGTCGGACCAGTTTAGTAAATGTGGGTCGTGTTTGTACATTAAACAATGCTTTCGTAGAGGAGGTAAATATTATATTTCATTCTTTGTGATTTTTTATTCATAAATACTTTTAATATAGGAAATTGTCATTTCTATGCTTTTTTAGAGTTCGATGGATACATAATCTAACGTTTATTCTCTATGTGTACATGCCTACTGTTGTTATAGCTATTTGAATGTCTACGGATAAGAAGCAAGTCGTGGTTCAGCCCGGTTCGGTGCTAACGCGATTAGAGCAACCTTTCAAGCCGAGGTCCCTTCTGGGCAGCCCCTGTGCCTATCTGCTCCCAATAAAGGTACAGGCTAAGTGACCGAAGAGCTCTATCAATTTTCTAATCCAGTAAAACCGTTATGGTTAGCTTCTCTTGCCCTTTTGTTAACTATAGGTAATTTTGTCAATAATCAATTATCAGAATTAAAAAAAAATCAGTGAAGAATATCTTACATCTTTCTCAAAAATCCTTTAAAGTTTAATTTTATAATCTTTATATACTATATATCTATATTTACACCACTATGTATGTATGTATTCTGTAGGGTCTATTCGACGGAAAAATAACCATACCTGATGTAACAGACCATACATAATGGGGTTATGTCTTGTGCTTCTTCCCAGCCTAAAGCCAGCTTGAGCCAGGGTCGGTTTTCTTTGATCTTCTCACCCATTTTGCCAGGTCTTTAGCATGAGATAAATATGTAATTATAATTAATTCAAGCTATAGTTATATTTTATTGAAATCTAATTTACCACTTTTAACTTAAAAATAGAAGCATGTCCAATGTTATGTCTACATCCGTGGTAAACAAAAGCTTTTATTGTCTCCCCTTCAGCTAAGTTACAACCGTTTGTTTCTTGTTCGTCGCAAACAAATCATATTCACGCCTTCTGTCTTTAAATTTATATGTAGAGAGTTTCAATTTAATAAGTCTGTCTGTAAAGGCAATTAAGATAACAATAGCTATGTTACATTTTAAAATTATTTTTGTGACTTTAAAACCAACGTCATAGAGTATTATTCTTAATGTTTTAAAGGTAAAGTTAAGCTTGTTCATATCGAACTAAAAGAGACCTAAATTTGAAAGCATTGTATGCAAGTGACGTATGTATGAGGCTTATAATGGCAAGATCTTGTTTTGGGCGTTGTTTTGTCCGGTTGTATTCTGATGGGAACAATCTTACATGTCAAGTAGCACTCAATTTTTGTATAATGAATTCATAATTCTTCAACTGACTCGCGTTTGTACACAGAATGAACAGTTTAGTAGTGCATTTGTGTAAATTATTAAATAAATTTCATTTATCATATTATCATTTATTCATACAAATAAATTAAATTGTTTGTAATATTATAATAAATAAATAAATAAAAAACTGTAATATAATAACCACCCTTTTAGGTGTTTTATACACGGTACATACACATATACCAAAATAACATTTTTTTTAATTTTTGCATATCTGTTTGTTTCATCAGGCTCGTCTCTGGAACGGCTGGAGCGATTTTGACGGGACTTTCACTAGCAGATAGCTGATACTGGCAGTACTTTCCAATTGCCGATCAGTATATTAGTTCGGCACAAAAAGCGGAAACAATTTTTACAACAATCACACACAAACAATGACAACATAACATTTATCGGGTCAGCTAGTACTAATATAAATCTTAACAAAACTTTAACATATAAATGCATAAAAAAACACACACACACGCGTGTGTTATATTAAATAAATACAATAAAATTATAACTAAGGTAAGGACGAGAGGGTGATGGGCTGTTGATCTGTCTGACAGGGTTTCACCACTGGTGAACCGCTGGTCTTTACAAATTGTTAAGTATCTACTTGACAATAAATTTATATGAATTTAATATCCGTGGAAAATAAACGAAATAAACACATTACTTAATAATGTTATAAACATTTAATAATCTGATTCGTTAAGATTTCCATTCGTTACTTATTAAATTGAAATTATTTCAATTTTCGACCCACATATTTAGATAGATGTAAATGGAATTTACTGCGGCTAAATTTTGATTTTAAATTCCAATTGACATTGTTCAGGGGACTGTGGACTTTCCAAAAGCATTTGATCGAGCGGGAGTTCGGTTCTCTCAGGTACCTTGAGCGATTACATTGAAGGACCTGGCCAAACGGACCTTCGCGCTTAGTTACTCAAAATATATATGAGACTAAATGCTCTAAGAGTTTGTCCAATCTGGTAAATTCATAAACCTCCTAATTGTAATTTTTCTGTTTGATAACTATATATTTAATTGTGAATTTTCTTTCAGACAACAAGAAAGGGAATATGTTTAACTGAATTAATACAATGATCGACTTGTATGTAGATATTTAGTTAACGGTACAACAAAGCAAATAAAACAATGGTAGCTTATAGCTCAATGTTCGATATTACGCTCTTGTTTGGTTAGAACCCCATTTGGCTTGTATGAATAAATTTCTTTTGCTAAAAATTTGTAATCGTTGTATGGCGGGTACATGCACGTATAAAAATGTTGGTATACTAAGTTTGGTGAAAACCAGAAAGCGATGGCATTGTTCTCTGTATTCCAAAAGTGTTAAAAGAACGTGAAAGCCTATTTATTTATATGTCTATTGTAGTCTTTTATTAAGAGTATTTTATTGTACGTCAAAAAGGTCGTATTATGGCTCTAATATGCAGATCGGCAGAAACAACGACACGAGCGACAAAACATAGGACGGGCAACCGTCGCGCCACACGTGATCTCTAATAAAGTAACTCTGACTTAGTCGGCATGCGCCGTTTATAGTGCCACCATGCTGATAGGAAAGACTACCATTTAATTAAATTAAAATTATATAGAGAGAAATCCTTTATTACACCATAATATGTGTACAAACGCGAACATAATGCTTTGTAAAATTTTATTCAGGGTAAGAAACAGTGCCGCAAAAAAGTTTTAACAGTACTACATAAAAAAATAACAATAAATATTTATAGGGTTATTGGTAATTCCATGTATATTCGCTAGAAGGTGATAAGGGTGACTATTAACTAATTAATTAACTAACTAATTTTAACCCTATATATGCGTTATGTTCTTTGTCGTTGTAGTAGTTAAAAACATCGCACAATTTTTGAGTTCTGATAAAGAAATTACATGGATTTTTTTTATTATTTTTGTCGACGCTGTCATATATCTAGCCACTTTCCACTATCCTTATCGGTCCATCTGGAGGGAGGGCGCTACGCTGCTCCGACCCACATGCGGCCTCCATTCCAACACTTTCCTCACCATCTACCGTCACTGACTCGGCAGATGTGATGAGTTAGCAATGCCACTTCAGCTTGCTGCCTTTAAGACCAATATCGACTTTTTCTCCGTCTTCTGCTTCCAACCTTAAGTTTGTGCCAACCCAACGGTCAGAGTCCAAGTCTCTGCACCGTAAACCATAGCTGGGAGGACGCACTGGTTGAAACATTCGTCTTTAATATAGAGACGATATAAATATCAGTCACTAAAAATATATGATGTTATATATTATATTTATTCGTTAAAAAAAATCATACACATTTGGCTCAGCGTGGCTACGTCTCCCTCCCATCGGAACGTGCGGTCAACCGATCAATGTCCGAGCGGCGCGTGCGCGGACTACCAACGCTCAGCTACCTACCGCGCACGAGCTACAGCGATACCGATATGAATTTAAATCGGATTAACTATACTGTACAGTCGTCCACATAGTACACTTTCGGCTTCACACGCGCACGACATTCGAAACACTATACACACGGGATAGAGGTCGCTATTGTGTGAAACTTTAATGTAAACTCATTGTTTCGGGGTTGACTGTATTACGTTTTTATAGGTGATTTAATATGGCGTCGGTTATCGTGGCTAATAAGTTTACTGTCGCGTTTCGACTGTTACGTGCTCTTCGAAATTTGAATTGGATTGTTTTTCGTATTGCCGTGAAGCGAGGAATTGATTTCAATTGATATTTACGATTCCTTCACCGGTTAAGACTCGTAATAAAATATATATTTTATTGTTCTTATTTATGTTTTTGATAGAAATACCCTTAAGCATCGATTAAGCATTATTTTATTTTATCGAATATTTGGCCAATGGTTGTTTATGGGCTTTATTAAAATATGGTTTCTACCTAGAATATTTGCTGTTTCATCAATATTGTAATAAAAAGGAACAATATAAAATCATGTCAACAAGAACTCTTTGTGTTTCCGAATTATCGTAGGTATATTACGAAATAGTAATTAATCGGAACCTTACCAAACTCTCATCGAACTGCTCTTAAAGTACATCCTTTCAATAAAAATGTATCATCGAAATCGGTTGGCGTGATATTGAGTTATTCGTCGTTTCATTTGTCGCGCACATACTCGTATTCAATGCAAATATAAGACATATGGTTTTGTCATGTTTTGTCAGAATTGGACCAAATTTAAAGATCATCGACATCGGTTCACCCAGTCGAAAGTTGTGAGGTAACAAACATACACGAATTGAGAACCTCCTTTGGCAACACTTAAACCTTACTTTGTCTATGATTTAGACATTACAGATGCCATAAAGCACGAAACGGAACATTCGAAGTATTCACAGGTGCAATAATATTTGATGTAATGCCTTGCCAGTTAGTATTAAGTCGTTTTATTAAAGGACCCTAGCCCACTCACTTTGTAATGAACAGCTCGGAGCGGATCTATTCTCAGCCAACATTCGTGTGGGCTTGCAGACTCAGACGTAATAAACATGGAATTGAATTTAAGCACTTTGTTTGAAGGTTTCGAGAAATTCTGTCATTAGTCATAAAGCCTTGAAATATCAAGAGTTTATTTATATATCTTACTTGCAGGGAATTGCTTTTTATAACTGGTTATGTATTTATTTTCGTTTAATTTGATCGCTCGCTGAATCTCTTTGCATAAAATGTCACTAGTAAAACGCAATAAGCTTTGAAGTCCTAGTAACTCTAGGAGGATTAACATAGCAATTACCAAGCTGAAGCTTTTTTAAAGAAAGCTAGCAAAATTTGTTTTCTTTTTTAAGAATATTACTAACAATCTAGTTAACCATTCCAACTAAGCTTAAGCTTGTGCTAGGACATTTTAGGATGTTTTAGATCTTTCTTTAGTTATATTTTATTTCACAAGTTAAAGATGTTTTAGATTTATAGTTATATTTAATCTTTGTTTCGTTCTTTATAACAAAAAAAAAATAGGATATCACTATGCTGATTTTGCCTGTACTGCGACGTATTTAAACGTAAGCAACAAACTGGCCGCAATACTCTGCCGTAATACAGTACTTGTAACTAGTGCAGAGGGTAGTTACAATCATAAATAAAATAATACCTGCAAAGTAATGTTTATAGATATAAGAAATAAGAGATATTTGCGTAGGGATAAGAGATCTGTACATTTAGGCTAAGTTTTTGATTTTAATTTCACACTACGTTAGTTAGTCGTTTACCGTTAGGTAGATAGTTAATAGCTGTTGTACGTGATAGGCTACTCTAGAGCTGGCCCAATGTCTCAATCCGGTAAAGTTGTAAAAGTCTTCAGTTATAAAAAATGTGGACGTTTATTGGTATTATATTTTGGATTCCAAAGATATACCTGGGAACTGCTAAAAATCGTATAAAAATTTTGGTGATTGAAACATTGGTAGGTTAATGAAAATCCAATACTAGAGTAATAACTATGATTATTCGGAAATACAAGAAATCGTTCGCGCGTTGTTGCGTTTCACCCGTCAATGGTAATAAAGCTTACAATATTTTAGATAAGAATATTGTTTTACATCTTATTTCGTTATGAGCGTGTCTTAGATTTGAAGAAGTTTATGTTTTTTTACTTGTGTAGTTGTGTAGTAGTAAGTAAAGTCTAGAATTACACCGATCTAGCTTCTTAGCAAGTAAGTATGTCATTTTGTTAGTTTCTTCCTCCATTGACAGAGGTATCAGCAAACTCCAGCTCCACAGTGACTGAGTTGCTATCTAAATTGTGTAAGGAGCATGTTTGGAAGTCTCACTCAGTACGCCTCTAGTTGCATATTCAAATTGTCCCAACGTTTCATAACACTGCAAACGCTACACGCATGTGCGTATAGTGACAAACGAAACAAGCATTCTAATTCCAGTCCAACCACGTGAACTGTACCTACAATGATAGAGTCTAGAAACTGAAAAGTGAATCTCAAATGCCAACCAAAACCCGCGCCTCAGGTATGAGCACTATGATGTCACACGTATGAGGCGAATCTTTAAATTCACATTTCGTACTAGGCCGCTGTCCAAGTGAAAAGTGATATGCGACATTAGATTGATCCGAGCATCTACAATTTAATCATCTCTACTCACGCTAACCCTTGTCTGAATGTTCTTATTCTCCTACGATGCCTTTTTGACTCGGCCTGCCTCATTTTGAGCTCATTGCAAGTCCTTGGCAATGGTTATCCAACACGTGGCCTGCGGTTGTGCTCTGTCATGGGATCAGGCCCTTCACAACGTCATCGTGATCACGCACCCAAACGATTTTCCGCCATCTTCTCCACTTTGGGTGCATCTTTAGAGTGGCCTCCGATGTATACTCATTTCGCACTTTATCGAGCCTTATTTTAATTAAACTTGCTTTTAAATTTAGTATGCTTATTTAGATGATGTTTTTGAGAGGTGAGCGGCTAAGAGCTCCCGTATTGGAGTATTGCAGCGCAAGGGTCTCGAAATGGTATGGGCCGTTACTCTATTCGCGGCACCAGGCGCCTGAGTGGACCTAACCACGCTCGGTCATTTGCTGCAGTCAGAACAGTGAACTATAATAGAACTAAAACTAACCTTATAGTCACTTCAGGACGCGTTGGCGCTGGAAGGAGAATGTGCCAGGAAAGCGTACTACTACTGCACGAATATGTTTCCCGCACTCGTCGTCGAGTGTGATAGGACAAACACGACGCGTATATAAGACACATAAATACTATTGGAAAACTGTTGCTTTAACCATCGCGGGACAGGCAGGCATAGCAACCACTCCTATATGTAATGATACTACTGGAAATACGTAGAAGCTATTAACGAGAACTATGTAATATTAAAGGGAGGTTTCGCTTAGGATTTTAGAATTCGGAACTCAGAACAGCCACAGGATCTTATTTATCAAAGGGCTTTTATAAGTTAGCCTTCATCTTCTCATGGACCCTCAATGCTTCATAGATCGCAGTGGTCTCTTAACACCGAGTCTGTCGCTTATTATCTGACCCCTCTCCTATTAGAAATAATCTGGAATCATATTCCGTTACACTCATATTTTAAGGCACACGTCGCAACAGACAGACTGACGGTCGACAAATCAATCGAGCACGTGCCGCGCGAGTGACAGGTATGTTCGCGGGCGAAAGGAATGTCGACCGGCGAACTGGTCAGCTCATGAGTGTGCACGACCCGTTTGAATTCACTATCTGCCTTGTGTTCAGCTCCCAAATGAATTTATCACTTGGCGGTGATCCATATCGATACGATTGACAGGTGTATTCGTGTCTCTTCCGTGATCTAGAAATTTCTAGCGTGTCCTGTATTACAATGAAGCAATCTATAAGTACACATCTCTGTAAGGATTTCCTACAAGATGCATATTGATTGCTAATGACAAATATTTTATTTGGTTGTTAAAATATACAAAATACAATTAATTTTAATTTTTTAAATTTATTGTTAAAGTAAAACTGCTTTACGCACGCATAGCATTACGGAAAGTGTGATCGACGACACGAAGTGATGTTGAGAGGGGATATAAGTTAGGGAAGATAAAAAGAGCGAGCACACATTTTCTTTCTCTCTTAGCCAGTTAGGTTTTGTATATTAAGACACAGTGCAGGTTTCGTGTCTGTATTACACTGTAGGAACAAGTGATAGAGCGCGTGCACATTATCTTTCTCTGTCAACCGTGTATATATTATACATATATATAAATATAAACGTATATACATACAGAAAATGGAGCTTAAGAAGTTTTACTTCACTCATGTGGTCGGTCAAAGTAAACTCGTATTTTTTAATACAATTTAATATCCAGATTAAAGATCTTTACGTTATAAGTATCATTATAGATATATCTGATGTACAATTAATGTTTTAATTTAAATGCTTCTAATTTTATTGAATTCGATCCAACGACCGTCTTACCCATCTGCTATATATGTCCGTGTATTTACAAAATAAGACTATTATTCTTTTTAATATATTTAAGAAAAGAAAGATATAAGAAAGATCTAGAAAAAAGCTTCTAGTAAATGAAACAATCTTTTAAAGTATAAGGCCAGATCAATTTTAAGTTAACGTCAACTTAACCACTTAAAATTCATTTAAATCAAAATAGGTAGATGTACATTTCTTAAGCAATTTAAGTATGCTGCGTATATTGTAAGTTATTTATAACTTTTGAAGGCTCACAAAGCAATAATAAATGCTTAATTTTATAATAGTTAAGTAGTAATTAATAATTACTGTTCCTATCATAGTTTCTGATCGGAGCCATAATAGAAAACATTAAGTATAATGATAGAATCTGTAATTTGATTGAATAGACGAGCAATAATAAAAAATTCGTTTGATTATATCAAACGGTTGTTTAATACGTATCTAATAATGTTAATTATGAACTTTTAATCTTATAACGGAGAGTGAAATGTACAGTTGTGTTTTAATGATTCATATGTAGATATAAGGTTGGAGCAACACGTTTTTCAGAACAACACTGCGATAAGTTTAAGAACGTTGGCAGTTCAATGAAAATGAGATAAATATTCAATAGTTTCAAATGAGAAAGAAAATGTGTGCTAGCACCTCTCTCTTACTCCTACAGTAATATACGAAACTTAACTATATATCTTCACTGACTTTTATGTCCTTCTCAACTTCCCTACGCCTCGCCCGATCACACTTTTTGTAACTCATTTTTACTATCTACTCCCCAAAGTCAAGCGAAAAAGAAAGAAATTTTACTTAAAAAAATACCTAAAACAATCGATTGTATCGTTTACCGTGAAAGTTTGAAGTCGTATTTACCAGTTCACTTCAAACTCCATTATTTATCTAGGCATCTCGGAGTGAGCAATTTGGCTAGCGTGGGAATGTCGGGCGGCGCGGCCATATCGGGCCAATCTCATCTGATATGACCCTATCTGCCGCGATCAGCGCACGAGTGGCGTCGGGCGCGTGTTCGCGACACTAGCGCCCTCGCCTTTACCGGCTCCGAGATTTAAATACTCGAGCTTAATAAACGTAAAGTGAATAGTCGGGCAGGACATAGATTTGGGGGCGTAGACCCCGGGTTGGGCAAAACAACTCGAGCATATTTACATAGCGGGATTTTTTTGGTTTTTTTAAAATCTTGCAACAAGATACACCAGCTTCTGGGGGGAAAATCAGTGGTTATATGTGTTATATTTTACTCAATACAACGCCTTCCTCAGCACCCTCGAAGTGTTAAGGTAACACGGACCATACCTTGTTGCCTTCTTCACGGGTCCATTGTAGTGGAAAAGACCCCTCACCTTTGTCGTCCGTGGACCCGAGTCCCCTTTTAGTCGCCTTTTACGTCAGGCAATGGTATCCCTTGCCTAATTCTGTACGCCTAGGGCTACTGGGCTTAATACAGAGGGACA
Organism: Meandrusa payeni; assembly: GCA_029286785.1. NCBI lineage: Eukaryota > Metazoa > Arthropoda > Insecta > Lepidoptera > Papilionidae > Meandrusa > Meandrusa payeni. Next base: position 795,746 of record JAGSMX010000039.1, read on the forward strand.
TTGTAAGGTATAAGTATAATTGTTAGTTACAATTACTCTGTATAAAAAAAAAAACATTAAAAAGAATAACACTTTAAACTTTTTAACAACATTTTTATTGATTAACCATCATTTGTATAACGTAACTAAGCAATAAGTCAACACAAAGAAGATAATAGCGGTAGACCGCTTCAAAATCACGTATTTTAGCCGCAACAGCTTTATAACGGCTACTCATACTAGTTTTATCATATACGTAGAAGGAGAGGTTAATTCTTTCATCTCTAGCCTCGCCTTCTTGAAGATTACGGCGTCTCTTATAGTGTTAACTCAGTTTCGTAAATGACACAGACATTGGTCCATTGTTAAATAAAAGATAGGTTATAAAACATCAATTTTGACCGGATACGAGCTTGTAATAAAAGGTGTAATACGTGGAATAAGGGTTAATGAGGAGGATTCGAACGCAAGCGTGTAATCCGACCTTGTCTTCATTTAACACAACAAACGATAGGCACAAAAAGCGACATATCAACAGATCGTCCCAAACAAAACCTAAACTAATTACGTAGATATTAAGCGTTGCAGAGAGAGCAAGACGAATCGGAATCACGCTCAATCGATACTATAAAATCAATAAAATCTATTCACCCGATGAAAAAGTTGAAGTGTCGGCACCTTTGATATCGAACGCTTTCGGCGCTCTTTGATGTCCTAATAATGCGACCAAATTAAGTCAAAAGCGCTAAATGTGTGACGAATTGAGATATCAAAGTATTTCTTTAGTTAGTTGACGGGTGAGCGGATTGCAATGCGCTTTGTAGAGGTGATTCATATAAAGAGGAAATCGCTAACGGTAACTCGTAGAGACGTTAGATTTAATTATACCTGAAATTCGTGATTAGGATTTGCCAGTTACTTTAATATCAAGGGCAAAACGTGCGAAAATCAGTCTTACAGTACAATGTTTTTGTAATTAAAAATAAAAAAATGTAAAAATAATGTTTTAAAATGACCACATTCAAACTAAAATTGTGGCGGAATTCCGTGATCGGTTTATAAATATTCTTTAATATCAAGGGCAAAATGTTCACGTCGGTAGACATGAAATGCAATGCGCTTGCAGTAAAATTAAAACAATAATGTTTCTATTTTAGTGCACAAATTATTTAATACTTAATCAAACAGCCAACAACTGTATGTGAATGTCTATACAACCACAGCCATTTAACCTACCAAATGAATACGATAAATATTATGAAACAAAAACTTAAAAGACATATCTTTGATAACAAATTTTAGAAACATGCCTATCACAAAATATTACTTTCATGTCGTGTCATGTATGTGTGTGTGTTTATTTTTTCGTTCATTAGGAATATTTTATACATGCTATATACATTATATACATATATTTTTACACATATAATTACACAAATTTTCAACATATTACAAACAAACATTTCCTTACTATACCACAATAATTTCATTGGCAACTAAAAAAATTACAATCAGGACATTACAATATGTGTCCAGTAAAAGTTTGCATTTTTTTTTCAGAATTAAGAGACGAATTGCACACTAATGCTTTTTTTGTTTCTAAGGATTTTTTTGTTTTTCAAACCTCCTGTATACTGGTCATCATATGCAAAAATGTGTCGAGGTCGCATATAATATTGTTTGCCTCGTTATTTTACAAACGCCACGTTAGTTTCTGATTGCGTTGCGTCAAGTTATCCATCCCGTTGATAGAGTGTCTCATTGAACGCCGCAATGTTCTATGAAATATGTTTTATAAGATTATTCGCATTTGATTTTACGTACAGGGTGCCGTGTTATGTACAGATTGATAGCTATTTAATGATACATCAACCCGTCTTGTTCCGAGCTTAATGAAAGTCTGTTATTGACAATCAATTTATTTATTACGATGTTACTTCAAGTATTATTAAAAGGTTTGTAATGGTTACAAGAATTGACGAGTAAAAACAAAAATTAACTTTAAATCTAATCAAACCTTAAACAGTAATACGTAGGCGCCCCCTTTGTATTTCCGAATAATTGTAGGAATATTACGAAATAGAATTAATCAGAACCTAACCAAACTCCCCTTGAAAAACTTACCAAAACCATCCTTTCAAATAAAAAATAAATTATCGAAATCAGTTGACGTGGTATAGAGTTATTCGTCCATTTGTCGCGGACACACTTAATGCAAATTCACTATTTGTATGATCATGGATGCCATTATTAGAACTTGACCACACTGAAATGGGTCTACACGAAAAACACTACATTTCTTAGGTAACAAACATATTGCTACCAGTAGCGAAGCAGGGTGGTTAGGACCGGTGGTTAGGATGACATAGAAACTTCCGCCTTCTGACATTTTATTGTCGCGAAGTATTTTTCATGTAAATATAAAAAAAATATATTTTTCAAAAATAATAAGTTAAATTACATCTTCACGGTAATTAGAACCAAATGGAAATCATAATAGCGTGCGGACGGAATATCAAAACTTGGAACGTAACTGTGACTACATCAGACAACCTAACGAACAAGAGCGCATGATTTCGTTATGAGACAGATGGCAGTTGCGCCTAGATTTCTGATTTATTGCGACCCTGTTTGAATGTTACTTAGACAAAGATTTTATCTAAAGATACAAAATATTGTAACTCGTAGTAACTTAATGATCACTTAAGCCTGGCTATTGCACACAGAAAAGCCAAGAGGTCAAAGTATATTTCTGTGTCATTTTGCCGGTTATGTCAGTTAATTTGAAGAGGCATCCATAGGATTGTAATGTATTTAACTAATGGCGATAGTCCGCTCGTTTAAGACGAAGCCAGTATCAGCTAGTTAATTAATAGCTTGTAGCACTATATCGATAATATCATTCCGCACTCTACTCTGATCAAGATATGTATAGTTGGAGAAAAATGGAGAGAAGTAGAAAAATAAGTCTACTAACTTTAAATTAAGATTGGAATCAATTGCGTAATGCTGTGACAGCATAATTCACTTTATTATCGTTAATCGTTAAAGTGGTCGTTATCAAGATAACTTTGAGATCTAATAATCGAATGTAGTCAAATAATAGAGTGGGGACTGCGTTTACGTAGATAGAGCGTCGGGCTCCGAAGGTGAATAGCAGGTACTGTATGCTTAAACATTATGATTAGGCTAAACGGTATTTCACTCCTGCTCACCGTTTGCAACTTTACAAGGCGCAAGTACGACCTCACATGGAATACTGTATACCGGGACTTCCCAATACCATCTTCTTCCATTTGACATAATTAAACCTGTACATCGTAGACCTGCTCGAGTCATCGACGATCAAGGCCTTTCCAATCTATTTGACGCTATGGGTCAGCGAAGAGATTTGCATTCTCTATCGCATTTACTATGTGGAGTGTTCTGCGGAATTGTTCAGAATCATTCGAGGTACCGATTTTCATTACATAATTCCATCGACATCATCTTGATGGTTGGCGTTTCACGATCGTACATTTTTACTTACTTACTTTCTTTAAAAAAATGTATTGGGAAAAGCCTATATCCAGTGTGTAAGCGTTAATTTTCGGTTATGGAATAATTAAATAATAGCATTGCGAGAGAAGTGTCTGATTATGATGATTAACGGTTGTTTTAAATGTTACCTTGTCTATTTATTTTTTATACTTAATATTGCATGCATTTTAATGGTACTAGCTTTTCTTTTTTTGGATGATAGATGATACTTCTTACCTACATATAACGTGTACAAAAAAATATTATTCTTAATGAAACTCATTTAATCAATATGTTAAAGTTCCTGTATTGATATATAAAGTTTAAACACGCTATCGCAGAAACTAAAAAAACGATTTAATACTTATACTTTAAATATTAAATCACGCTATGACCCACGGGAGCTGATTAATAACCTTAAATGTCAACGCATCTTGCAAAATTAATTAATGTCAAACTGATGTTGATAAATAGATAATCGCGAGTGAAACCGCGGGAAACAACTCGTGAAAATATGTATCAGTAATTCTGTTTTCTATGTATAGAGTAATCTTTGAATATATTATTCAATTTAAACAATCTTAAATGTTAAAGCTCAGAAAACATCTCACGACTTGTTTGTTCATCTCTAGCACAAATCAAATACTGAATAATTGTTTCCCAATCGCCGTACAGAGGTTTCCACTGTACTGTAGGAATAAGAGCTATTGAACATGTAACGCTTCTAATGAGAGGCGTGTCCGATTTGCCTCCGCGCTTGTCTCCTGTCCAGCTTCCGTGCGCGACGGCGTGCGTGAGTCGCCATCTGTCGGCGCATCTACAAACTACTCGTCTATTAAAATAGTAGAAATGTTTTCAAATTATTCCCAACGGTACTATTAAACCATTTCATTAATTGAGTAAAGTTAATTGATTTCAATATATATCGTCTTACTGCAACTAGGTATAACTTAAAAATGTCAAATTTTGCGTTTTCGACAGCTAGTACCATAGTTAAACTAGGATCTTAGTAATCCTTTGTCGACCGCCAAAGAGGAGGAGGAACAAGGCGGCATTGGCTGGCTAGAGTCGTTTTGCACTGCGAAGGTACTCGGTTATTCATTTTTTATTGGAAAGTATGTATTTGAAAGAGTAATTTGATGAGAGTTTGGTTAGGTTCTGATTAGTTATATTTCGTAATATTATTATTTAAAGTCGGTTTTTGTTTCAACCAGTAAATATTTGAAACGAGATATTGACCGATTACATAAACAAATATAATTTTGTATTATCCATCAAATACTTTCTAAATCGATGCGTGTTGTGTGCGTGAACTTTACCACAGGGATAAACACTAAGCCGTCTCGGCCGGCGAGTGCGTCTTCGGTAATTATTTACATGTCTCCACGCTATCTGTTACTCCGCGATGTGTGTCGCAATATGCAATTTCGCTACAACTTGCAGATAAATCAAAACAAATGTATTAAAGTATTATGCTTCGAGAAATATTAATAGGAGTCGGCTTACCATTGCCACTTTAATATTTAATTGGCTCGCTGCAGTTTGTCGCCAAAAATAGGATAAAAAGAGCTACCGGAAACATTTTTGTGAAAAAATTAATAGTAATTTTAAATTTTATCAACCGATTTCAAAAAAGGAGGAGGTTCTCAATTCGTCTGTTTATTTTTTTTGTTCGTTACCTTATAACTTTCGACTGAGTGAACCATTTGGATGACTCTTTTCTTTATTTGAGAGCCTATGCTATGTTTGGTCCCATTTGGCCCTATTCTATGAGAAAACCATATGTCTTAAATTTGCAACTATGTGCGCCACAAATGGGGGAATAATGCAATATCATAACAACCGATGATTCATTTTTATTGTAAAGGATGTACTTCTAGAGAAGTTTGATGAGAGTTTGGTCAGGTTCTGATTAATTGTATATTATAATATTCATACTATAATTCGGAAATACAAAAAAATGTATTTTACTATGTGCTTGTATCTTTACAAGCTCAACCTATCAAAGGAACACTTGCAAATTTCTCAGTTACGCAACTTAATGTACAAAAACCGAGTATATAATGATATAAATAAAAACAAGAATTGATTGTGGCCGACATTGACGCGCTTGTAATCGTGTTACTCGGATCGTTGGCGCGCGCGCACATCACTCTAATAATGATCAATGATCGCGGCCTCCGCCAGAAAAATGCCAAATATTCCATACATCACCCATGCTTTGAATATTGACAGGCGGACAGTGTTTCGATACCACAGACTTATTAGACTGTTAGACAAGAAAACATTAAAACATTTTTTTAATGTACCTAATGCTCTTACCGGTTGAAACGCAGAATGATAAAGATTTTCAGTTCAGGCCGGTATTCTCTGTATATTACTGTGTCTACGTACTTCCACAGTTTCTCCACTTTATTTAAGATCTATCGACTTTTACATGTGAGTTTTCGTTTTCCGGTTTCTTACGTACAAAACAATCTTCCTAAATCTGTGCCCTGTGTATAGTGATAGGTTCACCACCTGTCGTATATGGGACCTAATGAGCAAAAAACTTATTATTAACAATTGTTGTGGCCAGAAGTATAAGTCCAAGCTAGCCAATAAAGTAGTTGTGTGAAAACAGCACGTACCTGTCTTATTTCAACTGTCAGACCAGAAAATCTCCAAAACTCCTCCGAGTACATCCAGAGTTACTTTATAGTATACGGTAGGAATAACATCATTCATGTTGCTAACATCACTTCATCATCGAACCTCACTCCTCACAAGAGTCCAAATTACATTATTAATATTTAGTTCCTAAGATCAACTCGGTGTTGGGTACAATATCTCCCTAATACAGGCTATGGATTAGTCTAGCAGGGAGATGTATACCGAAAATCTGAGAAAGTAAAAATTTATATGCATGTAATAAATATATGTATGTACATATATGTCGGAAAATGTGTGTGTGTAAAAAATATATATTTAATTTCATCTCAAATCTCCCTTCTGAAATATGGGGAATAATTTGGATTAAAAAAGAGACATGTCTGTGAGCTTCTCAATTCATCTAAATCAAAGTACGTAAGGTTAAGTTAAAAAATCGATTGGCGATCTAACACGGAGCACATTTGATTACTATTTGTAACGTTTATATTAATCCAATTGAACATCACAGACACGCGGACATGATTGACGTACCGTGTAACGAGTCTATTTTGTTAGTGGGCATTAAGCGGACGCAGGAGGGAGAATCCACTGACCGATCGCGCTGTATTGCGCTCAAAGGATATATCCCTTTATCTGTCTAAACGTTTTTCACTCCAGTGAATTTTCAGCTTCTGGCATTCTTATTCGTTATGTATATTTCGTATTCATAAACGACTTATACAAGCACTGTGTTAAGTGTACTATATATTTATTATTTATTTTACTCTGTATAAATGCCATTGGAAGGTAGTATTGCGCGCTCACGATATTGGGTAATTCTGAACACATCTGAAAATCAGCGATGTGGCAGCCTTGCGACAGCACTTGCTGAGGCTGTGTACCAATGTTGGCATCATGTTCTTTTCTTCTTCCTATTTGTTTAAATGTGTTATCTTTTGTTTGTAATTTCCTAGACTTTCATCTTGAGGCTTAGCAAGGTTAGGGTGTCCGTTACTTCTACGAATTCCACTCACCTAACCGAATTGGTCTATCGATCAAACTCTTTATGAATCTGGATTACGCCCTATTACTTTTTGAGATAAGTCCTGTTCCCAGCTGTGGGACATACACATATAGATTATTACTTCTATTTGGATTTACGGGCGAGTTTTAAGGCAATTAGATTTTCAGGAATTTTATCACAAACAAGGCAATTAAGGAAATTCAAAAAATAAACTAAGCCAAAGAATTTGTCACATGTGGCGCAGAGTTTGCCAGACGGGAAGGGTTTCAGTGATAATCAAAATATGTCACATTCTAAAGGAGTCAATTTGGAACAATACATCCGAATGCTAAGGAAGTACAGATTAAATTTCGTATTTCAATACAGCTCACAAAACAACTGGCCGCGTAAGATAACTCATTCACAAACATAATCCTTTACTAGGCAAATAAACCGTTCTAGTTTTTTTTTATTTCGCCGACCGACGACGCTCTTATGCCATTGGAATAAGGGTCATGGTATGAATTCCCCAGGTATTATTCTCATGAGACATCTCAATGACAAGTAAAAGCTACTCATTCTTATGACAGATTATGGGATATTTATGACTCATTATGTTTTTTTTCTCGATCAGCATGGGGCGCGGGTGCCGAGCGTCTGGGACTTCAATTTGAATAACAACATTTGTTATACAGGTGGCTCCAAATATTAGAAAATAGTTATCTAAACATATAAATAAAATTGAAGTATCTGTTTTTAATATCAAAATAAACATTTATTACTATGTTACGGATGTGTATACGGTTTTTGCCTGTCTGTCTGTTTGTTCCGGCTTTCACTGTATTTTTTTTTCTTTTTTACCGTGTCATATTTTATTTTGGCAACGTTTTTGTAAATGATGCCAATAAATGATGCTAACAAGTGGTGAAAGTATAAATAAAGTAAGATTCGAGTCGTAGCAGGATACTGTAGAGGACACCTCCGTAGTCCTGGGCTCAGTCATAGAATAAGGCTATATAGAGGACGCGCCTTGCTGGTCGTAGAAGGCGACTAAAAGGGGCCAAGGGCCACGGGCGACAAGGCTGGAGGCCTTTGTCGGACTACTGTGGACCCGGGAACAAGGCGACATCGGTGGCTCCGTGTCGCCTTAGCACTGCGAGAGTACCGGGGTAGAGATTAACCTCCCGAAGTCTTTCAGAGCACAGTACAGAGGGGCTACGGTGCGTTCCACTGGAGATCCCGGAGCCTCTCGTCAACACTGAAGAGGATCACCGAGGGGTTTAATGAGTAAGAGGTTCGCATAATTCCTTCCTTCTGGTGGGAAGGCGGGTATCTACCTAAGATTTCCTTCCCGTCAACAAAAAAAAGGATACTGAAGAGGGGAGAGTACTTAAGATAATATACATATGCCGACCAATATTGCATTTAAACATGTCAAAAATAGAATGCGTCGTTTATTTTACAATCATCATGTACATTTGGTTCGGATCTAAAAATTAAGAATTCGCCAGAGACAATACCCGTCGAGCTTCTTAGAAACAAAATGTTTTGACTTCAACAAACCACATTTTTTTCCCCCGTTCTCGTCTCTAGCCGGTTCTAGTCCTTTGTTCCGGTGATTATGTCTGCGGGGCGCGTGGTGCGTTTGTTTGTATTATCTCTGTTTGTTCTGGTGTGAAATTTGAATTTGGAACGATGATCTTTTCTTTGGAATATATTTGCATTATTAAAAACATCAGCGCTAGACACGAAAAAATATCTAGAACATTTGACAATTTCAAAAACTAATTTTCTTTTTTTTTAATAGGCATTCTTTTATTATTTTACACCTCACATTATTTTAAACAATGTAACTTTTACTTATTTATTTAATATTATTAAGAATCTTGTTAACCATTCCAAATAAACTTAGTCTTGTGCATATTGAAAGTATTATTTGATACTATAATGTTATATTATTTTACAGGGGTACAATAATACCATTTGCAAGTTTATAAAGGAATGTCAGGTCTAACATGCGTCTTCGATCTGCGAGTGAGGCTGTTCTAAAATAATTTAATCTACGAAATCTAAATTAATTTATCAATGTGACGAAAGAACCTTCCCCAAATTATCGGAGTATACCAAATGCCACAAAAATCTTTATTGGACGCTTTTGATTCTATCGATATATACATTGTAAAATGGATTCCAGGCGATATTGCAATACTCCAAGCCGGAGCGATCAAACGAGGTAAAAAACTATTTCGGTTTTGTGATTTGAAGTCCTTACAGTTGCGAAGAATAAAGCCTACACCTTGTTAGCTAAACCATGTCAAATTCAAACGTTGATTTATGAGTAGTCATTATTGAAGATTTCACTAAAAGCTTTATGAAATAATAGCACAAAAGAAAACGAAAGTTAAAAATCACGAAATATAAGGAAGATAAAAATCAAAACGTGTTACGACTCATTATGCAATAATATTAATGTCATTAGATATCAGTAAGCGGATAAATCATGAATTTACGCGTCGCCTCACTTTGATTTTCATCGTTTTAAATTATAAGATATATGCAATTGATGAGCATTTAACGAGGCGAACGTTCATAAGTCTTATAGAAATGGATTTAAATCCAAATTGATCGTTAATTAAAACGTGGGAAGTGTGCCAAATCGGGCATCGTTTAACTTTTATCATTGGCCCCTAATGAGCATCGCGTCGATTGCTGGAAGGAGCAGAGGTCGTGAGGCAAGCTTACGTCCGATTCACACAGAATATGTAAACGTCTAGACACCCGACTTTAGAATTTAAACAAAATCAAAGTCATACGATACAACCGTTAGTTATAAGATTGTCAAGTAGTTAACCTCTTAAAATGCTTAATTTAAGTTTCAGTTAAATTAAAAATAAGAAATTCTACAGCCACTCTCCATGATAATAAACGATTTTCTTTTGTTTTTCCGAATGAACTGCATTGATCGCGCAGACGGCCTCTACAGTTTCACCGGGTTTTTTCGAGACACAACTCTTATATCACTTAGTTGCTGGGCGCCCCTCAAGAGCGTACCTCGGCTTGGGTGGTAGAGGGCACCTTTTGGCCGCGTTTCCACCGAAAGCTTTTAATAAATATTTCATTAATCGCATGAGAACTCAAAATAACCTTACACATGACACCCCTCAAACCCTATCGAAACGCTTTGCTTTAACTTTCATTATTCGTACAGCAAAGGACTCGAATATTTTGGCCGCGTCTGTCTTTCCTTCCGATTACTATGTGGGTAATTTCAAGAGTAGAGTGAATAGTCATTTACTAAGCTAGTGCGCCTTAACATCCAGGACCGCATTTCACACTTAAGATCAGGTACTACTGAAATACTTTTTTACTGTTTAAAAGTTTCCGGTCCAATGAGAGAAGAGCGTACATAAAAAAAAGTTTATGAACAAACAATAAGCAGAATTCAGAAGCCCGTGATAAACTTAATGAAATTAAAATACGGAACTATTATTCTCACGGTTCCTGGCGCGCTAAAGGCTTTACAGCGGCTTGCCACTGCCCACATAAATAACAACCACTTCAACTTGAACCCCACCCATGTTAACATGTTTTTATTTTAAATCTCTTTCCCCTTCAAGTTTTGAAGATCGACGGGTTGAGTTGACTGGTCAATAAACAGTGCTAACACGAGTCGTATCTGTCATTAATGTGGTTAACACTATAGATTTCCCGTGTGAAGCAATTTTGGTCATATCAAAAACTTTTATGAATAGGATATCAGATTTGAATACTTTAATAGCTTCTAATAGAGCTTTCACTGATTGAGAGTTAGTTAAGGAATCAATGTGGTGTATTAGTCAATGACGCTGATGCTCTTTCGTAACAGCCTACCAGCCAATAGTTGGTATAGTTATGTAATTCATCCCCAAGCAATATATATAGCTTTATTAATGCCTTTCAATCGTATCTGAATACTTTCTACTCAAACAGCGAAAATGACAAACAGATATATGTATAAATAATTATATTTATTTTATGTATATTTCTATATTTATATAGACTATTATCTGTGTATTTATTTGTAAATGTATATTTATTTAATAGTTAATGATTAAAATGAAATAATTTCCTTCTTCATCTTTCCCTCATTTCTGAGGATCGTGGTCACTAGAACCCCTTTAATCTGTCTCCATCGACTTCGGTGCGAGGCAGCCCTCACCAGTTAGGTTAACTATAACAGAGAAGGAGGCCTTTCACTTGATCAGACCATCATGTTGGCGACCGGCTTCTTATCCTCTTGTGTAGTACCGAGGATGACCAGATTTTCAAGATTACCATCTCCTCTAGACATTATATACCCGAAATAGGAAAGTACACGCTGCGCGTAGACCCGTAGTGGATTACGTACGTTGTATGCATTCCTTGTAGAGAGAGAAGGAAGCAGGAGTTTCCCTGCAAGTAATATACCAAAGATGTTTTTATCGAAGTCGCAAGATAGCAAATAGTTGACTATGGCAATATCCAAGTTAATCAAAAATAAATCAACTACAAAATCGTCAATTATACCTTAACCTATTTCTCAAATGAACTGACATCATCCAATCACGGTTAAATTACCGAGAAAACGATTCAGAGCCAGTACACGACCGACGGACGGTCTGATCTGAATGCAAAAAAAACTGAGAAGCTAAACAGTGGAGGGACCAAATGCAATAAGTTTTTTGCTGGATGCAGCCTGATTGAGCGAAAAAATCAATTATCCTCGACTCGTGCCATTTCAAACAGGTTGATCATTTTTGTTACGAAAAGTTAATGAAAAATGCGGTTAGGCGTGAACGAAGGTTCATTTTTTGGGTTCCCTACCCAAAAAATGAACCTGAAATGAATTCCTTTTTGTTTATTACACATCGATGAGAATAAATAACATATCTTCTTTATCCTCTTATATGTAGTATTAAAGTAATCTATATGTCATAGAAACGATTAAATTCTATTTTTTTAGGAATATACTACGCTGATCAGCCTGGAGGGAAACAGTCTCGTTACGCTTTTCCGGTGACCAAGACTACATCGAAGACTCGAATGACCAAACGACACTCGTTGAGGCTAGATTTAAACAAAAAGACAAAGCGCCCTGCCTCGATCGTCAGAGGTTGCGTGTAATGTTATCGCGATACGGCAGTTTTCTAGGTAGGCCCCACCAGTAGTAGGAGCGTTGCTGGAGTTTCTTCGGCTCTTCTTCTCCCAGCGTCAACACTTCCCGAAGTGGCTGTTACCAAGTAGCACAGATGATGATGATATGACAGACGCACAACAATGACAAGAGTCGAGTTTCTCACACTGATATCAACATTATTTTGAACTTTTCAAAAGCATTTATTTAAATGTAGTCACGTCACGAGATTATACAAGAAATCCTACAGTACCCAAAGTCATAACAACTTGATCCAATTTGAGCGGGACTAACATCAAAAGCTGTATGTAATTTTTAGTCATTAGCGAGCCCCGGCCGGCTACCGGTTGCGGTTTCATTATGTCCCCGGTCCTGAAGCGTCAATCGGACACCTTTTTGTAGCAAATCATTGCTTATGGCAGTGGAAAAAGAAAATAAGTAAAGTAAAATTTAATATCGGTTATTATAGTTTGGATAATCGTTAATAGATTTTATTGATCGTCTAATGTTCCATAATGAACCTCCAAAATATAATAGCCTCGCAAAACGATTCGAATTTCAATTTAAAAATAATAATTACATTGAATTAGGATTTTACCAGAAAAAACACTGTTCGTTTGTTTTTAACTGTGTTGTCGTCAGTGCAAGTTGTACATCGTGAAAAAGAAAACATTTAAAAAAATTGTGTGCTTTAATAATAATAATAAACGTTTATTTGCGGGAAATATGGTAACTGACATGATGAATAATTACACATATTTCGCCTAACCGGCATGCAAATATAATACATTGAGTCTAATCTACAATTTAGATAATCCATTTTACAAATTTAACACTTAAAATCACTTCACGCACTAATGTCACTTTACGGTTTAAACGTGTAAAATTCTTTAAGAGAATAAAAACTGTTATGAAATAGCCACTGCTTGAGTGTCTTCTGAAATCGCTACTTCATACTAAATACTTCATTAGCTCCATATATATTTATGTATAATACATACACGATTGCTTAAGAGAGAAAGATAATGTGCTCTCTTGCTCTACAGTGTGATACAGACAATAGACCTACATTGTGTCTTATATATACGAAACGTATTCTCTCTTCACTAACTTAAATCTTCCTCTCAACTTCCCATCTCCCTCGCCCGATCACACTTATCGTAATACTCTCGTCAGGAGTAAATAAATTACATCAAAAATGAGGGCCCTGTCAGCCCCTTAGTAATCGCTACTATATTTACCAAGCATTCTAGAAACTGATTTGGGTAAGCCAGAACAACGATAACAAAATCAACTGTCACGATGATTTTATTGTATAGTTGGCGGCCAATAACTCTGTACCGATAACACATCGCGCTCACTCCTGGTGTACAGTCGCCTTCCAAATTCTATGTTACTTGACTTTTGTTTTCTGTTAAAGTTTAGTTTCTTTTTTTAATGAACTAAACTATAACAGATAAGTTATTTATATATTATATTGTAATAACTATCTTAAATGAATTGGCATAGACTTAAAATGTGACCCGGGAAGAAGGCGACATCGGCTAGCCCGTGTCGCCATGCACTGCGAGGGAATAGGGGGGGAGGGAGTTACCTCCCATCCGAGACGTGCTCTTTTAAGAGCACAGTGAAGGGCGGCTCCGGTGCGTTCCTCTGGAGATCCCGGAGCCCCTCACCATGCACCGAGGAAGGGCCACCGTGGGGGGGTGTGGTTTAGAGAGTGAAAGCCCCACATGACCGCCGCCTTCCCCCCAGAAGGCGTATGTACAGACGCGCAGCTAACCTTTCCACGTTTCGCTCAGCGCTAGAGTTATCTAACAATACTTAAGATTAAATTCAATCAGCCTCTATCGTCGTACCGAATTTAATAAAACATTAATTTATATAGTCATTAATCATAACCATTAGAATATCATCTCTATTTTAATTTTAATAGGAACTAATTGCAGCGATAACTTCCTTATACATTTTTAAATGTTTACGGAACTAGATTTTCATATGTCAAGGTGTTATGAAATAAGGATATATATAGCACTTCTTTATGACTAATTGTTTCTATTTGTGACGAGCCGCTGTTAGTGTAGCTTTTACAGTTTGAATTGCTTGAAAGGTAGCAGAGAATTTAGGATTGTTAGTCTGAATTCTGTAAAAATATACCTTTATTTTAATGTGATAGGAAACTCAAATTAACATTGCGTATTCAATTTTATTACTTACTCTTCTTTATGCAAACATATATTTCGGAAACTAGAGCAACGTAGGTATAATACATACCGACTTACTAATACATATGTATACATGAAGAATCATCATAATCAAGCCTGTACTAATCTATGTATAGCAGAGATAAGCTTTCCCCAATGTATTTCACATGTAATACGAGTCCTAAAATCTTTACGGAAAAGATTGTACATTCAGACGGAGAAGGCCTGCTAATTATTTTTTATACTAGGCCTTCATTTCACGTGACTTCGACACCGAAGCAGATATTGTTGTTGTTCTCCGCAGCATTGTTCCATTGTTTTGAACTTTCTTTTAAGCAAAGATCAAGTATGACTGTCCCAGTCAACCGGTACAACTTTAAGCTTGAATCAAGCAAAGTCAAACCATAAATATTCGAGTTCGTAGTTCACAGCAGGCGGGTAGGAGGCTCTGGTGAGTACTAGAACTTTCATCTTCCTACACTGACTTATTACTTACGATGTAAAGATGGAACAGATTTTGTGGAATTATGGCAATTCATACGGAATTACTACAAACGAATTATTTTTACTACTCGCAGATGTATAGATGTAAGAGAAGCGAAAGACGTATGCCAGAAACCTTAGGGCTTTATGATCTATGCCTGCCTCTTTGGGTTGGCGTAAGTGTTTCTATTGTACTATCTTTCGTTCATGTTTTATGTAACATTTTCACATAAGCATTTCATAGATAAAACCCGAATTAGCCTATTTATTGTTTTTGCGAATGAATAAACATACTTTATTGCACAACAATTAAAAATATATAACAGAAATAATAATTTCTCAATTTTGACATATATCGATATAATTGCATAATCAGCGGTGTTATCGCTAAGAGCGATCTCTTCCAGGCAACATTTTTATGGACAGAATTTGGTTCTTGAAATAGGCAAACCGACATAGATTAGTCAGAGAAGCTAACTTTGACTGTTTCACCGCATTGAGAGGTAGCATCGCTCTTAGACCGCTTAGCATGAACCTCTGTCCTTAGTAAGTCGAAACAAAGCTCCAAAAACTTGTTTACTACTTCGATACGAGGTGTGCTCTATCGGATGATTGTCATTAAAAATAATAATGGTTGTTAACTGTTCATTATAATCCAGTTTCGAGACGCCCCACAAAGCGCCGTGTATTTGAAATCTGAACAAAGTAAATCAGCATTGTAAATAATGCGTTACCGATTGTAGAATACGGGTGGTCAACGGTGCATCGATTTGTTAGGGCCGCGCGTTGCCGTGTCCGCACCGCTCCACGGCTCGCTTTACAAATGTTTACAGTGAATAACACTCTTGTAACGCACTCTTATCTCTTTATAGATATTTTTGTGGACGCGAGGATGCGTACGAACGATTGAATGTGGCGGATATGCTTCATTTGATAATATATCACTATCATTAGATTTACATTTCGCATAACCATATCTCGCGCACAAATGTGTCTATTCTCCCCAACTCGACATAAAGACGAGATTGTCCACCACGTGTCTACGTGTCCACCGCGTACTTTCCTATTTCGGTCATATAATGCGTAGAGGGGATATTTTTTTTCAGAGAAGCTGGCCTTTACTACTTCACCAGATTTAAGAGGTGGCATTACATCGCTTAGCCTGAACCTCTATTAGGTGGTAACTCGACACAAGGGTCCCCCCGGTGAGGGGTAACATCGGCTTGGTCGGTTACCTTATTAGGCGTTAGCAGTCCGATCCGAGGGCGCCCGAGAGGGCCGAACCACGACTCGGTCGGTAGCTATTTTATTAACAATATCTATTTTTTTTTTGTTCACGCGGTGGAATCTTTTTATAGACCATCCTCCGGTACCCTGGGTGGTCCCGGAGGGATGTGTGGGACTCGGCCTGGGCCGTTATGAGCGGGGTGCCCCGGATCTGTCAGCGACAGGACACCCCAACGACCGGCCGGTCCCGGCAAAGACCGGACTTCATCCTGAAAGGGGACTTCTCCGGCACTCAGAGAAGTCTCGACGACGCCGAAGCAAGCTGGGGCCAGGTACCCATCCTGGCCCCGCTTCGGATTACGGGGGCGGCAAGAGGAGGCGTTCGTAACGCCTCCTGCGCACCTTGAGACGTCGCCTGCGGAGGGGGGGAGCCTCTGCGCTCCCCTCCCTGAGCCGCTCATCAGCCTCCTTCTGGGACATGACCATCTCACAGAAGGAGGCGACCGCCGTCCAAGACCTGTCGCTCGAGACCATCGCAAGAGCGAGGCTCGGAAGCGACAGGTCTACACCACCGATGGCAGATACCATGTCATGGCGCTGCGCTGCCCATCTCGGGCACACCTCGAGGGTGTGCTGGGCAGAGTCCACCGCAGCACCACAATCATGGCACCGCTCATCGGCCTCCCGATGGGCCGTCCGACACAGGTAGTCCCCGAAGCATCCATGCCCCGTGAACACCTGCGTCAGACGGAAGGTGAGAGGTTTGCGCTTTCTGCGCATCCACCGCTCTAGGACCGGGAACAATATCTATTGGGACAATCTAATCTAAACTAACTTATATGCCACTTCGGGAAGCGTTAGCGCTGGGAGAAGAAGTGGCCGAAGAAACTCCAGCAACGCTCCTAATCTTATCAAGGGGGTGGGGTTTTCCCATAAAATACTCATATCGCGCAAGGATTTTTCGCAACCTCCGACGGTCGCGAATGGACGCTTTGTAGATTTGTAAAGATCAGTTTACAGTAGCGTAGAGGGGATGGCAACCATGGAACGCTGGTCATCGTTGGCACTGCAGAAGGCAAGAGGACAATAGGCCGGCCGCCGACACGATGGTCAAATCAAGTGAAAGGTGTCATCTCCTCTGCTAATCTTTACCAGCTGGTGAGGGCCGGTGTCAATGAAGGCAGATTGTCCATTTAAGGGGCTCTGGTGGCCACGATTCTAAGAAACGAGGGAACGATAAAGAAGCTTAAGCCAAATTTATACAAATAGCGGGATCGGAGCAAACAACATTTGAGCTTTGCTAAAGCCAAAACAAAGATAACTCAAATATTTTTTTTTATTATCAAGCTTATTAGACTCGATATGTGCACAGGTAAGGGCACACACGGCACAAAGAAATATTCGTTTTTTTTTGACGACCCTAAACAGAGTGGCCAAAGAAGCTGGCTTTGACTGATTCAACGGATGGAGAGGTAACATAGCTCTTAGACCGCTTAGCCTGAACTTTGTAGTATTTTAGTACTAGAGAGACTACAATACTCTACTTTAGAGTATTGTAGTACTCGACACAAATCTCTAGTCCCTCCGCCCCAGTAAGGACCTTCGATTGGACGGTCACTATGTTACGCATGAGTATTCCGTTCCGAGGGCGCGCGGGAGGGCCAAATAACGGCTCGGTTTTACACAGATAAGTTAAGGGAAATTCAAAAGTTAACTTTAAATGTCACTTTTGTAAGCGCTGAGAAAAGAACTGGCCGAAGAAATCGACGCTCCTAATATGTAACATGATAGATACGTTAGTATGTGATTTTCTTAAATGTACACAACTGAAAATTGGAAATTCATTTGTACAAGTCAGTAGTGATTCGGACTTCTAACCGTCACATCATAAACAGAATCGTTTACCCACACTGGACTGATTTATTTTTTTAATAATAATTAGAGAAGCGCCAAATTTACGGCTGAATATTTACTAAATTTGTCTAATTATTGCCCAATATTTTTACACCAAAATAAGTCATAACAAATGTGATTTGTCACGCCCACTCATCTTTATAAACGCTCACAGACTTATTTTTAAATAATTTATTTTTAAGGAAATTTAATAATTTAATCTAATAAAATAATAATTTAAAAATAATACAATGCCATAAATTTATCAACTAATTAAAATAATGTTGCATTTGCTAAGCGAGCCGTATTTAAACGTAAGACGCCAACGAGGTAAGTGTGAGTTTTATTCGGCGGACAAACCACGCCTAGTGCATAGTGCCTCGCTGACGTTATACGAGTATGTCAGACGGCACTGTGCAGTAAAAATATACTGAATAATTCGGCCCAACATTCGTTCGGTATATGATTTAATAACGGATATAATATAATTCACCGTGCGTTGATTAAAGTTTGTACACAACATGATTGCTACATTTTAAAACCATGAGTGTATTGTTTACCATTGTAATTAGTAATTCAACAGTTGTATTTTAGCGGACAAAGGAAGCGGCCAATAAAACGACGCCCAAACATGTCTATTAAGCATTAACGAAAACGTTAACGTATAACTAAAAAAACACAGCCTAGACGCCACGCTAACCATTCAAACATCCCGTGTTCGAACCCATTCCAAATTCGAAATTCGAAATCGTATCGCGTCCTGACGTTTCCTCTACGTGCCGTTTCCGCTCTGCGCACGCGCAATACGAATCCCTAATCGCGCACACTTTTACATTCTACGTCGGGTTTTTTTCGTTTTTTTTCTCTCTTTCTCGTAGCCGAGTGAATGTATCCTGTTGTTTTGATTGATGGCACTGAGATAGTCTGGCGAAGGCACCATTACCGAGTCCGATCTCATAGGGTTTTGTTGATAAATTGGACGCTTGTATTCTTGGCGCGCGCCGACCATTTTGGCTCTGCTCGCGATTGATCTTTTGACGTTAGGTGGTTTTTTGGACCGCTGTGTACACTGGCGCTTATGTATTTGTGATATAAGACCTCTTTTGTCTTCAAAGTGAGGTAGACAGAAACATTGCTCTTTAGAAATAGTGAATTGGAGGTGTATGTAACGGTCAAAAGTTACGCCATCATGCTTATACCAGGCTTTAGCCAGCATATTAGGGATCCTCATTATAAGTTGCATTTTATAAGAAAATAATACATTGTTATCGTATGGGAATTGCTTGTATAGTATATTTTGGTAGTAAAACGACGAAGTATCTTTCTCTGTTATATGAGTGGGCCCTCCCGAAAGGATCTACTTGTCTACTTACGTCTCTGACTTCCTCCTTCTTCCATAAATTACCTTTTATCTTGTCCATTCTAATACCCTAAGAAGCATGTGTGTCTAAAGGAGATATATTAATGTTTATTCTGATGGATAAATAAGTCATAGACCTACCGGTATTACGTCGACTATCAATTATCTTCCTCTCTATTTAAATGTAAGTGGATGTTGCATCTCTTATTATTTTGTTGAAGCCTATACTACGAGGAAGGTGGTATATTACGGTGCTTTTTATGAAACATTACGACATAGGGGTTGAAAGTGTACTCCTATCTATAAATCCAACAATACACCTGCTACCGCTGCGGTGTCAGAAATATTCATGGAGTCGCTTATTATTTAACATTCGTTGACCCTTTTTCTAGGTATACCACGGAAAATTGTACAAATAACAACAAATATATTTGCTACAGTTTTTTTGGGTAAGTTAATAAAAGTGTATATGAGTGTATAACTATAAAATATTTTAGATTCGAAACAATCTTATATATATCTTAATTTAATATGAGTAAATTGTATCGAGTACTTCTAGTATATTTTTATATCCTCGCTCATTAATATGTATCACGTCGGTGATTGGCCGTTGACTGATGACTTCATTGCTCGGTGCGCGCCGCTAGAGGGCGTTGCACACCGGCGTTAACGCACATCGTATGCGTATTCAAATTTATTTGTTAATTTGCTTAATTTTTAATTTTGCAAAAGCTCCGTACTCCGTACTTTACGTGTATGTTTTTATGATTGTATAGGAACTGATAATTTTTTTAAGTACCAACATATTTTTTTATAAATATAAAATTATTTATAAAAATCCAGTATAATAAGTCTTAAAACTTATGTTTGTAATGTATCAATAAAGTCACAGAGGCCATCATACCACCTCTTTGTTTAATAAACTTCTTATTCATGTGCTTCTTCAAGTCGCGAAGGTTAGCTGATAGACCTTATGTCATACCAGACATAAGAGTAACTCTACTCTTCTCTTTTCGTGGAATTCGACCATGTGGCAAACGATCCACTCAGTTGTTCTCCAACCATAAACTCTTCATTTTTCGCACGCTTACGTTGCATAGTACGCTAACCTAATTAGGATTGGTGCTGGCATAAATGAAATTGTTGAGATTTTGAGAGAGCTGATTTAACACGTGCTCTGCAAAGGAAACATCGTGAGGGAATCACGTGTCTTAAAACATTTCCTATGTGAAGTCTCCCCATCTGCATTCATCTAAAAGGCCATAGTCCTCCATGCAGCTCTAGTATGATTTTTTTTTGAACATTCTGACTCCCCCGAATAGGATAGGTCGTGGCTGTTGTTTTATCTTTTCTTTTACTACTATTACAATTTTATTTATCTTTTACAAAAAACATTCCTCCGCTTCTTTCTTCTCTTATTTACTTACTACGATTTTTTTCTTATCTCTAGTATGATGTTAGAGTAGACTATCGATACTATATATTGGGTAGTCCTGGACAACGTTGTAGCAGCCTTGCGACAGCACATGCTGGGACGGTGGCCAATATTGCCATCGTATCCTATTTGTCCGTTATTTCTTTCTTCAACTGTATTTTTTTATCTTATCTTTCTTTTCTATAATGTATGTCAAATTTTGTTTGTAATGTGTCTGTTGAAAATGTCCATGTCTGTCTTCTCTGTATATAGGCTGTTATTTTTGTGTGCAGTAGTGCAGTGATTTGCTATTTCACAGGGACAGTAATTCGATTTCAAAACTGAACTAAATACATGTCCTATTAAGGGGCGTAATATCGTTAACAATCTAATTCTAATTCCCGATAGCCGTCTCGTTTCTATGCGACTCACATGCCGTCCGCTGACGACAGAGCGCACTTTAAATACTGAACAATATAATGATCTATATACGAGGTGTACACGAGCTCCACGTCGCCTATTGAATCTTTAAACAGTGTCGTGTGTGCCGTCATAGAGTAGGCGATAGACAGAATGGTCTTTATGAAATAAGTAAAATAATCTATGATTTTCAAATTTTACCGAGATTTTTCTAAGCATTATTATGTAACATGAGGTTTTTAATGTTCAATATTCATCTGAATAATAATAAAATATACGAGTGTAACAGACGACTGCAGTAAAACTTCTTTAGCTTATATATATATATATATACATATATATATATATATATATAATATATATATATATATATATAATATATACACGATTGTTCAAGAGAGAAAGAAAATGTGTGCGTGCAATGCTCTCTCTTGCTCCTACAATATGGTACAGACTAGGGATAGTGCCTTGTGTCTTAGATATATGTAACTGGCTATAAGAAAAAGAAAATAAGTTCTTGCACCTTTCTCTCTCTTTTCGTATCCATCCAGCTTACTCTCCAAGTAAGCGTGTGTAAAGGTTTTAAGTGTTTTCTTAAGTTTTATTGATAACTAACACAGATTTATTTTTTATGTTTACTATTTTTCATATACTTTATTTAGTATTACAGTGATAAGTGTATGAAAAAAAAACTAAAATTAAGTCGCCTCTGTCTCTTTGTTATTCTTTGCCAATAAATTCTAAAACTTTTATTCAAATGTGCCATCACAAGTTGTAGAGATAGTATCTTTATATACGGGATTTCCGGCGTCTGTCGCCCCTCCTATAAATATGTCGCAATTTCCACGGAACCCTAAATCACGTCATATTGTACTTTATTATTGTAATAGCGTGTTCGATTGAATTATTTTTGTTGCAACAAAAGCCGATTCCATATCGCCTGATTTAGAATTCAAAAAGCAATTGGAATTCTATTAGTCACCGCTCTTTATTGATGTCCTTGTACTTACATTCATTTCAGTTACATTATTTTTTATATTATTTCAAAGTACGACTACAATTACGTTTAACGATTTTAATAGACTATGTCACATTTGAATCTTTACAATAGTTAGCCAAATTGGATCCGAAGTTACTTATTCGTTTTAATTACTTTAATGCATATCTAGGTTATAATACATGTAGTGCAGATCATATAGGTTACGTTAGCAAGTAAACAGGTAATAAGAAAACCTTAACGGGCAACCCTTGGTTGGTTCTTCTTCCTCTTCTTAGAGAAGGTGGCAGTCAGTTAACCACTTTTTCAATGTCTCTTGCGAGGCAGAACAGTTCTCCTTTTGCGACTTTGTCCATCAAGGTAAGTTGAAGGAGGGTATACCTATGAAACACTATTAAAGAACAAATAGATGAGAACATTTTTAAAGTTACAATATTGGAATGTTATAAGTCAAATCCGAAAATCAGTGTAGATGCTTCTAGCAAGTAAGTACAAGAATGAATATAGCGGCGGATATTATACAAAACTATTCTAGATTTATATTCCTGTAATATTGAAGTGACATAAGTCAGACGATTAATAATGAAGTCCAGAATAATAATTATAATTGTATATCGCCTTTCCAGTCCTCTAATTACGTCGTTCATATTCCCCAACGTGGCTGCTTTAATTCTGCAATCTCAATGTGTAATGATGATCTGATGTCAGGTTTAAATTTTACTTTACAAACTATACATGAGATCCAAATAGCCTCTTTAGTATTACCCTTCGGTGTATTCGTGTCTGCAATCTAAAAGTTAAGCGAGCCTCATGCGCATTTGATTTGGATCGGCTCGATCCGTTCTAGGAAACGTGTCGTGGAGTCATAGTTTAAACAATCGAGTGTTGTGAATGTCAAAGATTATTAAATAACAGACTGATCATTCAATGAATTTACTGAATTAAGTAACTGCTTTTATTTCCAGCACTTGGTGATGGTATAAATGTTAGACACATGTTCACCATGCAATCAGTGCAGATAAGCAGACTTTAAGTGCTGTTAAAATATTTCTAATTTCCTCAAGATGTTAATCGTTACCATTGAGAATGTACTAACCAGACATTTAAATTTACCCACTGTTATTATTACCATTAATCTTAATGGGTGAAGAAAACTCATTTTTTCTTATTGAATATGAAATTGTATGAGGCTTCTGGCAATACTTATTTAGGTATTCAGAAATAAAGTAGGACGAAAGAGAGATACGAGGAAAAGTCATGTTGCTGCGGTAAGTGACGGTCGTAGACTCCTGTATGTTTTTTTTTTCATTTTAATTATGAATCAAAATAATATTATTCAGAGTGAATTTGGTCTGGACGTTTAGCTTTCTGAGAGTTTCACTTCTATCGCATAAGAACTGCACACATAGCTTGTAACTTGCTTCACAATACTTTATAATAGCAGAACGAACATTTGATGCTAAGTAATAAATCTAATAATGATATAATATATCACATATTATTTGATGAACGTACGAGGAACGATTTTTTCCTCAATTTATACAAAAAAAGTGTTTAATCCAATCTCTGTTACACTAATTCGTTTTTTAGTGTTAATATCTTTTCAAGACCAGTACAAGCATATCTTTAGTTATAAACTAAAACTCCCTCAAATACCTATCTATCAGAAGCGTGCTATGCTTTCCACGTTTTCTTCAATATGATCAAAACCTACAGGATGAGATTCTTAAATAATAGTAACCTTTAATAAATAATAGTAAAAAAACAAGTTTCATCTCTTTCGTTTGCCTATAGCGGATTTTTGACCACGGATATAAAAATGGGATCAGAAATCCCCAATTTAATAAAATGAAAAATATTTAATTTTATCAATTTATGCGTTGCCTCTGAGAGACAATAGTATTGAACGTCACGACTTTTACGCCGCTATTAAAGCGTCAACGGACTAATTGATCTATAATTGTATTATGGATCATCTGTACGATGAGCGTGGGCGCCATTGAGGCGTGACCACGCATTCGTATTGATCGTAATCGATTTGTATCATAGAATTAGTATAGTGCAGGCTTGCGCAATTATGTATGTAGGGTGACGCTGGCGTTTAAGTCGATTAGTGTGCATAAATCATTAGTACTGGGCTTATCAAAGATCTTGTGCTTATTTAAGTGAGGTGAGCACATCGCTGGTATGTGGGATGTTAGTAACTCTCATTGAGTTTGGTACGGCAAGTTAGAGACAAAATAAAGGCATTTAGGGTGGATGACAAGATGCTACTCAAATCGTCTTGTAACTAATATAATTATTTTAGTTAGTTTTTAATGGTATGAATAATATATACTGCTTAAATACTTTCGTATGTTACGTACTGTTATATCTTCCCCTTGTATGACAATAGTGCGGGATAGATACATATTCCACCTATTCAGCATTTGATGCAGACGGCTCAGTATAATATTAATAGTAAAGTGGCAGTTCACTCTCAGACCCCATTTGAGGCACTCGTTCTTATAAAACTACTAAATCCTTGTGCAAAATCAGTTACTAAATCATTGTACTAAATCAATTAATTAATATTATTGTGTAATTCCAATTCTAAATCCAAATATAAACTCTAGCAATTAAAATAGTTTTTTTTAAAACGTGAACTCCAGAACTCCGTATAACATTGGTGGCAGCGTAAAGGGATTTTTTATAATGAATCCCCGGTTTTCATGAAGTGTCATAGTGCTGAAGTGCTAAAGTGCCGAACATATATTTTCGTGAATAAATAAATTAAGGAAGAATCGCATCTCCACGTCGTACCAGGAGAGAAGACCTCGCATTCATCATCCGCCTCCAGCCTTCTCCGGTCATCACTTCCTGCAAGGTGAAAACGACACTATGTTCCTGCGAATCCTGTGAGTCAAATTATTCCTATAAACTCAACTTTCTATGCTAAATACGTGTGTGCACAGAACATTGGT
This sequence comes from Meandrusa payeni, assembly GCA_029286785.1. Classification (NCBI taxonomy): domain Eukaryota; kingdom Metazoa; phylum Arthropoda; class Insecta; order Lepidoptera; family Papilionidae; genus Meandrusa; species Meandrusa payeni. The sequence goes on from JAGSMX010000039.1 coordinate 820,991, forward strand.
ACTTTCATATAATTGCCGCATCCAAAGCCGCATCCAAAGTTTTATACTCCTTGTACTTTCTAAATCATAACAAGTCGTCGAAGTGCTCAGTGTTTTATCCAGTGGCGAATTTCTTAGAAGTGATAACGTCGTGCCTCAACCGTCGTACTGTGTTCCTTTTAGTTAAGTTATTTTATTAGCGTTATAACCTTGATTTGTATTTCTAATTCGACCCTAACTGTTGTAATTAATTAAGTACATATATATATGTCGAAAACACAAGACACAAAAAGAGGAAAATACTAGTACAAAATGCCTGAAATCGATTTAAATGTATTGATAAAGTTTATTGGAACCTTCGACGGTTCGCGAGATAAGTTAACACCATTTTTAAGTAATTGCCGCAACGCCACACAACTTGCATCTACTTCCCAAGCGGATATCCTTCTAAAATATATCTTAAGCCGCCTTGAAGGTAAAGCGGAAACCGCATGCTCTATAAAAGAATTTACGAAATGGACACAATTAGAGGAGTTTTTGAAAACACAATTTGGTGACACAAAACACTATGCATATCTTCTTTCAGATCTTCTAGAATGCAAACAGGGTCGTAATGAATCTGTCAGTCAATTTTCACTTAAAGTTGAATCTTGCCTCGCCAAACTCTTGACTGAAATTAATATTTCTATCCCCACTAAAAAGAAAGACGAACTATCTGGTAGAGTAGCCGCTATGCAAGACTTGGCTTTGAACATTTTTATGATAGGCCTCCAACCGCAGTTGTCAACAGTTGTTAGGTGTAGAGACCCAAACAATTTAAATGAAGCAATCAACTTCGCTTCTTCTGAGGAAAAACTATTCCAAGCTTCTCAAAGACGAAACACATTATTTCATCAGGATCCCAATTTTCAAAATCAACAGCGCCAGTTCCAACCGCAAACGTATTAAATACACAAGGTGGACCAAATTCAAATGCTCCTACTTGCAGATATTGTAAAATATAGGTCACACGTTAGAAAACTGCAGAAAGCGAGCTTACAATAATAACAAAGGTCTAATTTTGCCCAAAACCAGCAAAATACTAACTGGCAACCTTGGAATGCTTTCCAACGCCCAAATCAACCCATACACTGTGTCTATTCAACTAACATAGAAAACTCTGGTATTTACGACCCTAATTTAAACGACCAAGCTTTCCCGACCGGTATCGTGCGGGAAAAGTAAATAAGAAAATCGATACAACTCGATCTATAACACCGTCTCATACAAAATCTTCGCAATGTGCACCACGGAATCTCACTGTATCCAAGTCCACTAACAAACAGGGTAACCAGCCCCAAACTCATAGTGGCCCTATGCACAAACGTGCACCGCTGAATCTCACTGTATCCAAGTCCACTAACAAACAGGGTAACCAGCCCCAAACTCATAGTGGCCCTATCACTGTATCCAATCCTTGGGATGAACATATTGCCACTTCCGCTGTTTCTATTCCCACTTCTACATCAGGCAATCTATATTATGACTACAACGCTTCTACTAAATCTACCAAATCTACTAAATCCACTGAATCCACTGAATCCACTGAACCTACTAAACCTACTAAGTCTACCAAATCTACTAAATCCACTGAATCCACTGAATCCACTGAACCTACTAAACCTACTAAGTCTACCAAATCTACTAAATCCACTGAATCCACCGAACCTACTAAGTCTACCAAATCTACTAAATCCACTGAATCCACTGAACCTACCAAGTCTACTAAATCTACTAAATCCACTGAATCCACTGAACCTACTAGTTCTACTAATTCTACTAAATCAAATGAAAATACTAATTCTACTAATTCTACTACTTTGCCTAAAGATAATGCAAACTCAACTGCTAAATCATGTCCTACGTGTTCAGCTCCCGAGACAGAAAGAAACATATTAAAACTTATAATATTATAACAAATCCAATAAAAAAATACTTACCTTTCGTGGAAGTCCAAACATCCGTCTCTTCCAAACCCTTGAGACTTCTTGTAGACAGTGGCGCATCAATCAGTCTGTTAAAAGTAGACGCCGTTGAAACAATGCCCAAAGTAGTGAAACATAAAATAAGTTTCAGTGGCATTGGAACACCAGAGAACGTGATGCACTCTCTCGGACATATATCGATGGATTTTGATCTATTGAATCATCATTTTCACGTCATTCCCAGTATTGACTTTCTTTATGATGGCATAATTGGTAATGATTTTCTTTCCAAATACAATTGTAAAATTGACTATTCAAAAACGTACTCCAAGTCGACGAAGTAGTACTTAATATCAAATTCACTGAACCCTTATTTACAATACCCCTCGGACTGAAACAATAATTGAATGCGCTGTATCCAACCCCGATATCAATGAAGGGCTCATTCTTGATCAGAATCCAATAGAATCTCTTCTAGTGGCAAATTGCATTGTTAAAGTAAAACCGAACTCAAGAGTCAACATTTCAGTCGTGAACACCTCTGATTCTCCAATACACATTGATTCTAAATTAAAATTTGAAATCACACCCTTGAATAAAATTAATATGTCTGAGGTCATACACACAATATATTCCAACGACCATGATAATACCTTGAATCGCACTGAAGAAGTCTTGAACCTTTTACGAGTTTCTCACCTGAATGCTGAAGAAACTAATGCATTATATGACCTCTGTTCTACTTATTCTGACATTTTTCATCTTCCCAATGATAAACTGACTAACACTAATGCCTTACAACACGAAATCACTACATCTTCTTCCGTGCCAATCAACACAAAATCCTATAGATTCCTGAAATACATAAACAGGAGGTACAGTCACAGATAACCAAAATGCTTGACGATGGCATCATCAAACCATCAACATCTCCATGGTCATCTCCTATATGGATTGTGCCAAAAGACCGATGCATCCGGTCAGCGAAAATGGCGCATAGTCATTGACTACCGCAAGCTGAACGATATTACCATTGGTGACTCCTATCCAATCCCTAATATTTCTGAAATTTTAGATCAGCTTGGAAAATGCAAATACTTTAGTACTTTAGATTTAGCTTCCGGTTTTCATCAAATCAAAATCTCAGAACAGGACGCTCCCAAAACAGCATTTTCAGTCCCACAAGGCCACTTCGAATTCAATAGAATGCCATTTGGCCTTAAAAATGCCCCAGCCACCTTTCAGAGACTAATGAACTCTGCCCTCTCAGGTCTACAAGGCATTCAATGTTTTGTGTATCTCGATGATATCGTTATATATTCCTATGACTTGGATATTCACATGAAAAACTTATCCAACGTCTTCGACAGACTCAGAACTTTCAATCTTAAATTACAACCAGATAAGTGCGAATTTCTCCGTAAGGAAGTATCTTATCTCGGTCATATCATAACAGATCAAGGTGTGAAACCGAATCCAGATAAAACCGATGCTGTCGAAAATTTTCCAATTCCTAAATGTCCAAAGGACATCAAATCTTTTCTAGGTCTAGTGTCGTATTACCGACGCTTCATTCCAAATCTATCAAAAATTGCTAAACCACTAACCCATCTCCTAAAAAAGGACGTTCCTTTAATTGGAATAACGACCAACAACTCGCATTTGAATCCTTAAAAGACAAACTAGTCTCAGCACCAATCCTCGCATATCCTGATTTCACGCAACCTTTCCTTCTAACTTGCGACGCTTCAAACTATGCAATATCCGCTATACTATCCCAGGGCCCTGTAGGAAATGACTGCCCTATTGCTTATGCATCAAGAACACTAAATAAAGCTGAATGTAACTATAGCGTTACCGAAAAGGAATGCTTAGCCATTATATTCGGAACAAAAACTTTCAGACCATATTTATATGGCCAAAAATTCAGCATAGTTACTGACCACCGGCCCTTAAAATGGCTATTCAATTGTAAGGAGCCCGGTTCCAAATTAGTTAGATGGAGATTGAAACTCGAAGAGTTTGACTATGAAGTCGTTTATAAAAGGGCAAAATAAATAGCAATGCTGACACTTTGTCACGATATCCAGTCAATCCAATTATTCTAGATGATCCTCAACCTTCTACGTCAGGTTTATCTAACGATAACCCTCTCCAAGACGAAATCGTCCCTTTGGACAGTAACGATGATTTAATAAACCTTGAAGATTTGGGTATTAGTCCTCTCAATGAACCAAATATAGATTTCAGTCCACTGTATCCTCCAACTCCACTGAATCCTCCGGCTTCTCTCGACTCTCTTCCTCCGCCGAATCCTGTCCTGTCTCTGAAACCGTCTCCGCCTTTAAATACTTCATCCCAAACAGCGAGACATATTGACGAAGTGCCTTCCAACTCTAGTAAAGAATACTCTGATTTCCTAAAATCTTTTACAAACCAGAATGAGACATACAATACATACATAAAGGAACATAACGAAAGCCTTCTTAAAAGCAAAGCAAAAACCATTCTTGTTCCTGTGTCTATTGACTATGACGAATCGAATCCCTACATTGAGGACATCATATCAGCATCAGATGAGTCTATTAATGATGGTGAACGTGAACTTCATTCTTCAAAAACATACTATAAAAGGGAAAACATACTATCTGCTTTTGACAAAAGTATACTACTTCGATACGTGCACCTATCCTGATATTTTTAAAACACTTAAATCAGTCAGAGATGATATCCTACTTGCAGGTGATATTAATGAAATTGCTATATCTGATTTCAGAAATCCGTTTGAACAAAATTCTTTCATTAAAATATACGGCATGCTCATGTACCTATTCAACAACACTAATGTAACTATCAACATTCATCACAACACAATTATATACCCTGTTCCAACTGAAGTAGTAAAGATATTAAAAGAAAATCACGACATTCCCATTGCCGGACATGTAGGTTCAAACAGAATGTATGATAGAATTAAAGAACGATATTATTGGAAAAATATGCGTTCCGAAATAGAAGAATACGTAAAACTGCAAAATATGTCAGTCAAACAAAGCTCTTCGCCAAATCAATAGAGCTCCCATGCAGATTACTACCACTTCAACTCGCCCTTTGACAGAATAAGTCTCGATATCGTTGGCCCTCTGCCTGAAGCTGGACTACAAAAATTGAAATATATACTTACTCTTCAGGGTGACCTCACGAAATTTTCCATTGCATACCCTATTTCCAAATGCTACAGCAGAAGATTCCTGTGAATGCTTAGTTCACTTCATAACTCTCTTTGGTATTCCAAAATCGATACTTACAGACCAAGGGACGAATTTCACTGCCGAATTATTCAAAAGACTTGCGAATTCTTAAAAATAAAACAAATTTGGTCCTCTCCTTACCACCCCAAACTCAGGGCGCTCTCGAAAGAAGCCACTCAACCTTAAAGGAATACTTAAAATCCTACGTGAATGAGAACCAATCTAATTGGCACAAATTCGTCTATACTGCTATGCTCACCTATAACAGTACTGTCCACACTACTACACGTTTTACCCCCTATGAACTAGTTTTGGGCATAAGCCTTTCATTCCCGATTCAATCTTTGAACTACGTTCTGACGTCACTTATCCCGAATACATCAAGATGCTTCACCATCGCCTTAAAATATCTAGGGAGAAAGCATTGCAAAACATCCAAGGGTCAAAAGAAAAATCAAAAACTTATTACGATAAACATAGCCGCTCTGTACAATATAAGGCCGGCGACTACGTTTATTTAAAAATCATCTAAGGCTTCGAAAAGCTCTCTCCTATATGGAAGGGTCCCTATAAAATAATAAGAGTAAATACAAATAATACCCTGACTCTCCTTATTAATCGACGTCATGTTAACCATCACTTCGACCAGGTTAAACCTGCAAATCTAAATGATTAAAATATTTACATGTTATGAAATAAATACTAAAATCATTATATTTCTATATTCTAGCTAATAACTTACTAATTCCTATATACAATATTTTATATACTAAATCCAATTTTTTTTTATATACAAATCAAATTAGACTAGTAATTATAATTTACAGAATCATCGTCGTTCATTGTAACGCCGTCTTAACAACTGATGACAACCGTTTTGTGGAGTACATCACCAAAAGCCCTGGTATACTATTCGACTCTGTTGGCACCTTAAAGATGATTAATGACCAATTCCATATCGTTATTCCGATAGATGTGTCTCCATATAAAAGCTATATCTAATATTAATCAATCCTTACATGAAATAGATATTAATGAGGCTAAACTAAACGATGCTATTCACAAAATGTCTAATGAAATTAATATTGTATCCCAAATAAACAAAATTAATAATGTTGTTAGCATTTTGCACTCCAATCTCTTAGCTCTTTCATTTAAAATAGAAGATATACTAAATTCCATGTTGTTTGTGAAATCCAATGTACTACATCCGTCTATTTTGACTCCTAATCAATTATATAAGGATATTGTCGGTAATCTTAAGCTAATTCCTAAGTATAGAGATTTTCCAGTAAGCCTAGAACCTAATAATATTCATATTTTACTAAATGTCGCTAATTTAGTGTGCTATTATGTCGACGATAAGTTAGTTTTCGTAATTAAGTTGCCTTTAGTCAGTGTTCTAGAATATAATTTGTATAAAATCATACCTCTCCCAATGTCACATGTTACTGACTCTCCTAATTCGTTTGTGATGATCTTACCTTCTGACGAGTACATAGCTGTGAGCAAAGACAAATCTTCATTCACGTATCTGAGAAGTTTGGATTCCTGTAAAAATATTATAACTACCCAAACCTACCTGTGTGAAACAACTGATGTTTATATAATACCTGGAAACCCATCCTGTGAAATTGAAATTATTACAAAGTCTGTAGCAACCCTACCTCAAAGTTGTCAATATAAAATAATTCATGGTGACATAGATATATGGCATAAGCTACATAATGAGAAATTTATATTTGTCCAATCTAAATCTTCCAAACTCGATTGAATGCAATAACAACGATGTAACCGAACTTGCTATATCCGGTACAGGTGTACTTAATATTCCATTTAAGTGTATTGGTTATCATAAGAACTTTAAGCTAGAAAGGAAAGTCTCACCTAAGATTAATGTGCCTAGTGTTGTATCCACTTTTAATATCCTTAATGATAGTTGTTGTAATTTAAGCCAAATTAAAAAACAAATCTTGCCAATTTCTAAAATACAGAATGTTAATCTAGATAATCTAAAATATATAAACATAGCTTCAGATAAAATTATTAAGGATTTAGATCTTGTACGATATCCAAGTGATTGGAATAACCATATTAGTTTTCCTATTTTAAGTGTATTAGCTTGTATTCTATGTATAAGTATTTTAATTCTCTATGTTTGTAAGAAGAATGGGTACCTCAAAGGATTATGCAGTACTAATAAATTAACTATTAACAAAGAGGAAAATTCTGAAACAGAAACCGAAATAACACAACCTCGTTTGCGTATAGGTTAAACCATATTGAAAACTTATCTTTTTTTCTTTCCAATAAGTTTCCTTTTAAAGGGGTTGTTATATCTTCCCTTTGTATGACAATAGTGCGGGATAGATACATATTCCACCTATTCAGCATTTGATGCAGACGGCTCAGTATAATATTAATAGTAAAGTGGCAGTTCACTCTCAGACCCCATTTGAGGCACTCGTTCTTATAAAACTACTAAATCCTTGTGCAAAATCAGTTACTAAATCATTGTACTAAATCAATTAATTAATATTATTGTGTAATTCCAATTCTAAATCCAAATATAAACTCTAGCAATTAAAATAGTTTTTTTAAAACGTGAACTCCAGAACTCCGTATAACAGTACGTATAAATAGATAGATAGAGAATTTTTTTATTGCTATAAAATACATGTTTACATACAAAGGCGAACTTAATGCTATTTAGCATTTTCTTCCAGCTAACCTTGGTGTGCCGGCTGCGAGCCGTGGTGTGCCGGCTGTTGGCCGTGGTGTGCCGGCTGTAGAATAGTACACCACCATCTCTTCCCATGGTTGTCGTAAAAACCGGCTAAGGGACAAAATCCGGAAGATGGGCAGCAGCATCTTCCGTGTATAATAACTACTACTGCGCTCGCCAACCCGCCTGCCAAGCGTGGCGAGTATTGGCAACATCCCCCCAAATGAGAAATACAAATGTGACCAGGCCCCAGTCCCCGGCAGCTCCGTTATTTCTGGCGATGGTAGCCGCTATGGTAACGGCGGAGCAGGGGGTGCTAAGAATCTCCGGCAGATTCCCGGCTACCGCACCCGACGACGACTGGCCCTGGTAACTCACAATGTGCGCACTTTGAGGACAGACGAGAAGATCATTGAGCTGGAAGAAGAATTGAGTAAGTTACACTGGGATATATTGGGGCTTTCCGAAGTCCGTAGAGAGGGTGAGGACACGGTGACCTTAAAGTCCGGTAACTTACTTTTCTACCGGGAAGGCGACCAACAGTCTCAAGGTGGTGTCGGGTTTCTCGTCCATAGATCCTCGTAAACAACATTGTTGCTATCGACAGTGTGTCGAGTAGGGTCATATACTTAATACTCAGAATATCTAAAAGATATTCGCTGAAGGTCATTCAGGTATATGCACCGACCTCGTCACATCCAGAGGACGAAGTAGAGGCTATGTATGAGGACATCAGTAGGGCCATACATACCTCCGAGACATACTTCACTGTTGTTATGGGGGACTTTAACGCAAAGTTGGGCAAGAAAAGTGACGAGGAGTCGAGAGTGGGGCAATTTGGATATGGATATCGAAACCCAAGGGGACAGAGGCTGGCCGAATTTCTAGAGAAGGAGGGACTCTTTATGATGAACTCTTTCTTTAAGAAGCCGCCTCAAAGGAAATGGACCTGGATCAGCCCCAATGGCTCCACGAGAAATGAGATAGACTTCATCATGACCACCAAGAGACAAATCTTCACCGATGTCTCCGTGATCAATAGGGTGAAAACCGGCAGCGATCACCGAATGGTAAGAGGCACGTTGAATATTGATGTCAAGCTAGAGAGAGCTCGTCTGATGAAGTCTACGCTCCGCCCAACTAGGGCCCATATCCAAAACCCCGAGAGCTTTCAACTTGAACTCACTAACCGCTTTGATTGCCTGGAGAACTCTGCTTCGGTGGACGAGATCAACAACAAGCTCGTGGAAACTGTCCGCGCGGTGGGCTGCAAGTTTTGTAGACCCCGCCGCAAGGAAAAACCTCAAAAACTATCGGAACACACCCTAACCCTTATGGCTCAACGACGCTCGCTACGGTTGCAGTCTTCGGATGATGCTGCGTCTTATAGGCAGCTCAATAGACGAATATGGAAGTCCTTGCGGCAGGACATACGTACCTTTAATACTAACAGTGTCAAAGGTATAATAGAACAGAATAAAGGTTCCAAAGTGTTCGCAAGAGAAACATCTATTGGGCAGAGCCAGTTGACAAAGCTGAAGAGAGAAGACGGCAGCATAGCGACGTCCAAAGCAGAGGTAGTAGGTGAGATAGAGAGGTTTTACGGACAGCTGTACACTTCGGTCGCTAAGCCTGTTAGCAGCACAGCCAGAGACCCAAGAGCAAAGCTGACCCGACATTATACCGAGGATATCCCGGACATCAGCCTGTTTGAGATTAGGATGGCTCTGAAACAGCTGAAAAACAACAAGGCACCGGGCGAGGATGGAATCACATCAGAGCTTCTGAAAGCGGGTGGAACACCGGTACTTAAAGTCCTTCAGAAGCTCTTCAACTCCGTCCTGTTCGAAGGCACAACGCCAAAATCATGGAACAGAAGCGTGGTGGTCTTATTCTTCAAAAGGAGATAAATCCTTGTTGAGGAACTACAGACCCATCTCCCTTCTGAGCCATGTTTATAAGCTGTTTTCGAGAGTCATCGCGAACCGTCTCCAACGCAGGCTTGATGACTTCCAGCCTCCCGAACAAGCCGGTTTCCGAAAAGGCTATAGTACCATAGACCACATACACACGCTGCGGCAAGTTATACAGAAGACCGAAGAGTACAACTCGCCATTATGCCTAGCGTTTGTGGACTATGAGAAAGCCTTTGATTCGATCGAGACATGGGCGGTGTTCGAGGCTCTCCAGCGATGCCGTATTGACTATCGGTATATCGAGGTGTTAAAGTGTTTGTATAACAACGCCACCATGTCAGTCCAAGTACAGGAACAGGGCTCAAAGGCGATTCCATTGAAGAGAGGTGTAAGACAGGGAGATGTCATATCCCCGAAACTGTTTACTGCCGCATTGGAAGACGCCTTCAAGCTCCTGGACTGGAAAGGACTGGGCATCAATATTAACGGCGAATACATCACACACCTTCGATTTGCCGACGACATTGTGGTCATGGCGGAGACGCTGGAGGATCTCAGCACAATGCTCGAAGGCCTGAACAGAGTTTCCCAACGGGTGGGCCTTAATATGAACATGGAGAAGACGAAAGTCATGTACAATGCCCATGTGGAGCCCACCCCCATATCACTTGGGAACTCAGCTCTTGAAGTTGTTGACTCATATGTCTACTTAGGACAAACAATCCAATTAGGCAAGTCCAACTTTGAGAAAGAGGTCAATCGTCGAATCCAACTCGGCTGGGCAGCGTTCGGGAAGCTTCAAAATGTATTCTCGTCGAAAATACCTCAGTGCTTGAAGTCGAAAGTCTTCGACCAGTGTGTGTTACCAGTGATGACGTATGGAACTGAAACGTGGTCTCTCACTGTGGGCCTCATAAGCAAGCTCAAAGTCGCACAACGAGCTATGGAGAGGGCTATGCTCGGAGTATCTCTACGAGATCAAATCAGGAATGAGGAGATCCGTAGACGAACGAAGGTAACCGACATAGCTCGCCGGATAAGCAAGTTGAAGTGGCAATGGGCAGGGCACATAGCGCGTAGAACAGATGGTCGATGGGGCCGAAAAGTTCTCGATTGGAGACCACGGACCAGCAAGCGCAGTGTAGGACGTCCACCCACAAGGTGGTCTGACGACCTCATAAAGGTCGCAGGGCGCAGCTGGATGCGGGCCGCTTACAACCGGTCCTTTGGAAATCGTTGGGGAGGCCTATGTCCAGCAGTGGATGTCTTACGGCTGAGATGATGATGAACCTTTGGTGGTTAAGAGCAGACCGCTAAAAGTAGCGTTATAAGAAATATTACTCTCTTTTGTCTTCTTTTTTAGTAATAGTACCGACACGACCGTATCACCCGAGGGATTTAGAGGAACTATTTAGAAATACATACCGTTTATACTGATTTGGGGCGACACCGGTGACAACAGCTGACGGTCGAGGCAGGACATTCATAACTTCCAAAATAATCTCTATTATGCGTTTTAAAACTTGCACCGGAAACGAGATTTTGAGTTTAACAACCTAGCCACTTTTTATTAACTCTCCTATTTTTATTTATTATTATAATATAGATAAGACATAATTTAAAAACCGTGGTAGCTCAATGTCCGGGCGGTTACCTCGAGTTGCAAAGTACGCTAAGCAACCCGAGATCGATCCCCGGCAGCAATATATTTAGTGTTGCAATTTTATGTGCTGATTTACCACGGACTCGGCGGCGAAGGAAAACATCATGAGGAAACCTACGTGTCCTAGAAAATTATTTCAAGACATGTGAAGTCTGCCAATCCGCACTAGGGCCGCGTGGCGTACTATGCCCTTGTTCTATCTTTACAGAGAAGGCCTGTGACCAGCAGTGGGATATATATATAAAGGCTGTAACTTCAACTTTTAATAGTTTAACTAAGAAATTCGCTGCTGTAAGAAATGTGAATAATTCCAGTATCCTTAGAAATTTAAAGAAATTTATATTGACCTTATAGACCAATAAGATTCAATTTAATTTCACATTCGGTTGTCGCTTACAACCTTATTATGTATCTAAATCGAATGTTTAGCGATTTAGTATTACTAACATTAGTATTACTTGAGTGAACGCGTCAAAATGCAGTCTTTGAAATGAGTAATGTTATATCGATTTGTGGTTACTTCGGTGTCTGTTTAAATTGAGGGAATTGGATTTAACTGGTTAAGTTTTGGTCTTGTCTTAGTATCGTGTAGTTCCCATCCATACCCGACAGTGGTTTAGTAAAATAGTAGTTCTTTAGACTATCGTTCTCATTCAAACTGCACAATTTGCATAGTTAAAGATTTGGGAATCCACATATTATGCGTGTAGATAAATATTTTTTTATTTAGGTTAATGAAATATAACATAAAGTCTTTTGTTGAATAATCAACATTTATCATACTTATCAAACTTCGACGTGGTTCACAAAAAAAAATATTTTTAAAAGTTACCATAAAATGTGAAAGGTTTTATACCATTTTGGAATAATGAATAGTAGCAACTTTTGAAATTACTTGTTACTATACTTATGGTACATTTTTTTAAAGAATGGTGTGTCAAAGTCGGGGGAGTAATGAAATTCTTCAAAGAATAGTTACAACAATTTTTTTATTTTATTTTATTGTATCATTTATTTATTTAAATCAACAAAAATTATAACACCGTTACAGATAATACCAATATGATGTTATAAAAACTTAGTTAAATATATATTATTAAAATTAAAACAAATAAAAAGCTGCTTTATGTATTGACAATAAATATATAAATATAATAGAGTCAAACACCTTCTACGCATTTGTAGGCAGCTTCGATAAACACAAACTCTGTGCAACAAAATATATCAATGTGCAGTGAGATGGTATTAACAAACCCAACCGCGCGCGACAGCGGAGAGTTCCTGGATAAGTTAGTCCTGGAGACAGGTAGTAGGAACAATGGCGGACGACGGCGCATGCACACGTAATTGTCAGGCGTCCGCAACTGTAGCACGGCCAGCACTTCTGGGTGATGAACCCAGCCCCGCAGCACCCTCCACACATATTTAACCAGTGCGACGTCTCTCCTCACCTGCAGCCTGCTGTATCCGACCATGCCCAGTACAAATAGGCTCGGGTACATCAGTGGGAAGCAAGGATACACGCCGTACTGCTTATAATATAGAAATCTACAAAATTTATTTTGTATCTTCTCCACCATGAGACAATATTTGTCTTCATGAGGATTCCATATGTAAGCGTTCGTTTCTAAATGGCTTCCTACCAATGCGTTAAATAAAGATTTAACCAGTAATAAATTCGAGAATTCCTTGCACTGTCTGAGGATAAAAGATGAGAGAAGATTTCTATAGGTTTTTTTGCAAACGTTAGTGATGTGTCTACGAAAGTTAAGAGATCCCTGACACACGCCACTCGATTGACAACAGTGTCGTCGAGGACGTACGGGTGCACATGTCTGGTTCTAATGATACTTTTGGTCGCACAGTTATGATACTTAAAAATATCGTATAAGGGCAGTTTTTCATAGTTTGCAGTAAAATGCTCATATAAAGATAAATGACATGATGAATTGAATTTTTAAAGTTTTTGCCGAGGCTCTCTTACAGTCCACTACCATCCACCTACCGTTGGACGTTGAATTACAGGACAGCCTGTATATTTTTATCTTATTTTACATTTTCTTAACCTTGCATCCGTTACTTTGACTCTCCACAACCCTAAGGTAGACCGACAGAGAATGCCGGTTATGTTAAAACTAAGTGTTTAAACTACTGAATTTAAATGTCTCACAAAAAATAGACCGATAAAGTGCCAAATGCAACAGATGTAACCATTCGACCTCCAAGCCCAACAAGTCGGTAAACAAACAAACAAAAAGCACCTCAACGTGCAGAAGTCGTGACGGCGCGCGCTCGTGACCGCCGTCTTGAGGTCTCGGGTATGGAGCACTATTCCATCCTATTAAATTAAGAATCGATCCGATGACGGGATCTATTTGTTTGTTGAATGAATCTCGTGTAACGATGATCTAATTTTCACAACAAGCATGACGAGATGTATTCAAGACCTTTGAATAAATAGACAGTACGGAAACAAATGTAAAGCTTTAAGCGTTTTGGAGTAAAACTTCGTTACAGAAAGTGGATAAGACGAGACGAAGGGAAGTTGAAAGGGAGATATAAGTGAGTGAAGAAAGAAAGAGAGTTACGTTTTGTAAATTACTGTAGAGGCAAAAGAGAGCAATGCGCACGCTTATTTTCTTTCTCTCTTCAACAATCGTGTATATTTGAGTTGAGATAAATAAAAATAAAATAAGTAAATAGATGAAGCAAGAGAGGTATAACTTGTTGTACAAAGTTTTTTTAAGAACCACAATCTTTACTTTATTTTAATAAAGTTACACAATGATTTAAAAAACCAATAGGAATTAAAATGTAATATTGATAACCATAACAAATATATCAAGAAGATGTAATACCAATTTACCCATTAATGACAAGATTTCTTAACTAGCTAAGTTAATTATATAACGCTTTGCGAAGGAAGTAGATGGGAAAACAATAGCGGTTAACTATCGATTTTTCGCTTCACTTACATCAAGATAGCGACGTGAATTATTCAGAAATGAAATACAAATTTAGAAATGGCAATTGATAGTATTACGTGCTACCAGTTGCTCACCATTTTATTAATAAAATATATAAAAAATACACTACTTTTAACCCAAGCGCGGTAGATAGAGACCCCTTTCGATAAAAAAGCGAAAAAGGCAACACACTGCTACAAGCTAGATGGAATTTCGATAATCACTATTATTTTTTCAATAGTAAAATAAAGTTTAGAACTAAGGATACTTGCACATCTTCAAGAAACTACGGTTGTCACAAAAATTACAAAAACAAAATGTTTACATTATTACGTGTACTATGAGTGCTGTAAAGTCTGGTCCTCGTCGGGTTCGTCCTGGGTGTTGTAAAATACTGGATACGTCAGAAATTCATAAATAGATTATTAAATTTAATACGGTTACATGATTGATGATTTATGATTATTATTATTTAATGTTGCAAAAACGTGTTCAAAACAATTAGCCACATCTATAGGTTTGATAACTCTGTGAAATTCCTTTATGAACTTCGCTGTGAGAAATAGGTCATGATGCGGATATGATTATTGCATCATTTGATTCTTTAATGGTATCGTTATTTCTTCCTTGTTTAGTAAATGTGAACGAGGTTAATCTTTTTATTTTTAAATAACAATTTATTGAATGCCCGCACACAGTAATGATGCATATAAAAACTAATTTAAATGATTTTGTCAAGTTTACTCCGTAATTGTTTTTCATTATTAATATTTTGCTCTTTTGAATACTTTTTTACAATACAACTGTTAAATGAAAATTGTAAAAGATCTGTGATTAAATCTTTTCCTGAATCTATTCTGAATTTGTTTGACATACTGTCGAGGGCTTGCAGATATGCGTAAACGTATTTGATTTTAGAATAAATGTTATTCGAGTGCCTGATAAATCAGCTCTTAAAATTTCAACAAACTATTTCATTGGTGCCAGCACGGGGTATCGAACTCGGGTTGCTAGCGTAATTGTATGCAACTAGAGGCGACCGCCCGGATACTGAACTACCAAGACTCCAACACATGCAAGTGCAGACACTTAAATTTACAGAATAATTTAAATAAACGCCGTCCATTAATTTAGTGTGCATCGGAGAGGATTATGTAAATGAATCGAAGGTTTGCTAGTAAAAAATTTAGAAATAATCAATCAGTTTGGAGGTTACATCCGCAGGCGCACGGCCGACAACTTAGGTCACGTACTGAATAAATTAAGATCATTTTGAGTTTTAAACTGTTATTAGTTTTAATGAAGCGCGAAGTACGCTTTAGTGAGTTTTATTACCTCTTTCATAACCTATCTATACAAATAAATATAATAGATCGGTCTGTTTGCAACATTGAAATAACTGCTTTTACTGCGTGCATGTGAATGTATGAACAGTATGTATACCAAAAAAAACATTTTTTACAATTTTTGTCTATCTGTTGTTCGTGCTCGTTGTCGTTATCCATAAATCGACCAATTTCACAATCAAAAAGCATTCTTCCATACGATATTTAAGTGTTCCCTGGCCTATTTCTGAAACTCAAGGTCGTATTCCAACTAAATTCATACGGGACATGAAATAAAATCTTTTTAAACAAAATCGAAATTGATTCACAAATGGCAACATAATGAAAAAAAGAACAGACGGAGATGTTCCTCCTTTTTCAACCGACTTCAAAAAAGAAGGAGGTTCCATGTTGGATGCTGTGGTTATGGTCTGTATGTTTATTACCTCATTATTTTCTACGTGAATGGATTTTGACGATTCTTTTTTTATTTGAGAGCTGGTGCTTCCCGTATGGTCCGATTTAAATTCGGTCTAATTCTGAA
Source organism: Meandrusa payeni (assembly GCA_029286785.1). Taxonomy (NCBI): domain Eukaryota; kingdom Metazoa; phylum Arthropoda; class Insecta; order Lepidoptera; family Papilionidae; genus Meandrusa; species Meandrusa payeni. The sequence goes on from JAGSMX010000039.1 coordinate 837,324, forward strand.
AATGGTATCCATGAGAAAACAATATGTCTTTTTTTTCATTAAGTATGTGCGCGATAAAAGGACCAATACCTGGATGTCAATCCAGCCGCTTTCGATGATTCATTTTGTATTTGATTTTATTCGTTGTAGATAAATACTTTATTGCACCAAAATATTTGTGCAAAGATAAACATAATGCTATTAAGCATTTTATTCCAAGTAACTTTTGGTGTTTAAGAATAGGCTAAAGGCAGTATCCTCTAAAAATAGTTTTTTTAAATATAAATATGTTTGAAGTCGGTTAAAAATGCGCAATATGTGTTTAAACAATGCGTGTACATTTAAACTATGTTATAATTTCTGATATTGTCCACCCACTACCAAAACAAGCAATACGCTCGCAACAGTTTCAACAATGAAATCGGTGTCGTGTGGACAATCGCTTAACTTTGAAGTATCACTTGAGGTTATTTTTTGAAAATGAAGCGTTCAGTTCAGCACCAGCTACGTTTGAGTGCCCTCATATGACCACTCGAGTGCTTATCTTGTCCAAACAAAATACGTTTCCTTGAATCAATACACTGATTTTGGATTGCGAGCGGAATAACGAATGTACAATAGGACAAGGCAAACAGTTTGATTAGAAATTAAAACCTACTCTTAGAATAAGCTCTTACGTTAGTATTAAACTGAGATAGCAATCACTGTCCAGACTCATATATGCCAGGTACTGTACCCAACGGCATGCACACAATAAAAGAGAGTGATTTTTTTGTACGTACAAAATTGAAAAGGTGTCATTCGTACTATCGTCTGTCTTCATTTTCAAAGTCCTAACGCCCTGTATATATCCACAGATGTTTAATGCTTTGATAACGCATCCATGAACAAAAGACTTTCGTAGCTCATCCTCTCGAATAAATTCGGTAAGATGCGCGTGGGCAACTGTTATCTTAGAAAGCAGATTGGAATGCGACGTGTAATACCGGAATCCGAATAATAAACATCGAATTACGTTCGGCTTCACTTTCGGTTGTGCCCCTCTGTTGATAGTGTGATGTCGCCTGTAATTGTACAACAAGTGGTTGTTCGTAGAGAAACATCTTCATTGTGTTCACTAGCCTAATAGTTTAGGGTATCGCCTGCGAAACGCAAGGTTGTAGGTTCGGATCCACCATTCGACTATCGACGTGAACCACCTCCTAGGACAAGCTTAAGTTTAGTTGGAATGGTTAACAGGAATGTTAGTAGTATTTGTGAAAAAAAATGCAAGTAATTTTTTTAAAAACATTATTTTCATCGTCGTCAAGATTGTTTACGAAACAAGTATATTTACAAGTAAAAACAACTTCAAACGGTCTTCAAATCGAATCAAACGGTTGGCGTGATATTGGTTTATTCATCCATTAGTCACATACATACTTTGTGCAAATTTAAGACTTATATGGTTTTCTCATAGATGCCAGTTTCAGAATTGGACCAAATTAAAATTAAATAAAAACATCAGAATCGGTTCGGTTCACCCAGTCGAAAGTTGAGATTTCAAAAATGAGGAGGTTCTCAATTCGTCTGTATGTTTTTTTCATCGCTTACTCCCCAAGTCAAGCGTGCTTGAAATAGTTTTACTCCAAAAATATAAAAAGAGAATTACAAATCCTGCCAAAGTCACGTTTAGCATACTACTTAATGCCTGCGTCTCGCACGTTATATATCTAGCATGAATTACATGCTTTGTATGAGATAAATTAAAATATGTGAGGCAGGATTTCTGCAGCATACGATACACTGGATAGAATAAGACGTCAATACCAACTTGACACCGAACGCCGCGAGTCGCTCGCATGCTTCAAGTTGTCCTGGAGGTGTTAGCTCGAGAGGCGAATTATTTGACGAGTGCCCACTTAAAACATATTATCTCTTGTAAGTAGTTAATATTTTTATAACTAGCAATGTTTTCTTTCATTTTAAACAAGTTTTTATTAAGAAATATTTCTGTTGAGAGATATAACGATATAATAAAAAAGTGACAGTGCGTAATATTTAGTAGTATATATTGTGATAAGATAAATAAGTGTCGTAAAGCTGAAGTGATGCTGTGTCATCTCCTGTAACTAGTGGTTTCACCAGTCTCACTATAGTACTATGTAACTATAATGCCTATTGCCTTTTCACCCGACTTAAAATAAGGAGGAGGTTCTCAATTTGCTGTATTTTTTATGTTTGTTATTGCTTATGGTCACTTAACTTTTACATGATTTATCTAAACAATACGATAACATAAACACTTAACACTAAAACAGATTATAATAAGTTCATACTAACAGGACTTATTTAAAGAACTCCTGCGATAATACCCTCGCTTATATCTAAGTTCATTAAACTAGAAATGGTATTGTAATTGTCACACGCTCGCCCACACGTATGTATTTTGTGTGTAATTATTGGAAACTATAGAAATAAATGAATTGGGGGAGAATCTAAGGGATTTAGAGGGCATTTAATTTAATATATCTGCCAAGCTGTGGTAACTCAGTGTCCGGGCGGTCGCCTCAAGTTGCATAGTACGCTAGCAACTAGAGTTCGATCCCCGGTGCCGGCATCGATAAATTTGTTGTTGCAATTTAATGGGCTGATTTATCACGCGCTCGGCGGTGAAGGAGAGCATCGTGAGAAAACCTACATGTGTTACAAAATTTTCTAAGATATGTGAAGTCTGTCAATCCGCACTAGGGCCGCGTGGCGGTCCTTGTCCTACACTCTTTTTATAAGGCCTTTGCCCAACAGTGGGACATATATATAAGGGCTGTTTAATATGTCTGGACGAGCTATCAACTATTTTTATCGAAAAGGTTATGTTTGCAATCCTATATTGTTAATACAACTTTTAAATTTCTCACAAGTTCCACAATTTAATTTCCAAAAAAAAGTCTCATAATTTCCCCCTATATTATTGTTTACGCAACGTCTATGTCACTATGTGGAACAATACGAGAAGAAAGGTAAGGAGCATATCCGACTCTTTTTAGGTATGGAGTTACCAGATGTTATATGATTTATCACATAATACGAGATGCGCGGGAACTCTCCTTAATGCTTGTGAAAATTGTTGTGGCCGTTATATCGCAGGCGAGCGTATTTATGCCACAGAAAATACTCCTGTATAAGTGAAATCTTTCAGTAACAAAAAACATATACATAGGGCCTGCATATAGAAGTGAAAAGTGCAATTTCATTAACTTGTTTTTCACATGTATTGACACTCCGAGTAACAATTATTTACATGTTTATAGCGTTTATTTAATAATATTATTCAAATATCTTACGGACTGTACAAGATCATGACAAAATAAAAATACATTAAAAAAAAAGCTAACAATTTTTTTATTCACAAACCTCATTATCATTCCTGTTAATATAGCAGACAAGCTTAGGCTTGTGTTTGGAGATTACGCGACCTTACGATTCGCAAACCGTACCTTAAACTATTAGGATATTGCCGCTAAATTAACAATGTCGGTGATGTGAACGCTTATGATATTCGTGACCAAAACAGTACTCAGCGCCATTAAGAAAGTTTTCACTTCAAACACGGTGAGCTGTTGGTTCTGTTTCCTGTATAAAAGAGATACCAACTACTATTTATGTTCAAGAATTATTGCACGCTGTTCCATAAACTGTTTTGACAGAGATTCCATTAAACTGATATTTAGATGTTTCTCAGCATTTTAACGTTCACTCCATATCGCGGAGTGTATCTAAGCTTTCGTCGAATGATCCTTATTGTTCTAGTGGCATGGCAGGTAAAAATGTAGACAATAGGGCAGACGAGCGCTCTGACCGCCGCTGGGCCCTGGCCGCAATTGCGACTAGGCCACCATCCTCTTGATGGAATAATCGCCTATTTACTTTATAATTTATTTATTCATTCGTATACCCTACATATTATAACATGTTAAAAACATCTCATATACTTTTACAGTATGAATATTTTTTACCGTACGCGCTGTCCGTCTATAGAACTATTTTCCTTTTTCAATTAGAAAATGTTAGACGATACAAATACTCGTATTTAAAAGTCGATTTAAAACGCTCTACTTGGGTGAGTCCTAGTGTAGTTACCGAGTAGTTAGGATCGTAATATCGTCAAGCACCGCTTGTTGCATTAGTCCTGTCTGTGATCACAGATCGATCCCAATATAACCATTTCCGAGAACTGGCGCCGGTGTGTACTTATAGTAGGACACCACTGACTCCACAAGACCATATCGAAGAGCAATTTGCTGGTGAATGATCTTGGCTAGGAGGTTTTGTCTATGCACCGTTAGCTAGATGAGAACAAGCGGAAATAATATACTCGTTTGATTCTATATAGTAGCTTTTCTAATATTTACTTGTAAACTCCCATCGATTCTTTTTTATTATTTCTCTCCGCCCTAAGATTGCCTGGAAGAGATCGCTTTTAGCGATAAGGCCGACCATTATTTTACGAGTGACAATTGATTTTTGTGGGTTGTTTGTCTTTTTTTTCTAATATTTATAAACAATAAAGAGATAATATATTCTTTTACTTACTTGAATATTAAAAATGGCTCATCATTAGTACATGAATGGAGAAATGCGGCAATTAGACAGTGTCAGGTATACTAGATAAGAATTATTTTTAATTTATAAGCTGCTTCAGAATAATAATTTTGACACGATATGCCTAGCGTATATACTCAAAAGTGAAGAGTGTCTGAATGGTTTTATAAAAGGAGCAAGCGGAGTATGCGAGTGTCTGGGCGAGTGCGCGCGCGCAACTCTGACCGCACCGGCGCATTGTGTTCACTATTCAGGCCTGTGACTATGCATATTCCCCGCTACATTTATCATGCATTATTCCCGCAATGAATATTCCTGTGTTAACGCACCGTGTTGGTGTGCAGCCTTAATTTATTAATTGTACCCCGTGACCCCGCCCGCGGCCGGCTTGTGGTGCAGGCTTATTATTGCCGGCGTCGCGATCTTTCGCTATTATTACTTTTGTTTATTAATCTTGTCACATGGAAACTTAGTCAAGCAAACAAATATATTTACGAGTAAAAACAAAAATCGACTTCAGATCCGACTTTCTTCTTTGTATTTACTAAATATCGTTGGAATATTACGAAATAAAATTAATCAGAACCTAACCAAACCCTTATAGAAATACACTTATAGTATAGAAGTACACATTCTTTCCAATAAAAAATTAACCATCGAAATTGGTTGGTATTATATTGAGTTATTCGTCTATTTGTCGAGGACATACTTAATGCAAATTTAAGACTTATTTGCATTAAGTATGTCCTCGTCGGTTTTCTCATTTATCAGAATTGGACCAAATTAGTACCACACTAGAAGCACCAGTTTTCAATTAAAAAAAAGAATCACCAAAATAGGTTCACCCAATGAGGTAATAAACAAAAAAAACATGAGAGAACCGCCTTCTTTTTGAAGTCGGTTGAATAGCAGGACGATTGCTGTCTGTCTAAAAAGGAATTAAAAAAACGTGAGAGTTTTTCAGTTCGGATAAACTTAACATCAATGCGTTAATGAAGAAGTTATTGAAGAAACATTTTATCCCAAGCAACAGTATTAAAATATCATATTATAGACGACATATATATATATGATCGTCATATATTTAAAAAAGTAATTATACAAAAAAATTAACGCTCTGATCAGAATTCGAAATAGCGCGCGAATCATACCACTCATGTAGTTGGGTCGAAGCAAGTCCTCTACTGAATGAGGCACTGGTATTGATAGTTTGGCAACTCCCTATTTATTACGTTTAATAACTTCAAAGTCGTAAAACTGGCGTACTTTAACTTCCAGTATTAATATGGGAGTGCGAAGTACCAATGTTTTGCCTTTAGAAAAGATCAATAGTCGACACAAAAAGAAGCGACATAACACGATGTGATAAATAGTATTTTAAAGAAGCCGGAGGTAATATAGAAAGTCTTAATTTATATACTTACTATTTATATACTATATTTGTGCTAACCCCGTCGTCCTTGAATGTATGCAACATAAGTATATCATCAACTGACTTTAAAAAGGAGGAGATTTTAAATTGTTCTATATGTTTTTATGTCTTTTAACTTATGACTTTCGATTTAGATGATTTTTTTTTATTTGGAACCTTGTGCTTCCAGTGTGTTCCAATTTGCTCCAATATTGATAATATCATCCATGTAAATACCATACAAGTTAACTTATATGGTATACACATAACTTTGCATTAAGTATGTGCCCAACAAATTCTTCTTTCACAAATTTTTAGAATTTTTTTATAGTTATATATATTATATCATCGATCTAGCCACGTCGTTAATTCGGGAATAGGGTATACAAAATATACTTGCAACTGCAACTCATTCGTTTTTTTTTAAATAAAGCTAGCAATATTTCTTTTTGTTTATTTTCAGAAATATTACTAACAATCTTGTTAACCATTCCAACTAAGCTTAAGCTTGTGCTAAGACACGGTTCACGGCAATAGTCGAATGGTTTAAGGCCAGGAATCACTTACGAGATTGAAAAGCAAGCGAGTTCAATATAGTGTTAGACGAGCGATACAGAGAGGTAATTAAACTTTTTTGAACAACTTTAACGAGATTTACATTATACATATATTTACAGTATTTTTTATTATTATGTCGGTAAGATCGAAAAATATTAATCATTACGTAATTTGTAAAGTTCGGTCATCCAATTCCTAATGATTAAGAAGAGGTAAGTTGTCAGGTAAAAAAAAGTTCTTTAGATTTTCGTGATACGAACCTTCAACGTATTATAATTTAAATTCCACCGATATTGTACTGCATTCTCAAACCGTCTATGTGCATACATACTTAGCTATTTACGTGTATCTCATACATTTGTGCGCGGACGCAACGAATCGCTTGAACCCAGCTAGCGGTACGGCGAGGTGTTACGACCTTCTGCACTCTCGTAAAATGGACACGTGTGGAATGGGAAGGCTATTCACGAGCTCTATGCGCATTCTATAAAGGAGATCGGTTTATTTATGGCCGGTATTTTGTAGACTACTATGCAAGTAACTCAATCGAATGGGAAATATTAACTGTTGGTAGATAAGTCAAAGACTGAATAGAGTAGATCAGGAATCTATATCTATAATGCCGTGTGTGTACGTATGTTCCCTATGGATTGAAATGATTGGACCGATTTTGATGAAATTTTAGGGAATAGGAATCTGCATATTGGCTTAGCTGCCCTTGTGAAGTTTGGTAAGAATCGCATACACAGATTTTTTTTGGTTTTATGAGCAGGGTTTTTTGTTGATATTTTTCCTTACCCTTTTCTTGTCTTCCTCTAATCTACGTCCTCATTGTTTTCTAATTAAACATCATACCTGCAGATCCTTTGATGTACTCAATCCTTTTAATACTAGCCAGGTAGATAACGACACAAATCTCATAAATTCATTTGAACAACCCTTAGTCGGTAGCCTATACCTGGAAATAGCTAACGGAGCTATTTGATTATTATTGTTAATACTTTTAGTTCCTCTATGCTTAAAAAATACAGTTCTAGGGTAATAACAAATGTCAAGATTAATACACAAATAATAGTAAGAATTATATTTAAGAAATAAATAAATTATAAATTGCTTGACTTTTGTTATTATCTCACTTTGTATTTATTTAACCTCTCCTGTCCAAGGTTGCTTGGAAGAGATCGCTCATAGAGATAAGGCCGCCCTTTCCCCCTTTATTTTAGGCTTAGTTGTTACTATAATTGATAGTAATTATTATAAAATTGTAGCAATAAAGATCTATCTATCTGACATTAATAAATCCAGGTAACACTGACCCGATGACGTAATACAAACTGTTCATGTATAGACATCGATATTTCGTAAGTACATACAATTGCAGCCGTGCACGCGGTGAGGTCAGTATTGGAAGTGACGGTGCGCAATATATAGCGAACAGCGGGTCACTGCAGGCGACCTGCGCGAGCGCATCCCGACTCATTAGAATCGTCTAGCTCTCTGCCTGTCGCTAAATATGGCCCTAAAAGAACTGCAACACAAGTAATATTCGAGATGTAATTCAGGTGATTGGAGTTGTAAACGGAGATGCAATTTATTATAATGTAACTCAAAATATAATTTCATTACATAAAGTGTCATAAAGGCCTTATAGGAATATATTTTTTAATTAATAGTAGGTCGTTCACTGTTTGTTATAAAGTCACTAGCGATCCTTCCCGGCTTCGCACGGCTTACATAAATTATTTCTGAAGACTGACACACCGAAAATAATACATATTTACACAAATGATTTTTGAATACTTTCTAAGCAAGTGCTTTACAACAATTCCACATGATGTTAAGTGGAAACGTAATCCTGGATGGTAAGCCACTAGCTTAGTAATCGCCTACTCACGCTACGTATGTAAACCCCCACAATAATGAAGGGGAAAGACAGACGCGGGTAAACTATTTCAGTCTTTTACTGTATGAATAATGAAAGAGGAAGCAAACTTCGTTCGGTTTTGAGGGATGTTCACAACAAATAAATAGAGCAGAGAATAAGATCTTGTAACCTAAGCACACAACAAAAGCCACATTACATTTGTGGTCTGTGTAATTAATCTCTTAGTACGCCTTTTGGATACGGTGCGTTGTACGTGTACGTACGCGTACACGTGTAGTGCGTTTACATCGTTATATAAGTAATCATGATAAATATCAAAAACATAAGGTGCATTGTGTTACAGATCTCGTGAAGAATCATCATATACTATTTCATTGTACAAGACCTACAAGTTTTTACATTTATTAAGCTATTACTTCCAAATTGGTTGCGACATTTATATATATATCTATTAGTAAGCGATATTCGCAATGGTGTATTCAACTAAATCTTTGGCAAATAATTGTGCAAAATATTTTTACTGTAAAGAACAAGTCACTGTGAAATCATCGCGGTGCCAGCGTATTGTCACCTAATCAGCCGCTAGTGTTGTAACAATAAGTCGGCTGTCGACAAATTCCCGACGTCGGATTTCACTCATTAACATTACAATTGAGCATATTCGATAAGCGCACGTCTCGAGAGCTGTGCAAACCTATCAATAATTAATGTTGCCAGTTTACGCAACTGTTTGCTGTGTGAACGAGATAATAACGGTCACACTCGACCTATTCTCGATATTTTTCATTGTTGGAGCTCCGCCCTAACATTTAATGACGCTACAGTGTAGATAACATAGTGGAACTTGTATCATATCATGGTATTAAAAAAAAATCTCCATAAGGATGAGAATGAAATTATAATACACATATAATAATCCCTCTCTAATCCTCAGTAGCTAAGTCTCCGGAAGGACGCCTCAAGTTTCACAGTTTGCTAGCAATGCGAGTTCGATCCCCAGTGCCTTCACCAATCAATTTATGTCTTTTAATTTTAAGTGCTGATTTACCACGCGCTCGGCGGTGAAGGCAAACATGATGAGGAAACCTACATGTGTTAGACAATTTTCTAAGACAGGGAGAGTTCGCCAATCGGTACTAGGGCCGCGTATATATAATAATAATATTTTCTTGAAAATGGTACATCTGTACAACTGTACTACGACGTCAAGTGGCCGTGAAATTTAATGAAAGACAATAAGTATTGATAAATGAAGAAGTTTTAATTGTCACAATTAAACCTTCCGTCATCGTTAATTCGCCATCGCGCCGTGATTCAGAGAGAATAAAAAGAAACGAGAAATGACGTCAAGTGATATACGACAAATCTGTAATTCATAATTTCCCTGCAATTTTGAGTTTTATTTGGATAACTAAAACTATACTGTAGTAATATTTATTTCTTATTTTATTCAACCGACTTCAAAAAAGGAGGAGTATCTCAATTCGTCTGTATGTTTTTTTTGCGTTTGTTACCTCATACCTTTCGACTGAATGAATCGATTTTGTCGATTCTTTTTTTATTTTAAACTTAATCCAATTTGGAATGGATGAAAGATGGCATCCAGGAGAAAACCATATAAGTTTTAAATTTATTAAATATATGCGCGCAAATGGACGAGTAACTCAATAACAAGCCAACCGATTTCGGTGATTAATTTTTTATTGGATATTTTCTATATTTCAAGGGTGGTTTGAGGAGAATTGTATTATAATATAACACGAAAATACAAAGAGGGCGTCCGTGTATTTAAGTTTATTTACTGGTATAGTTGGTAAATTAATAGTTATTTCCTATTAACCAGTAAAGGGTTTTTTTATCAATTTACTTATCCATTGCATTTGTTTAGAGAAAGTCTTAATGCAAACCAAACGACATCGGCTAAGGTGTTGTTCTTGAGAAAAATGCGTAGGCGGTCTACTTGTATTGTTGAACAAAAATATTTATTTGAATTTGAAGCCAGTTGATTAACATAACAATTGTAAGGTTAATCGAAGCTTCGAATATTTTCACACACGTCTGTTAATAATTCTCGTCCCATCTGTATGATTCCTATGCATGAGGTCAGGTTGCATACATAAATGTATTATTATTAAAATTGTTATGAGTACCCAGTATAGTAAGATGTGAATAGGAAAATAAAAATATTATACTTAAGTTGTAGGGAGTCTCTTAGATAAATTCAACCTAACAAATCTTCATAAGATTTTTCGTAAACATTTCCAAACAAGCTGGAAGATGTTTCACGGCATTAGTCGAATTACGAGTTTTTATCTATGACATTACGTTACGCAGACCACACTCCAAGCCATTAGCCATATTCCGTAATCATAACGTCTGTGACACGAGTCGGTCTCCACACGCCTCGAAGTTTTCCCTTTTTTTATAATACCTACGAGCAACAGTAAACCCTGATCATCGATTATTCGAACCACTTGCACGATTACACCAGTTGTTTAGCGGCTACAGCTCTGTGGTCCTGAGATTACAGAATTAGGCTATAGTATCCTATATCCCTGCCTATCAAAACGCGGCTAAAAAAGCCCTCGGTTTCACGGGCAACAAGAATGGGGGTTCTTATCGTCCATTACAGTGGACCCTGGAGGGACACAATATGGTGTATTCCTGTGTTGCCTTAGCACTCGGCGCCGGATAGGAACTAACATCCCTAAGAGGGATCTTGTGACCCGCACCGGAAATGGTATGCAGTTTGCATGACTGAAAAAAAAACTACTTGATACTGATAGTAGATCCTTCCTGCATGTCGTCACATCCGGTTGATTTAAATCTCCCAACCGAACGTAAAAACCGCAGTAACTAGGATATCAGAATCATTTTATGAAGTAAAATCGAGTAATAATCTAATCACGAAAACTGAAAACAAAAAAATCTCCATGAAAACCAAGGCTTCATGATTATATAGAGGCCCTATTAGACACTTACAGCCGCTAAACCACTCGCAGTTAAAACGTATTATTATTGTGAAGATAAGCGTTTGGAAATAGAAACAAGTCACTTTTAATTTCACTGACATCGTAAGACCGTCGATAAATATTGAATGCGTGACCTTTAGCTTGATAAAATGTGGCCGACGGAGAGGTCGGGTTAGGGTACGGCCATAAAGTCAGCGAAATATATCGAAAGCGTGGGCGGACAATGCGGTGCATCTACACCTTTCTTCTATGCATATTCCAATAAGCCTTGGGTGTTTTACACATATGCGGTTTATTTATATTTAAATTTAACATAAAGTGTCGTCATTACGATGTGGTTAATTTTTATTTATATTGTCTTCGACGAACCTACACATGTCGGCCAGGATAGTTGGCTGCGACACATTCAGCGGGTAGAACTCTTTGGTCGCTTAGCCTGAACATCTATTGTAGTAATTCAACACAAAGGTCCCTCCGGTAAAGAGTAACCTCGACTTGGGCGTTTACTTTTATGCTTAAGGAGGTCGTCCGGGACTTATCAGCGTATCAACCACTTGCTTTAAATGAATGGCAGATAAGGGCGTTTGCATATTTAGAAAAGTTTCATTAATAAATCTTTACTTTCTCTGACAATGGAGCTCTGTGTGTATCCGCTGTTGACCTAGCCCAACAATTAATCTTGAATCTTGAAAACAATATCAATATAGATGGGAAGGCGGCGTAGCTCCGCCCAACACGAATAAATATTTAATTAAGCTTACGAGAGAGCACGGATTTCAAATTCGGCACTCAATGGAATCATTTCTAAGTATCATGTCCGTGTTTCTGTAGAGCTTGTGATCTACACGACTTTGTGCTCAAATTAGAAGTGATAAAGTTCAAAATGGTCTACAATGTTACGTACAAATTTCGTGATTCTAAATAAAATTTCCCACAGTCTAATTCATCGATACTATAAAAGCTTATCACTGTATCAAAATATAATTTATTTAATAATTTTTATTATGGTCAGAGTAAGTGTAACATTTTTTTATTTCTGTTATGGAGATCTATGGCTTCGATATTCTATCCATATTGGCACAGCTGAATCTTTTCACTACTATCCTACCTAATGTTAAGTGTAAATGCAGTCCTGGAAGGCTGCACTAGCTTGGTAAATGCCTATTCATTCTACTTTTCAAAACACCCATAGTGTAATCGAAGGGGAAAACAGACGCGGGCAAACTATTTCACTCCTTTGCTGTACGAATGCTCAAAGACGACGCCAAAACAGCAATTAAAACGGTTTTGAACAGTCCTAGCGGTCACAAACATATACATAAATGACGGTATTATATCTAACGAAGCTGTGCTCCGCGTGTAACACCACCGCAATTAGAACCTATTTATTAAAAAAATTCTAGAATAAAAGTTGAAAACCTAAGTTACTCCATATTACATCGGCTATCTGCCAGTGAAAATCCCGTCAAAATCGGTCCAGCTGCTCCAGAGATTAGCCGGAACAAACAGATAGGCAGACAGACGCGGGGTTCTTTCCGTTTGACGCGACACAAGGGTTGCATTAATTTACAAAAGTTTTATTAGGAAAGCTTTTTTTTATTATTTTATATTTGATGATTCTTATGGTATTTCGCTAAATCCGCTGGCGGGGATTATACACGTCATGAATATTAATTTAATAAACTAAAAAAGCTTTTTTGTCAAATTCCACGCGGATGAAGTCGCGGGCACAGCCAGTTGTAAATAATGCTATTTTGGTATATGTACCGTGTATATATTTTTTTTTAATGACCAACTACACAGACTGGCCAGGGAAGCTGCCCTTGACTGCTTCGCCGGATTGAGAAGTGGCATAGCTCTTAGGTCGCTTAGCCTGAACCTCATCCGTGTACACTTTGTATGTGTATATATGGGGAACTTATGAGCTTGTGATAGATCATTTCATTCATAACTTAAAAATCATTTTTCATGTAGTTCCAAATGTGACAGACACAGTATTAAGAAATGATTTAATGCAGTAGAAAGCTACGTGTATTAAAAAAAATCGGGAAACGGAAACTGACTAGTCTAGACTGGTAAGAGTCTGTTGGGATTGGCTTATTCGAAAAATCATAGATCGAACACATCATCTAAGTTTCTTCGTTTTAATACAGTATTAATTATTACTAATGGTCACCCTAAGGTATAAATTCGTATTTAATTTTCTTTAACCCAGGAAATGGAGTATAAAAGTCACACATTATGCGCAGCTCGTAGCTTATTCAGTGAATCTGTCAGTCAGTACTTATCATAGTTACTTAACCGTTGCCAAGCAACCGTAAAATGTCTGCGTAATTTCACCGCATGGTTAGTGTATGTTTTTTTATGTATTTAATGTATATGTATTCGTTATTTTAAGAGTATTATCATCCTGCACTTTATATAAACTTCGTCCGCGAATTTTTTAAAAATTCTTGTAAAGATTTTGCTTCAGTATTAATAAAATGATTGCGTATTATTTTTTAAATATTTAAAATTAAATTAACTTAGATTAGAAATGCAATGTATAATTGTGAAACTATTAATTATCACTATTAATGAAGCATCGTGTCACAGTGGTATTTGCGCACTCGCGTGTAATTATCCGGAGTTATAACATAAAGTTTAAGTTTTCATTCCGACGTTGGCGGCCAGTAACTTATGTTCCACACGCCAAAGTTGGCTCGATTCCCGGGCCCATCGGGGTGGTGCCGGCGTAATTAATACACGCCCACATCTAGCGCGGATGTCGAACTCGCGACCCTCGGCCGGCGTCCGAACGAATTATTACCTCCATTGAATTACTACATTATTTTACTCAGCATACATGTTCTTGATCTATATGTATGTAGAATATAATATACATATATGAACATACACGATTGTTCAAGAGAGATAGAAAATATTCGCGCGCACTGCACTTTCGTGTTCTAACAATGTGATACAGACAATAGGCCTGCACTGTGTCTTAGATATACAAAACGTAAACGTATAAGAAAGAGTGAAAAAGGAAACATATGCTCTGTCCCACTCTTGCCTTCTCTTTCCATCTTCACTAACTTATATCTTCACCTCAACTTAGCTTCGCCTAATCTCATCTTTCGTAACGCATACAACTAGCTTACTACCCAAATAAAGCGTGCGTGCAGAACTTTTCTCTCAAAAATATTTGGAATTTTTTTCAAAATCATTGGACGCGGCATAACAATACAATTTTAATGAATCGCCTTCAACTGTAATTTTTAAAATGTGGCAATCAATAAACAGAATATAATTAATAGAATAGCGAAAACAAGTGAAGATAAACTTTTTTAATAATTTAACATTATTCGTTCGAAACTTCTAGTATTTACCAGACAGTAATGTCATATAAATAGTTTTATATATGTATTTTTTATGTTCCGTTAAATTTGCCGGTGAGTGTATATACGCTGTAACTTTTGAATTTGTTTAGCTTCGGTTGTAATTTTCAAACGAAGACAATTGTGCCAACAGTTTCACCGCAACCTTTGCGTGGCCTATAACGTTACAAATAGGTGTAATTGTGCTCTCTGCTAATTAATTAAGTACGATCCGTGTGAACTGTGTCGACTGTTTAGGATAAGCAGAGACCACCCGCGGCGACGCTGGTCCCGTAACACTGCTTGCTAAATGGAAGCTTCGTGCTGATACAATAAATTATATTGAACTGGATAAATCGTCGATACAGTTTACAGAGTTATGGGTTCGTTGATTGCGCTTTGTATATTAACTGTTTGGTTACGTAATCCTGGAGGGTATTACGTAACGTAACAAGTATATTTATGAGTGAAAACAAAAATCGACTTCAAATCGAATCAAACGATAATGAAGTCTAAGATTTATATAAAATTCTCATGGATACATGTAAAAAAAATTGGTTCTAGGTTAACTGATTTTTCGAAAGTGGAGGTAACAAAAAAAATAACGACGAATTCAGAACCTATTCCTTTCGTGACGTTTGTTGCCCTATTCCCGTCGTCGTAGCCGTGTGGTTCCATTCCAATTTAATCCAATTCTAGCAATGGATTCCGATAAAAAACCATATAAGTCGACAAATGGACGAAAACCTCAATATCACGCCAACCGATTACAGTGATCCAATTTTCATTGGAAAGGTGTACCTTCAAGAGTAATTTGATGAAAGTTTGGTTACGTTCTAATTAATTCTATTTCGTAATATTCCTACGATACAATTCGATGTCGGATTTTGTTTTTGCTTGTAATTATAATTCTATCAATGAATATACAAAGAGCGCAAATAACGACCGAAATGTAATTTCCCCGCTTATATGATGTTCGCGTCGCCAATAGCCTACGTTCCCTTATGAATGAGTAAATAATGTAGTTATATTCTAATATAAAGCTAAAAAATAGCAGGCTAAATACTATTATTTAGATATGGTATCCATTTTGGTCGCATTCATATGATTCACTATTACACGGGGCCATTACAGACGGTCTTGGCTTTTATTGTATCAACTAACAGATCGTTAAATTGTATTTAATTGAAATTACGCAGCCTCCTTAATGGATCCGGAGGCTGGGATACGTATGCAGATGCTATTAACAGTGGGAGAGCAAATCGTAATGAATAATTTAATCCAGCTCTGCTTTTAGGTGCAACCAAAGTCATGTTTCATGAACGACTCGAATATGATTTCGATAATGTTTCACTACAATGTAGTAAACCATATGTTCAGCAAGTTTCGAATTTTTCCTGTTCTTATTTTATATTTTCAACCGATTTCAAAAAAGGAGGAGGTTCTCAATTCGTCTGTATGTTTTTTTTAAGTGTGTTTGACTGAAAGAAGAATTTTGTTTGATGTCTTCACTATTAAGGGGAATCGATGTGGATTAGCATTCGATGACTCGATTCATTCATTCGTTATTTGAGCGTAGAATATCTACTGTCCTGTTTGAATAACTAGAGGTACCTGTACAGTAATCTCCGCTGGTCGAGCAACGCAAACTGTAATTCAATTAAGCCGTGCATTACATTCATCAATCGTGCAATCAGTGTAATATCTAATCATGGCAAGGCCTGGGAACTCCCGCAGATTTGTATTCTGCTAATACGGCTACTGTATGCACTTGCACAATCTAACTTTAACCGCAACGCTGATTTGCAAAAATAAAATGAAACCGGATTACAGACGGCGCTGCGTAGTAGTGTAGTGCTTACAGAAACTATATCGATAAGGTAATCTGTATTTTAATAAAGTTTATTCTATACGTTACGACTCCTCGTGGGCTTCTACGATCGACTGCCACTCGCTTCGAATCGTGGCATTCGCTGCGGTTTAGGGTGTTAAACACGTCCTCCAGTGTGGCGCCAGATTCTATGAGAATGCATACCTCTGTCTCCCACCCCGCTGTTACTGTATAAATTTAGCCTAATGATCAAAAGTGCTTAGAGTGGTCATTGTTTCAGCGTCATTCACGGTTTTAAAGGTTAAAGTTACAGCCTTTATATATATATAATATATATGTCCCACTGCTGGGCACAGGCCTTCTCTGTAAAGAGAGTATAAGGGCATAGGCCACCACGCGGCCCTAGTGCGGATTGGTAGACTTCACATGCCTTACAAAATTTTCTAAGACATGTAGGTTTCCTCACGATGTTTTCCTTCACCGCCGAGCGCGTGGTTAACCAGCACATAAAATTGCAACAGCAAATTTATTGGTGCCGGCACCGGGAATCGAACTCGGGTTGCTAGCGTACTATGCAACAAGAGCCAACCGCCTGGACACTGAGCTACCACGGCTCATTCACGGTTTTAGTTACCTTGAAATACTTTTGTTTACTTGATACCACTGTATTATCAGACAGTGCACTGAAGTAATGCACCAAATAAAAAG
This sequence comes from Meandrusa payeni, assembly GCA_029286785.1. Lineage (NCBI taxonomy): Eukaryota > Metazoa > Arthropoda > Insecta > Lepidoptera > Papilionidae > Meandrusa > Meandrusa payeni. Next base: position 854,608 of record JAGSMX010000039.1, read on the forward strand.
TTTTTCTGGCCATGGAGAGTTTTGCTCTTTGCTAGGTAAGAGTGCTAGCGACTAAATGATTTGGGGAAAAATGTGTGAGGAACACGGAAGTGGTAGATTGGGATAGGAGATTCAATTTACTTAAAGGATATGGGGAAATAAACTTTATGGAGCCAATTCATCTTGTTCATCCGAATGATCGGAACTGACAAGATCACATAATGAAGGTCCAATTATGTACATGTTACGTGAATAGATTTAATAAATAACATGAACTAATTTTAATGATACGATAAAAGTTAGTATTATCGAGGTTTCATCAAAAAGTTAAATTACCATCACTAAATCATTTACTACGGAACCGTACTTACACACAAAGTAATCATTTGTCTACTTAACTTAAATAAATTATTTTATTTATACTGTAACTCAATGATGACAGAACGAAATGAATACTGTTCAATGTCAATTTCATCCAAGATTAAAAAATATTTTATATAAATAAAAATGAATCGATGAAATGTATGTACGCGCATAACTTCCGAACTGCTGCACCAAATTGGATGATACTTACAATTTTGTGTTTGTTATTTTTAGCACAAGTTTTGTATATAAAATGAAATAACTAACGAATGACAACTACAAACAGAATACTATAATATAAATAGAAATACGTCATATTATTAACAGTAGAAATTGTTTCAGAAATTTAGAAAATATTCATGGAAAACAAATAAGGTAGTTCGCTGGATGAACTAGTATTCAAAAAAATATATACTATACGATGGTGGTTAAAATGGGCTCTGCAAAACCCTTTAACTTATTATATTTTTATGCCAAATAGGCTCACGTTCGGCATCTGTCTCGGTTGACGGAAGGCAAAAGGCAAAGGTGAAGCCTAGGACGGAACACGTGAGCCTATAAGGTGTGTAGGTGAGGTTATTCGTGGTAGATAGTTCTTTGCTTATCATATTAGATGACACTACGTACAGATGTCACAAGGTTTTAAGCCATTGCCTTATTTTGAGTACTAATATTAGGTAATGGTTTTTTTGAACATAAGATTTCGAAGGATTAGTAAAAGTCGGCTAGAATTTGAATTACCAACTTTGCCCCTGGGATTTTAACGTTTATTATATTTTATTTTATTGTATTTACTGTTCATCATAAATTGACATTTGATATTGCGATTAATAATATTCAAAGCAATAACTGTCGAACTCCGAACTCGACATAAGTTCACTCATCAGTCGGGTGAAATTGTCGCGTCTATGAATGGATGTTCTTTACCATCAAGCAAAATGGTTGGCATTTATTCCCAAAAAGCTGCTGTATAGCTCAGTAATTAAGTTAATTATTACTTATACTTAATTGACTTTTTAATTGTGTCGATTGTTTATGTTTAATATGTCAAGAAGCAGTAAACGAGGCGATAAAGTAAATTTATGGCGATTCGAACCTTGCAATTTAGCGGGACATTCGGTATTAACGTCGTTAAAGACGTACGTGCTTAAATTGGTTCTTGTTTGATGATGTTCTGATGTCTATATCGCACCTATTACTTACGTAGCGCTCTAGGAGTGCACCTTCATGGATATTGTTTTTTTATAATAAAAGGGGCAAACGAACTTATGGCTCTCGCGATCTTAAGGGGCCACCGTCGCCCATAATCATCCCAAATTCAGAGATACACAAAATGCTAGGTAGATAGAACAAAGTATGAAAGAAACATTTAAGAAGTTTACATGGGATCTCTCTGAGAAAATAAGTTAAATTGCATATATACATATGTGTGTAGATGTACGGAAAAAGCGCGATAACGGATCTCTGCCTAACCCTCTTGTGTTTGTAGTGATTGATGACCATTGGAGGAGATAATGATGACATCTTATGAATGAATGATAAATACTGGCTACCCTTTTCAGACCTTTTTAAACTTTACATTTATTCAGGTTCTTTGTATTCGCAAAGTTGTCGGATAAAACAATTAACGTTACACAACATTCTCGTCTCACTACCAGTCACAACAAATTATTGCCCACAACTCGTATTCGGAGCACACAATCGCCTGTCAATAGACAAGCAATTACACGTTGATTTATGACAACCAATTATTTATTGTCTGTGCTCATTCGCGTTATAATTGTTACGGACATAATCGATTTTATGCTTCGATCGCTTTTTTCTTAATGTTAATAGGACCACCCGATGTGCACTCGTTATTGGAGACATACGTTTTGTTGATAGTTACGATTTATTGAAGGCTCTCACGTCGAGTACACTTATGCAAACAACGCTTACGAACACAAACTCAATCATTTTATAGATATGAACTAAAATTTGAATGGCTAACTAATTTTTAGAAAACAAACATCCAAGCCTACGGCACTGCACTGTGCCTTAAAAGGCGTAAGTACGGTCTCATATGGAAAACTGTTCACACCTCTGGGCCAATATCAACTTCTTCCGTTTGACCGTGTACAACGTAGAACTCCTCGAATCTTCGACAGTCAGGGTGAACGGAAGAAGAGAGGTGGGGAGTGTCCCAGCTACCGATTTCCATTACCGCACATCACGGCAGAATTCCAAATTCCATTGATACCATCTTGGCATTCTGTGACAGTGCGCTTCTGGCGATGTCATAGAACGCCAACTTATCTCCGAACCTATACGATTTCCAATGAACCTTCACGAAACCGAAACGAGTCTACTCATTTCTCAAAGGCTGACATCGCACTTGCCGCTCCTCCAGTGTTTTGGATGTTTATGGGCGACGGTAGTCACTTAAGATCAGTTGAACAGTAAGCTCGTTTCCTAATTTTCCTATATTTTTTAAACAAAAAAGAAACTTTTTTGAAACAGCAATGAGCTCATTACCGTTTACTTGGGTAATAACAAACATTGCTATTCACTTTCTGTTGAATGATCGAATTAGTTTCTGCTTCTGGTCACATCATTTATTTAATACTCTAGTCACGTAATTTGGCGAAGAAGAATTCGAACTCATAAAAATATTTTTCATTGTATTAAAAATATTACTATGGTTACCTATTATGTATCCGACTGTACGAATTGGAATTGCTTAAACAATTTGAAATCTTCTGCTTTATACAATTGACTTCAGTATCGAATCTTCAACAATACGAGGACCTCTATATGAAACGTATTAGAGACATATGGCTATTATTGAACATAATAACTCTTTAGTTTCATAAGGTTTATGGGCAATTCAACCTTTTGGCCCCATTTGCACGGCATCAGCACCGCGCAATAATATTAATAGGTAATGTGAGTATGACCTCTTAAGTCCTTTTCGTTTCTGCCGAACGAATATTAAAAGCCAAGCAATGAACAAATTGTAACTTATACAATGTAACTATGTCAACATTTACGAATCATTTTTCCATGGTGAAAACAATGAGAAGTATAGATGTAGTGAGAAATTATTTCCCTTCGGGAAAACTCGGATCTTTATCGGAATATGAAGACACCCGCACTGTCAATCAATAGTATGATCGTATTAAATGAATGACATTTTCAAAATCATTAATATGGAGCTTTTTAAAAGAGCACAATAAAAACGAAATTCTCCGAAAAATTACGAAGGAAAATCTTTACATCATCTCTATATAATTATTGAAAACAAGTCCCTAAATTAACCTTATCGTCATATATGGGAATGTATTTGCCTTTTAAGGGCTTAAGAAAGAAAGTGTGCTTCATCATTTTGACGTCATCTTTCTCAGTACTACTGCTACTCTCTACTGACTGCTATTTCTGCCACTAGGCAGTAGTCTACGCAATTTGATATTGTGATCTGCTAGACTACATGTTCCAACTCCTCTATAGTAGATGCATTTGTTACATCTTTGTATTCGCCTCATATTCACTGCCGCTTTAACATCTGCGAGTATATACAAGTTTATTGATATTATGTATAATATTATATTTAAGTAGACGTTATCTGTGTAGGTATATTTAAATATATAGGGTTCTTTAAACGCTATTTTAGAGGCACTTGGACTGCTCTTAACCAAAGGTTATCTGAAGGAAAATGCTACGAGTACCACTAAGCCATTAATTCTGCCTTAATTTATAATAAATGTAAATAAATAAGACGAGACATGAAAAATAATATTTTAAAATTTACAAATATTGATAATTTGAAGTTTAAAAATACATGATATAATTCCCCCATCCCCGTTCCACCATCAGACTTCAAGACGCATTGCAGGATTTCATCCTTTTGTTGTAAACATCCCTCAAACCCGAACGAAGCGCTTTGCTTCGTCTTTCATTGTTAGTACAGCAAGAGACTGGAATAGTTTGCACGCGTCTATCTTTCCCTCCGATTACAAAGTGGGTATTTGAAGAGTAGAGGGAGTAGGCATTTACTAAGTTTTCACTAGTTTACCATCTAGGACTGCATTTCCATTTAACATCAGTTGGGATCGTGGTCGAGCATTTGTTTATTTATTATTTTTTATATGAAACGTGGCAAACGATCATACGGCTCACCTGATCTTAAGTGATCACCGTCGCCCTTGAACATCGACAGCACCAGAGGATCTGTAGGTGCGTTGCCGACCTTTGAGATAGAAATAGGCTCGTTTCTTGAAGGTCCTTAAATCGTAAACGTTCGGAAACACCGCTGGCGACAGTTGATTCCACAAGTTGACAGTGCGTGGGAGAAAGTTAAGCAAAAAACGTACAGTCGTTGAACGCCAACCATCAAGATGGTGGCGGTGAATTTGTAATTCTGCCGAGATGTGCGGTAATGGAAATCGGTAGCTGAGATGATTCCGAACAATTCCTCAGAACACTCCCCATGGTAAATGCGATACAGAATGCAAAGAGAACCGACATCTCTTCGCAGACTCAGAGTGTCGAGTCGATCGGAAAGACCCTGATGTCGACTATTCGAGCAGCTCTACGTTCTACACGGTCAAACGGAAGAAGTTGGAAAGATTATAAAAAAAAACCTGAAATAAAAACCTATTATCCAGATATTCAAGTCACAATACTACAAGGTTAGTTAGTATAAACCTAGATATGTGTAAATTTTTAACCAACTTCAAAAAAAGAGGAGGTTTCCAATTCGTCCGTATGGTTTTATTTTTGTTACCTCATAACTTTCGACCGATTCTGATGATTCATTTTTTAATTTAAAATGGTTGGTGAACGGCTGTTGCTGCTCGTGATACTATTTGGTCTAATTCTGACAATGGAATCCATGACGATAAATCTTAGACTTGCTTTAAGTATTTGCGCCCATATCAACGAATAACTTAATATCACTCCAACCGATTTCGATTATTCATTTTCCATGAGAATGGATGTACTTCAAGGGTAGTTTGATGAGAGTTTGATTCCATCAGTTCCGTAATATACCTATTCGATTTGAAGTCGGTTTTTGTGTTTACTCGTAAATATACTTGCCATTATCAACTGGCTATTGACGACTATTCATATGCACTGCATATTAAAGTGTGAAACGACTGCGAACGTGATGTCCTCTACGGAAATAGAAAGTTGTAGCTATTAAGGCATTAATGGTATTTCAAATGCATTGAACGTTAACAGCTTCGTAAAGCAAATGACATATAAGGAAATGCATACTAGTGCCGCAACTTAGTCGCAGGATATTGATATCAAGCGACCCGAATAGCGTCATCTTCTGTCAGACAAGCGTTAGTTTTATGCATTTCACTATGTAGAACAAGATCTAGAAGGTCCAAGCCACACGTTGGACTGATCAGATCAGCACCACTTCCGGCTCCCCGGTTACCAAAGCTTTGCACACCTATAAAATTCAGTAAGTCTGATAATTTTTTCCCGAAGTGGCATATAAGTTAGTTTAGCTTAGATTGTCCCAATAGATTTTTCTGTCGGGCGCCCTCGGATCGGACTGCTAACGCCTAATAATGGTAACCGTCTAAACCGAGGTTACCCCTCACCGGGGGACCCTTGTGTCGAGTTACCACCTAATAGAGGTTCAGGCTAAGCGATCTAAGAGCTGTGCTACCTCTCAAATCCGGAGAAGCAGTAAAGGCTAGCTTCTCTGTGCTAACTGTGACAGTTCGTCAACGTCAACGATTTACCACAAGACAGCAGTACATATGAAAAAACCCTGCCCACCCCAAACTCGTAACCGAATTACTTTCGGTGAGAGCTTATATATGCTTATTGTTTCATCATTTTGCAAATCAAGTTATCAAAGTCTCTTTTATCGCCATAGCTTTTTATGAAAACTACACAGATTGGCCAGAGAAGCTAGCCTTGACTGCTTCACTGGATTGAGAGGTGGCATAGCTCTTGGGTCGCTTAGCCTGAACCTCTATAGCTAGTAACTCGACACAAGGGTCCCCCGGTCAGGGGTAATCACGACTTGATCGGTTGCCATTTCACGAATCACCATAGCAGCATTCATGTATTATAAGTAAATTCGTTATAAATTATTTAATGTTACAACAACTCTATATTATATAAGCTTTGTATACTAACATATCGCTTTTAAAATAAGGCATTTCCGTAACTAACATAATTCGTAAGCGTTGGACATCGATGGAGCATTAGGATGGAAAAAGATAATTCAGCTAATGCAATAATGTTTTTGTTCAACCACTCCATGAATGTAAACATAAGGACCGATGTGCGGTAGACAAAAACATTCAGAGCGTATCCGTCACTTTACCGGATCGCAAGCGATCTCCAATACTTCACCAATGTACTAGGACTTAGAGCTACGAAAATAGTAGTTATTTAATAATAATACTGATCATTTGTAGTCAAAATTTTTTAACCGACTTCAAAAATGGAGGACGTTCTCAATTCCATTGTATTTTTTTATGTATGCTACCCCTCATAATTTTGGGCTGGGTGAACCAATTTTCATAATTCTATTAGTGATTGAAAGCTTCCCGTGTAGTGTAGTCCCATTGCAGATCCAATTCTGACAATGATATTCATGAGAAAATCATGTAAGTTTTAAATTTGCATTAACTATGTGCGCCACAAATGGACGAGTAACTCAATATCACGCCAACCGATTTCGATGTATTTTCTTTGGAAAGGATGTATATTAAGAGAAGTTTGATGAGAGTTTATAACTAAACCAACGGATCCTAACGGATCTGATTTTTAATTAATATTCCCGCGATAAATTGGAAATACAAAGAGGGCGTCCGCGCTTAATAGTGTAAGTAATTTGCTCGTTAATATACTTGTTAAATTAATAATTAATCACATATGTATTTTAGGATAAAATAGAACTAAAATTTCGTTCGCAAAAGTTGCCCCTCAAAACAATGCCAGTAACTGAATGCCTGCTTGTGGTTTCATAATACGCGTACTATTAGAGCGAAAGAAGATAACAGAATGACGAGGGCCTTAACAGAAGAATGTCAGGGAAAGCACAAATAACTTTGACTACATTATTCTACAAGTCAAATAAAGCAAATTACAAAGCATTCAACGAACGATCGTTTACGAAGAAAGCAATAAATAGCTTTGTTAAAAAAAAGTACTGATTTAATTAGACATTTTAACACAATCCTACAATCAAAGAATCCCCGTTTTACCTGTTAAAGGAAAAATAAAATAAACGTTTTATTAGTTCGACAATAAATGTACATTCAGATCAAATTCTATTAAATTTCTCCCACTTATTCTAGTAATAAATTCACTTTCATATGCTTTGAAGAACAGGCGTTAAAATAACTCGTGTTTCAGTTGTTATATCCACGCCGGCCGACCGCACGGTAATCTGCGGTTATTACAAAAAACGCAAATACACGTCTAATGCCAAGCTTACATTCTGAGAAGATAAACAAATACACACTAACATAGACTGATTTAATTTTTTACTACAGATGCCATGGGACCACACGGCAAGCACCAGCTTTAAAATAAAAAATAATCTTAAAAAATGAGTTTACCCAGTGGAAAGTTATGATGTCACAAACATAAGAAAAAAACTTAGAGCTGAGAGCCTCCGCCTTTATTGAAGTTGGTTAAAAATCCTGGGGTGGTTACCAATTTCGGCTAGGCAATGCTCCAATAAATGTAGCTTGAAAACCAATGAAAGAATGATATGTACATGCATCTAGCGCGCGGGTGTCAGAACAAACGCATTCTACTGCCTTAAATAATATCATTCGATATAGATAATTATAGTTTGCGCTCCCACGAAAAGATTTAATAAACATCGATTCGAAATATAACGAACTTTTTGCGTCTTCGATTTACAAGGAATGGGCGTTCGATCGTCGATCGTGCCGTGATGAACACGGCTGTGTTTTTAAACGATGTTCTAATTTTGAAATTTATGTTTGAACCGTTCGATTCCGCCATTTCCTAGCGGTTCTTTCACGTGTCATTTATAATCTGTAATGGCGCTATTCAATTATATTGAGTGGTGATTTAAGATACACCTCTGATATGCCTGATTTATAAAATTGGGGGAAATCACCATAACAGTTAGATTTTCGATAGGATCTCGATTTGACCTACGGTGCGGACACTTGGATTCTGGAAATCGGGCAGGTCAAGTTAAAACTTGACAATTGTATAACTTACACCTATGATGCTCTTATTATATTCTATGAGTTATACCGATTATTACTAGCTCGGTTTTTCTCTAAGTACGAACAGAAAGTTATTAGGCGATGCGCCTAGTTCCTAGCCAGAGACTGTTTCGGCCTTTATGTCTAGTATGTTTAGGGTTGTCTCACATGCATATCTCATCCAGTTTTTTGTGAGACTTGTCACATAATATTTTGTGCGCACGATTTTGTAATCCAAGATTGAAATCGTACAAAACCACCACAGCTACTATTGTGGGTACGACTATTTCACCATCGCGTGATCGATCGTTATGGAAAATACGTTTTATTTTAAAAGACTGTTTACAAAACTACTAAGTATTACAAATCTTCTTGTTATCCTTTCCAACTGAGCTTAAGATTGTGCTCCGAGAGGGTTTACGTCAATAATCGAATGGTCGATTGGAACCCCAACTTTACGATTCGTAGAACGAACCCTAGACCATTAGGCTATTGATGCTTCTACAAAATATATATATATATATATATATATATATATACATAAAAAATACAAATAAAATTTCGATATTTCGATTTCAGAATTAATATTTTCCCTGTCTGCAATTATCAAATATAAATTTTCATCTCTATTTCTACAAATACTCTTATAAGAGTACATTCTAGTGATTCAACTAAAAACATATAACGCTTAAATGAAATACGAACTTTTTGCTAAAGGTAAACGTCGCGTGTCAGAATCCCTTAAAAAAACGCCCGCCCACTGTAAAAATAATGTAAAGTAACAATTAACCAATCAGCGAAATTTCGTCAAACCAATGATACAGTTACTCTTGGCGGTTACTGGCGCCGATCCGCTCACGCCAATTGCGCAAATGTTAACAAACCCAACCGCTACAACTGAGCTCGTACTATGAACTTTAATTCAGCTTACATACGGGAGTCACGGGATGCAAAATAATATAGCAGCTCTGAATTCGCGAACAAGATAATTATTCGTATTTCGAACAGTCAAATATTTAAATTTGAAAACGGAACTTTCCCCACGGAGACGTCCGTGATACTTTAACAACCGCCGGGCGGCACGAACTTGAGGCGAATTTAAATAATCTTTTTCGTTGTGTTGCGAGTCTTGTTATGAAGTATTATCATTATTTTAAGGATGGAACCAGTCAGTATTCTTACAAGTAAGCCATCTTAATTTGGATAAGGAATGTTATGGGAAACAGAATTAGAGAGAGAAGTGTTAGAGATAGAGATTCTTTTGTCGTGGACATCCCTCAAACCTGAACGAAGCGCTTGGCTTCTTTTTCAATCGACTTCAAAAAAGGAGGTTCTCAATTGTCTCAATCGTCTGTTTGTTTTCATTTTGTTTATATAAAATAATATATATACTTAATATATATACACATAAATTTGGACTGGGTGAATCGATTTTGATGATTCTATTTTCATTTGAAAGCTTCCCCGCACTTTGGCCAGCACCACGATCAATGTGGCCAATTTTGACAATGGCATCGATGAGAAAACATATAAGTCTTAAATTTGCATTAACTATGTGCTCGACAAATGGACGAATAACTCAATATCAAGTCTAGGGTTTTCGATGATTTATGTTTTGTTGGGAAGGTTGTACTTCAAAGGTAGTTTCATGAAAGTTTTGTTAGGTTCCGATTAATTCTATTTCTTAATATTCCTTTATATGTAAATACAAAGGGGTGTCCGGCCATAATAACGTTTAACATTTTATTAGATTTGAAGTCGGTTTATTCTTGTAAATATACTTTTTAACAATTTAATATTGGATTATCAAAATCTTCTAATTTATCATGAAATGATTTTGTAGTGCATTGTGATAAGAGTTATTGTGCTGATAAATAAACCGCCATGTGCTAGAAGAACTAAAACAAAATAAAGAAATGGTTTTCAATGGGCGCCCGGGAGGCGCAGGCGATGTACGGACAAATCGCTAATTTACATAAAACAAATACTGAAGTCACGTTTTCAGAACAAAAATCGTAAGTTTTGAAGACGATATTTGCCCAGGGAGCTATTTGCGATACAACTTCGTGTAGATTATTTCGCGAATTTCCACTCTACTATAATCTTATTCCGTAACTTGAAATCAGTGTTAATTTTTTTTTATAATCAAACTTATCTAGTGCTCTTTACCAACCTGGACTGCCACTTTTCCACTTAACATCAGGAGTGATCGTATTTAAGCACTTTCTTAGAAAGTATTTAAAAAAAATATCTATTCTGATCTCCAAAATAACTTCGGCACATGATAGTGTATTAATGTAAACAATTACCAAGTGGAAATTTATGATCTCTGCCTACCCGTTTGGTTAACGAAGTTGAACGCTTATGTAATTTTATGTTAATTCATGAAAGTTTCTAACTTTAGATCCACGATAAGCCATTCCTTTTAAAGTTCGCTCCTGACGTTTTAGTATTATAATGCTAAGCTTTTGATTGCACGTGGGTGTTATCAAAAGTAGATCTCTACGATTGCGCTAATTATTTTCAAAGCTGTCGTGGGTACAAAAGAGTATAGATTTTATTAACGAAGCCACCGCGGCTTGGCAACCGCTAATCAATCTACAACGCTGTGGGTGTTGCTCGCTGTACAGCCTGTACGTTGCTTTATTATATTTCATAATACCGTAGAAGACACGTTACTAGATTGTATTCATCTCCGAATCTCGAGACCCTGGTTCGAACTCAGAAGGAAACAATTATGTTGAAAAATCCAAAACATTTATTATATATTATTTAATTCAGAAGAATAATCTAATATTACTCTAGATTACTTCACATCTATAATCCATTCAATCCATTATATTGGTTTCAAGAATATCAATAAGTCTTACCAATTGTGATAGGTACTTGGATACTTAAAGCAAGTATGTTCTTTCTTCTCATTCATTTGTTTCGATAGTCGAAGCATATTCTTCTTAGAAGTAAAATTTCTTAATCATTGATTATTAATTGATTTTTACATTTTTGAAGGTAAAATATAAAACGGTGATGTAGACTTTAGTTGCTGCGATTAAAAACTATTGATATATGTTTTCTTAAATAAAGCTTAAATTACTCCCTATTACACTTCCTATCTGCCGGTAAAAGTCCCGTCGCAATCGGTCTAAGCTAGCTCTTAGCAGGTATTCTAGACATTAGCCGAAACAAACAGATAAAAATAGTAAAAAATGTTATTTTGGTATATTTACCTTATATACTAATATAAACATATCTAAAATCATCGATTGGCGGTCACAATTGCACTAAATTTAAATGGAGAGCACTAGCTTTCAAGTAAAAAAAGAATCATACACACGATTTGGGAAGCTTCTTTTTTGAAGTCGGTTGACAATGGCAGGCCATGATAGATTCCGCAAATCTAAAGATAACTTGAATTTGCCGCCAACATGCGTCCTATGAAATCAAGGGCCCGGTCTCTTAATAAAGCCTACATGATATGATGACTCATTTATTGAATCATCATCAATTACTAGGCTTATATCATTGATGTGGAATGTTCTCATAATAATTTACAATAAATATACGAGATGTAATAAAATTGACTAGATTTTAAACCTCCATTGTCATCCATATAGTTGAAAGTATTTCTAAACCGACAAAAGGTTTATTTGTAGCATTTAGTTGTGACATCGTTCCTTATAAACCATAAAGCTTAATAAAAAGGTTGTGTGACAAAACAATGGGTTGCAGTAAATACGCCAGCGGGTAGTTTGGCTTCAACAGATATTGCGTTGGCGTGCGATTCCATCTCGGGCGCGGTTCACGCGATTCCTCCCAGATCGCTTATCTGCTTCACTCGTAGTAATTATGAATCAATGGCGTGACCTAGGCCGACTGATGACTTTATATCGATAGGTTAAGTTATGGAAAAAATTATAGGGGAGCGATAACTCCCCGGTTGTTAAAACATCTGACTCACTGTGAATTTGAACCCTTCAGTTGCTAATGTGTATTTGTTTCGTATTAAGTTTATGATTACAGCCTTTATATAAGTCCCACTGGTGGGCGCAGGCCTTCTCTGTAAAGAGAGTTTAAGGACACAGTACGCCAGACTTCACATATCTTAGAAAAAAATTCTAAGACATGTAGGTTTCCTCAATGTTCCGTCGAGCGCGTGATCAATCACATAAAATTGCAACAACAATCTTATTGGTGCCGGTACCGGGGATCGAAACCGGGTTGCTAGCATACTATGCAACTTGAGGCAAACACCCGGACACTGAGCTACCATGGCTCTCATCTTACTTAAATTTATAAAAAAATTTCAAATAAATCTTGTAAATGTATGAATGACCGAATGGAAACTGGATGCTGAGATTAACAGGTTTCTCTTTGCCGGACTATAAAGAAAGAACTACCTCTCGTTATTATCCGTAACGCCAATAATTTGCGAGCTCATCGTCTTAGCACAGTAGAAACACTCGTACAGCTTAGACACCGCTAAATAATTTTATTTCTTTAAAAGTTTACATAACAAATATAGCAACAGCAAAAGTCGTTGAGTGACTGCTCCACTGTGAACGGTCGTTATATTTTAAAACCATTGTAATTTAACTAATATCGCTTGTTTTCGACTGCCTGTTATTTGTGTAGTTAAATACCAACAAGTTAACAAGGGAATGTCTGGATGCAAAATTTAAGTAGAATCGTAATAAAATGTCTCCGAGAGACGCGCATGCTCAAACGGTCTCAAATAGATCTCTATCCACGCTCACGAAATACTAAAGATTTGTATGGATCAAATTAATATTAAAAATCGTTATTTAGAATCACAAAAGTTGCTATTAACGCGTTTTTGTAGAAAACCAATGAGAAAACCGTATGACATAGAAGAAATCATCAGCAACTTGTAGCTTTTTATGTTAAATCCATCAATGATTTCATTTGATGTCGGCTTTTGTGCTCACTCGTAAATATTCTTGTTATTTAAGTGTATCCACATAATACGAACGTGTAATATTGCGTGGGTGTCGATACGCGAACGTTAGCACATCTGCGCACGACCCGCGCACTTCCCATTGCCCTCCGACTGATAGTATTGTCATGGGAACGGTGCACCATATCCGGTTAATTTTCTTATTGCTAAAGCCCGATCTTATGATAGTTTCCTACCTAACATTTATATAGAAATGTTAGTTTGGTTGTTTGCCAGCCTCAGTTGCGACGTTGAAACACGAGTATCTTTATACAGCTTTTGAAAGAAATGAACTGTATTTTTAACCTACTTCAAAAAAGTAGAAGGTTATTTGACTGATTTTCTATGTTTGTTTTACCTCCAGAACTTTTGACTGGATGAACCGATTTTGATGATTCTTTTTTTTCTACCAATTTCATTGTGAGAGAACCATATAAGTCTTAAATTTGAATAACGTTTGATTCATCAGGTCCTACATGATCTAATTCCCCAATCCCCGTTTCACCATCAGACTTCTAGACGCACTGCGGGATTTCATCCTTTTGTTGTGAACATCCCTCAAACCCGAAGGAAGCTCTTTGCTTCGTCTTTCATTCTTCGTACAGCAAAAGACTGGATTAGTTTGCCCGCGTCTGTCTTTCCTTCCGATTACAGTGTGGGTATTTTCAAGAGTATTATTTAGCCTATTCACTGTACTCTTGAAAAAGCTAGTGCGCATTACCATCCGGGACTGCATTTCCACTTTACATCGGATGAGATCGTAGTCGAGCGCTTGCTTAAAAAGTATTGAAACAAAAAGATTCAATTTGTAGTTATTATAGAGAGATATATAGAGGTTTTCGATTTGATTGTTAAGTTTTAAGCGCATAATTTTTGTCGAAATAGAAGTTCTATTGAAAAGATCGTTTACATGAATCATGTCATATCCACTGCTTACCGTCCTATGACAGTAGGGCAAGGGTCGGTTAAAAACAATTTGTAGTTCTTTAAAAACTTGAAAGCTGAAACTGAAATTTTGTAAATTGTAATTTGGTAATGACTGTTGCGACTGGAAAGGTTGTCGAACCCTGCACTAGCGTGATAATATATTACATATATTTTAATTTTATGATGAACAGTAATATAGGAGCGATTACACAATCACAACCTGACATTTCACGTAATAATTTGACCATCGCGAATCAACTGACGGATACAGAATAAAAAGGAAATGGCTTCATCCAGTACAGATAATGAAAGGCTATTGAACTGACAATAATCGTGAATTACATATCATTTCACGTCTATAATGACGTTTGGAATGAAAAAAAAAATAAAACAATCGAGCTCTGAGCGGCGCGATCGATTTAATATGAGCGTAATGACAGTGTGTCCAAAGAATCGGTCCGTGATGATTCGGTAAAGGCATTATAAGCTCATCAACACCTTGTTTGTTGTGGGAAAGACGGGAGGTGCCGGAAAGAGGTCGGTAACGGGTCACTACAATCAACACATCTGTTTAGAAACAAATTCGCGGATACCCCGTCACGGGAACTGAACGGATTAAACGACTTCAAACGGAAAGGAAATGTGAAACAAAAATAGTCGTATTTCATAAGTATAAATCATTCAAATTGGTCTGGTAACCATTTTTTTTAACAAGACACCGTTTTCTAAGGGTAAAGGAGGGGTTATGTGAGGCTCTTACTCACTTAGCCCCGCGGTGACCGTTTTCGGTGCATGGCGAGGGGCCCCGGGTTCCCCTGCAGCTCCTGTGCATTATGCTCTGAAGGACGTCCTGCGGGGGAGGTTACACCTCCAGCACTATGGTAGTGCAAGGCGACAAGGACCATACAATGTCGCCTTCTTCTCGGGACCACTGCAGCGGAAGACAAGAGCCACGTATCAAAATAATAAGGAATAATACCGTATTTGTGTAATTAGCTTTCCAATCACCGCTTTATAATTACCCAATTATTAATATGGATGTAGTATCTTATCCTTAAAAGATAGCCCTCGCGGGTTTTTCTGTAGACCCATATAAGATACACAATTCCACTATTCATTATTGTGTTTTAATCTCATAGGGTTTTAGGCAGCGTTTTCGTCGAAAATTAACAGACGGCTTAAATTTTTTCGAAATATAGTTATATTTTAGGTAGTGTATACGAAAACTTAATAAGTTATATATTAAAACCTTTCTCGAGAATCACTCCGTCCATGGGTGAGCACAGCTAAAAGTCAGTGTAGAAGTTTTTGAGTTTATCGCGAACAGACAGACAGCGGGAAGCGACGTTTTTTTTTACTATGTAAGGATATAATATGTAAGTATATATTTTTTGTATATATACAATGACGTGCTTGACTATGTAAGAAAAACATAAACATGATGATAAACCTCCTATCATCAACAATTATGAAAAAAAATTGTACTCAACAAGGTAGCTGTGGTTTATTAGTATGCAAATCTAGTAGCAAATTTATTGAAGTCGAAAAATACGACCATCTTATACGAAGATGAAATGGTAAAAAAAAAATTGTGTGTTACTATCGTCACAAACGTCTTAATTCTGTAATTCAATATCACGCCCAGCATACTTCTTAATATCAATAAAATTCCAAAAAAATCCTCATAATAATTGACAATGTTTTGTGTTGCAAAACTATGTTTCTTGGGAATATTAATCAGGGATCAAGTAATACGAGTGTTATCTTACAGCGGATGCAGCCGGCTAATACTAAGTTACTTAAGTGCATAAAAAATAACACGTATTCTGGAATACTTATAACATCTATTAAGGCAATACTTACATTTATCAAGACTTTTTATTACATACCCTATGTTTAGTGCCTTTAACTTGAATTTCAAAGACGTCGGTGTATGAATGTTATTCCCCATGCGAATCTTCTTTCGGTTAGATTATTTACTGGCTGCGACCGGCGGTGGTTACCCTCCATTGAAAACTATTTATTTATTTTGTCTTAAATTATGTGATTGCTTATTACATCAGCTATCTGCTATTGAAAACCTGGAAAAAATTAGTCCAGCCGTTCCAGAGATTTCCCGGAACAAACAGACACAAAAAAAGCATTATATTTTAAGAGTGAATGCTTTGTTAATATTCTGAATAAGTCTGAATAATTAATAACTACCGTAACGTATTCGTAGTAATCATGTCTTAATGTTTATTTCGCCGTATTATTGTACTTATTTTTGGAAAACATATAAATATAAATGACATGACATCACAAAAATCGTTAAAAAAGAGTATTTAAATTAATCACGATTGCCCACACTTTCAACTATGATATAAATGATGTAATTGTACTGCATCACATCAGAAAAACCAAAAGGACCACCGCCGGTGCACGATATGTCAGCGTTATCGGAATCGTCGGCGACATATCGCACGCCATCCGGCCGCGGACTTCGCTATTTATATCCCGCGGACCTACACGAGCTTTAGAGTGAACTGCAGAGTGCAAGCGCTGCTCCAACTACTACCCAATCAATTTTCAGTCGCGTGCGTTTGTGACGACAATTTAGAATGTGAATGTTTAAAGAGGGAAACAAATGTGACGTGCGTATGGCTAACAGAGTGGCCTCTTTTCAACCAAGTACAAAAAGGGAGGTTATCAATTTGTCTGTATGTTTTTTATCTTTGTTACCGCATAGCTTTCGATTGGGAGAATCTGCTTCTTGTATGGTGCCATTTATTTGGGTCAATTCTGATAATGGGATTCATGAGAAAACGAAATAAGTCTTAAATTTTCATTAACTATCTGCGCCCTAAATGGACGAATAACTCATTTTCACGTCAACCGATTTTCATTTTTTATTGGAAGGGATGTATTTCAAGAGTATTTCGATAAAAGTTTGGTTAGGTTCTGATTTATTCTATTTCGTAAAATTCTTCGATAATTCGGAAATATAAGGAGGGCGTTTGATTACACAATTACATGTAATGTACCTGTAATTGTGATTAACTCGCCACATCCCCGTAATGTCGTAAGTTATTCTTACTGCACTTAGTCTGATGGCTTGTGGACTGACTAATCAACACGAGTCCAGTGGGTCTTACAGGGCCTGATGATGTTTATAGGCTAGATAAGCAGATGATGGCAAGAATCACTCATGACAGTGATCACCGACCACAGTCATCTACGAGAATGATTGAAGAATACGTTACTGACATTTTTAACGCGGAATATACTTTCACTTGACGGCGGCATTGGGTTCGATATTCGTTCCTGCAAGAAGAAGCCGCTATGCAGCCATGAGTTCCGCCACCGGGTTTGAGAGGTGGTAGAGCTTAGTCGCTTAGTCTGAACCTTTCCTCTGGGAGCAACACAGGGCAAGAGTCCACCAGAGAGGACCTCTGCTCAGTCGGTAACTCTAATCGAGTAAGTTAGTAGCATTTTTCGGAAGACTTGCCCTACTGGCATTACAAAACGTTAACTTGCACTTTAAAAAGACAGGTCTAACAAGGAAGTACGTGCGAGTAAGTTTTTGCTCAATAAACCTCGTACATTAACTTAATAAGTTTGAAATAGGTTTCCTCCTAAATTACGCCTTATTCAATCAACCATCATTTAGATCAATTTAATAGGCAATAACTGTAATTTTTACAACGCAAATGATACACTTCAGTTAATTTGAAATATCTGTATTTGTAGCACGGAAACCAAAAATAATACATTTAAAACAATATCTGACGCTTCTCGAATAAATGAGGCGAAATAATAATAATCATTATAGTACTTATGTACGATTACGGATCATCTTACACTGGTCGGTTTTCCGAAGGTCGAACAATGTAGGTGCACCGAAGATCTGCTCCCACGATCCCGCGACCTCCGGGTCTACAGTTCACGTGGGCAAATGAAATCAGGCGGATCAATCATGCAACAATCACCATCATATGTGTAGTCTATTGGGCTGTGTCAAGTCGACTTTTACCCGTGACTTTGCTTACATAATATATTTTTGTAACGATGATACGCCAAGTGAACAAACGATTAGCCAACGTTCGAAATAACTTTTAATAAATGTGCCAATCTATTCTTCACACGTCCATCTTTTGTAGTAATTCGACAATGGATTTTTTCAAAAGCAAAAGAGAAATAATACATCGTCGGACATATGACATGTAACCAAAATCCACATACAAATAAATAAAATGGAGCGTTTGTTTGTAATGTTAAAATAACTGGTTTTTAACTACATGAATAACATTTCTTACAATTTTTATCTCTGTCTGTTTGCTCTTGCTAATCTCTGGTTAAACCGATTTTGACGGGACTTTCACGGGCAGAGACCAATTGTAATAAGGAGTAATACAAACTATTATTATTTTAAAAGAAATTAAATAAATACTATTTCATCGCGGGTAACACCGCGCGGCGCAGCTAGTTAATAAATAAAGGAAGACACAATAATATTCTCCATAGACATTTTTGTCGTTAAACGTGCGTGGTAGCTAGTGGAATAAAACAATTTTTTATAAATTCCACTATCTTTTCACCAAGATTATTGAGTCCTTTATGTCACAGAGATTAGTACTGAATCAAAATTTAACTTTTCAATGTTAAACTGACGATGCCAAAACGTTTTAAGTCCATGAGAAGCTAAATTATTGCAGACCATCAAGATACGAAAGGTATCGTACCCCCCTCACGTGCTTAGGCACCAAAGATATGACATCCCTCCTGGCAAGAGAAGTGTTGGTCGTAGAAGGAAATCGTGGCAGAACATCAGAGAGTGGATCGGAATTGCGAGTGCCGCACACCTATTTCGCCTCGCAACAGACAGAAAGAGATATGGTGAAGTGACTGCCAACCTTCGCTAAGCGGGGATGCACTTTAAGAAGAAGAAGATTGAATCATACTATATGGCATCTACCCCATATGTGGTTGTGAGCGTTGGCCATTTAACATCGGATGAGCTCGCTTGCTTGATTCTTCACCAATCGCCACACACGTCTCTTTTAAATGTTTCGAAGTCTATTGAAATGCTGTAAATATATTGTGTACTAAGACATACGTCTTGTGGAGCCTTCAATTAACATAGAAATAGCTTTTGTTGGGTTGTTGACGAGACGTGTATGGTACGTTGGTAAAAAAATCTCGCGTTCTTGATTCTTTGGCAAGCGGATATTGCAAAGCGAACAAAAACTTGGTGACTTGCAAGTAACTTGAATTAGGGTCACACGGGTCGCATACACCGGGCGACAAAGTTTGTACTTTGACCTTCAGTGTTATAATAATACGATTTAAAATAAGTGCTTCACATTATTTTATGTTTACTGTATAATGATTACTTATATTCACGTGAAAATGTCACAACGAATATTATTAACCATACAGATTTTATGCGACTTCAATTATAATTAAACAATATGGAATATCAGCTATTTATATGAAGCATAAATTATTAGCTTTGGGTACGGTATAGTAATATGGTCTTAGGTTTAAACATACCATTCGAGTAACTAAGTCTAGGTTACCCAAAGTTACTCCTAAATAGAGTTTCAGGATAAGTGATTACTCGTTTCCGCTGAAACTGTTATGTCCAATTTCTCTGCTAAGTTACCTAACAACGTAGGTTAGTCAGAAAAATACATACCCATTAAAATAAGGGTTCACATGTCTTAGATAGTTGTCGCCGATATGTAGGTTTTTCTTACCGAAGCATTCCTTCGCCGTCACCAAGGATCGAACTCGGGTTGCTAGCGTACTACGCAAACCTCTTTATTCCTTATAAAAAAACAACCACGTGTCAGCGCAGTGATTTTCTTGTTGCATGAATGACCTGACTCTGTTATTAGGGAAGTACGAATCAGAAAATCAAGAATATAATTGATCTCATCCCCTTGATGCTATATTTAAAGCTGAGAAAATTGAATCCATTAATGGCTAATATTTTCATATTTTCTACATGTAATTGGGTACTGAAGAAGCTAGATACATGTTTCCCGTTTCTCTACACATATTTCATTCATCATTCATCACCATTCGTTGATTAAAATAACAAAGAAAACAACTCGATCAGATTCGTTCCACCTGTACCAAGTCACAAACGAACGGACTCATACAGTGGATAATGATAACCAATCATAAATCCATTTCGATAGCATCAAAGCCAAGAAGTCACGGCCAGGCGATGCAACGAGTTTGAAAATTATAACACTGGTGCCGACAAGATGGTGGTGAGATAACTCCGTCGCCAGTGTACGTAGAGCGGTGTAGATCACGTCAGGAGCAAACGTCAATCAGTCTATGTACGGTGACCATGACGAGTGGAAAATAAATGTTGTGTTTCTTTGGTGCTTAGGTGATTCGAATTGGCCCGAGATCGATAGACACATACATTTCTCCTATCGTTTTCCAAAGGCGATGACCGTTTTAAGAAAAGAATTTCTGGTGCTGTCTAACTAAGTAAAGGTTTTCTTCTTGAATAGTAAATAAAATGTACATTTATACATATTTGTATCCGGATATTCAGGACGAAATCATGGTCACCACAATAAGTGCACTAATGTCGGGACATTAAGATTAAGGACACATCTAGTTGCTTTACCGGAGATCATGTTTTTTACCCCGGTATTATATTTTCAATGATTGCAACTGGAGTGCGAAATGTCCGCCGCCCGCTGAAATGGATGTGGCTTATCGAACAATTGTTAATAAATTATAATATGCGTATTAAAGTTACAAATTTCAGTACATACACATTCTTAATATTTCGTTCCACAGTTGGTTACGTTGAGAACGAAATATGTGGTAACAAGTATATTTACGAGTAAAAACAAAAACTGATTTCAAATCTAATCAAACGTCAAACGCTATTACGCGCAGACGCCATTTTTGTATTTCCGATTTTTTTTTATACTAATCATAGAATTATTACGAAATCAATCATGATCAGAACCGAACCAGACTTTCATCAAACTACTCTTAAAGTATGTTCCAATAAAAAATAAATAATCGAAATCCGTTGGTGTGATATTGAGTTATTTGTCTATTTGTGGCACACATAATTGATGTAAATTTAAGACTTGTACGATTTTCTCATGGATCCAATTATCAGAATTAGTTAAAATCGGTTGACCCGGTCGAAAGTTATGCGGTAACAAACAAAAAATATAGACAAATTGAGAACCTCCTCCTTTTGAAGTCGGTTGATAAAATGATGTTCACCTCTTGTCGGTTATTAAGAATATCTACTAAAATAAATATAAAACATTAAATTATATGCTAGGTATTCCTATGTTTCACTTAGTACTAGGGTACGCAGCCCGCTTCGCTAGATTCGGCTTCGGCTAATTTTTCCTTCATTTTTTTTAAACAATAAACTTACATCATTAAATATTTAATTTGACGCTCACAATATATTAAATTTTTCATTTCTCTCCGTCTTCATTCTCTTCTATTCTCTTCTCGATTAAGATTACCTACACCCATGTACATATCAGTAAATACAATATCATTCTTATCATTTATACAAAAACATATCGGGCTCAAGTTAATATCAGAAATAAAAGTACGACATATGGCTTGTTTGACAGTTCGAAAAGAGAAGTGCTCCGATCGTCATCAAACTTTACAGGATTACTCGCCAGGTCAATCTGAAGATTTCCTGAAAATTTCATTGAAATCGGTCCAGCCTTTTCGGAGCTTATATGGAACATACCCATATGTTAAAATTAAATACAATTTATATAAACAAGTAATAACTAAAACTATTTGTGACACACTAGTTTAGATGGACTTGGTTTGGAGGGACTGACTACTGTCGCTTATGGAAATTGGAATTATTGAATTTCTTGGGAAATTCGTCCTCGTAGGACAATGATCATACCTTGTAAAATCCTTATCGATAGCGACGGCCAGGTCCTATACACGGCCACCACTATACACAGCTTCCATATAAAAGTAAAATAAATATAAACAAAATACGTAACATTGTCATATCTATTATTTTCACTTCTTAGCTCGTTGTATCATTACGCGGCAAACAGCGCGCTCACAATCGGTCACCTTGACTTTTCCCGATTGGTATGGAATAATTTGACATAATACCGCATCTAGCCATCATTACATCGCATTATTGCTCCTTGGCGCGCAATACTTTACAATTACAGTTATACTTTATGTATTATATTTTGTTAATTTATTACAACTTGGCCTCATTCTTGTGTTAGCGCATCACTTACATAAATTACATTAGATCTATACTCGTATATACAATTCTTTGGCTTATTATATACACGTAAATAAATAAAGCTCTGCCTTTGAAAGTAATTAATAAGATCACCTACTAGGGTACGAGAACATTCTGACGATGCATGAATGAGACACCACAGAATACAACCTTAATTAGATCTTCTTTCCCGCTTAAAGCCAGGAGGTTTTCCTTGTAGTGGATATCATATTCCTTCGTTCTTCTTTAATAAGAAACAATAAACTGGTAATGTTGCCAAAATCGTCTGCCATATTAAAACGCCTAAATGTCCTGTGCCCCGAGAAAAATATACTTTTGCAAATAAACCTATACCATATTCTCCAGAAGGAATACAATGTAGGAAGCTATGCAAATAATAAATTTAAAAATATATTAAAAAGATGACTTTAGCGGTACAGTTATGACGACATTAAAAGTTAGTAATTACAAATGAATAGTTTGTATATTGTGCATCTACACTAACACGCACACGCAGACACACATAAAACATATTTTATTTTTATTTTTAATTATATTTTTCAACCGACTTTAAAAGTAGTAAACTTTCCACTGTGTCCCAGGTTGAAGAGTAGGTGTATCAGTTAACATCAGCTTCCTTCATGTTCGTTTCTTCCAATTTAAGGCATAAAGGTAGTTACGATTTAGGCTCACCTGTACCATGTACTTGACCGTCGTTTCTCTAATTAATGATAATGTAAGAAAAGACAAAACTTTCAAAATTAGCTAGACATTAAATAAAAAAGAGGTCGTAGACAGATTAAAAGAGGTGATAAAAAAAATTGCATTAACAGGTACTTTGTGCACGTTAATACAAAGTTCACGTTAACGCCAATCATATCTATGATTAATAAACAATTACATCGGGCAGTGCTACAGTGCAGAAGATAGCGATTTATGGTATATAAGACAAATGATCTCCATGTACGATTGCTTGACCTTTGTAAATTTAATTAAGTAATTTGTAAGTTCAATGTAATTAGTCATTAAAGTTCCACGTGATTTCCAAATACTCGCGAAAACGTTACCAAAATTTATAGAAACTAATAAGTATAATATTAAACAGTTGAAGTTGAATAAAGAAAATAAATAGATAATTTAAACGACACTATAGAGATACCAGTAGATACATAATGCTATGTAGCATTTTCTTCCACCTCCCAAAGCAGGAATTCCCAACCATTTTGTACTCTAGAGCACATTCTCAAATATCGGTCGAGTGGCACCATCTATTTTTAATCGCCCAACTCCTTTCACAACTTTTCCCATCATTTATTTTTTTTATATTCATAATTTAATAATAAATGGTAAACAAAAATGTTTCAAAATAATAAAATTATTATTCAAATTGCACACACTCAGATAAATGTATTTATAAAACGTAGTAATAATTCACATTTTTATTAATGTTTAAGAAAAAATCAGTCTGTGTCGAATCGTTCCGCGGGCGCCATGGTGCCCACAGGCACGAGGTTGAGAACATCTGTTCTAGAGGAACCTAGGGCACCTCTAGTGTTGTAGAGCAGGCTAGAGAAGTTCCGTTTAAAATAGTAGCGTTTTAAGTATCTTATTTCTGAGCGCTTTAATGTTCAGTGTCACATTGAGACTGCCCTGCTTTGATGACAGATAGGGTTCATATGTCAGTAAACTAGATTTAATCAATATGTTACAATTACAAACCCTAGTAAGAGTGTGATTACTAACAAAATATGAGTATGATATACTTGAAATATTTTTTTATATACAGCAATATGACATGAGGGATTTCAAGTACAGTATTTAATGAATTACATTATGGCTGGCTCACGTCATGGGCTATGTGTATTATAATCTCTGGCTTTTAGTATCATTAGTCGTGTTTCTTATAACCTCATAATTAAAATCATTGACTTTAAACACCACACGCTAAATGGTCCTCGTCCGTCCAATTAATTGACTTTGTAGCGTGATAATGATCAGTTATTAGACAACCAGTTCACGGGGTTGTTTTTACCGTAATTGGCTTATAAAGTGGAAGGATATGTTCTTGTTAAAATAGTGATAACATTAAAAGTTTCTGTATGATAGCAGACAGGCAAAGTTGTTGATATGCTGGATTCATAGTGGTTTTCTTTCAGTCATTATTATTATCCTGTATCTGTTCAACGGTGGAAATAGGCATTTCCCAATTACTACCACCATATACAATCCTGCGCTTTTCGCATCTAACCACTTCCGGCTATCCTTATAAATTTATCTGTCCCGAGGGGCCAGGATCAGGGCTCATGCGCAGCCTCCATTCCAAGACTTTCCTCCCCCATCTGCCGCCACTCATTCGGCAGATGTGACCGGCCCACTGCTACATCTATGTCGACTAACTTATTTTCCTAAACAATTATATTATTGCCATTATAATGAAATAGCAGGAATATTATGGCTTACCTTGCTTATCAAACTACCTTTTCGTGTTGAAATGAAATTCTTTTTACGGATTTTATGTTAAATTTTTAATATGGTGACGTTTTGAGCGTTATAGTGTTCTCATGATCGCGTAAGGAACTGAGCCACTATTACCACTATTACATTTATATCAGATAAAAATGTTGAAAATTTAAAAACACACGTTACGATAAACTGATAGTAAATTTTAATTCATAACCGGTTTCAGATTAACAATCCTGGATGTCGCTAACGTTACTGTGCGCGTTGATGTCTAATAAACCAATATACTCGTACAGTGACACGAAGGCACGAACACAACATTTATAGATTTTAGTGGAATGAGCACTTCAATTCTTTGCACTTACTTCATACCGTCGCTCTTACCTATAAACTTGTAACTAATACGTAACTACAGGAAATATAAGACTGAATGAAATGCAATAAATTTGGCAAAATAAAAATGTACATTTATATTTTTAAATGTGTAATGAATTTGTGTAACATTACATCCATTGTCTTTTTTTTATGACGACTACACAGATTGGCCAGAGAAGCTGGCCTTAACTGCTTCACCGGATTGAGAGGTCGCATAGCTCTTAGGCGCTTAGCCTGAACCTCATCTCTAGTAACCCGACACAAGGGTCCCCCCGGTGAGGGGTAACCTCGGCTTGGACGGTTACTATGTTACGCGTAAGCATTCCGATCCGAGGGCGCCCGAGAGAGCCGAACCACGACTCAGTCGGTTGCTATTTGACAGATAATCTAAGGGACATTCAAAAGCTAAACTAACTTTGAGTGCCACTTCGGGTACATCCATTGTGTTTGAAAAGTGGTACATAACGATTAGCCTATTTAAGATTTATGTTTAAACAAAATAAAAAAATCGAATAAGCACTGCTATTAAATTAGCAGGTACACAACGTACAGTGCGTTAATAAATTGATTAAGTTGTAATAATACATTACATCAATTATTACTCGTACACTTAAATTGATTACAATAATGTTCTCCCATGGATTCTGCTATCTAACTCCAATGCTTCTTGTTAAACCTCGTTCTTAGCACTTTATGAGACATGTTTTATCAGACAGTTCAATTTGTACTCCTAAACATAAATAATGTGACTAAAAGTCCAAATAAACAAAAATATCGACGTTCTCATAGAACTTTACACCATAACTGTCGTTCAGCTTACGATCTTAAACGTATTAGTCGCACTTTATATTCCGAAGCTGTCGGAGCGCCAACAAAAATTGGGATTTAACGTAATAATGAGCTGCGTATGCCGATAACTGCCTGTAGTGTTTCGACAGGCGGCGATGCGACGTCAGATTTGTGGGCGGCTGACCCTGAAGGGTCAAATGATGCTCACATAAAAACCAGTGAATGTTCCACTTTAGATAAGGCAAGTCACTAGGGTGTTAGATATGTCGCCCGCCTACGCGTTTACGGTGAACTTTCATACCGTACTTTCATATCATATTTTTATAGGAAAATGGGCAAACGAGCTAACAGCTTACATAATTTTAGCTGATCACCGTCGCCCATGAACATCCACAACATTTAAGGAGCTGCAGGTGCGTTGCCGGCATTTGAGAGAGGAGTAGGCTAGTTTCTTGAAGGACCCCAAATCGTACAGGTTCGGAAATACCGCTGGCAAAAGTTGGTTTAAGAGGTTGTGAAAGAAAGTTACGCGAAAAGCGTACAGTCGTGGAACGCCAACCATCAAGTTGGTGTCGATGAAATCATATTGACCTCCAGTGTGATCTTTTTTAAATACTCGATTATAAACCAACTCCTACTTCATTATGTGTCGGGATGGAATGTCATTATAATTACGAAGCTTTAAATATTCAGTCGTAGATCAAAATCCTATATTATTATATGTCAGGTTGTATAGTAAAATCGTACCTCATTGTATGTAAGAGAGTGCTTATCACCGGAAGCAGTAAACAGACTAGATTCGGTCGACTTTACAGGGATGGCTAAGGCTGAAAGTTGATGATGTTCGGAAACTTTCCATTACAGTATTTCGCTAAGGTGGCTTAGGCAATTATTCCTGACATGTAGCAATAGTATATATTACTGTATTAACATTGAACTAAGTTGCACATTACAAACAAATGTGCATTTAAATTAAACACATTTTTAAGTCCATTTAAATCACACGCATTGTAAGCATTTATTACAGTCAACACATCAGGAACATAAAGCATTATTCTGTCATCGTATAACTTTTATACTCTCATTCGTTCGGAGCGAGCCGATATTTCTACTTTACGCGGCCCCTATCCATCCGGTCGTGATGATAAAACGGTAACACGGACCACCCATTTGCTGGACCGCGCTCTAGGCATATAAGTTATGCTTCGCTGATAAGCTAGACTAATATGGACAAGTCGTTGATTTGACGACCACATTTAATACGGACTTGTGTACATTACTTGTTTTGATGGTAATATTTATTTACTCGTTTATCTTGTGACTTTCGAATGCTTTAAATATTTTCTAATTATTAAGTTATGTTAGCTATGAAATAATATAAAATATTTTACTTACTTAACTTTATATAGATAATACGAGAACACTGTCTTTGTTTAGTCTAAAAAAAAGGATTTAAAGAATGTGCTGGGTGAACTAAGCAGATGTTTTTAATAAAGAATATCCCTATGTGCTTTCATTGTTCATTTGAAATATTTACAGAAACTTCATATTTGTTCAGTTTGTGGGCTACAATTATTTGTATGCATGTATGTGTGTTTTGTTAATATATAAGTTTTTACCTACCTGTGTGTTCATTCACGAATTCTCACTATGTCATAGAATACAGTGTTCTAGAATAGATATAGCAATTTGTTCAGTAAATACGATTCGAAAAATGTATATAAATATAAAAATGTAGCCGGCTGTCAAATACGTAATCATTTTAGAGGAAATAAACGTGTCTCGTCTCCACAACTCTCTCTTTCCCTACCATCGTTAACGCACGTATATAATCCTCTGCTCCTAATTTCTTTTGGTACTACTAAAATTTTTCTGCTGAAGTTTTGAAACTTACTAATATTTCGTAATTCTTGTATAAACTTCGTTGTTTGTTTGTAATTTTTGGTTTTGTTTCTTTTGAATTTTTTTAAAATTACCTTAGCTTTGCATATTATTATACTTTATCACTTTTCTTACCTATATCGAATATTTATTTGGTAAAATATATTTTTTTTATTAAAAAAAGTCTTGTCCATATTTTTCTTACGTACACTCCCGTGTATATCGTTGTAATTGGATTAAACGATTTTTTCTGTCATTGTTTTCCGCAGCCGCCCATTGTTCTTACGGTTTTTGTTTGTTTGTATGTCTGCCTGTGTGCTAATAAGCTGTAATGTGATCCAATATTTCATCCCGATAGTGACACGAACTCTATAGGGGATTAAATGTATTATGACAATGGGAATAAGATTAAGGTAAGCGCTTTGTGTTGTGAAGCGGTGAAAGTATAGCACGGAGCGACCTTGATTTTATTTATCTTGACGTTTATGAAGACGTAGCTGATTATCTATAGTTAATTTTAATTCAATAGACATTTTTTTCCTCCTTTATTTTAGAGAAATATATTGTATAGTAGAGTATAGTATACAGGGTATAGACCGCTTCCGACAAACGAAGACAGACGGTAGTACTAATGATGTGACGAATTGCTAGTGATAATGATTTGATGATGGGACGAAAAAAAAAAAAAAACCTATTTTAAAAAAACAACAATGAAACACAAAGTCAAAAACAGCTACATACTGTATTTCACTACATTCATACTATCGTCTGTCTGTGTTTTCGGAAGCGGTCTCCTAATGGGTATTGTGGGTATTGTATGAATTCGCTCGTATTTAGTACATAACCGCACTAAAGCCAATAATATATATATATATATATATATATATAAGTAGATAGGTCGACTTTTATTTTTGTAATTTATGTCTGTTGTTTGTGAAAATAAATGTTGAATGATCGCTGCTTTTATCCTGATAAATTTTACATCTTCACAGTATTGAGTGACTAGTGACTACTACCGTCCCAAAATCGGTCATCTCAAACATCTATTATGAATAATATAGGGCAAGGGTCTCCGAGAGGTGGCATCGGCTGGGATCGCTGACCGAGATGACAACTGGAATCTATTTAAAAAATAGCAGCACTTTATAGCTTGTCATATATCAGGTAGACCTACTCGATTCGTCACTTTCTAAGAAAAATTATCAAATGTACGAGAAGCGACCACGATGATTTCGAGGATAGATAAGTATGGTATGGTCAAGCACTTGTCTCGGAAGAAAAAAAATGTGGTGCCACGGGAGACCAGGTAGGAACGAAGTTCCTTCGTATTATATAAAAGCAACGTGCAAACAAATATTGCTTAATAAAATTTAATTAACAATAAAAAAAATGCTTTTTTGTATATTGCTAATTCGTTTTTATTTAAGTACATTAGTATTTACGAAATTTAGTATTTCAAAAAATAAGAACGTAAACAAATTACGTAAATAATTCGTTAAAGCGCCATCTATGATCAGAGAGTTGAACTACGTGCTTAATAATAACTAGTTTGTGCTATAGACGTGTACACATTGATTAGGTGTCACCTACCTAATCAATGTGTACACGTCTATAGCACTAACGTTATATATTTTTCTTACGGTTTTAGTATCACATTTTTTCAGTTTCGCTGCCAAGCAAAACCGCATCTCCTCCAAGCCTGCTGTAAGAAACTTCGTTTCAATTTAAAAAACCTATTTCATAACACTCGCAAGTTCCAAGAATACATTGTGCGAATTCGGTCGCGACGCATAAATTTGACTATCAGGCGCAGATCGCGGCCGATAGCTCCTTGATTGTAGGTATTAAGAGTTTTGGTAAGCGGAGGCTTCAATCGCATTACGGGCCCATCTGTAATTTGTCGGCCGCGTCGTGAGCTCGCCTCGGAACCAAACGGGATCCCGTGGCCCAGTTGTAATAACCCTCAATCAACGATTTTTATTGTATGCCCATGAATGTACGTAATAGGCGAATTGCTTGTAATTAATCGATTTAATCGATACGTGGAATCGATAATTTTCTTGTGCGACCGAGAGACATTATTATACAATCGTATTGTGTACAGTTACCGTAGTTGTGGCATTTGTGGAACATGCAAGTAAAACATATAGTTTTGTGTCCTTAATTGTGTGTAAATTAAATCCGTATTCACGAGTAAATTTGACATTGTAAAAATGTACCCTGACTTGAATTTTATTTTAAATTTCATTTACTGTTGTAATAATTTATAATTCATTTACAAATGTATACCACAGGAGAAAACTCGCAACTGATGTATAAAAACAGTGATAGAATACTGAGATGCGGGTTCACAATAAACTTTCATCCGATTCTGAAATATAATAAAATAACTCTCTCACCACCTTTCACATAAAGGACCTTAGCTTAGTAGAAAGCGGACACCGATTGCTGTCTCTGTCTACACTACTAGGTTTAAAAAATACGCGAAAACATACCCATTGCCTCTAATTCAATTATGTGTCATATTTGTACCAAACGATTGAATTCTCTTTCGTGCATTCAACTTTTATAGTTGAGTAAGCGGAGTTCAACCTAGAATCGCATAAATTATCCGCGCGGACCGTTGATATCCATCATTCGATCAAAGCGAACTTATAAATCACCGGCAGTGACGACAATTAATCAATCGATTCACTCGATTGATACCATTCGATTCATCTCTCGATTAGACTGATTCGATTCGGTGCGAAACAATCGCCTCGAAGCCCACTTATGAATAATTCCCTATCAATTATATCTGTGTGATTTACTGCGTATGTAAAACGCTGGAAGGCGCGGAAATGGGTTCAGCCGTAATGATTTACCGGGGCTCAATCAGGTCGTTCGTTATAAAATCGATGTGGATACCATTCATTTGTTCAGGATTAATAGGCGACGTTTTGATTCAATTTATTGATGTATAGAGCAAAGGTTTGAAATAATTTACCATTTCAGTGTTTCTCTACCACTGTTTTTATTGAACAAGCTATACAGATTAGCTTAGCTAAGCTAGAAACTGACTTCTACCGTTTCACTTGATTAGATTGAAACTCTATTGTCGAACCACGCCTCAGTTGCTTTAACATGGACATTACGATTGTATCGTGGATTTCTTCAAAAGAAAAGTAAATAGGAATTTATTACCTTTTATAATGACTCTAACTTAAGCATTCTACAGGGATGTATATGACAGAAACTTTTGGGTTTTATCATTTATAAAGAGTTGTTTTTTATTTTTTATATTCATAAGGTTATGAGATCAAAGTGCCAGTTACTTATTAGTTAAAGATTACATTACCTCCTTCTTGGAGCGTATCACCACCGGTGCCAGATTTGTAGATCGATCTTCTTATATATAATATTTAATTTTTGGATATAGAAAAGGCGCAAGGTACGAGCATAGGTTCGTCGGGCAGATTCAAAATCAATTCCTAATTTGTGGCCCTTAAATAAAAAATTAGTTAACGGTTAGTACATTCATTTATTTTAAGCGGTTAAGTACGACTTTGCCTCGGGAAATTTCACGTATTATCTGGACAAGCAATAGTTTCTACAGTCAATGTCCTTTGATTTTTAATTTCCTATCAAGCGGTACTGTAATGTTACGCCCGTCCTCAAAACGGAATAGATTTCTTTGAATATATCGTAAATCAATTACTGAAAAGCGCCTTGCTCTTGAGGCAGTCGACTTTAAATGCGTCAAAAGCCTTTTTTGTAAACGTTCTGCGTAAAATAAACTCGTAGTTTCAAACCTATCAGTCGACTATTGACGTGAACCATCTCCTAGCACACGCTTATTTGTACTAGTTAGTAGGAATGTATGTAATTTCATAATAATATTTGTTAGAAATATAATAATAATAATATTTATTAAAAAAATCCATCACGGTTCCCCTACATCTATCTAAAGATATTGTTCTGTTACAAATACAATGTGGGTCACATCCTTAATACGTTGATAATCTTGTTGACATATGAAACATCAAGTATTCGTTAACTGCGGTAACAAGGTTGACGAATGCAATGTTACCACACTGACACTTTAATAAAAATCAGTAATGGCGTTGGGTTCGCATTGTCTACTAGGTGTCGCCCACGCCGGCTCCAAATAAATTATTAATAGCGAATTTGTAATGGCACATAGATTAATGAGGTTACAGAGACGACATTAATACTGGGAATAAATATCTTTTGTTAACTTCACGTGACCAGTGAAGTGGTTTTTAACGACACACTACTTCTCCATAAATGGGTGGGACACACCCTTTAGATGTTAGGATTATCTTGGGTTACTTCGGCTTCTTCTTCTCCCATCGCGAATGCTTCCTGAATTGGCACTTAAACCTAGTAACCTGTATGTGTGTTAAAATCCCCTCGGATCGGAATACAATCGTGAATAGAGTAACCGCACATGCCAAAGTCCTCCCTCGGGGATCCTTGCGCCCAGTTTCTCCCTAAAGAGGTTTAGACTAGGCCGCCTGGCTGATCAGCGTTGTTCAGTGAGAAAAAAATCTGACAAGCTATTGCTCTAAATTAGTACAGAGCAGGCCTGTGGAGAAAAATGTTTTGAACTACTCCCTCGGTAATCTTTGTAGTGTCTAGCCTCTAACCGTTTCGGTTAGCTGTACGGTATTGTTAGTCACCGCATGACAATGGCCCCATGTCTCTGTATCACGCAGTACGTATATCTAACGCTATCGGCGCAAGCCGGCGATTTGCATAATTTGACACGAGTAATGCTCCAGTACTTGAATAATATAAGCCCGAATGGTAGCAACGTTTGAAATCGTATTAGAAACACGACGTACAAGCTACTGAAATTAGATTTGGGTCAACGATAATACGACAGGAAGTAGTATTGCGTTATGTGTGCTTTTATGTTTGTGTGATTGTTGTTCTACACATGCTTTTTAAGCATATGGAAAGTATTTAAAGTATTATCCGAGAGATATCTACGTGTTATGTTAATCCTGCAGCCAACGTACGAAATGGAAAAATATAAATTCTGCTATACGTTAATTACTCGACTGGCAATGAAACGGTGGAAGGTTTAAATCCCAACCCGTTTACACCAGTTATCCATTTGGTTTCTTAAGTAAACAAGTATATTTACGAGCTTAAACAAAAATCGACTTCAAATCGAATCAAACTCTAAACGCTATTACGCGCGGTAGTTGTCTATTTTCGAATAATCGTAGAACTATAACTAAATAGAATTAATCAGAATGTATCCAAACTCTCATCTCACTACTCTCACTACTCACTATCCTTACTAATAAAAAATGAGTCGTCGAAATCGGTTGGCGTGATATTGAGTTATTTGTCCATTTGTGGCGCACATACTTGATGCAAATTTTAATATTGTTTACCTACCAATGTATTCAATTTATATAATTAGCAATCAGATAACGTGACTTTAGGGAGGCAGATGCTTGATTCCTTTCTGGCTTTAAAATATTCGCAAATCTCGATTGTTGAGCATGGATTTGTTATGCATGTTTCATATCATTGAAATTTTATCTTTATTTCTTTGTCATATCTAAGAATGACTGCATTATATCGGGTTGGTATCTAGCCTGATTTTGTCCACGCGGTTATAAAAACATCATTGTAAGCTAAAGAGTTGGTCGGTGAACTATATACCAAGATTTCAGTGCAGGCTATCCTCGAAATCCCTCAGGGCTTTTACATCGATGGCAATCACAAGTATCGGAAGACATTACCTATTGATTTTCCACTTAGAAAAAAGCTTAACGAGATTAAGTAAAACCGCAAGTACAAAGTAATCTGACCTTTCAATTAATCAAGTTATAAGCATAGGAGCGCGATGACAATGGCGCTTTTCACCTTAATCCCGAGATGTTATCTCCGGTTCCCAGTAAGTAACCCATAATAAATAAAGATTTTTTTTCAACCAATAACGAATCTATACATTCTACCATTATTTATGGGGCTGGTCGTCAACAAATCATTGCTTTGTGTATTACTTTCATACTATATTGTATTTAAAGTCGACGAAGTGGTAAGATTTATGCCACTGAGATGACGCTCATAAATATTTATGTTTAATACTAGAAGTGCTTCCATTTCGAATACCGTACAAAAATAATTGAATAAAAGTAATTTTAGCGACGTACTTTAATCTGGTGTAACCTACGTCAGACGCAAGGGTAATAAAAATTACTTTAAATTTGCTAAAGAAAGGTTCACAAAATTTGAAAAACTTAATTAAATATTATTTATAATAATAAAAATTTAATTAATACCAATAAATAACACACACGGATAGCTAACTCAATTATATTGGAGCACTTGAAAAGTATAGGTCATTTTTTGTCGGTTAAAAATAACCACGATCACGTTTGGCCACTTCCAGTCCAAATGTATCGTTGCGTTTAAACCGAATAAATGTCATAATATTTTCTCCCCTAGTCGTTTACGGGTTAAGTGGAGTAGGGAGCATTTTGTAGAGCATTTGTTTGATAATTTTATTTATGAAGCGTGAGCAAATCAAAGGTACGACTTCAATGGTCCTTTAACCACTTTCTTTTATATAACAGCTTTTATTAAAATGACCTTTATTACAATCGATAAAATTCTATTTTCAGTTTACTAGCCGCATATGTAAAGTTGTTAATGTACTTCTTTCGTAGTCTATAAATAAGGTATGATACAGAATTGTAACAATTGTGCACCTTTAGAACCGTTATTGTCGAGTGGGGCGCGACAAATCTTTTCGACCGTTTGTTCCGCCTCTTAAATTACGAATTAATTGATCAGTTCTACCTTTACATCATACTGAAAATAGTACTAAATAATTTACCGTTATAACAGTTTGGCTGTTATGTGACTAGAACTAGTCAAAGTGTAAATACATACATAAATACTTAGCCAACAAGAAACTACATTTGTCTCATTATTACTGACTTCGCAAATGTAACACGACCACTCTGTGACGCCGACGAAGGAGAAAAAATACCTTAAGAATCACCAAATCATTATGACACAACAACCTTAGAATAAAAAAAATAACATTATTTAAATATGCTTAACAGTATTGAAATTGTGCACTTAACACCATATATCCAAGCCCATATTTTAACCTGCTAGGCCCTTACACCATCCAAGCCGAGGTTACTCCTCACCGGGAGGACCCATGTGACGAGTAACTAGCGGTTCAGGCTAAGCGACCTTAGAGCTATGCCACCTCTTAATGCGGTGAAGCAGTCAAGGTCAGCTTCTCTGGCACATCTGTGTAGTTCGACAAAAAAAAATTACATACCTACAAGCCTCACTTCCCTCGTTAGTGGAGGTGCTTTTCAACCGGAGGGATAGAGTGCTACTCTACTCTAGTTGCAGGTAACGTCTTAAATAGGTAGGTTGTTGTGTGGTTGTCTCACACCCATAACAAAGTTTGCAAGTCACGAACCACCTCCGCTGAGACTGCGTGTATTTGTTAGGAATAACAGAAAAACACATACTTCTAAAAAACGAAAGCACTGTGTCAGGGAAGTGCAGATGTCTGTATTGTAATGTATATCCACCTTTCCTAGAACACGTACGCAACTGATTATATTCCATACGTGTTGTTTATTTAAGAAAAGTACAACAAATACTATAAAACTCGTTACCAATTCAATAGAGTTTTGTTAATTTTTTAACAAAATGCTACTATTTTTTTATAATGCTACGCTTACTAAGCTAGTAAATGACCACGATCCCACCAGATGTTAAGTAGACATGCAGTCCTGGATGGTAAGCCGTAAGCTTAGTAAACGTCTATTTCCTGTACTTTTGAAAACAGCTACATTATAACCGGAGGAAAGACAGACGCGTGTAAACTATTCCAGTAATTTAAAGAAAGACTAAGTCTGTGGTCAAGACCTAGCAGATTGGTTGGTTTCCATTATTTATGTCTATAGCCAATATTGACATATAAATATACATTTATTAACATAAGAATTCACTTTGCAATATGCGAATTAACTAATTCACCGATATATATTTGGCTGAGAAATAGTCCTAACGAAAAGCCATAGTTATGGTAATACATTTCAAGGCAAATAAATTACGGCTGGGCCAAGGTTATGCCGTGAATATGTATTGCTAATTTGAATATTGCACAACTGTCAAGACCTATTGGATATCTAGATATTATTTGTGTCACAAATTAGATTTAGTAGCTATCTAGTAGTAACTAGCTGCTTGTTGAGAAACGAAGATATTTTTGACTTAGAAAGTTAGTCCTGACGTGGATTCGGTGCCGAAGAGGAGATAAATTCGGTTTATTGTACAATGTGTGAATTGTATGTTATTTGAGGGTAGATAGGGAACGACATGTCGCTTGGTATTTTTAGCTTAATCTAAATTCACATAACTAAGATAAGTTACTTGGTGATTCGTACCTAAAAGAGCTGGTATTGAATTTATTACTAGTCAAGTTTCAATAAGTAAGGATTCTGATACAATAATATTTACCATCTGACCTTACAATATAGCCTATGTATTATCACTTATCTAAAATATAAAATTCTCGTTTCACATTATTTGTCAAAAAAATCCTCTGAAACGGCTTGACCGACCCTCGGTCGACCCTAAATTTTGGATATTTTTTTATTTACATTTTTTATGATTTAGCACTAAAGAACACATTTAACCATACATTTTCACCCTTCTACCACCAACCCCCATTTTTACATACATTTAATAGCGATATAAATACATAAGCTAAATATTGATATTATTATCTTTTTTGTTGTCATAACAAATGACATATATCATAATATAACATAGGGATATAAATATATTAATTTATAAAGAACTATGAATAAAAACATGGATGTTTGATGTATTTATATTTTTATAGGCGGTTGGTTATCTTTAACAACCCTCCATTCCTCTTTCAAGAATAGACCACATACAATAATTATATTTTATATTTTGACTACCAAATATATTGACTACAGATAAGAAAGACGGAGACGGCAAAACAATGTTTGCTCAATCAGCTGGTATTGTGATTTTTAAATAAAATCATTTGATTCAACGTCAGGGATGCCGCAGCTGTTGTTGCTGTTGTTGATGGCTGGGTGACATCATTCTAGATCTGTCACAAAAACTGAACATGCGTTACGTTCCAAGTCTCCGATGAAATGGAATGGTTTAATTAAAAATGTGTTTACAAAAAAAATACCCAAAACATACAATTAAACGACACGAGTGGGTAGTCAAAAGTCAGTCCGGACGTTTTGTACGGCAATGGGACGTTACATCCACATAAATAATTCTGCACATACCCGATGGTTGTTTACGAGTTATTGGAACTTATTTTAATAAATTTAAAATTATACATTAATGTGCTTCAATTAACTATGCACAGGGAAAATGAGCCTAACACTTTCGTCGCATACTTTTTGAAGTAAAACTGCTTTACGCACTTATTTGGCCCACCAAAACAAACAAAATAACTCTTTCAAAACAAATATTTTTCTTGACGATGATGAAGGGAAAACATTCAAATTTACTAAAAAGTAAAAAAATATCTAGCAGAGCGTGGTTTCGATCCACGGACCTTCGGGGTAACAACCCAATGCGCTTCCACTGCGCCACTCTGCTGTCACTTCATATAATGCAAATTAGCAGTGGCTTTAGAGGTTTCAAGTAGACTTCCAAAGGCATGTTTCTGTCTCCTGCGCAGTTTAGCTTGGCATTGCAAATCTCAAATCCGGTTGTGTTTAGAATATCGTTGCGACATTTTGCCAGGCGCCACTTAAATGTTCTGGCAGCTTTGGACTCCATCAAAGACGGTGCTTAATATTTGACACATTGCTAAGTCAAATGGTCTTATTCCCCTTTCGATTTCATCATCAGATATCAAGACTCAACTTCCATCTTTTTGCAGTGGACAACCCACAGACCAGGCTGAGAGCTTTACTCGTCTTTCCTTTAATCAATAATGTGTCATTCGCTAGAATGTGAGTCTTTCAAGAGGAGATTTAATAAACCTTTAGTGGAGATTATGTTAGATCTTTTCTTGTTCTTTTTCTTATTAAGATTGGGTGAAATTATAGTAGAACACTTTCTTAAAAAAAAATGATAAGCGCGATAGCCTAATAGTTTAGAGTACAGTTTGCGAGTCGTAAGGTCGTATGTTCGAATCCATCATTAGACTATTGACGTGAGCCATCTCCAAGCACAAGCTTAGTTTGAATGGTTAAAAAAATTATTCTTAACATTTTTCTTAAAAATAAATGTAATAAGTGAAAAGAGTGAAAAAACCCGACTTAAAATCGAATCAAATGTTAAAGATTATTACGTGCGAACGCCCTCATTGTATTTCCGAATTACCGTAGGAATATTACGAAGTAGAAATAATCAGAACTTATAAATTATCAACTTATCACACTATCCTTGAAATAAATTAATAGTTTAACATTATCTTTACTATGCCGTTATTCGAGGTATTTTAGGGTTTTGGCTTCCGAAATTTTTCCCCATATAAAAGCTGAATAAGTCAGTCAGTCACCATAATAACGTGACCTCGTCATGTCATCTGCTAACAACCAATTATCTAAAACCGCTTTGTCAATCATCATCAGTTATAAACCACGCTTTATACCAGCCCAGGAAAACGATAAAAGATCCCTTAAGCTTTTATCGTAAGGACCGAGGGACGTAAATGATTGGAACTGAGTGGTTTTTGTAAAACCAATATAAGTTTATAATGATATTGATTAATGGTACATAAATGTCGGGCGTTGAAGATTATCTCTAGGCGTAACGCGTTGTACAAAAACCTATGTGAAGCGATGCTCAGCTAACGAAGCCGCATTGTTGTTCCGCATATAGAAGTCGAGTAAAGTTCGTCTATGTATTTGTGAGGTTACAATTTATAAGCAACAGCGAATAGCGATAAATATAGATATTTGACTCCATTATTTATAATGAGAAATATTATGTATTTTTACGTACTAGCTGCGCACCGGGATGGTACCCGCGAGTAAAACAATTTATTTAAATTATTCTAAAATAAAAGTAGTGACCTACATTGATAAGTTGGATACACTTTTTTATGACGAACTACACAGATAGGCCAGAGAAGCAGGCCCTGATTGCTTTACCGGATTGAGAGGTGGCATAGCTCTTTGGTCTCTTAGCCTGAACCTCTATCGCTAGTAACTCAACACAAGGGTCCTCCCGGTTAGGGGTTACCTCTGCTTGGACGGTTACTATGTTAGGCGTAAGCATTCCGATCTGAGGGCGCCTGAGAGGACCGGACCACGACTCGGCCGGTTGATATTTTACAAATAAGCAATGGATTCGCGTTGTTTCCTTTTTGTACATTTAAAAAATATTAAACTCGTATGTCGAGGTACCATTGTACTTGTAAATATACTTGTTTCCCGCGACAACTTATAACACGGACCGTACGCAAACAAATCCGAGCAAAATCGAACTGCCGTCCAACAATGGCCCGTCCTCAATACAGAATTGACAATAGCGAGAGTAAGAAACGGGGAATTTATCACCTACTGTTTCTCGAAGCGGGCGCATACACTGTGACTAAATTGTTGAGAGAGGACGCCCCGGCACTGCAGCCCCGTGTTGCCAAAGAGTTATGCTCGCTTAAACACAGCCTTGCACATTTGCCTTTCCAATTAATATTTAATTGAAAACTCAAAAGCTCGATCCTAAAGTATCGTGTTTTATTTTTACTGTCAGCAGATGCCAACTCAATTTTGTGTTTGGTTTTTCGAATTTTGTACACTTTTGTGTTTTTATTTTAATTTGAAGTTCATCATTTATTTACATAAAATTTTATTTATTCTGCACCTCACAAATATTGAAGCTATCAATATTTGTGAGGTAATACTTCTTTATACACGATTGACTAGGGGTCTAAATTGGTAAATAAGTTACGAAATGTGTGATCGGGTGAGGCGAACGGAAGTTGAGAGGGAGATACAAGGTAGTGAAGATAGAAAGAAAGTTATGTTTCATATATTTCTGTAGAGGCAAGAGAGAGAGGTGCAAGCACACATTTTATTTGTGTATAATATACATATATAAACATGTTTATACACACAAATATAGATGGAGCCTAAATGCCAATAGTTTTTTTTAGTGACCGGAAGGTTTGTTGCAATTTTATGTGCTGGTTTACTACGTGCTTGGTGGTGAAGGGAAACATCGTGAGGAATCTTGTGTTAGAAAACGTTCGAAGACATGTGAAGTCTGCCAATTTGCACTAGGACCGCAGACTATGCCCATATTCACACTTTAAAGAGGCCTGTGTCCCACAGTGAAACAAGTATAGGCTGTAACTTTTATTATCTTTACCGTTTTGCTGGAGGAGTTGCCTAACTACATCAGGGGAATAAAGACTTATAAGTTCCCATACGTGACAGTTCTTTTGTTTTTATTTATTTAATATAGTTTTCCAATTGTAAGTACAATTATGACATGCTCATTTACAACACAGCATTCACAAATACATACAACGAAAACAACAATACTTAATTAATTTCTAATAAGAAAAATCAACTAACAAAAGAAATAAATAGTTATGATTTTTTTAAAGTAAAAAAAGTAGAAAAAATAAAACGTTAAATTTTAAGCCTTAGGTTAATTACATATTTAAATGATTTGGGTGGAGCAAATATTTTTTTAATTTTTCTTAACTAATTAGGTGCAAAACCTCAAATAACTATCATCTTTATGAATATAATGCATTAAATTTATAATAGATAATGTCCTTTTTTAACGTATTTAGTGGAGTATACAGAAAGTTACTACAGCCCGCTTTGTACCTATCTTTCCAAGTTTTTAGTCTAGTCTAGCCTAGTCTTTAATTGTTTTTGCCTTTTCCTAATTTAAAGGGAAAGAAGCAAGAAGAAGAACTTATCATGCAGAAGTATGGACCCTTTCATCTCTTGCTATTTAATTAGTAAATTCCCTTTGACTATAAATACTTTGTGATAAACACTCATTCGAATATTATCTTCATGTGGAACTATAATAAAAAAATCAAACATCAAGGTGAGAGATAACATCGGCAGCTGGGAGCAGACAGCGCCGGCCCGTTTGGTCCAACACATTTGGATTGCGGGTCGTTAGTACCCACACGTTTTGTTATAAACAGATGCTTAGCAACAATGGACTGGATATTCGGTAGGCGGTGACGGGTAAACTTTGTGTCGTTTAGGAGACACAGGCGAGACTGAGGAAAGAAAAGTATAGATCTAATTTTTTTTTAATTTTTTTTTATATTTAATTCTATAGCTTAGATGATTTTAGGTTCATAAATATATATATATATATAAACAAAGAAAGTACAATAATATTCCCTCTTACGTGTATACCCCACACAAAATCGGCTTGAGACATAAGTCTTCATTAATCTGCTTTTGGAGAAAAAAGTTGGAAAACCTTTCACAAATATCTTATTTCTCAACTGAAATGAAGGTTATTCTTTCTGGGAAAATGCTTAACCACGATCGTCAAGGATGTTTAGTGTTACCGACAATGCAATCGGATGGTAAGGCCCATTAGCCTATTAACTCTTGAAAACATCCTCATTGTAATCGGAGTGTTTGCTGTATAAATAATAAAAGAATTCGTAATCTAATTGGTCCCCTTGATCACCCAAAACATAGTTTGTAAATACTTAGCACTTGGTGAGTCATTAATGTGGCAAAATCAAAACGATATTTGCCATTACATTTGAACGCTTACATTCACATTTTTTACACCTTTTACGAATTCAAAGTAACGTAAAGTACGTATTTAATTCATAAAGTTCATAAATCATCATCTAGTGCATTCATTTGGTGATACGAGTACAAAACATTACCAATTACTAAATCGCGCCTCTGGGGCCTGAGATGTTTCTAACGACCTGTTAGCAGTAAAGTAGAAGGCGACGTTAACAAGGCGTGTTAAGGATATTCTTCAACTTGGCGTGACAATTACGCGAATTTTGTATTGTTTTACTCTTTGTAATTCATGTTCAAGCAGCGTTAGCCTGCGACTACATATATTATGCGACTGCGACTATAACTATATTAAATCATACCATGATTTTGCAAATAAATCATAATAACCATTTAATTTTAGTCTCATCCATATGTTTATAACCCAAAGAAATAATTTCTACAAATTATACTATATTATAGGAGAATAGCAATAGTAATTTATCTTCACTGGCCACAAAGCCATCGAAAACATTGTTCAAAATATTGACACGTTTTTGTTCCAATTCGATTGGGGGTCCCATCGGACCCCCCACTTAACATTTATTGTCGACTTGTCGACCTTATTGTTGGGCTTAAGTTAAACAAGTACAGCGAAACTTGAATAAAGTAAATCAAATAAAAACTAAGCTAATCTGAAACTTTTTCTACTTAGTTCACCAACGAAGCATGAGATTTATAGAAATATACCCATAATATAATTTATAGAAATTTACTTTTGAAAAAGAAATATTGTGTTTTATTTTCTAATCAGCCTCGAAAGATATATCTTGTTAACCTCTTAACGCGTCATAATCAAAATCGTCCAAACTATGATATGTGAATATTTCATGGATTAGTATAATTATTTATGTACGTAAATTTAGTATAGATTGTTTAGTAAATATGCAGATTAGTTACAATTTGTGTATCGCGTAATTGTCCTGTTTGTTCGTATATTTCCAGTTCCATACAAACGTTGCCTGGAAGAAATCGCTCTTAGAGATAAAGTCGCCGATCGTACAACGATTTGTAAACAGTAGCTCAGATCCTTAAATTTCTTCTTGTTTTATCTTGGACTATAATAAAGTAATATCTATCTTCTGGCAAAATAAAATGTATTGACCCAAGTTAGTTCTCAGTTATAGTTGTAGTTTTTATGCAAACTGAATGTGAAGCTTTTGTTTCATACTTTTCTTAATGCTTTTTTAAAACGTTAAACAGGCAGATAGCAGGAGTCTTTGATATCTGAATGTATAATCTAAAATATTAAAATCATTGAGGAAAGGATATGGAACAGTGGTCATTTAAAATCAATTCGGTACTTTCGTTTGCCTCTTTTTAACCGACGTTATAAAAGGAGGAGTTTTTTTTTCGACTTTATTTTTTTGTCTGTTACCTCAGAACTTTTGACTGGATGAACCGATTTCTATTATTTTTTCTTTTATACGAAAGCAATTGCAATTTGATCGATAATGGTTTTGATAATGGCATCCATGCCAAAACCGTATAAATCTTAAATTTTATTATTAACATTTGGTTAGGTCGGTTATTATTATCATTTGGTTAGTCGGTTTTTGCTATTACTCGTAATTATATTACCTAAAAATTCTACCGTAATTTTGTACTTTAAAACGCTCCCGTTACCGTCTCCGCTGCCGCCTATTACATGTATTTGCGAAATTTGTGCATTGACTACTTCAATATTTTGAGAGATCGTGTCAAATGATTCCATTATTTCTTTATTGTATTGCAACTGTGCAACTGTTCCCGTATTCAGTGTAACAATTGTGTGCAGTATTTATGATATTAATCTTTGCAGCCATTTTAAACCTAGTGGCTTATACGTTAAGCCATGAATTTATATGATGGTGTAAATGCATTAAAGCTATTTGAAGTTCATACTTTCAATGGAGTTACTTTGAATTTCACAAATGGCAAACGTATATCTTCGAAGTCATTCGTCAAGGTACTTAACGTATTGTACATTACGTTTATATTGTCAGCTCGTAACGATCCATATCGTGTTACTTTTCAACTATTCTTTAATGCAGATTTAAAACTGTTTCTAAAAATATGAACAGCTATATGCTTATCATTAAACTAAATGTAATACTTAAGTATGTGAAAGGTTAAATATTGTTTTTTATTAGTTTGAAAGGCCTAGTATCTGTTGCAGCCAGCCTGACCCTATAGCATAAGCACCTCAGGGCAAGAATAACCGAAATAAAGGTGCTCGAGCCGGAACTCGGTCATATGTTTCAATAATATTCTAAGGATATCTAGAGAGAACACTAGTATTATTACCGAGACGGGACACTTGAGTTTGATAACGTTATTTCATCATAACCTAAACAGAAGTGTCGTCCGAGAATTTCAAAACGTGGTCTGGGTGAAAGAAACATTGCAAAATTGTAGGTAGAATTGTTACAAATTAATCAAAAACATGTAGATCCGTAGTGACTCTGCAACCCAAATTCTATACCCGGTAAAACGCACTGAAACTTTTGTATATCATAAAAAATTTAAAGATCGATTTTAAGAATCGATGTCGTCTAAAATGC
The DNA here is from genome assembly GCA_029286785.1 of Meandrusa payeni. Classification (NCBI taxonomy): domain Eukaryota; kingdom Metazoa; phylum Arthropoda; class Insecta; order Lepidoptera; family Papilionidae; genus Meandrusa; species Meandrusa payeni. The sequence continues at coordinate 899,124 of JAGSMX010000039.1, forward strand.
TTCGAACTCAAATGTAGGTCTTCGAAGCAAAAAATGATCTCACGATCGTCAAAAAGGGATGACCCAAAAACGATAAAACATAACAAAGCGTGACGTGCATTAATCAAAATATGGATCGCAAAAAGTGCAGCGTGTGGGCTCACATTCCGTACTGCAGCAAAAACTGCACCAGCTTATTATTTTATTTAAAAATAATTATCCTGAACTGTTTAGATATATGTCTCAATCATTAATAAATTCAAAAATAATACATACATAAGCGTTTATAAGGCGTTTAAGTTTTTTCTTACCCATCTGAAAAAGAAAAGGTTGAAGTTAGATGAAATACAGCACCAGCTCATTAAATCAATAAATATTATGCTGCAAACAATGCTCAACGAATTGTGCATTGATTTGAAAATGCACATTTCGTTGAGAAATAATTATTCTAATTCAAAAAAATTCAAGAAACTTTCTCTAATCAATGTACATTATGTATATTCAAGAAATCCATGATGCTGCAAAAACGTAAGCAGCAGTAAGGCCATCATGTCTATAATAAAAGAAACTCAGTCAAATGCTCAACAAAGTGCTTAAGTAGAGTTAAACTAATCAACATCTTGTTTAACATTACTGAAACACGACCAAAAACTTATAGGCAGGCCCCACCCCTTAGGTGTTAGGAGCGTTCAGTTCTTTCGGCCACTTCTTGTCCCAGGGCCAACGCTTCCCGAAGTGACACTCAAAGTTAGTTTAGCTTTTTGAGTGTCCTTTAGATTATCCGTAAAATAGTAACCGTCCCAGCCGAAGTTACCCCTCACCGGGTGTACCCTTGTGTCGAGTTACTAGCGATAGATGTTCAGGCTAAGCGATCTAAGAGCTATGCCACTTCTCAATCCGGTGAAACAGTCAAGGTCAGCTTCTCTGGCCAATCTGTGTGGTTCGTCATAAAAAGAAACGACCAAAAATTGCAATGTTTCATAGAAAATTAATAAATTAAACGGTTGAAACGTTTCCGCGACAGCCTAACGAACTCCAAAAGCTATGAAACAATTTTCGATCTTTGTCTTCCGTTTTGCCCACTGCCCGCATATTGAATTTATTGAGACAACAATAAAATACGGCGCGAGATTTACCATTCTAAAATTAATGATACGTTTCGCCCTTCGCGGCCTTTATTCCAAGTATCTGTCTTTGTTACTTCTCTGAAATCTAAACTTAGGTATAGATTTTTTTTTTCAATCAATAAAATATCGAGAAACAAAAACTGGCCGCAGCTAATACAAATCAAATCGACGGGCAAAGTGTAAATGTTATCATTGTATCGCTAGTGGAAATTATTTCAGACAATGCGTCGGGTTTAACTTTGATTCATGAGAATGCCAACATTGATTTGTTCTCGTTTTTTCTGTCAAATTTTTAAACTTTGGCCATCGGAACAAAAATAATAAGCAAAATGTATTTGTGTAAATAATGGTTTATACATTTTTGAAGTGAAACTTCTTTGAATATGATGATAGGAAGATTTAGGAGTCAAATTTCGACAGAACGCTTATCTGAAATATATATCATAACAACATTAAAAATAATCGTATATACGATTCTCAGCTTTCCACATCCGACTACTTCTGTCTATCCTTATAAGGCAGTCTTCGCTTCTCCTACCCATGCGTGGCTTCCATTCCAAGACTTTCCTTCCCATCTGCCGTCACTGACTTAGCAAATATGGCCGGTCTACTACCACTTCAACTTGCTGACTTTAAGAGCTATGTCGGATAACGTTATTCATTTTGGATTCTATCTCTTAAGTATTGCCAAGACCACTGTTGAAATAACCAATAACCTTTTTATAATTTATATAAATTCAAGTAATATTCTTTTAACACTCCTAAACGATTTGGAAGATATACTTAAATGTCGAGTACTTTGAACCTACCGTCTACAGTTACGCAGCCGTTTAAGCCATTAAGCTATTGACGGCTTATGTATATGTGTCCTTCATAAAATACTTTATACGCTTTAACATTAAACATATATCAAGATTAGTTGCGGGTACTGCTTTACGAGTAAGATAAAAGTAAATTATCTCCCAACCCTCGCGGATCCTCCTGATCTCTCCACTGATTTCCGCGGACGTGCATTAACAGTATGGTTACGTTTGACCGTAAAACGATGACAAAGTCTACCGCGTGTTATTACAGGTTGAGTGGTCCAAGGTATAAGCAACTGTACAGGATGAAGATCCCGACAGTAACGGCCATGCCTATGCTTACCGATAGTTTCGTCCCTGATACTGCTAGACCCAGTCGATCAGCTAAATTTAATTTAATATACTTTAATTATAAAACTTTAATATAAATAAATTATATTTATTTAGTATGTCACCAATCGATATATGTATTTACATCCCCGCCTAGGACATCTCTCTCTGCCAGTCACTTTGTGTCATAATTTATTATTTACCTATAGTTAGTAGTGTCTGTTGTCCGTTTTAATTTCAGTGTACGTGCAATTTTGCAGACCTCGAAATATTTAATAAATAGTTGTAGTGACAGGTCTTGAAACGTTGGACTATTCTATGAGTTTACCAACATATGCTTATTTCTACCACCAAGCAATAATAAAAATATTTCGTTAAGGTTTATTGGGGGTGTTACAGAGGTGTGGGTACACCTCCGGGTATCCGCCAAAATACGTCAGTAACGTAAAATAATAGCACAAGATTTTTAGTGTCAACTGGTTTATAACAAAATCATAACAAAAATGCATACCCGAATAATTATTTTCTGTATACCTCGAATAAGGAACTTCGTCCCTATTGGGTGGCCTCATGGCACGCTTTTTTATGTTCAGATTCCGAAAATTTATACATAATATAGCAGTATATATATTTTTAAAAGAATGCTAACAATATTTTTCGCAAACACTCATAACATTCTTGTTAACCATTCCAACTGCGAGCTGAACGTGCTGTAGAAACTTGTACCACACGTGGAAAAGGAGGTACGCTCGGTTGTTATGTCAGTTTGTTTATTGCGGCTCAGTTAGCGGGCTCGCGGTTTACGAGCTGTGTAGGCAGATTTTAACGTCCTGCTGTCATAAAACCGACTCACACGTTCAAATCCTTAAAAGCTAGCTAGTATGAAGTCTTTACAGGAAAATGTTGCAAAAATAACTGCATTTAATACGGGTTACCTACTTAAATGCTATACTATAACCCATCATGTCATTTTGACCTGAATCCCTATCCGCTGTCTGTGTGTAACAATACACATATATAAGGAGATGACCTACTGTTATACTGTTTTTAATGATATCCATGAGAAAACAAAATGTCTTAAATTGGCATGAAGTATGTGTGCGGCAAAAAGACGAAAACTCAACATCAGCTCAATCGATTTGAATTATTCATTTTTTTTGGGAAAGAATGTGAAGTACATTCTTTCCCAAAAAGGGTAGTTTTATGAGAATTTGGTTAAGTTCTGATTAATTCTATTCGAAATACAAAGAGAGCGTCCGCGCGTAATAAAGTTTAACTTTTGAGATGAGACGAAAAATATTTTCTCTCATCTGTTTTGTTTTCAATGTCATTTTGATTATGAAACAAAAAAAAAGTTTGAATTACTAAGTTAGTTCGCAAGTTTCTTGTACAAAAATAACACATCTAACGCCATCTATCGGCAACGCCTTGAACTATTACGACAGCAACAATATGTGCACGTGCGAGCGTAATCCGTTAACTATTAGACCACGCTAGTGTCTATGGTTATGTAATAGTGTTACGGGAATTAAAATTTACCAAAATTTCACTATCGTCCGTACTTTCAAATTATTAATATTACATAAATAATTTTCGTGGAAATACCTGTAGTCAATACAAAGAACTCGTGACAGTAATAGTCTAATAACATTTGTACCATGTGGAAAATAAAATTGTAACTAATATTTTTAATAATTCTTTATTTTCAACCGACTTCAAAAAGGGAGGTTGTCTATACGTCTGCATTTTTTTCATGTTTACCTTATAACTTTCGATTGGGTGAACTCGTTTTTGTTAATTCTGTCTTTCTTCAAAAGCTGGCTTTCCGCTAAATTTGCTTCAATTCTGAGTAAACCATATAATTTTTTTAATTTACATCAAGTATGTGCTCCACAAATGCACGAATAACTCATATCACGCTAAGGAATTTCGATGATTAGATTTTTATCGGAAAGGATGTACTTTAAAATGTCGGTTAAGTTCTAATTAAATTTGTTTTCGTAATGTATTCGGAAAGACAAAAGGGCGTCGGTGTTTAACGTTTGAATTGATTTGAAGTCGGTTTTTGTTTTTACTCGTAAATATACTTGTTATTTGAAGTCGGTTGAAAAGTTAAATGGCATAACAAGCTCAGAGTCCTAATGCTCTAAGTCGTCTCGGGGGGCACCTGTTATGTCTAACCAAATATGCCGTCGTGAAAAGTGGGCACCGACAACTTAAGTTATGTCTTCCTCTGACAGCACCTATTAGGGTAATTCGGTGACTGACAGATGATATTTAAACGAAATTCATTAAAAGTTGTCTCCTGTTATCTCCAATTCTAACTGGAAATTTATCTTATAAGAAACTTTTCCCCTTGCAGCCTACCTTGATTAAGTCAGAATCTTAATTGAATTTTCTATGAGTTAGTCGATTCATTTTCAACCGACACCAAAAAAAGAAGAAAGAAAGGTTCTCAAGTCGTCTGTGTGGTATTTTATGTTTGTTAGCTCATAACTTTGTAATGGCTGAACCGATTTTGATGATTCTTTTTTTATTTGATAGCTGTTGCTATGGCATCAATGAGAAATCCGTATGTAATTTGCATTAAGTATGTGCGCGACAAATGGACGAATAATTAAATATGACGCCAACCGATTTCGATGATTCCCTTTTTTTGGGAAACGATATATACTATCGTGTATATATCGTTTGATGAGATACAAAGAGAGCGGACGCGCGTAACATCGTTCAACGTTTGATTAGGTTTGTTCTATATATATTAGATTTTATATATATCTCTTTATAGAGAAGGCCTGTGCCAAACGTGGGACATATTTATATAGGCAATAACTTAATGTTAATATTATTCCGATTCCTGAATCAAGTCGTCGAGTAGCAACTCAAAGATGCACCAGCAGCGCGTCCAGCGTGTATGATGTCACCGGCCGCGAAGTGCAATTAAACCGTCCAATAGAACTTAGCTAAATTCCATCCGTTATTTTCCAAGAAGCGTTTGAAACGGACAAATAATAATTTAAGTTTATAGGCGGGTGTACCTGTTCTGTGATGTTGCTCGCGCGCATTATGCAAAGCGGCCGTTCAGTAAACATAAAACCTGGTGCTCTTCAAATGCCTCGCGTGACCCGTGAACTTTATGCCTGCTGAGGCCTGTTGCAATGCCTCGCTAAATGTGCCTGATTTGCGTACATCCTATATATGGTTAATTCTTTGTTGGTCGTTGCATCTCATCGAGATCGTAACATGATACGATAGTCAGCAGTTGCCAAATCAATATGTTCTCGTATGCATAAACATTAGATAGATTAGATAGATATGTTTTCTGTGTATAGGTTAGATATAAATACTTAAAAAAGATAAATGGTGCATTTTTATAGATCTTGTCTTTAAGTTCTCAATTCGTCTGCGTTTTTTTTGTTAGTTATCTCATTCGATTGCGTGAACCGATGTTGATGATTCCTTTTTGTTAAAGAAGCTAGTGCTTTTCATGTGGTCCCATTTCTCCAATTAAAAAAAATGGTCCAATTCTGACAAAGGCATCCATAAGAAAACATTATAAGTGTCAAATTTGCATCAAGTATGATCGCCACAGTTAGGATTGGCGGACTTCACATCTCTTAGGAAATTTTCAAGGCTCTACGTAGCCTTACCTCACGATGTTTGCCTTCACCACCGAGCGTGTGACAAAACCTTTTTAAGTAAATAAAAAAAAATAGAACAGTATAAATAATTAATTGGAAGTAACAGGAATTAGGATTCCTGTCACATCCCTCAACGCAAAGGTTTTGACGTTGTTATTTTTTGATACTGTCTAAAGAGCTCATACGATCATCTTAAATGGTCATCATTTATTTATATTTTTATGATCAAATTTCAAGAGACTATCGGACGCGGTCAACTCTCGAAGATTGACTAGTAAGTAGTAGATAATGTATTATCGCGTAACTTTCTTCCTGGTACTATTATTCTATGGACTCAACTGTCACCAGCGGTGTTTCTAAACCTGTACAATTTGGGGACCTTTAACAAACGAGCCTACTCCTATCTTTAAGGCCACACCTGCAGGTCTTCCGGTGTTGTGGATGTTCATGGGCGACGATCATCACTTAATATCAAGTGTACAAATATCGAAGTTAGTAATTAACAGGAGGTAATTGAAACAAAACTTGTAGCAACAAGCCAACTGCTAATAAGCTCAATATATGATTTGAGAGATTAATGCCGAGAGATCAGTACTCGATCGCCATTCAATCTCCGGAAGCTGTATCTGCTCTGTCGGCACACTAACAACCAGTCATAAACGAGAAATGAAGAAAGTTTGTGGTATATGTATGTAGTGATATCATTACTTATGTCAGTAATTACTTATACTCCTTATACCAATAGTTACTTTGTACAAATGTAACGTGTAAGTTTATATTTTTAACATTTCAATAATATATTTTTTTTCTATAAATTCCTATTTAATTTAATTTTGATTTAAATGCGTGTGTGAATTAATGGATCATTTATCATCATCATCTCAAAACAGCCTTCTCCTACAGCATGCTACAAAGAACGATCCTCAGCCGCTCTCATCCAGCCGGATGTCGCATGCACCATCGTTATCTGATGATGTATTGAATTGAATATGTAAAATAAAATAAATAAAAGCAGTAACGCAGTTGATCCGAAGACATAACTGATTTGGATTTTTTACGATCCCCCCGGCAGAACCCTCTCGATCCATACATATATTCAATATTCATATAACTTCGCATATATGATGATCAATTTCTAGTGTATATACAATATGATGGAATTTATGTCAAGATTGGAGACATAGTAGAGAAGGGGATTAAACAGTACCAAACAGCCTAGTATGTGCATGGAAGTGGAAGAAACGACAGAAGTGTGAGAGGTGCTAATTAACAGAATGGCGATCCGTAATCTTCATCTACAGTGTGTGTGTTTTTATCCTCATTAAATCGCTATAGCTTGATTGACTTATAAAGACACGTTATATGTCAAGAAAATACGGTTTGCTTTGAAGTGTGAAATAAGATTGTGGGTCGCAATACCAATTACTAGTTAAATGGTGAAGAAACAAACATTTAATGCGTATTTATCGGGCATCTGTAATAAAATCTCGGCAACCGCATTAATTAGCAAGTAAATGGCATATGTCACAGATCCCCCACTAGCGGCGGTTGATCTACAAAACCCCCACTTTGGGGGGGCAGTCAATGCCCCTCTGTAACGGTACAGGCGGGGCCTGTAAAAGACACGCCAATCACGACAGACGCTGCGCGCGCGCACCTCGATGATCTAAACGAATGATCTAGCGTTCGTGTCATTTCGCGAGCACCGGATTGGTCGAAGATAAAATATTTCGCCCGTTGCTCATTTTCGGCGCACCGCGATCTAGTTCCAGCGACCGCTATTCCGGGGATTTATTAACATTCAACTTTATATACACAACTGTCTCAGCATAATGAATGCGAACTTTGACCTACTTTGGAGCATGTAAATATATTATCAAAAACGATAAATTTGTATTTTTACGTTTACCATACGACGGAAGAGTCTTGTTAAAGTAATAATATACAATACAAAGTCATCGATAAAGAATCGAGAGGCACCTGCGCGGGGCCCAAACAAATATATTACCCGAGACAAGAGGACAAAATAGCCGCGCGCATACGGTACGTTTTATGGTCGGACAGCGCATAGAGAAAGTAACGGTACATCGGACGCGACCTTCCCACCCGGTGTCCGCATGCCGACTGACAGATGAGCACGGCTTAACCTCTGATAATAAGAGGAAACGGGATGGATATGAGTGGGGCGCTGGCGTGCGAGCGAGACGCGTGACGTGTCTTCTTCGGTGATCGCGAGGTGCAAGATGAGTGTACAGTCACACACGGGCCACATCCGAGTGCGCCTCGGGGACGGTTTGAAAAACGAACCGCGCGATTCGCGTTGCGCGTACGCATCGACGCGCGCGCTCCAATTTTGAATTCGCACTGAGTTTTTGCAAACTTCTCAAAAGACAATAATAAACATAAATAAATTAGTAACTCGTATAATTTAAATATTTTTGTATATGTGTATTGCTAGTGGTTAAATATAAGTGTCACAGTGAAATCATGGATAAAAGTACGTAACTGTTAAGTGATAAACATTCTTAAAAATACTAAAGCATTTAAGAAAGTCGGTGCGCAGGTGATTTTTAACTGTCAAAGTAAGTGTATTTATTTATTTAATAATAAATCTGTCTCCATGGTAGTTCAGCGTCCGGGCGGTCGCCTTAATTTACATTCTACGTTGTGAACCCGAGTTCGATTCCCGGTGCCTATGAATTTATTTGTCGCAATTTTAAGTGAAATGTGTCCAACAGTGGGATATGAATATACAGACGAACGAATGAATTTAACTATATATCTGATCAGAACATGAAAATGTATTTTAATGTAACTTGTTTCAGATCATACAAATTTTGATATCTAAGAATGCATTTTTAACATCAAGTGTTTTGATTGCCATTTATTTTTATAAGACCGCCGTCAGAACTTCAAATTAAACAATCTTTTATAGAACGTTAAGCAATTGTTTATTTGTTTTAATGTTTGCGAAATAATAAAATACTCGAAAAATGTATTCAAATTAGTTCCAATAAATTTGGTTTGTAGTCCTTCTATAGTGACCACACATTATGCTCTATTACTATTGAGATAAAGGCCAAAGTTCATGTGCATCTATAATCCCTATTGTCTTAATATTTCACAGGAAACGAAGTAGAATCTAAAAGTCATATGTCAAATTTTGAAATTAGACAAATACAGGCCGTATTTGATTGAAGTTTAAGTCATTATACAAGATTTTCCGTAGCAAGTTGATCAATAGTTCTATCTCCGATTCATAACGTGCCGGAGATATCACAATCAAGTGTATGATTGATTATGTTTGGTAGACGTGTATGGCAACATTATCAATGAGGTAATACAGTTTTTATGTGCCGGCATACCGAGGCCTCGTGGATGTGCTTATGTTCACTCTTTACAAATCTTCGCCGCCCGTATCAATATCGTATTCGTTAAATCTTTTACGGGTAACCATCTAATTATCGCCATAAAGATATTTTACATAGTTAGTAGTTAGTCAGTTACAGCCTATATATAAATCCCACTGTTGGGCACAGGCTTTCTCTGTAAAGAAAGTATAAACTTCCGCCACGCGGCCCTAGTGCGGATAGGCAGACCATGTCTTAGAATATTTTCTTAAATTGGTTTCCTTACGATGTTTTCCTTTACTCTAATCCATAGATGATTGTTAATAAGTCAATCATTATTGGATGCGATCTTATAAAAATAAATGGCAATCAAAATACTTGAATGGTAACAGATGCAGTCCGAGAAATAAAAATTATAATAGTAAGGTCTTAGATTAAGTTATATTAAAATATAAATGTTCCATGATCATAGTGAAGTCAAAGTTAAGGTTAAAAGTTAAAGTTATAGCCTGTAAATTTATGTCCCCCAGTTCTCGAGAGTACAAGAGCAACATCTGCCACGCGACTGTACTAGAAAGACGTCATAGAAAATTTTCTAATACGTGTAGGTTTCCTCACGATGTTTTCCTTCACCGCAGAGTGCGTGGTAAATCAACACTTAAAGTCGCAACACAGATACTAATTGGTGCACTGGGGGTTGAACATGGGTCGAAACTGCTATTGAATTTCGTAGTTAAAAATCTACATTTGAACATATAATCTAAGAATTAGTAGGACATAGTACTAAAGTGTACTATTCCTTATAATTTAGAATGATATATCTCTGTATGTACATCTTGGTTTTGTTAGCTATCGTAGAAACAAGTAGGTAAAAATTATCTCTGAATGTTAAATGACATTAGGCTGTTGTTGATGTTTCATGTATTTAAAACTGAAACGACTTTGTGTATGATCTTCTTCCTAGCCAAATCCGGGCTAGAGCTAGGGTCGGAATTATTTTACTATTAAAAATATACAAGGTTAAAATTTAACTACACTATGACTTCAGGTAATCAGAACATTTAACACAAAAGTGCATTTGCTTAGTTAAAATAAAATATAAAAATAATAAATGTACAAGAATGTTGACCAAAACAAAGACCGACTTTAAATCGAATCAAACGATAAATGTTATTACGCGCGGACGCATCTTTGCATTTACGAACTATCGTAGGAGTATTAAGGAATAGAATTAATCAGAACCTAATCAAACTTTCATCCAACTACCCTTGAAGTACATCCCTAAAAAATGAAAATCGAAATCGGTTGGCGTGATATCGAGTTATGCGCACATACTTGATGCAAATTTAAGACATGGTTTTCGCATGGATCCCATTGTTAGATTTAAACCAAACTTAGGCCCATTTAAATCATGGGAAGTACTACGTTTCAGATAAAAAAAAGTATCATTAAAATCGATTCACCCAGTCGAAAGTAATGCGGTAGCAAACAAAAAATCGAAACAAACATCCGAATTGACAACCTCCTATATTTTTAAAGTTACATTGGTCCTGAAAAGTTTAGGGAATGCGGTTTCCAAATGCTCGGAGAGTCACGGTACGTATTTGTCACGTTGTCACATTCATTAAACAACTTGCACAATCTAGGCGCAGAATTAGCACCAAGAACAGTCCTGGGGATTGGTGGACACAGATGGACCGACGACCTTGGAAGGTAACCGGAAGTGGCTGGATGCCGAAAGCGGAGGATCGTATATGGTGGAAGGCATTGGGGAAGGCCTATTTCCAGCAGTGGATAGACACAGGCTGATGATGAGGTTCCTCCGCATTGACAAGGTTAGCTTTGCCCGGTCGTGTGAATGGTCTAATAATAAATACATCAACATTTTAACTTAATCACAACGTCACTTTTCTACAACCTTATGGAGATAAGTAGAATTAATTAAAATATAAATGAACCCGTACAGGTGAGAAAACAAAAGCGTATGTTAATTTTAAAGCAATTAAAATTTTATAGATAACATAATTTTGTTTTAGCGTCGTTTCATAAAAAGTTTATTTGGCAATACGGACGGAATATGGATGCGGTGCCGCCAGCAATCTATAACGATTTGACAAATTATAGCGTTTCATGTTATGTAAAAAATAATAATAAAATAAACCGTAAAACTATTAATTTACGACTGGTCTAACGTTTAGTGCCTGTTACGAAAATTGTATGTTAAAAATATGTAAAAAGATTTTATGACATCTCTAATATAAGTTATAGCTCAGCGTGACTTAGTCTACATTTTTAATCAGTGTTTAACATTTTTTTATGTAGGACCTTGATTGGCCAGGGAAACTGAACGTAACAGTTTTACCGTATTTGAGAGATGGTAGAGGTCTTAAGTCGCTTTACCTGAACCTCTATTGGGAGCAACACCACGCAAGGGCCCCCGAGAAGGCACCTCGGCGGTGATGGTTACTCTGATTGCGTGAGCGGCAAAACGAGGGCGATCAAACGACGAGTATTTAATAATTATTTAGACTATTCTAAAAAGTTTTGAATAGGTATGTAATAAAAATTATTTTAATATAAAAAACCTTTCCAATTTTATTCATTTTTAACTAAGGTAGTAAAGTGTTAGCTAGCAACACTAAGCATCAATAGCCTAGTGGTTTAGGGTACGGTCTGCGAATTGTAAGGTCGTAGATTGGAATCCACCATAGCACAAGCTTAAGCTTGGTACTATTTCTGAAGAAAAAAAGAAATATTGCTAGCTTTATTTTTAAAAACTTTGCTAGTTCATAATCTTTATAACTTCTAATTAAATTTGTATAAAGATAAGATTGTGATGTTGCACCATTGTGACGGTATACGTTAAAATAATTCCTTTTACAACTTTACGTTGTCTGAATAAAAGCAAGTGTATTAGTTATTCAACTATTTCATTCCACAAAACAAAGAAAAGTTATTGCAATAGATTTATTTCGGAATCTACAGATATCTAGACTTGAAAATGAATAGATAGATTTTGTCGACTATATATAATTTTGAGCCTCGCTTCAACCTATCAATTGGACTCAACCAAACGAAACAAAGTAGAAAGTCGATGCGTGTAAAGTTTTTACAGCGGGGTGCGCTTGCGGTCAACAGCGGAGACAAGTGATGGCGTTTTCACCACTTCTCTTTTAATGGCCCAACCATAGAGTTTAATAGGCCGACAGCTCCATTTCGTTAGGTATTGTGTCACTAACCAGTTATAAGTTGACTACACAATCCACCTGTCCTGAAGCCCGCACATTTTTAAATTTATTCATTCATAGTCTGCCATGATGGGAAAACAGCTGTAAAATTATATACCTACATTTCATTTATCCGTTTAGTAATAATTTAGTTAAAGTTATATCTATTTCCCCGGACATTTTTCTCTCATAACTGTCATTGGGGTTCTGTGTGTTATCTTCTTTCACTCTAATTACATTTTTCTTCTAAAATTATTATTTGTTTATTAATCGACTACAAAAAAGGAGTTGGCTCTCTCAAGTCTTTACTTTTTTTATGTTTGTTACCTCATAACTTGGGATTGGGTGAATCGATTTTGATGATTCTATTGCTTGTGCTTCCTATGTCGTAAATTATATTAATTTGAATTAGTTTGAATTGTATTTCTGTACGAAAAAGTTCGCGGATAGCATCGCTCGCCATAACGCTGCTCCACTGAGCGTCCCCACATTCCGCTAAGATAATGGAAGCGTGTTTAAATACTTTAAATGTAGATCTGATGACGCATACGCAATAAACCTCTTTAATTTCCCAAAATTAAAGATAAGGCTGGAGCTTTACGGTTTACGATGCGGAGCTTTGGTAAATGCATTTCACAAAACCATTTTCATCGCAATTGTCATGTATGGGACGTAATATGCTAAAAACCGTTGCTACATTTGTTCCGTCTTACACGGTTACTCCATTCGCGATAGCAATCCGAACTGAGGTCGCCCGAGAGGGTCGAACCACGTACAATCCTTATCGGGGGCCGATACCCCGTACAGCCGCCGTAGCTGTGTCCGGGCGCTCTCTTCATATTGCATAGTACACTAGCAACCCGAGTTGGACCCCGGTTCTGGCATCATTAATTTTTTTTGTTGCAATTTTATATGCTTATTTACCACGCGCTAGACGGTGAAGGAAAAAGTCGTGGGCAAACCTACATATCTAAGAAAAAAATTCTAACACGTAAATTCTTGTACTAGGGCCGCGTGCCGGACTATGCCCTTATAGTCATATTACAGAGAAGAACTGTGGCCAACAGTGGGACATAAATACATAAAGGTTATAACTTTAACTATTACCTTTATATGAAAATATGTGTAAAGAATGATTAGTTTTAATTTGTAAATATAACAGGACTATTCAAAGGATAAGATAAAATATTACAAAAGTCTATGCACACCAGAAATAATAACACTACATCACGTGACCTCAACATGATCACTTATAAATACTGCACTAGCGTTGTGGCGTTGTGATACTGAAGAGTTACTTTTGCTTTTACCTCAAGAGATCGCGGGGTCGAGCGGCTGCCCGAGCCACATTTGATTCTTAAAAACATTTACTTGCAAATGTGTCCGACGTGACACCGCACCGGACTTACAATTACGACTTTACTGCGATTTGTATTTTATTCAAATTGCGTTATTGCGTTGGGAGAATTCAATGTTAAAATAATGATAACCGCATTCTATTTGCGTAATAAATTTGAATGGAAACGGCGCCATAGGCTGTTACACACATTCGTACAAATTACTCGTATATAATCTTTATATTTTTTCACTGATAGATAGTTGACGGGAGACAAGTTCTAGGATAATAATATTAATTCCTTTAAGGGCTAGAATTATAATATAGAATTAAATATTATCAGAATTTCAACTTGACGGCGTTGTAACTACTAAATTAAGTGTTTAACTTAAAGATAATGTTTGTTAACGCATCACTTTGGACTGGGCGACCCGATTTTGATGATTCTTTTATTTTTTTTTATGTAATGCTTCCCGTGTGGTCCCATTTATTTTGATCCAATTCTGACATTGGGATTCATAAGAAAACCATATGTGTCAAATTTGCATCAAGTATGTATGCCACAAATAGACGAATAACTCAATATCACGCCAACGGATTTCGATGATTTATTTTTATTGGAATGGATGTACGTTAGTTTGATGAAAGTTTGGTTACGATCGGATCAAGATTGATTTCGTAATATTCCCACGATAATTCGGAAATACAAAAATGTCGTCCGTAATAGCGTATAATGTTTGATTCTATTCGAAGTTGGTTTTTGTTTTTACTCATAAATATACTTGTAAATTTTAATGCTAAGTATTAGTGATACTACATATTTCTTTTGTAAAAGGGCAAACGAAGGCCTGATTCAGGTAAACAGTTATAGGTGCGTTGCCTAAGTCTCTAAAGAGGTGTAAGTTCGCCACCTCACTCACTCAACCTATTAATTGCTGATCTTTAAATACCTCTGCAACTTCCAGGTTTTCAGGTCTCAGTAGTTTTCGATCTTAGCAACAGTAACCGATCTTGTAATAGGTGTCGCTGTTACAGTGATTCTACCGCTGTACTTTTTTGTCATGAGGAAACTGTTGCACCTATCGTTAGATGCATATTCTGTTGGCCTTATTGTCATAATACTTATATTATAATAATTATTATTTGCTATTAATTGCTATTTCACAGCAAATGGATATCGCAACAAAAGATGATGTTACCAGTCGAAGCTACATAAGTGTGTGGAAGGCCCTATTAACCATTTTCTTTTGTGTATTTTTCTTCTCATGTTAATTTTATAATATAATAATTATCATACTTTTTTAAAATCATTATATTAATACGTGAACTTTGAACCCCTTCTTACGAAAATGGCGTGGACGGATGAGTATGAAATTATAGTTATAAACTATAGTTTTTTTTATACAGTAGCACAAAATAAAATGCATCGTATCAATAAAAACACACACACTAACATGCTTTTGATATATATTTTCGCTAGGCAACGGTTAAGTAAATATAATAAATAAATACTGACAGATAGTTAATATAAAAATAATTAGCTGACCCAACAAGCGTTGTTTTGCCATATAAATTGAAAAAATATTTCTATCAATATAATAACAACAATAGATAACTAGTAGTAACTCCCCCCTCCCCCCGGGACGTGCTCTCCTTGAGCACAGTGCAGAGGGGCTCCGGTGCGTTCCACTGGAGATCCCGGTGCCCTCGTCATGCACCGAGCAAAGGGCCACTGGGAGGTTTTAGTGGGTAAAACCCACATAACCTCCGCCTTCCCCAGAAGGCGGAGTATGTTTTGAAGATTTCCAACAAATCTTTTATTTTACATACAAACATCTGTCAGTACCAACTTGGAAACCTTCATACACAACACTTTGCTGAAGATCATCACACAATCAAACGCATAGTCTACGATCCTAAATTGAATCGAACATCCCAAATATTTATTTCAATGATATAAACGAGACAAATTTGATATACAAAATAATAATTTAAGTTTTAACCAATTAGTATTGTATTATTTTCTATGTGTATTTGTGAAGCGCGTTGTATGAAAATTAGGACAAACATTCATTTTGATAAACATTTTTATGCTCCCATACCTGGATTAAAGTCAAATTTTAATTACTTTGTATAATAAATATTTAAAAAAAAATTACCTGCATGCATATGAATGATGAACCAAAACCCTCCGAACGGGATGTTCACAATAAATGAATATCCACCTCTATTTCCATGAATTATTCCAACAGCGATAATTAATTTGTAATCCACTTGGTTCTCATTAACTGTAGGTGACGAGGGTCAGCTATCCATCCTAATATCGCCAATGTTATTTAGCTCGTGAATGCAAGGTCACAAAGTACATCCAATTTTTTTGTTACAATATAATGTGTTACTTACATGACCTCACCAATTTATAATATATTACCAACTACAAGCTGCGCTCCGCAGTATTACTCGTGATACCGTCGCTTGAATAAGGGCGTAAAGCGTTAAAACAAACGAAGAAACATACAAACACACTGTCGCATTTAAATTTTGCATTTTTTTTGAGATAAAGGGTTAGGAGTATGATTCCAATACCGTTCTGTCTACAACAATAAATGACTTACTTTCAGCCAGCACGTGTTAGTTACGTGCACCTAAAATACTGCACAGAAACAAAGACTGCCCAATTAATATGGGGATTAAAAAAATTACCCTTTACTATAATTTGTGTCTGTGACCAAGTTTCATCCAGATCCGTTCAACTGTTCTCGTGTGATTGAGTAACAAACATTGAAACATTCGCATTTACAATATAAATTAGACCTGGCTGTACCTGCGACCTCATCCGCGTGCAATTTTACAAAAAGCTTATTTAATTTATTAAATTAATATTCATGGCGTACACGGGCGCTGCATGATCCACGCCAATGGATTAAGCGAAATACTACAATGGTTCTCAAAAATAAAAGAAAAACTTTTCTCCAAATATTTTATTCATTTTTATACAACCCCTGTGTCGCGTCAGAATGTGTAACTACTACAATGAATATTTATAGAACACAACACAAACTACGCCCAGCCCTATCGCACTCCATATGTATTCCAGCCGAACGCAGCGGCTGGTCGGGCGCTATGCGCGATATCTCTGTGTGATGTTCTCTATATTAATAAACACATTACAACTCTCAATTTCCCTACAGCGCTCCGTTGCCACTACGCTTGGCTCGCTGTTTATAATTTTAGAGGAATTGGGATGAACTAAACTTAACACAACTAAACTATCCAACTAATAAATTTTTGCAGTATGTACCCGATCAATAACCTCCTTTTTTGAAGTCGGTTAAATAAAAAGTAGCCTAAGTTACTCCTTTTTACATCACCTATCTGCCAGTGAAAGTCCCGGTAAAATCGGGCCCGTCATTCCAGAAATTTGCGGGAATAAACAGACGGACAAAAATTGTAAAAAACGTTATTTCGGTATATGTACCGTAAACACAACCATATGCAGGAGGTAAAATGGTTATATTAATGTTAAAAACAGACAATCTAATTTTATTTTCTATATCAGATATACGTACGTAATAAATAAATGTTTATCACGTTCAATTTCAGCATTAGGTCACACTTGCCACGCTACGCACGTTGTATATGGAAACTGGTTTGGTTAGAGTCGCGCTCTTGAAAAATTAGCGTCATGTTCTATTTCGCGTTGAACTTTTAAGTTTTTGGTTTATGATCAATATCCGAGAACACTACGGTACTGAATTAAGAATTTGAATTTACTGCAAAAAGATTATATACAGAACTGCCGAGAGTCAATAATGAATTGCAGCACTCTAGTAGTTGCGATACGGAGTATTTATGAAGTATCGATTTTTAACGCATTGCGTTATTCAGGTGTTGATGGGAATGGCCATAAGAGGTTCAGGCTAAGCGACTTAAACCTGTGCCGCCTCTCAAAAAATCGTTAATACTGTAACAACCTTCTAGCCCTTCAAGTCGTAAAATACCGCTTGGGGAGTAAAAAAAATATGCTTGTATGGCAGCCACCATTTTGAAATTTTGGTGTATGTTGCCAATTCCCTAGGGTGTTCAATGTATTATATGTCCCTTTGTCGCGCACATACTTAGTGCAAATTTAAGACATGATTTTCGCATGGCTGCCATTGTTAGAATTAGAGAAAATTAGATTAAATTATAAAAAGGAATCATCAAAATCGGTTCACCCAGGCCAAAGTTATGAGGTAACAAACATAAAAAAAATTACGGACGATTTGGCAACCTCCTCCTTTTTGAAGTCGGTTGAAAATATATCTTCAAGAATAGATAGCAAAAAATGCTTAACATAACATATCCAGACGCATGCCGCGACCACAGACTGGGAGAAGAATTTCAAATGTGTGAACAATGAATTCGTGAATATGTATTGTTGTCTCATAAACTTAACGAATGTCGTTTAAATATTCGACGAAGAGATTAATTACTGGAAATTCGAGAAGCATTAGTTTTATCAAAAAATAAATTAAGCCAATAATATATTGTTCGTTCAGAAAGATTTTAATGTCTTTATTATAGCCGATGATCACGTTTCTTAAACGAAATATTCTAAATTAAATTTAAAAGGAATTAATAAATAAGAAATTCTAACAAGTTGCCTTAAACATTGTTTCTTAATGTATCTTAAATCACCTGTCTGTGATATATCATGTAATACAAAGTATACTAATTTGTAATAGACCAATTTGCATATTATTTTAAAAATAATTATTGTATAATAATTTGCATACCGTGTTAAAATTATAAAGGTAACGTATTAATGACCTGTAATTAGAACACCAATAGGTCGATTGTAATTCGATTGAAGCATGTCGATCCTCACAAGCATACCAGAGTCCCGCGTCTTGTGTAATATTTGTCACACGTATATTTACGAGCAAAAACAAAAACCGACTTCAAATCGAATCAAACTTAAACGTTATCCTCCACCTCCACCTCTCAATCTCGATCAATTCTATCTAATTATTCTAAATCTATTCCAACAACAACTTTAAAAGGATATAAAAAAAATATCCTATTTTTTTTCAAATATATTTTACATTATTCATGCTGTTTCAATATAAACATCCAGGGCGGTTTTTTTTTTTAAATTGTATATACATACCTCTTTTAGGTGCCTCGCTGGCACCGCTGCTTTTGTTTGTGCAGCATCTTTGCTGTTTTATTTTAAGGTCAGGAAACTTTATTAAGAAGTGATTTTGGAAGAAATCTAAAAAATATTTACCGAGCAAAAAATCAAAGACTGAGAAAGACAAGAGATATAAATGCAAGCAAATTGATTTAGTTTAATAAAATAAGTAGAACTAATTACCCTGTGACAGTAATGAGTCTCCGGCATCAGGTTTTAAATAGACTGCGGGCATTATGACGGCATAAACGGGCTTCCACGTAAACACGAACGCGTTCCTTCCCTGTACCGTTTTGTTAAAACCTATTTTACATACAACGCTCTTTACAAATACACATAAAAAATAATAAAATGCGAATAGGTTAAAACTTTTGGCTAAAAGTTAAAATTTGTCTCGTTATACCATTGAACTAAATAAGATATTTGGGAGGTTCGACTCAATGCATTGTTTTATTTTATATTTTTATTTGCTTAAAACCTGATATAAATTAATGTAACCGCATGATGTCATCGTAAAGATAATAACAATAATGGAAAGATAAAAAGAAAAGATCTTAATACCACCAAATTTGTTGTCAATTTAGGCAATTGCATAATTTTGTTTTAAAGAACCGCTGTTTAAATCTTGAATAGTGCAGTGTAAACGCTTCTTTACGAAGACTTGATATCGGGACTTGATGGACATCATTTCGCACATGCTTGTCGACTGGCGCCTTTTCTATAAAGGGGAGCCGCTTGCATATTCTGGACTAGTTCTAGAGCATACCGCAAAATCGCTTAACCGCGACAGTTATAGTTGGTATGATTAATTAAGAGAAACTGAGTTAAGTAAAACTAATTTATATGCCTGCAACATGCTTAAGTAAACAAATAAATAACGTATTAAGTATACGTCATATTGTTAGCATAACTAACACGCGTTGATGTCTTTTTCATGTAGTAAAATTGTCTTTTTGCTTTTCACGTTCTCGAGCCGTGGTAAAAAGGCTTATATCTTTAACTTTAACTTAACATTTTCCATGTGCATGACGATAGTTATGACTATAGTTAACTGATATAAACAACTGTTTATTCGCGGATCTGAGTAAATGAACTTTTGGTCTCGCACGCGTGACGTATGTGAGAACTTTGCTTACTTTCATGTCGTGACTGTAATGTTCTGCTTAACAGATGTAAGGTTAAATAATAAAAAAAAAACAATTCGCGAGTCTAAAACAAGAGGAGGAAAAAAAATTGAAAATATTTTTCAATTTTTTTTTAAACAAAAAAACAAAACTGAGACAGCTTACTCGGCATTTGTTGTCGTAGTTAAGTCTAATATTGTACTATAAATTCTAAGTATTTGGTTGCTATCAATATACTATATTTTACTAAATCGTAAAACCGTTTCTTTGTGACTCCCAGTCGGCTTAACCTTGTGAAATTTTATTACTTACTCGTTAACCATTAGACAAATATTTTTTTATATATAATTATATAACATCAATTATAAATTCGGTTTGATTCAAAATACAATTGCTCAATCGTATAAGATAAAATAAAAGAATATCGTCATTTTAGTTGAGAAAACTTAGAGGAAAAATATCAAGTTTGTTTTTATGCAATCTACCTGTATTTTTAAAACATTGCGACATTGTTCTGAGAAGGTGATCTAATTTTGCACGTGCTACTTGATTGAGTCACGCGATGCCATACATATTATCTAATGTAGGCATGGTTCTAACTTCGGTGAATGAACAATTTAGAGACTATTAACATATGGTGTATATTGTTAACGAACTGTCATGACATTGGTAATATCAGTAAAAAAATCACATTAGATCTTTAGATTGATTTAAATTCATTTTAAATTTGAATTGTAACAATAATTTGTGTTGCATTACATAACCTAGATTATATCTAGAACTCTCATTAGTATCTCTCTATTAGGTAATACTGCCGTTATAATCATGATACTAGCACTCGGTGTTTACCAGTTAGTACACAAGTGAAGTTTAAGTTATTATTATACTACCCGGCTTTTAAATGAAAGGGGTATTGGATAGGATTCCATGCGAATTGGCAGTCTAAACGTGTAGGTCACTGAACTCGAATTGCAAATGACAATTACCCCCAGTTTAGTTGACCCCAGTGGTTCAAATGCAAGGTTTTGGAATAATATAAATCTAAGCTCTTCACTGTGCTGCGCAAACAATTAAAGACATTTCAATGAAAGTGAGGTAAATTTTTAAACAAAATCTATAAAAACAAATGATATAAAATATATTTCTAAAATAATACTATTCTATGCACATTACTTTCCATACAATTGATGTACAAACAGACGAGAGAGCATCACGGTCCTGGTATTTCAATCAAACTTCGCTCTCATCGTAGACGTGCTCCAATTCCGAGCGAAACGCAAGCGCGCCACAAAGCTCTCGCTTATGAACGTTCACACGGACGCACGACATGACGTGTCGAGACACTGACATGATCCGTCAGAGGTCGACAGATATCGTGACGTATGCACGACCCGGATCATCGCTTGACATGAACGCGATCGCGAGAACAGCGCGCACTTGCGATTACATATGATGTGACTACAATATACGACTACATATTCAAATAGATATTACTATACTATTAAAATATTTCGCATTATATAGCTTTGACTACGTACTGCAAATACTATTTTACTATGAAAACAAAATAAGTTTCAACAGCCTTATTGCTTAAGGCATTTCTACAAAAGACATGTCACAAGAACTTCTATGTAAATTCATTAACCTGTACAGCTATGAAACTCTGGAACAGCTTATCGATTGAGATTACGGAGGCTTCTTCAACTATATTATAGTATCGTTTAATTATACTATGTTTATTATTATACTTATATGTATATGTATGTATATACAAATATTTATCTAAATAACATTTTTAAAACGCTATTTTCAGCTTACTACCCTTAGCCTGCTCCACCAAGCAAATGCTAAATAGCTTTAAGTTCGCCTTTATACATATATTCAGATGCAAACAATTGATTTATCTATCCATATATAGATAATTTCTTTAAGTCTGAAAGATAAGATAATGAATGTAAGCTAACATGGGCTAGTCTTTAAATATCTCTTGTATTCTGATCAACAGGAATTTTAGTATGCTTGCTTCATTGGTAGAGACATGAGGATAACGGTTGATAGATGTTGAATAAATCATTGAAATATAATAGAATGACATATAATATTATACCATTAAAGAACTAACATATAAATGGAAAACATAACAAGCTTGCAATATAAAAAGACAAATTCGTATTTCAAAGAAGCAGTCACTTCATTTTTTCACCTCGAGCAATTAAAACTTACTTGTTTCACAAAAAGATAAGCAATTAAGTTTGCGGTTGGTGGCATCATGGTCACTTCATTAAATTTGACTTTGATACGTTCAAGAGTGACCCGAACTACGAATACGTTTAACAAGTGTATATCTAGTTTTGTGTCAATCACCCACGCCTTAATCTTCTGGGGTACGTGGACGGACGTTGAAAAATAAGACGCTTTTTGTTCATAAATGGATCATCCCGGTAAAGTAAGTATTGTGACCTCTAGCAGCTATTTAAACTCATGGCTTTCGTTATTGAGTTAGCATATTCTACACTCACCGCTGCCTCAATATATATAAATATTACTAATTATATTTACGAGTAAAAAAATCAGATTTCAAATTAAATCAAACGTAATACAAGAATATATATTATAATTATATATAATATATAAAATATTATAAAACGAGAACCTTATTAACTTATTCAGACATCTCACATCTAGATTCTTACTTTTAAACTATAGAAATATAAATACGTAGACAAATAGAATATCTGTATAGTACGTGTATGGACGGGTAGAAAGATGGCTTTTGTGTGTGCAATTATAACTCCAGTCTTGTTAAAGCAACAAGTTTAAATGTATTCGTTGGTCAAAGTAAAACATAACAAGTTGTGCGCGAACACAAGCATATTTTTCTTTCCCAGTTTCACTATATGCTTTCGTGGCATCCCACCACGCGCACTCAAACAAAATAACTCGACACAAAGACTTTTACAACACCGCAATTCGCACAGGCCGGGGAAACTCGACAATGCAATAGGACTAGTCGTAAAGATGTTTCTATACAAAACCGCTGCGTTACTTTCCACGAAAGCTCGTAAAGTTGTGAACTCAGGCGTTCGTCTATGACGACCTCTGCCTATTCGAGCGACCAACCTAACGTAGTGACAAGATTTTTCGCATAATTACTTTGTTGACGCGGAAGTAGGAGCGCTGTAAAGAGATGTCAAGTAAGCTTTTATTTTAGACTAGCTGCGCCCCACGGTGTTACCTGCGACTAAAAACTATTTCTTATTTTTTCTAAAATAAGTAGCCAAAGTTATTTCTTATTACATCAGCTATTTGCTATTGAAAGTTCCGTCCTAATTGGTCCAGCCGTTGTAGGGATTAGCCGAAAATCGTAATAAATGTTATGTTGGTATATGTACCATATATAAATACATATGCATGTAGTATAAAGCGATTTCATTAATATTAAATGCAGACACTCCGATTATATTTATTTGTGTGTACGGTTAAATTCATTGTTCAATAATGGTTAAATTTTAATAACAGATTAAGAAACCCTAGTTAATTTAATTATTTGCTGTTTATCATAAAATAATCGCCACAGATGCTGTACAAATGTTAGGTTAATTGTACAACTTGACTTTGAGCCCTTAATCATCGGTCAACGTTCGGTACGTTTGACACTGATACAACAGTGGATGTAAAACTTGGTATATATCAGTTTCATTACATATAAACAGATTACAGGGACGTGCAAGTGATCGACAGGTCTTTACAATATATTATCTAGGATATGTTTTTAAAGTTTCAGTTTGAAAATATGTATGTATGGACAAGCTATAACCACATTAAGTAGATTATTGAACAGTTATGCACCTTCAGTAATCCTAATTCCCCGTAGTCATTGTTCATCGTGCGTACAGCAAAGGAGTGGAACAAGTTGCTAGCGTCAGTCTTTCCGTCCAAGAACGACGTGGGAACCTTCAAGAGTAGAGTGAATAATAGGCACTCACTAAACTAGCGCGTACCATCTTTCGACTATATCACCACTTAACATCAGGTGGGATCGTCTTCAAGCACTAATTTATACCCCATAAAAAATTGAAATTACGACGTTATGTTTTCTAGTCGGCACTTCATTAGGCTATCCTAAACACCTGCACAAAAATATTCGTATGAGACGTTTAGGCTACTCGTACAATTTATGGGTTAACAACGCCAATCAGCAATAAAATACGTAGCAACATACCACGGCCCAGTGAATTAATTTTTCAAATTAAATAAACTTAATACTTAACAAATCTATGAAAGCCATTTATAATTAATGCATATATTAAAAAAATAATTACGAGATCTTGTGTGTTCCTCACAAAAGCCGCGTTCGATGTGATTTATTTCTCGATCTCAGTTCGACATACTTGAGTAGGCCTAACAGAAGTGACTGCCCGCGGTTATTCACATTATATATAGCCAGTATTCGCTTAAAGACCACCTATGCTTAAATATGGATCGTTCATTATGTCTTTCATTTTTAGATGATGATGATGATGATGAATTGATGACATTTACAAACGCATAAATGATTATAACTTGCTTTTAGAAGATGGGCTAGCTTTCATCAAACGATATGTCAACAGTCTTGTATAAAGGAACACCGTTTATCCACTTATACGTTAGACGCCATAAAACTATAGATTAAGCGTTAGTAGTTGGTAGGAACGAGGCAGGGGAAATGAACCGATTTGACCTATCGGTCATATGGCAGCACTTTATGGACCCAAGTGTGGCGCAAGTTATCTCAAAATCCTGCGATCGAGGAATCTGCAGTTTTAATTTTTAAAACAATGAAGATAGTTTAATATATGTTGTATTGTAAATGATTAATAACAGTACTTGTGTAATACAATCGTTTGTCTTTTTATATGAATTTAATTAAATTTGGTACTAAAGATGGCGAAATTGTATAAGATGTGATGCGAGATGTCGCGGTGTTCATAAAACATTATTACATTTCAAACGTACAACCGTTATCATTGGTCAGCTTGTACATAAATAATAGTAATGAAACTTTTCTCAAAAAGAACACTATAGAAATGATCCTATGAAGTGCTTCGTTCGGATTTTAGGGATGCCTACAGCAAAAGGATAAAATCCAGTGCGTCTTGAAGTCCGATGGGGAATCATGTAGCCGGCTCCATATGACAGAGGGTAAGGACGATCAAAGGTTGGAAAACTAAATGGTAGAAAAGGCGGGTGGAATTCGAAACTACAACCGTCAATTTCACTCAGGACTCCTTTCAAACTCTCTTGACTCTCTGACTCTTTCCAATTAACATCAGGGGGATCGTGGTTAAGCATTTCATACATCACATATACAAAAGAACTGCATCATGTTATTATCCTTTCCCATTCCTATACTAGGACGTCGAAATGCAAGACAAAATTTCATGTAAATGTCGTTCTGTGAGCCGTGAAAGCTCAGTGGCAGGGCGGTTGGCTCAAGTTGCGTAGTACGTTAGAAACCCGAGTTCGATCCCCGGTGCTCGGCACCAATAAATTTGTTGTTGCCATTTTGCTGATTTACCACGCGCTCGGCGGTGAAGGAAACATCGTGAGGACACCTACATGTCTGAGAAATTTTTCTACGGCATGTGAAATCTGCCAATCCGCACTAGGACCGCGTGGCGAACTATGGACTATGCCGTATACTCACATTATAGATAAGGCCTGCGTCCAACAGTGGGACTGTTAAACGATTAGTATAAACGTGTATAACTATGTATCTAGTGAAGAGTAAATTAAGATTAGTCACTTAATCGGTGAGCTTTATAATCTGAGTATACTGCACAAAACGACAGCCACTGTAGTAACTAAGAAATTGTAGTGTTCAAAAAGTCTATGTATTTGAATACAGTGGTTATAAACAATCAGAGAATCTACGAATTGAATTAAAATGGATAACTGCAGAGAGTCGCTCATGACTTGCACAGACTTGTGGCAATTCTGCAGCTCAGACTAAACTCTGTTAAAAACAATTAAGCAACTCTTAATTAGTTTCTGAACAGTTCAGTGCGGAGTAAGGGTTTAATGTGTTGCCATTGCACTTTGCGACCATGGGAAACAACCAGACATTCTCTGTGTACTATTCTCTAGGTGATTTATTAATTAGACGATTACATGTTGCAAGAACGTAATAACATGCCACTATTGTCAGAAATGAATATATATTTTGACCGTCAGTTCCTCTTACCTCTAGACGTATCCGAGGGTGGGCTTTTTTAGCAAACCGTTTCTTGTACTTAACAAAATTCATTAGTACAAGCTGACTCTGATTCGAAACTGTGATCATCAGATACTAAGCTGCTTAGTAGGCAATCACTATTTTGTCAAAAACCGTGGTTGATAAATAACGAAAACTAATACGGTTTTGGTATCAAAGTATCAAGTTAGGGTGCTTTCCTATTTCGGGACATATAATGCGTAGCGGGAATGACAACGTTGAAAAGCTGGTCATCGTTGGCACTACAGAAGGCAACAGGACAAGAGGCCGGTCGACAACACGATGGTCTGATAAAGTGAAAGGTGCCATCTTCTCTGCTAATCTCTACGTCGGCTGCCTCGGACCGGATCGATGGAGGCATTGTCCACTCTAGTGACCACGATCCTCAGAAATGAGGGAACGACGAAGATAAAATCAAGTTATGCCTTATATATAATTATGATACGATAAACATTAATTTAGGTCTGAGATAAGAGGAGATAGAATGTTATTTATTTAACTCGTGACTTATCTTAATGAGGGTCGCGATTAGCAATGTTGTTTCACTGGTATTAAAATATTCAAGAAGTTCACGGAAGATGGGACGAGACTATGTTGCAATGTACAATCTATTGCATCCCTGTAAATTACGTAATTATCTTGTACCCATGTACACTTTATAAAAGCTTAATTAAAAGTTTTTAATTAATAGTATAATTATTTTTATTTCTAATTCATGTAGTTAAGAATTTATGAATTTAATTATAATATATTTGAACACCTTTTCCGCACACACAGGTTTCGTTAAAAATAATAAATAATTTGTTATTTTAAATAAGAAAAAAAAACATTCTAATTGAGAACTTCCACCTTTTTTGAAATCGGTTAAAAACTCAAAAAAAAACGATATTCATTGAAGAAGTCAAATTCTTATGTTTAGCAATCATGGATATCAAGATTATTCCGATAATGGGAATCGACCCCGAGCCTCTTGGGTGAGGGCCGAGAGGTATCCTAGCTCATATAGGACGCTGTCGTCTAGGCTTCAATCTATTTTCATTAAGATACATGTTGTTACATACTATAACAGTAAAATTGCGGATATCGCCCAACGGTAAGGTTACTTAAACCTGTTACTAATTATTATAATTCCGCACAGCCAGTGTACTCGGCCCTAATGAAGATCCACCCGACCTCGGTCACTCTGTACTTTCTAACCTATTAAGGGGAAGTAATACTTTGAATAGTAATTTCCAAACGTACCCTGTACGTAACGTATTACCCTGAGTACTTACAAAAAACTTAGCACTTCATTTTATCTCAGTTTGTTTTACTAAGTATGCAATCCTTTGAGTAAAATAAATTCTATTTCATGGGTTGTTGCAGTTAGGCGGCTGTAGCCCTTTTTTATGCCTACATACTTTATCTTCTTCTCATTTATAATAAGGAATACTTACCTCATCGTAGATTGTAATAAACCATCATATATCTCAATCAATAAGCATTTTCCTGGTATTTTCGTAACCTATAAAAAGTCCTGCAAAATTAAGGAGGCCTTATTGAAAACAAACGCTATCACAAAAATAATTAAAATCAAAATCGCTTTATAAATGACGGCAATACGTGAGTGAGCACAAATATTAAAAAAATACAGAACCTATTCCTCTTCTTTGAAGCCGGTTAAAATTATTGTTTAGTAGTAGTAAGACATAGTAGCACTTGTGAAAACCCGTTATCTTTGTTTTTTTTTATAAAAAATAAAACATCCGCATAGATTGTGCCGACTCCATTATTATTTTATTTCACTGCCCTGTTTAATAACCTTTACTTTTTATGCTTAGTTTTTTATGAACTTTGGACTAAGTTTATATTGCTTGCATTTTTATTCACAAACAAGTTTACAGCGAATACACGTTAGTGTACCCCTTAATGGTGTGACAACAGACTAGCGTGCCGGTCGACCTGTGACCCAGTGGCGCGCGCAGTACCGGATTTTAGAATTCCTTGCTTCTAAATATTATGGTCATTTCTTGAATAACATATTTATATGCAATATTTCGTTAAATATTTTTCCTTTTTATACTGTCTTGTATAAGTGAGAACGAAGGAAATTACGATTTAAAACGATAGTTTTAAATCGTAATTTAGCTTACATGCCCTTTAAATATAATAAAAAATATATTAAAGGTATAAAACTATATATGCTTTTGCAACTATATAGGTATATATCTTATGTAATTTGATGATGGTATATTATAAACAAAAAATATTATATTAAAATAATAATTATTATAAATAAAAGACATCAACGCACATCTTTAATTTTTACATAAAACAAAAAATATAATAGTTTGTTATTAAGTATCAAATATCGCACCGAAACCCTCCACTTGGAATATCTCAAATCCCACTATATATAATTGGGCCCGCTTTGAGCGAGATGTGCTTTCGATGGCAGTTCGTTGAGTTTTGATATCAGTGAGGCAACGCGTTGACCGCTTTGATGCAATTTATGACTCGGTTTTTCTGTGGACGGTACTGTTCACAGACAGGCCGACACGGGGATTAAACAATAAATAAGATTATGCTTAACGGTGTTCGCTTTATAAGCAATTCCTTTAAATTAGTGAATATTTTCAAGTAGAGAGAAATGAAAATGATCTTACAAGTATGATTAAACGAAATGATATATTTATTATATTCGTTAAAGTACGGCCATTGTTCTATTTAAGTTTTCTTTTAAGAGCGGGACATGGTTTTTATATTAAAAATAAACAAGGTAAGTGACGTTATACGTACTATTCCTATAGAGGTTCAAATCTCAGTCGGATACGATATGGTTACCCTTGTAACATTTGGGGAGTAATATGTGAAAAATGTAGGAATGGCCCAACTGTGACCTTAGCATTTCTTATACATATATATTATGTAGCATTTTCATTTTTACCTAAAGAGCTCTTTGCTATTTTCAGGATCTTGTTTAGTAATTTGACAGCGATCATGATGAGTGAATGAATGAGAAAATCATGTATTAGATCTGATCAAATGATCAGTTCTATTCCTACTACACGCATACATACACAAATTAATTTATTTATTAATTGATTGTTGAAACGCATAGTTACACATAGAAGTTAAACATGGAATCAATAACGGATTAAATTTTGTTAAAGTCACTTATAATTAATAGAACAATAGCAGAGATTTTTCGCCAAATAGAAATTTATTAAGTCAGTTAAGACATTTTACGAGAGAAGAAAAAAGAAAAACCTAGACTATGAGTATCTTACTAGATTGCTTACTACTAGATTTTTGTCTGTGTACGAGAACCATGGTAGCTCAGTGTCCGAGTAGTTGCATGGTACGTTAGCAACCCGAGTTCGATTCCACAATATTACCTGCTGATGACAACCGCATAGGATGATGATACAGATCTACGTTTTGATGCTGCTTCTTATTTAGATTTTTCTTGATTTTTATCAACGTTATAAGCGTCTCATGTAGCCCTAATTGAATCTACATATATGTATGGAATGCCGTAACTATTAATATGTAGATTAAAATGCGTAAGGTTAACTGGCTATTTATAATATTTAAATGAATATTTTTATTCATAGTTCCGGTATAAATTTACGACTACTATCTGATCATATTAAGCTTTCAGATTTAATTTTCTTGAAATGAAAAGAGAGGATTCTTTAATACAGGAGTTATATTTTTATTTATTATTTAGTTATAAAAATATAGAAAAGTAGAGCCGTGGTAGCTCAGTGTCCGGGCAGTCGCCTTAAGTTGCATATAGTACGCTAAAAACCCCGGTTCGATCCCCGGTGCCGGCACCAATGAATTTGTTGTTACAATTTTACCACGCGCTTGGAGGTAAAGAGACACATCGTGGGGAAAAATACATGCCTTATAATTTTTTTATTTGAAGTCTGCCAATCCACACTAAGTGTAGATCGGTAGTCTATGCCCTTATACTCTCTTTACAGAAGGCCTGTGCCCAACAGTTACTTAAACTTTTTATAAAAATGTGATCGTAACCATGATTTTTCATAAATGTAATATTATTTAAAAACAAAATGATTTTGTTTTTATATGAGACATTAAACAGTCTTAAGAATTACATAGATAGATAAACGTTAATTGTTCACACTTTAAACATTAAAAGAAGTGCAATCAATTAGAGTTAACTAAACTTAACCTAAATTTAAGCAAGAGCGGGCTTTTATCACTATAAGCCATCTTTTCTGGGCAACCCTGTTTTGTAGGACAGGAGAGATAAAAAAATCACTGCAGAGTAGTCATGAATAAATAAATAACAGCAAGAGTTGTTTATAATAAAGACTAAACTATTTAGAATAGAAAAGTAATTTTATATTTTTGAGACTAAATTGGCATTTATAATATGAATAACTATTTTTTTTAAAGTTTGATTTACAAATATTATGAACATTCTTGTTAACATTGGCATCAGTCTAAGCGTAGCGCTAGAAGATGGTTCACGTCAATAGTCGAATGATGGACTCGAACCTATGACCTTAGGCTGTAGACTGTACTCTAAGCCATTAGGCTATTGGTGGTATACGGTAAAATCATATATGTATAGTCAATAATTATACATATATGATTTTACCGTTGCTAAACTGCCCAGTAATTTTTTTTCATCTTAATTTTAAAGAAACAGTAAAAAACAAATACTGTTTAAAGGGAAGAAGAACTAAGGAAGAATCGGGCAGCGAAACTCGACACGCACCATAGTATTACACGGGAATGTTGCTTTTAGAACCAGTTTACCCAGAAGCTTAAAAGAATCGTAAACGATCACTGCGCATTTCTCTTCCACATGTTTAATGACGTGTAAAACTGTTCATACTAACTAAATTATGAATAGATCTCGAGCCTTATATTTACAAATGTTGCCCAACCTTCGCTCAGCGGTAGGTGCTTCGAGTAAATTAGCATTCAATGTTTAAGTGTGAAAAATGTCCATTTAAATCGTTATTAATGCCTTAGAATTAAATCACCGATGTCAATGCAATTACAAAATATCACTCATATCTTCTGTCAATGCACTTAAGTTGATAATTGCTTGCGTCTTCATAAGAAGCCAATCGCGATTTCAATAAATCCGATTAAAGGCATACCAGTTCGTAATTTGAATTTAAACTTTCAGATTCACCGCTCGTATTAGAATGGTGAGTCATAGTTGTCTAGATCAGGCACGAATTAGCGGCAATATTGTTGCTCTATATTTACTTCACCCATTTTCAACAGACTTCAAAACTAGAATATTTACGAGTAAAAACGAAAACTTCAAATCGATTGAAACGTTAGACGCTATTACGCGCGGACGCCCTTAATTTTTTTCGCCTTGTATTTCAGAATTATCGTAAGAAAATTACGAAATTATACATAATCAGAACCTAAGCCAATTTTCATCAAAGTACTGTTAAAGTAATTTCAATTAAAACATGAATCATCGAAATCTTAGGCATGATATTGAGTTCGGTTTGCGGAAAGAGGTTCTCAATTTTTCTGTATATTTCGTTTTTATGTTTGTTACCGCATAACTTTCGACTGGATAACCCGAATTTGAAGATTCTTTTTATGTGAAAGCTGGTGCTTCCCGTGTGGTCCCACTTAAATTTCGTCTAATTCTGACTATGGGATCCATGAGAAAATCATACGAGACTTAAATTTACATCAAGTATGTGCGTTACAAATAGATAGATAACTTAATACTCGCTTTTTGTATCCGCAAATATATAGCCTGTGTGTAGTAATCATCTCTCTCAACAGGTCGTCCTTGATATAATACGTATTTAGAATAAAAGGGGTTTTTGACTTAGTAGTTTCCACTTATATAAATATTAATAGACTCTAAAGAGGTATATTATTATGAATTAAATTTTGCTTACAATATTTAAATAATTTCAATTTTGTTAATTGATTTAATTATTAAGAACTTCACATTATATTACAGTGGACAATTAATGAACAACATGTTAAGTCTACCAATGTGTTACTATTACACAAATTGTTAAACATAATGAGCTTCAAGATAACCCAAATAAAAATGTTTGGTAGTCCCAATTCCGACCTACGATGTTTTGTCGCATACATGACTATCGGAACTTGGTTATACTTTTGTAAATTGTAATTCCATGTTAATTTTATTACTATTTATGGTCCAGATATTTATAAGGCCGTCTGAGCCCGCTATGCATATTAGTATTCGTGACAGTGTCACATTGGAGAAATGAACGAGCATTTACGATCGATATTTGACCTATGATGCTTAGAACGACTATTTATTGTAAAATAAAGGCAATATGGACTATTGACCAAAACTTGATATTCGAAATCGAATTCCTAAAAAATATGATATCGTTGGAAGAATATATAACTTGAACTTAAAGTATACCTTTTATATAATCCAAATACCAGTAATTCAGACGTAAGGAAAAATTGCGCGGTGGAGTCCGAGAAGGTATATCGACCACATTGGCGACATATTAAAACGTGCAGTGAAGGAGTAACCCATAACTGAATATATATATACATAGATGTATGGATATGAATGAAGCAAAAGAGATGGGTGACGGACGGAAGTGTTTCTATTTATTGTTGTATTATATAAAGCATCATGTCTGGGTGTACATTAGCATTAGGCGCTGTCAGTTCAGAATGCTATCGCACCTAGTACTTATCGCTATTCAGAAATCCTGAGTAAGTTTATCGGTGAAAAAGTATATGGTACATTTATTCTTAAGCTTACAGCGGCTATAGGCGATATATTAAGACACCCAATGCATACTACAAATGGTTCAAAAAATTCAAGTATTCCGAAGGTATTAAGTAACTAAATTTACGAGTACGAGTAAGTCAATAGTCAGCTCTGGCAATGTCTTCATATTTATTATTTAATCTCTATTTTAAAATAACAATGTTCCCATAAAGAAGAACACTCCACATTAAATGTGTCATACATCAAAAGCTTTGTCTACATTTTAGTAATTTATGATGGCATACAAAAAAGGCACTTCAAATTGACTTCTGGTTTGTAGTTTATTGTTGCTCTAAGTAGCGTAATATTCAAATAATGGACTGCGCAAAGAGTGTACTTAACCCATACACTAAATGAATGGTTCCCTAAAGGGACATTGTTTGAACCGGTTTTGTTGTCAAGGGTTAGAAATCCTTATAAATAAATCGCTTTATGTCATTGTCGGATACAATTATTGAGATCGGGAGCATATAATTTTTTTGTTTTATGTATCGTACAGTTATTATAGTGTAAACATTGAATCATACTACCTATGCAATATAAACAAATTAATAGAACACTTTAGAAACATAGCTTTGGCAAGGAATCCCCTACATTTGACATGAAGGTATGTAAACATGACCGAAGAGTTGTGTCAACTTTCAAAAACCTGGTGAAACTGTGCAGATGAAAACTAAAAAATTTTGTACCCATCTAGGTATATCAAAGAGCTCTGGCTATAATTCAAAAGTAAAAAAAAGTCAGCGTTCACGCTTATTTGAAACACATAGATCAATAGATTAGTCGTACGACGTATTGACGTGAACCAACTCCTAACACAAGCTTAAGCTTAGTTGGATCGATTAACAAGAATGTTAGTAATATTTCGGAAAAAAATAAATATTGTTAGCTTTATTAAAAAAAAAAAATTGAATATGAGGTTGAATTTCTTCCAGTATTTATGCTAGAATAGTCGAGTGACGTGTGTTACCACAAATTGCAATTTCTGTAAGCGCAAAGATCAGTACAGGCGTAACTAATAGTACAGATTATCGTCTATAAGCCGTGTCACAGGCTCGACCGTCTGTCACTATTTCCTTTTATCCAATACTTGGTTTATTGTGACCCAGTGACGCGTTTGATTAGCGTTTGACGTTATTTTGTAACGGACGTTTATCTAATATTTTTGTTATTGTGCTGCGTAAAAATTATTGCAACATTTTATCTGTTAACGTCTACAGATACGAAAATTGGCTGTGGTTAAAAATATATATATTTTTTTAAGGAATGTTAATAATATTTTGTTTCTATTTCACAAATATTAATATAATATATAAAGGGCCACCGGTGAGGTAAATATGCTTTATATGGGCTTGTAGAATAAGGCTACGGTTTATCCTGCCTGTCGTAGACCGGCCCGTGTCCTTGCACTGCGAGGGTACAGGGGAGGATAATCCCTCCCCGGAGGGGATTTCCCCCCTGTACAGCCCCCGGTGCGTTCCTCTAGGGATCCCGGAGCCACTCACCATGAACCGAGGAAGGGCCACGGCTCTACCGTGGGGTAAGAGTAAGAACCCCACATAACTCACAAAAAAATAAGCTTTGCTGAACTAAGAGTGTAAATTACTTAAATGTCTCAACTTCTGTCTAACGCAGTGACAGGTGTGTGAGCAGGACATGCATCTTTCTTTAATAATTTGGTCAAAATAAAGGCGATGTAAAGAAGTAATCTGATCGAGATGCATGTATTAACACTTGCCGGCACGTCCGCATTTGAATGTCCTGGGAAAAATGTAGCCATACTTGATTTTAGAAAGTGAACGTGTTAGAAGATTATGAACACCATAAAATTAGTTGCCTAAGCTTGCTCTAGTTGCACGTGTATTTCCCACGTATAAAAATGTTATTATGGAGTATTAGCGTGGTGAGTTGCCAATTTACGTCTCAGAGGTCTATTCCACAACGCTCTAAAATATAACACTAGCCTTAGCTATAATCGTGTGATATAGACAGAAACTATTATGTTTTATCGTTGTCGATTCGATTACATCGCGATGTCAGCATTTGAGTAACGTGACAAAATGAACAAGACAGTCACCTGAAGATATGTGATACATACTGGTTTTAACAAGTTGGTGGTGTGCACCAACATTATCTTGAAAAACCCTGTGTGATGCACAATGAGACATAACATTATTCATCTCGATAATCCATTAACTTCACTCTTATTATTACTAATAACGCTACTAACAATAACAAAGTAATGTATGGACAGTACTGCTTGAGGATAGAAACATAGCGCTAACTACGTAGGATCCTAAATGTGGACCAAAGTACCAAAATATATTGTTAATACAATTATTTTGGATTTTAGATATACTATAGATTATTTAATCAGCTCAGAGGCTGTTACAACTTTAACCCGAAAGCTTGAATTTCTATATCTATCAGTAACATGCCTTTCTCGTGATCACATACTAAGTCGTGGGTGTCTCAAAGAACCAAGCCGTGGCTCATTTTTTTTTAATGACGAACTACACAGATTAGCCAGAGAAGTTCGCCTTGACTGCTTCACTGGATTGAGAGGTGGCATAGCTCTTAGGCCTCAATTCCTTAATAGAATTACACACACACCACTGAAAATATAATATTGTATGGCTAACTTTACTTTGGCTGTGGAAATAGCCCATTTGTATTAAAATAACACAGAACTTTGTCTAAGGCTGATTTTTTTATTATTTTTGACAGCGAGCGAATGGATTTTGAATTTAAATTCAAGGTATCATTCTAAAAGAGACAAGTGAAACAAGCCAATCTCGGTTCCGATCAGTAATGGCATTATAATAGTGAACGGCGTGTGATGATGGCCCCTTAATGAGTTTAAAGTGTTTTGGACAGATCTCTATAATCATAACGTTATAGTTTGTTAATGTGCACTATTGCGCCGTTCGAAGGTTATTTTTGCATCTCTCTCGGGAGTTTAATACATTTTTGAAGATTACCTCTCGAATTATTGACCTTATAATGGCTTAACTATTTTTAATAAAATTGTACCAATTCTGGCCTTTATAATATGCTAGATGATGTTGTTTTGATGGGATATAAGTAACTTTTACAATACAACTTTAACATTTTAGATTTAAAGTTTTGATTTGATTTTGCAAACATAAAGTTCAAAATTAAAATTGCATGTGATCCACTCTCTTGATCTCCAACTAAATATTGATTACAGAATTTAGCACAAAGATTTTTGTACGTAAAAAGAGATAAAAAAAAATAGTTCCACCAATAATAAGGAAACGAAATTAAACCAAATGTAAGGAAGAATTTTCTTACAATTTTTTTACATATAGTAATTATTAAAAAACGACTGTGCTTTACACCATACGGCCGAAGAAAAACTTCTTTGGCTGCATCTATATGTAGTATATATATACACGATTGTTCAATAAAGAAAGAAAATATGCGCTCGCAATGCTCTCTCATGCGCCTACAGTGTGATACAGACAAGCCTGCACCGTGCCTTAGATATACGAAACGTAACTGGTTCTAAGAGAAAGAAAATGTGTGCTCTTTCTTTTTCTGTATCCACTAACTTATATTTCTTTCTCAACTTCCGTTCGCCTCGTCCTTTCACACTTTTCGTAACGTATTCACCTACTTACCAAATCGTGCGTGCGTAAAGAAGTTTTACTAAAAAAACTCGTTGAAGCGATTGGTTTACCGACATTGAACAATTGTAAGCCATGAGCGCCGTCAAAAAAGATGTAATCATTAATCCTTTGGGTTACGGAAGCCTGAATATATTTGAGAAACGGTGCGACAACTACGATGTGTATCAACTTTTTATAGAACGCAACAATGGCGGTACAAAAGCATTGTGTCCCAACAGAAGTTTACCAACACGCAGCTCTACAATGTGACGCGTGATTAATTTTATAAGTACGGGGTCTCTTGCTCCCTTTTCATTTGTAAGTGGGTTTTGTGATAAAGTCTCAATGGTCGAGATATCTTTTGTTAAAGTAAAAATATATTGAACTTGTTCCTTGTTCGTGTATCGCTAAATAAAATAATGTTTATCGTAAATATGTTACCGCTCTCAAAGTGTTCGCATTAAAATATCAAAACGTCCGTAACGTGTTGCTCTCGTTACAGCTCTGACCCAAAAACATATAACTTATAACCACTATAGAATGTAATGTAAGAGGAGAACCTAATAAAATGGTATGAAATGACATTACCTCTGATTCAATCGTTCTTAACCATGCTCTATATATTTATTTTCATTGAGAAAAATTGAAAGAAATATTAACGTATGAAGTGAAAACGATCTAAAACTAAATAAAAAGAAGGGCATTGCTTACTATGATGGATATTACGTAATGATTTTAACATAAAATTATTTTTCTATCTATTCAAATTTTGTATCGAAATTAACAAATAGAAAAAAGAATTCGGTTTTAAGGAAACTTTGTTTTCACCCTAAAGTTCTTTCAATTCTATTTTAAAACTAGAATATTTATTTTTTACCAAGTCCGTGCATTACCAGAGGAAATTAATAGATGTGTTTTCTTTATACTTGAAAAAATAAGTCTACATGTTTATCCTTTTAGCCGTTTTGGGGTAGACAGACATAATAATCACTATCTGTTTTCAATGATATCAATGAGTCTATATACCGGTCAACAATTTTTCCGGCTTACGGCTTTTTGATAGGCATAGTACAGGGAAGACGACCAACAACACGAACACTAAAGTCCACGAGGCATTATACACCGCTGAAGACCGCAATAGGTGGAGAGCGATCGTCCGCAACATAATTCGCGGAGGTCACGACCCTCAGCAATGAGGAAGACGACACAAGGAGTGAAAAGGAGGAGAATGGCTTTTTGGACTTACGAAGCCTAAAAATCATTGGTAAATGATGGCTGGGATTCGACCCCTGACCATATGATTGAAAGCCGTACACTCTCTGCTTATTCTTCTTTCCTTATAGTTCAAATATACATAGTTAAACTAAGATTATAATCGTAAAATTTAATATATTTATTTATTCCCCTCTAAGCCCCGTGAAAATATGGGAAAGGAATATTAAAATTAATGTAATACCCTTGGTTAATTAGCAATTATCTGATCAAATTCAAAACGAAATCATTTCAAGAGATTTAAATTAATTAAATACGAAAGAGGGGAATATGCGCAGACAGTAACCGTATGTAATAAAATAGCCGATCAACGGTAATCCGATCGAACATATCCGACCCACCTTTGTGGCAACTTTACGAAATGTGTAGAGCAATAATCATAAATAAATATAAATTAGTTTCGATTGAATCTCGCGGTGAAAATAATACCCTATGAAATAGAATAGATTGAGTTGTATGGCACAGAGAAACACTCAGTTCTCGTGTCTGATTCACTTTTGTTCCACTTCATAGTTTATAAAGTGAAAAGGTGTAATCGCCTAAACTAAAAATAGAATTAATAATATTAACACAACGACCGCCTTAAATGTTCGATTCTATACAGCCACATTGTAGCGTCGAGCATTTTTGTAGTGGGTAATGTATTTTTTGCTTTACCTGAAAACCTGGCCGAACTCACCGGAAGGCATTCGAGCTCACTCTTAGAGAAATAATCTTAACCACTCAAACAATGATGGATTGACCAAAAATTATGACGTAATCAAAATAAGTGAGGTCTTGTGAAATGGTAGTGTATTCAGACAATCTAGGTTAGCTCGCTAGGTTAAAAAAGTCAATTTAGTTTACAAACTAAATCGTTTTTCGCTTGAGACATCTAGGATATATTTTACAAATCTATTTGTGTTTGTAGAAAGGGATAAAATATATTGAATAAAAATTTAGCTTCCTTCATCTTTTGTGCAAACTATATGTCATTAGTCATTTGAGGCATTTGAACGTCAATTGCACAAAAACAGTTGACGCAAACAAATTGTACATTCCCGCATAAGGAGGTGAAAATCCAAGGATAAATATCGGATCAAAATGGATAATTAATGACTTAATCGAGTCAGCAGATTTGGGACTTGCGACTTTGATTATAAGGATGCTATTGCTAGTAAG
Organism: Meandrusa payeni; assembly: GCA_029286785.1. NCBI lineage: Eukaryota > Metazoa > Arthropoda > Insecta > Lepidoptera > Papilionidae > Meandrusa > Meandrusa payeni. The sequence goes on from JAGSMX010000039.1 coordinate 938,304, forward strand.
GAAGTGACAGTTGGGAGGTAGGATGATATTAAGGTTTACAATCTAAAGTTAGTTTTGTGTGATCCAATCTAAAGAATAGACGATCCGCATGTGTTCTATGTGATTAATGATGTAGCTCGTGAACTATCCCCGACGAACGAAGGAACCGGGACAATTGTCACTATAATGCGAGTCTTCAACAAAAAGTACATATTTAAATTGCGTGTGAAATATCATCCTAATTTATTGAATAGTTTTTAATTCAATGAAATAAGGTTGAGATTTGGTTTAAAGTAGATTTCGTCAACTGTATCTGTTTTGCTTTGATGTGTTACTAAAAAAGTTGACTAATGATTCTGGTTTAGGATCAAATATTCATGCATTTTTTTCAGTAGGGCGACGTTGTTTTGTTACACTTAACGCTTTTTAAACTGAGCATCTGTTTAATGACATAACGACAATCTTTGTTGTTCCAACTACCATTGTATTTGCTTTTTCGTTTTTTATTTACTTTATATGTGCGATTACTGCAGAAATTGCTATTGCTGTAGTAAATGTTTCATTTTTTTAACTACTTGCGCCCCGCGATGTTATCCTTTATTAAAAACTATTTATTAAAATGATTCCTAAAGTACTTCTTTTAACATCAGCTATCTGACAGTGAAAGTCCTGTCAAAATAGGTCTAGCCGTTCCAGATATTAGTCGACAAACAGGCAGACGAAAATAATAAAAAATGTTATTTTGCTATATGCACTATGTATATTTATACTTTCATATGTTTATAGTAATCGGTTCTTTTAATATTAGAAACAGTCACTTCAATTTTATTTATTTGTATAGATGTTGCTTTCTACTTCCTGATGGAAGAGACAACAAAAGTTTTTAAGCTAATTTATTAGTTTTCTTATACACTTTGTACTTTTAAGTTTCATGTAATATTAAAAAAAAACTGTGACATTATTAGTAACATCTATTTATTATTTCCAATCGATTGCCCTTTAGCCACACCGTTTGCTGGTTCGTTACTCGCGTCTGCTTTGAGGTCGAGAGAGTGCACCAATAAATACAAGTTTGAATGTGAACTTAGAACCGGGTGCACTAAATCCTGTGGCGTGGTAACTAGGCCGGTTGAGAATCGAAGCTTAACGTTATAGCATCAATTTAATAAATCGTTCATTTGTTAACAAGAAAATATGTAAATCTTTAATGTGAAGATTTGTAATGCCGTAAATGGTACACGTAATAAAAATATATGTGAATATTAACATTCCCTCACAACGATTTTACTTTTAATAACCAAGAAGATAGAGAATGGATCTTTTGTCTTATTGCTCCAGGCAATGATATTTTGAGCTATTTACTGTCCTATAAAAGCTGGCAACTGTCGTTTCGCATCGGCGGTGAGTAGGTTTTGAGAATAGTTTATATCAAAATATTTTTTTTTTGCTCGTAAACGTATTTGTTCTACTTTTGATGCTAATAGATAACTCTCGATTTTGATGATTGAGATTGATGTACCTTATAGTTCTATTTCCTAAAACCTCTACACCGATATGGCATTATCTAACTAACGTAGTGAACATATGAAAAATAGATATGTATAGCATTTAATTATTTACCGTTTAATGCTAAAGATAGAATGGTTGGACTAGTCTTTATCAAAATCTAGTCTATGAATTATCGTAGGAATATTACGAAATAGAATTAATCAGAACCTAACCAAACTTTCATCAAACTACTCTTGAAGTACATACATCCTTTCCAATAAAAAAAATAATCATCGAAATCGGTTCGCATGAGATTGAGTTATTCGTCCATTTGTGGCGCACTTTCATGATGCAAACATGCATAACAACAAAAATAATGCATTAAGACTATGAAGTTGAACCAGAACGTAACAACTTTCAAATAAAAAAGAATCATCAATAATGGGTCAACCAGTCGAAATTTATAATATAATTTATTTTTATTTTATGATTATATTATATATAATCATAAGTCGAGAGTTGAAGACCTCCTTTTTTTTTGAAGTCGAAATGGAAAAACAACTGCCCTTCGGTTATGTATCTATTTAGACGGCATCCTGGGTAGGAGATATGCTACTACCAGCATAAAGTGAACCATATTTCACAAAAGTTTCCCTGTTGATGTATATTTGGTATGAGTATTAAAGTTTGTTTTGGCTTTCTGCTAATTTCGTCTTTCGTTAGTAGAAAGAAACAATCACAACAAAACATTCTGAAACTTGATTCTCTTTAATAACGTAAATAACCAAACGATGTATTAAACTATTTCTTGGATTTTAATCTAATTAAATTTACGTTTGATCGATCTCAATCGCTTCCTGTGGTCACAAACGCATTGATATCGAATTTTTTGTGGTAACGAAGGAAATTCATTAAAAATCCTATACTACCCACGCCGTGTCACTATAACTGCACCATTAATTACCCACATTACACTAATTTAAATTAAGAATGGAAGTTTGGAAACTCATTAGAGATTCAAACCTATCTAAGTTTGAAATGGATCAGGTAATTACCGCCTTCAAATCCGATTTTGAATTTAAATGTCATGTTTGTTTTAAATTTAAACAATTTGATTATTAGTTTGAAGATACAAAATCTTTTGGGATTGTGGTATATTTCCACTGAATAAAAGGTCTTTAAAAGAGCAAGAATTACTACGAACAAAGAAAGTAAGTTGTATTGGTGTTCTAAATAATACCATTTCATGATGGTAATAAAGCCAATGCACTTGAGAAATAAATAAGTTAAAGTAATATAAAGGGTATAAAGATAATACATACTTCTTATATTTATCATACATTTATTGTTTATTGAAGTAGATACCTTTACTACTGCTACTCACACATTTTGCATTTTTGGTACCATTCTATAAATCTGTGAGTCTAAGCTTTAGCAGTGGACCTCATTAATGGTTTAATATTGTGCCCTATAAAATGTTATACACAAGTTCATATCAACTAACGGCAATAACACCAAGTCACAAATTGGAAGGTTTCATCTTCATCCACCGCCCGCGTAGGTCTTCAAATAAGCATCAGTCCTTTAGCGGTACGTATGGAATTTATAGTGATGAATCGGTTTTCGCCGACTTATAACGTGCCCAGTTACATTCCGAAGTAATGTCACAAATAATTGTTTTTCAAGATACGTTATTACGTAATGGCCTAATTTTCCCAAAAAAAGGTAATCATTTTCTTGTCGGTGACTTTCTAAATTGTTCGACGAGTTCCATATTGTAGCAATTTGACTATTCTTTCCGATTCAAAGTGGTATACGTAATATTTGTTCAGATAAAAACAAGGATATTGGTACCAATTAGTTCGATAGTCGCAGTACAATAAAATATGTTTCTAATGACTGTCTTCCATTACAAAAACTTAATACATTTACGGCACCATTTGTCGTTTTTGGTCTTCCGTGATCATGCGGCATCCATCGAATGCAAAGCTTCCGAAATCTCATTCAATTCAATAAGCTAAGTAATGAAATATACCATCAAATTTACAAAATAGTAAGACTTAAGGCAATCTTGCAAAGGCCCTAATAATATGATCTACTTTGTTAAAATAATCAGGAAACATAATACAAGTTTATGTTGATTTGGACGTTTTTTTATTATTTATTGCAAGATCCATTACAGGCAATTGAGCAATGGATTGAGCAAATAAAGAGACGTCAATGCATGGAACAATTCTAAAAACATAGCTTAATGAGCTAATATCCTAAATATATTAGGACAGACCGCAGAATGACAAAAAACGAACAAACGAAACCGCGAGCGGATATGAGAGGCTGAACGTGTCCCAAATTTAATCAGCGAGGTTCCCAAGCTCTCGCGACGCGCGTGGAGAATCACATCATTTATCAACGTTAGCTCCTGGACTATTGCCACACGCAGTGCATTTCTGTCTCTGTCTGAGCTCTAAATGTTCATCTTCACGGCTACCTGCATTTAAAGTGACATCGATATTCAATATCTGATATTGTTGAACGATACAATAACAATATATTCATGGATAATTTGCAGATAAAACTTACTCGTACTTACGTAATATATACGAAACAGTCATTGATGAAAAACGGAGTTTATAAATGCAAGCAGTGATTACAGATATGCGGTTCGATTTATCTCGATAAGACGGTCAGGGAGGTTCGAATCGAAGGGTTTAGAGTACGGACTGCGCATCGTAAGGTCGAGGAATTAAATCCCCCATTATCATCAGCCTGTGTCTATCCACTGCTGGAAATAGGCCTTCTCCAATGCCTTCCACCACATACGATCCTAAGTTTTCCGCATCCAGGCACTTCCGGCTATCCTTATAAGGTCGTTGGTCCATCTGGAGGGAGGGTGCTCTACACTTCGCCCACCCACGCGCAGCCTCCATTCCAAGACTTTCCTCCCCCAACCATGCAACCACCAACTCTTAACCTTATTTGAAATGTTAACAAAAATGTTAATAATATTTGCAAAAAAAACATCAAGATATCGAGAGGAACGTGGACCTCCAATTCAAAACAGATTGAAAAATAAACCCTTAGCGGTGTGGTTACTGGTAGCGACAAAGGAAGTTAAGTATCATGGCTCCAAGCCATGATACTTAACTTCAGGATTTGAAATCCACGTTAGGAAGCTACGGTATAGGGTTCTCAGTTTGGACACTTCCACCGGTTATCGTTATTATAATAATTGAAAACAGCACTACTTTAAAAGCAGTACAGTGCTGGGAAAAAATTTAGTAGACATTTATCTTAATGATATACATATATATAACATCAATTGATAAAGTGTTTCCAGAAAATAAATAAATCTTATGTAATTTTAAGCAGTAATGTATTAGAATTTCTATTTTTAAAACATTAGTTCTATTTACGTACGAAAAAATTTTGCTAAAACATTTACTGCGTAAATAGTGACAAGCTGGAATCCTTAGTACTAAATCCTAATAAGCTCGTTAAAAAGTTGATAGCTTTTCCATACTATTATTTGTCTGTCCCATTTTGGTGAAGCGCGATATTGTACCAGGAAGTATTTATAACCGATGGTGGGACGTAAAAATACAAATATAAAATGTCAAAATATTTTACCACCATATATCTCATCCTTGTGCATAGTAAAACCCACATGTAGTATTAATCCACCCTTATAAATATACGTTTGTACTATTACTTAAGCCCGATACCATTAACATAATTGTGTTACAAATTGGAATATACACCTCTGCGTTAGGTTGTGCGCGCCGCTTCTAAATATAAGTGAACGTTCAAGCACCACTACTGCATACTCAACTTAAAGCAGACCACCTGGTTGTGACCTAAAAGAATCGCTCCAGTATAAAATGTAGCGGATTAGATGCTCGTAAAATCTGTCCCACCTTGTTACAGCGATCTTTAATGCAGCTGAGTAAGATACGATAGTCCGCATCTCACACCGTATTGTATCATAATATATCTCTTCAAATATTTTATCAACCTCCGAATCGATACCAGAACAAAATGATAACGATAAATCTATTTAAATTTTTGTATAGTTCTAAGCCATTGTACTTGAGAATCCAATTTAAATCAATGTGAACAAATTATAAGAAAGAAACATAATTATCAATAATATCTGCAATCGAATGACCTTTGAGCAAAGAAGATGCGCATTACGACACGTGTTTCTTGACAGATGATTTACGTAAAGGTTGGAGCACATCGCATTCATATACATATATTTATGTCACTTATTAGGGTCACCGTTGTGTAATAAACTTAAACCTACATTAAATTATTCTTTCACTTGAAGTTAAGTACAAACAAGCTTTTTCTGTTTATAATAAAATGTATATATTTATGTTATGTAATACAATTATATCTGTCAATAAACCATCTAGATGCTTGACATTTTACTGCAGTTCGTATTTTGCGTAATTTCTTATCAGGTACAAAGGTGTTTTTTGCAATAAACTGTCAGCCTGTTTCCTATATTAACTCCACGAAGAGAGTTCCAAAAGAAGACCACGACTTTTAAAGTAACGCTAACGAATTAAAGTAACGAAACGAACTCTTTTGTCGTAGATTTTCAGACCCGGCGCTGATCGCTTTTAGAAAACCGCGACAGATTAAAAAATGTCAATCACAAAGACACATATTTTAATAATGAAAAATGGGCGCGTATACTTGTGTACGCATGAGAAATTATACTTTTTTGGCATCATTAAAAATAGTTTTTAATTGCAAAATAAATTAAAAAAACAATTTATTACAGTTAAATAGACCGGAAACGGATAGTCAACATAATCAATAAAGTTCAGTTTAAATTTGAAAAATGAAATAATAAAATATTATATTAAATTATATAAAATATAATATTTCAATTGATATCATACATATGGATAGTAAATTCAATTATATTGGAGCAATTGAAAAAGTATATGAGCACACATTTTTTCGCTGCAGCTTCAACCTGTGACTGCCAACATAAGACTCCTAAAGAAGTATAACTTCAATAACTGAACGACTCTAGTACGTTTATTTCTTGAAAATTTAATGTCATGTACATTAAAATTAAAGGAAAAAATGTGTTCAAAATTACAAGATCAGGTTTTATGACGAACTTGCCAACCCATTGAGGAAAGTTTTTTTATTCCCTATTTTCTCTATGTTACCGTAGTATGCTTTATACAATAAAATATCATATCATTATTATACATATAAACAACCTGCGACGGTGTGACTGACGCCCGCTTTAAAATGTACGAGCACTAAAATAAAATTTACATACGCGATATCAGATATTTGTGATCAGAATTAGAGCAGCATTTTAAATGTGCTGGTTTTGTTTATCGCCTGTTTACAGAAAAAAAACAATCAGGGTCCGTGTAAGACGATGTCGTAAGATAAATCTGTTTTGATTGTGATTTTAACACCCTTTTTATTCGGTAATAAGTGTATCTGCGCACTAAGTGCTGAGATAAGATTGACGACCTCGTGGCCATATGGAGAATTGGTCTGCTATGTCGTTGGTACTGGTTACGATTCCCAGCCGGGACAAATATTTAGGCACGTCACATATTTTAAACCGACTTAAAAAAAGGAGGAGGTGCTCAATTCGTCTTTTTCTGTTTGTCACCTCATAACTTACCGACTGGGTGAACCAATTTTGAAGATTCTTTTTTTATTTGAAAGCTGGTATTTCCCATTAATTTTTCAATTTGCTCCAATTGTGACAGTGGCATCTGTGAGTAAATCATATGAATCATATATTTACATTAAATTTGTGTGCGATAAATGGACGAATAACTCAATATCAGGTTAGCTGATTTTGATGATTCATTTTTTATAAGAAAGGATTACATCCTTTCAGGGGTAGTTCGATGAAAGTTAGGAAATATTCTGATTAATTCTATTTCATAATATTCCACCGATAATTCGAAAATAAAATAAATTTGAAGTCGGTTTTTGTTTTTACTCATAAATATATACATTCATACAAAAAGCGAGGACGAGTCAGTTTTGAACCGAGCACTTTGAATCGACTTCAAAGAGGAGATTATCACCGCCGTCAGTTCTGGACAAATTTTCAATTATATCTTGCAAAGGTGTCCAGTAGGTCCCAAAATTATATTAATTTTGTAAGCACAAGGCCTTAGGTTAAGAAGATATCGACGGTAGAAAGGGAAATGTTATCTCGAAAATTGGCCTAAATGACATATTATTATGAGACAAAAAAACTTAAAAACGTCAATATTAAGTAATTTTTTTTTATAGGGTAAATTTTCCTATTTCGTCAAATGCGTTTTCGACCGCCTTGTATTTACTACTACCTTAAACATAGCAATATGTATAGCTAATAGATATACCAAGTATTGTATTAGTACTTCCACGGCTGAAGTTCCACCGCTTTAAACATGTACAAATAAAATCAGATAGGTGCAACGTGAAGCGGAAGATATCTTTCGTTTGATATTTTAATTAGAGCCATTTATAAATAGATTTAGATCTATAACGTAGATGTTCTTAATAGAATAAAATGAGAGTTAAAGTGTCAACGAACTCACTTTCATGCAGCGAATGCCGCCTTAAAAATGTGGACCCCGGAGGAATTTCTCAACGTTTAACGGGGAATGTTTCCAAGTACACATTAACCATTAGCAACACAACTAAAATAATCAGAATCTAGATCAAAACGCAACATTGCGTTGTAAAAAATTCATCTCCCCCATTCGCTAAATACGTTTACTTCGTAGTGTGTGTATGAATCATCCGAATAAATTAAAATAGTTCGCATAGCTGAGTGAAGAATCTTTCGTGACAAATATTGACATAGCAAAGTAGACATTTTTTTCTTTAGAAAGATGTCAGATATATAAGTATAGTGGGATTATATTTGTCATAGATTTAAGTTTAATTACGCGCAGACGTCTGAATACAAAGATTTCCGAATTATCGTAGGAATATTACAAAATATAAGTAATCAGAACGCTTCCAAGAGTTATCCGTGCATTTATGGTGCACATACTTAACACGCTTTGTTGTTTTAATTTGTTTTCCCTCATAAAATAAAATAAATAAATAAATACTTGACGCAAATTTAAGACATAAGTCTTGGTTTTCTCATAGATCCCATTGTCAGAATTGGACCAAAATTAATTTGATTGAAAATAAAAACCGATTACAAATCAAATCAAACGTTATTAAACGCTTATACCGCGCAGACGCACCTCTTTATATTTCCGAATTATCCTAGGAATATTAAGAAATAAATTTAATAACTGATTAATAGTAACAAGCTCATGGACAATAATAACATCTGACAAATTGTATGTTTTGCATTATATCGCACGGTCAATCGAACGAATTGGGGCAGTTCGCACTTTGAGACGCAGATGTAGGTTGAAGTAGGTGGACATGAGAGCGCGGCAGGTGTTGGTGCCAGAACAGAATTAGCAGTACTTATTATCGGTGGTATAAAATTACCACCTGTTGTACGTGAGATACACACCTTATCACATTTAGAACATAGACATTTTATTTATGGGCACCACATACAGATTACGAATAAAATTTTACACACATTAAAAAAGAAAAAAGAAATACGATTGAATAAATAAAGAATGGACATTATGACAACATTGGACACCGTATCAGTATGTACTTTCGCAAGACTGCAACAGTGCTTATTTTCAGCGGTGCCCAGTACACAATGTCCTGAGCGCGTGTACTTCACCTTGTACCTTCACACGGAATTTAAACAGAGCCTAATATGATATATAATATAATAAATATAATAAATATTTAGCTATCCGTTAACTAAAACAGCCGTGGTAGCTCAGTGTCCAGGCGGTCGCCTCAAATTGCACGGTACGTTAGCAACCAGTTTGATCCCTGGTGCCCCGCAACAATAAATTTGTGTTATAATTTTAAGTGCTGATTTAACAATTGATCAGCGGTGAAGAAAAATATCGTAAGGTAAACTACATGTCTTAAAAAATTTTCTAAGACATGCAGACAATCCGCACTATGGTCGCGTGGCGGACTATGTATGCCCTTATATTCTCTTTACAGAGAAGTGCCTGAATAGTGTGATGTAAATATATAGGCTGTAATTGTAAATTTTAATTGTAAACAATATAGAGCTTGAGTTTGAACGAATACTTGTTGTTATATTATTGGAATTTACTTAACTTATTGAATGATTTTCCTCGTATAGTTGAAACTATACGAGAAAAATCATTTTTTTCCCGTACCATAAGCGGTGTGGGTTAGTAACCGAAGAGCGTATTAAAAGTGGCCCGGCCTCCGCCAATCGCCTGTTACTTTATTCGCGTACTGAAATGTTAACATTTTACGCTTGTCTACAAATAGGTGCGAATGTTAACTTGAGATAACTGTCGACGACCAATTTAAGACCTTATTGTAAGTAATGAGCTTTCGCGGGTAAGTTAGTGAAGTTTTTACAGTATTGCCTGATAATAAGCCGGTGCTTATAGTACAGGGTTTTTAATTTTTTAAGCACTGGCTGCATCATTTTTGTTCGTTGAATTGTCAAACTGAATTATTTTATATTATTATGTTGTTTTAGTGTTATATAATATCTTGCCAAACTATTGTATCGAACCAAATTAGCCAATAAATCATTTATTCACTTATTGTTACGGCTGGATATTTTCTGCAGAGCGTCATTTATATTTGTGTAAAAGCAGAGCAAAGTATGGCTTTAAATAAAAAATAGTAGCTTTCCCTGTTAAGTAGTTTTCACCATAATTACGCCGGTATCTCTGAACTTATTTTTTTAATAAGAATGCTAACAATATTTTTTCTCACAAACGTTATTAACATTCTTGTTCCATACCACTCCAAATAACTTGGAGAAGCTTAGGCTTAGGAAATGGATCACGTCAATAATCGAATGATGGATTCGAAACCACTACACCACACGAATTGTTGAAATATTTTTATTTTATTTCATAAATATGAATATGAATGAATTAAATACTTTAACTTTTTATAAAAATGCGATGATATCAAATAATATCTTATCACACAAATACAGGGTGTGTTTTTATATATGTGAAAATATATAATATAACATTATAGAAGATGGTCCTAAAGTAAAGTAAAATTTCAGGCTGTATATTATGTTCTCAGCACAGGCCATCTCTGTAAAGAGTGTGTTAGGAGATAGTCATCCACGCGGCCCTAGTGCAGATTGGTAGACGTCGCGAGGTTTACAACATTTTCTACGACATGTAGGTTTGCTCACAATGTTTTTCTTCAACGCCGAACACGTGGCAATAACAATGTGGGACAGCAAACTGTAAAACAGCAAAGTAACATATGTTCCTGGAAATTAATAATTTCATAATCCGATGGAATTGTGAAGGTCACTCTTATAACGGTCATCAACACAACAATCAAAAAGGGGTCACATTATTTAATTGTTAAATTACACTTTAAACCATATTTTTGCTTTAGCTTTTTTTTGACGAACTACACAAATTGGCCAAAGAATTTGGCCTTAACTGCTCCACCGGATTGAGAGGGCATAGCTCTTCGCTTAACATGAACCTCTATCGCTAGTAACTCGACATAAGGGTCCCCCGGTGGGAGGTGAATTTTTTGGTTTAGCATTGCAATGTATTTTTACGGTGATTTTGACTCCGATTTCGACATACAAATTTTTTGATATTTTGCAATTGCTATGTCTGTTTAAAAAAATACTTTATCTTTATTTGAAGAACCGGTGTGATCTTGTAACTTGTACCACACAATTCCGTGGGTGGTTACGATCAATAGGAATAATACGATCTTTCGCATTCGCATAGGAATTGAGACGCGAATCCGTAATCGTAGTGATGCGTACGGCTTGTGGTCTGGAAACTGGGCTGTAAACTTGTAACATTATGCGGGGAGATCGCGTAATACTCTTCGCGAATTTATCGCAATGTTTTGTCGAACGTTTAGCGCTTACTGCGTCGCGAATCGCCTTCGCGTACTCTTAAGGCATTGCTACCATATTAAATGGTGCATTAGAGTAAACACAGTCTATAACACTTGTATGTTTACGCGTTGTAACAATTTTACTTGCAATCAAATAAAACTAATTTAAATACAAAACGACTGCGATCGTTATACTGCCGGCCGTTCACTCAATGCAGCCTGTTAATTAATATATTCATTCTAACATTGTTAATAACGAAAAACCATTTATAGAAGGGAACGAAAACTTATTATAAATGAATTAAAATATTAGTAATCAAAAATAAGGCCGTAAAACGTACCGCTGGAAAATGTTTCAAACGTCGAGAATTCAACAAATATATTTACTAGGAAAAACAAAAACCTACTTCAAATAAAATATTTCAGGGAAAGCCTAACAGACGTATAGAAAAATGTTTGTAGATTAAGATATTGATAGAGAGCGAATGTGGAAGAATAAATATAATATTAATTATAGTAGACAGTATTTCTTATACAACTATTTTACCATTCTTTCTAAGCAAGTTTACAACGATCCCAGCTGATGCCGTGGAAATGCGGTTCTCGATGGTAAGGACCACCAGCCTACTTACCTTTACGTATTCACTTTACATAACTATGATAGTTTGGAAATAATCAGTGTCTCATATAACGTTTGCATTAACATCGATTTTAGCATAGATTACATGTGTGTCTATCTACGATTAGATTCAAAATTATTCATAAAATACGTGTGTCATATGGTTTCTTAGTGATGAATCAATAAAGTTATCGATATTTACGTTAAAAAAGACACCGCGCGGAGATAGGTTGCAACAGATAATGAAAGAATATATAGAAGAAATAGATAACAAAAAGATGTTGCAGTCAATCCGATAAGGCCAGGAATCACTAATGAGATCGAAGAGCGAAATCTAGACTTAGACGAGCCATACAATCTGGAGATAATTAAACTTTTTTTAAGTAAGTTTCGGTGAGATCGAAAAATATTATTCATATTTCATTTTCTTATGTAATTAATATCTAAATTTAATTACCAGTCATCCAGGTACTTAACATAGAATAGTCAATTGATCAGCCAGCTTTAGTAACTGCTAAAATAAAAAAAAAACGATATCTATCATCCTCATTTCTAACAACCACTTGAAATTGGAATGTGAGTCTGAAGTGCTCTCATCAAAGGCACACATTACTCTGTGATAGAAATTTGGCCACCCGGTAGAGGAAAACGGCCGTAAGAATTATAGCAACTTTGTGTGTGCTCTGTGCAAAACTACCTTCACTTTTATGTGCAAATACTACGAAGTACTTATAGAAACTAGTTTGATGGTTTGATAGTCGGAATGTCTTTGGACTATAGGAAGGAAAAAAATATAGAAAAGGTTGAATATTTAGTCATAACAAACGTTTTAAATAGGTAAGTTAAAAATTTATAAAAGTGAACCGTGGTAATGGTCGATACTCGGTGGCGTCACCAATAAAATCATTTGTTGCAATTCTAAGTGCTCATTTACCACGCACTCGGCGGTGATAGAAAACATCGTGAAGAAACCTACATGTGTTAGAAATTTTTAAGACACGTGTAATCTGTCATTCTGCACTTGCCGGGCGGGATATGCCATTCCGCCCCGCGGCTCTCTCGGCTTATACTCTCTTAACAGACATGGTCTGTGCCCAACAGTGGGACATTATATACGGGCCGTAATTTTTTTTAAAAAGATCACTAACACGTTTTTTTTTTAATATATTTTATTAACATTTTTGTTACCACCTATTCCAAATAAGCTTAGGTTTGTGTTAGGAGATGGTTCAAGTCAATAGTTGAATAGTGGATTAGAAACCACGACCTTTCGATTCCCAGACTGTACCCTAAACCATTAGGCTATTGACGCTCCTTTTATACTTACTAATAAATAATGGTAAAGTTTTTTTTTTAATTACTATCAATTTTAATACAAAGTTTAATAAAAGTAATTCGTTTAACACTTAAACGTTTCGTATTTACAAGCGTCGCGTACGATCGGCGGTGATAAATGACTCGTAATTGTGTCCATGTATCGGTGTTACGAGAAAAATTACCGAGACACGTTTAAGGAACGGATATCTGTATCCGAATCGGTTTTATTAATGCGGGGGTGTGTCGGACGTTCTCTGGCGTAGGGTTGCGTTTCGACATTTAATCCGAGCTTAATATACGACCAGTCACGATGTATAATTGTAGTTCAGTAAGACGCTTGTACGGTCTAAGGAACACAGAATATTGATGCTACATTGCTGGTGCTGCGTAATCCTGGGTATTTCTATTTATCTAGTTTCAAACTCAATTAATTACTACGTTCGTACCTATTGACTAAACTTTCGACTTAACTATCTCATTGGGGGAGTTTAAACCCCAGTTGAATTGATGTCTTTGTCTACCCGCTAAAACAGTGTTAAAAGGATACGATTATTTATACAGAGTGATCCACCGCGAGTATTGGATTTCTCTTTCGGTCGTCTCATTGACGATTTTCGTGTCACTCGGGTATGATGCCCGCAGTTAGCTTATAATATATAACATTAAAAATCATCAACAATTAATTGTATTTTTCAGAAATCTATAATAAAGGTGATCAAACCTAGCACGGTAGGGGTCATTAAAAGAATTTATTTGTTTATCAGGACCACTGAATGTACACAACATTAAAGTAACATTCATTTAACGTCATTTTATTTGAAGTCGTTTTTTGTTTCGAAATACTCTTGTTTATTCGTGAAACTACCGATATACCGTGGTGGTCGTAGTATTTAAAGTAGGAATTAATTTCCATTTACCATGTCCGGTGATGGCATATTTTTTAGCTATATCTTTCGATACCTTTGTTTACACCGAATAAGGCCAAGGAATGTGATAGTTTTTTTTTAACAGCAGGTACTTTTATCACGTAAAATTGTTTTATATTAAGGTTATATTAGCATTTCATATTAAAAATAATGTTCATACCACCCAACGTAAAATAAGATGAATAAATCATGCAAGTTTTGAAAGAATATTTCCGAAAAGTAATGGCGAGGCAATAACTGATATGAACAAAAGGCGTGATCCGTGTAACGGTGCCTCCGTAGTCATTTAACAAAATATCGATTTTAAAATCGATTTTCCTGCACCTCATGTGTAATTGTGTGTAATATCGATGCGAGGTGTCGATGTAACGAGATATGGGTCCGTTACTTGCAAAACGCTGGTGGTCGTGTGTTCCTTAAATGAATCGATTCGCAATGAATCGATGATTTGGCTCCGATGCAGTTTGACAGATTGCGGAATGCATAATGTTTCATTATAATGAACTGGATTTACCCTTTGAGGTATCGCTCGGGAGAATTTCGACCGATGATGTTGCAGATTTTGGATCTAATTTTAATACGTATCGTTTTCACTCATGCTGTGAACTTCGTTAAATAAGGAATGTTAATATTAAAGTATTAATAAATACAAAATAACGCGTATAATGATTCTCATTTGTAATGTATGTAACTTTTAAACAAGATTGGTTGCCTAGTGGTATAATTGTTAAATTTACAGGAAGCGGTGAAAGTTTTGGTCACTGGTACATAGCCACGATCATTTGAAAGTAAAGATCCTAGTTGGCTTGTGGATACAACCATAGACATTGTCCAATTTTCAGTTTATTAAATCAAACAAGTATATTTACGAGTAAAAACAAAATCTCATCAAACTACTCTTGAAGTACAAGTTAAATGAATCACCGCAACAGGTTGGCATGATTTTGAGTTATTCGATTTGAGTCCATTTGTGGACTTACAGGGTTTGATCATGGATGCCATTGTCATGTAAATAGGAAGTGCCAGCTTTCAAATAAAAAAATAATCATCAAAGTCGAACCTGTCGAAAGTTTTGAGGAATCAAACAAAAAAGAAAACAAATAGAAACGAATTGATAACCTCCTTTTTAGAAGTCGGTTGGTAATAAGACAATTATGGTTGGTTTGTTGGTTAATATGATAAGATAATATTGGTATGGTTGGATAATTATTAGAATTATAAACAAAACAATATCAGGGTCTTTGCGAAAGTGCTATCGTAATATCGCTATTAAAAAATGGTAAGAAGGATGAATATTTAGGGTTGTATGTGTTTTAATGCCAAATCATAATAAAATAATAATAAAAAAATTGTCCAAAAAATAAAAAGAATTTGGGGTGAACCACACTTATCACTTAGCGATTTTAAAAATAGTAGCAGATTCTCAGACCTACTGAAAAGGCATATAAAATTCCATAAAAGACCTCTTGGAGGAGTTTGGTAACTAACTTTGTGACACGGGAATTTTATATATAAGATGATACAGATATCACTCCACACGATTTTCACTCGTGTCCTACACCCACCCATCGGTTATTGGTTCAGTATAAGTGGCGATCTTGATGGTTGCAGGTTTGCACTACCAAAGAATATTACCAACATTCTTGTTAACCATTCCAACTAAGCTTAAGCTTGTGCTAGGGGCAGGGTAGGCGAGGTGGGAGCTCGTATTTCCGGCCCCCATTAGGTTATTAACGCTTTAAAAGAAGAATTAAAAGAAAAACAAACTAAATAGAACTATATTGACTGATTCGTATCATGTTTATTTATTACTATTAAAATTCTCGCTGCTTTGAGTGCTTTATAACACTTGCAGACGGTAACTGAAGTGTTATGTGAAGTGTAACGTTATGATGTCATACATTCGTATAAGATGAGGCGATATTTAGTGTAAATTTAAACATCAAAATTTTGGTATTACAAAATTTTGGTGTTACAAAATTTGCAACTTGTCACATACAAATTGCAAATTGTGTAAAATATATTTTTTTAAAGTTTATTTAGCTCAATATTAAATTATGAATAGAATGAGTATTTTTGTGTCCCTTATTTATTTCAAGAATGTTCATCCAATTAAGATGAAACTTCAGTGCGTAAACGTAAGCTTTTTTTATTAGTAAACTGACGTACGGTGCGTGTGGTCCAATTCTGATAGTGACATCTATGAGAAAAACCATACGTCTTAAAAAAGATCATCCCCACGTTGTAGCGTCTAAGGTTAAATCCATCATTGTAGTCGGTTTTTGTGTGTACACGTAAATCAACTTGTCGTTTGCATTGCTTTCCTTCACCATTAAAATATTAATTTTAATGTAAGAAATAATTAAAGTTATAATACAGAACCTGTTGCGTTATCGAACACTGTAGCTTTCGTTCAAGCAAATTGCGTTACAAGAATTTCTGTGTCGATAAAAACACTCGAACGATTCTCCGCTTGACGGCCAACACAAGTGTATCAGTGAAGCGTATAAATAATAAAGTCATGTAATACAGCGCGATGAGATTTCTCCTTCGCGACAAAATGTCACCGTGCACTAAAAGTGGTGTTTGGAGAGCGCAAATTGCGTATCGGCAAATTTACAGAGCCGCCCGCCCGCTCGTTGGCCCATTTGGCCGTTATAGTGTCGGAGATGTTGGCTTTTCACACAGCTGCGCCGAGACAACGCGGCAAGTGCTTTTAACCGACACAAACGAGCGGTTGCAACGTGGCGTTTTTGATGTAAATTTTCTATACCCACGCTTGACTTGAAGGTAAGCTGGTGATAGTGTTACGAAAAGTGTGATTGAGGCGAGAATGGAAGTAGATAAGGAGATATAAGTGAGTGGAGATAGAGACGAGTTACGTTTTATATATTACTGTAGGGACTAGAGAGGGAAGTCTGCCGGAGAAGTCTCCTTTAGAGGAAGAAGTCCGGTCTTTGCCGGGACCGACCGGTCGTTGGGGTGCCCTGTTGCTGACAGATCCGGGGCACTCCAGTTGTAACGGCTGATGGCATTCGCGGAAGGTTTAGTGGGTAGGGGTCGCTTAGACCGTTTACCGCAAATCCCTCCGGGCCCACCCAGGGTTCCGGAGGATGGTCCGTAAAAAGGAGTCACCCGCGTAAAAAAAAGGGACTAGAGAGAGAGAGCTGCGTGAACTCATTTCATTCCTAAACATATATACATACAAACTAATAAGTTAATCTTGTTCACCTTTAACCGGCGAAAATATATTCAAACATTTTTCATATAATTTTGAAATGTAAGCGAATTAAATGTCGACATAACTGAGAGATATTTTTTTACGAATATAAGTAAATTATTATATATTTATATCTAATTAGATTATATTGCGATCTATTAATAACCCCAGTGATTGAAATATGTTAAAATATTTAAATTTAAATAGCAAGGAGGGCTCCTTGCTATTTAAATTTAAATATATTAAAATTAAAAAAAGAAGCTATATAAGGAAAGAACCAAATTTTTCTTTCGATCTTACGATTAGGATTTCGAAATCTGCTTTTATATACAAAATTATATTTGCATAAGATTGCATAGTGAGCTATCATCCTAGATCTTATTTAAGACCTGATAAACTATCCCATTTCAAGCTAAAAATAATATTTTTTTTTATTTTTATATTATAATTAAAAATGTAACGTTTAAGTATTACTAAAAGCTTAAAATTAGCACAGTTAATGACCCATAGGCGGAAATTTAAATGTACATTTCATAAGATATTTTGTCACTTAACTTAATATCAGTATCACGATTAGTTTGATAAGTTGAAGTGTGTTCCAAAATTTTTTGTAAGTACTATTAACATAGACAGAATCGAATTGCACTTGAACAATTGCCCAACTCGATCGTTTAAATAAGCTTGTACGAAATATATATTTATATAGCTTAATAGTTAAGCTTTTGACCTTACTGTCTCATAGTCAGGGGTTCGAAACCCAACTCATCACCAAAGAATTTCCATATTTTCAGTTTCATAAGTATTAAAAATGCTAACGTTTATGGCAATGGGTCATCATGGTCAAATCACTTGCCACATACAGAAAATCTCTACCGTCGTGAATCAAATTCTCGACTGCTCGTATATAAAGTTTAATTATTAGGCAATCTAAAGAGAAAAGACATATTTGTTACTTTCATAAAAAGTTAAATCACAATGGTCTAATAAGAAATGTCTTGCAGTAAGAAATGTTTTAATGAGACTCATGAATAGAAAAAAACTTTATTGTATACCAGAATCAAACAAGAAACAACTTACAGAAATAAAGTACATTTTTAATGTAGGTTTAGCTTTTTATGTCCCTATCTAAATCTATATAGTTATATATGTATTTATTTATTGTTACATATCAAGTTACAAGTCAAGCAACATGTATGGTCTGGAAGTTGTTGATTGCAACTTTCATGTGTTATTTCATCGTGTCGTCCACAGTGAATAAACCCATGACAAGATGTCGTCCAACACTGCGGAGACATGTAAACTCTGCAAAAGGGATGCACAGCAAAAAATCGGTAGCATATGGTATCTTATAGTTGTAATTTTATAGTTTTTCCAACCTTCAAAAAAGGAATAAGTTCTCAACTCATCTGTGTAGTTATTTTTATGTTTGTAACCTTAAAACTCAATTGGGTGGACCGATTTTGATGATTATTTTTTAGTTTAAAAGCTGGTGCTTCCAGTGTTGTTCCATTCCAATTTGATTCCAAACCATCTAAGTCTTAAATTTGCATTAAGTATGTCCGCGGCAATGATGATGACCTATATCAAGATTTCAAGGGTACTTCGATGAGGGTTCAGTTGGTTAGGTTCTGATTAATTCCGTGTCGCCTTGCGCTGCGAGGGCACAGGGGAGGGGAGTAACCTCCCCCCGGGACGTGCTCTCCTTGAGCACAGTGCAGAGGGGCTCCGGTGCGTTCCACGTAAGATCCCGGAGCACCTCGTCATGCACCGAGGAAAGGGCCACCGGGGAGGTTTTAGTGGGTAAGATCCCCACATAACCGCCGCCTTCCCCCCAGAAGGCGGGGTATCTTTGTGAAGATTTCCTCCCCGTCAACAAAAAAAAAGGTTCTAATTCAATTTCATAATATTCCTGCGATAGTAAAAAGTGAAGTCAGTTCTTGATTTTATCGTAAATATATTTGAATTTTATACTAATTAATTAAATTATATGATATGTATTTATTTGTGTAGCTAAGCTTAATATTAATGTGTGATTATTAAATTGGTTTCCAAAATGAAATAACTGCCAGTTTGCACCAAACGCTTTTGAATGAAGGACGTGCCTATGCATACATTGCTTATTGCCGTTTTGTCATCTCTGTGTTGACATATAACAATGCTAGCTTCCATTAAATCTAGACCTCCGGAAATTATAAGTACACCTTTATGCCATAGTATATAAAGCCAAGACGAAGGTTTGCGGCAGGCCATAATAAATGGTGAGAGAGTTTAATTTGTACAGCTTTTAGAAACGAAATCGTAACGTTTGGCGGCTGCATTAAATGTTTATAGTGCTGTCATCAGAGACGCCATAAAAAGTTACCATCTCCACCTGTTAAATAAAGATTGCGGCAAACTGCTTGACGACTTTTGTTTCTGACGTCAAATAGAAGAGAAAAATAATAATTTGAATTTAGTAGTGGGATATAAAAAACAAGCATAATTCTATTGCTTTACGTGGTTTGGTGAAACTTTATCCATACAGTTATGTGAAGTGTTTCGGGTGAAGACAACGTGACATGTACGATACGATGCATAAGTTATTAAGCCTCGCTCTCTATAAATATATTGCACTGAGGAAGAACTACATAAAGCATTTTTGTACGTATAATGTGCATAAATGCGTACACACGATGGACAAGAGAAAATAGCTTAAGTTAGTTCATGAGTCATAGCCGAATGCTACATTTTGTCTGATAACTTTTGTGGTGGAGGCAATTAAGTTTGTTGAAAAAGAGGGGAACATCGTCTATATCATGTAATATCATTGTTTTTCAATTCTCCAAAAAAGTTATTAAAAAATTGTTCTCCCACAACCTTTAGAATCTGATAGGGTACAAATAAATAACTATAAAACATTATCTGCTTAGCGCACATTGTACTTCACTTGCACGTTATTAATTAACAAGACTGATTATCTTTGTTATACAAGATTTTGAATAAGGCTTACCCTTCATCGGGTAGATAGGATATTAAATTTTAGTTTTTTTGTTAATTCATGTTTTTGAAAGTTTTATTTAGAGACGAATTAGATAATGATTAATATGAATAATATTTTTTAAACCTACCAAGATAAGAAATATGAACTGTTTAAATACAATTATTTTTAGTGCTTAGTCTAACGTCAAACCAAACATTCATTGGCTTAGTATTGCTTAACAATGCCATCTACTGAAGTTAGGTTTAGTGTTTACACAGATAAATATGAATTCTAAAAATAAATCTAGCCTAAATCAGGATGGAATTATCGTCCCAGAAACTTCATGAAAATCGATGGAGCCATTTCCGAGATTTAGGTAATAACATATTATATACAAGAATTGCTAATAAAGGTATTGGATACACATAATAAAAATAGGAGTAGACTTAGTAGCAAGGCCGACGCCATCATTGATGTATTTATGGAAGCGGTTAAAAAAAACTAATCGAACAAGCATTTATCAAAATATCAAACGCCCTAAGGCTGAAATTAAAATTCGATAGAGCGCACTTACGACCAAATTAATTGACAGTTCCAGTAATTAATTATAATGATTCGTGTATATAGAGGTCGAAAGATAATGCATGCAAATATCAAGCCGCTCACACAAATCCCCCGCATTGTACTCTAATAGGCACCTGTCATTAATTCGTTTATAATTTGATGCTGGCAAATAAAGCACGCTCAATGAGACTTCGCTACTGTTGGGAGCGTTGCAAAATACGAATCCCAATTAATGCATTTGAAGACGAAACAGTTGATTTTTTAATCGTTTCGACCTCATGGTATATGTAACTGATTTATTATTTTCTTTATTACAAATAGGAGTATCTTCTTATGTAATGCTACAGTAAAATCAGATTAACTTTGTTACAAGACAATACCAATAAAAAGAAAAACCAACTTCAAATCGAATCAAATGTAATCACGCGCGGACGACCTCTTTGTATTTACGAATTGTCGTAGGAATATAACGAAATAGAATAAATCACAACTTAACTAAACTCTCATCAAACTACCCTTAAAGTACATCTCTTCCAATAAAAAGTGAATCATCGAAATCGGTTTGCGAGTTATTCGTCCATTTTTCGCGCACATACTTACCGCTAATTTAAATCTTACATGGTTTCCTTACAGTTGCCATAGTCAGAATTGGACTAAATTGAAATTTGAAATTGACCATACAAAAAGCATCATCTTTCAAAAAAAGTTAAAGTCATCAAAATCCTAGCTGCAAGTTATGAGATAACAGACATAACAAAACATACAGGCGAATTGAGAAACTACTGCTTTCTTGAAGTCAGTTGAAAATTTTTGAAAATATTATTTTTATTTTAACATTTAATAAGAATCATACCATAAAACACGTGGTAGCTCAGTATCTGGACGGTTGCCTCAAGATGCATATTACTCTAGCAACTCGAGTTCGATCGCTGGTACCACCACCAATAAATTTGTTGTTGCAATTTTATGTGCCGATTTACGACGCGCGGTGAAGGAAAAACATCGCGAGGAAACCGTCATGTCTTAGAAATTGTTTTTAAGACATGTGAAGTCTGCCAATCTGCGTGGTGTGCGTTGGGACTATACCCTTATACTCTCTTTACAAGGAAGGCCTGCGCCCAACAGTGGGACATATATAAAGGCTGTAACTTTGTACCATAAAACATTGATGGATTTACCACCTGGTAACTAGAACTAAGCAAGCTGTTATGTAGAGCGAACTTTCTTACACCATTGGCAATACATTAGTTTTAATCTGATGATAGTTATTAATAGTTCACTAATGTTTTTTTATTTCATTCGAACTTGAACATCACTTAAGAATTTTTTAAATTAGTTTTAGCTCTTTAAAACAAAACACAAATTCAGTTGTTAAAATTATTCAATTTATTTCTTGTAAAGCTAATGAGGGAGGCAAGGCAGGCATATACTGCTTGCCAAGTGGTATAGTGTAAATGCTATGAACATAAAAAAAAAATAATCAAAAAACTACCCAAGCAATGACAACCTTATAGATTCGGCAAAAGAATAGATGACATCACTAATGAAACACCTCCGGGATCTATATAAAAAGCCATTCGTTTAAAGTCATAACTTAGAATTTATTAATAAAAAATTAAAATACCAAATAAATAAAACCGTTGACTTTCGCTTATTAATTCCCCTGGCGTTCGTGACCAATAGCTTTCGGTCGTATGAGATCGGACGTCTTCGGCTACCCTCGGGCGGTGTAACGAAGCCAGATTTTGATTAATGAATTTTCGTATTCGAAAAAATGACGAGTTATCTTCCTTTTTTTTCTTTACTCGGAAGGCGGTTGAACCCTTTTTTCGGGCAGGGGTAATTAGCGGTGATTGAATACTTTCACATATTTTTTGGGAACATTTTTTTAAGTCAATGTAATGTCTCATCCCGCCCTTATATAGAGAGAAAAGGACGATAAATATTATATATTACTTCCTTGTGCCCAATTGCATTCCTCCAATATTTCTACAGCCCCTTCCGTTGGTAATAAAATATTTTGACTTAATTATTAATAAACTTTATTATTAAAACCTTCTATAAATTTAGTATAATTCTATAGCACCGTGTTTGAGAATTCATATATTTTTCAGAATTCATAAAGTTTTATATGTAACATCTAGGACTAGTACGTATCTTTTATTCAGATTATAATATGAAATATAATAATTCAGATTATCACAACCCATACAGTATATTTAAGCAACAGTTGCAACAAAATAGAGGCAGGTTGAGTCACTGTGATATATTGTAGAAATGTATTGTAATGCTAGCTGAACACAGAGGTATGTTACCCGCGATTAAAAACTATTTAAATTTCCTAAAATAGCAATAGCCTAAGTTACTCCTTATTACATCAACTACCTGTGAGTAAAAGTCCTGTTAAAATCGGTGCAGCCAGTCCAGAGATTAGCCGGAGTAGACAAAAATTGTAAAAAATGATATTATGGTATTTTACCCTACATACATTCATACAAATTTTAATTTTAATATAATATTACAAGCAGACACTTCTATTTTATTTATTTGTATAGATATTTTAATGATTTCTAAATAATTCTAGTAAAAAGGTGTGCTATAGAAATCCGATAAAGAAGGCAACTTAATAATGTTGGATTATTTTTAGTTCCAAATAGATTATTAGTTGGATTATCCGTTACTTGTATATACATGCTCGATGGAACAAATAAAAATCAAATTATATTTTCAAACATCGTTAAATCCAATACTTTAACGAGAGCAAAATTCTTGACAATTTTCTATTTGCATATGCAAAGTCCCGTCAACAAAGCGGGTCGTAACTTAACTCTACGTTAAGTTGTTATAGCAATGGCTTACAGACTATTATCCTATGACAAAAACAGTGATTATACATTTAACTGGTGCATATAAATTGGAGTCCAGTATTGTACATTGACCCCTAAAATTTAAACGGTCCATTTTGTTTAGACGTAAAATTCTAATTAGTATTTTGTTTTTACGCCATAGCAACATTTTAACAATGAAATTTTGATCACGCGTGACGGCTAAAGTCAGAATTTAGAGCGTACAGCGTGAAATGACCCATCTGCGAGCGTTACGTGACCATGCAAAGTATAACAAACTTGTATTCTTTATTTAAAATGAAATATAGTAAATAATGGAGTGTTTATTCCGTTGTTTTTGAAGTGAAAACCTTAATCGCGTTGAGCACTTTTTAGTAGGGCGAAAATCTTTTGAGTTCGCGACACCGGCATGTTCTGTTTGTCAACTGTCTTCAAAACACGTTCGGCCCTCTCGAGCGCCCTCGGATCGAAATGCTTACTAATATAGTAACCGTCCAAGTCGAGGTTACCCCTCACCGGTGGGACCCTTGTGTCGAATTACTAGCGATAGAGGTTCAGGCTAAGCGACCTAAGAGCTATACCACCTCGCAATCCGGTGAAGCAATCAATCTAGCTTCTATGGCCAATCTGTGTAGTTCGTCATAAAAAATCAAAACAGGAGGAGAATCTCAATTCGTCTTTATGTTTTGTTTAAATGTTTGTTACCTCATAACTTTCGACTGGGTAAAACGAATTCGATGATTCTTTTTAAGCTGCGGCCTCCCGTGTGGTCCCATTTAAATTAGTTAGGCCAGTTCTGACATTGGCATCCATGAGAAAACTAAATAAATCTCAAATTTGCATAAAGTATGTGCGCGAGACATACACTAATAACTAAATATTACGCCAATCGATTTCGATGATTCATTTTTATTGGAGAGGATGTACTTTATAAGTTGTTTGATGACAGTTTGGGGAGGTTCCAATTAATTCTATTTCGTAATATTCCTATTCTATTTGAAGTCGGTGTTTGTTTTTACTCCTAAACATACATATTTGTTGCTTGTATAATTAGGAGTGTTAGGCAAGTAAAGAATATTATGCCCGATACCGATGTATCTCATGCATGCATTGGTTTAGTCCAGATTCTAATACGTGCACGGTTTTTGCAGATTTATCGTCTTGTTTGACTCTGGCTCGTGGCTACGTCGTGAGTACTTTTGTTATTGAAGATGTTATAATATTTCTACAGAATTAAATAAATTAATATAAAGATTAATTTTTGTATTTTTATATTAAAAAGAAATTAAATTTATTTACGTAGTTTAAGAAGTTAATATTATATAATAAAAATTACGATAATTATGTATATTTCGTACATTAATATTTTTTACACATTAAAGTTTACAAGAGACGATGACTTAGTGGCATTCTCTACCAATCAACCCGGAGTGATAGAAAAACTATTATAGACAAGTGTAATGAAGGAAATAATAAGAGACGTTAGAAAAAATACATAGACATTTACATGCACAACATGTTCTATACAAAAAATGTCTACACTATAACTGAAAATATAGCTCATTAGAAAATGCATACATAAATTAAAAGAAGGGCAATAAAACAATAATTCAAAGATAACATTCGAGCCCTCAACCATCATCAAAAAAGGTATCATCCAATCAGAGCTGTCTTACATCCGCTTGACAGGGAAAAAGAAAAGGTCTGGAAATTAAATAAGTCCAGATACAGTTCTCAATACCGTAACAAGGATCCTGACGTAAAACCTTCATTGATTTCGTACAAAATTTTTAAAGGCTTTTATTCGCTTGTAATACAGTATGTAATTACGATTTGATAGGCCTCGGAGTGAAGGCGTGGCAACACTTAGCTGTCAGCACTTTCCCTCGTAACTCCGAAGTGGCGTGAGGCATTCGGGCGTTAAGTTGGAGAAGTCCTCCTCTGGCTTGTAATTGTTTTACGTTCGTGACTTCTTCAGGTAAAAAAGTTGCAACCTTCAATGAAAACTTTAAGCCATCGAGAGCTTTTATAGTTAAATGTCATTTTAAATTGCTTCTAGTTATTTAGGGTGTGCTTAATTTTTGTTGTTATTGACTCTCGGTCGATGCAAAAACTCGGTGTATTAACCTTTGAGTAAATTGTATTACAAGGTGGACAAAAACAAATTAATGTTTGGGATATGTTTGGTTGGCGAATTTTGAAATTGTCTAAGCATCAATTGTGTTATTAAATATCACTTTGTTGAAATAAAGTCAAGGGAATTGCTGGAGAATGTGATGCATGTACCAGTATTATTTAATTTTAACAAGTATATTAAATAGTGAAAACAAAACTCTACTTTAAATATAATTCAATGTTAAACGCTGATTTATATATAATATAGGAATATTACGAAATAGAATTAATCAGAACCAAATCAAACTCTCATCAAATTACCAGTGAAGTACATCCTTTCCAAAAGAAATGAACCATCGGTATCTGTTGGCATGATATTGAGTTATTCGTTCACTTGTAGCGAACATACTTAATGCAAATTAGAGACTAATATGGTTTTCATATGGATGTTAATGTCAGAATTGAAATGGAATACACCAGCTTTCAAACAAAAAAAGAATCATCAAAACCGGTTCACCCAGTCCTAAGTTATGATGTAACAAATATAAAAAAAAAACATATAGTCTAATTGAAAACCTACATTTTTGAAGATAGTTGAATATCTGACTATATTCTATGAAATCTATTCATGAATAAAAGTATAAAATACAAGCTGTTTATTTGTATATAAGGGCACAAACTCCAATATTAACTTAATGATATAAGCATTTTGATTTTTCAGTGTGTCTTCATGTTCATGTATAAAAAAATTATTAAAAATTTAATATAAATTTGAAAATAATGTTACTTTGCTAAAAAGTTATCTTGAATGAATCCACTGAAGCTCATAACGGTACTTGATTGGTTTTTTGTTAATAACTACAAGAAGAAAATATTTGAATAAAATATGATACACATGGATCAAATTTAATTGTTTTTAAGTATCATGCATTAAATTATAATAAAGCATGCGTTTATGATAGATGCAATTAAAGTCAAACTGTAAATATCTGTATTTTTCTTAGGTCATAATTAAAAGTTTATAGACTGTTAATGGATTCATCAATGAAGACCGCTCAATTACAGATAGTAATCGTTAATACAACGCAAAATCGAAATTTAATTGAGAAATTACCATACTCAAAGCTAAGAAATTGGATTTCTTAAAAGTCGATTTAAATTTAAAAAAGCGACAATTTTATGATAAAAGCTTAACGACTTCTCTGCGTAAATTGGTTTAATTGGGCGACTATTTGAGAGCCGTTGATTGAGACGTCAGAGGGCCGCCGTGGAACGTGATGAAGTTGCTTCTTCATAATTTCCTTGAAATATTTTCTACATTTTTTTGTATCGCCGCAAAATATTCGACTGTCCGAAGTCAAAATTACATTGTTGCTTTAACCGACAAAGGAATGGATCGCGTTGATGTCTTTTCTTAAAATCCCAAGCATGTGTAAGTTTTCTCACAATTTATAACATCAATTTAATTTTTTGCAAATTAAAAATTTTCAAGAATTTTAAGTCGTTTAAGTTGAATCGATTGATTAAGAATTATCATAATTTTATAATAGCATACTTTTTTGAAGTATGAAAGATTATTTTTTTTTTTATTTGAAAAGTGACAAACAGGCATACGGCTCACCTGATCTTCGGTGATCACCGTCGCCCATGAACATCCACAGCACCAGAGGAGCTGTAGGTGCGTTGCCAACCTTTGAGATAGGAATAGGCTCGTTTCTTGAAGGTCCCTTAATCGTAAACGTTCGGAAACACCGCTGGCGATAGTTGATTCCACAAGTTGACAGTGCTTGGGAGAAAGTTACGCGAAAAACGTACAGTCGTTGAACGCCAACCATCAAGATGGTGGCAGTGGAATTTGGAATTCTGCCGAGATGTGCGGTAATGGAAATCGGTAGCTGGGATGATTCCGAACAATTCCTCAGAACACTCCCCATGGTAAATGCGATACAGAATGCAAAGAGAACCGACATCTCTTCGCAGACTCAGAGGGTCGAGTTGATCGGAAAGACCCTTATCGTCGATTATTCGAGCAGCTCTACGTTGTACACAGGTCAAACGGAAGAAGTTGGTTGGTTTTTGTATGTGTATGTTATTGTAAAGCGTAAGTCACCAACGCAAAATTTTACTTATAAAGACACCGAAGCAGTTATTTCTGGATGCTTGTGATAGGTGCACACACACACACCACACACACATACACAATAACACTTTGTCTTCTAATATTGTCTATTTAATAATAAGTTTAATTTGTTTCGAGGTGGATGTAAACTGCTGCCACACAGTTACCAACTACTGTAGCAGTTATAGTAGTTAGTAACGTTCAATATTGTTAAATTCATATAAAAATTAATATATTTTTAAACGAAATATTTTTTTAAATTTTTATTAGTTATTTATATCGTATCCTTGTAATTATCAATCGATTAAAACTTAGAGAATAATGTTGGTTTAATTTTTTTATTCACAAGAAACATTATTATTAACTTAATTAAATTTTAATTAAAAATATTAGAACTTGAATTACATTATATTATTAGCGTTCCAATTCAACATATTTGTAAGAGACGGATACATTTTCCACGAAACGAGACATTAATTGCCTTTACCCTTTCCTACACTATCACGAATCGCCATTTAATCCTTTAATGACTTTTTCGTACACCTTTCGCCAAATATGCGCTTGGTAGCTGTATATCGATTGATCGAATACGCCCACTTGAAATTTATTGTTGTTTTCGTGTCCGGAGAGAAACTGGGTCGCTTTTGTAGCAGGTGGTGGTAGGAAGTGACTTATTTCAATATATTTTAACCGATTAAGCTGTACCTATTATTGAATCCATGTTCACTGTATCTATGCATTTCTTATGTTAACTTACAATCGACAAAAGCTAGTAACAATTTAACTAGAAATAGTTCATAATAAAGGGTAAGTAAAATTTGATAAAAAATCAATTTTCAAATTTCCAAAAATATTAACCTTTTAACCATTCATTTTTTTTAATCATATTTATGTCTATACAAAAATCTTTTATCAATATTTCACCACGACGCTATGCGACTTGTAGAAATATTAATCAGCTTAATTTAGGCTATACCGATGTTTTCTTAAAAACTGCTCTTCGTATGCCCGCAGAGTAGGGCATAACTGGATACAAATTAACTCAGTTACACAACAAAGTCAGGAGCACAGGCGTAAGGTAGCTAGCCTTTCAGTTTTCAACAGATTGCATTTTGGAGAGTTTGCTCAGGAATTACATGATCTATTTCCCTCACTACCGTTCCATCAACGGACTTAAAGACGAGCTGCTGAATCTCCAGATAACATGGATTTATGTGGACATCGTTCAAACCCGAACGAATCGCTTTGCTTCGTTTTTCATTATTCGTACAGGAAAGAACTAGAGTAATGCTCGCGTCTGTCTTCCGATTACAATGTCGGTGTTTTCAATAGTAGAGTGAATACGCATTAGAATACAAGAAATACAAACTAAAGTTAATAAGAAATAAATATTTCTTATTCTGCAATCTAAATTTAAGCAACTACCAATATTATATGCTTATGTAAGCAAGTTCACAGGCCATACACAGTAAATAGTCTTAAATCTGCATCAAGCATGTGAATTCATTTTTTATTGGAAAGAATGTACTTTAAGAATAGTTTGATGAAAGTTTAGTTAGGTTCTGGTAAGTTGGATTTCGTAATATTCCTACGATAATTCGAAAATACAAAAAGGGCGTCCGCGCGTAATAGCGTTTAAGGTTTGCTTCATATTCCTAATTAACCAACGCACTAAACTACACACCGAATATAATTTTTTTTTTGCTCATTTGTTAGTATAAGTTCAATAACATTTATTTAATAAGGTAACAAGAATTCAAAGCAGCTCTGCGACTAAGAACAACATCAGAGCATATTTGTAGCGAAATGACCATAGAGAGTCGACCATCACTCCACTTGTCCCAACGTGAGACAATTTCCCTTGCCATTTTTGACTCAGATCAATTGTGAGTCAAGTCGGGGCATGCAAAATAGGATGTCACCGCTACTCTAGCCAAGTATAGTCATGGACTCCTTTTACGAAACTCTGTTCCTTTTCTTGTGAAGGTGTTTCGATTTAAGACGCCGGTTCATCACAATTTAAATTCTAGTGTGAATGCCTGTGCAGTTAAAGTGCTAAAAAGTTCATATGCATAGTTATTACTTACAGATTAATTACTTAAAAATTATATGCTTTCACATTTTTTTAACCCAAAGTAGTCAAAACACTCGTGAGCAAAAATAAAGCGTCGGTTAAGAAAGTTTGAAAATCTCGGACGATAAAGACGCTAGCTGAAATAAATTGTTCACGATTACAATTAAATATCCTTAAAATAAAATAATTAATATTTTTATTAATTTATTTATATTTCATTTAAATAAACTTAAACGAAAAAGGATATCTTACGTAAATTTGGATAATACAGTATTTTTCATAAAATTTTATTTTTATTTAAATATTAGTACTTAGTGTCGCCAAATGAAGGCAAACTTTCTTAACCGACCCTTTATTTTTGCTCACGGCAATAGATATTCAATGAGTGCAATGAGTTATTCGCCAATTTGTCGTGCATATACTGAATGCAAATTTAAGACTTACATGGTTTTTCATGGATGCAATTGCCACAGAATGAAATGGGACCACCAGCTTTAAAATAAAAATAGTATCATCAAAATGGGCTCACCCAGTCCAAAGTTATGAGGTAATAAAACATAAAAGAAATTGAGTATTTCTAGAAGTATGTTGATTAATCTATTACATTACAAACTACAGTAAAATTTATTATTAATTCCCCGAATCCTAAATTACAAATAAGATGCAGTGATTTTAATTATCACAATATTAGGGTATAGATTAGTAATGCCTGTTTGAGAGAACTTTTTGTCCACTGTAAAGGATCTTCTTTGATACAATCAACAACACTTTATCTTATACCATACATCAGAAATTACTTAATTAAACAACGACACCAGTCGAAATGCAATAATCAGATAAAATTATTAAGATTGCAACCCAAATTTTGGACTTTGATATATCATTCACCCGTTCTTTCATTGGTTCAATCCGCAGATGACCGTAGTGATAAGATCGGCTCGATTTATAAATGCACCTTTGACAAGGCGAATCGAGCCTTAAACATGTTAAGGGCATGCTTTTAAAAAACTTGGAACTTGAATCGACAACGCAGTTATCGGCTGGAATTCAATGGTGTTAGAGACTGTTTACTGAATTTTTACTGTTCCATTGTTTTAAACAACATGTAATAATAGGAATAGAAAATATTTATTAACACATTTGATTACATTCATATTTCACTAATTAAACGCACACCGGAGTATAAACAACGTATAACCATTTCGAGACACTATAATAGCATACAGTGATTCCCGAACTAAGCAGACGCTTGTCTCTTTGGAGCCAGAGTTGCATTGTAGAATTTGCAAATAAGGTGTTTCTTGTGTGTTCTTTAAATATTGTAACTTAAATGTTAATAAAGTCATAAATGAAGTAAATAAATGTATAAATAGGTAAATATATATACATACACGCGTGTGTGGGGTGTATTGTATTCATGTGTAAGTGTGGTTATGTATATGTTTACGTGTGTGTGTGTGTTTTTTTATTTGAGTCTACCCGAGAACGTTTTCGGTTTCGTCCATCCATTCTAATAAAAAAATAATCATCGAAATCGGTTGCCGTGATATTAAGTTTTTCGTCCATTTCCTTTCTGATAAATGCCATTATAGACTAGATAACTAGCTTTCAAATAAAAATCGTCAAAAAAAACATAAAGACGAATTGAGAACCTTCTCCTTTTTTGAAGTCGGTTGAAAACAAAAAATACTGACACTACAAGAGATTAGGTAGACAAATAATTGAAATCCATCCAACCTCTACTTTATCGTTATGACTCATCCTTTTACATCCAAATTACAACTTAAAAATGTTTCAATATCTTCCTAATTACATAGTCATTAATTTAACTTTACGAATAAATAAAATGCAACATTACATTTTTAACGTAGCGATGTTTCCAAAAACAGCATTTCCGTAACTAATTAATACGGTACCGCTTTCAGCAAATAATACCGGTGTTTTATCAAAGGAGATTCAATTTTGTACATTTGTGTGTATAGGCTCTATCATTTTCATTTTTGTATTTCGCAAAATATTCTTTATCTATAATTTCACGCATACTATGTACATATGAAGTCATTCTTTGAATATATCCTAAAAATATATAAAAAAACAACTTTAAGACGAAGATAAAAATACCGATAAATAGATAACTTCTGTATTGCACTAAAATACATGAACAAAGGCCAACTAATAATTTAGCATTTTCTTTCACATAAACTTTGGCGGTTATGAACAGGTTATAGATAGTGCCGCTAAAATAGCGTTTTAAGAGTTTTATGCTGCTAGAGATGAATAAATACACACATACATACACAGATAACGTTTAAATAAATTTAATAATGGAATATAATAAACGATAATGTATATCTCAGTGTGTCATTTTCACTGTTTGAGTCATTGAATGATCATGAATACCCCTCTATCTTATTTCTCCATACATTAACATTTCGATGTCCATGGTTACGTGGATGTTCCTATTAATCTAGACGTAAGTCTTTTCAACCGACTTCATAAAAGAAGGTAGTTTTCACGTCGGTATGTTTTTTCATAACTTTGGATTGGGTGAAACTGTGCTTTCCATGTGGTGGGACCACATTTGATTTGATCCAATTTTGACAATGGCATCATGAGAAAACCATATGTCTTAAATTTGCATTGAGTATATGCGCGACAAATAAACGAATAATTCACTAAGTAACTGATTTCGATGATTCATTTTATTTATTGGCAAGGATGTACTTCCAAGGAAGTTTGATGACATATAGTACTAATGGTGCACATTAATCTATGTACTAAAATCTTTGCCAGAGATAATTAAATCAAAACATAGCCGCATGCGCAAGTTAACACGTTCGAAAAAAGTAAACTGTTAAATGTTAAGAGTGCGCAGTCACGCCATCCAGTTAACCCTTGAGACGCAACGTGTCATTATTGAGCATTTATTTAATTTTTGAAAATATGTGAACTGGTTATTTTAACTGGACGAGGAAATCGGTTTAGTAAAATACACATTGTTGGCACGCGATACTTGACAATGTATTTCCAGGAATGCACTCATTCCTGATTTGTCACATCATATTGTCCTATACAAAAAAGCATATGCAATTTTTTTAAATCATAAAATTATTTATTGATGTGTGACCGCTAGCGCCCTAGATTTGTGGGGAAGGCTGATATTATAGTGTTCCATATTTTTCATTTATTTGCATTACTAATTGTTACAATAATACAACACAAAAGTAAATCTCATTTTTTTTCGCTTAATTAAAATAAAATAGCTAAAAGGTATATTTAAAATTAAAATAAATGCTGTTAATGAAATATATAAGGTTATTTTAGATAAAAATAAATTAATTGCAATGTGTTCCTTCTAGAGTAAGAGAATCGACATTTAAAGTTTTTATTTCCACCTATGTCGACTCATAATATTTTCCATTGGATGTCACTGCCATATATCAAATGGCTTTGGCGGCAAAATAAACTATACAACTTTACTATGTAACTATTTTATGTAGGGAATATAGAATCGTAACTTCTTCACTGTGACATACACGGCATCGAACCAATTTTCGAACTCCAGCTCTTGGGAGTCTTTTGTTGACGGAGGGAAATGTACAACAAGATATGGTATGCGAGGTTATGTGAGGTTCTTACTCACTTAAACTCCCCCGGTTGCCCCATTTGGTGCGTGGCGCGGGGTTCCGGGATCTAAATCTAAATCTATGGTAATCTGTCAAAAATAAATCTACTGGTCTGTGCTATACATAATATACCAGAAGAATAAATCGGAAAGGTCTATATCACACTTAGTTTAGTTTGAATTAATTTAATTTCTATTGGTTATGCTTATATCCATTAAAGAATAATAAAAAATGGAACCAGAATGGAAAGTGTAGTGTTATTTATGTTATCAACCAACACAAACTCTCGGTGACAATTTAAAAATATAACGTTGAATTCATAAATACCTAAAGATGGACTGTTTATTTTCAAAACGTTACACTTATCGAGATGAGGCGGCAGTTTTGCTGTTACGTAAATCAAATAAAATGACTTGCGTGTGCCGATCAGTGTGGGAGTTTGGTACAAGATGATTTTTTTTAATATGATTGTACTCGTAAATACCACATGGGAAGCAATGACCTTAATAATTTGTGAGAATTATCGAAAAGGGGACTGAATAAACTTTTGAATTAACTACATTTGTGTATGGTTACTTTTATCAGTTAAGTTATTACGAATAAAATAAGTAGATAGGTAAATAGGTATTCAGCCTGATAATAAAATAACTAGTGAAATAAGTAATACGTAAGCCACGTTTGATCTTTCAATATCGGATCAAGAGAAGGGAAAGCGTAATAAAAGAAACAATCTTCCGATAAAAGCTACTGCCCAGAATCACGGCCCGGCCCTTTCGAGTGCTTTTGCGCAGTGTTGCTCCCAATAGATTCAGGCTAAGCAACCTAAGAGCTCTGCTTCCTCTCAAATCTGGTGAAACTTTTGCGGTCAGCTTCTCTACACAATCAGCGTAGACTCGTCAAAAAAGAAACGCGACTCTTATAAAGAACATACTAAGAAAGCAAACGATTCTGCTTGAAGTTATCAGTGACATAATATTAACTTTAACACTATAAATAATAGTTTCACTTTAATTTTAACAAATTGCAGTATTTTAGTGAAGAAAAATAATGGCAGGTGGTCAATAGAACAAGCCAAATGATATTGTTAATATTATTTACATGTTGCACCAGTAATACATATGTAAAACCTGTCTA
Organism: Meandrusa payeni; assembly: GCA_029286785.1. Taxonomy (NCBI): domain Eukaryota; kingdom Metazoa; phylum Arthropoda; class Insecta; order Lepidoptera; family Papilionidae; genus Meandrusa; species Meandrusa payeni. The sequence continues at coordinate 973,253 of JAGSMX010000039.1, forward strand.
TTTACATACATATTCATCACTGCTTGTAATTTTAAAGCTGTAAAATTATAAAATAAACATAAGAATTGAAACAGGATACCAAAGTGTACGTTACTAAACGTGCTCCCATTGATAAATACGTCAGTTATTAACGAGTTGATCTGTAATGACGTGATTGATCGGCTACTTTAAGTTCATATCTTATTTTGTTCGTTTTTAGTTTTATTTCATTAAGATTCTGTAGTCTCGTCAGATTGTTCTGTTTTTTTTTTCTGGTGGTTTTTAATTTTAATTTGCATTTAAAAGCATGCAGGTGTTGACAAAAATAAGTAACATGACATATGTACAAAGGTCGGCAACATATATCAAAGAAAAATTATTAATGTACATAGTTAAAATAACTTTTCAACCAGTGGGACTTAACTTTGATAATTTACATAAAAAAGACTTCAACGCGAATTTTACTTAGAAAGTCTAAAGTCAATCGTTAGGAATATAAGTTAGTCGAAAGATAAGCATTTACAGTAATTTATATCAATATTGACAATAAAAAAATTATAGTTTTATGATGACAAAGCATATATAGTCATTAACTTTGTAAATAAATAACCTGTCAATCGTATCAAAACAATTTCTTTACTCTCTTATGATCCTGCTGTCGAATAAGGGCTTGGATCAATGAATTTCCGTTTTTAGGTCTTCTGGATTGTGCTCAATTTATGTAGATGATCTCACAACATGTCAGATATAGGATCTAATAGGCTTTATCAAGAGTGGACAGCAAGCGTGCTTCCTTGCTTCTGCCTTACTAAAAAGGGTTTATAAATGTATTATCTTTATATACTATTAATACTTTATATGTTAATTGATGTAGGTAGTTTTCAATAGATATTGATGACATTGTAACAAATTAGGGAATTGCAAATTATATCAATCAGAAAATTAAAAATTAAAAATAAATGACAGCACATTCCAACATAACATACGGTAAATGAAAATACAATCTTAAGTGATTCGACCTTGACGTTATTCGGCTTATTTTATATTCGTGACTCCCATGTTTGCTTAACATTTTTTAGAGGTACGCAGAAACCAATTTTCGAGTCTCGAATTTCAATAATCATAACACTTGAACCTCTTCTCGCATTTTACGCTCGAACACAATATTGTATGTTTTATTTTAGACGTGATGTTTTACTACGAAATCACACACCGGTGAGATATTTTGCCTAAAGAGACCACTAGTTTAATTTTACGTAAATAACTTTAAGACAGTTTTACAAACTATTTTTATTGGAACGAAGTTCCTTAAGGCAAGCTTGGGGGAGATAGGGGTTTTGCTACATGACCAAACTGAAAAAAAATTTAGACTAAAATAGTTTAAAAAAATATATAACGAAAGTGCGAGTCGGACACGGCAGCCAATAGCGTAACTATTAAGCATATAGTTGAACTACATGCATGCCGAAAGCAAAAAGACACATGTTTTTTTTTATTTTACTTAATAATTTGAAATACATTTTGCATGATTTTTTACTCTACGTTATTTTTATTTTTTAAAATACTAAATTTCCTAAATACTTTTATGTACTTAAGTAAAAGCAAATTAGCAAAAGAAAAAAATAAAATCAAGAAATATATATATAAAAATAAGCAAGATTTTTTTTCAAATTGTGTTGCTTCTATATTATCTGGAGGAACTTAGTTCCTATCTGTTGTCCCATGTCACCACATCATTGTTGCGATATAATAGGTCTTTACCTATGAAAATTGCTGTTCTGCAGTACTATCCATTTCAAATCAAAATATATTTATTTTGGCTAAAATTTCTAATTTCAAATTAATTTTATTTTAAAAACATGGTATTATTTTTCCAAAAGTAGTATTTTTTTTTATTGATTAGTGTTACATTTTCATCATATTTCAATCTTTTTCGTCATCATGGATACGTTAAAAATTCAAGTAATTATGTAATGTGAGTACCGTCGCGGCAGCAACGCGGCACAAACGGCACACAACATCAGCTGCGTTTACGGAGCCAACACTACAAAGCAACGCACCACCTTTTATTGGTTTGCTCGCTTCCAGTCTGGAAATTTCGACGTGAAAAATGGACCTCGCAGTCATCTGAAGACTTTGGTCGACAATGACCAATTAAAGGCAAATTTGGAAGCTGATGATACACAATCTACGGCTGAATTAAGAGCAGCTTTCGACGTTAGCATAAAAACAATATTGGTCCATTTGCTTCAAATAGGCAAGGTAAAAAATGGTTGGAACCTGATTAAGCACCTAAACAATGCCCTAAACGAAATTTACCCCTAGAAAAGTGATGGTCACTGTTTGGTGGTCTAGCACCGGTGTGATTCATCACAGCTTCTTACCAAACGGGGTGAGCATTACTGCAGATGTGTACTGAGAGGAACTGAATACAATGATGGAGAAGCTGGCGCATATCCAACCAGCATTGGTCAATCGCTCGTCTCCGCTACTCCTGTACGACAACGCGCGATCTCATACTGCACAGCAGACAGTCTCCAGTCATTCGCACTACTCACCAGACCTTGCGCCTACAGCCTACAACTTTTTTCCAGAATTTGGATAACTTCTTGGCGGGAAAAAAATTCAATACCCAAGAGGCAATACAAAATGCCTTTGAAGAATTAGTTGCCTCCCGTCTAGCTTATTTCTTTAAGAAGGGCATCAACAAACGGCCACTACGTTGGCAAAGATGCATTGATTGCATGGGTGATTACTCCGATTAATACAAATAAAAAATAAATGAAAAAAATAGTTTAAATGTTTTCATACAAAACGGCAATTTCATATGTAACGACCTAATGTTTATTTGTGTTGTAATCAAAACATGTCCAATTTTTTTTATTGCTAGGAAACTTAGACTAGCTGACCAATAATTCGTATTACAATAAATTTCACGCACGATGGAAACGCAAGTCGGTTATGATGCTGAATCGATGACATAACAAAAATATTTTAAGTGTAGTCAAATATGTATTCATGTTAAAAGAACTTATGTTGTTACATTAACAATGTTAATATCAATAAAATTGATTTATGAAACCACTCTATAATGTAAATCAAAAATACAATCCTTTTTGAAGGTCACGTGATGCCATGAACCACTTAAACTGTTATAATACTTTGTTATGTAACGTATATTATTAGCAACATATGATAAACTTTAGTTCTTTAAGATTATCATTGATTATATATTATCTCGCAATTCCCGTGATAGCTGTATAACATAATGTTCAATAAGCCATCAATTTTTGTTACTATTGTTTACTATATATTTACGAGTAGAAATAGTGTTACACACAGCAACATATTCAAATCATTTATAATCGTTACGATAAAACTTCCAATTGAACCTGATCTTATTGAAGACGGTGAAAATAAAATATTATATAATAAGTATGTAAGTAGTAAGTATACGTAAAACAAAACCAAATGTCAAACGAATTTAAGACTTATATGATTTTCTTATCGATGTTGTTTGTAATTATGGAGCGGGACGGGAGAAGCACAGCTTTCTAATAAAAAGAATCATCAAAATCGGTTCAACCAGTCGAAAGTTATGAGGTAACAAATATACAGACGAATTGAGAACCTCCCCTTTTTAAGTCGGTTAAAATAGAACCGTCTTCTGTCTTTGTTGGCCCGCCGATGATTTGCAAGTTGTAAAGTTTCTATAGTTATTCTGTAGTTTGAAGTGATCATACTAGTCGTAAATAAATGTTTTTATTTATTTTGTTCATTTATGTTATGCCTTAAAATAATTATTATATATTTTTATGCATATTTTTTTTAATTTCAGATGAACCAGCAATGTAAAGTCTGTGGCGAGCCCGCGGCCGGATTCCACTTTGGTGCATTCACGTGTGAGGGTTGTAAGGTAAAAATATTATATTTAATTTGAATGCTAACTTCTTACGTGATATATGAACTTGGTTTATAATTATAATTCAAAATTTGTTTTGGTTATTTCAACTTAAATGTTTTAATAAATTTTAGTAAATGTTTATTTTTATCATTTCCTATCGGTGCTCATAATACTGAAATATTTAATTAAATTCTAGGAATTGTTTTACTATCCATAATCTTGTAAATTATATTTAATATTCATTATAAATAAACATCTTTTAATCAATTCACTTAGTTCTCAAGTTAAAAATACTTTGACGTGACCAATTGCTGTAAAGCAAACTGTGTATCATTACATGTATACATAACATTACTGACTTTATTAAGTTTATTTATGCCAATGAATATATTATTAAGTATTGCAAATTTATAAATTTTTATAATGACATTTAACGCCTGTCACTTTGAAGTGACAAATATAACTATCAAAAATTTAACAAATTAAAAATGTTTTAGAGATTTTGATATTGGTTATTTTTAACATATTGAATATATTACATTACATCGCATATTGGATAGAATGTGGGTACATCGATATTTATAACTACGCCGGCTTGGGACCGGCAACGCAATGTTACCCATTGCTTTAGCAGATTTCTAGTGGGATGACATTAGCTTATGTTACGCTACCTCAATTAAATCACAAACGCCAAGATAAGAGAATTATAATAACTTACATACCTTTCCTATAGTTCAGCATCGGGGCTGCTACAATTAACACTGAACACGTCCAAACACTTCAACTGCACCACTATCGACACAATGGAGGTCCACATACTTCAACTACACAAACACTATCATACTCAAGCGTAGTCCCGACCTGACGTAAATTACCTCATGGACGGAGACATACCTGAAGCCATGGATACAGCCACAACCGTAGACAAATTCAGCCTCTAATAGATTATTGTATACTCAGATGTCACGCTCACTAATATATTTACACTATTTTTATACCGTAATTTTTATTATTTTTCATTTTTTGAAATTCGAATACGTCGTCTATTCAGTTAAATTATTGATGTCTTGAGAATTCTAAAAACAATAAATAAAAATAAATCAGCCTGAGCTGGTAATATTATACAATTGGTAAATGATATGAAAACAATTTAACTTCAATATTTAGTACTTTAATAGAGTAATAAAAACACAATATATTTTATATCTAATATTTTTTACTTTTTCGAATATTTATTTGATAAAATAAAAATGATACACTAGTCGTGCATTTACTCGTATCTAGCTAAAAGTAATAAAAAAGATATTGTTTCAAATTACTTTCTCGAAATTCTTACCATAAACAATGGAGACACCTTGTGTTTGACAAATGTTAGGAACTGTCATACGGAATGCTTATCGAGTTTGGTGTTACATTACTTTACTCCATGGCTAGTGTTGGATGTTTTTTATTGTCTAGTTTTTTAAAGTACATCATAATGTTGTGTACGTAAAACTTAGATTTATATAAATATTTATTGGAAGGTTTTTTTGATAAAACATGAGTGAAATTGTCGTAAGAAAATCCAAGGATTTCTAAGGAGCTTTAGGAGTTGTGGCAGTTCACAGTTAAAAATATTAATAACATGGTTTTAATATCATTGGAGTCCAATTCAATTCTAATGAAGTGTATTATCTTCTATAGTGTGTTTAAAAAATGATTTTATTTACACTATAGAAGATAATAGAGTAGGTTATCAAATAGGTAAGTTCACGATCCTAACAATATATTTGATAAAAGCTTAGTGTCCGTCCGGTAGGCTCAAGTTGCATAGTACGCTAGAAACCGGAGTTCCATCCCCAGTACCGGTACCAATAAATTTGGTTTCTGCAATTTTAACTGTTGATTTACCACGCGCTCGGCGGTGAAGGAAAATATCGTGAGGAAACCTACATGTGTTAGAAAATGTTTCTAAGGCAAATGAAATCTGCCAATCAATCCGCACTAGGGTTGCGTGGAGGACTATGCCCTTATACTCTCTATTGAAGCCGTCTATTCATGCTAGACTATAAAATTCGCTATTATCGTTGTACCTGTAGTAATAGAACTTAGGAACCTTGCAGCAAAACCAGCTTCTTTCTTAAAGGTAATTAATGCGTCTACAATCCGAGCCATCTGTGTTCTAGAGGCAGAGACATATGTTTACGGCGGTCGGGTTCGTTTATCGTCGAGTGAGTCCTTTACTCGTTTATCCTAGTTTTTACAAAAATAAGTGAACTAAGAATAAAGACCGAAATAACGATTGTAATTCTGTTAATTGGAGTTTTTTTAATATATTCTATGCCTAGCATATATATATATATAGCATTTCTGCGTGGAAAGGCAGTCCTCTGATGGTAAGTCGCACTAGTTTAGTAGATACTTATACGAGATATGTTTTCTTATCGTAGTTATTGTCATATTCACTATATCAATATCAGACTTTTATCAAAAATGGCCATTATACAACACGAAATATTTTCAGTAGGGGAGGATGTTCACAAATAAATGTTTATTAACATTTTACAACAGTTTGATAGCCGCCAATATACTCAATTACAAAGGCAGCGTTCATTTATGAACGATATATTACGTAGTATGCTAGAGAACTGATAATAAATATGATGTTGTATAAATCATTTCAAAAATATTTTTGTATAACACTATGACGTCATTTACGATACAATTAGGCTAGTTGATAACGATTTAATAATTGTATATACCGGATGTGGATTCGAATCCAAGTCAATTAAACCAATTTCCGTTTTTCATTATTTAAGTAAAAAAACTACCTGAAATTTGTGACCTACATATGAGACGTAATAGGACGAAAATCGGACAGCAATATTATTCTAGAGTTATTTACCAACTCTACTTAAATATTGCTCACGTCTGTCTGCATCCTTCGCTGCGCTTAAACATAAAGCAAGCGAGTACACCCTTCACCCCGAGGAAGTAACTTCTTATCCTCACGGTTGTCCGTCTCTTCGAGTTTTATTACTACAAATTGTTCTCCACAGCACTCACAAGAGCTGATGTATTAGGCGTGTGTCACAGCGGTCTATTTTTACGCCAATATAGTGCCAGGCGTGCAGAAATTTGCAGCCGTTAAGTGTGACGATGTATACAGAACCATTTAAAACAGGGCGGATTGACAGTTGAATGGCAATATGCAAGCGGGATGTAACGTCCCGTACTAAATAAATCATGCTGATTACTGGAACGGTGAGCAATATTTAGATACGCTTACTCACCGGAGATATCGCGAATAGATGTATAACTATGAAATTATTAATTGTCTCGTCGACAGTGTCACTACGAATTGTTCTCTGAAGTTAAGTTAACTTCTGTACGTTTACGTTTTAATGATATTATACATAGCAGGATTATATCTAATTAAGTGCTTCCGCGGCGGTGGTATCCTAACTTAATGTTAAGGAAGCTTTAGTAAGTAAAGTTACTAGATTATGATAATGTACCTACGCATATGTTAAATAAGTAACTGGTTGGCCGGTATTTTTTCGTAAATGTGACCCGGCAATAGAGGTGAGAAAGAGGACTGTTCCTTTCTCTTCTTATTCCTCTTTTTCAGTCTTGTTTTGTGAAGAACGTTGGAGGCGCTTCCGAGATTCAGATTATATATATACAAGAATTGCTCGTTGTGACACTTTTTTTTTTGACAAACTACATAGATTGGCCAGAGAAGCTTAACATGACTGCTTTACCGGATTGATGGGTGATATAGCTTAGGTCGCTTAGCTTAAACCTTTATTGCTAGTAACTCGACACAAGAGTCCCCCGGTGAGGGGTGGCTTCAACGATTACTATGTAACGCGTAAACATTCCGATGCGAGGGCGCTCGAGAGGGCCGAACCACGGTTAGGTCGGTTGCTATTTCACGGATACTCTAAGGGACAATCTAAGCTAAAATAACTGATTGAATTATGTTAAATTCCAGCAACGCTCCTAATATATTAAGGGGTAAGGTGTCACTCTTTGTTTTTGTCTTGAAACTCATAGATTTTATCATAAAATCGTAAAGTACGGTAAGTATCGTAGTACGGTGGCCTAAAGTCTAATTCTTAAAAGCCGACAACTCTTCTTCCTCCAAATATTCAAGATGGAGATATCCTAGCATCAGGGGAGCTGCTGGTACTGGTTTACCTCCTTACCTTAAAAAAACGTAGTACCCTCGTTGCTTGAGGTAAACAGAAATAGCTTTTATATTAAAAGCAATTAATAACTGATCCAGACATTTCAAGATGACACTATAATTGCGTAATTATCTGATAAAATGGAGAGCGTTCGTTCCTCGTAAACTGTATATTGCAGGTGTTAAAACCGATTATTATCGCTAAGCGAATTAATTAAATAATAACAATATCTAAAGATATTTACGAGTAAAAAAAAACCGACTTCACATCGAACAAGAGTATTACGAAAAGAAATTAGAACCTAACCAAGCTCTCATCAAAGTACCCTTGAAGTACAACCTATCAAATAAAAAACTAATCACTCTAATCACATGATATTGAGCTGTGTGTCCATTGGTCGCGCACATACTTAATGCAAATTTAAGACTCATATGTTTTTCGCATAATTGTCATTGTAAGAATTGATCTTAATTGGAATGCGAACCACACTGTAACCACCTACTTTCAAATAAAAAAAAACTAATCAAAGAATCATCAAAAATCACCCAGTCTAAAGTTATGAGGTAACGAACATAAAAAAAAAACAGACAAATTGAGAAAATCCTTCTTTTGTGAAGTCGGTTGAAAATACCAAGTAACTGTTACGATTGTATTACTAAAAAGTATGGACAGAGAAAGAAATAATTCAAATCATATAAACTTACATTTTGTCAGCGCGAATTAGGAAGTCGTGAATAGACAAAGAGCTTGAGGTTTGACTTTAGCCCATTTTCTAGCTGGGGGTTCAAAGAAGAAGAAAAGAACCAGGAGTATTAAGGCGTGGCTTCTGTGTGGCACGAATGGGTCGGCACAATCGGGGAGTATTACGACCTAGGAGAATACCGGCGTGTAGTGAATAAATATTATATATACGTGTTTCACGCGGTGTGTGAGGTGCAATAGGTCACCCATCTCTTTATCATAGGTATCCCAACGCACCTGTAATCTTTTGTCACTACATCTTTAGTTAATTGATCCAAAATAGGGACACAAAAATTTTTTAAACGGCGTGTATTTGAATACTTTCTACTCACATAGTGAAAATTACAAAGTGGTATATAAGTTGTCGTTTATTTATAGTACGTATAATATTATATTAATATTGACTTATATATTATCTCTGCATATATTTTTAACACTACAAATGCAAAATAGCTTTAAGATCGTCTTTGTACACGATAAAATGATTTGGTGCAATAAAGGATTTATCTATCTAATTCTCATAGACTTATAACTCTCATTCGCTTTGAATTTACATACAGAATTGTATACGATTAAGGCAAGACGTAGCTCTATAAATTATTATCGAATTCATAATTATTAATATCGGTCACATGTAATGTCGCGTGATTGATGACATGTATCCCTGTAGAAAAGCTCCTATTACATATCTTCATAGAAAATTTGTTTGCTATTGAACTGTTTGTAACGCGGATTTTGATAGACATTTCATTCGGTTATTGTAAAAGCCGTGATATTACATTGGTTGTGGCCAGTGCCGGCATTACAACCACTGACACCCCGGGCAAAAATATGGCAGTACCCACTTAAATAAATCAAAATTGAAGGACGTTCTCAATTCCGCTGTATGTTTTTTTTATAACTGTTACTTCAAACTTTGGACTGGGTGAACCGATTTTGATGATTATTTTTTCATTTAAAAGCTGATGCTTCCCATGTGGTCCGATTTCAATTTGGTCTAAATCTGACTATGGCATCTGTGAGAAAACCATATGTCTTAAACTTGCATCGACTATTTGCGCTCTAAATGGACGAATAACTCAATATCACGCCAATCCATTTCTATATTTAAATTTTTAATGGAAAGGATGCCCTTCAAGATTAGTTGCATGAGAGTTTGGTTAGGTTATGATTAATTCTATTACGTAATATTCCGACGATAATTCTAAAAGACAAAAAGAAAGCTGGATTTAAAGTCTGTTGCTGAATCAATGTGGACGTGGGTTAGTTAATAATTTTATATTTCCTTTATCACCTAGACATGGACGGAGAAAATTTTGCAGCTCCAATGTTTTTTTATATATTTTAATATTTTTTGGCCAAATGTCAAGAGGTGGAATCCGCACCGACCACCTCTTGACATTTGGCGCCCTGGACCGTACTCATATTACCCTCCTCTAAGTCCGGCACTGGTTATGGTGGTATATGGTGAAAGAACTTAAACTTCTGCTAATAACTTTAAATCGTTATTTGCATAGAAATTCATACGACAAAAATATTGGAATCAGAATATAAACACTAACAGAAATAAAAACAAATACTCTATTCGTCACTTACCCATATCGTAGGCGTGAGCTCGTTCGCCCGCTTTTCCTGCAAGAAATTTACTTTTTAGTAAAGGAAATATTTTATCTTGGCTAGGATACCGAGTAACGCGTTCTAATGCTTAAATAATATATAATGGTATATATTTTTAAATAGCAGTTACATGAACGGATTAGCTCGACCATTAAAAAGACAGGATCATAATACCGTCAAATTAGTCAAATGCGACAAAGCAGTGAGTGAGTGATTAAGTTAAGTAGGTCGCTCATTCTTTTTTAAAGAAATATCGTAACTTTGTATATTTTTTTAATTAATAAATTTGTGTCATAAAACATGAATAGTGTACTGGCTACTACTACCGATTTGACGGTTTTACCATTTTTTGGTTTCATAAGATCCTTAAAATTACTTTCTATCATTTGTACCCGGCTTAGATCGATGGGGTCACAGCCTTGTCCTAGGGAATCTTATAAACTCGATTAAAAGCGAATAGCAATCTCACCGTCTATCGCCCTTATGATAAAACCTTATAGCCATCATATTACAAATAAAAATCATTTTGATAAAATCAGACTAAATTTTTAAAAATCAAAATTAAATCAAACAAGTAAATTTACGATTAAAAACAAAATTAATCATCCCAATTAGTTGACATAATACTGAGTTATTCGTCCATTTCTCCCCCACATACTTATTACAAATTTAAGACACATAATTTTCTTAATGTTGCCATCGTCAAAACTGGATCAAATTTAAACGGGAACACATCGAAAGTAACAGCTTTCGAATAAAAAAAAACATCAAAATCGGTTCACCCATCGAAAGTTATGAGAATCTCCTCCTAGTTTGAAGTCAGTTTTTGAATAAGATTAAACAAATAATACAAAATTATAAAACATTAATATACAACTTTTTCTATTCATTTAAATAGTCTTTACCATTGCCATTATAGTATAAAATTTCAAGATCAATCGCCATCGAGCATAAAAGGAAACGACACGTAATAAGTGAGACAAGCGGCAACCAGATAGCGAATTGTCGTCGCGCGACGCACCGCAGGCAATTTGCTACCCCGAATCAATTTGCCAGCTTTTTGTCGCACGATAATGTCGGCCGATTCAATTTTCTGTTAAGTGCGTTGAACGTGCCTCCCAGTGCAGTTGTTTTGCGATAACGGACCCCGAGAACTGGATGCGACGATGGCACGGGGCCAGAATTATTCCATACAAGCTTTAAAGGTCCAATAGAATTACGGTGTCGGGGCTCAGGAGAAGTTTTGTCAATGACTGTAATCGTACGCAGCGGCAAGCTTTTGTATTTTTACGAGCGCTCTCCTAATCATTAGATAGAGTGTTTTTTTTATCTAAGTTTGTAACATTGACGACTTTGACTCGCCGGCGTTTATCGAAAGCACGAAATGTGAGCGATTATCAAATGTTTCGTCTACTCAGATACCTGCGTCGTTAATTAGTATCAAATGGTCTCTTTTAAATTTGACACAAATAATTTTGAAAATACATAACATTTTCAAAATTATTTTATTCCTAGGAAAAAAATCTTTAAGGATCTAATTAGAACCCTTATCTGGTTAGAATAGAATTGGCGTATTAACGACACAATATTCTCTTTTTTAAGAAAGCTTAGAATATTTCTTTTTACCTGAAATATTACTAACATTCTTGTTATCCATTCCAACTAAGCTATTCCAACTATCATAAGCTTATTGTGCTACGAGATGGTTCACGTCAATAGTCGAATGGTGAATTCGAACCTACGACATTACGATTCGCAGACCGTACCTTACACCATTAGGCTATTGACATTTCGATTCTTCTTTTTCTAATATTGTCACTATTATCGAAATATAGATTTTTTTATTTAATTTGGTACAGAAATAATATCGCATATTCTGAAAAATGTTTCACTTACTCTTCTTAATTGGCAGCAGTTTTACATAAAAACCCAATACGCGAAAGTTTAATAAAAGAGGCCATTTGAAATTATTTATGATATTGATACATCATAGTAGTTAGCATAAAAGTATTAATCTTACATAATACAAGACAGAAACAAAGAGAGAGAGCAGTACGCATACTCATTCAAGATTTTTTAAACTAATAAACCATGTTTCTTCAACCACAAAATAACAACCAAATACTGTAAATTCTTAGTAACCAGTAACAACAGAATGTCTAGATTCCAGAAGTTATAGAACATCTTAACCGTGCTTCAAAAGTTTATACATTAAAGCCATGATAAACACAATAATAATACATTGATTTTCAATTATGTAACTCTCAGTACTAATTTAAAAAGTGATGTTCAAGTTACTTATTTGTATAGTAAAGGCATTGAAGTTATAGGTATATTAAATAGTTAGTCGTTCATAACCGTAGCCTCGTAAAACATATGGCAAAAATCATTTAATGACTTACGTATGCATCATCGCATACAAATCATTGAATGATTATATTGCCTACGCAACATTATGCTTCAATAACTCACAAATAATAAATTAAGGTAACTTGTATATCGTAAACTTTTTATTATGACATCTGCTCCATTCTCCAGTACTCAATGTTAATTCATGGAAGATTACAAACAATAATGTAACTAAATACTAATTGGTAAACTGTTTGAAGTCAATGGCAGCTATAAATTATAAGATGATTAAGAAAACAAGCGAAGCTTTTAAAAAGGCGTAAAATGTACGAAGAAATTAAGTCTATCATAGTCGTACTATAAATAACGATTGTCGAACCAGTCTCATAAATCTAACTAAATTAATTGCCGCATTGTAAATAAGGCAACATTACACTTTCTTTGTGGCTGCAGGTTTATGATAACCACACCATCACGTGCTATAAAGTTATAATAGAAGTTATTTAAAAATGAAAATAAACTTCTACTATTATATTACTATAACAAGATGATTTGATAGTGAAATATCTTATGTTTGAACGCACTTTTCACTATACATGTGAAGTTACATACAGATGACGTCGTATTACAACCCAATTGTCAATCATCGTACATAGCTTCTCAGATAAAAACAATTGCTGGAAAAAGAAAAAACCCCAATGTCTTTCATGACACACTAATTTTTAAATACTTTTTAAGCAAGCGCTTGACGACGATCTCATGATAATGGAAATGCAGTGTTGGATGATGAAGCGCACTAGCTTAGTAAATACCTATTCACTCTACTCTTGAAAATACTCACATTGTAACCGGAGGGAAACACAGGATTTCCGCATCCAGTCATTTCCGGCTAGCTTTCTAAGATCGTCCGTCTATCTGGAGTTAGGGCGCCATACGCATCTTCGGAATTTAATCACTTAATTACTTTTTCATTTTATTTAACAAATACTAACATACCACGAATATAAGTACTCGTAATTACTGTCTACTCAACAACGGGGCAAGAAATTATAAAAAATATCATTTTGTTATCAATATTTATATTAAAATCTCGAATTATAATTGCATTGTGAAATAAATTGTTATTAAATATGTGAAGACATTGTTATATAACAAAGTTCTAGCGTCTACTCCTAGTCTTGGACTATCATAAACGTACCAAAATCACAATCAACAACCATTTTTCCATATCTTAGGAGTTCTTCTGAACTCAAGGTCAACTATAATCCTTTCAAACACGAATAATTGAAATCTGTTGATAAATGACGGCGCTATGAGTGAACAAACATTTACCAAAAAGTATATTTACGAGTAAAAACAAAAATCGACTTAAAAACAAATCAAATAGGAATATTATAAAATAGAATTAATCAGAACCCAAACAATCTCTCATCAAATTACTCTTTTCAATAAAAAAAATGAATCACCAAAATCGGTTGGCGTACATTTATCATGGACATAGTGAATGCAAATTTAAGATTTTCTCATGGATGACATTGCCAAAATTGGACCAATAGGACCACATGGGATCTTTTTATTTCTGTTATTAAAAGAAAGCGCCACCATTCAGATAAAATCAGTCAAAGGGAGACTCATAAAATCAATTTCAAAGAATCATCAAAATCGGTTCACCCAGTCGAAAGTTGTGACGTAACAACCATAAAAAAACATACAGACGAATTGAGAACCTTCTCATTATTTGAAGTCGGTTAAAAAGGTCTAAGAATATTTTTTTAAAGTATACCTGTAAATGTCATGGGATGTTACCATCGCCACGGTTTGTAATGGAATCCGTCCACATTCATTACCATTATCTACCAGTTACGTGCATTTCTCTCGCGACGCGTTACTTACGTATCGCGCCGGGACAGCGGTACAGTTCATTTGAAAATTTATTACAAAAATCAACAAAATACTGATTAGATGTTCAACATTATTAAGTATTTATTCAAATGAACTTAAAACAAACATATTCACGGAACAATGCGTAGGCGCAGCGCGTACCTCTATAACGTTCTTAAAACAACGGATTAAGAGCCATATTTCTGCTTCATTACAGTCACGGAAAATAATTTGCAATTTAAAATGTTCCCTATTTGTTTTTATAATATATATACAAATTTCGGTAGTTACGAGAAGTTTAAATTTAATTAATACATAATACAAACGTTGTAAGAGACCACCCACATAATTTTGGCTCGCGTCTTTAAGATAAAGACACGTGTATTTATTATTATAAACAAAGACGTCAAGAAATCAAACGTTAAAGACTATTGCGTGGACGCTCTCTTTTATTACTAAAGTATCATAATTATATTACAAAGTTGATGTCTTTACTTTCTTTATTTATCCGCATTCATGCCCGTTCCTTATATTTATATGAATTAATTTTCAACCGACCCTCTACACAAATCTATGCTTTATTTATTAGAGACATTATAGTGAAAAAAGGTGAAAAAATATATAATATACCTTGTCCGTATTAAACTTTCTGAACTCAAAACTCGAACCTACGTTTGATTCCCAGTCTGGACACCGATGAAACTTAAGTGGTGCTCGCTTACTCTATAAAGGTAAACACTGTGATGAAAACCTACTTAAAAATATTTCCAAGTCATTTGAACAGACCTTAATACTCGGCAGAGAAGAATGGCATCTATAAAATACTGAACGATTTGATTTCACTTATATTAATTTTATTTATTTTAAATTCAAATATTGTTTTCACTTCAACACTTGTTACACGGTAAACTAAACAAACGTCTATTTAAAGCAATAAATCACATCCAACTTACACAAACAAACGAACTTGAAACTTTAAAAAGGAGAAAGATATTTCAATAATACATTAACAAAATATTTGACAGTCGGAATGATTTTTAATGCTCAACAAGCCCACGCACTTTCTTCAATCATCACTTGAAATATCTCAAGAAGCTTCAGGGCGAAGTGAACAAAAACCTTTGACCTTGTAGACTCGACAACGAGCCTCTCAGAACTCAACATTATTGAGTTAAAGGTCTACATGCTAACGCATATACTCGAATCTCTTTTTTCCGTCTGTTCGTCAATCACATTGCGAAAGCAAATGCGATCAATTAACCTTAGGACCTTGTATTCCGCCCCCATACTACGAAGATTACTAATAGCTACTGTTTTTTTACACATCGCGAATGTCAATTCCCTCATTTATTATAATCAAATATTAGTAATGTGAGATCGTTTTACTCGAGCAGTGCGTGCCGTTTCGAAACACAGCGTTTGAAAGCGAGTTTTGACACTTTTTTTATCATAAATATTACTAACATTCTTGTTAACCATTCCAACTAAGCTTAAGCTTGTGCTAGGAGATGGTTGATACTTCAAACTTGATTGACTTGACGCAATTATATTTTACATAACAATTTTTTGGAACAGAACCGCTGATTAAAGTAAAAGTTAAAGTTACAGCCTTTATATATATGATATATATGTCCCACTGCTGGGCGCAGACCTTCTCTGTAAAGAGAGTATAAGAGCACAGTCCACCACGCGGCCCTAGTGCGGATTGGCAGACTTCACATGCCTTAGAAAATTTTTCTAAGACATGTAGGTTTCCTCACGATGTTTTCCTTCACCGCCGACCGCGTGGTTAATCAGCACATCAAATTGCAACAACAAATTTATTGGTGCCGGCACCGGGAATCGAACTCGGGTTGCTAGGCGTACTATGCAACTTGAGCCAATCGCCCGGACACTGAGCTACCACGGCTCAATAATTTTAGAAGTGTCAATAGCCTAATGGTTTAGGGTACGGTCTGCGAATCGTAAGGTCGTAGATTCGAATCCACCATTCGACTATTGACGTGAACCATCTCCTAAGCACAAGCTTAAGCTTATTTGGAATGGTTAACAAAAATTTTAGTAATATAATAAAAAAAAACAAATGTTGTTAGCTTGCTTTAAAAAAAATTAAAAACATAAAAAAAATAACATTCGTTTCATAAAATAGCTACATGAAGTCCCTGATTTGGGGGTAAAAGTAGGAATAAGTGGCCTCTCCCACTGCTATATACGAGTACATTAATCTATATTAAATATATGTTTAAGTTTATGTATATGTGTAGTTGTTGTATGTGTGTGCGTATGTGCGTGTTCTGTTTATAAAATTAATCATTAGTAAGTTATCCTATCTACAATAGATTGTTTCTTTGCATATTTACTTTATACTCACTTAGCTCAATGTATGCGGATGTAAATTGACTATTATTAATTTATTTAGCATTTGGTCGATAGTAAATTGTTTAAAAGCTTCCATGTAATAAAAAGACACGATATAGTATGTTTGTTGCCAAAATAAAAAATATATTTTTTTTAATTATACGCACTTATTCGCAATGTTTTTTTTAAATGGCTAGCCTTTATTACTCGTATGTTTTAAAATTCCACTTGTCATTAGTACAGTTAATAGTTCTAAACATGACCGCCATTTGTCAAAACCAAAAAAAATATAATAAAAAATTTTTTGAGGAAAAAAAATCACCTATAATAATTTATGCGGGTAAAAAAAGGGGTTGAGATACTGTTTTGATATAAAAATTGGAATACGATTAGATAATATTTCATGGTTATTTTTTTGTTTTTTTTTACTAATATAAGGACACATAGTACTTGACTAGAAAATGGAGTGTTCATACTAACAGTCATACATATGATAAGATATATATATTTATAGAATATATATCCATACATACATGATAAGAGTCGAACGGGAAAGTGTAAACTTAGCATAAAAATGTTTTACACCCACGAGCGAAACTTATCTGCATAAAAATGTACTTAAGTAATTTCAGTGAACTTCAAGTTTTTTTTTAACATTGAAAATGTATCAAAAAAATTACGTAAGAATATTGAAATTAAAGATCGGGAAGGCGAAGGCGCATTGGATATTATAATGAAGTTTAATGTGGGTACGCGGTATGAATAATTTATGTGCGGAGTTTTTGGACTCTGATCGGACATCGGTATATTTTGAAACGTGGTACCGTTAAGCGTACTCAAGTTTTTGTTTTTTTTTTGATAAAAGGGGTGGTGCCGCCAACTTTTTGTTACCTCGCACTTTAGAGTTGTTTGTCAGCTTTTACATGTTTCGGGCGGACATTCTTTGTACTTAATTTCTTTATATACCCACACTTCTGGCGCTCAAATTACTAGTATCATTTTGTTGACGTAGCAAAGTTTCAATAGTTTTCACTTTCACGTTATTATAAACGTATACATAAAACGTTAAAGTTACAGCCTATATGTATTAACCGTTGGGTGCTAAATTTACGGGCCATTGCAACAATTTTGGTATTTTCACTTTTAATCTAATTTACAACTTGCACTAGAATATTTTTTGTTTTAATAGAGTCTAAATGGCACAATTTTAAATTTTAAAAGGCTAAACGATTATTCGAAATTCGTACGCGTACGGCAGATCCCGCGTCGTTTGTTTACTCCAACGGGCAATCAGTCAATGGCAGTTTAGCGCTTTGACCAAATTTCATTCTTAGTTTGGAAGAAGTCAATTAATATCAAAGATCTAAGTAAAAAAATCACGTCTTTTTTCTTTTTAATTAAATATGTAAATAATCTATAACAGAATATGAAACTTATCTATAACAGAATCTATGCAAAGATTCACAAACATCAACTGTAGCATGTAAAAAGTATCACGGTCTCTTGGCCCTTATACAAAGGACCTATCTGTCCCACTGCACGGCCCTACTACCGATTGGCAGACGTTTCTTCAGAAAATTTTCTAACACATGTAGGTTTTAAATCAGCTGCTAAAATTGCAACGAACATATTATTTGGTGGCGGCACCGGAATTCGAACCGAGTTGCCAGCGTACCAGGCAACTTGAGACGTCCAACTGTACAGTGAGAAACCACGGCTTTGTGTTTATTAGGAAGCAAATGTTCTACGGTATTGAGGATGTCCACGGATTGTATGTGTAAACACATTTACAGTTATTTCATCACCTCTTTCTCTTTACATGGTATTGGTAAAGGATAAAAAAAACTAATGTTTAAAATTCAACCAGTAACAATTAGAATGTTATGGACTATACCGCACGAAAGTATTCATTATCCAACATTAAAATGAAGCGTTTCCTCGAGCGAAGGACATTCAGCCTTAACGATCTCAACTTGCTTTATCGGGTTAATAAGGTGTTTGAAGATCGTCCTGATTGCGTCGCATTTCAAAAAGACGGTGCAATTTATTTTTATGATGAGACCCATGTTGATTTTTATCGTAGCAATATTTTCCTTTTAATTTACTAAATTTTCTTAATTTACAGATCTTGCTTCAATTAAATCATTTTAACCGATTTCAAAAAAGAAGGAGGTACTCAATCGCCTGTATTTCTTTTTGCAATGCGGTCATTTTATGAACAGATATAACCAAACCATTTCAAACAAAACAAAATTCCCAACATTTTCTCCGGACAGGGTTCAACATGAGTACAGGATCCATTTTCCGTGCCGCTTCATTAAAAAATTAAATAGCTTTAATGATAGCCGACCTCCGGTAGGAGATGGCACTTCAAGAAGAAGAATAAGTAATAGGGTAATTTTATTTTTGTATTAGCAAATAAAGGCTATTTTATCTACATGTGACAAGGGATCAATATATCGCTAGTGTGCTCGGACTCAAATCAGAACTTGAAACAGAAAGTAATTGAGGAGGGCTCGCACGGAGGTCCTGACGTGGTGTACTAGCGTGCAGTACTATGTAAGGTAGAGAAAGTATTAAAATAGATTATGTCACACGCATGGTACCATTTCTGCTGCGTCAAATAATGTCGCCGTTGGGTGCACGCGAACACAACTATTCCAAATTCAAACATCGTTAACTGACTCAACACTTTCTTTTCCTTTGTGCATGTATGTGGCCAGTGGACAGGGCGTCTCACTATGTCGATCATTAAATCGATATTGAATCGAGAGATGATTAAATCGGATACGAATTATAGCAGTAACGGTAGTGATTTGTGATTTCCGAACGCTGATTAGATCTATTGTTAGATTTTGGGTGTTCAAATAGAATGCTCATTAAAAAGATCACGCGAAACTGACGGCGCGAATGTGCCGGCCATTGAATCGATTATTATTGTGTGAACCGATTATGCCGTGGGTGTCTGAATGGAAACGAAAGTGGGATGTCAGGATCTCCGCGGATAGCAATAGCCGCCGGACAGCTGTGAGATGTACAACACCACTTCACTTTATTGTGAATTAATATTGTGTTTACCACTTGTTGAAGGAATTGTAAAGGCGCGAAGCTTATTCAAGCTACTAAAATATGCTTGTGTTCGTTGATCGGTTGACGGCATGTTTCTCTATTCGATGTTGTTGACTTTAATAGCGTATGTACCACTATGTTTTAATTACGAAACGGGATCTTGTTTTTCTATCACACAATTATTAACATTATAAGCTTTTGTTGCTTTAATTGATCTAGCGGGGTGCATAGAGATAACAATCGCTCTTCAGCGTGGCAATTTGCTTTTCACCAAACATATTTTATTAGTGTCTATTTGAACTTAGGCCAGTTCGTTGTACAACTTCGAAGACCCGGATAACGAAAGACACTCGCGCTGGCTAGATCTCAACAATTTGAACTAGCCTATACCCCATAATCAATGTTAAGGGCGTTGCAGGAGATTCATGGGCCACGTCTGCCCCAGCGCCAACACTTGTCGAAGTAATTTAAAGATTATTAGCTATTTACGGCCTTTTGGACGCCTTCGAATTAGAATGCCAACGCAATTAGAGTTACCGTTCAAACTGATGTTGAACGGTAACTCTAATCGCTTGATCGAGGACCCTTGCGCTGTGTTGCTCCCAATAGAGGTTCAAGCAAAGCGACATAAGAGCTCTGCCACCTCTCAAATCCGGTGAAGCTATTTCGATCAGATTCTCCAGCCAGCGTATTAGTCACAAAAATATATATACAGTTCACTCAGTGAATCTTTCAAAATATTTCACCGTACTTTAAATGTACTTCATCACGTACTCACCGACAATTTAAAAGCTGTCTTAAATTGATCTTAATTCACAACCTTTGGCATGTTTATCACCTCTTCTCAGAAAATGATAGGGGCATCAGAAACAGCCGAGCGATTGTATCAAATTGAGTGCAATCACTCGCGATCGAAATTCGACTCGCAGAGTTGTCATTATCAGCCAATACGTGATTCCCTCAATTTAGCAAATGAAACGGCTTTAGACAATGTCTGTAGCTTAACATTTATAAATTTGTAGCACGATTGCGACACGCTATTTCTTGTTTTTTTTTAAACTAATTGCTTTTATTGAACGTTTCTGTAATCAGGATTTTGCGGCTTATTTTCACTGACAAAACGCAATACCAAAAGTATGCCAGAAAGATCGTCGCTCTACCCAGTCTCTTAGGTCGTACCACTCCGTTTGCTTCTTCGCGGTTTCCACTCAAGTTATTCGTACTACGGCTGATATTGCCACATTAATTATATAGTAATTATAAATTAATTACAAAGCAAAGCATGTATTTTAGGAATTACATGTTTAGTCTTCTTTGGTAATGTTTGTTTTTTTAACGTTTCTTAAAAATGCCGTCTATGCGTATTTTTTTTAATAGAAAGCTATCAATATTATTTTCACAAATAATACTATCCTTCTTGTTAACTATTCCAAATAAGCTTAGGCTTATGCTAGGAGATGGTTCACGCCAATAGTCGAATGGTAGATTCGAGCCTACGACGTTACGAATTGCAGACCGTACCCTAAACCATTAGGTTATTGACGCTCAAATGTCAAATGTAATGTCTCTGTTTAGAAAATATCATATAGAAATTGTAATCAAATGTATTATTCAAGGCCCAATAGCTTAAACTCGGGTAAAGCACAGGCTCATTAGAATTCCAGCGACACGCGAGAGAGGCGCGGTGTCGCAAGTGTTTCGCGGCGCGAGCGACGGAATTTATAGTCGCAGCGCAGCGGGCGACTAGTCCGGGGCAGTTCTTACGCCGCCCAGTCGACCATCCACCAGGATTGAATATATACCGCACCGGGAGCAGTCCAAGAATAGAATAAACGTTTATTTATTTGGACACAAGTTAAGTTTCACATGCATAAATGAAGCCAAAGATAAACATATTAAAAGCAAAGTAAATAAATAATAAGACAAGCAAGAATAGCTCGCCGATTGAAATTATGGAAGCTTCGTCAACCTGATATATATATAAATATTAATATATAATAATAAGGTTATAAATATATATATATATATATATATTACGCTATTTTTAGGGGCACGTTCACGCATTCCGTTACTGCTTTCGTGGCCCCTTTTAGTCGCCTTTTACGACAGGCTGGGGATACCACAGACTTATTCTATAAACCCAGGATTACCTAGCCATGAAAGCTTAGCTGAAAAAATATGCTACATTTTGGGGCAATAAAGGATGTAACTATCTATTCCAACATTTATATCTTTAATCCCAACGCTGGGCACCTATAGATATGACGGCTGCGCCACACAGCGCCGACTGCCGATACGTATAAATAATCCCCGCACTGACGTCCCAATGCGTTCGCGCTTGCCCTGGCAACCAATAAACTACCGTAGATGCACCGCTTGGTATTTAATGCCTGGGAACTGCACGCATCACTTCAACTCGGGCTTTTGACTCTACGCATTGGAAGTTATTGTTAAGCTCGAGGTGTGTAAATCTAAAATATCTTGCATACTTGGTATCTTTGTGTTGATACAATGACTTGGAGACGGAGACCGAATGGTTTTACGTTTACTGGTTGGAATTATAGCCATTTCAAATTTTAATTTTTACCATTGTGTTTTAGGAAACGTAGGGGACTAATTATAGAAATAAGCATAAAGAATAAAATAATTTGAATCCATCATTGGACTATTGACGGGATTCATTTCCTAGCACATGTTTAATCTTAGTTGGTATGGTTAGCAAGAACGTTAGTTACATTTATGATTTAGAAAAAAAGTGATATTTGAAATAAGAAAATTATTATTATGACCTATATTAAAATACTGGTAAATATGGAAACAATTCTCCAAAAGCCAGTAGATACAAAAGAGCGATTGTAAAAGTTTTTTTTTACATATTAAACCTTAATATATATAAAAAATATATGTCATGAAAAAAACATAATAAATATATGTTCCACTAGGAATCAACAAAAGCACACGCACTGATTTGAAACTTCAAATGTCTTTTTTAAAATCGAGAGAAACAACGTCCCCCGAATGCGAAACCACAAATTAAATGACATTTTCTAATAAACTAATCCCATAATACAGATCATTATCGCGGTCGCGTGACAGCCGCTGCTCGGGTTTCAAACGAGCTGAGAGGCCGGCGCGTAACGCGATCGGATGCGCGTGCGCAGCCATTTCACGCTCCATCGCGCGTGACAATGTTTACTCTAACGCTAATATATAAATTGGCTTCATTAAATCAGTTACAGTTAACCGCTACTTGTTTATCTATCTGGAGTTATTGTAGAAAAATTTTATTATAAGGTCTCACCTTTAACCCAATCGGGGTTGATAGAGATAGTAATCGAGTTTTTAAAAGAAAAACTGAGTAAGCTGGTGATAGCGTTACGAAAATTGCGATCGAGCGCTACAAAAGGAAGTTGAGAGGGAAATATAAGTTAGTAAAGACAGAAAGAGAAGACGATTCGTACAACAGTGAGAGAACGTTTCTTTCTCTCATAGCCAGTTGCGTTTCCTATATGTAAGACACAGTGCAGTATTGGCTGTATCACACTGTAGGATTAAGAGAGCAGTGCGGGCGTACATTTTCTTTCTCTCTTGAACAATCGTGTATATATTAAACATATATCAACATTTAAAAATTACAAATTCCGACAAAACCATCGCGATGGATGGTTACCACGACTGTACGTTTTACGCGTAACTTTACACACATATGGAATCAACTGTCATCAGCAGTGTTTCTGGACGTATACGCTAAAAAAACCTTCAATAAACAAGCCTACTCCTTTTTCAAAGAACGGCAACGCATCTGCAGTTTCTCTGGTGTTGTGGATATTAATGGGCGACGGTGATCATGTAAGATCAGGTGAGCCGTAAACGATGCTCCTTTTTGCTATAAAAAAAGTTTGGAAACATTTGTCGAAAGTAATAATTAGGAAGGATATAAAATTTTGTAGTTCCAAAGCTCACGCTTAAATGACATAATTGAATGCAAACTAATTCTTTTTATCTCAAACGGGAACACATTTTTTTCAAATCTTAAACCGACCAGGCGGTATTGAAACTGAGAGCCAAAATAAACATGAAATAAATGATTTATTTAGTACACGACTGTTGATTAATGAGCTCTCATTTGTTACGCTTGTGTTGAGTAATTTGAGTTTTTTTTTGCATTGGTCACTTCGTTATTCAAAGTTTCCATTTCCTAAATAATTTGTTGCCAATTAAGCGCGAAGTTGTTTCTCTTAATATTCGTATTATTTTAATTGGGCGTTTTATTATGTGCATGATTTCTGTTTGCATTCATAAAACTTGTAGATATTGCAGAGCTTACATAACACAATTAAGTAACGACCATTCTATAGTCATATCTTGGCAGCTATTGATCAACTTAATTGATTTGTACGCGAGGATAAGTACTATTGCCGTGGAAATACTATAGAATATTACTTTTTCTGTTTTTATATAAAACAAATATGATTCATTTGATACAAGTATATCTACAAGTAAAAACATAAATTGACTGCAAATTGAATCAAATTTTAAACGCGCGGACGGACGTCTTCTTATTAAAATTATTGAATCTGGACCTAAGCAAAATTTTACCAAACTACCCTTGAAATACGTACATCCTTTTAAATAAAAAAATAAATCATCGAAATCGGTTGGCGTGATATTGAGTTATACGTCCATTTGTCGCGCGCATACTGAATGCAAATTTAAGACATATGGTTTTTTATGGATGCCACAGTCGGAATTGGATACACACAAATGGACAAAATGGGACCACATGGGAAGCACCAGCTTTCAAATGAAAAAAGAATCATCAAAATCGGTTCACCTAGTCCAAAGAGGTAACAAACGTAATAAAATATACTGGCGAATTGAGCCCCTCCTCCTTTTTTGAAGTCGGTTAATAAAATACAGCAAGACTTATCTTCAAAGTGATATAGGTACTCATTAGATCTAGTGATGGCGACACCAATAATTTTTCCATAAAAGAACCATCAACAGATCATCAGAATTGTAAAGAATCGAAGCGTTACTAAAATCCGGATAACCGATATTGGTGATCGAATCAATATCAAAAAAATTGCTTCGCGCGGGTGGTCCCCATTAGACAAGGGAATAGCGCCTCACTTGTCTAAGGCTCGTTTACATATCCCACTGCACTCGAGCATAAATTGTCATTACGGCAATCATTCGATACGTTTTATCTATAAATGTGCTTGGTAGAATCGATTTGTTGATATCGATTCACGGTTGGGCGCCTATAAGCGGTAATACGTTCGGAAATCTATTTGTAAGTAATGTATGATGGTTTTTCCACTCGTATGGACGTGTCGATTTTAACGGACTTTATCCGTGGCTTTGTTGTGCCGTATCTATTTAATGTCGTAAATAAAATGTCGATGAGTCGGTCGTCATTATTAAACGCGGAGTGGTTGATCCGTAAATGCGTACTTATTAGACCTCAAATGTCAATGTTAATTTATGAATATCATAACAAATCCACTGCTACGTTTCCTTGTTGTAAATTTTTGTCATTCTAATTATTACTATTGACAGTGTCTCTATAAATGGCCAATTAATTGATTATTCGTATAGACACAAAATGAAGTCTAACAACCGTTTCGACATCCGCAACCTTGCAACTTCTTTTGTAGTATACAATTTTTTTCCCCGGTGAGCGAAGTCGCATTTCTCTTATAGGTGCTTATTGGCGGCGGAAGCGGTTTATGAAAAATCAGATGGCACTATAAGCTTGATTATCTCGTAAAAAAACGTTCTGGTTCACGCTGAGTCGCTGTAGCTACTGAAACTACTATGTGAACATAAGTTAAACGTTGGTAGAATTATGTATTTCATAATCCAGGATGGCATTGCCATGTCCTAGTAAAAGTGCTGCTTATTCTACCGTTTTTATCACCATTTCATGAAATGTGGTGGTAAAAATTGAATCCTTTTCACCAAGGATTATAGTATCTAGAGAGATAGTATGGTCATGTACTTCAGACGCCTAAGGAGTACGGAACCTGTGCTTGTTCTTAGACATTACCGTAGTAAAATGCACTGGCTAGATGTCGTACGCAGGGACACGACCTCAGACAATTTAGTTTAAGTGGATGCCAAAGACCGGGGAAAATGGATGAGAAGATCAAAGAAAACAGACCCTGGCTCAAGCTTACAGGACTGACTTACTGCTTAGAAGACGAAGATGTGAGGCTTAGTTCAAAGGTATTCACATTTAAAGGTGTTCTCAAATTTAAAAGCGTTGTATGATCCGAGATTACACGAAAACATATTTTTTGTAAAGAAGAACCCGTGAAGAAGGAGAAACATCAAAATATAATAATTATAGTTAAAAATATCGATAAACTAGCAATAATGTAAATACTTTTATTTACAGAACGCCAGGTTCTGAGCTCAAGTGCAACGCTGACTTGTACATGAGAAACTTGGAAAAAAAAATATATTCACAGGATCGCGATAAATAATTTTGTTCTAAATGTGATAACAAAAAATACAAAGCACGTTACTATAGCGACCCGTAGTTTGGAGACACCTGTTCTAAAACATCGCACAGAAACCGTGATCGAGTTACAAATTAAATCCGATTACAGACCCCTAATAAAAGAACCAACCGAATAGCAAGTACATTGACCCATTAATCTACTTCAGCTTACATAACCCGACCGCATCTGGAATAACAAGTGACGTTTTGTTCACCGGCGCGGCGTGCAGTGCCGTCATCGTTGCCTCTAATTATCTCTCCTAGGCATTACTGCAACTCAATCTGAGCTATGCGCCCTTGAAATACAATTCCAAATACATTGATTCCATTTCAAAATACGGTGTTTGTGTTTTGATACCGGCGTCAAATTCAATTAGTGATGTGCTATGTCTATTTTGTGACACTTGGTTGTCGATGTATTACGACTAGTGTAAATGGCGCCCTATAGTGGAAATTCGACTTAAACTAGCGGGGATGGGAGCACTGAAATCACTTTTTATAAATTGTTGTTACTATCTGTCAGTAACAACTGTATAACGTCTGGTAATGTAATGATAATTTATCAAACGCATGGTAGTGTATGTAGTTTTTTTTATTTAATTCATTCTGGTGCTTTTCAAAAAAAGAAGCTTTCTGACCTTCTTCACTATATAAACCATTAGTGTGGGTAATTTCACACCCCTACGCCCGCGCAATTTTCGTAAGTTTTGGCTTCACGTATTAATATAACGATCTAATTTAAGAATGAAAGCAACATTATAAGCCATGGGTTCAAATACAAGTCAGCCTGTCAATCAATGATATCGATTTTGGTTTCTTACGTAAGTTTTTTCAATCGACTTCAAAACGAGGAGTTTTTCAATTATTAGTATTTTTTTTTATTTGTTTGTTACCGCATAAATTTCGACCGGGTGAACCGATTGTGATGATTCCTTTCTATTTGAGAGCTGATGCTTCCCGTGTGGTCCGATTTATTCAAATTAAGTTGAAATTTGCTCCAACTCTGACAATGGCATCCATGAGAAAACCACGTAAGTCTTAAAATTGCATTAAGTATTTGCGCGATAAATAGACGAATAACGCAATATCATGCCAACCGATTGACCTATGATTATTTATATTTTATCAGGGATGGTTTGATGAGAGTTTGGTTATGTTCTGATTAATTATATTTCGTAATTTTCCTACGATAATTCGGAAATACAAAGAGGGTGTCTGCCTTATATCATTTCAATTGATTCGATATGAAGTTGGTGTTTGGTTTTACTCGTAAATATACTTGTTTCATTAACTGTGAAATGTATATTTCATAAAATTAATAAATAAAGTTGGTACTTAATTTTTTATGGAGTAGGTTTTTGAATTTAATTAGCACATCACTATTTGCGTTTAGTGGCGTTTACACGAATTTGTGTCTTGAATCGGAAATGTGGGGTGCACGCGTTGAGAGTATTAACTTACGAACTACAATGTTAGCTAAACGGGTGTCGGCTATCCGGCGAGGTGTCGATACAGCATGAAGCGAATGTGAATTAGTACTGTGATAAACAAATTTCGCTTTTCGATGACCTTTTGTATCGAAAATGTTAATTGCGTGTTTGGCGATGCGAGACGCGCCGCTATAAAGATAAGAAACAAAATAACAACTGACATTGGATCTAAAGACAATACGTGCTTGTGAAATATTTTGTACATTTGTTCAAAACAATATGTGCGCAATGAATCGATTGATATTATTATTAAATATATAATGGAGCATTAAGGCCCCGTGCGGGCTATGTATGACCTTATACTCTCTTTACAGAGAATACCTGTTTCCAACAAAAGACAGTAGCATTATAGACTGTAACTTTATGTAGCAACACAGGCGTATACCGTTTTAACCGATTTTAAAAAGGAGTAAGTATTTAATTAGTATCTTGTTTCAAATGTAAGCCACCTATGGCGATGTCATCTATTGATCGATTTTAAGTTTTTTTGTTAATTTTGTTGGCATGAGACCCATTCAGTACATACAATAATCAACAATCGTATAAAAGAGTTTGCTGATTGAGGTCCGAAACTAAATATAACACCTTTACGAGATAAAGCACAATTTTCAAGAAAAAGAGAATGAGAGAATTTAATAGTCAGAACTTCGTAATATCCCTCCGTAGTAGGGATTACTTATTTGATTTCAAGTCTGTGTATGTTTTTACTCGTAAATTCTCGTATCTTGGAAAAGCTCCTGTGATCATTCTCTAGACGCTACATAGATCTGAGGCACTGATGTCCCAGACGGATGGACCACTGGTATTTTTTTTTACTTGTGGGGAACGTACCTAACCACGTAGTCCTCTCCCGGGGGAAGGACGAGTTATGTCAAGCCCTCACCGACTAAACCACACGTCACCACAAGATGTTCCACCATCGCATATGGCGCGGCTACGGGATAGCTGGCACACACAACCGCGGCCCCGCATAGGACTTGGACGCCTTGCGGTATCTCCGTCGTAGTGGAAGACGCGCCTCTCCCTCACCACTCTCCAGGCAAGGTGCGCCGGAACATAAGACGCACCCTCCTCCACGACCTCCGTAAGCAGGTGATGTACTCCCCGAGTCCATCAACTGGAGGCCAGACCATTGGTATAGGTCTATTGCTTCAGAAATATAACATAGCATTGCTATATCATTTGTATTTACTGTGGTGATGTTTCATTGACAGAATAGGCGCTAGATAACATATGCGATTATTATCAACATATTCGAAAAGGTTAATTTAACGACCTCTATATTAAAGCATACCCGCTTTACGAGCAGAATTCTATTAAGATTAAAACCGTACGTATCTGTTACGTAATACGTCTAAAATCGGCTTTAAGCTTAGTGTATTTCCAGTCCAACTTCATTGCTATGATTGAAGGCATTTTAGCGCCAATAAATATCGAATGACGGCGTTATCGAATAAACAATAGGTTATGTGAAGCGAATCGTAATCGGCTCATTCGATTGTGCAAAACGAGACGTACATTTGGAATCAATTTGCAACTTTGTAAGTCAACGACATGCGGAATATCAAACTGTACCAAATTATCACGTATATTGCATGTATTGTTAAGCCTTGTTGTACCGTAAATATTGAGTTTTCTGAGTATGTATAGTATTCTGAGGAAGTTATCACATCGCCATAGGTGCTGGAGGCCCGGTTTTCCTAACTGGGCTTGCCACCGTGTGAGATGGTGAAACGCTAACGCGACCCCATCACGCCCTATCATGGCGGAGAGCAGCTCACCGTGGGAGGCTTTAGTCGGTAGGGGCGTCTTGTCGGCCGAGCCCGGTATAACTAAGCCGCTACCCTGGCGGGTGCGTACAAATAAATGCATTTCCTCCCACGTATTAAAAAAAAAGAAGTAATGACATGGAGGGCGACAGTCTTTGTCAAGATAGTCGTTTCTGTGAACGGTCTTATGACAAAAAGTCTCAAACAACACCTCAAGAGACTTCCACTAGATGGCTGGGTCAGGGGTCAGGCATACAAAAGACGGTACTCCTGGACACGGCACGCATCGTCAGGAGGGTTTCAGTCGTATCTATGTTGTCGTATGCTTGGGACCTTCGTTACCGGCGCCACTGTGGGTTAGTTTATTGTTTTTATTTATAGTCCCGAGCATGGTGTACCTGAACACGGTAGGGCATGAACCAACCGAGCTGTGCCAGCTCTGTGATTTCAATCATTATTTTTTTTATTAAAAAGGATGTACTTCAAGGGTAGTTTGAGAGTTTGGTTGGGTTCTGATTAATTCAATTTCGTAATATTCTATTCGATTTGAAGTCAGATTTTGTTTTTACTCGTAAATATACTTTTTATTTTAAAACGTGATCAATAAAAATATTTTCTATCTATAACATTGCATTGAACAATTTGACACATGTCTGTTTAGATAAGCACAATGAGTCTTGCTCCTTGTTTGCTCACATCGGTGGCCGAGCAAGCGGCGCTTACAAATTACTGTGCACAGGCACGCGCGTTCCTAGGGCTGTCACCGAGCCGATTATTATCAGACCAATATATAATAAGGGATTAACGATTTTAATTGTAATGTAATGCGTCTCGAAACCGTCGTCGAAGCCCAACACGCTAGACTGATCAGATTCGAACCACTGTCGATACCTCAGCAATGCTTTGCACACGGCGGATTGCGGATAGGGTAAAGTGGCGACGGATTACCAACGACAGGCTGTTTTCACGAGGTGGTCTCAACCCTCAGCATCGAGGAAACCGACGCGAGGAGGAGGAGGTAATGTGTCTCAAATGTAATAGTATTTACTGCGTGGCGTAAAAAAAAGTCACAGCCAATATATTGGACACAGGCCCTCTCTGTGAAGAGGGCATAGTCCATTATGTTACCCTAGTGCGGATTGGGAAACTTTACAAGCATTAGAAAATTGTCTGAAATGTACGGTAATGTGACGGTGAGGTCCTGTAAATCAGCACTACAAATTTCATGCCCGCACCGGGGATCGAACACGAGTTACTATCGTCAACTTGAAGCTATCACGATGCGTTACTTAATTTATGGTTAGTTAATTTTTTACAACCCTATTAAAATTAGATAAGCCTATTCCGATATTTGTTCAAGACTTTATTTTGCATTTCCCTTCGCAAACTCGAAAGGCACGAGTGAAGGATTTCAATAAGCTCTCGCATCCAATGATTCATCCTCATTTATTATAATCGCAGATTGAAATCACGCGCTAACCCACCCGCGTATAAAGTGAAGGATATATCGCCACTGAACCGCTTTCAACTACACCGACGTCATATGTTCACCTATTCGCGAACCGCTATTGTATTTTAATTCACTCGTCGTCAGGAATCAACAAACAACAATTTGTAGTAGACTCGACTTTAAAGTGCAGATACTAGAAATAGTTATGTATCTATGTTGCACTTGGGATTGAATAAACTTGGTTTCAAATTTCACATTCATGTTAGTGTATAATATACAGTGTGGGCTAAAATGTCCTGAAGACACAAATCTATACGACTAAATAAAATTGGAGTGTTTTGCTTGTAATGTTAAAATATCCGCTACTACATGCATTTAAATATTTACACGGTACATATACCAAATTATTATTTTTTTACAATTTTCGTCTGTTTGTCTGTTTGTCCGGCTAATCTTTGGAATGGTTGGACTGATTTTGACGGGACTTTCACTGGCAGACAGCTGATGTAAAAACAGTAAGTTAGGCTACTTTTATTTTTAGTAAAAATGAATAAACGAATTTTAATCGCGGGGAACACCGCAAGTACTACTACAATATAAAACTAATACGGCTAGACTAATAATTTAAGTCGATGTCTTATATAAACAACCATATAGGTCGTAAATATTGAAAATCGCTGAACTTTTAAGTAGAATGATTTTAATCTCTTATGCGCTAATAAATTTTCTATTCACAAACAACAAAGCTTAGATTTATGTCGCGTTTTAAATAAAAATTATTACAACGCACGCTCGTCCCGGTGAGGTGAGAAAACAAGGTCATATAGCATCATAAATATTGGCATATTCTCCAGTAATGTTCAAACGATTGTAGTGTGATGATGTAACATCCAAAATGTACACTTTTTTTAATTATATTAGGAGTAAAAATCTAGATAAAATCAGAATATTATACCACCAGAATTACACATAGGTATTAGGAACCCTTTAAAATAACTAACGTTTATAAGGAACGACGTAAAAGCTCAGCCAACTTTTAAATACAGTGAAGTAAATTTATTAAATAAAATATTATATATTAAATACTTTCCCCTAGACTTGTGTATATGTAATTGTTATCAGTATTCTAAAATAAACATATAAAAGAATTTTAATTTTAACTAGAACTATGTAGCATTGCACCCCGCGGTGTTACCCACGATTAAAAAGATTTTTTTTTAATTATCTAAATGTATTTTATCAGTAGCTGCCGCGTATAGCTATCGGTCAGTCCAGCTGTTACAGATTAGCCGATATAAACAGGCAGGCAGATAAAATTTAAAAATAAGTTGTTTAGGTATAAACCTACCATACATACATATATGCATGTATAAAAGCGATTATTTTAATAAAATTATTTTATTTATATTATTATATTATTTTATTATATTATTTAAATAAAATCAGAACAACGTGAATACCTAAAATGTGACTAACATTAAAATTATGCACGTGGTGAGATTAAGCTGTGGTCTTAGCAAACTGCTTAAATGTTACCAATAAATTAACATTATTTTATTTTAATTAATTGATCCGGCCTGCATTAATTTGCATTCACCTACAAGAGTCCACAAGTCCTGATATGTTTGGGAAAAAGTCTAATATTAATTGCTAACAAGATAAGAACAGGTTTGAAGATTTAGTACTAATTTATCATTTTAATTAAATTGTATGTCTGTCTTCTTAACACGTTTTCCATTTTGACGTTTTATTAAGATTTAACAAAGTTTGATCTCAAAGAAATCGGTAGCGAGGCAGTTATTTATCCTTTTGATGATTTCAGAATATCTTAACCAACCTTAGGGAAGGTCAAGAAAGCTATTGTCGAATTTTTTTTTATGCATTCGTTTTTGTTTGTCAAACAGTATTGAATATTTGGTTCAGTCTTTACTCTAGTAATATGTGTTACAATATTTTAAATTTTAAAAAGAAATTAAAAACATGTTTTATATCAGGAAAGCAATTAACATTTAATTCTTTGATATTTGATTTAAGTTATTCTAAGTTTATCTAAGTTTAATTAGGTTAGAGCATTATTCGAGAACTTAGCAGTTTTCTTTTCAAAACTTGCAATAAATAATAATCACAATTTCCTATACGAAATTATACACACAGTACTAGGATTACCTTGAGCTTTGCTCAGTATTAATGTCTTTGGTAAATGATCGACTAACCTAACTTCATTCGGAGACCAATGCCTTTAGATTAATCACCTAGGCAGTTCAGCATTGGTTGTAGCTCCTTCGGAGTTAAGGTCACGATGACAACTTTTTTTAGATACATATTTTAGCAAGTAATTTTTAGTTCATAAAAAAGGGAAAACTCATGTCAAACTCGACCGTTAGACCCTAAGTCCGACCCTTGATTTTGTGCTTATCATTTAAATCTTTACAAATTAATACATATCCTATAAACTACTTACCGGTGAAAACTTACTCCGTTACGCCATAACCATTTTACAAATTCCGTCTACTGGCGCGGCGAAAGGAAAAGACAAACTCGAAAAAAACACGAAACACCGACAGGCCTAATGACAAGCAAGTATAGTGGAGATTACCAGCACTCAGAGAGCTCGGCGCTCATTAGTAAACCAAACAAGCGTATGGTTATGCTAACAATTTACTACACAAGACCCGTGTTTGCACCTTGGCTGACCACTTAAGTGATCCGTTATACTATTAAAAGAAGACGTTTATTCTAAACGCATTATGTTTGGCTCAGATCTGTATCGTCGAGGTGAATGACCCAATTCATCTTTTATGAAATCGAATTACATTTATCTAATTTATTAATTATTATAATAATGAATGATACGAATGATTCTATCAGGTGTGGTGTCACCTTTATATTCTTTGATGACTCATAATTTCATAGATCTTATTCATTCGTTATATTGAGGAAATATAACGTTAAAATATTGCATATAAGTAAATTCATTCTCTTTTTCTTTAGGTCAGTCTTTCCGGAACATTATAATCTGGACACTTTTAAGGTCAAAGTGACCAGACACCTTCTTTGCTAATGTATCAAACGTAAGCCTGTTTTATATTTAAAAAAATAACTTAGCACAAAAATTGTGATCATCAATAAAACCATATTTATATGGTTTGAATAATATAGTTTGATAGGACACAGGACTTCCACAACAAAGCGTTCACTACAACTGACATTGTGTTTTCCACTATTATGTACGAGTATATACTATACTAGCTAACCCTATATCCGTGAAATAGCTACCGACCGAGTCGTGGTTCGGCTCTCTCGGGCGCCCTCGGATCGGAATGCTTACGCGTAACATAGTAACCGTCCAAGCCGAGGGTACCCCACACCAGGGGGACCCTTGTGTCGAGTTACTAGCGATAGAGGTTCAGGCTAAGCGACCTAAGAGCTATGCCACCTCTCAACCCGGTGAAGCAGTCAAGGCCAGCTTCTCTGGACAATCTGTATAGTTCGTCAACTACTAACCTAGTGTTATAATTTGTAGGTCTCGTAGAATAAAATAGTCCAACAACTAATACACTCGCTTTATTGAGACAGCGCAACGTTGTACAAAATTATTTATACGAGTAACGAGTAACGTCACAACTGCGCGTCCTCACAATCTTTATACAAAATTAATTAGAAGTCAGATTAGGAACTAATAAGATTAAACTATTGTTTACAATAACAAGTTCATGTGACGATCAACTAAATTATTAATTATGAATTAAAGATACAATAAAGGTTCAGGTAAGAGTTTTAATTTTAACTAGAACTATGTATCATTGCACCCCGCGGTGTTACCCACGATTAAAAAGATTTTTTTTTAATTATCTAAATTTATTTTATCAGTAGCTGCCGCGTATAGCTATCGGTCAGTCCAGCTGTTACAAATTAGCCGATATAAACAGGCAGGCAGACAAAAATAAAAAAAAAAGGTGTTTAGGTATAAAACTACCGTACATACATATATATGCACGTAGTTAAAAGCGATTACTTTACTCTTAATTTATTTATTTGTATTATATATATATATATATATATATATACATATATGATAATGAAATAAAATCAGAACAGTTAACAATGTGAATAGCTAAAATGTGACTAACATTAAAATTATGCACCAGGTAAGATTAAGCTGTGGTCTTAACTTAAACTGCTTAAATGTTAGCAATAAATTAACATTATTTTATTTTAATTAATTGATCCGGCCTGCACTAATTTGCATTCACCTACAAGAGTCCACAAGTCCTGATATGTTTGGGAAAAAAGTCTAATATTAATTGCTAACAAGATAAGAACAGGTTTGAAGATTTAGTACTAATTTATCATTTTAATTAAATTGTATGTCTGTCTTCTTAACACGTTTTTCCATTTTTTGACGTTTTATTAAGATTTAACAAAGTTTGATCTCAAAAGAAATCGGTAGCGAGGCAGTTATTTATCCTTTTTGATGATTTCAGAATATCTTAACCAACCTTAGGGAAGGTCAAGAAAGCTATTGTCGAATTATTTTTTTATGTATTCGTTTGTCAAACAGTATTGAATATTTGGTTCAGTCATTACTCTAGTAATATGTGTTACTTTATTTTAAATTTTAAAAAGAAATTAAAAACATGTTTTATATTAGGAAAGCAATTAACATTTAATTCTTTGATATTTGATTTAAGTTATTTTAAGTTTATCTAAGTTAAATTAGGTTAGAGCATTATTCGAGAACTTAGCAGTTTTCTTTTCAAAACTTGCAATAAATAATAATCACAATTTCCTATACGAAATTATACACACAGTACCAGGATTACCTCGAGCTTTGCTCGGTATTAATGTCTTTAGTAAATGATCGACTAACCTAACTTCATTCGGAGACCGATGCCTTTAGATGAATCACCTAGACAGTTCGGCATTAGTTGTAGATTCTTCGGAGTTAAGGTCACGATGACAACTTTTTTTAGATACATATTTTAGCAAGTCATTTTTAGTTCATAAAAAAGGGAAAACTCATGTCAAACTCGACCGTTAGACCCTAAGTCCGACCCTTGATTTTGTGTTTATCATTTAAATCTTTACAAATTAATACATATCCTATAAACTACTTACCGGTGAAAACTTACTCCGTTACGCCATAACCATTTTACAAATTCCGTCTACTGGCGCGGCGAAAGGAAAAGACAAACTCGAAAAAAAAACACGAAACACCGACAGGCCCTAATGACAAGCAAGTATAGTGGAGATTACCAGCACTCAGAGAGCTCGGCGCTCATTAGTAAACCAAACAAGCGTATGGTTATGCTAACAATTTACTACACAAGACCCGTGTTTGCACCTTGGCTGACCACTTAAGTGATCCGTTATACTATTAAAAGAAGACGTTTATTCTAAACGCATTATGTTTGGCTCAGATCTGTATCGTCGAGGTGAATGACCCAATTCATCTTTTATGAAATCGAATTACATTTATCTGATTTATTAATTATTATAATAATTAATGATACGAATGATTCTATCAGGTGTGGTGTCACCTTTATATTCTTTGATGACTCATAATTTCATAGATCTTATTCATTCGTTATATTGAGGAAATATAACGTTAAAATATTGCATATAAGTAAATTCATTCTCTCTTTCTTTAGGTCAGTCTTTCCGGAACATTATAATCTGAACACTTTTAAGGTCAAAGTGACCAGACACCTTCTTTGCTAATGTATCAAACGTAATTCTGTTTTATATTTAAAAAAATAACTTAGCACAAAAATTGTGATCATCAATAAAACCATATTTATACGGTTTGAATAATATAGTTTGATAGGACACAGCACTTCCACAACAAAAGCATTCACTACAACTGACATTGTTGTTTTCCACTATTATGTATATACTATACTAGCTATCCCTATATCCGTGAAATAGCTGCCGACCGAGTCGTGGTTCGGCCCTCTCGGGCGCCCTCGGATCGGAATGCTTACGCGTAACATAGTAACCGTCCAAGCCGAGGGTACCCCTCACCAGGGGGACTCTTGTGTCGAGTTACTAGCGATAGAGGTTCAGGCTAAGCGACCTAAGAGCTATGCCACCTCTCAATCCGGTGAAGCAGTCGAGGCCAGCTTCTCTGGACAATCTGTATAGTTCGTCAACTACTAACCCTAGTGTTATAATTTGTAGGTCTCGTAGAATAAAATAGTCCAACAACTAATACACTCGCTTTATTGAGACAGCGTAACGTTGTACAAAGAATTATTTATAACGAGTAACGTCACAACTGCGCGTCCTCTCAATCTTTATACAAAATTAATTAGAAGTCAGATTAGTAACTAATAAGATTAAACTATTGTTTACAATACCAAGTTAATGTGACGATCAACTAAATTATTAATTATGAATTAAAGATACAATAAGGTTCAGGTAAATCATTAAGATATCATTGGAAGTAGTTAATATGCATAACAATCGCTGGGTGTCATGTGTTGCCAGCTAACACTAGCTAAAAACAAGCTAACCCCGCAAACGTTTTGCCATAATTTATTTCTATCAATAAGTATAATAACATCAATAAATAGAAGATAAATCTCTTAACGTAAACACCACTTGAAGAACTGTTTGTTTGTTGTGCGAAAGAAGCAGTAATATATATGATTGACATTTATGATGACGTATGGTCTGTTTGAAGTTGACGGAATAACTGAACGTCATTCTGTCTCATTCGACTACTGTTCCATAATGAATTCATAAAATCTGATTGTAATTAAATAAATCTTTATTTTTTTCATGCACGAATCTTGACCTAAAAATAACAATCCCAAAAAGTAAGAATCATCCAATTTGGTGCAGTAGTTCGGAAGATATGCGCGTACATACATATCGGCTATTCATTTTTATTTATGTAGTATATAATTAATGACACAATTATCGATTTTTGCTAGATTTGGTAACCTGCTAGGGTCACTTCGCTATGGTTTTTCGATAACGTACCACCACTAACATTTAGATAATCAATATCGGAGTATAAAATAATTTGAACATAAAAAATTCTAAAGGTCGATTGAGAGGTCATTATGCAAGTAGTAGATTATGGTTTTTGACATCACAATTGAATTACAGTTGGTCGGTTGTCATAGTGAAAATTCAGTGACAATAACACACTCGGTTACTTTGATACTGCAAATGTTGTCATTGCAATACACTTTCCTCGAATCGAACCATTTTAACCGCTATTGAGAGCACACGTACTCGATATATTGCAAAGATATTTATCAGAGAGAAAAACCAAGGTGAACAGGACCCAAATCTGCGACCTTTTTGCTGAGTTATGTAATAATTCAACGTCCGGTTCAAATTAAAATTTTGCTCTCTTGTCGTGTAAAATGATTTACGCATGTAATATTTTTTAAAGTTAAAAGTAGGGTCTCGAATGAAAGGAGATTAATCTTTGACGTACAATATTTCTGCTTTCAACTGAGACTTATGTACCATAAGTTTTGCTTATGTGAATCTGTAAGTAGCCATTGGATATGACCAAGGTCCATGAACATATAAAAATACAGATAAGGCCCAAGGCTGTTGTTCAGCAGTTGAGTGTAGAAGGATATTAACATTATCCAAACGTACACGGAGGCATAAATATAGACTTAGACGTAATGGTAGACGTAAACATACAAATATATGATATAAATACAATAAATACATACAATACAAACTGGTTAATTAAAATAACATATATCTTCATTTTACAGTATCTCAAGTAGAATTTATTACTTAGCGAATCAGTATTGATGTCAACCTCGAGAATAACTAGGCAAAATTACGTACGGTTACATAAATATCGGTGATAAGATTAGCAGATTTCGATCTAGAGTTAAAAGAATGAGGCATGCATAACATACTAACTCCTAAAACTATTTTAGTACTAACTGCACCCCACGGTATTACAATTAAATACTATTTATTCATTTTTTTTTAAATAAAAGCCTAAGTCTCTCCTTATTACATCAGTTATGTGCCAGTGACAGTCTCATCAAAATCAGGCAAACCGTATAAGAAATTAGACGGAATAAACAGTCTGTCTGTTGTAAAATATTTTGGCTTTACAAACTGACACTCCAATTTCATTAACTTGTATAGATGAATAGCCAAATATTTTACGAAATTTCGCTACGTATCAACCTAGCCACAGGCCTATACATCTCAGACGCAATTATTTAGAAAAACGCTATGTATATTAACGAAATCTCTCATCGAGCTAAAACATTAAGGGGCAATAGATTATTGATTAATTACTTAATCAAAATTTATGGCCACCACAAATGAAACAATTTCGCGTGCCCAATCATCCACCCGTATATCAATTATATAGTATATGGCGATGTTAATGAAAGAAAAATTAATAATAAAATTTATATTTTCTAATGAGGTAAAAGTCGGCGGCGGTGCATCAAAAGAAATGGGAGCCCACGTGGAAATAGGAATGTTCCGATCATCATGCATAAAACCAGCTATTACGCCATTAAAGATTACCAACTAATTGTGTTATTTATACCCTAATGCGGCTTCACTAAGAAGGTTATTACAACAAGCCTATTAAGCCATTTGATAAACTTTTCATCGGCACCGATAACCATACTGCTCTATGCAGAGGACTAGTAATTAAAAAACGGACCCACACTGTCTTTTATGCGTGTATGATTAATTCGGGATTCACCTGCAGTTATTACATTCCAGTGAACATATGCATATCGGTAATGAATCTTATACAGTTTAGTAGACGTTAACACCCCAAAAGATATTTCTGCCCCTTGGCAATAGTGTTTAATAAGTTAAAATTAAACATATTTATCCCACTGATGAGCACAAAACAGTCTAAGGGCATAATCCTCCATGCGGCCCTCTTGTGGATCGGCATACTTTGTCTTAGGAAATACTCTAACACATGTAGGTTTCCTTACAATATTTTCCTTCACCGCCGAACGCGTAGTAAATCAACAGTTAAAAATGCAAAAACCAAATTCATTGGTGCCGGTACTGGGGATCAAGCTATAGTTTCTAGAATACTACGCAAGTTGAGGCATCTGTTCGAACACTGAGCTACGAGTACCACGTCTCAATAAATAATGTCAATGCTTAAGGCGCGAAAATAGTGTTTATTCATAACAACATGTGAATACGGTGGTGGTAGACATAGACTGAAGAACTGTAGTTAGAGGAGACATGTAGAAATATAGCATTTAATTTTGAGTGACCCACTTGCCCTGCAAAGGTTGGCGTATCCGTTAGCAGCTTTTATTGTTTACCATAGAGCATGTTTCGAGCATTTCAACTATTCCAACCACTGAATTTCACGTTTGTTTATCTCGACAACAGTCTATATAGGACTCATCTCTACAACAGCTAGATGGTTATTTTCGTTGTTTCTTTCCACATAACCGTTATATGGATGCAGGTGTGGTTAGGGGTTTTTTCCAAAAGGATTAATAACCTTTGAGAGAGTTAAATGCTGTCTTTTATCATATGAAAATTTGTTGTTGAAGTGAAAACTTCTTTTGCCGCATTGAGTATTTTTGGTAGGGGAAAATTTTATAGTTTCTCGTCACCGACAAGCTAATGCCGTCATGATCTTGTACTGTACATGTTTGAATAATAAATAAAACACGTATACATTTTTGCTCAAAACCAGATTGATCTTGATCATTTTAACATTATGAAAGTTATGTTTTTCTTCTATCGGCAAACCTTAATACTGCAAATTTTTCCTTTCTTATATAATTTCTAAACGTGACGTGTACAGTTAGTTGGGAACTAACAAAATTCTTAATTATCGCATCTTTTGCTTATAATAACATATCGTTGTTTATAAAATACACTCTTTTTTTAATCAGCAGGACAATATACTAAATGATAACAAATTGCGATATCCCGCCGACCATATTGAGTCTTATCAAAATCATTACCGTTATAACACTGAAAATAATATAACTAACCGAATCGTCGATCGACTCGGCTTCCCACGACCTCAAAGCTACATTTCGCTGTGCTCTATCCAATCTCACTTCCTAGTTCAAACTAAAACCTATTCTATACCAATAGTTACACGAACTATAATAGTTCCAGCAGAATATGCTTCCATTCAAAGGCGATGTCTCGTCCACACATGCGCAGTAACACCTTCCGCTGACTGTGTGCTGCTGCTGTGGATAGGTGATAGTATTGAATGGCGTATCCGATATTTTCCAATTTGAGTTTTGTATGTTTGCTTGAAGATTTAATTCGATTTGCTCTAAGTGTAGTGGTGTGAGTGCTGACCGGTGTGTATCACGTACGGAGGTCGCGGTCGAGTCGACAGGTGACGTCCTCCGATGCTCTAACACAGCTGTGTCTTTGTGTGTAAAATGTCAGAGTTTACCTTCCAAGATTGGAGATACAATGGATTGCGGAGAATTTTTGTTTACAATTTTTATACGACTTCCTGATTACAAATTTAATTAGAGACCATTAATTTAATTAGACAGGCAAAGTTTGTTCGTTGTCATGGTTATTGGATAGATGGTTTTAAATTGTTGCGTTTAAAAATAGTTAGCCTAAATTTGTCTCCTATTTCGTTATATGTTAATACAAAAAACCGTACAATATTCTTAAACAGTCCCGTAGAATTTTCAGTTACCAGTTACCCCACATAATCCTTCACCGGGGGAACCTTGTGTCGAGTAACTAGCGATAGAGCTTCAGGCTAAGCGACTAAAAGCAAGAGCTATGACACCTCTTAACCCGGTGAAACAGGCAGCAAGGCCAGCTTCTCTGTCCAATGTGTGTAGTTCGTCAAAAAAAACCTAGTCGCATCTCTTTTTCTATCTTCACTAACTTATATCTCCCTCTCAAATTCCCTTCGTATTTTTGTAACGCATTCACCAAAGAAGTTTTACTTCAAAAAGGTTTTACGTGAAAAAATGAAGATGCCGCAGGAACCGCACCCTTTTATGTGACATTGCGCACGAGATTTCCGCTACAGGTGAGTCGGCCTCTGTGTTAGTGAGGTCACCGTGCAGTGTCAGTGAGCGCTAGTGTGCACGTCGTACGTTCCGACTGTCCGCGGGGGAGTAATGACGACTTAACGAGAGGAACGCGGCATTAAATTTCGACGTGAATGATAAAGCTATTGCGCTATCTGCTCTGTTATTTATACGAAATGGACTACCAACTTTTCCTTAACGATTTATGTGAAGTGATACCTATATAAATCATGTTTTAAAAAGATAATAGTGCTTTTTTTTAAAGTAAAACCTCTTAACGCACGCTTGATTTGGGTCGTAAGTGTGATCGGACGAAGCGAACGGAAGTTACACGGAGAACGGAGAGAGCGATATAAGTTAAAGAAAGAAAGAGAGTTACGTTTCATATATCACTGTAGGAGAAAGAGAGAGCTAAAAAGCTCTTTCAAATATTTTACTTCAGTCGCGTGGTCAAAGTACACTCGTTTTTTTATATATAATATAATAGATTGATAAGAAGAAAAGTCACTCACTTGATATACAGTCATATAATAATTAGATGCTACATAGAATTTTACTAATTTAAACCTAGACTAAGACACGATCGTACGTTTTCAGCCTGAGCTTGAATGAATTATCAAACTACCCCGCTTTAAGCTTGGCCATTAAAATAAAGGAGACATACTTCTTATATAAGGGACATTGAGATATTTAATAGGCAGTTCCATTCTTTTTAGTTACACCAGATATGAGACGGCTATAAAAATAATTTCATCATAAAAATTAACCATCAGAATAGCAATTACAAGGATCAAATAATTACTTTCCTCTACTTGGTCATTATTTTTTTTCTTTATTTCATAACGCCCATTTCGGCCATGTCAGCCCCATTGTAACCTAACCTTATTTTATAATAAAAAACAACATAACATAAAGAAAGACAGTAGTTATAGCCAGTAGATATAGCCATCATATTCTTCACTCCCTCTGAGGTCTCGGATAGGAAAATCGACAAAGCCGTCTTCAAAATGACAAGTTATCGACATGGGACTCTTTTTACTAGTAAATCTGGTTCGGACTAATTAATTAAATGTTTTTATACGTATCCAAATAAAAACGCATTAATAAGGCACTTAATTTAAAGTTAACCCATCAATGACTTTCTTTCCGTTTCACACATTCATTCAATGTTTGATGCACATCATCCACCACTCCAGTTGTCGTCGTTGGTCCTTTGATTAAATAAATTAATAAGCAATTAATCGCCTAACCCTTTAGCTGGGCGACTTGAAGTAGTGTATTATAGTCATTATTAAATACATATATAGTTATGGTGGCAATAATATAAGAACAGTTGAGAGAGAA
Source organism: Meandrusa payeni (assembly GCA_029286785.1). Lineage (NCBI taxonomy): Eukaryota > Metazoa > Arthropoda > Insecta > Lepidoptera > Papilionidae > Meandrusa > Meandrusa payeni. The sequence goes on from JAGSMX010000039.1 coordinate 1,016,899, forward strand.
AACCAATTAAATGGATTTAAGCAACTACAGTCTAATTGGTCCAGTATATTAATTTATCACGCGTATTTTTATTATATATTGGAAACTAAACTTTTGACCGTGACTAATTTTATAATGCTCGTAAAATTATACACCCACACGCTGCATTTTTGTTCAATGGTGTTAAAAATTCATTAATTATAATTGAAACTGTTGTACTATACATATGTAGGTTCAAATTCTACTGAGATCAATAAGATTTTCCTCGGATTTGTATAAACGAAACAGTCTTACATCGTTTTTAATGTTCAATTTGATATTAAAAGTAATAGTTTAGCCAATCGGAACGATATTTTTTACTGTTTAATTGAAGTTGTTAGCTCCTACAGATTCATTGAGATGGCCAACCTTATCAAGTGCTCTGTCTTAACCCCTATTATTATTAGTTACTTAGCGCAAATTGATGATTCTGTTTTTTATTTGAAAGCTAATGCTTGTGGTCCCATTTTGGCAATGACTGAAAAATAGAATAGAATAAACATTTATTCGACACAAGCACACAAAAACAACAGGTTAAACAAGACAAAAAACAACATAAAAAAGAACAAAATAGAAATTGTGCCGAAAAGGGGTTGGCTCAACATGTGCTGTGCTACACAGCGTTGATTTTCAGCCAAAAACTGTAAAAACTAAGGCGGACACGATTCGGTTGTGTATTAATAATAGTAATTTCAAATATGTTATACATAAACTAGCAAACCCGGCGAACTCCGTTTCGCCACCAGATGGCTTCGTTTTATGTAACATTTCGTTTGGTGATTAAAGATGAAGAAAAATTTTATTTTTGTTTTATATTTGAAAAGGAAAATTTTTATTTCATTTCACAACAGTAATGAATTAATTTCGATTACAAAATGAAGTGTTATTTACTTGAACTTGTCTAAGTAAATGAAAGTGAATCCAAAGTAAATACTGAATCGAAGCGTCATACGTGTCCGCAAATTATCCGTTTCATTGAAGTGCTCTTTGGTAAACCACATTTTTGTTTTGGTCTGACGTTAACACAAACAAAGCGGATGGTTTCCCAACTCGTGAACACGCAACGAAATTGCAATCGTTTGAACTCAAACGGAAGATCAGTCGGAATCATTGGCATTCGAGGAATACATACATTTTCACCTGCGTACTTTCCGTCAATAATTGTTGCCTCAAATTCGGTATAAGTCTTTTACCGAAAGTCGAGTACCGTTGCAAAGTCGCGGTGGATTCAAATTACGCAATATCATAATAACTGTACCAACTTTGAGTTGCAAGTTATGTGGTGGAAATCCTGGTAACTCCAGAGAGTTCAAAACTCCGTTGGATAATTTACTACATCATCGGGATTTGTTATGGAATCAACGGATTTGTATGTCACCAAATCGCCAGCAATTTTGATTGAATGGTGAAATTCAGTGCGTGTACATCATTATTCTTTGCGGCAAGAATTGCTCGTTGACTTAACCAAGCATAATTCTGATAATTCTCACTAATGTTTGGGAAAACATTTTCAATAAGAGCTAATTGAGAGTCTACAAATCGGCAAAAGTCGTTGGCAAGAGTAATTAATCCAGACGTCACATCAACTGGGACTTTTCCATTTCCAACAGCTCACAATTGTTTGGAAAATTGTGCAGCACTTTGATCATTTTGAAGTTGAACTCTCATATTAGTGGTTAGCGATAATGTTTTACGTTATTCCATAAAGGTGATGCCTTCAGGCAAGCATTCAATTCATCTGCAGGCATTCCACGGGAATTACTGGCAACGTCTGCCTGAAATCGCCTGCCAACAATATCATCAAGCCGCCAAAGAGGTTGTTATTTCGCCGAAGATCCTTCAGTGTGAAGTTAAGTGCTTCAAGTGATTTCTTATGTGCCATTGTGCACTCATCCCAAACAATGAGCTTGCATTGCATCAACAATTTTCCCATTGCACTGGATCGGGAAATATTGCATGTTGGAGTATCAATTGTGTTTAAATTGAGTGGCAACTTAAGCGCAGAATGTGCAGTACGACCACCATCTAGAAGAGTCGCCGCAATTCCAGATGATGCTAACGCCAAAGCTATGTCACATCTTGATCGAATAGTGGCCAAAATCAATGAAATGACAAATGTTTTCCCTGTTCCTCCAGGTGCGTCCAGGAAGAAATTTTCATCATCACTGTAGTTCGCAGTGGGATCATATTGGAATGCCAAGCGATTGTATGATGCCAATGATCTTCGTGTGCTCACGCGTTGTCTCAATCGGGCATTTTCTCTTATTATATTTTATCTTTCTTCGCTTAAGTTCTGTGAATACACTTGTTGCTGGCTTGCATGTCTTGTGCGGCAGCCGATGTTCGTCACACGTCGTCCTCTAGGCATTTTGGGCTATAGACAGAGTGGTGAATTTAACCTCAAATGCACGATCCACATAATTTACACAATTCAACTTACCACCTTAAAGACAAATGCCTGCTGTTAAAATTTAATAAAAATTTGCACGATTTGATGGTAAATGTAAGGAAACGAATAACTAATTTTTTTTACTTTTTTTTCACAATTTCACAGTGAACATAATACCGACCGAGGGCAGCAATATAAATCTTGAAGTTTGATCCGTGGCAAAAGTCGGCGGCCGGGATGGTGACAATCAGTAGCCGCCTCTACCGACTGCTGCTAGAGTTTTCCTGATGCGGTTTCCAATTGCAGGGCTTGATGCACTTGGTTGCTTTGTTTTCGGTTAACTGAGACTGATCAGCAACTTCTTTTATTAAATCTTCCGCCGAAATAAAATATAAAAACTGTTACCGAAAATAAATGTAGCGATGCGATGTAAATTTCTAGTAAAAACATTTTCTCAAGCTTTCTGTGTGTCCGTGCGGCGTTGGCTGGTGCGGTGTCGGAAAAATCTTCACACCAAAAATTCTTCTCGAAAAAATCTTCGACACGAAGAAGAAGAAAAAGTCTTGCCGTTAGAAGGATCACGCCGGGGTCACCAATTTGGGTAATGTGGCATCAGAGCGGAATGCCAATCCCAATATTACTTTTGCACGTGTTCTTGACCTTCTAGTATAGTCCGCCGGTAAATAAAAATATCACAGAAATGTTGAGGATATTGAAATTATGTTTGATACGTTTTGTTACATTAGAAATATATTTACATTCGGAAAAGTCTAGATAAAAAGTGTGTAATGAAAAATTATGACATATGTCTTATATAAAATTTTTCTAATTCTAAATTCAATATAAATCATTTTGTCGTCTAAAACCTCTTTGGTGGCTGGCGAATGCAAGTCGCCACATCGGTTTGTCACATGAAATTAACTGAGCAGAGAACAATGAGTAGCTGTCAAACAATGTATCACGCACCGGCGTCATCTACTTAAAATATTGGTTTGTAGTACATGCTATGTATCAGAGATGGCGCTGTATGTGAAAAAAGATTTTCCCGCTTTTCTGATGAAATTTTTCCTGAATTTTCCTTATAAACCTGCTATAAACCTCATGGAGCCAGAGACCTTTCCAACGAATGCAAAACCGTGGAAATCGGTTCATGCGTTCTGGAGTTATAGCGTCAGGAAGGAAAACCCGACTTATTTTTATATAGTAGATATATTTAAAAAACATGCAAGTTTTAAATTTGTGACGTTATCGTAGTCGTATATACTCGTGGTCGAAGAATAAAGACCTTTCATTAGAACCAAAGAATGTGTACAGCATACTTAATGCAACTAGAGGAGAAAGAAATATTTAATTGATTGTATTGATCAATACAATAACATAATATGTATCATACATATTATCAAAACAATATAGTATACGACTGCACCCTTGTCTTCAACTGCGGTTGTAGCTAATGCGCACTTTTCAACTGATTTCAAAAAAGGAGGAAGTTTTCAAATGGTCTGTATGGTTTTTTATGTTTTAACCTCATAACATTGGATTGGGTAAATCGATTTCGATGATTCATTTCTTATTGGAAAGGATATACAACGTCGGTAGTTTAATGAGAGTTGGTTAGGTTCTGATTAATTCTAAATACATTTATATTTTATAGTCCTACGGTAATTTTTTTTTATAATTTCTAACCAAGTGCTTGACTACGATCCCACCTGATGTTAAGCGGAAATGCAGTCCTGGATGGTAAGGCGCACTAGCTTAGTAAATGCCTATTCACTCTACTCTTGAAAATACCCACATTGTAATCGGAAGGAAAGACAGACGCGGGCAAACTATTCCACTCCTTTGCTGTACTAAAAATGAAAGACGAAGCAAAGCGCTTCGTTTGGGTTTGAGGGATGTTCACAACAAAAGGATAAAATCCCGCAGTGCATCTAGAAGTCCGATGGTGGAAAGGGGATGGGGGAATTAGATCATGTAGACCCTGAGCACACTCTCAAAAATGCATGAATGAATGAAAACCGAAAGGCTGGCTACCTTACGCCTGTGCTCAAGACTGAGCAGATTGGTTTCAGCTGCGTCACCAAATAGCTTTTTATACATTTAGGGCTTCCGCGCTTAATAACGTTTGATTCGATTTAAAGTCGAATTTTGTTTTTCTCGTAAATATATCTACAATATTCTATGCGTACAAGTAGTAGAGGACAATGCAGTAGAAAAAGAAACAGTTCAGCCCGTCGTATCGATCAATGCGGTAACATGGTACGTGTCCATTGGTTCTAATATGGGTTGGTGTAATTACTGGTTGGACGACACCGGCACACTTTGTAATTGCTCTATACGTAGTTATTAATGTGTAAGATTATAATTTAAGTTAATAACCGACTAATAGAGCCGTCTTCGACGTGAGAGGTGATCGACATGGGAATCTTTTTACTAGTGAATCTGGTTCGGACTAATTAATTGAAAGTTCTTATACGTATCCGAATAGATACATATGTATCGAATTCATGCCACATTAATCTTTTAGAATATTTAGTTATCGTTAATATTCAATTGTGTTTTATTCTCTATTGCCTATATCTCACGATTTTTGGGAATTGAGGTAAAATTTTTATCTTAAACCTTAACGCACTCATAAGTTGAAGAAGTTGGTGAATGCGTGACGAGTTGCGCTGCGAAAAATGTGATCGGGCAAGGCAAACGGAAGTTGAAAGGAGATATAAACTAGTGAAGATAAATAGAGAGTTACGTTTAGTATATACAAATAGACGGCGCTAACGAAGTTTAACTTCAGTCGTGCGGTCTAAAGGACTCTCGTTTTTTCGACCCAAGAAACTAAGTAATCTGATGATTGGTGCAATCCTGACTGGGATTCGAATTTTAAACTTAAATCATAATTGGAACACTGCGCAATCAGGTTTATAAATTATTGGTCGCCAGGAGGAGTCATAGAATATAACCCGTTCGTATTACGAGCACACCAAAAACAATTTACAATTTCGCTTTCCCACAAAGAGACCGTCGCTAAAAACAATGTAATTACCCGTCATCAAAAAAATGATTAACATTGTAGACAATTATCGGGCGGTACAGAATGAGGGGCTGTCATTATACGTACAGATGAATGCTGCGACCCGAATATAGCTAAGCTATAGATGGCTATGAATCATTTATCATAACTATATCTTAACGATTCCGATCTAAGTATTTCTATAATTGTATGTAGTAGCTGCTACCGATACGACGGTCGGCGCCTTCGGCACTGTTTTATTTTTTCTTTGTCCATGGGAAGTGTTTTATCTTCTGACGGCGTGCTGATACATCGTAATGAGGTGTCAATGTACATTAAATTAATTTAACATTATATTTCAAAGGTTACGTAGTTAAAAGAGAAGACTACGAATGTTCTGGGTACGGACCTTTTTTGTAAAGAGAGTTTATACTCTCCTATGAGCTTAGACCATAGATCATCACGCAGCCCTAATGCGAATTGACTCTACATGTCTTACATTACTATAGAATTTCATTGGTGCCGGCCACCTGGTCAGTGCGAACTCGGGTTTAAAGCAATTTGACGTGACCGCTGGACACTGAACTACCACGGCTCTCTCTAAGATACACTAATAAAAATAATTAACTTCGGATTTATAAGTATGTTTTGAAGCTGTTACAGCTGTAACAATTATTACTTCTGCCGTTGGATGAATGGGTTTGGATGTGGGGATTGATATCTTTTGTTACTCGCGGGCGAGTCAGAAAATAAATGTACAACTACCTACACTTATTGAGGTGGAGTATGATGAAACATAGAAGAATAATATACCTCCACTGTACGTCGGTATTCTGCGAGTCATACATTTTGTCATACAGCAGAAGCCACAGCAGTGGTCGTACGAGTTGGATTTTTGTTTTAAAAATGGTATTCATTCTATCATTCTTTCATTACAAAAGTTTCAAAGCTTATTACTTTTAGTTGGTTTTGGCCTATGGCCTTATATTTGCAGATCTACTAGCTTAGTACCCTTCACCGCCAAAATTTGAATCACCACTTAACTGTACCTCTGTCCTAATGTGTTATATAATAATAATACGTATTATCTACTTATTTGTCTAATTGTTGTAAAGCTAGAGACTTGAGATAAATGAATGACTGATTAATGAATCAAAATAAATTAATCTGAACTTAACACGACATGATAAGCATAGCTAATAATCTATGAAGAACTGATACGAGACAAAAAAAGAGGCATCGATGTAAAAATAGGAAATCAAAAATTGATAGTGCATTCTCTATTAACAACCTGTATAATACAAAAAAGGTCCGAACAAATTGGCTCCTACACTTACTTCTTAAGCCGATTCGGCAGCCGGTAATCCCGTGTGATGATATCCAATTATCGATAAGACACGCTCGAATTTGAATAGATTGACTGACAAGCCGAAAAATCATAATAAATGTTTCATATTTTATATGAGGCGGAAACAATTACTTATGTAAAAATTGTTGGAACAATTCATAAGTAGTAGCGTGGTCAGATATCATAAGACTTGACGTTAAAAAAGTTAATCCTTAAAATCGGTCTTAAACGGTACCCCATGGCTAGGGGAACAGTAGCCCCTTGCGTAAATTACTCGGGTAAAAAGGTTATACCTGCAGGTATAACCTCTTTACCTGAAGGTTGGAAAAGACGATACTGAAAGATAGAAGACTGTTTATATTATTATATCTTAAGAAGGAAGTTAAATATATTTCTAACCATTTTTTTTATCATCAGCATTTCTAACTAACAAAACTGGTTCAATATAAGTAAATCATAATACCACAAATGTAATGGTGACAACAAAGTCAAATAAAAATCTACTCAAGACTATATAATTAGATTAAAAGTAATAATGCTTAGGTCCTTTTTGTACAATATTTTAGTCGGGTCATACGACTGTTCAAATCATACGACGAAACAAACAACGGGTGTGCGTCAGGCGCTGCACGACCCGAATAATACTATCTACGACATGTATCTAAAATATATGGTACAAAATAGTTACAGAATATACATGTAACATACAGACAAGGAGTACCCAACATATTTGATCTTATACTAATAGCAAAGTAGTTAGCTTAGCTCGTTAGTTAGTCAATACGACCGGAAGAACTGTTCGATGTGACCTTCATATATAGTCGAACGTGATGGAATATGGCTCCGGGATGTGCGTACCGTTAGCATTTTGTTACACACAAAAATAAAAATAAAATAGTCTATATGTCGAAATTCAGAAAGAAATATATTCAATTGCAACAATTTTTTTTTTGTAATGTTTCTGAAAAGTTATGAAATAAATCAATGTCATAAAAGTATTTACTATAAGAGATGATAGTGCAGTGATTTCGAGCGGCTTAGCAAAATACCATAAGCAGCTTTGAACTAAATAAAGAAGAGCGTTAGGCGGGTAGCAGCATATAGCACTTAGTTTTGTCATTGATATATTTTTTTATATTCTATAAACGCTACAATTTGTAACTTAACCCTTAATTATACAATATAGCTCAGCTATAGATACAATCCAAAATAATATGAAATTGATTTTGGATGTGACGTATTGAATATCTATTTTAATATAAAGATTATTAGGTCTGCTTTTCTTATTGCTTGCCTACTTTAAGACTAATATGTGCCCTCATTTTTATAATTTATTGAAGTATCGTCATATAACATAATATCAACAATTACCTAGAGAGGTCAGAAAGGAAAGGTCCTCTTTGTCCCTGTACATTTTCGCCGATATCTATACAAATAATTGTTATAGCTTGTATGACAAGATTCGTCGGTTACGTGTACTCCATATCTGCCTCTTCTCAGTAAGTCAATATACTGGTCAATATCGACTCCTTTAGGCCGCTAAGGAATTTTGACTAAAAACTAAAATTGAAAATTCTAAAATGATTGCCACCTAAGTTGAATTACAAATTTTATACAAATTCAAGTGCCTTGATTTAACCGGTTTGGTTGGAGTTGAAAAATTATACTGTTATGCAAATTTATTGCATGTAATGACATGATTCTGGATTGTCATACATTTAAATATCTAATTGAAACATGTTGGTTAATGAAGCTAACTTGGAGCGTTATTTCTTTCAAGCTTTCATTATTCGTACAGCAAAGGACTGGAATGGTTTGCCCGCGTCTGTTTGTCCTCCGATTACAATGTGGGTATTTTCAACAGTATAGTGAATAGGCATTTAAACTAGTGCGCCTTACCATCCAGGACAGCATTTCCACTTAACATCAAGTGGGATCGTTGTCAACCACTTGCTTAGAAAGTATAAAAAAAAGTTTCCCAAAATAAATACATGAATCAAAGTAAATATTTTTTAATTTATTATATGTAAGGTAACATAGTAGTTTGTTGTGATGATTATAGTGTGTATTAAGATATATGAAGAAAGGGTCGACGGGGCCACAGCCTACCAGCTGGTGATCAAGTCAAACCTATACTCAGACTCGAGCGCTAGCGACAAATCGATGAAGGTACTACAGGATGCACGATCTTCAGGAATGAAGAGCAAGAGCTTGCTCGTATAGAGTAAGACGTAGTATAGACGTGCAGATGACGTAATCCTATCAATATATTCTTAAAAACTATTCGCAACATATAATATACAGTTAAGTTCAAAAGTCACTAAATATGGAATGGATTGGAAGTCAATGACCGGACCAAAACACTCCCAAAACGACTAAAACGCTATTCCCGCCGCGCGTTCCATTACCACGTGATAAGAGTCTATAAATTTATCACCGCACCTTACACTGAGGGCACTAAATCTCGACAATCTATAAAAAAAAGTACAATGTGACACCGCCTGTGTCCGATGACCCTAACAATAAAAAATGGTCACCATAAGGTCCGCTTACGAAACAAACTTTATTTCATTAAGTGATGCGCTGATAGCGGGAATTGATCTAAATCAGCTTTATTTCATTTTGAAGAATTGAAGGAATTACATTTGTTTCTTCATTTAATAATTGGTCTGTTTACCGTTGATCCATGCTTAACCCATAACAATTCCTTCCTACAAATAATACTTTAATAGAGTAGTATTAAATATAGAGACTGAAGGATTTGACTTACAACTTGATGTTCTCGGGTTCAATTCTCAATCGGCTTGTACCGATGTATTGCCTTTTTTCTGTATTTAAAGTACATTGAACTTAATAAAAAGCGGAAGCGCAAGCTTTCTTTGCCTGACAGGAAATGAGAGCTTATTTGTTATACAAATACAAAAATAAACCAAGCATCGTTTGCGGTTTATTAAATCTCTGTGCGGCCATTAGTATCTCCTAACATGTACCACAAGGAAGCCGGTATTTTATCGACTCGTGCCCGACACAGATAAAACGTGAATAAATATAAAAGCGAGAGGCATGAAGGAGCTGAATTAATTAACAGAATTTTGATGTCGACCGCGAACGGGACATTTCACTGACATACGACAAATTCTTTTAATGTCTAAGGAGGTTTTTATGCAAAACAGAAGCAGCCGCTAATTAAATTTAATATTTTCTTACTTATAATTTATTTTAAATATAAAAAAAAGTTGGAATCCAATATTTTTTTAACATTAATGATATATTGCCATACATACAAAACTCTATCTTTTGAACTCAACAACGCTCCTCAGGACTATAAATTTACGCAGCGTATTAGGACTTCAACTTCAAGCCATATTAAGTTAAGAACATCGAAAACTGTATTACAATAACTTCAGTTTGGCTTAAAACTCCTGAAATATTTAATCTCCCACGTCAATAGTTTTTCTTTATAATTATATTAAACGATTTAAAAACCGAAAACGGAGAAAGGAGAATAAAGTAATGATATTAGCAATATTAAAAAGTTATTAGTTATACGTCTTAATTAAAATATCATAGAGCTAAAAGAACAATGTAATCGCAATAATGATTTTTTACTAAATTACGGTAACTAAAGAAATTTGCTGGTTTGGACAATTGCATACTTCATTTACCTATTCCGTAAACAATTCTTAGATTCAGGAATATTTATTTATGTTATTTCCTTATCTATCTTTATTTTTATTCTTCTATCACTGTACACTTTAAAATAACATGTCAGTTCTTAATAACTATTGTAAAATTGTCATCATATTAAGTAATAGTTGTCATTTTCTAATATAAGTGAATATATTCTTATGACAAATGATTCTAAAATACGATGAATGACTTTTCCGATAATTTTAATGAAATATTCTGTAAATCAAACTAATTTTTCATTGACTGAGTTCTATATTCAAAACTATGAAGATCATCTTCGCAAGCGACCTTTTAAGTGATAATAAAATTTATTTTAAAATATACAAAATTGTTCTTTGTCTTGAATAAAACGTGTCACAAGTGTTATAGCTTAAGAGTGATACGAAGCATTAATTTATTGTAACAAGCTGAACTGTTTAGAATTAATAAGTAATAGATTACGAATTAAAAAACCAAATCGAAAAAATCGACAGCTTCTTAAAATATCAAAATGAACAAAGACTTCGTGACTTTAAAATATTAATTTAAACATGAACGATGTCATAACTGGGGTTCACGGTAATGAATCACTATCATGCACTAATTCAATGCTATTAAGTTTTGACTATTTTCAATTAATCATATTCAATTAACGAATTACGAATTTTGGTGGGAAAATGTGAAGTGTATTGCATAATGCGGTCCCCGCCCACGCGTCCCTTCATTGTCAAATCGGTTGCTTGCGCCACGCATTCGTAACTTTTACGACTATTTATATTGTTCGACATATCATAAAACTCGAAGTTCTCGTCGCGGCGGTCTCCCGTATGAAAAAATAATCATATTTTACCGTTCCATTGTTGGATATGTTGAGAGGTTTTGATTTAAAACGGTTTTATAAATTGTGAAATTGATTTTCAAAAAACAAAAAAACTATTTTAAAAATTATTCATTACTTTGAAATTGTACTTTTCGATTATTTCATTACCATTTTGTTTTATTGAATGATAAAATTTGTAACATATCCTTAACAGCTTAAAAGTTGTATATATTGGGTACAAGGCGAATATGTCACATCGGGCAGGGTTCCACAGGTAAATAGATATTTTTAGCGTTAACGCTGGGAGAAAAGGTGGCCGAAGAAACTCCATCAACACAAAGGAAATTGCTTGTAAAGCAGATATTGTGCCTAACCATTCCTGTTGTGTTAATAAATAATAGATAATTCAAAGATCAATGAGTTCTATTTTAGGAAATCGAAAGGAGTAATTTAAATTTGAGTTTGTTATAAAAAAGACAACCCATTACTGGCAGACGATCATTAGCTTCATTCATTGTTTTAAATTTGACGACAGTTCTCTGGTAACTTTGAATATTTCGAAAATTCATTCATAAAATTTAATTATAACCGGTCGAATATAATCTCGTAGTGGATGGAAGCCAGCGAACAATTTATAGCTTTTTTATTTCTTTCGCGGATTAACTTTAAGCTTGTATACGATGCATTTCAACGGTTCATTAACTTGAAGAATTGTCGTAAATCCTTTATTTCACATTTTATGGCCATGTTTACACGGGTGCGGAGAAAAAAGGCGACTTTTTGCGCGACGTCTTTGAATCGGTAAATGGTTGGCTGAAGGGGAAAAAATCACTGACCAGTATGGTTGATACATGTCATGACTTTAGTTACCACTTGAAGCATTTTATTGCTTTGGATTACGTTAATCCTCCTTAAGCGTTAACACGCCGTAATTGATATATGGATCTATATATTGTTTTATTTACCCTTTTAAAGGATTATAATATATTTTGGTAGCTTGGCGTGTTACCTAAAGACAGTTTGTGAAACGATGAGTGTGAATTTACTTCCACTTATAACACTATAAAATAACCCAATAGTTTCGTACGAAAGCAATACGATCTCCTAGCTGAAGCTTAGTTGGAATGGTTAGTAATAAAAAAAAAGGTTAGCATTGATTAAAAAAGAGCGTGCTTTAAAACTTCTTTAGATGTGTGCATATATATATTTATATATTTATACATGTATAATATCTACACGATTGTTCCTGAGAGATAGAAAAAGTCCGCGCGCAATGCTCTCTTGGTCTCACACACAATATAATACCGTCAATAGGCCTGCACTGTGTCTTAGATATACGAAACGTAACTGGCTATGAGAGAAATAATTGTGTGCTCGCATCTTCTTCTACCCTAACAGTTATATACAAAACGTAACTCTTTCTATATTCACTAACTTATATCTACCTCTCTACTTCCGCTCAGCTCTTCCGATCACACTTTTCCAAAAGCATTCACCAGCTCAATCCCGGAGTCAAGCCTGCGTAAAGAAGTTTTACTTCAAAAATAAATCTGTGATAACTGTACGTACTGCTAAAAGTAAATCGTTTTTGTGAATCTCTGGTTTTGCCCCATTTCTCAACGACGCGTACCCACGCGTTTACTAATAGAATCGCGTATCGCGCATAAATCGTTGTATATGTCATAGAGCAAATTCATGGAACAAGTCAACGTTAAAATGACTTCACTGCTCAAGGTATCGCGGGAAATAAGGAAAAGAAATGCAAAAACGCGTGCCAAGCTATGATTTCCTTGTTGCTTGATTCCTTATTCTCTAAAAAATTGTAATAACACTTCTCATCAGATTTTCATATGAAATAACCACTTAGATACTTTCAATCATTATTAGTGGGGTAAACAGATAACAGTAACAGCTGTTCGCCTATCGACAAGCTTCTAAGGATCATGGTTAGGTAGCATAGATTTTTTTACAGAATGGATTGAACACACATACAGTCATGTGCAATCTTCACGACTTTTTAACCCAAACAATGTAGGTAAAAGCTGCAGAAAGTGAGGCTAAACAAACACAAATTATTACATTCTAAATCTGATCGAGTACATGTCAGAGCTATATTACACATTTTGCTGTGATCTTTGGTTCGTAATTATCTCATTCGGAAACTCTTCGGTATCAACTGATCTGGGTTTGAAAAACCATCACACAAAAGCGTACAAACGTACTAGTTCACGGTTGTCAGCGTGAGGCAGTGGCGATAGTTAATTTATTAGTTAAGGGAGACTAATACATGCATACATTTACGACTATAAACAAAAACCGACTTCAAATCGAAACAAATGCTAAACGCTTCATATTTCAAAGAATTAAAGCCAAGATTATATTCTACATCGACATGTATACACGTATAACTATACGAATACAACGGCCTATTCCTACAACATTTTCCCTAACTAATAAGAAAAAACAGTGTATTTTACGTCCCTTTGGCGAGCACCATACGTCTCTATAAAGAAATTCGAGGATTAATACATCACGAGCCCTTGATCCGGATTGCCATATCTTACATGTCTTCTAAATAATTCTCTACAGTCTGACCGCGACCGCTGTACCGTGACTTGTTAAGGAGATGGGGAGCGGAGAGTCTGACACAGATAGCCTGAGCGGGGAGGTACCACTCCCTTCCTTCTGTCTCGTCGGTCGCGTGTCTAAGGCGCGGGGCAGCGGTTGAGGTCAGACTATAAGACATGTATGCTCCTATTATGCATAAGTTGCAATAAATGATTTCCTACTGTCCCAGGAAGCATGGACTGAATTTTATTTATTATTTGTTTTGAAATTATAGGCAAGTAACCGGGCACTGAGATGCCACAGCTTCCAAATCTGTATCGAAAGGAATTCCGGCGCGGCGTAACCGCGACCTAGCGACCCATACCTACGCGTACGACCTCGTGATCTATGCAAATCAGCGTACGTGAAGTTTTTTTTATACTACCGCGTTATTACTTTCTTTTAAGTTAAATTGCCGTACATACGCTGAGTTATTTTAATATGATTGTTTATGACGATACTCGATAAAGACTTGAAAACAACAAAAAAATACGCTTTATATTTTTGTTTTTGCATGTCTTTGTAAGAGCCGTGGTAGCTCAGTGTCCGGACGGTCACCTCAAGTAACCCGAGCTGTAGTTCGGTTCTCGAGCGCCCTCGTATCAGAATGCTACGCGTAACATACGCTACAGTAACCAACTAAGCGGAGGTACCGGTGGGACTCTTGTGTCGAGTTCTTACAATAAAGGTTCGAGCTAAGTGACCTAAGAACTATGCCACCACTCAATTCAGTAAAAAGCTTCTCTGGCTATTCTGTATAGCTTAGTCAAAAAAAGATCCATCTATTTTGAAGACGGTTAACTATTTCCGGAAGCAAATTATTGTGACATTAAATAAATTGCTGTTACAACTTAACCGAAATCTCAAGCACTTTTAGATTAGGCCACTTCACACTTTTAACTTATTCAAATAATACTTTATGTTTCATAGTAATAAATAAGGTGCGCTTGCTAGACGAACACGCTCTTTTAAATCAGGAAATTTCAAGTGTTTGTATTCAGCGCTTCAGTGCACGTATTGAATAACCATTTCATTTTTATTATCAATATAAGGCTATCAACACACTAAACTCTTAACATCATTAAACATGTATATTTAGTGGTTTGTCTGTGGCATAATTATTTAATTTATTTAAATGCACAAAAAATATAATATTTTATTATATTAAGATGTCCTTACGATAACCAAATCTCTGTCCAAATGTAGCATACATTTAAAGAAGAGCGGGATCTTGTGGCAAAAATATATATTATACTTAAAAGAAAAACTTTAAATCGAATAAAATTGAAATGGGACCACGCGGGAAGCAACAACTTTCAAATAAAAAAATAATCATTAAAATTGGTCCACCCGATCGAAAGTTATGAGGTTACAAACATAAAAACAACAGCCGAAATGAAAATCTCCTCCTCCTTTTTGAGGTCGGTTGAGAAACATGAGAAAACAAAATATGTCTTAACTTTGCCTTAAGTATGTGCGCGACAAATGGATAAATAACTCACGCCAACCGATTTCGGTGATTCAATTTTACTGGAAAAGATGTACTTCAAAGGTAGTTTGATGAGAATTTGGTTGGGTTCTGATCAACGCTATTTCATAATATTTCTAGTCGAATGAGTTTCCATTCGAGACAAGAAAACTCTTTCGCGAACGCCGGCTGAGGTTTGAACCTTCCAACCATTGAATCAAATAGTCGAACGCCTAGCCACTAGGCTTAACACTTAAGAGTATTATTAAATTATATTATTATATTAGATAAAGTGTATTAAACACAGGAGTATTAATAATACTGATGGATTTACTTTTATTTATTAAAATATCACTTGTTGCAATATTTTGCTTGGCACCGTATTGTTATTTTGAAATAAGTCAGTCGAATCACCACTAATTGGAAGCTACAATTTATTCTTTATTTCATATCTATATCAAAACTAATTAGTAATTCGGTGGCCAAATAATTGAGACATCTAAATATCCAATGGATTCATTCCTTTGAGATTTAAACTGCAAATAAATTAACAAAAGTTTAACGAGGCTGATGAATTTATTTAACTTTTGTTTTTGGTTTATTTCGGCGGGTCGTTTTTATCGTAACGTTATTAGCTGTCGAAATTAATATTCGTTTTACAGAGATCAATTTAACATTCAAAGAACATTGAATTTCAATATTTCGTTTCATTCCATTTCGGGAATCAAATGATTGTTTAATATGATTCCTTGATTAGATTGAAGATGTTGGATTCTGCAACTACCAACTCCATTCATAATCGTCTATCCGTCTGATATAGTGGTCGCCCCACACTGCAACGTACTTAAAATTCATAAATAGTGCATAATTTTATTAGAACATTCTAAAGATCGTCGTGATTTAATGGAACAAATTGATTAAAAGCAATGCATCTACATTGAATCTCTTTAATCGGGTTTTCTGAGCGGCGGAATCATTTAGTATTACGTGAGCATCGTCCGTGGCTTCCTTGTAGGTCCAAAAATTAAAAGGAAACCTTTGGTTAGTTGCATTAAATAGAAATACTGACTTTTGATTGAGGTATCAAACAAATTTTTAAACTTTATTATAGTAAAAAAAAAGGTCAGTGAATCCTTCTGATGTCCCTCCCACTTCTCCCCCTTTGGAGGTCTAGAATCAGAATTCCGATAATGATAATGAGATGCTTTCCTGATCTGCAAATTATTGGCAAATAGGTAATAAATTCTGATTGAAACCAAGTATCTAAAAGACATATTTCGTAGGTTACAGGTAAAGCTTACTATAACAATTTGCACCATAATGTGGATCGACATTTACAAAGGACGGAATACAAAATACGTTGCTTTCAATGTGTAATGTTTTCTTATAGCATATACAAGAGACGCTACGTATGATGCTTGGCATGACTTGGCGTGAGAAACAGCCCGTGGCATTGGCCACTTGGCATCATACGGTCATTATCGACACAGAACAATTGTTTTATTCAATCCGCAGCCCCTGGCATAGGCATCAATTATTTACAATGACTTGTAAATACTAAATAGATTGATATGTTGTGTTATATTTATCTTTGTCCCAATTAGGGTTAGGCTTCATTTGTTCATATGGTAAGACCGATTACAATAGAATGTTAATTTACTCTAAATAAATTTCTAAGAAAGTTTATGGGCTTAATTAAAAGTCGGGCCAAGCCGTTACATATGAAGACCTGATTAAATTAGGAAGAACACTTACACGTATCTTTATTTACTTACTGTGTATTTATCTTGTATAATAATTTTATTATTATAAATACAGGCTGTCCCAGAATGTAACGATAACCACACACCCGGAGAAAGACCCTCTCATGAGGAGCCAGTCCAAAAAATATCACCGTTCTACACCCACTAGCACTCACCGTTGCTTCTCACCATTTTACTAAATAAAACACTAAAACATGCTTTCCGGAGTACTATTTTTCGAAACTGGGTTAGACTTATCAATTGTTTGTAAGTTTTAATTCTGTTTTGATCTCGTAAGAAGCCAAACTGGTTTGTGCCAAATCAAAGAAATCGGGAACAAATGTACATTTGGAGAAAAATAACTAAATGTCATTTATAAATGTATGAATGAGTATTTAAAACTAATTTTGTTAACTTGTACTGTAAAAAAGTTCACTACGCTGTGCAGGCAAGTTTTATCAAAAGTTGGTCGATTTTATCGAGATTCTCAAAAGAATTTTTCAGTACCTGAATTCTGCGGGATCAAATGCTTTTATAAATGGTTACGAATTAAGGAGCTTCAAGATAACAATTCTCTTTCTCCCTCGTTAAGTAGAAATCTCATGTAGAACTATGCTTTTGCCTCAATTCCTATTAAAAAAGTTATAATTTTTATACTAACATAGGTCAAGATTTGTCGTGCAAATTGTGTACCAATAAGATAAAAAAAAATAGTGAACATTAGTACTCTACCAACCTTCTTGCCAGTTCTAACTAGTCATACAATTATGTGGTTCATAGTTTAGATAAAAATTAAATAGACTTAATCGCGGAAATCAGCTCAGCCACATGTTGGTTATGCTACTCGCGTTACTCTCGTAAAGCTGTCAGATTGTACCGCAGACAAGGTTGTATCGACTCCGTCGTTAAGGTTCCTTGTTACAGCCTTCGTGGACATTTAAAAATGTAGAATATGTAAATTTCTACGTAACTTTATAGGACATCAGTTAAACGAGCTCACCCGTTGTATCCTTTTCTTAGTTGCGATTACTCACTTCATTCGGTGCGCAGAGTATGAGGATCAAGTGACTCAAATTACCAGAACATATTTGAATTGGACAGTGACGGATATCGGTCATTGTAATGCCTATGACTGTGTTTGTTGTGTCATACTTTTACATCTACACTCAAAAAGAGCCTTCTCTGAACATTCAATGTCTTGTATGAAATACGTACCCTTTTTTTTTTTTATGCCTTTAAACTGGCGCTTGACCATGATCCCACCTGGTGTTAAGTGGTGATATAGTCGAAAGATAGTACGCGCTAGTTTAGTAAGTGCCTATTCACTCTACTCTTGAAGGCTCCCACGTCGTAATTGGACGGAAAGACTGACGCCGGTAACTTATTCCACTCCTTTGCTATACGCACGATGAACGATGACTCAAATCGCTTCGTTCGGACGCGCGGAACATCAACTATAAAGGGTGGAGACCCGCCGAGTGTCTAAACGTCCGAAGGTAGAATGGGGATGGGGAATTAACTCGTGTAATTCCTGTGCACACTCTCCAAAGTGTAATCTGTAAAACACCGAAAGGCTGGCCACCTTGCGCCTGTGCTCAAGACTATCTAGGTGTAGATCTTGGTCACCTATCAACTTTTGGCCCGCCTCTCCATGGAATCCAGTGCCGCGAGTTGGTATTTGGCTGCACCTGCCCAGATATGACAACAGTACTCCACACATGGCCGGATCTGTGCTTTATATAAAGTCAAAAGCTGTCCCGGTGTGAAGTACCGCCGTACCTTTGATAGGACTCCAAGCTTCCTAGCAGCTACCTTCGCTTTGGATTCAATGAACCGCCCGTAGTTAAGATTCGCAGACAATTCGATTCCTAGTAACTGTAGGCTGTCGGTGGATTCCAGAGATACATTCTGAAAAGTCGGAGCTAATGTGGACTGGCTCCTTTTGGCGGTGAATAAACATGATTGCGTTTTGGTGGCGTTGAACTGCACAAGATTGGCTATGCCCCAGGAGGAAGCTGCCTCGAGTGCAATTTGTACGCTCTACCATGGCCTCGCGTTCGGACTGTACTTGATCCTGACTGGTCCGCCCCACCGGGAGATATCTCTCTACAATAGTGCTGTCGTCTGCATACCCATAGATGCCGGGCGTCAACAGATCGTTTATGTGCAGCAGGAAAAGTGTTGCAGAGAGGATGGAACCTTGAGGAACACCGGCATTGGTCGTCATGGGCTCTGATGTACATCCGTCGATAACGACAGGAAGCGATCGTTCACTCAGAAAGTTCTTAATCCACTCAATCAGACCCGGGGACAAGCCATAAGCTGGAAGTTTGCTAATTAGGCTTGCATGCCAAACCCTGTCAAATGCCTTTGAGATGTCGAGGGAGACAGCAATTGCTTCCCGTTACTCTCTAGGGCTTCGCCTACAAAGTGAGTGACATATACTAGAAGGTCTCCTGTCGACCGGTTTCGGCGAAATCCGTATTGTCGGTCACTGAGGATATCATTTTGTTCTAGGTATGCGATAAGGCGGGAGTTCAATATACGTTCTATACTCTTGCAAAGTATAGAGGTTATTGAGATAGGACGGTAATTAGCAGGGTCAGCACGACTGCCCTTGTTCAGAGACAAGGATATATAATCATTTCAGTGGTAGAATATCAACTGCTGGACATAGGCCTTCCCAACGATTTCTAAAAGGACTGGCTGTAAGTGGCTTGCAACATTATAGTAGAGAGTAGAACTGATAAGTCTGCTGAACCCATCTACATTTTTCCTGAACTTTCTTGAACCAACGCAAAGGGTATCTTAAACCCTCTTATTGGTCTAATCTTCCCTACCCCCTCTTTCATGGACTTCATTGTTCATAAATCCGAAAGTTATTTAATAATGTTATTGTTAGAATGAGCTATGTAAATCAGCGAAACACACTGTAGTCCGCACTTTACTAGCACAGTCACATCGTGCTAGTAAAGTGCGATCTATTAGTTTAAATTTTCAAACCTTTAAGATTTATTTTATTTCTAAGCAAGAACTTGGCCATAATCCCACCTGATTAAGTAGAAAAACACGAATAACTTAAATTAAAAAATAAAAAACCATCGACACTGGCATTTGGTATATAGATATAAAGAATTGGTCGTGCGGCTATTATATTTAATTTGATTTGATAAATGAGACTATTTCATCACTCGATGGCTGATAAAAATAACCTTTCAAAAGGATAATTTATATTGATCACTGTTGGAAATCAATTGAAATGTTAGGTGATTGCAGAATAGTGAAGCGCATAAAACATGTGTCAACGGTTAACCGAGGCGTTAGCTAACCCGCGGGTCAACGTGTCTTACGTTGCGTAAGAGAAGACACCAACTCTGACCGCGAGCCCGTTACAGGTTAACCGGTATTAATGTCATGTTTTTACAAATCTTGCGATCCACACTGATATTTATTTATTTATTCCCAGAATAACAGTAAAATAAACTTGATAACATGTATACTTACGAATAAATCGTATTTGAATTAATATCCATCCTACTTTTAAACTTCCTGGTTCTAGGGCTAGTGATCCATCCCACAGGTTTGACCCCAGATTGGGCACCAGTTTTTGATGCTCATGATTTTTTTTTAAAAAAGATTGCTTACAATATTTTTAAAAAATATTATTACATTCTCCAAATAAACTTACTCACGTTAATAGTCGAATGATGGATTCGAAACTACAAAGAGGGCTTCCGCGCGTAATAGCGTTTAACGTTTGATTCGATGTGAAGTCGGTTTTTGTTTTTACTCGTAAATATACTTGTATCATATTGCATATTAGCGTAATGATGAATGTTCTAAGAATTCATTTTGCGTGGGTGTAGCGACCATTCTCACGGCCTCGCGTGTAATAAAATACTTTTTCTTCCGTAACAATGTGTTTGCGTAGACTTTCCTCTTGACTCATAATGTATGACCATAAGCTGATTGACGGATTTGAGGGAAACTTCTCTGGTCGTATGTGAGATATGAGATGGATACGTTACGGGTCAATTAAGACCAGTGTGATGGTTATCACGAGGTGGCACTATCATCCTTAACAAGCAGTGATAGTATAATGGTTAAGAATTCAACTTATGTATGGGTGGGGTTCGAAATCGTTTTGGAAGAATGATTTTTTTAAAAGATTGCTTACAATATTTTTAAAAATATTATTACATTCTCCAAATAAACTTACTCACGTTAATAGTCGAATGATGGATTCGAAACTACAAAGAGGGCTTCCGCGCGTAATAGCGTTTAACGTTTGATTCGATGTGAAGTCGGTTTTGTTTTTACTCGTAAATATACTTGTATCATATTGCATATTAGCGTAATGATGAATGTTCTAAGAATTCATTTTGCGTGGGTGTAGCGACCATTCTCACGGCCTCGCGTGTAATAAAATACTTTTTCTTCCGTAACAATGTGTTTGCGTAGACTTTCCTCTTGACTCATAATGTATGACCATAAGCTGATTGACGGATTTGAGGGAAACTTCTCTGGTCGTATGTGAGATATGAGATGGATACGTTACGGGTCAATTAAGACCAGTGTGATGGTTATCACGAGGTGGCACTATCATCCTTAACAAGCAGTGATAGTATAATGGTTAAGAATTCAACTTATGTATGGGTGGGGTTCGAATCGTTTTGGAAGAATGATTTTTTAAAGATCCCTTTTCCTTCAAACGAGCTTACAGCGCGCCTGATATTAAGTGATTACGTCGCGTGGCACCGCTGCTGGTGACAACTGATTCCAAAAGAACAGAAACATTCAGACGAATTAAGAAGATACTCCTTCTTTGAAATCCGTTGGAATCTAGGAAAGCTTTACTACCCTTAGTTAGAAGTTTTCTATAGCATTGAAGTAAGTAAATAAGTATATTATATGGAGTGGATTGGCAGTGAAACAAAGGTAGAAAGAGAAAGAATAAGATACAGTTTAAAACATTCTACAACGTAATAAATTATTATAGTCGCTTTTATTAAACCTGTCATACTTATATTTCAATAAGTAAACACTTACAAAACCTTCTGAAAATTCATTTGTAAGTGTAGTCCGAGCCTAGATTTCAGATCTTATGGGCGACTCAACTACTCTTCTTTCTTATAAAATCTACTATCCTAGTCGTGATAAAATATTTTTCTTATAATTTTATGCAAGTGCTTGACCACGATCCTACGTGATGTCAAGTGGAAATGGAGTCCTAGATGGTATGTCGCACTAGCTTAATAAATGACTATCCTTGAAAATACCCATATTGTAATCGGAGGCAAAGACAAATCCCCAATAAAGGTTCAGTCAAGCGACATAAGAGCTGTGCCATCTCTCAAATCCAGTAAAACTATCGCGGTCAGCGTCTATGGCCACAAAAAAAACACTCGTCAATATGTAGCCTTCTAAAATTAAATTGTAGCTATTCTGCTGTAATGTGGAAACTAGAAATGTGCAAACATTTTCATTTAGTTATCCAGTTTACTTGCTAGAGTGGTGAAGCTAAGAGTGACTCAAGTCGGTGCAATAAAGCGACGTTAGCATAATCATAAACTATATATCCCGAGACAATTATCGCTGTAATATTTCTCGTAATAACAAAACTGAATCAAGTCACGTACGGCACGCAGCGCAGGCCGACGCCGCTCAATTAGAGGGTCGTATCTGTTACGCGCGATCCGCACCCATAAGGAAGAGAGGCTTATCTAAAATTTCTAATCTAGCGACTCGCGTATATATGTGTTCGCAAAATTACTACATTCCACTCATTGGACGCAGATATAGCTGTGTCACTCTGTGTTCGACACTGTTTGACTTCAGCAAAGAGCCGTGGTAATACAAAATAAACTATTCTAGTTATTGGGATCTAATGTATATTATAAATACGATTGTTTGGATGTTTGTTGCTGAATCACGCCAGAGCGGTTGAACGGATCTGGATGAAATTTAGACACATACACAGATTTCAGTCTGGAATAGCACATAGGCTACTTTTTATATTACCGACACCAAAAAAAGGAGGCTATTGATTAGGTACATACTGTGAACTATAAATTAGGTAAAAGGTTTATTTTTTGTTGTTTTCTAACTAAATTATTTTAAGGTTAGTTGATTTTTCATGGACGTATTTTATAACTGCGGGCAACACCGTGGGTTGCAGCTAGTACGAAATAAGTTCAGTTGTAAACGGTACCGTCGAGATGTATACCAATTTTAACTGCGCTATAAATATTATCAGTGGGTGTTGAGAATGTCTTCGTACGGTTACGTTGACGTCTATATTTGTAATATGATCTGTCAAATTAGCGTATCTTAGTTTGAGAGATGACCGTTCTGCGGTACTGTGCCAAATTATTTGTATAGCGTTCCGCGCCCACGCAATACGTTTATGTAAATCGTTTGACAGATTTGGTTACTAGAGTTACTCGCATCTAGAGTTTCTCGTCCACGCTGATTTTCTCACGATATTTTACAGTAAACATAAATGAATGGAGTTCAAATTCTTTTTAATAGTTATACTTTCAGATGCTTATCATTTGATAGATGATAAAGCCTAAAGCCCTTCTGAATATTCAAAATTGCAACTTTAGCATATATATCATAACTTTAGTATATATGTCATATGCAATATGTCCCACTGTGCACATGGCCTTCTCTATACAGAGAGTATAAGGGCATAGCCCGCCACGCAGCCATAGTGCGGATTGGCAGACTTCACATGTCTTAGAAAATTTTCTAAGACATGTAGGACATTTTCTCACGATGTTTTTTTTTACCCACAAGCGGGTGTTAAATCATCACTTCAAAATTGCAACAACAAATTTATTATTAGTTCTACGCAACTTAAAATATTAACGCTAGTTAAAATTATAGTTTTTCGATTAATTTAGAGATTAAGCATTTTAGACCACTGATACTGTTGGGCACTGACCCATGTAAATAGATTCATACAATATAGGTTATGTTTAGGATCGCTTAAACAGCCTCAACATGTTTAGATATTGATAAACTATTCATGATATTCATAGATCACAAGAGAAGATGATATTAAGGCGAGAAAAACTTGAATTACGTGTATAACCCGTTCACTTGAGTTAAATTATGGCATTAATAAACTATTACGTCTATTGAAATTTGCTGATCTGCTGCGTTTCAGATACTTGGTCACCAAGTGTTGGAATAACTTGCCACCGCCCATAAGGGACAGTAAATCTATAAACGCATTTAAAAATAAATGAAAACATCTGATGTTAAAGTTACAAAAAGATAATATGCCCGCGACATCGGTGGCTTGTTGTTTCCAATATTTTCAATATTTCATTATATAATTTAAACTACGTTTAATTATCATACTTTTTTTATTTTTTTTGACTTAATAATATATTTATTTATGATTTTTTTCATCTATTAATTTGTATAAAATATATTTTAATCTCATGACTGTTTTATTCATGTATCATATTTATTATACTCTTATTGTCTGTATAAATTCCATATAAAAGTAGTATTGCGCGCGCAAGTCTTTAGGTAGTCCCGGGCACCGCTGAAAACATATGCTGAGACGGTGTCCGATATTGGCATCATATGTTTTGTATTATTTGCATGTGTATATTTACCTGTGTTTTGTCTATTTTTCATTCTTTTTTAATGTGTGTTATATTCTGTCTGTGATGTGTTTTTGTATTGTGATACCAATAAATAAATGTCTATGTCTAAATTGAAAAAAGTATCTTCAGTAACACTAGTTCCGCCCCGCAGTGTTATCCGCGGTTAAAAAATGGTAGCCTAAATTACTCCTTATTACATCAGCTGTCTACGAAAACAAGTCAAATCAAAATCGGTCCAGCCGTTCCAGAGATACGCCGGAACAAACGGACAGACAAAAATTGTAAAATTGTTATTTTAGTATATGTACCGTACATACATTCATATGCATGTAGTAAAAGCGGTTATTTTAATATGATAAACAGACACTACATTACTACTACTTTAATAATATAGATAAGAGTTATCATGTTTTTCTCAAATACTGTAAAGTATACTTTTATAAGCTTAGAATATATTGCTGGAGTCGGAATATAACTTAAGTTTTACCATAACAAATGTAACTTAGTCTAAATAAAAAGGAAACTTTTTAACTTACATTTTCTTAATTGGCAGATTACGTTAGATTAAAGATAAATGCAAATTCAAAGGATACTTTACTTAAGACAAAAAAGGTCCGTTCAAATGCAATAAGCAATAAAAAATATTGTCATAATACCAAATAATGCGACAGATCGTAATTTAACACAAAAAGGATACCGGCCAAGCTGAGAGCCGGTGAAACTGTAACACAATCACATATTTTAAGCTTTTGTACCAATTTAATTGGGTAAGAGACGAGCCGAGGCCGCTCACAGCGGGGTAACTTCCAAATTTATTTAAAAAATCCTCAGAACTCTCCCATTACTTACGTCAAAGACGCAACAGGATGCGAGAGTACTTCTGCAGTTTTAAGTGTGAGATACGACCTTTTGCGTGCTGACCCAGATTTCGATCGAACCGCAACGCTCTTTATGATGACTTTTTGAAAAATGTAGTTTTTAATTCCGTACAGGGATCAGACAGGGGCCAAATTGAATGTACCTATACGAAAGTCTCCTTAACTGTAACGTTTATAAATTGTTCATTCTTATGGGAATCGGACGCAAGACTGTCGATATTTTACGCTAAATTAATACACCCGCATAAAAGAAATCAGTACCGTCATGTTTTCGCTAAACTAACCTTTATTAATTTCCATGTATTAACGTTTAAATTTTCTTTTGTTGCAGTCCTTTTTCGGGCGTACGTACAACAATCTATCATCAATATCGGAATGCAAGAATAATGGAGAGTGCGTTATCAACAAGAAAAATAGAACTGCATGTAAAGCGTGCCGATTACGGAAATGTCTGCTGGTTGGCATGTCAAAATCAGGTTCAAGATATGGAAGAAGGTCTAATTGGTTCAAAATCCACTGCCTATTACAGGAACAGCAACAACAGCATATGCAACAAATGCAGACTAGTAAATCACCTCCCACGTATAATTCGAACCTCAATCCATCATTCTTACCAACTAATTTGCTACCCGCCGCTGCTTTAGCGGAATATTACAAGAGTTCTGAGAAGATTCCGTTCGGTGAAGACGTTACGAGACAAAGTGTTTCACCGTCGGACTCAGGAGCTTCATCAGCAGATCCAGAAGATGATAATAGCTCAAGGAGTACTAGCGGCTTAAGTATTTTTAGACCAGCCTCGTCCCCGTGCAGTGAAAAAGATGTACGAGTGCAGGCGCTTAGAAATCAAAGTAAAGATTTACGAAGAAAAAAGCCTACATTGCCTCCCTCTCCTTATAGCACAGCATCAGCCACACCGAGTTATCCATCCAGGGGAAGCTCTTATCTACCCTTACCAACTGCAATACAGAACCTTAGGTCTATGCCTCCCGGAATTACCACGTGGCAAACTCGTAACGGAGGCGATCTGCTGCTACACTCTCCAGCTGTAGCAGGAGTTGCCATAGAACAAGATCAGCCAATTGACTTATCTATAAAATCGACTGCAGTACTTTTTAGGAGTCCTAAAAGAGATAACATCAGTGACTCAGAACCTGAATTAAGCATTGATCTTAATGAAGACAACGGTAAGGAAATGATGAAAAATCCTCTTGACTTAAGCCTTGTCCCTAAACGAACAGAAGAAGTTCCAATGACGGGATGAAAGAGAAACAAGATAGTCATTAAAAAATCAGTAATCATTCAACGAAACAGGGAATTTGTTTCTCTTTTTGTATATAACATTGTTAGAATTTTATTCCTAATTAGATAAACATATAAAAATATTATTAAATACTCTGCCATACAGTATTTAAGTGATACATTATGTACATTCATTCTCTCTTTTAGATTACCTGATCTTGCTACCATTAAATTACGTTATGTGTAGATAGTTGCATAAACTAATCTTTGAATATTATGAATTATTGATGAATTAGATTTGTCACTTGAAAAAAAAAACAATTTTATAATTTATTTTTAATGAAAAGTGTCACAAAAATTAATGAATACTTTATAATATTAAAAGGCAAAATCAATGTTGCCTATAACGATACATAAATGTCAAATGTAAAGTGGTCATCGGGGTTCTAGCAACAATATCTGAGATAATTACTTGAATAAATATAATTATAATTCTAGTAGAGAATTAGATTAGTCGTAGGTATTCGGAGTGTCATGTATTATGTGCCAGTGCCAAAAGTGCCAGTCCGTTTAGAATGCCAGTGCTAACTTTATTACCAATTTAATTTTAAATTCTATGGGATTAACGGCCAGTCGATTGTGAAGCTCGAAATTTGATATGTACAAATAAATTTAAGATAAATTGTATGATATTAGATTATCTAATTTGACGGAAGTTAAGTATTTATTTTAGTATTTAGGCCAGTTTACTGAGTCATTTTTATTAGATAAGTCATATTTAGAATAATTTTTCTTTTTTTTTAATGTAATTAGCCCATTTATGTTTGAAGTTTTCTCGCATGTTATTATAAATATCGTTATTTGTTTGGATTGTTGGAGATGTTTTGATACTTTTATACATTCCTATAGTGCGCCCTTATAACATATTTATTTGTAATGTAATATTTACTTAATTTCAATATACAATTACGAATTTGGAACACAACAGTTTACTATAAAAATATTCATTTCAATGACGTATAATTTTTAGTTACCAAATTTTTAATAATTAATCTGAAAGATAATTTTAATAATAAGAACTGAATTGGGAAAAATCCATGACAAAAAAATTAACTATACGTAAGCATTATCTCAATTATTTTTTGCAAGTATATAAATTTTTCAAAATAAATAAACAATCACAATAACATATCAAGTTGCAATAAGCATGTACTTGGATTCTGCTATATACCTATATAAATGGACTCAAATTGAGTCATTTAATTTATATCATGAACAAATCAAATAAATCAATATGAATTAACACTAAGTACAATCAACTCTGATACATTCCTAAGCTACAAGTTACTTTAATAATTGGTTGTTATTGTTTTCAGTGTGATATTGATATTTTTAAATGTTTAAACTTTTTTACGTTTATATAATATAAAACTTAATATATTTCATGGAAGAATAAACGTGAGTGCCTTTATATATTTTGTGGTTTTATTTTAATCCTTAACAATTAATGATATGCAACACACATTTCACATAAAAGTTATTCAGTTGGTATCTACTCGGGCGTCACTTTTGTATTCATTGAATTATAGTAATAATATTATAAACTTCACAGTCATAATTGCAAACACTATATAATAAACAATTATTCATTGCGCAACGCCTTTTATCCTTGATTGAGCTCGAATTACATAAAGCTGTCTTGGGTAGTCATGAATCTTGAATAATTTATGCAAATATTTAAACCATTAAATGGTAATTGAAAACACAATGTGGTGTTTATTATAATTAAACATTTATCACAGAAGCAACATCGCTTACTATACCGGATATTTTAAAATATTTCGTTTGTTTTATTAAACACTAAATACATGCTAATAAAACATAAACATTTTCTACAAAGTGTAGAGCCCACCACATGAAAAGTTAACATATTTAAAACAAACATTTTGTATTCCATCACAAAGAAACGATAAACTCACACTGATTGACAGTTAAACTGGTATTATATTATGAGGCTGAAATGTATGTATATATTGGAAAAGAGTGAGGCAAACTGATTCCAAGCATCGACCTTTACTCAAATAATAATCGAATCGAGCTTTGAACATGTAATGTACAATAAATAATCTTTGAAGCAAACACTACAGATCACAAATAGAGCAAAGGAATAGAGATTACATACATTATACACATTACATAAAATATAGCAAAAAAAAATTATATTCAAATATTTCAACCATACCAATACGAGCGAGGAGAATCAAAAGTATTTTTGAACCTATACGATTTGAGGTTTACTCCTTTCTCAAAGGCCGCTCCTATAAAATATCTCCTGTTGTGGATGTTCATGGGCGAATGTGATCACTTAACGTCAATGAGCCTCTCCTATAAAAAAACACATAATTCGAATGAAAAATTTGTGCCTACGATCTTATTTTTTTTAGGCTTATCACGCCTAGGCCCCGACTCTGCTAAACAAATTGTACACAAAATCATCATTCTATTCATTGGCATCATAGTAGAAGATTATCTGTTAGTTTTAGTAGTCTTACAGTTCTTTGTGGCACCAATAAACTGTACGACTGAATGAACTATTTATAGTATATTAAAATTTATTTTACTTACTTTAAAATTTAATTAAACTATAAGTAGTATATATTAGTTTAGTTTATTTTTGACTCAATAATATATTTATTTATGAAATTTTTTCATCTATTATTTTATTGTATAAAATATATTTTAATCTCATAACTGTTTTATTTATGTATCATATTTATTATACTCTTACTGTCTGTATAAATTCCATATAAAAGTAGTATTGCGCGCGCACGTCTTTAGGTAGTCCCGGGCACCGCTGAAAATCAGCGCTGTCGCATCCTTGCGACAGCATATGCTGAGACGGTGTCCGATATTGGCATCATATGTTTTGTATTATTTGTCCGTGTAACTTTAACTATGTTTTGTCTATTTTTCATTCTTTTTTAATGTGTGTTATATTCAGTTTGTGATGTGTTTTGTATTGTGATGCCAATAAATAAATGTCTATGTCTATATACAATAGTAGTCCGGTTTACCGGTGGTGTACGATTGGTACGCCGATAGTGTGTGTTGTAGTTGGCGTATTTGGTAATAAGGAAGATAAATAATGACTTAGTGAATCATATAAAATAGAATATAATACGTTAATTCGCAATAACAACGATAATACATAACACCCCTGTTAGCCCCTAGTGCGGCAGTCGCAATTTTGATTATTAGCAAGCTCCCGTTCCTGCCCGCAAACAGGGAGCGGGGTATAGTCCCACTCCGGGAGTAAACCTTTTTTTAACAACAGTTGGAAAATATTTGACTTGGACTATTTATCTATTTTAAAAACATAACCATAATGCAGTTATGTTATGACTCATCTTAATTAAGTTTCAAAAAGTATAACTTAAATGTTCACATGTTCCATAGAAAAAATAAAAAAAACTATACTGTTATTCTACAATGAGTACCCTAAGGAATTAAAGTATTTGCCACGTATACAAAAATTTAAAAATGGCGTCAGATTTTTCCATTTGAAAAGTTTGACATATAACACAAATATTTGTGAAAAACTCTTATATTTCGGAATCTTACACAGGATGTACAATGTAGCAAGGCACTTTGACCAGTAGCCTACGATGCTGTTATATTACTTATCAACCCGTTGCCAGCACTTTTTACATCGGATTTTACGGACCCGTCGTGTAAAACTTCGAATTGTATAAAGCATTTTACTGATAGATTGTGACTGCGTGTATTCTAGTTAAAGGAAGCTTAAGGTTACATACACATTTAAGTCACATTAAAGCGCATTACAAGCACTTGAAATAATATCTTCTCAGAAACAATTGTCCCGCAATAATAAACAAATAAATATGCTGTTTACATATAAAGGAATTTTCGTTACAAGAATAACACAGCTTTTTGTCGTGCGTTACATTTTAAAGGTTAATTAAGTAATATTAATTATGACATATATTGCAGCGTGATTATTTAACGCTACGTTCGCGTTACCACGTAATCAGAGCAGCCAAAATGCCGAAAAATATAATGCACTCATTTGTAAACTTGCAACTGTCCGCTTATCCTAATAAGGTTCGCGCACAATAAAACCTTAACTGATTTAATTGATATTATTAAGTCTTTCCATTCTCGACGCGACACCTTGCAATTTACACACGTCCAAACTGAAAACCTGCCTTAAGTGTTATTAGATAAGGCGGTAATACAATTTTTCAAGGCGCAACGGAAGTCACTATGTAGAGATTTTTGTCACTCAATTCATGCGAAGTCATGCTGCAGTCCGAGGTAACAAATCATCATTTTTTCGAAACGGCCGGCAGTCAGTCATTCCCCGATATAGCCGGGCTGTTTACGCGGGCGAAAAGAAATGTTGCTCGTTAGCGCGGATAATGGGAGCTTTGCATTATTGAGTGACGTACGCTCGTGTTGAGAAGTGTTTAATTTTTCGAAAACTATTGTATTCAATTAGATATGGAAAATGAACACTATATTCACTGTTAACCTACGTATTAATATTCAGGTTATCTAAATGTCTCATCTCTAAAGAGGACATATAAAGGAAGTAGGCCGACTTCACATAGCTTTAAATCGCTGTGCAAAAATGCAGGTTTCACCACAATATTCCATTTTATCATCGACTATTACATGAAGTGTTAATTTATAACTTTGTTACCAGAGTTTATAAATAACAAAGACAAAAATATGAATAGCTCTTGCAACCACTATTTCGTAAGCTAAATTTTTTTTAAATTTAGAATGAGCTGAATGTTCAATCTGATGAAGGTAGAATCCTGTAAATAAATTGTCATAGTGTTTTCGATACAATATATTTATTTCGATATACCAGTAATTATCAAGTATAGTGTTACTTAACACTAATGGTTGGCGACGGAAATTGGCACTGCGGTCGCTACCAAGTCGACCCGGGCTAAAATAAGTTAACAGGCCTTTTATTACTACTTTCTACAACTCTTCGTTCTAACATGTACAGAAATTACCCTTTCGTAGTCAAATATGTCTACGGAGAGCAGTAATCATTGAACATATTAAACATAAAAATATTGACAATAGAAATTACTGTTCCCTTCTAAAAAATGTAAAGTGCAAAGGACATGTTTGAATTAAAATGACAAATACAAGACGACTTTTCCTTGCGACTGTTCCGACGAAAAGGTTCCAGTTCTCGAGTCTGATTTTAACGAGGAAATATATCGCCCTAATTGAGATTACACCTCGTGCAGTTGGAGTCCAAAAAATCATGTCGTTATAGCCAAAGATGGCGCTGATTTATTAAGACATCTGCTGAATAGACAGGTTGGAAGTGGAGCAGCCGACACGGCCAATGGTATTTTTCGGTGAACGCTCTTCGAATGGAATCTGATGTATAAATCAACTTCCCAAAATAAGTGACAAAATGCTGACATTTTATTTTTTTATTGGACAATTGTAACTTTTGAAGTGCTAAGATTTAGATGTATCGAAAAACACTATGTATTATTTAATGTATGTATCGTCACATGATACCTTCTGAAGTCTACTGCTAAGCAAAGGCCTCCTCCAAAAATTACTATGAACCACCATCACGTGCCATGTTCATAAATGTCCCGTACCTCAGCACAGGTAGTCACACGATTTTAGGCATGCACTTTATTCAGTGCCTAGCCTATTAAGACCCTCATCAGACATCGATTGTGACAATTACATAACAGAAAATATAAGAATAGTTTACCCGAGTCTGTCTTTTCCTCCGATTACAATGTGGGTGTTGTCAAGAGTAGTAGAGTTGCTGAGATACGCATTTACTAAGCTATTGTGCCTTATTATCCAGGACTGCATTTCAACTTAACATCAGATGTAAATGTTAATTATTTATGGTACATTATATCTGAACTGTTTTTATGGGAGTAGGAAGCAAAGAGGTATATGGTGACCCTTACCATGAAAATGTCGTGAACTCGTTAGCACGATAACTGGGGAATAGAGCACTAAAAATTGCATTCAATTAAACATACGTAGCCGTGGTCCGTAGCTCAGTATCCGGACGGATGCCTCAAGTTGCGTAGTTTGCTAGCAAGCCGAGTTCGATCCCGATGCCGGCTACCAATAAATTACTACAAACATAATTTTATCTGGTTACATACCACGTGCTCGGCGGTGAAGGATAACAGCGTCAGGAAACCTAAATGTC
The DNA here is from genome assembly GCA_029286785.1 of Meandrusa payeni. Classification (NCBI taxonomy): domain Eukaryota; kingdom Metazoa; phylum Arthropoda; class Insecta; order Lepidoptera; family Papilionidae; genus Meandrusa; species Meandrusa payeni. The sequence goes on from JAGSMX010000039.1 coordinate 1,049,950, forward strand.
TTAGAAAAAAATTCTAAATATGCCAATCCGCTCTAGGGCCGTGGTCAGCTATGCCCTTATACTCTCTTTACAGAGAAGGCCTGTGCCCAACAGTGGGATATATATGAAGCCTGTAACTTTAATCATTGGTGCCAGTTCCGGGCAGCGAACACCGGTTGCTAGCTTACTTGATAAGTGACGAACCTACGCCGATTCCAGAGAAACTGACGGTAACAGATTCACTGAATTTAAGAGATGACAGAGCTATTAGGTCGATTAACCTGAACCTCTACTGGGAGCAACACGGCGCAAGGGCCCCTCGGAAGAGTACTCGACTTGGACGGTCACTCTAAGCTCTGTTAGCATTCAGAATACTATAAAATATCAAATTGGAAGACTATCAAGACATTTACATACTACGACAAAATACCAAGGTAAGGCACCCTAATTACTTAATTTACTCCTAATACATAGTAAATTTAGTAGTTAATAATAAGCAGGCGAATCCATATATAAAGAAATATAAATAATAAAATCAATAGTATAAAAATAACAATAGTTCCTAAATGATTATTAAAATATTTAGAAGCAATTTTACATTAAATGTCAGGATCTAATGAAACAATCTACTTGATAATGTGTCCATTAAAATTCAAGAAAAACAATTCAATATTTTTATCTTCAAACTATTCTTTTTTCTTTTCTAAATAACAAAATTTATGACTGCGCTAATTTCATATAAAATAAGATTTATTTATCACTAATGGCGACCCATTGACTTTTATTTGATTTTGACAGTGTTGTTAATGCACGTAATAAAATATGAAATGCTTAAAAGTGTAAAAAGACCGTATATATTCTCCTACACAATATTTTTTTACTTGCAGTTAAAAAATTAATATTGTTTTGCTTAAAAACATTCCAACAATATTATATTTTTCAGGCGTCAATAGCCTAATAGTTAAGTAGTAGGATCGAATTCACCGTTCAATTATTGACGAAACCAATCTCCTAGCACAAGCTTAGTTGAAATGGTTAACAAGGGTGTTAGTAATATTTATGAAAAAAAATATTGTTAGCCTTCTTAAAAATATATCTTTAAAAGACAAAAAGAACGATGTTATCAATTCGAGAGACTATTCCCTTATACTCTCCATAGATCCTTATAATACCTAATAGGGAACGTCTCGGGCATTGTATCAAAAAGCAACAGCCCGATGACTCCTTCCTCACCCAATGCGAAAACTTACAAACATTGTAAAATCAAACAAAAAAATAGGGAACGCCGGTACCCAACAGTGGGACATATAAATATATAGGTTGTAACTTTAACTTTTAACTACACTTCATGTATCTGACCAGTATTATCAACGTTTAAATTCTCATAAGCTATACTGCCAATATTAAAATAGAGTTTCACAACACGTTGAAAAAGTCAAAGAAACAATCATAAGAACCGTACTTAATTTCCGTTAATACCGAAAAGAGTACCGAAATAAAAATTACGAGGCGCTGTGACAGTTTTTGACTCACCGCCGCGGCAATCTCCACTGCGTATATTTAATATTTTCGTTCAAAATAATTACTGGTTTGTCACAGTGCGCAGTAAGCATCATATAAAATGCGTGAAAGACAACTCGAAACATTTTCCATTTGCCGCTTTATCGTGCGTAATGTTGTTTTCTTTGATTGCTTTAATATTTTATCGATGTTTTTATTTCATATTTTTAAAATACCTCACATCTCTACGTTACGCTGCGATGGTCAATTGTTTATTTACTCATCAAAGACTAACCCTGCAGATTCGTAGTAAATCAACTTAACTTCATTTAGTATTTTTGTTGAGAATGAAGTACGGCGATCAGTCAGGAAGCGTCTGCAGTCTTATTAGGTTTTTGTGAGGTGGCAAAGCTCTTAAATCGCTAAACCGTAACCTGCTTCAGGAATAAGACATTACTTTTTTTTATGACGAGCCAATACAAGTATCTAGTGAAGCTGACCTGAGCCTCCGAATGTATTTGCCACTTTGAAAACGATATTACACCATGGAGGTTTAGCTATGCCACCTCTCAATACGGTGAAGTAGTCACAGCCAGCTTCTCTAGCCAATCTGTGTAGTACGTCACAAAAAAGGGTGTAACGCAAGGGAACCCGAGAGGGGACCGCTGTTAGGGTAATTACTGTACTTACAGTAGTGATTACCACCGACCATGAATATCCAAAAACGGAAGCTAGGAAGAGTATAAAAAGATATATGTGCTGAGGGGTAAAATGATCAATCTACCCCAGATTAGCCATTATTAACATTACCATATATTGAATAAAATGTAGGTACATCGATATTTACAACTGATGCTAATTATTCAAAGTAGATACATGTAGCAATTTCATGCACCTTATTAATCAAATCTTGGGACCGGCAGCGTAATTTGTTTCCTCATTAAACTGTGTTATTACTTCAAAACATTTAAAACACAAACAAGAAAATGAGAGCGTGATAATAATAAGTTACATACCTCTCGTGTAGCTCAGCATTGTGGCTCCAACAATTAACACTGAACACATCTGAACACTTCAACTGCACCACTATCGACCCAAAGGAGGTCCACACACTTGAACTACACAAACACTATCACAATTACTGTCAGTAACACTGATTTATTCTCAATATTATTCACTCAAGCGTGAAGACCATATCCCGACGCGACACAGACTAGGCTATACGGCAGGACAAAGCTATAGCTATAGAAAAGTCAAATTCTAATTGATTGGCACTTGTATTATTTTTGTACCCTACTTGAACTTGTTTATTAATTGTTTGAGGTTCAAATAACGACTATGCTAAAACTCCGACAATATCGATTTTGCGATGGCGTGTATAAGTGGTTTTGAGGTTTGTTGCTTGTGAAATCTGGAAATAAAATATTATTGATTAGGATACCAGAGACTTTAACACACATAAATAGTGTACTCCCGCGGGTCGCGAGTCTGCTAAACCACTTTTGTACAAAATAGATAAGATAATTCTTTATTGCACCAAAATACATGTACAAAGACGAACATAATGCTATTTAGCATTTTCTTCCAGCTAATCTTTGGTGATTTTGTTTTTTTTTTACATTGTTTATTTAAAATGTAATACATTGTTGGATAACAAAAGCGGTTTTTAACTTAAACCAGTTACAATTAATTAAATTTTACCCGAAAATAAATTAGTATGTGTATCCCAAGTCATTACACTTCTGCTACCACACACGTTTACGTTTTTTTTACCAATTACGAAATGTTCTGTTTTAAAATTTGGCAATAAAACAAAAGTGATGCAGCCGGTGCTTAAAAAAGGAAAATCCTGTACTATTAGCACCGGCTTCCTTCCAGTTTCACACTATTCGGTTTTTTTTGTGGTTTCCCTAAGCTCATGGAGAAATGAGTGTCTCTGTTTTATAAATAGATGATGAACGATAATTGGCATTGTAGTGGTCGATTTTTCCTAGTAGTCTGTTGGTTCATTGGTGCTACTATGTTATACTACTGTGTTGTATGGCCCTGGTTGCTAAGACGGGTGCCTGAAGTTCGATCACCAATAAATTGGTAGCAAATTGAGGTGCTTATTTACGACACGCACAACGGTGAAGGAAAATATCGCGAGTAAACCTACATATCTTAAAAAACAAAAAAAATGTAAGAAATGCTAAGTCTGCCAATTCGCGCTAGGGCCGTGTGGCGGACTATGCCCTTATACTCTCTTTACAGTGAAGGACTGTGCCCAGCAGCGGGACAAATGTATATATTAAGGCTGTCAGCTACTAAGGTGTAATCGATGCACGATTTGGATGATTCTTTTTTTTAATGAAAGCTAGTGTTTTTCGTGTGGTTCTATTTTGGTCCAAATCTAACGGTGGCGTCCATGAGAAAAGCATGTCTTAAATTTGAATTCAATATAGTATGTGCGCTACGAATGGACGAATAACTCAATATCACGCTAACCGATTTCAATAATTTATTTTTAATTGGAAAGGATGTACTTCAAGAGTAGTTTGATATGAGTTTGGTGAGGTTCTAATTAATTCTATATCGTAATATTCGTACGTTAATTCGGAAATACAAAGAAGAGACCGCGTTTAAAATGTGATTTAATTTGTAGTCGATTTTTGTTTATCCTCGTAAATATACGTCAGGGATTGGCTTTATTTACAATCGTGTTTGAGACTTTGCTATACATCAAAATCTCCACTAAGCGGGTTCACCGATAAGCTAGTAACTAAACGAGTTCGATACTCCTACTACTGGAACCGGAATATCATAGAACACTTATAAAATCTTTAAGCAGAATGAATTTGATCAAATAACGTAAAAACTTAAAGTCAATGGATTTGAAATCGAATTTTAAGAATGCAATAAAATACGGGCACCTAATTTTTTTTCTTATTAATCGATCGTAATTTATTCATGTCACAAGCCTGTACGCTGGAGATTTGCAAGCAAATAGCTTTCTAAGATAAACAGAACCAAGATTGTTTGACCTTTTCAATCGACATCAAAAGGAGGGGTTCTCAATTCGTCTGTATTTTTTATGTTTGACTGGCATAATTTTTGATTGGGTGAAACAATTTTGATAAAAATGGTGATGATAAAAAAGTTATTTCAAAGCCGGTGCTTTCCATGTAGTCCAATTTAAATTTGATCGAATTCTGACACTGGGATCCATGAGAAAACCATAAAAGTCCTAAATTTGCATCAAGTATGTGCGTTACAAATGGACGAGTAAATATCACGCTAAACGATTTCGGTGATTCATTTTTTATTGGAAAGGATTTATGTACTTCAAGAGTAGTTTGATGAAAGTTTGGTTAGGTTCTGATTAATTTTATTTCGTAATATTCTTACAATAAGTCGGAAATACAGCGAGGGCGAGGGCTAGTAAAGGGAATTTACACAATATTTGCATAAGTTTAATTTATAGCTAAAAAATAAACGAGTACTTGAAGTACGTAACCTTGAAGATATATATATATATATATATATATATATATATATATATATATATATAAATATATATATATATATATTTAAATCTTTTATCATATTATTATTACATAGTAATGGCTCAAGCAAAGACCCAATCTCTGGCAAAGATACAATGTTAGTACTTATAATTTGAATTGCTTAATTTTCGATCTTATATCAGGTATATTTTTTTTATATTTTTGACATACTGATTATCACCTATAGAATACTAGCTGCGCCCCGCGGTGTCACCCGCTATTACAAGCTATTTCTATTTTTTTACTATATAAGTAGCCAAGTTACTACTTATTAAATCAACTATCTGCAAGTGAAAGTCCCGTCAAAATTGGTCTAGACGTTCAAGAGTTCAGCCGGAACAAACTGACAAAAATTAAAAAAAATTATATTGTGGAATATGTACCTTATATATATTCTTATGCATGTACTAAAAAGCGGTTATATTAATATTACAGGCAGACTCTCCAATTGTATTAAATTTATCGCTAAACCTTACGTAAGCATTAAAAAAAATCACAAACATCGAATTAAAAATTTTTGTTTCTTTTTGTCAAATATATTTTTAGAAAAAATTGTGTTGGAAAAAGACTAAAAGATTTATAATTATACCAACTGATCAAATTATCGACACACATAATTTAATCATAAATTTATCAAAATGTCACGTTTTATCGTGTAGGCTCCAGGGGGTCGGTATAATCTGTTTCCAATTCGATACAAAATGCGATAATAAAATTTATATCGCCCCATCGCCAAAATTGTGTCAATCGTTAAAATTATAATTCCGAAACGGAGTGATTCGATCACACATTATTGTCATATTACCGAAAGCTCATTATAATTATTATATATTAAGACTCGTAAAGTCGTAAGTCAATTGGCAATTACAGCGGCACGAAGCTGCGATTTAGTTTCGAGTATTCACGGTAGAGGTACCGCAGTACTACAAATGGTCTCATTAAGTAGTACATTCTAGTGAAATAAATAGCCAGTCGAATCGATAAATATTTTATTTTCAACCTTGATTGGAACTAATACAGCGATGATGATTATCGGAATTGCTTATGAATATTGAATTACCCGAGTTTGGAGTGAATTCACACTGTGATTTACTGAGTGATTTCGAATTAACTCATTAAACAGTGTCCCGTGGACTTTGTGGACTTAGAATTAGGCGATGTGGCGCAATGATCAGAGTATCTTTTGTTTTAAAAAGAAAACTTACAATATTTTTCTTCAGAAATTTTACTAACATTCTTGTTAACCATTAAAACTAAGCTCAATAGCTAGTTGATGGTTTACGTCAGTAATCGAATAGTAGATTCGAATCTACGACCTATTGGATTCGCTATTGACGCTTCATAAAACGTCAAAATAAACATTCGTGTAAAATACAAAAAATTGGGTACAAATTGTTTTGAATCGGAACAAACATAAACATATTTTTATATTGGAGAAGGGTGCAAACGTGCTGTCATCTGAGCTTGTTCATGTTGGCACCCCCATAAAAAGGGGCAGTTCAACAAATCGAGATCATCATATGATTGCTTCCCAGCTAGCAAAAACTTCAACACAAAGGGATGTCCATTAATAATAGTCTGCGAAAAGCTTGGCAAAAGAGATATCAGGGCCCCGACTGGTATTTGCTAATGACATTTTATTATGAGACCAATCTATTGCAGTCATATTAATTATAATTTGATCACGAACAAATACGTCAGTTACCACCACAGCAATGAACTGAAAGACTAATAAAACTGGCAAATATTGAACACTCTGATGCCACATTCAGGAGCGCCCAACGGAACGATTAACCCCTATTGCGGTAGTCGCAATTTTGTTTATTAGGGCTTGCGTGAAGGTCTTACTTATCACTTCCACGAGCACAAGTAAAAAATATAAAAAAATGTTTTAGCATCAGAATAAATCGCCTATCGATGACATCAATATTCCATGCCATAAAAGTTTTTTTGAATTCGCACAAGTGCAATGAATCATCGCTATAACGAATATCAAAGTGAACGATCTGATCTCACATAAATATGATAGGCCGACGTATAATTTGTCACTTGCTTATTTGGTGATTTTCACTGGCTACAATTTAAGTGTGGGTCATATTAATAAGTTGTGTAAAATTGACAGGTGGAAGTGCTTATCAAGGGATAAATAAGGACAGAATTTTATTTTAAAGAACACAAGTATATTTACGAGCAAAAACAAAATTCGAATCAAACGTTAAACGCTATTACGCGCGGACGCAAAAGGTATGTGGTAACATAAAAAAAATACAGAGAACCTCTTCCTTTTGAAGTTGGTTGAAAATATATAGACCCGAATGATTTTAGTTCCGTGGAGCTTTTCATGGCTTATGGCCGATATTAGCCCGAAGACTTCTTCAAAGTTCACCGGATTGAATGAAAGATGGCCGAGCTCTTATAATGCTCCGACTAAATCCTAACCCTAATGGGCTCCGGTGCGTTCCACTGGAAATCCCGGAGCCCCTCGTCATGCACCGAGGAAGGGCAACCGGGGAGATTTTAGTGAGTCAAGCCCCACGTAACCGCCGCTTTCCCTCCAGAAGGCGGGGTATCTTTTTGAAGGTTCCCTCCCCGTTAACAAAAAAAAAGGTATTTTTTGATTAGTTATCACAATAACTAAAATATTGTTCTTATTTTATAATATCAGTTTGCGGAGTAACTTTCTAATTCGAGTTTTAACAGATATATAAATTTAACTAGTAGCAAAATTTTAAAATATTTAAGAAATTGTTGTATTTGTCTTTTTAATTATGTTGTTGGAAATATTTGAATCGTTCAAAATCAAAGGTTAAACATAGTAACCCCGAAACTTCGTTAATATAATCGTTCAAACAATAAATGATGTAGCGTTTTGATTCGTGCTCATTTTTGTGGGCGTTGTACGTTATAATGAATTTATTTCACATTAAGGCAATAAATTATAATATTACCAATATCACATTATGAATTATTCAAAAATTCGCTACCAGATGTTCGAGAAACTGAGAACGTTGGCCATGTGTCGAGAACTTGAACGACAATTGTAAAACTAATGGCCAAGGCTGGTCAGAGGTTTTGTTGTTCCACGGAGTTCATCACCATCATTATTATGCAAATTTAAATATTAACAGTCTTACAAATAAAAATGATTTATAACATGTTTATTCCACCCTTGTACTAAGTTTAATTAAACTAGGAATAAATTAAGAATAAGCTAAGAATAACTTACCACAAATAAAATCGGAATAACTAAGGTTTATCTATTCTTTCTTTATGTCAAATTGCACGAGTTGGCAACAGCGCAACCAAAGAGAAACCGTATAAAATTGTCTAAAAAATAATTGTAGTCTATGTAATAGTCTATTAATGTATCTGTCAATGTGAGGCGTTTATTTTGGCGAAGTTTTCTATACTCTCTATATAGACATCATCCTTCCCCCGTCGGGACGAGTACGCGGTTACGTACGTTTCCACAAGTAAAAAAATTGAATTTGCAGGTAAAACTGAACAATTACATATGTTTTGTACCTCAGAGCTATCAGTATTTGTAAAACGGAAGATAATCCTCCTCCACGTTTGTCCATAGTAAGGGACCTTCCGAATAATTGGTCTAGAAATATTACACCACTTTTAGAAAACTGATATTTTAATCGAAACTGATCATCGCCACTGTAAATTAACCAAATACTACTTATTATAACAAACTAGTGATCGCTTCACTTAATTAAACACACATTGGGACGAACCGGTTAGGAGTTAAACCTCAATCATAAAATAGAAATGATTCGAAAGACATTTCAATTGCCTAATGGTTTAGGGTACTGGGAAATTGGTCAGGTTCGAATCCACTGTTCGACTATCGATGCGAACCATTTCCTAGCACAAGCTTAAGCTTAGTCGAAATGGTTAACAAGAATGTTAGTAATGTTTGTGAAAAAAAATCGTAAAGTTGAACGCTTAACTTCATACATATACAAAAATTCTTCATCCTTCTTTGCTCATTCAGTTTAATTTTGCAACACATCTGGATAGAACGACTTGAAATCCCATTCCAACCATAAATGTGCCTTAGTTACAAAGGTTAGCTGCCTACGCTGTTCTCTTAACAAACCTTGAAGATCTCGGACGGAGAGATAGTCCCGGCTAAGGTGCTATCGCGATCCTAGCGCCACCTAGCGGGCGCGACTTATCGGGTGAAGATTTATTCGGCACACGCATCGACGGTCGCCACTACTAATTTTGGTATTGCCAGTGTGTAATGGCTACGGGATGTTTATTTTATCGCTGCGAGGCCTTTTAAGACTAGATTCGCTCGCCATTTGTACCTTGTTGGTTTAAGGATGGACAATTTTCTGTTTGTTCTGGTTCAAACATCAATCGATCTCAGATAAGTAGTCACCGAGTAAAAAAAAATATTTTTATTTTATTTAAATCAACAAAAATTATAGCACCGTTACAGATAATTCAATATGATTTTATAAGAACTTAAGCAGCTTGATGTATTAACAATAAAAAATAGAGTCAAACACCTTCTACGCATTTGTAGGCAGCTTCGATAAAAACCGACTGAGTGAAACAAAATATATCTATGTGCAGTGAGATGGTATTAACAAACCCAACCGCGCGCGACAGCGGAGAGCTCCTGGACAAGTTACTCCTGGAGACAGGCAGTAGGAACAATGGCCGACGACGGCGCATGTGAACGTAACTGTCAGGCGTCCGCAGCTTTAGCGCGGCCAGTACTTCTAGGTGATGAACCCAGCCTCGCAGCACCCTCCACACCTATTTTACCAGTGCGACGTCTCTTCTCATCTGCAGCCTGCTGTACCCGACCATGTCCAGTACAAATAGGCTCGGGTACATCAGTGGGAAGCAAGGATACACGCCGTACTGCTTATAACATAGAAATCTACAAAATTTATTTTGTATCTTCTCCACCATGAGACAATATTTGTCTTCATGAGGATTCCATATGTAAGCGTTCGTCTCTAAATGGCTTCTTACCAATGCGTTAAATAAAGATTTAACCACTAATAAATTCGAGAAATCCTTGCACTGCCTTAGGATAGAAAAATAAATTTTTGAGGAATCAAAAAGAGAATACTAAGGCTTCTTAATTCATTTTACGTTACGATGGAATTACCCTAGTGAGAGCAGTTCTCCAAATCCATTCCTCCACAAACTCCTACTAATCATGAAGGTGTCTCGCCAGCTTACTATGCCTCTCCGCCCAAGACAGGGCACATCACGCAGTAGGTGTGGTGCTCAAGACAGAAGCTGAACTTGAATGAAAAAAGTTGAAGTTACAGCCTATATTTGTCCCATTGTTGGGCACCGGCCTTCTGTGCAAATAGTAGAAAGACATAGTCCGCCAAACGACCCGTCTGCAGACCTCACATGTCATGTCATTGGATAGAAAATTCTAATACATGTATATCTCACGATGTTTTCCTTTACCGCTGAACGCGTGGTAAATCGGCACTTAAAGTTGCAACAAACAAATTCATCGATGCCCAAACCGGGATCTTTAAAATCTATGATTTTGTTTTAGACTTGCCATCATGATGTGCCTTCTCTTTTGCCAACGGCGGGGATTCGGCATTTGACATCTAAGCCGTTAGAAATCTTATCTGATACCGAATATTATGTTGATGTATTTACATTATTCGACATAAGCGCCTGTATTTCACCGACTTTATAATTAATCACAATACGAGCTCTTGATTTCTTTCGAGTTCATTAAGATTTCCAAAAGATTAATTCAGTCCACTCATTGTTTATTGATTAGGTTAAACAGAAAACAATAAAAATATTTAATTAAAAATCTAACATTTGCTAATGTGGCGAACTAGATACAGTCAAAATGGTAAAATGCAATTAATATATATCACATATCCGATGATCCACGAAATTGGACTCCATTCTCCAAATCGCGGTGGAATGATTAAAGACAATAATTAATATGCAAATTGTCAGATTAATATGCAAAAATATCAGAAGTCAAATTTGGACGTCTGATAAATAAAGGCAATATTATTAATTCTTAACAAATTTGTTTATTAACAAAATTGCGGGCAGTAGCGGGAGCGAGAAGCGATGTTCTAATTTCAATTATCTATGGCCATATTTAAATTATTAATGTTACAAGTTGTACTTGAAATGTTGTAATTGAGAAGAAATGACAATTAAATTGAAAAAGATTTTATTTAATTGAAACAATTTTAAAAGTATTAGGTAGTAAGAGAAAGCCTATCATATCTCTTATACCTTTTCTACATCCTTCTTCACATACATAATTGTCGATTTCCAACTTTTTTGTATGACATCATTCTACGATATTTAAGCTACCAAAAATGCCAATGATAGGCTCAGTGGAGTACTCCAGATAGGTTCACCAACCCTACCTACCCAGGATTCCTCATGCTTCATCGTGACTATGTGGAGAGAGTAACCCTCGTCTATTAAACTAGCTACCATCGAACATGGAGCAATGGCGCGTGTTAGAACGAGACGTAAGATCTTTGCGGAACCGACAGAAGCGTTTATATATTATCTATCTACCCCTCTGGGTTGAGTGCTTTCATTTATTTATTCAACCATTATTTAATACAAATGCTGGTAACATTATAATACATCAGGGGCTTCAATGATTCTAGCTCTTTAAATAAAACCCGTTCGAAATCGCGGAAGTGTGAAACCGTGGCATGACGATTAATTGTAGGTGTTGTATAGAGTAATGAATTGAAGATGCGACACATTCTTTGAATATTTGTTTGTGCATATCACAATCAACTACTTTCACGGGGTTTATAGCATTTTTATCTTATAATTGAATTTTTGACGTTTCGAACACTTTACAGCGGTCATTTTCACGACGAAGAAAAAATAACTTAAAACGCATTAAAATCCATAAAGGTCATTCGATCCTCCCTCTCTCTCTCTTCCTTGCTATTGGTCTCACATGGTGGTGGTTTCAGCTCTTCTGGTTTTCTTTTCCCACTCCATCTTTCCTCGACTTTGCCTTGGGAAATCATAGCCCCTTATATCTCTCGACGCTATGCTCTCCCAGTTGGTCTTCCTCTGGATCTTTGACCGGGGAGGGAAAGGGAAAGTCGTTCTCTTCGTAGCTGGTTTTAATCAATTACTGATGATGATTAATATAAGAAATTAATAAAGGTAACCACATTAAAGTGTTAAATATTACATAAGTCAAAGAGTTATCACTTCTGTGATGGTAGACATATAATGGTATTAAAGTCAATGATCAACCTAATAGTTGATCTATGCCCACCCAATCATTGCTAGTCAGAGCTCAATAAAGGCACCTAATTACAAGACTGTCGTCACTGTTATGTCTTCATTACCTCTCGCTGACTGATGACTGCGCTTTGAAGTTCCGCATGAAAACAAATTAGATGGAGCAGCTTCGCCCGATCTGTGCGCCATGAATGGGCCCCCGCTTTCATTTGCATTGTGTAGAATTACGCATGTAAGTGTGTAATGTTATTCCTCGACTTTTCCTTATTCTATTGTGCTATTTCATAACATTGCAACTCCGTCATGTAATTCGCTTCAGTTGTTATAAATGATGTTTTTGATTATGTCCTGATTGTCACGACTTAATTTTAATGTATCTACATGAGATTTCAAATCCCGTTATAGCATTAGCATCAAGCTATTGTAGGAATGTAAGATAAAACAAACGTTTTTACATTTTAGCCCCACCTGAATATTTATGTGATCATCACCCCAAGCGATTTGCAGAATAATAGAATACATAACTATAGTATTTTACAATTTTGTACATTTACGGTATTTATTTGGTGGAACGTACGTAAAATTTATCTTTCCGGCTGAAGATAAAGATGACGATCCAAGACAAGATGGCACTCCCGATATATTGTCGGAGCAAGGTAGAGAAAATTTTGGGAAACGAACAAATGTCGGCGTTCTTAGATTGGTAAAATCGGCAAATAACTAAGAGGAAAGATAAAGGATAAGTGGAAAAAACTGCTTAATAGCATTTAGTTTGTCTTTGTACATATATTTTTGTGCAATAAACTATTCATCTATCTATTTAAAACTAAAATTTTATAGGAAACTGTAGTGTCCTTTGCTCGTTTCATAGAATTTTAATTGATAACTATAAGTTCGTCAAGACCATTTTCTATCGAGTATAAATTGAATCCATAGCAATGAATTCATGGAATGTTAAACAGATTCCAAAACAATTATCGGTTCTCGTCTTCCGGAATTTCGATCCGTCATTTGTTTAATTAATAATTTTACTAAAACCGTTAATGTTCCACTATACATACGTATCTACGTGTCGTTGCGTACGTTTATCCGGTTAAATATTTATCGCAATCAGACATCTCCTGTCGCCGAACATCGATGTTTGTGTCACGGTGACTAAGAACTCTCGCATGATCATTAATGTCGTGTCTGATTTATTTTAAAATTATTGATGAAACACTTGACAATACATATAATTAATTATTTAAGGAAAAGTGAACACATGTACGATAAGTCATGAGTTAGTAGCTATTTTCCATTGACTTCCGAAAATAAAGGAGTAGGTTTTCAATTCTGTTTGTTTTTATATATTTGTTACCTCATAACTTTCAACTGGAAGAACCGATTTTTAGTGATTCTTTTTTTATTTGAAAGACGGTGCTTTCCGTGTCAGTTCATTTGGCTTCTGGTTCAATTTGGTCCAATTCTAAAAATGTCATCCATGAGAATACCATAAAAATCTTAAATTAACGAATAACTCAATATCAAGCCAACCGATTTCGATGATACATTTTTATTGGAACTACAGACTACTTGAAGTACCTCCTGTACTTCAAGTAGTCTGTAGTTTGATGAGACTTTGGTTAGGTTCTTATTAATTCTAATTCGTAATATTCCTACGATAATTCGTAAATACAAAGAGGTCGTCCGCGCGTAAGTTATTGTTTTAAACGTTTAATTAGAATTGAAGTCGGTTTTTGTTTTGGCTCGTAAAAATAAATGCTTTTTATTTATGAGGTTAATTTTAGTCAAAGCTTGAAAAAATATTCTAATAGGTTTAGTCAAATATTGAAATTAGGTGACTTTTGAACTTATGTTTGGCTTTAGGAAAAATTATTTAAATTGTACTAGTCATAAGTTACTGCTTTAATAATCTAACAATTTGATTTCTTCCGGTGATAAATGCAGGATGTCGCTGTAGAACATAACTAAATCCTTTATTGCTTATGAGATAAAACAGAAAAAATAATACCAAATTCAGTTAGAAAACAACGTCCACTTAGGCCACAGCGGAGTTCACATTAACCCTAATAAACTTAGACCCGGAATATAAAGATTCGTATCGAGATCATTAAAGTGGTATTGCACCAAAACTCTGTGGTCTCAATGATTTCACCGAGTCAAAAGATCATTATGGAAATTTAAATTCAAAAGTCGACCGGGCCGCGTTCATCAGTGGACGGCACCACACTTATCTCCTTTGTCATTTTTCTTTGCAAATCATGCGAAATTGATGACCCGCAGTCATCTGATATCACTAACAAGCAGTAGCAGATCGGAACGTGCGATACGCCTGATCACTCCTCAAGGATATGAGGCACTGACGTGGGCACAACTGCTGAATGTTTTGGGTGCGCTCTGCGGGTGGCTTAGGGGCGTATCGTATGTTGACATTTAATGTTTACTACATCATTTATACTTCTGTTCGCCGCATAGATCGACGAAAGGTGCAATAAACACGTATCTGTCTACCCTATATGGTGATAGAAACTATAGTACACCTTCAGTTTTAGATGTTACGTGTGGAACAAAGGCATATCTACTACAAAGTTACTCGGTAAATTGACTATTTTCCTTTTGTCAATATGTAAATAAATATATTAATTGTATGTATTGCTTGTGTTATTTTTTTATATTTAAGAGTTCATTAAGTATATCTTACTATATATTATTTTTAATCTTAATAATTTATTTTTGACTTTCCTTTTTACCACGCTATTTATTTATTAATTTTAGCTCTCCTGTCATTGAGGGTTGCCTAGAAGAGATTGCTTATAGCTAAAAGCTGCCTTTGGCCATGTAGCCATGGGCAGTATTTTAACGTACTACCCAACATTATTTCTTTGAATATACACTCTATTATTGTGATGCACAGAAGGCAGTGACCTCTCGCCTGCTCTAGGGTCGGCTAAAAAGAACGATGCACCGCTAGCGGGACACGCGACGGATATGAAACGGCAAAATTTATGCTGAGTTTAGTTTATGCTGTATGGAAGCGTCAATAGCGCAATGGATTCGGGTGCGGTCTGCGAAACCCAAAAGTCGTAGGTGCTAAGCCACTAATTAATAAATTGTTTTAACAAAATTATGTAAGAAATCAGTGTGACAAGACGAAATTCGAAGAGAATTAATATACGACTAAGACAACAGTCGTGTGATTCACCTATCAAGACTTAATGTTGATTATATAAGACTACGCGTCATTTCCGTAAGATCTGTGCCGGCATTTAGACGAAAATCGAATTATACTTATAAAGAGTGTGGACCAGTTTCAAGATCCAGATCCGCGGACAAATTGTCTTAAATGCGAACGTTGAAACTCGAAATAAAAAGCAAATCATCTGGCAATTAGCTGATTAATTGTTTAATTAATTGTACACTGTTTGGCGACATTACGTCCGTCCCGAGCGGGTTTTTTGCTGGATGACAGAGTTGCGTGATTTCGGCATCTCCAGCGACGTTTTTGTTCAACAATTTCGAAACGATAGCGGTAGATAATTTGTAGCAAAACGAGATAAAATGCGAGTATAATTAACCGCCATTATGTGCTCCAATCTTTTTATTGTGGAATGTTTGAAATGTAAGTGATACCATTACGGAAACTTCCTGGACGGACATATGCAGGTATTACTAGCGCAATCAGATATTAATCCATATTATAATGAATTAAAATAACAATAAATGTATAAAAGATTGCACATAAAGATAACTTTAGTCACACTTTAAACCAACATTCCTTTCATTATATATTGACACTACGAAATATGTAGTCGGCCATATTGGTTCATCAAATCATAGCTTCAGTTCTACAACTAATTTTTAATTTGTAACGTAACCTATATTAGTTTCGTTTATTGATGTAAAACTTTTACACACGAAAAGTATTACCTGGCGAGGCGAAGAGAAGTTGAGAGGGGGATACAGGTTAGTGAAAATTGAAAGAGATTAACGTTTCGTATATCTATAAGACACAGTGCAGGCCACACATGTGATAGAGCGCGCGCACATTTTCTTTCTCTGTTAAGCAATCGTGTATAATTTATAATATTTACATATAGATGGAACTAAAGAAGAATTAATATCCTCATTGTTATATTTTTAGCCAAGCAGTTTTTCTCATCTTACTTTCTTTTGGACAGTCATGTCAAGCACCTACCACGTAATAAAATAAATCCTGCCAATGACACATCGAATACAGTGATTCAAAAAAAGTTCACTTCATTGAGTATGGACGGCACGAAAATCCATTTTTAAATACAATTGTGAAACGATACAAGAAGATTCATGTTGTCATCGGCTGAATCCAGTCCAGTATTAATTGCGCATCGTACCTCTCGGGGCGTAACCAAATGCCGATGAATTGTTTTATTGCACCGTAAATTTAAATGGACTGGCTGTAGTAACAATACGAGAAATCGCTCATTCGATTATGGCATTCGGTGGGGCCACGCATTCTCATCCCAATTCCTTTATTACTGTATAAATACATGAACGCTGGATGCGTTACATTAGAATAAGGTACATTACATAATTAAGGATATCGTTATATTAATACATGAAGCAAAAACTTTGTACCCCTGCTTACGGACACTGCGCGGACGGAGGAATGTGGAATTACCCACACTAATAGTTTATATAGTAAGGAAGGGCAGAATGCTTCTATTGTTTAAAAGCACTAGGATGAATTAAATAAAAAAAAAACATTACACACACTAACTGGCAGATAGTTAATTAGGTTGTCAAATATCTCCCTTCCGCCTTTTTGTCTTTTGAATTTCGCGGCTATGTACAAAGCGCTACAGAGCTCGTATCTAGCAATACTATACATAATTTGAAAGGTCTTGACATAACCTACAAAACGACGCTATGCATAATTAGTTTGGATATTGCGTTCAACAGTTATAGACGTGTAAACATGAAGTTCACTAACGCCGAAATTCGCGCTATTTTAAAGTTTTCCTTCGTTAAAGGCAAATCCGCTAGAGAAACGTTCCGTGAGATTAATGGTGTTTTGGGGATGGTACTCTATCACTTCGAACCACGGAGGAATGGTTTCGACGATTCAGAGCCGGTGAAAACGACACCATGGATAAGCCAGCCGGCGGAAGACCTGTGACGACAAATACCGATCAAATCATGGACTACATCGAATTAGACCGGCATGTGGCATCTCGTGACATCGCCCAGGAGATGGGAGTTAGTCACCAAATCATTTTAAACCATCTGCACCGAATCAACGCCTGCGATATGCTGCTGAAACGGAACGAACTCGACCCATTCTTGAAGCGGATGGTGACTGGCGACGAAAAATGGATCACATACGACAATATCAAGCGAAAACGGTCGTGGTCGAAGGCCGGTGAATCGTCCCAAACAGTGGCCAAGCCGCGAATTTCGGCGTTAGTGAACTTCATGTTTACACGTCTATAACTGTTGAACGCAATATCCAAACTAATTATGCATAGCGTCGTTTTGAAGGTTATGTCAAGACTTTTCAAATTATGTATAGTATTGCTAGATACGAGCTCTGTAGCGCTTTGTACATAGCCGCGAAATTCAAAAGACAAAAAGGCGGAAGGGAGATATTTGACAACCTTATATGTAGTGCATCAATAGCCTAATGGGTTGCGGTACGTTCTGCGAAACGTAATGTCTATTATTCTATACTATTAATCTATCTGCTATTGACATGAACCATCTCCTAACACAAGCATAAGCTTAGTTAAGAATGGTTAACAAGAATATTAGTAATTATTTAACAAAAACATTACTAGCACTTAACAATTACTAGACATATATATCATTGCTGGCATTTCGGGATAAATGTGTAATTTAGACTATAAGGCGACTAGTTAACTAAGTCAGAAAGTAAATAAGAAAAGTAACTTTAAAAATAAAATCACCTATGTACTTGGTCTAATTTATTTTAAATAAACACTAAAGTGTATAAGAATATAATTATGTTTGACGCTTCATTATTTAAGAACTTACGTAAAATATTAAACTTAACTTTCTTAAATTGTCTCCGATAATGTAGTTATGCACCTGTTGGCTGATTTATCTGTTTTGTGTCTGCTTATATTATATTTTCCTATATAACTATGTGATTAAATTAGCTATTGCGTATACTATTATAAATAAATAAATAAAAAAAATAGATGAATAAATAAATAGTTTAGAATACAAAAACCGACTTCAAATGAAATCAAACGTTAAACGCTATTACGCGCGGAGACCGTCTTTATATTTCCGAATCATTGTAGGAATATTGCGTTATTAAGAATTTAACCAAACATTCATCAAACTACTCTTGAAGTTCATCCTTTCTAAAAAAAATCGATGTGATATTGAGTTATCCATCCATTTGTGGCGCACATACTTGATGCACATAACACTTTATGGTTTTCTCATGGGCCCCACTGTCAGAATTAGATCAAATTTAAATTGAACCACACGGGAAGCATTAGATTTCAAATAAAAAAAGAATCATCAAAATCGGTTCACCCAGACAAAAGTTATGCAGCAACAAACATAAAAAAACAAACAGACGAAGAACCTACTTTTTTGAAGTTGGTCGAAAAGAAACAGCGAGCAGATTAGGCGAATTATTTACAAGGCCAGTAAAAGATTAAATAATAAGTGAAGTAATTTATGAATATGTAATGAAGTGAATAATGCTGATAGTGTATCAAGATTGCGTATTGAAAAGTCCACGATTTCTATTTAAATCTGCAAGTGACACACGCATTGATGTTGACGACATATGACTCTTATAAAAAATATAGGAAATTATTTCATTTTTTTTATACTAATTCCTTGATATTTGAGATGCTGTAAATACTAAACAGCATTATCTGCATAACTTAAAAGGCATCGTTGTGTGCTGTTACACTTGTTATCTACAAATATTACACTGTAACCTACATATATGCACAACGCAAAATATAGATATGCGTTCAACCCGAACAGAGTGACCGGGGGGTTTTTCGCCTGACAGGTGCTATAAAACTTTACGAGGATTGAACCAGCTTTTCGCTCCGGAGTCCGCTTCGCCGCAAAAAAACTGGAGCATGCGTACCGGCCTCTCATGAAAATTAATAAGTATTTCGTCAGAACCTTTCTGTCGGTATGTGCGCGCTTTTTTGAAATTTTTGTGTGCAATTTGTCCGCCTTTAATATAATTCAGGGTTAGCATTTGCCGCTTTGTCTTCGGTAATACTTCTATCTAAAATAATTGTATTTTTACTTAATGTAAAAATAGCTTTAAACGAGCAATTCTTGTATGTATATATAAAATATAAGGCTAGGAATGACTAAGCTTCTAAGAGCGAGTTGAATCTAGGGTTAGACCGTGCAACGATTTAGCAAAAAAAATATCATCCAATACCTGTATAATGTGTCTCAAATATCAGAATGGGTATGAAATAGATTACATTTTTTACTGAGCGCTTTTAAAAGCAATGATAAATAACGTAAAGAATAGTCGTACAACCAATGTTGCTATCTATAAAATAAAATGTTGCTACTGGACACGAAAGATATATGAAAAATTTAAATGGTTTTTTGACACCTTAATATTTCTATATAATATAAATAATAATTATATTAGTATATACATATATCATTTTTTTTATTAATCGTTAATTCATTATAAGTTAGTTAAGTAATGTTGTTTTAGTGGTACGTATTTGTTTTTTCCTATAATTAATGAGTCATTTAACGTGTTAGTGTTTAAACTAAATGAGCCTAGTATAGTTGTACTCATTGTTGGATAAACTAAATAAATAAAATAAAAAATAAAGATATTTATTATTAAAATAAAACAAGGAGTGTGATGTATCACTTTATACAAAATACTAAGGAGTACAAAAATTGCATGCACATGAAGTTCGCAACTGCGCATGCGCAACGTCTAGTTGGAGAGGAACTCATATAATGACACTTATTTACTAAAGCATATTTATTTACGGCTGCGCCCCGCGGTGTTATCCGCGACTAAAAAAAATATTTATTTATATTTTTCTAAGATCAAAAGTCAGCCGGTAAAAGTCTCATCAAAGTCGGTCCAGCTGCGAGAATTGCCGCCATCATATCTATCGATAAATTTGCGTTAACATATTACACGTAAAGGAAACAAGGAATTGATTTTATGGTTGGAAAAAGCAAATTAGATGGACTACATTAAAACCCGGTTAATTTCAATTTCTCGCCGCCGGTTATACACCAACAAAAAGCATCGACTTCCATTTTTCACAAAAATTAAGGTGAAAAAGCCGAAAAACCGAGACGCGGACCGCTCCACCGGGTCCAAATATGGCCGCCGAACGGGCGGTCGGTATAAATGATTCGAAATTGTTTCCGTGAGCGTACGAGACAGCACAAAAACTACGTGTCACAACAATAAATCATTCCATGCTGGCGAGTTGAGTTTACTCGATTAAACGTACTGTTCGATTGCCGATGCGACGGTTACATACGAACGCATGCGTCGCGCAGATATAAAATACTGCTAGAAGTTACACAATAAAATAAAAAAATGAAATATTTTAATGAACCAAAATATAAGAAAGATATGCTTAAATATGATGAATTTGTAAACGATATATTGTCTAAAGCACAATCGTTTTTGTTCGCTCTATCGTTCTGGTTCGATTAAAACGAAATCGTGAAACGAACTTCAACCCTGGAGGTTAAGAGTTTTGTATAGAAGGGCTTGTTTTCACTACTAGTCACATTGTTTTCTATAAGTAATGGTGACAATTTTAAGCTACCATTGCAACTATACAAGATTTCGACATAAATAGAGTAGGGTGCAAATCTTTTATTACTTATGCCACGATATCATATAACTGCTGTCTAATTACTTCGGTGGCTTCAAAAATTTGCAAAATGATGAAATATAAAATATCTTTTTGAATGACTTATCTATAATTTCTATGTCCGTTGTGTTCGCGAATGTCTATAGAGAGTTATAAAGAAGAATGTCGTTCGGCGTTTTTTGTTTAAAGCCTTTCTGAAACTTCTTTTTGCTTGAATAATATATTTGTGTTACATTGAAAGGTTGCGCGTCGCTTCCTTATTTATTGATGTTCGTTATAACTGTACAATGAAATTAACGTTATTAATAATGTCCGACGGCATTATTAGTGGTGCAGATTTCAGTGGTCAACTGGCCAGTGTTCCAGATTGAAACGAATATTTAAAATAAGAACGAAACTAATTCTTAATAATAAAAAAAAACTATATAATGTTTATTTTCTCTTTGTGGTTTTTAAATAAGAAAGTCTTATGATAACCTCAGAAAGGTAGACGGAGACATTTATTTAGTAACGTATACCAACAGCATTTCAAAAAGATACATTAGTAAAAAACAAGTTTACTTAAAAATATGTGCTATTGTGTTGTATGATGTACCCAGCGTTCGCTACTAAAAGGATGTAACTTTTAATATAGACATAAACCTTTTGTGCCCGAGAAAGGCCATGAAGTGATTTTTTATGTGTTACTAAGATATAAGCGTCAATAGCCTAATGGTTAGGCTACGGGCTGTGAATCGTAAGGTCGTGGGTGCGAATCCACCACTCGACTATTGACGTGCACAATCCTAAGCATATTTGGAACGGTTAATAAGAATATGTAAAAAAAATATTGGCAATTGGTAAAAGCCTGACGGTATTTTATAGATCTTCTATACTAGCCTATAAAATAATATAATAAAATGTATTGTACTACAGGACGAAGCTGGACAGAAGGACCACTGGACGACTTCCAACCACTCCTTTGGTAGTCCTTGGGGAGGCCTTTTTTTACTTGTGGGAACGTACCTAACAGCGTACTCAGGGGAAGGACGAGTTATGTCGGGCCCTCACCGACCAAACCCACAGCATGTTCCACCATTCCAGCATATGGCGCAGCTGCGGGATCGCTTGCGCAAACAACCGCGGCCTGGCTGGTCCTTCCCATGTGGTCCAATACTGACTGAATGGCATCCATGAAATAACCATATAAGTCTTAAATTTCCATTATGTGCCCCAAATATAGACGAATAACTCAAAATGACGCTAACCAATTTCGATGATTAATTATTTATTGGACAAGATGTACTTCAAGAGTAGTTTGATAAAAGTTTGGTTAGATTCTGAGTAATTGTATTTCGTAATATTCTTGCCGTAATTCGTAAATACAAAGATGGCGTCCGCACATAATGACAGCGTTTTACCAAACAATAAAACGCTTATTAAATAACTTACCATATTCGAAGCCTTATTATGAGAGTGGCAACACTGCTTTACCCTGATTGGTCGGTTCGGTTATTCCTGTCCCTGTCTGACATACGTCATCCCTTTCCTCTATCCCCACCCCCAGGCAGGGCACTCGGGGAGTGCTGCGGGAGCTTCATTGTATCTTATAAAAACCTATACCTGCTAATGTTTTCTTTAAAAGATAAACAGTATGAGTATATTTTTAATTGGAATGTATGTATTACTTAATGACCTCAAGGGCTGATGTATCTAATAAGATCGAACTCATTAGATTCAGCTAAATTAAATTCTGCTAGGTATAGGTGTTTTTACGCCAGGCAGAAAGTGAAAACTAAGGCTTCGAATATGGTAAGTTATTTAATAAGCGTTTTATTGTTTGGTAAAACGCTGTCATTAAAGAACTGTACCGTTATTCGAAGCCTTATTATGAGACGTGTCTGTTATCGCCTGGTGTGGGGGATTGCCAATGTGATAACTTAGATATTTGTATTACTTTTACTACTTGCAATTGCGTAAGTGATTGTGGATGTATATTTTAAAAGCACTTGATTTCTGATGGAAAGGGTACGCACATACATAAATATGTCTTTATTAGTCATAAATAATAAACACCTTTCTTAAGAATTATAATAACAACAAGCTCTTAGTTATTGTTATGGTCTTATATACAGTATATTAGTACTAAAGAAAGGAAAAATGTATTTAAAATACATACAGACCGGTTTAGGCATTCTAGCATAAAAATATGCAGAAAAAATCTCTTGACTTGTGCGATCTTGCGAAAATATAATTATAATAGCTATACTGGCCTGAGGAGGCATGTAATGGTAAATGGAAGCATATGATGCCACTTTCTTGCAGGATGCAGCCTTCGGGAGGCCCCGAACCCTTAGGAACAGGCTGCTTGGTTTGCGAATATTTCTTCTCGCTTACGATAATTCAATTAGAGGCTTTACTGAAACTACTGAAACATTGAGGTTAGGTTTGACTACTTTGATCGTTGCCCAATAGCTTTGATTAGATTGCTTGTAAATATTATGATCGGTTTTTGAACCGTACAGAGGCCCGAAAGGCGATTCCAGTAACTGAAAAACTAAAATGGTTATTGTCAATTGGTAACATCGTCAGGTCATGGACCAGACGTCCCGAGCAGATATATTACAGAATACAGCAGTCCCGAGCAGATATATTGCAGAATTATATACAGGCTGTCCTGCGTAAATATTCAAAGAGACCGAAGTTTTTGTTGAAGTTCTTAATGTTGTGTTAAACAAATCGAGACAGTGTCTATGTCCCATTTGGGGGTTGTGTGTTACATGTGCGTTATTGATGTTTTTGGACTGAAATAGCATTTAAAATACTAAAAAACTAGTTTCGTTTGATCACAAAGGGTCGAGACAACCGCTTTAAAACAAATCGCTGTAAAACGAGATCGTGTTGTAAGCAAAATTTTCTGTTTTTGGAAAAGATCAGACTTAAAACAAGTAAGGTCAGAACCAGAAGCGGAATAAACGGGTATCATATTAGCTTTTGCTAGCGTCGGTAAGCTGTGTTTTAAGGTCTTTTAGTAGGATCTCGCCAACTGTTTTGGAGTCCAATCTTTTAGAAATGCACTCCACCCTTACGCTGGAAGCGTGACTTTCCCGTGTCAGATCCTCCGTCCTGGGAGGAGAGAGGTTTTGTTGGGGTCACCTCAAGTAGGTTGTGGACCGATAGAGGGGCTGTTAGCGCACGTCTCTTGAGGTCTACTTGCCAGAAAGCTTTCTGCCGTTTTGGGAACGACATCCGGAAATACTCCCGCTAGTTTGTACTGGGTTTGTTTGTCCGTCGCATCTAGACTCGCCTATGTGGGGTACGACGTGGGCCTTCTTGGAAAGGAATAAATCTGTTTTAGGAAGTTATTATTAACGGTTGGTTCAGATGCCATTCTGTCTGACGGGAACCTATTGAGAGGTGGTATGCCTCTACATTGTATTTGCCTTGTAGGCGGTGTAGAATAATTTCCATAAATATTATCAATATTCCTGTTAACCACTCAACCAAGCTCAAACCTGTGCTGGGAGACGGCTCAATTCACCGGGGGCGAGTGGCGGATTCGAACCTTTCGATTCGCAGGCCGTATATCAAACCATACTTATATACATATAGGCTATAGCCGCTTAAGCTGGAATTTGGATTGTGCACCTCCTTTATTGCAAGGTAGGATACAACTATTCAGTTGTCTGATTAAACAGAGATGATTATTGTAATATTTTGTAGGTATTGTGGAATGAAATAGTCCAATAACTAATAAACTCGCTTTATTCAGACGGCGTAACGTTGAACAAGTGATTATTTTAACGAATAACGGCGCGTCTTTACAATTAGAAGTCATGTTACAAACAAAGTTAAATTATTTGTTTACAACGCCCAGTAACTTATGATCAGTAACTTATTAATTATGAATTAAAAACTTTAAGATGCAGGTAAATCACTAAGATGTCATTGGAAGTAGTTACTGTACATAACAATCGCTAGGTACAATGTACTGCTAGCTAACATGAATTTACTAGGGTAAGACATTGATCGCTTACGTCGTTTTGAATCGCCGGCATTGAATTGAATTGCCGATTGAAATGCAGAGTAGGAATAGATTAGTTAGGAATAATTCTATGATCAGTTCTTTTACGACCCTCTTTGGAAGACACTAACTTTGTCGAGGGGTCTCCTGGAGGACAAATTTACCAGTTCAACTTAAGTACAAAACTTGCAAAATTCAAGCTGCATAGTGGGCTATGTATTTCTTTTAGACTTGCTTGTTTGTGTTTGTTAGGGGGTCCCAAACAATATCAACGTATTGAAGATTTTTGTAGTTAATTGAAGCGAAAACTTTCAGGGCAGAGGCTAACCCAAAAGGGAGACACGTCATTTGCACAGTTAATAATTAATAATACATTTTATTATTAATTAATATTAAATTAATAATAATAATAACATTTTGCACGTAAATAAGATGGAGAAAACGCCTGTGACATGATGTTATGATGAAAATGATGAGTCAGATGAAAGTTTTGCATTCGAAAATCGATTATGGTTTACAAGTCTGAACTTGCTCGCATGCACGTAAGAATGTAGTTACATATAGGGAGGAAGGATCCGTCCCCTTTTTGATGTTAACAAATAGGGTTGAAAGAAGCTTGCGCAGCTTATACGAGTAATACTCCTATTTTCATCATTTTTGTTATTTAGGACTTCGTTTGTGGCGAAGAGGGTGTTATTATATATTTTCCGATTTTTCTTTTCCGATCCCCGTTTTTAAGGGGGTGGTTTTATAAAAAATCGAGATGCGATATCAATCGGTAATTAAATTAAAAACGTTTGTGGAGCCAATAGGCCCTCCCAGACTTGATAAAATTGTTGGAGACGGCCCGTTTGGAAAACGAAGTCAAATTTTCGTTTTCCTTACCCTTTAGATAGTTTATGATGTAATGTGTATATGCGAATACGACAATTGATGCCCTGCGTGGGCTTTCTATTAGGACCGGGCTTCATAGGGCTAGGGTTAACTCCTTGCGCAGGAGGAAGCCCATTTGTAAAATAAGGCACGCCATGCGCTGGCGGCGGTGGTGGTCCGCGGGCCCCAAATGGCACCGAGTAATTAGGCATACCTTGCGCAGGCAGCTCACAGAGTTTTATTACTGTACTGATGTGGCTTGCGCAGCCAGAATCGTCTCGCCCACAGAGAGAGTAGATCATAAGATTCAATAATAGACAGAATACTTTAGCCGTACCACCTAGTTTTGCTAGGGTGGACGATAGTACCTCCGATTTTAAACAAATTCTCGCAAGTAGGGGATATTTTATGAAGGCTACCCTTGACGAATTTATCTTCACTGAACGTTACCTTAACGTAAAATTAAATGACCGCGGTGGCCGCAAGCCATTTGTATAAGATCGTTTGTTTTAGTATGCTTTGCGTAATTGCCGTTCCCGTTCAGTGAGAGATTTTCCGTAGGATTTTAGCTCTTCATTACACTAAATTTGTGAGGCCGACCGATTATGTGACGTCGGACCAGTTATCAGTATCGGAATACTGTGTTATTTTTAGCTATCCAGAAAGCTGGGATCAAATTTTTGCAATAAACGGTTTTAAGAGGTTATCAGTATCGAAATACTGCGTTATTTTAATCGATCCAGAAAGCTGGGATCGGACTTTGCAATAGAAGGTTTTAAGAAGGTATCAGCATCGAAATACTGTCTTATTTTAAACGATCCAGAAAGCTGGGATCAGGTTTTACAATAGAAAGTTTTAAAAAGTTATCAGTATCGAAATACTATGTTATTTAAATCGATCCAGAAAGCTGGGATCGGACTTTGCAATAGAAGGTTTTAAGAAGGTATCAGCATCGAAATACTGTCTTATTTTAAGCGATCCAGAAAGCTGGGATCAGGTTTTACAATAGAAAGTTTTAAAAAAGTTTTCAGTATCGAAATACTATGTTATTTTAATCGATCCAGAAAGCTGGGATCTGATTTTGCAATAAAAGGTTTTAGGAAGTTATCAGTATCAAAATACTATGATATTTTACGCGATACCAAAAGCTGGAATCAGAATTTTCCAATAGAAGGTTTCAACAAGTTATCAGTATCGAAATATTGTGTTATTATAAACGATCCAGAAAGCTAGGATCAAATTTAATAATAGAAGGTTTAAGAACCGTACTAACTGAGGGACATAAATCTGTTTGTGTTATAGGTTAGGTTATTATAATTACCCTCATTGTTGAGAGGTACATACGCAAAAATAAAAAATAAAAAGAATTTTTGCGATAAAAATTGTTGGATGTGACTTACTTGTTTGGCAACGTTAGCTAACGCGTTGCCCGTGTCGAAATCGACGTGATTCCTCTTTCTTTAATTTCATTGTAAATTTCTTGCGCGGTAAGCTGCGAAAAGAAGTCGACGAAGACGAGCTCGGATGCATGCTTTCCTTTATATCCGTGGAGAACAATAGGGGACAGGAACGACCGGATATATATATATGTATACATATTTTTTTAACTAAACTTTTTTTTTTTTTTAACTAAATAATATAAGAAGAAAAAACTGATTTGAGCACGAACTAAGGTTTAGTTTTACACGACCGCTCAGTGCGAAAATCAGAGTCTTAATAAAATTCTAGAAATACAATGGAACTGACATAAACTTGAAGAAGATGTTTAAAAGTTTGTCACCTTCACTGTTTGTAGAAACTATTCAAATATGACAGCGTTTTACCAAACAATAAAACGCTTATTAAATAACTTACCATATTCGAAGCCTTATTATGAAGCTCCTGCTCCGGTACTGCTGCAGGGGTGGGGATAGAGGAAAGGGATGACGTATGTCAGACAGGGACAGGAATAACCGAACCGACCAATCAGGGTAAAGCAGTGTTGCCACTCTCATAATAAGGCTTCAGATCTTAATGATTCTTTAATAGACTTTACATTTGATTCGTTTTGAAGTCGGTTTTTGTTCGTAAATTCGCATTAAGTAATCTCATGGGGCAACTGAAATACAGGTAAGATAGATTGTACTATTTCAATAAAAGTCGTGAAAATTCAAATCAAGCTTAACTTCGTATTTCAGTACGTGTACAGCGAAAGACTAACATTGTTTTTTTTATCTCTTTCCCATAAATTATGAATAGAAACATTACAAGGATACAACAGACTGAAAATTAAAAATATATATAATACATATATAAAGCACACTCTTTTTTTTATAATTTGAATAAGTTTTACAACATTATTATAAAAACAGTTACTATTATGGAAAAGGAATCATTGATCCTAACCAGCCCAGGACAATTTGGAATTTCCACTACAAGGCTATCTCGGTGTTTGTACTGTATAAATACATACACTACCTAATAAGAAATGTAACTGTTTCTCTCAATTAAAACGAATGAAGGCATCACATCACATAAACGCCGAAACACAATGAGGAATTAAGAAATTCTTCCCGTGACAAGAGGCGAGGCGGAGGTGCCATACGCCCTTTTTGTAAGAATAACTGTAAGAGAGGAAATAGTGACTACTGTTTATTATTGAATTTAAAAAAATATTTTTTATTTTTTTTCTTTATTCTTTCAATATTCTTATTCTTCTTAGCTTTCAATATTCGATCTTTCGGTTTCCTATCCAGATTTTGATGCATCGATCGCAAACTGCACTGCAAACCACATTTCAATAGCTGATTTCGGCTTACAAGAAAATGAAAAAAACGGTTTGGGCCTAATTAAGATCCTCTCTCATGATCCGTTTTACGCCGTAGCATTAATATACCACATAATAAAAATAATCAAAAAATTATAAAAATGGTAATAATAGGACTAAATATAATATAATTTAAATATAAATTATAGAAATAATAAAATAAAAACATAATAAAAAAATAAATACATTTCATAATTAATATGAATTCTGTTTTAGAAAAATCTTAAACAATAAAAATATTACATTATTATATCTACCTGGGGAGAAATGGAACGTAAATCAATAAAAAAAGTAAATTAAAAACCAAAGAGACGTTTTAAAAAAACAACAGCTTGTGTACGAACTACGAAGTGAAGAAAGATAATTTAGGTTTTTGTGTTTATTTATGTTGTTTCGTAGCAATTTTATTAAAGAGATGATTTTAACCATTAGTCATAATATGACAATAAACGCCTATGTGTGGAATACGTACAACAATTTCTTCGACTTCTCAGTTAAATTAATAATTTTGCTGTAAAATAAAAGTATTATTACCCTTAATATCCACTGTGTTCATGCGACTACTATAATTAACTATAATGAACTTAGGTTTTGTAAAGGCAAATAGCAGTTATTGGCCCAAAATCGATGTTGTTATGCAGGGTGTATTGTTCGCAACTAACACCAATTACTACTCTGCATAATTAAAGTAAAAATTAAGACATAAAGTTAAGTCGAATTTATACACATTAACATTGTGTGTTGATGAAGAAAACCATATCTCTTATTCAATGTCATGTCATGACTCGTTACTTCAAGCAATGCTATTGGAAAAATCAAAGCTATCAAAGTGAGCACCAGCTTAAAATATGTAACAGCCAAAACTATATTCAAAGAGTTTACCATCAAATTCAAGTGTACTTATTAAGTTATTAGAAGATGGTCAAAAATTAAACTTAATGTGAATTAATTAAATATCAAAATAATTCTGTTCTCAGGATATAGCATCAATGCTTATGTTAAAATACAAAGAAAAATTGTATTACATTTACATAATATCAGATGCCTGTCATTATAAAATTGAGAAAGAAACAAGAGAGCAGTATAAAAGCAGTCTTTGGTATGAATTAAGATATGGACTGATAACAGCATCGCTTTGGAAGTAAGTAGATGCAATGTTACCAATCATGGTATGTTAACATATATTATCATGGGTGGGCAAATTTCAGATACCCCAGCTACGGAACAAGACAGGATTTTAGAAGAAGAGAAGTTTGGCACCGAAACTTCAAAAAATTAAGAAATGTGGTCTCATATTAATTTAACACTATTCGATGATTGCTAGTTCACCTAATGGTAAATATGAAGATTGCACAGTAGGAATTAAGTGTCCAATCTTTTAGAAATGCACTCCACCCTTACGCTAGGCGGCTTGTCAGATCTCCGTCCTGGGAGGAGAGGTTTGTTAGGGTCACCTCAAGTAGGTTGTGGACCGATAGAGGGCTGTTAGCGCACGTCTCTTGAGGTCTGCCTTAAGCTTTCTGCCGTTTTGGGAACGACATCCGGAAATACTCCCGCTAGTTTGTACTGGGTTTGTTTGTCCGTCGCATCTAGACTCGCCTATGTGGGGTACGACGTGGGCCTTCTTGGAAGGAATAAATCTGTTTTAGGAAGTTATTATTAACGGTTGGTTCAGATGCCATTCTGTCTGGCCAGGAACCTATTGAGAGGTGGTATGCCTCTACATTGTATTGCCTTGTAGGCGGTGTAGAATAATTTCCATAAATATTATCAATATTCCTGTTAACCTCAACCAAGCTCAAACCTGTGCTGGGGGCAGCTCAATTCACCGGGGGCGAGTGGCGGATTCGAACCTTTCGATTCGCAGGCCGTATATCAAACCATACTTATATACATATAGGCTATAGCCGCTTAAACTGGAATTTGGATTGTGCACCTCCTTTTGTGCAGGTAGGATACAACTATTCAGTTGTCTGATTAAACAGAGATGATTATTGTAATATTTTGTAGGTATTGTGGAATGAAATAGTCCAATAACTAATAAACTCGCTTTATTCAGACGGCGTAACGTTGAACAAGTGATTATTTTAACGAATAACGGCGCGTCTTTACAATTAGAAGTCATGTTACAAACAAAGTTAAATTATTTGTTTACAACGCCCAGTAACTTATGATCAGTAACTTATTAATTATGAATTAAAAATTTTAAGATGCAGGTAAATCACTAAGATGTCATTGGAAGTAGTTACTGTACATAACAATCGCTAGGTACAATGTACTGCTAGCTAACATGAATTTACTAGGGTAAGACATTGATCGCTTACGTCGTTTTGAATCGCCGGCATTGAATTGAATTGCCGATTGAAATGCAGAGTAGGAATAGATTAGTTAGGAATAATTCTATGATCAGTTCTTTACGACCCTCTTTGGAAGACACTAACTTTGTCGAGGGGTCTCCTGGAGGACAAATTTACCAGTTCAACTTAAATTACAAAACTTGCAAAATTCAAGCTGCATAGTGGGCTATGTATTTCTTTTAGACTTGCTTGTTTGTGTTTGTTAGGGGTCCCAAACAATATCAACGTATTGAAGATTTTTGTAGTTAATTGAAGCGAAAACTTTCAGGGCAGAGGCTAACCCAAAGGGAGACACGTCATTTGCACAGTTAATAATTAATAATACATTTTATTATTAATTAATATTAAATTAATAATAATAATAACATTTTGCACGTAAATAAGATGGAGAAAACGCCTGTGACATGATGTTATGATGAAAATGATGGAGTCAGATGAAAGTTTGCATTCGAAAATCGATTATGGTTTACAAGTCTGAACTTGCTCGCATGCACGTAAGAATGTAGTTACATATAGGGAGGAAGGATCCGTCCCTTTTGATGTTAACAAATAAGGGTTTAGAAAAACACGCACCGAAAACCATACGAAATAGCCACTCTATTTTCATCATTTTGTTATTTAGGACTTCGTTTGTGGCGAAGAGGGTGTTATTATATATTTTCCGATTTTTCTTTTCCGATCCCCGTTTTTAAGGGGGTGGTTTTATAAAAAATCGAGATGCGATATCAATCGGTAATTAAATTAAAAACGTTTGTGGAGCCAATAGGCCCTCCCAGACTTGATAAAATTGTTGGAGACGGCCCGTTTGGAAAACGAAGTCAAATTTTCGTTTTCCTTACCCTTTAGATAGTTTATGATGTAATGTGTATATGCGAATACGACAATTGATGCCCTGCGTGGGCTTTCTATTAGGACCGGGCTTCATAGGGCTACGGTTAACTCCTTGCGCAGGAGGAAGCCCATTTGTAAAATAAGGCACGCCATGCGCTGGCAGCAGTGAAGGTGGTCCGCGGGCCCCAAATGGCACCGAGTAATTAGGCATACCTTGCGCAGGCAGCTCACAGAGTTTTATTACTGTACTGATGTGGCTTGCGCAGCCGAGATCGTCTCGCCCACAGAGAGTAGATCATAAGATTCAATAATAGACAGAATACCTTAGCCGTACCACCTAGTTTTGCTAGGGTGGACGATAGTACCTCCGATTTTAAACAAATTCTCGCAAGTAGGGGATATTTTATGAAGGCTACCCTTGACGAATTTATCTTCACTGAACGTAACCTTAACGTAAAATTAAATGACCGCGGTGGCCCTCAAGCCATTTGTATAAGATCGTTTGTTTTAGTATGCTTTGCGTAATTGCCGTTCCCGTTCAGTGAGAGATTTTCCGTAGGATTTTAGCTCTTCATTACACTAAATTTGTGAGGCCGACCGATTATGTGACGTCGGACCAGTTATCAGTATCGAAATACTATGTTATTTTAATCGATCAGAAAGCTGGGATCGGACTTTGCAATAGAAGGTTTTAAGAAGGTATCAGCATCGAAATACTGTCTTATTTTAAGCGATCAGAAAGCTGGGATCGGACTTTGCAATAGAAGGTTTTAAGAAGGTATCAGCATCGAAATACTGTCTTATTTTAAGCGATCCAGAAAGCTGGGATCAGGTTTTACAATAGAAAGTTTTAAAAGTTATCAGTATCGAAATACTATGTTATTTAAATCGATCCAGAAAGCTGGGATCGGACTTTGCAATAGAAGGTTTTAAGAAGGTATCAGCATCGAAATACTGTCTTATTTTAAGCGATCAGAAAGCTGGGATCAGGTTTTACAATAGAAAGTTTTAAAAGTTATCAGTATCGAAATACTATGTTATTTTAATCGATCAGAAAGCTGGGATCTGATTTTGCAATAAAAGGTTTTAGGAAGTTATCAGTATCAAAATACTATGATATTTTACGCGATACCAAAGCTGGAATCAGAATTTTTCCAATAGAAGGTTTCAACAAGTTATCAGTATCGAAATACTATGTTATTTTAATCGATCCAGAAAGCTAGGATCAAATTTAATAATAGAAGGTTTAAGAACCGTACTAACTGAGGGACATAAATCTGTTTGTGTTATAGGTTAGGTTATTATAATTACCCTCATTGTTGAGAGGTACATACGCAAAATAAAAATAAAAAGAATTTTTGCGATAAAATTGTTGGATGTGACTTACTTGTTTGGCAACGTTAGCTAACGCGTTGCCCGTGTCGAAAATCGACGTGATTCCTCTTTCTTTAATTTCATTGTAAATTTCTTGCGCGGTAAGCTGCGAAAAGAAGTCGACGAAGACGAGCTCGGATGCATGCTTTCCTTTATATCCGTGGAGAACAATAGGGGACAGGAACGACCGGATATATATATATGTATACATATTTTTTAACTAAACTTTTTTTTTTTTTTTAACTAAACTTTTTTTTTTTTTAACTAAATAATATAAGAAGAAAAACTGATTTGAGCACGAACTAAGGTTTAGTTTTACGACCGCTCAGTGCGAAAATCAGGATGCCAATGTATAAAATTCTAGAAATACAATGGAACTGACATAAACTTGAAGAAGATGTTTAAAAGTTTGTCACCTTCACTGTTTGTAGAAACTATTCAAATATGACAGCGTTTTACCAAACAATAAAACGCTTATTAAATAACTTACCATATTCGAAGCCTTATTATGAAGCTCCGCAGCACTCCCCGAGTGCCCTGCCTGGGGGTGGGGATAGAGGAAAGGGATGACGTATGTCAGACAGGGACAGGAATAACCGAACCGACCAATCAGGGTAAAGCAGTGTTGCCACTCTCATAATAAGGCTTCGAATAACAATACAGTTCTTTAATAGACTTTTACATTTGATTCGTTTTGAAGTCGGTTTTTGTTCGTAAATTCGCATTAGGTAATCTCATGGGGCAACTAAAATACAGGTAAGATAGATTGTACTATTTCAATAAAAGTCGTGAAAATTCATCAAGCTTAACTTCGTATTTCAGTATGTGTACAGCGAAAGACTAACATTGTTTTTTTTATCTCTTTCCCATAAATTATGAATAGAAACATTACAAGGATACAAGAGAATGAAAATTAAAATATATATATAATACATATATAAAGCACACTCTTTTTTTTATAATTTGAATAAGTTTTACAACATTATTATAAAAACAGTTACTATTATGGAAAAGGAATCATTGATCCTAACCAGCCCAGGACAATTTGGAATTTCCACTACAAGGCTATCTCGGTGTTTGTACTGTATAAATACATACACTACCTAATAAGAAATGTAACTGTTTCTCTCAATTAAAACGAATGAAGGCATCACATCACATAAACGCCGAAACACAATGAGGAATTAAGAAATTCTTCCCGTGACAAGAGGCGAAGCGGAGGTGCCATACGCCCTTTTTGTAAGAATAACTGTAAGAGAGGAAATAGTGACTACTGTTTATTATTGAATTTAAAAAAATACGTACTTATTTAACGGCGGCTTTCAATATTCGATCTTTCGGTTTCCTATCCAGATTTTGATGCATCGATCGCAAACTGCACTGCAAACCACATTTCAATAGCTGATTTCGGCTTACAAGAGAATGAAAAAAACGGATTGGGCGTAATTAAGATCCTCTCTCATGATCCGTTTTACGCCGTAGCATTAATATACCACATAATAAAAATAATCAAAAAATTATAAAAATGGTAATAATAGGACTAAATATAATATAATTTAAATATAAATTATAGAAATAATAAAATAAAAACATAATAAAAATAAATACATTTCATAATTAATATGAATTCTGTTTTAGAAAAATCTTAAACAATAAAAATATTACATTATTATATCTACTTGGGGATAAATGGAACGTAAATCAATAAAAAAAGTAAATTAAAACCAAAGAGACGTTTTAAAAACAACAGCTTGTGTACGAACTATGAAGTGAAGAAAGATAATTTAGGTTTTTGTGGTTATTTATGTTGTTTTGTAGCAATTTTATTAAAAAGATGATTTTAACCATTAGTCATAATATGACAATAAACGCCTATGTGTGGAATACGTACAACAATTTCTTCGACTTCTCAGTTAAATTAATAATTTTGCTGTAAAATAAAAGTATTACCCTTGATATCCACTGCGTTCATGCGACTACTATAATTAACTATAATGAACTTAGGTTTTGTAAAGGCAAATAGCAGTTATTGGTCCAAAATCGATGTTGTTATGCTGGGTGTATTGTTCGCAACTAACACCAATTTCTACTCTGCATAATTGAAGTAAAAATTAAGACATAAAGTGAAGTCGAATTTATATACATTAACATTGTGTGTTGACGAAGAAAACCATATCTCTTATTCAATGTCATGTCATGACTGTGTTACTTCAAGCAATGCTATTGGAAAAATCAAAGCTATCAAAAGTGAGCACCAGCTTAAAATATGTAACAGCCAAAACTATATTCAAGAGTTTACCATCAAATTCAAGTGTACTTATTAAGTTATTAGAAGATGGTCAAAAAATTAAACTTAATGTGAATTAATTAAATATCAAAATAATTCTGTTCTCAGGGATATAGCATCAATGCTTATGTTAAAATACAAAGAAAAATTGTATTACATTTACATAATATCAGATGCCTGTCATTATAAAATTGAGAAAGAAACAAGAGAGCAGTATAAAAGCAGTCTTTGGTATGAATTAAGATATGGACTGATAACAGCATCGCTTTGGAAGTAAGTAGATGCAATGTTACCAATCATGGTATGTTAACATATATTATCATGGGTGGGCAAATTTCAGATACCCCAGCTACGGAACAAGACAGGATTTTAGAAGAAGAGAAGTTTGGCACCGAAACTTCAAAAAATTAAGAAATGTGGTCTCATATTAATTTAACACTATTCGATGATTGCTAGTTCACCTAATGGTAAATATGAAGATTGCACAGTAGGAATTAAGTGTCCATCCAGTATAAATACATATTGAAGTTATATTAAAAATAGAGCCGGGAACAAATATTATGCTCAAATAATGTATTTTCTTGGTATAGAAAAATGTATATTTGTGTCTACTACACAATTCTTTATATACAAATCTTGATTTTTTCTAATAATAAAAACTTTATGCGTAGCATTCAGTTATGAATGTGCTAATAATAGTGTTAATGACATTACCATTTTGGAAATGCCATGTGTATCCATTACTTTATCAAAGTGTAGAATGTAACCTAAGTAACCTACCTATTGTAATATATCATCATACCTGATATCATAATTTTATAATAAAATAAAACATTATAATGATTTTGAAGTTTTATTTAATGAGGGAATCTTGTAAATTAACTACTACATGCTTTAGTTGTAATATCATCAAAAAGTTGGACGAAATTTGTACTAATTAATACAAGCATGTGGTTTTAACATATTAAATTAGGTCTTGCAAGCTGTAGCCACTTTCTTATTTGATATTCCTTAAGTACATAAAAAACAGTTTTTGTGGTGTAATTGTAGTTGTAGTGATACATACTACGGTACTATACAGTGCTTGTAATAATTAGTATCCTATATAAATTATTTATATCTTCAACTTTTCACATTATTAACACATTAGACACATAGATGTTTGTACAAGTTCCATTGTAATGCTATTTTAAAATTAACGCATACATGATACAATCCAC
Organism: Meandrusa payeni; assembly: GCA_029286785.1. Classification (NCBI taxonomy): domain Eukaryota; kingdom Metazoa; phylum Arthropoda; class Insecta; order Lepidoptera; family Papilionidae; genus Meandrusa; species Meandrusa payeni. The sequence continues at coordinate 1,086,837 of JAGSMX010000039.1, forward strand.
CAAAATTTATGAATCACAAATAAAGATCTACTAAACGCAAAAACAGATCTGTCAAAACAAGAGATTGGACAAAGTAATAGCTCAGCTGTCACTACCATTCAAATGTCATTCCGAAAATGGCGTCCTCAGACATAGATTGTTAAAATGGATCGAACTGTCCGTAAATTTGTTATTAAAATTATATATAATATACTTATAACTTAGAATTTTAGTTTTATAATTTGAAATTTCAAAATGGTTTTATATAAATTATCAACATCAATCTATTTTTCACATCTAGTGACAATCCGGGCAACAATTATACGCATGTTTGTATGGTTAATTTATTATTGAGGTATATTACGAAGTGCACAACATCATAACAAAATATAAATACAACATAAGCATGTCGATGACGCGAATCCTTATGATTTACCTTGCTAAAAATACGCCAAATGCTCACCCAACGCTCATAACCAGACTACTTAATTTTTTAAATAACGGATTTAGTAACAAAATAAATGTATATCGTTAATTACTCCGTTCATTAAGGATTTTAATCAAGGCAAAAAAATAAAATTGGAGTGTCTGTTTTAGCATTAAAATAACCAAAACAAAACCTACTAAATAACCGCTTTTTACAACATGCATATGAATGTATATACGGTACATATACCAAAATAACATTTTGTACGATTTTTGTCGGTCCGTCTGTTTGTTTCCGCTAATCTTTGGAACGGCTGGACCAATTTGGAAGGGACTTTTACTGGCAGATAGCTGATGTAATGACTACTACTTTTTATTTCCGACGTCAAAAAAAGGACGTTATTGTTCAGGTAGTACTCTAAATTATTAATTAGTTGGGTAGTTTAGGAGAAATTAAGAGTTGTAATGTGTTAGTTAATAAGGAGAACATCATACAGAGGCGTTACTCGCGGCGCTTGACTAGCCACTTCCTCCGGCGGGAATACAAATTGAGTTGATGGGGTTGGGCGTAGTTTATGTTGTGTTCTATAAATATTCATTGAAATAGTCACACGGGTCACACGACGAGGCACTTTGCGTCTGACGCGACACAAGGGTTGTATTGATTTACAAATATGTATGGAGAAAAGTCTTTTTTCTTTTCTTATTTTATATTTGAGAACCAACGAAAAACCATATGTATATCGCTGAATGCGCTGGCGTGGATTATGCAGCGCCCTTATACACCATGAATATTAATTTAATGAACTAAATAACTTTTTGTCAAAGTCCACGCAGACGCTGTCGCGGGCTCAGCTAGTGTGTAATATATGCTTAAATATAAGAAATCATTACATTCGAGTCGTCTGCGAGTTGCCCAAGTCTCCACATCTGGCGATCAACCAATGTGAACCATCATACCATTCCACAACCAACATGGCTGGCTAGGAATAATAAATTTTAACAGAGAATTAAAATTCCGCCGATTTCTACTCAATTACGCCTTGCCAACGAAAACCAGGTTAGCTGATTAAGGCCTTAGGTCACTCAATGTACCATAAGGACATAGAATGTGGACTCAGCATTCCTTGCGAAGGCGCCACAAGGCTTCTGAAGAAATTATTTATGATATTTTAATTGCTTGCAATTAAGATATCTCTTGTAATTATATTTATTGTGAATATAAGCTGCGGTATTAACTCGAAAAACTATTTCTTTCTACTAATACCCGTGTAATCAAATTTTGAGTAATGATTATGTAGTTTTAAATAAAATATAGCAATAACATTGATAATATAATATAGTTATAATCGAATTTACTCGACTTATGTAATGACAGAGAGAACTTTTGTATTTTAAATGACATCCAGCTCTAATGAGTGTAAAAGTTTTATATTCGTTTACAGAATCCATTGTAGAGTCTCAGGTATTATATAATCTAATTTTTTGTGGACAGTTTGTTGCGAATATACCTCAAACCCGAACCAAGCGCTTTGCTTCGATTTTCATTATTCGTAGAGCAAAGGACTGGCATAGTTTGCCCGCGTCTGTCGTTCCTCCGTTTACAATTTAAGTGTTTTCTTTGAAACACTGAATAGGGATTCACTAAGCTCGCCTTGCCGTCCAGGCATGCATTGCCTCAGGTGGGTCACTTACTTAGAAAGTAAAAAAAAACAACATATAAATAACAATTTACATGTATTAAAAACGAAAATGCTTATATTATCATAATAACTTATTGTTGCCTATAGAAACAAACCACAAATGAAAATGGTAGTGAAACTAGAAGGAAGCCGGTGCTTATAGTACAGGATTTTCCTTTTTCAAGCGTCGGCTGCATCACTTTTGTACGTTGGATTGTCAAATTTTAACTTAATTATTAAATATTATGTTGTTTTAGTGTTATATAATATCTTGTAAAATTATTTTATCGCAGCAAATTAGCCAATAAATAATTAAATCATTCATTAATTCATTCAGAAAGGTTGCCTGAGACCGCTCAACGTAAGACCGTCCATTGTACAATGAATTTTAAAATGTATAATTGTAAATCGTAACAATACGCTAGATTATTATTTAATTATGGTGTACAATGAAGATACCAAACTCTAATCGGAATGTTATCGCGAATTATAATAATAATCATTTATTCCTCACCATAATCCACAGTAGTAACTTTTTATATGAAAAGTGGCAATCGAGCATACCGCTAAGATAAATTATTAAATTAAATACACATGTACTAATCTTGTATTTCAAGTAATCAACCCTCCACCCCATTACATTTTTAATAGAAAGCTAGCAATTTTTTATTCAGAAATATTTTAACATTCTTGTTAACCATTCCAACTAAGCTTAAGCTTGGTTAACGGCCTTACGATTCGTAGACCGTACCCTAAACCATTATGCTATTGACGCTTCGACATAATCAAACGTAGTGTACATTACTACTTAAGAACATATCATGGTATAGTGTACATTTAGAGGAGGATATAAACATGTGGAGGAATATTTGTAACCATTTAAATATATTTGTAGTATGTGTGTGTCAGTTAATAATAGAGTTACTCTAAGGGGCCCCTTGCGCCCAGTTACTCTCTAAGGAGGTTCAGGTCACTTCTCAAAAGCCTGGTAAAACTATAGAGGCCACCTAGTATTTTATACAAGAAAAAAAACGAGTGTACTTTTTTGATATGTTTTAGACCACACATAAATTTACTCCCCAAGTCAAGCGTGCGTAAAGAAGTTTTACTTCAAAAAAGTAGCTCCGGCTCTATTTCACAGCACCTATTGTCCTAGACAAATGTTTGAGTTGAGCTAGGAATTGTAATTTTCAATTGTTATCGATAAAGAAAGAATGAAAATTGGCTATATATTCCGAAATATACAAACCGGTGCCGCAAATTGTTCTCAATCGGCACGAAAGCGCAAAAAAGTGGAATACGTAACGACGGCGAAGTATCATGCCTATATGGTGTCAACCGAAAAAGTACAACTCGTAAATAACAAACGCGCTCGCATACGAACGCGGCCCGAGCGCTGCGGAAAAAAACTGTAAGCCGAAAAAAACCCGACTCAGTAATTAACCTGGGCAATGCTCCCACGGAAGTACAGTGCCTTCGTTCCTCGGATTCTTCGCCCCGCTGTCTACGCGAAGAAAATTCGCGACATTGTTCTCGAAAGAGAATGAAGACATAAATATACTATATACAAATATATAAATCCATCTATATATTCGTTACGAGCCGTGCCCGTTAGAAGGAGCGTTTTATTATTTATTTAAATATCTACTGATAAAAAGTAAAGACTGAGTCGTAGCTCGGCCCTCACGGGACACCCTCAGTACGGAATGCTAATGCGATTAGAGTAACCGTCCAAGTCGTTGTACCCTCTCGGAGGCCCTTGCGCAGTGTTACTCCCGATAGAGGTTACAACTCTACTGCCTCTCAAATCCGGTGAAATTGTTGCGGTCAGCTTCTGGAGCCAATTAGCGTACGTTCGTCAAATCGAAAATTGATGACTCAGTGTATCTTATGTCTTGTGTCACATAAACCTGCGCAGCATTTAGTACTTTTCAACGAAATAATAAGACAGACAGCAAATTCGAATAGCCTAGTAACTTCACAAGCTCTAGTCTAGAGCAAGTCATAACATGTTGCAGCCATTATTTTTTTAGGTATTTCTTGAATAATTAGTATTGCTCAAAGAAAAAAAAACTCAAAAAAATAAAAAGATAATAATTACAGCTTATATATAAATATATATATATGTATGAATGTTTCACTGCTGGCACACGAATTCTCTGTAAAAAGACTATAGGCACAGTCCAATAAGCAATCCCTACTGCGGGTTGGCATACTTCACATGTCTTAGAAAATGTTCTAACACGTGTAAATTTCCATTGACCACTGAGCGCTCGGTAAATCAGCGCTTACTTAATCAATTACTTTGCTTGGGCCCGGCATCGGAGTTCGAATTCGGGTTGCTAATTTACTATATAACTTGGTGCGACCGACCGAGCACTGAGCTACTTCGGCTCGATAAAACAGTACAGGCGATAAATCGATAAGGTGGTCAAACATGGTGTTTAGTTTTGGATTATAATATCTGTAATGACCTTGATATTGATAAACATACATTTGATGATTTCATGCGTTAATCGACTCATATATAATAAAGTATATAAAAAGTATATAGTAACTTTTCTTTAGTATTGGCGTGTAGTGTAAGGGTAGTGACAAGTGATTGCAAGAAAGTAAAGTGTCCATATCACAGGTCTACGACTAAAGTTAGTGGTAAGAGTAACTCTAAGTCGCCTTGCATTTTTATTTATTTTATTTCGATATGTTATTCTTATTTATGTATATTTTGTTTGTGTTTTTTTTATTTGTATATATAAAAACTTCTTTCTTTCATCGAATCTTTCATTACGTTGCATAAAAACATAATTTTCGATTGTCGAAATTTCATCCGCAAAATTATCATCCGGGCCGCCGTGATATGGTTTCAATTCGTATTTTCCCCCCGTCGTTTTTTTTCGAGGACGCGTCGAGTATTTTGATACGCGCGGTTAAATCAATACGTATTTATCTTTACCAAGCCCTGATATTGGAGAAGATCGAATCAGCTGCTGGTAACTGAATTCTTGCAGAGTTCACCGTTTGTATTTTTAAATCGTACTGCAAATTTCGCATGTGGATATCGCGTTTTGGTAATTTACGACCTTTTGGAGTGGTATCTGTTTTCGTTAAAGTGTTGTTACTTTTTTATTGCTATATTTGAGTTGAACTGCAGAAGTCACATTTCGTTAAATATTAATGAGTATGATACAAATTTTAGAGGATGAATATAATATTGGCCAATCAAAATTATGAGATAAATGTCACCGACTTCAACTTCTTTATTTCAACATCCAACTATTTTTTTTTTGATAATTATAATCCTGCAACATAGGGTTTCTTCAAAAGCATGCCACTGAGGACTCTATTCAGCTACTCTTATTCATTCTGTTCGCGTGAATGCATTTATTTTATCGGAAGTAGCGCCAAGGGCAAACATTTAGGGTATTAATTATTCAACAGCAACAATTCAGAAATAGAAAACCTCAGTATTCTATAAAAGTGTTAAAAAAAAACAACATAAATCGCAATTGAAAGCGCGAAAGATCTCGATCGGGACATCAATTAAACGCGCGCGCCGCGTCTGCCCGTGTCGTGACTCCTGCCCGATGTCTAACAGCAGCACGAGCCCGTGGGAACCGCTGCGGCTACTGACGGACGCACAAACTTACAATGTGCTTCTGTATCTTGTCTCCCAAATTGTTGTCGGTAAGTCGTCTGTTACTAAATGATTGGAGTATATATCTATCTAATTAATACCTTTAAGGGAGCAATACTCGTATATACGAGTATATCTCGGAAACGGTTTTAACGTTTTACAAGAAATTTAGTAATCAGGAAGTCTCGGGGGCGATAATCGATCTAGATATTTGTGTCGATTTCTTACATTACTTTTATTATTGTATGTAATTAAATAACATTTGAAATTATATTTTACAGGAATAATTTTGTTTTTCATATTGATCAAAGTTTTATGCTGACATGCAGATGTCTGATTTCACAAAGATAGAGAGCGGGAATGAATAAAAGAAAATCGTGAAATCGAAGCAATTACAGTAATGTAAATAGTTTCAAATGGAGTGGTGCAAGCTTCAACAAAGACGGGCGCTAATCTCAAATGGTTTATTTAAATTGAACAGACGCCATGTCTAAATATGCGCATGCAATGGAGAGGTGTGAAGATTCTATCGGGCCCTTCGCACGATTTATGAACCGTCACAAGACACGCCGTGACGCTCTCTGGTATACTTATTATATTAAGGTCATCTGCGGGTTATTCGAATGCAGAAATTATAGAAAATATTAACATAAGTTTCATCAGCTCATTATACGACCACTTAAGGCATTGATGATCTCAGATAGTGACATGGTTGAGGCTACAATTTATTAATGAGATATTGCATGAATATTGTAAAGTCACGATACCCGGAGACCTACGAACGAGTCCTGGATTCATTTATCTATTTGTAAGATACATCAAAGTAATAAATATCATTTGAATCAATTAAGGAATACAAAAGATATAAAAAAAACCGTAAGCGTAGTAATTATAGAAGATAGAACCGTACGGTAAAATTACAAATAGGAAAACATTTTCTGTTTCAATGGAGCAATAGTGTTATTTAAACGTGTTTCCAATAATTTTATGCAAATAAAAAAAAACAAATACAGATTGAAAAAAAAAGACAATAACACAAAACTTTATCTAAAACTGTAACGTATCGCCTGTTCTATTACTTAGTAAAATTTTAAAAATATTTAAAATAGCTATTTTCGATGTTCTTGGACTGCGCCCATTACAGCAGGATCTGTAATGGCGACGTCTACAAATGAATTGTGCATATAATATCTTATCAATCTATTCAATGGAGAATAATGAGACAAGTTAGTCCGGGGTAATTTTTCTATAAATGGTTTGTGTTTTAGCTCTAGTAAATTTAGTAGATGCAAAAAAATACAATTGAGACATTAGATATGAATCACCTTGTATAGATTCTTCCTCTGAATCTTCAACAGTGGATGGAAAGTTGTAGTGCCAGGATCCTTACGTAGTCGGGAGGCCTTTTAAATAAGTGCCACCGTACACCCAGGTTCGACACTCTTACATGTTGCATACTTTTATTGTAGCTATGAGGTTTAATTTCTAAATCAATTTCTATAGTAGTGACATAATAATACACCGTTTGAATCTCTACAGGGAGCTCAATAAACATTTGTCAAACGCTCGCCTGCAGTCCTGGTACCACGAACAAGTTATAATTCAAGTGTTGCGCTTGCTCCAACAGTAACAATTAATTCGCGAGTGAAACATCTAGCTCCTGGCGTGCCTACTGGCAATTCCCCGCGGAACATATCTGTAAAATGCTTTATAGAAAAGCCATGGGAAAAATTTAAATTAAGCAATAGTTGTGAGGTTGTGACATTCCTAATAATTGAGAACAGATTTGAGTATTTATTTACGTTAGTTTGCAGTTATTCTTTCCCCTTCCCACTATAGAGGAAAGCACTTACTGAGACGGTGTCCATCGTTGGTATCGTGTCCTATTTGTTCGTTGACTGGACATTCACAGGCAGAGTTGATGTAACAAGAAGTAACATAAGCTAATTTAAATATAGAGATTTTTGAATTAATAGTTTTATTCGCGGATAACACCGCGGAGCGTAGCTAGGTATGAATAAATCGAGTGGAAGATAAACGTTAATAGAAATAACTTATAGCAATAAGAAACTCACTTAAATTAGTATATAGGCTTTATTCCTATGTTTAATTAATACGTGAATCGATAAAGTAAATTTATGATCATGTATATGAACGAATCACAAGCGCCAAAAATATCCGGGATTTTAACGACATGCTGTCAAAACATAACACACGTAACGACTACTTAACGACGTTGTCACGATTCGCATAAAATGACATATGACTCGATAAACGACATGATTGTATGTTCTCAGGAGAATGAATAAAAAAAACACAATGAAAAAGAAAACAACACCAACAAATGACAGGTGTGGTCGGCGGCGGCGTTAACGTCAGAAAACAATGTTGAAGTCGTTAAAACACAATACTGACGACTTTACGACGGAAAGACTTAATAAAGATAAGATTATAAGGGCAATGTAAAGCTAAACGTTTATGATGCATATTACCGTGAGTGCCACTTAATTAATTAAGGGACAGTTGTAACCGTTTTAAATTAGCTTAAAATTAAACGAAATTTGTCCAAAATAAAGAAGTTTGCACGACCCCACGGCCATAATGACATTGCTTTTTATTTATCTATACAAATAAATAAATTGAAGTGACGGTTTGTAATATTAAAATAACCGCTGTTTACTTCGTGCATTTGGTTGTACTTATATATACGGTACATCATCATTTCAGCCGTAGAACATCAGCTACTGGACTGAGGCCTCCTCCAAACATTTTCCTAAAGGACCGATTGTAAGCGGCTTTAATCCAGCTGCGCCATGTGGCCTTTATAAGGTCGTCAGACCTCCCACACTGCGCTTGCCGGTCCGTGGTTTCCAATCGACAAGTTTTAGACCCCATCGGTCATCTGTTCTACGCGCTATGTGCCTTGTCCATTGCAACTTCACCTTGCTTATAAAGTGGGCTATATCGGTTACCCTTGTTCGTCTACGGATCTCCTCATTCTTGACATGATCTCTTAGAAATACTCCGACTATAGCCCATAGCTCGTTGTTCGACTTTGAGCTTACTACCATGGGCCATAGTAAGAGACCACGTTTTTGTGCCTTATATCATCACTGTTAACACACACTGGTCGGAGACTTTCGACTTCAAGCAATGAGGTACATATACCAAAATATTTTTATCTTTCTGTCTGTCTGTTTGTTCCTCCTAATCTCTGGAACGTCTCGACCGATTTTGACAGGACTTTCACTGGCAGATAGCTGATGTAAAAAGGAGCAACTTAGGCTACTTTCCAATTGCTATCTTGCATAGGTTCGTCATAAAAAAGGAAAGCAATAATGTTGATGACAAAACAACGTTTATCGGGTCAGCTGGTTCATCAAATAAAATACAAATGGTATAAAATACAAAAGGTGATAACGAACGTACATAAAAAAGGTCGTCAAAACTTGAGGTTCTGAGGTCTATGTACATTTAAGTAATGTTAATTGCTTTGCCGTCATCTTACGTGATTATAATTTTCTGTCTCATATAAATTCCGAATTAGATATGTTTATTACCGAGGTTGCATAGAGCTTGGACCGCAGGAATTTCAATCTGTTGTTTCAATTGTTATCGCCTTATTTTTCTAAGCTTTGGACTATCTGTGCGGACGATTTAAGATCATCAAGAAAAGAGCATATTCCCTCTTTAGGAGGTCTACAACTCCTCTTAATAGTCTATATTCATTGCCGTCGGATCACGTAAGATCAGGTGAGTCATCGATATTCTTATAGTGATTTTTCTGCCCATAACATGGTTCTTCGACGTTTCGTTTCTTTGCACAACCAGGAAACAACAGTAGTTATTATTTTTGAACATATATTATATTTATTACATAGATGGCCAATTTATTTTACATTTTTAGTGGCGTATTCATAAAATGTCAACAACGAGAAAGGCGAAATTAAGGAATGCAAAAGTTTTACGCGAGCCTTAAGGAAAAAAAATATAATGTGCTCACAGGTTTGCGTTGAGTAAATTTTCGCAACGCGTCTTCATCACGATGATCATAAAGAAGTCCGTGAAAATGTCTTATTAAATATTAAATTTCGGGTTATTATATTTTATTAAAAAGAAATATTTATCTTGTTAATAAGTTACTGACCGGAAGTTATTTTAAAACGTTAAATTAAACGTTTTAAAGTAACTTCCGGTCGCCGCCCTGCGCCGTGCCTGGTGAAAAGTTGTAGTATCATTTTTAATTTTTTGTAATTGGAACGTTTCGGGTGACGTCATTTACTCTTGTACGTATATATTATAGTTTTTTGTTTTTGTGAGGAAGGCGCAATCGATCTAAAGTGACAAAGTAAAAAAAAAAGTGGTAGGCCACCAGAACCTCTTTCACCAGAGGAAATCCAGAAGTATATATACCACCACTTCTCGTCGATATTCTGCGAGGTGGTACTTCCCCGATTGTACCGGCTCATTCGCCCCTACCACTACCCGGCCTTACGACTAGTCATGTAACAAATTATGAAATAAAAGCACTCGAGATCCGAATCTGAGGGGTAGGCAGAGAGTATATGAGTCCGAGTCCGGCACGTCTCTCGGTTCTTCTACGCTATCTTCGTTCTTTATCGAACTCAGCCTTAGATTATGATACAACTTAATTCGAGCTTACAAACATTAGCATACCATCATGATATGCGAATTAAATTTAGTATGTAAGCTCGCGCCATAGTGACATTGTTAATTACAATAAATGAGAAAAACGAAAAAGTTTTTCGTTTCTAATCAGTACAACATTCATTTAATCAAATTTAAGTACAAAATGAAAAATTAATTACATAAACAAATTGCAACATTCTATGCGTCGTATTCAAATAAGACACGCCGCATTCTGATACAAGAAGCATGATTCAATTACATTTCAAGTTATGGCCACAGTGTGATCTTAATGTAGACCAGTGAAACCGTATACGGGTAAGTTATTAGCTACCCTAGAAAAAGTTAATCCATAGATTGGTATCGTACACTAGGAACCAGATCAATTATGTGTTTTTTCGTGATTATATTGATAAAGCGTGTGGCTTGAAAGAGGATATCGTGAATCAAGAAAGGTATGCTTTGGTGGTTGAATGAGAAGAGAATGATAAAGAAACATTTACATAGCGGAAGTAATAAGTGGTGAAGACGGTGGAGCCCTAGAGGGGTATATCGACCAAATTGGCGACATATTAAAACAAGGACAGATAAGGAGTTCCCTTAACCGACCATGTCAATGAAGCGAAATATCCAGGATGCAGGACGTAGCGGTCGTCCGCATTGAAAAATTCAGAATACTGGTACAAATTTCTACACAGTGACGCTGATTCTTTTCATGAAGTTTTTGAAGCCTTCGGGCTAACAACATAAAAAATAGCACCTGTGTATTAGATGTATCATCTATGGGACAGAGCTGTACGTATAAAAATGCAAAGAAAGAAGAACAAGACCACTTTGATTTTGTTACCTATATTCTTACACACCGGAACCCAGTAATGTTTACTCTATTTACTGATTTGAAATTTTTTGAACTTTGTTTACTCACGATATCCTTCTTAATTGAGTATTTGGTTAACAAGCGCATAAAATGCATAAACATTGGTTTTTATAGGTATCGTCTTCCGTACACCATTCTGCGTCCGCGTAAGAGGTGTGTAGTGTTTACTGGAACCCCCAATATATATAGTGAGATGAGTCAACTCTCTGGAATAATACCTCGGGTTAGAGCACCATCTGGTCTTACGATACGAAATGAGCTGAGCTTATAAAGCGCATAGCTAATTTGATTTCAATCCAGTGATTTTGTGACTGAAAACTCTTTAAGCAGTAGCCATTTACCACAAAAAGTCTTTAATGCTAGAGACCAAAAGAGAGATATGACTTCCTAAAAGATGGAGCAAAGTATAGGATATATTAGGAGGCGCATTGTGGAATAAACCTAACTACAAAACACACCAATATAAGATCTATTCCATACATCCAATTGCATGCGACCAATAAATCTGTCTAACCAAATAAAGCAAACTAGCCAACCATTTAAGGCGCAGTGATCCGAATGTAACACGGATAGAATAACACATGATCCAGACGTAAATTTATATAGATTTGATCTGTTAGGCAACAGGCCCCGGACAACTATTAAGCGGTCCATGATTGTAGAGAGCAAAACACATCCGTAGTTACAGGTGTTGGAAAAACCATAGACATGTAACGACTATCAACGAGCTATGCTCTAGATGGTTTGACTAAGCATCATTTTAATGGAAAAAATCAATTGACGCCCATTGCAAAATAGATCGCCGCGCAAACTGAGACAGATAGAACAAGCTATTAATTTAGCATCAAGGCTAGGCTAGATCGAAGATTGAATAGAAATGCATAGTTTGGATCCATAAATGAAATTGTATTTAATTCCCTGCCATTTTCTGCTAATAAGAGAGTTGTAAAAACATTCGTTGATAATTTACGATGGAATGACTTTAAATTATTAGTATTTCTTTCATTATGCGATTAAGGAACCATATTGTAGACTGTTCAGAGTTTTTATCTAAACCACTACATAAATAAAGAAAAACGATCCAAATGGAAAATAGACCGCTGATCTCGTTAAAAGTATCAGAAGAGGAAAATATATTTTAAAGTCCTAAATTTAATAGTAGATTAATACAAGGTGGTTGTTGATGATTCAACAAAACAGTCGATTTGTACAATAGATACATAAACCTACAATAGATAAATAACATAGGTCTACGTGTAAGTCTTCTTTTCTTCATCATCATCAGCTTTTGTTTATCCAATGCTGGAGATTGGCCAACCTCAATGCTTTCCACCAAATATGATCCTTCGCTTTCCGCATCCATCTAGTTCTGGCTATCCTTATAAGGTCACTGGTTACCGTCACGTTGGTCAGAAATAGCAAGATTGGGACCGGTGTGTAAGAATATAGGTAATAAAATCAAAGAGTCTTGTTCTTCTTTCGTTGCATTTTTATACGTACAGCTCTGTCCCATGGATCATACATCTAATATACAGGTGCTATTTTTTGTGGTGTTAGCCCGAAGGCTTCAACAACTTTATGAAAAGAAACAGCGTCACTTCGTAGAAATTTGTATCAGTATTCTGAATTATTCAATGCGGACAACCGCATCGTACCATCGTGGATATTTCGCTTCATTGACATGGTCGGTTACGCCATGGTATGTTACGTTACACCTCCTGTGTTATGTGGCAAATGTATTAAAATAAAAAATAGTGCGCTATAGACCTCACCACTGAAGTAAAATGTCTATAGCTCCTATCTGTATATATCTTTAAACATACATGTATAATATATTCACTGTTGCTTCTCTAATGATACAGACAATAGGCCTACACTGTCTTGATATACGAAACGTAATTCTCTCTCTCTCTCTTTCTCCCTATCTAAAATGCTATGTAATCATTTTTTGTAACAAACAGGGTTTTATTAACGGTATGATTACTAAATATGAAGGTCTCATAAAATGAATCCCCGATGAGCCTTGACAGAGATCTTCTGTGGGCCGTAATAATCAATACAATTTAATTCAAGATAACAAGTTTCCTCGCAATACGATTTCTGTCAAAGGCATCGATAAAAAATGTAGTTAAATGTTCGTTTATGCGTTACTGAAGGAACGAGTGCACACCAAACTAATTATAATTGTTGTTCAAAACATACCTTCTGAGAAGATGATATCGTAATACACGACATTTTTAAACACCCATATGCTTAGAGTTTCCAAATTCTATTCTTGTGTAATAGATTTTTATCTATATATGAAGCGACTAATGGTTTAGGGTACGGTTTGCGAATATTAAGGTGGACTCTTTAAATCCACCATTCGACTTCGACACGGTGAAGCTTAGAAGGAATGATTAACTAAAATGTATTTGTAAAAAAGTAAATATTGCCAGCGTTCAATGAGATTCCGTTTCTAAAAAAATCTATAGGAAAAGGAGAAACGACCTTACGGCTCACCAGATCTTAAGTAACAACACTGGCACGTGTGTTGCCTGCTATTGAGAAAGAAGTGGTCCGTTTCTATAAGGACCCCGAGTCGTTCGGTATATCGATCTTCGATTCCCTTTCAGCCTAATTTTCTATTCACGGTAATATTCTGTAAAGCAATTGCACAACAGCAACCACCGTATACGAAGGAGAGCTCCCTTCATAATTATAATTTAGGTCTAATTTCATGTAATACGCGGGCTGATTACAATTTATTGCTCCTGCATTCGAAATTTCTGGACGAGAACCTGCTCGCGAAATCAGTTTGAGTTCGGGTTAAGCGCCGTGAATACGTCTCGATTACATTTTAATGGCTGCCGCAGCAAGCAGATCAAACCACTATCAATCATGCGTGTAAAAATTCCAAAGCTCCTGGCCGTTAATGATTATGCTGCCGCTTATCGTGAATATGGAGGCGTTCTTTTGTTTTTAGAAAGAATAAGAAAAACGTGACAAAGAGAATTTGGATGCAGTTTCGGCAGAACACGTTCTGCTGAACGACAACTAACGGTCAAGATAATGACCACGTAAATAAGAGAGAGATTCTACGACATGGCTTCTAAAGTAAACAAGATGGCAATGGGCCGGCCACATTGGCCGAGTCTCAGGTGGGAGAGAAAATTCTTGGAATGGGGACCGCAAACGGATCGGAGAAGCGTAGGACGCCCTCCCTCCAGATGGACCGACGACCTTTTAAGAATAGCCGGAAGTGGCTGGATGCGGAAAGCGGAGGACCGAATATGGTGGCCTATTTCCAGCTTACTTACTTACTTTTTAATTAATTTTTAGCGAAGATTTATTTTGACGTTTTTGTTGTCAAATACTTAATAAAAAATACTTGTTACCAAATACATATATTTCTAAGTGATGACCCCAATTGCGCTTCTATTAAATTAACGGTATAATGTATGGTATGAAAAGTACAAACTATATTAATTACCGACTAACTTTTTGTTCACCCCGTACTTTGTTAAAACGTCGTAATCGCTTATCTGTATTTATACAAAAACATAATATCAGTACAGTTTCGACCTAATTGTTAGTTTAGGACGTCAAACACAGCAGTAGGCGAACTGATCGTCTAATGAACGAAACATTTAAGAATCAATACGAGACCAATCCTACGCACGGCAAACAGAATTAATGCCGACTAATGGCTACGGCAAACTATCACCACCTTCTGAAGCTACTTAAGAAGTTCTGGAATCACGCACTAAAGACTAACACAAACATGGCGTTCTGTCGACGATGGAATTTAATTTATGTTAGCTGGTATCACCCTAGTGATGTTTACGTGGTTTTTTTCTCCACTACTGCTGGACCACACACGATGGGTGTCGATTAGCCGTTGATGAGATAACGCGGGCGACAGCTCATTCCCCTGTGTAATTTCTTCATGTAAATATTGATGCTTTATCATTGAGGAAATGGTTGAATGAATCACAGTACCCACTTCGGCCGGCGACCGATACTTTCAATATTTGATTTCATTTTTCTTTTGATCGTTATGTGTTGGTCAATGATTGGATTTACCGTTTATGAGCGGACAATTCGAAACTAATATTTGTAGGAATGGAACTCATGAATTCCTCGCCTATTTGTAAATTCAATTTTAAATAATGAATCTTTGGAAATTCACTCAAGATAGATAGATAAATTCCTTATTGCTCACATTAGAAAATAGGTACAATCAATTAAAGTAAGAAATAAAATAAATTCAACCTAAAAGTGGGCAACGGTCATCGTTATCGCTATAAGCGATTTCTTCCAGGCAGCCCTATAGAACAAGAGAGGTAAAAAAAAATACTAGGATAATAAGAAAAGTCAAAATAAACTTTTGTTTAATATATTTTAAACCGACTTCAAAAAAGGAGGAAGTTCTCAATTAGTCCGTATTTTTTATGTTTGTAACCGCATAACTTAACCGGGTGAACCGATTTTGATGACTTTTTTTATTTAAAAGCTAGTGCTTCCCGTGTGGTCCCATTTAATTTGGTCCAATTCAGACAATGACGTTCATGAGAAAACCATGTAAGTCTTAAATTATCATCAAGTATATGTGCCACAAATGGACGGATAACTAAATATCATCCCAAATCGAATTCAATCATTTGTTTTGCATTGGATATGATGTACTTCAAGAGTAGTTTGATTTGGTTCTGTTTAATTCTATTTAGTAATTAGACAATCGTATATAGGGTGTCGCGTAATAGCGTTTAACGTTTGATTTTGCTCGTAAATATACTTGTTTAATATTTATTTATCTAGACAACTAAAGATCGTTTTATGATAATGAGTACACGTAGATGTAAGGTATCCTTCTTATTCTAAACGTTAAATCACTTAATTGACTACAAAAATTCATCTTACATTAAACGATATAATTTCAAACAACACATTCGTGTTAACGCGTTTCGTAAATCTTTTTATGTTCCTTTTCCCTCACGAATACGCTCGAAACGAAATAAATTCGGCTTTCACCAAAGGTCCCTTTTTCGTTTTGCGTAAAACGATTCCGCGCTTAAATTTTTAAGCCAGAAAAATTCGTTCAAATTTATGCGCGCTATCAGCCGTGTCTCACAATGCGCCCGCGCACAGCCAAAAACGTGCGCTTTAAAATAAGAACATCAGTAAAATAACTTACGATCGCGCATCGACAATTTATTGTAAGGCCTTTGAGATCTTATGAACGGTATAGTTCCTATATGTGTAATAAAGATAACTGTAAACACTTTTTAAAGATAAGGAGTCAAACATACAAATTGCTTAGTAAATACATCGACGGTAACAAGTATATTTACTAGCAAAACAAAAACCGACTTCAAATCGAATCAACGTTAAACGCTATTATGCGCGTACGACCTCTTTATATTTCCCAATTATTGTAGAGTTATTACGAAGTAGAATTAATCAGAATCTAACCAAACTCTTTTCAAACTACTCTTTAAGTACATTCTTTCCAATAAAAAATGAATCACCGAAATTGGTTGGCGTGATATTGAATTATTCATCGATTTGTGGCGCACATACTTGGTGCAAATTTAACATGATTTTCTCATGGATCCCGTGTAGAATTGGATCGAATTTAAATGAGACCATGCGGAAAGCACTTACTTTCAAATAATAACAAATAAAGAAAAAAATCATCAAAATCGGTTCACCAGTCGAAAATTATGAGGTAACAAACATAACAAAACAATTAGACGAATTAAGAACCTCCTCCTTTTCTTGAAGTAGGTTGAAAAGCGGAAATATTTTATCTCTTAATAACCACTATTTTATACTAGAGCCGAAAAACTTGTATAAAAATGCAAAAAGTTTTAATAAACGATAGAAAAGCTACATAAAATGACTTACTGTATTATTATTTTTTTCATGGTATGCAAACGAGACTTAGACCATTCGATATTTCAATCTAGAGCAATTCTATAGCAATAAGTTATGATTAGGTCAATTTCCGAGATACGACATTTCCGCTTTCTACCGTCGATATATTTTGTTGCTTTGTCAAATATTCAGCTAATTAGAATTATTTTAGTAGTAATGGTAGTAATAACATATATATCTGATGTTAAATGTTGCTTGTTTAAGTGACTGTTCATTTAAATTTAAATCTTCGTCTTAATTAATGATTCTTACAATTGCTGTTAATACTAATGAAAAATAAAATAATGTATTTTATACATTACGTTTATATCTTTGATCGTTTCTTTTCTGTTTCGCCCTCATTAGCTAGAGGAAGTTATCCTCAGGGGCCGTTCATACCATATATAGACTATAAGATGATTGCGCACGCGGCGGTGTCTGTTTGTCTCTGATAAAAACTATTTACCCTAAATAGATCATTTCTTGTCAAGCTTTGTCATTTTCTATTGAATCTTTATTTCTTGTCAATACTCATTCCTTCAGTGTATAGACCCCCTACGGTTCGATGTAGCTGTCAGATTCTTAACATGTGTTAGCAAGATCTGGAATAAAAAGGGTCATTGAAACCATAGTAATACATATAGCTGCTAAGGTTTCGGTATCATTAATAATGTAATCATTTTACAGTATGACATAATTATTACTTTTTAAAGTTATACTTCTTAAGGCGCGTTATGAAAAAATTATGGCAGACTAGTTGAAGCTGCAGTGAAAAAAAATGTGCTTATATTCTTTTTCAAGTGATCCAATATAATCTAGGTTAACTATCCGTATGTATTATTTATTGATATAAATTAAAAAATGATTACATATAAAATTTATATGTTTAATTTTTCAACTATATACTGAAGTTTATTGACTAAGTTGATTCTAGTCCTTTTCTAGTCCTTTTATTATTTAATGTAATTAATCATTTGTTTTATTTATTGTATTTAAGCTTCAATAAACTAATAATTTAGGGTACAGTCTGCGAAATGAAAAATCGTTGGTGCCAATCATAATCGGCTTACGATAGTAACGCAAGGAAAGCTTTTAAAGGCATCATGAAACATAAGTTAGGTTCAGATTAGATGACTTGAGGTAAATCCCAAATAAACAAAAATGTACAAAAATTCTTATTCTTCTATTTCTGCGTATAAATTTCCAGGTGCCGAGATGATTATAAAATGTAATCAACTAGGGATGATGATAAAAAGTGTGCATTTTTATATTATGTGTTTAACTATCACCATTGTAAGATACCGGCAATATGTTCTCCTGACCTCGAACACAATCGGGGAGACACTCGGTTAGATTTACAGCCAGAACTGAATTATAGTAGGCACCGGCGCACACCTGTCAGCATCTTCGAATGCAGCCACAAAAACAGGCTAACCGGGGGCCCACGTACACGACCCGAGCGGAGACATCGGCCGACAGGGTATCGATTGTGTCCTTAGTGACACGAATAGCGGAACATAATTATAAAAGATTATTATATTCTTAAATCTAATGTTAAGTTTTTGCAATTTTAATATATATAAAAGTAAAATACATAAAACAACAAGATAAAACATTATAAAAACAAACCCGGTGCCGCCAGTAGCAGCAGCAAGCAGTTCCTAAGCAACCGGTGGTTAAAACGTCGTAGAGATGGCCTCCTCACGATGCGTGCCGTGTTCAGGAGTACGTCTTCTGTATCTGAGCTTAGATCCAGTCATCTAGTCTGTCGTTAAAGGCGAATAAAAGGGGCCTCGGGTTCACGGTCGATGAAGGTCCTTGTTTTCCGCTGGAATGGACCCAGAAGAAGGCGGCACCAGTGGTTCTGTATCACCGTAGCACTGCGAGAGTGCCTCACTGAACCGCCGCCTTCTCACCAGATAACGGGATATGTTTATTATAACGTAATATTTACGTAATAATGATCTAACGATTCCCCAAAATGATTGGAAGAAATGTCCCAAGATTCAGATTTTAATTTGTATATTGTCTCAGCGAGCACTATGGCCCCGACCGCTACACGTGAACACGTACAAGCCGGGAGCGTTACAAATCATACGTAAGACAGCGTTAGCCGCGGTAAGCACGCGGCCTGCGCTGTGTTACGGCTGGGTTCAGTCGGTGGAAATAGGCTGGGGGCGCGGTTTCCGCGTTTCGCGTTACCCAGTGTTCGGAGAGACGTTTTATGTCGTATCTTTATCCGCATCTGATTTTTACCGCGATAATCCTGCGTTTCTTTTTAGTTGTGTGATTACTTTATTCACCGCAATGTTCACTAAAGTTGGCATACTTCATGATTACAACTTTTTTTTGTTGACGAGGGGAAATCTTTACCAAGATACCCGCATTCTGGAGGGAAGACGGGGTTATGTGGGATTCCTACCCACTAAACCTCCCTCACTTCCGGTGGCCCTTCCTCGGTGCATGGTGAGTGGCTCCGTAATCTCCAGTAGTAATACGGGTCAGCCGATGCCGCCTTCTTCCCGCATCCACTTCGGCGAACGACAAAGGCCTCCACCGTCGCCCAGTGAACCCGAGGCCCCTTTTAGTCCCCTTCTACGACAGGCATGGGATACCGTAGCCTTAATCTACGAGCCCAGACCTGCAGGACTAGCATTATTATAGCTAGCATTTTCGCATCTAGTAAATTTAGGGTAAGGACGATTAGTAGAATAATCATCCATCATCATTCCTAACAGAGCCCGGTCAGTTGACGGTAAAAACAATTACACCCTGCATGGCAGAACAACCCCTAAGACTAAAATGAAAAGAAGTAGGTTGGAATTTGCTACTTAATTTGCGAACCTAGTTCAAAAATTACCTAAGAATGCTTATAGCAATATCAGTAAAATTTATTAAAATTATTAAAAAAGAAATCCTCGACTTCCTCTATCAGTAAAAGAAATAATCATAGACTAAGCGACCAGCTTCCAAGAAGCCGTACATCATAGGAAAAGGGTCAATTAATTAAAAATAAAATACATTTTCTCATAGATAACTAATTACCTTTAAGAGCTTCAGCGGCGACTTTTTATTCGCTACAAAGCAATTGAGAGCGGAGCAGAGACAAACGGACGGAGAGTCGCATCGGGACATCTCCCTAATTAATGACCTGGCATACGCCGCGAGACGATCAAATGAAAACTGATGCAAAAAGAAGAATACATACATTTTAATAGTCACCCATCCAGTGAAATAACTTACTTAAACAGATGAAATTCAATTATGAACCGCTTGGAAACCTTCTTAACAAGTATATTAAACCGACTTCAAATCGAATCAAACATTAAACGCTACAACGCGCGAGCGCCCTTTTTGTATTTCCGAATTATCGTAGGAATATTACGAAATCAAAAATAATCAAAACCTAACCAATTTTTCATCAAACCACTCTTAAAGTACATCCTTTCCAATAGAAAATCAATGATTGAAATCGGTTGGCGTGATATTAAGTTATTCGTCCCTCTGCCGCACACATACTTAATGAAAATGTAATAATTATAATTTGGTTTTCTCATGGATGCCATTATCAGAATGGGACCCAATTGAAATAGGAGCTTCAGCTTTCGAATAAAAAGAGAATCATAACAATTGGTTCACCCCGTTGAAAGTTATGAGTTAACACAAAC
The DNA here is from genome assembly GCA_029286785.1 of Meandrusa payeni. Taxonomy (NCBI): domain Eukaryota; kingdom Metazoa; phylum Arthropoda; class Insecta; order Lepidoptera; family Papilionidae; genus Meandrusa; species Meandrusa payeni. The sequence continues at coordinate 1,107,648 of JAGSMX010000039.1, forward strand.
ACAAAAAAAGAAAAAAATCATAAAGAGAAATTAAGAATCTCTTCCTTGAAGTCGGTTGATAAGTATTTTAATTGCCTAGGTCGCCATAGAGTGGACAAACAAGACGGATGGGCGCTACTATCGTCCCCCCGGGTTTTGATGCGATATTAATACTAAGTAAGATAAAAAGGGCGGAGAACCTTTCTGTCAAAGGTCAAAGGTTTATCCGTAAAATAGCAACCGACCGTAGTTCAGGCTCAGGTTCAGGCTAAGCGACGTGAGAGCTACGAGTATACCACCTCTCAATTCGGTGAATCTTGACGTTTATAATTTTTTATAATAAGTATGCCACGATGAAGGAAAATTGTATCAAGTAAGTCTCTGAAGAAAAGTCAGAAGTAGTTATTATTTCACATTTAAATGTCTTAATAAATTGCTAACATCTGTTAATAATAATTATTACATGCTATGTTGAAGGTAGTTTATACTTGTATCCAAATTTGGAAACTACAGAACAACTCGGGCACGCGCATCTTTACTAGGCTGTTATTCTTCTGACAAACCTACACAGATTAGTCAGAGAAGCGGACTTTCACTGTTTCACAGCTATGAGCGGTGACATAGGTCTTTGGTTGCTTATCGTGAACCATTCTTAGTAACTTCCCATAACCTCGGCTTGAGGGGTTGCTTTATAATTTTCTATTTGTTTAAAGACACATTCCTTCGCCACGTACAACATAGTATGATACATTCAGCGCACGAACTGATCTTTATGTCGTCCGCTCCGCGACAAATGGCGTCGGTCAGGATTTGTAAAATACCTGGCCTTCATTTCCACTTGAGCCAAACTGAAGCTTAAAGTAAGGCATTGAAAAATGTGGTATTAAATCTAGCCTAGTGATAAGATGCACTGAACAACAATCTGTATTATGCTATAATCATTAAAAATCTTGAAGGAAAATTACACGATCACCTCGTTAGGACTCCTCATTAAATATATCTCTCTCACATGGGCATTAAATACGGACGAAGTACTTAATTTAGTTAAATAATAAAGGTAAAGAGAAACACGAGATTTCGCACATTGAAGGGACGCCATTTTAATATATTAGAGGTTTTTATAGAGGCCACTAAACAGGCGGATAATTTTAACTACACTTTGATGGTAGAATTAGTTTTATTTAATACAAAAAATACCACGGTAGCTTGTTAGTAGTGCCAGACATATTGAGAATTATCGATTCAAATACCACGAAGCCTGAAAGTTTCCTTTTTTTATTCATTAGGACAAAAAAGTATTTGCTTAAACATCTGCATTGAAAATAATTTTTATTTTCACACATCTCTAGTATTCTTATAGCTAAGTATAACCTTTTGATATATAACTACATAATATTGGCTATATTTATTAGAAACGGTAATTATAAGTCGTACAAAGTACGCACCGCCAGAGATTCGATTCGTCTTCTCCAAGGTCTAAGGACACAACCACTGCCACTGGTCTAGTGTGTAAGCTATCATAACTGTTATTCTATTAGAAATTTTCTTACGTACATTTCACACCTTTGATACTTTCTTTGAACTTTTAATTTATATATTTAAGTTGTTTGTGTATATGTTTTACTATGTACATTTGTATATATTGATCTTTTTATAGTTTTCTATTTATTTGTTGTTTTCAACTGACTTCAAAAAAGGGGGAGTTCTCAATTAGTCTGTATTTTTTTATGTCTGTTACTGTATAACTTTCGACTGGGTGAACTGATTTTTATGATTCTTTACTTGAAAGATTGCCCGTCCCGTGTGGTCCCATTTGGTCCATTTCTGACAATGAGACCATGAAAAACCATATAAGTCTTAAATTTGCATGTAGTATGTGTGCCACAAATGAACAGATAACTTTATATCACACCAACCGATTTCGGTGATTCATTTTTTATTGGAAAGGATGTACTTCAAGAGTAATTAGATGAGAGTTTGTTTTGGTTCTGATTTATTCTATTTCCTACGACAATTCGTAAATACAAAGAGGGCGTCCACGTGTAATAGCGTATAACGTATGATTTGAGGTCGGTTTTTGTTTTTGTTCGTAAAAATTTCTCGTGCACCCGTTACTTAGTCTCTACACAATCTGTAGGAGACTGGCAGAAAATGCCTGGCGCAAATAAAGAATAAATAAATAAAATTAAATAAAAGGCTGTTTTCGTGGCCCGACCTGGAAGCTCATTATACAAAATAGGACCTAAATTAAAATCAGTTTATAGCGTCGTTTGGCCTTTATATGGATTGATGGGTGAACCACATTGAAAGAATTAAGAGCGCGGTTGCCAAGTTGATGGACAGATGAGTAGATATACTGTTATTGTATACAGTGACGGAAAGTTTCTTAATGAGGAGGTATAATGCAGGCTTTTGACGAAATAGTTTTACCGTTACGTGATAGACATGATGAGCGATTACAAATACCACATTTATTGCGTCATTTTTTTATCATGAAACGAACGAGTGTCAGCTGTTTATTGGTCCTCCTCGTAATTATTCTTCACAGTTCTTCGTAAAGAAATAAGCTATAACTTCATGTAGAAACAGAAAGGGGTCAATAGGTACTCAGTGGTAGAATTTTTTTGGACCTTTCAACCGACTTCAGAAAAACAGTAGGTTCTCAATTCGTCTGTATGTTTTTTATGTTTGTTACCTCATTCCATTCAACTGGGTGAACCAAGTTTGATGATTCTTTTTTTTATTTAAAAGCTAGTGCTTAGTTCAGTTCTGAAAATGGCATTCATGAGAAAACTATAAAATGCCAGTGAACAAAATACATAATTTCGTTACAATAATGTCGTTGTAAGCATTTTTCACAGATAAAGAAAACGTTTAATGTAAAACTCAGTAAAAAGCGAATTATGTCGGACGTACACCGAAAATGTTTTCCTTTGTATATGTTTTCCGGAAACGCTCTCGTATCCACAGATCGGATGAAAGACCAGTATAACACGTCTTCGTCCCCATGATCTTCGTTATAACGTGATAACGAGCGCTACTGTCCGTATTGTGCGGTTTTTAAATACAAACCGGAGTGAATATCACGTGTGAATAAGTTTAACATCAAGTGTTGAGTGACAGTAAACATCATCGTGATTCGCTCCCTGAAGACTCATAAAACTTTTAAACAGGTGTTTAAAATCTCTCTGCTGCGACTACTATCGCAGTTCTACGAGCTATGGAGCCCACTATGGTGCGTCCTTTTCATAAGGACGTTAATAATTCAGCAAAAAACATTTCCCGATCCGCTGCCTGTCGCCAACTATCCAGTAAAGAATATTTCAATTTTTTGCTGTGAAAATTGTAAATTTAAATTAAAACTCATTAAGTATTTTGCTCGATCAAAATGCGCATATTCGTGTTCGACGCTTGTTTTTATGAAGGTGTATTCAATGAAGGTGCATCCTTGATATTAAAGACAAATTTAGTCAAATTGGGCGGTGCGCTGGCGCATAATTCTTCGTTGTCGGAACGGAATATCGCTGATGTATCTGTGACAATTTCATCAAATGGGGTCACGTGCTTTTTTCTTAAATGGTTAATAATTAATACCGTTTTCAACCGACTCAAAGAAAGGCGAAGGGTTCTCAATTCGTTTGTATGTTTGTTGCCGCATAACTTTCGATTGTGTGAACCGATTTTAATGATTCTTTCCTTATTTGAAAACTGGCGCTTCCCATCTGGTGTGATGTGCCACTTAATTGGGTCCAATTTTGACAATGACATCCATGAAAAAACCATATAAGCCTTAAATATGCATTAAGTATTTGCACGATAAATGGACAAATAAGTCAATATAACGCCAACTGATTATGATAATTATTTTTTTTATTGAAAAAATGTACTTTAAGAGTAGTTTAATGAGAGTTTGGTTACGTTCTAATTAATTCTATTTCGTAATATTCCTACGATAATACGGAATTACAAAGATGCCGTTCGCGTCTAATAACGTTTAACGTTTGATTCGATTTGAAGTCGGTTTTTGTTTTATTTGTCAATATAATTGTAATTGCTACGGACCCTTGTCATATATATTTACAATTAATAATTCATAAAGTACGTTATTACTGATGATAGTGTTGTGATGACAGACCACCGTGAAGTGTTTATTGTGGCTGCAGTCTTGCAATGTTAAGCTAAAATTATTGAAATTAAACGTAATGAAGAGACTTTTTACTACACAGCCAAGACGAATTACGACCTTAATACTTTAAATGTATATATTAATAAGCGAGTTCACTTTTTAATGAATGTAAAACTGATAAACGAGGACGCGGTAAAATCACCTGATGCTAAGTAAACATCGACGGAAAGACCGACCGGTGGTGACATGCACGGAATTTATTAAGTGCATTTTGCCGAACTGTTTGGCAAGTCAATATAAGCATGTAATGGATAAAATAAACAATTTCTAACAACGGTATTGCCGTTGTAGCGACCATGCCTGTCAAATATATTTCTATTTAATAGAGCTCCATCTTTCCACACATGGTAAATACTTGTTTCTGTATGTGAAATATGTGAAGTCTGACACATAAGAGGTAGCCTCGTGTGGCAGACTTCATATATTTTTTTCCTCACGATGTTTTCCTTTACCGCCGAGCACGTGGTTTATCAACACTTAAAATTGCACAAATTTTTCGATGCCGGCACCGAGGATCGAATTTAGGTTGCTTGTGTACTTGTAACATGACCGCCCGGACACTGAGCTACCACGACTCTATATATATAACTTCTTACGTTACTCTTCTTAAATTATAAAGCCTAATTTGTATATCAAGGTAATTGGAAGACAAGAAATACGGGAAAGTCGAAGTTCAGGAAAAGGGGTGTATTCGTTTGAAAGGCAGTATTGTCAGGAAATCTGTATCGATATATCGCGGAGTCCATTAGAGCGTCTCCTACATACCTTCTTGAGGTCATATCATGTTATAAGGTATAAGGTATTTTCAATGTTAAGTATAAACCAGAAATAACTTTGAAAGAAAATAACTTAAGCTGTCTAAAACGGTTTTCCAATGCATTTTAAAATTATAGATGACGAGGTGGATAGACAGACATATAGTGCGCGACGGAATACGCTATAATAATAATGAGGGTAGATTAATAATTATTAACATTACCACATGTGTAATAGAAGGTGATCGATATTTGCAATTAATGTTTGATGATGATGACAGTAGTGCCCTCCACTTTTTTCCGGGCTGGGGATTGCTCTGTCTGAGTTACATTAACAAGTGGGTGACATAAGCTTACGGTAAGACAACACTACAATAATAAATAACTTACATGATTTGGCATTATGGCTCCAACAAGTAATTCCGGGAGAACTTGGAGACGTCGTTGTGTTTATGACGAGGTCACACTAACCGCACTAACACAAGTCGGGTACGCCTATATCTTCACTGTATTGTTAACTCAAGCGTGAGATCCCTACTTTTCGATATTAATTAATTGTTTGAGGTTTGAATACCGTCTTCACTCCAACATAGATAAGTAGATAAATGTAACTCAGTCACTACTAATCTAGCGGTGTTTAGGATGAAGGTAAATAGTAATTAGGTAGTTTCTTTTTGAGTCTTTTGTCCATACATGTTATGTGTTGACCTCCTTACTATGTCAGCTCTGTATCATCTAAATTGTAAATTGCTTAGTTTCTACTTACACGAATGTTGAGACAGATAAAATAAAAAAAATGCTATAAACAAAGTAAGTAGTAAAATAATTACTTCTATCACCAAAGTTATATATAATATAACATTAAAAAATAAGACATAATAATTTCTAACATACTTTATTGTACAAGATTATTAGATCTCGATTAATAATTAATTTCGCACTAATTGTTTCACAATTTAAACGAACAAAGTTGAACCATAACCCGAATCGTTCTTCCCGGTGCCGTTTCATTTTAAACTAATCTGGCGTGCGATGAGAGTCCTGGGCTTTTAGAATTAGGCTGTGGTATCCCTTGCCTGTCGATTGCTCTTGTCGTTGTAAAATTGGACCCGAGAGGAAGGCGACACGATCTCCTGTTGCCTTTAGACATGCTTCAATCCAGTGCATAGATGTGTTCCACTAGAGATCCCGGACCATCCACCGAGGATTATGGGGCATATATTTTAGCAAATAGAAATCTCTCATAACCGCCTTTCCCCCAAAAGTTTATAAAAAGGGTACCTTTTTTGTAGATTTTTCCATCGAAAAAAAAAGATGCAGTGAAAAAATTCAAGGTTTTAGTAAGGCCACTAAGTCAGACAGGTTAGAATAGATGGTGACAATATTTGCGGGATTAAGGCTTTAATTTGTTAAAAAAAAATTATCGCCTGTGATCTAGTAATCTAGTGAAATAAAAACGAGTGTGCTCTAGACAACACGTATAATGTATGCAAAAACATATAATATATACACGATTGTTTGATAATGTGCAGTGCTCTCTCTTGCGCCTACAGTGTGATACAGACAATAGGCCTACACTGTGTCTTAGATATATGATACTTAACTCGTTATGAGAGAAAGAGAGAAAGAAAAGTGCGCTCGCACCTTCTCTTGCTTCTACAGTAACATACGAAACTTAACACTTTCTGTCTTCACTAACTATTATCTCCATCTCAACATTCCGATCACCCGATCACACTTTTCGTAACGAATTCACTAGCTTACAAAATCAACAAGTGTAACTAAGGTTCCACAAGTATTCCTCTCTTTATACAACAAATGCAATCCAGTCTATTGTTAAGTGCCGGCAAAATTCCTTACAGCAAGCAAGTTGCCGATCATTCCAGATAAATGTGTGTACCGAAGGCGGTAGCTAAGAATTTACTAAAACAAAGAACAAGCCCAACTGGTGGCCCTGTATTGGAACAAAGACCGTTTATTATCATGTTAATGGGTACGGTTAATTAATGAGGTGCGTGGAACTCGCTCGACGGCACCGATCCTTCCCGGATAGCCTATTACGTCTAGAAATGGAACGCTGAATCTTAGAACAACCAAGTCCGATCCTGGTTATTTTCTATGTGTTTATCAATACAATACGTTAACTAGTAAAAACAAAAACTGACAACAGATCGAAATTACGAAATAGAATTAATCAGAACCTAACCCAACTGTCATCAAATTACTCTTGAAGTCCTTTTCAATAAAAAATGAATCATCGAAATCAATTCGCATGATATTGAGCTATTCGTTGAATTGCCGCGCATAGACTTAATGCAAATTTAAGATTTATATGGTTTTCTCATGGATGCCAATACCAGAATCGGGACCACACTAGAAACACCAGCATTCAAATAAAAAAGAATCATCAAAATCGGTTCACGCAGTCGAATTTATGAGGTCACAAACATAAAAAAAAAAATAAACGAACCTCCTTATTTTTTTTAACGTCGACCTCTACAGTTTAGAACAAATGGTATCCTGTCCTCATCAATTTTTAAATGTCAAAAACTAAAAAAAAGCTAAAGCGGACGGGTCGCGTAGGTCGTAGTATATAATATACTAGCCGCGCCTCACAGACTCACTTAAAAAGTATGTTCTTTTCTGTACCACTTATTAGAAATATATCATGGCGATTGGATGAATAGTTAGGGCGTGAAAACGTTACAAACAAACAAACGAAGAAGCAATCAAACTCACTATCGCAAATAAATTTCGCATTTTTTATGTATTGTAAAAAAAACGTTAAGAATTTAGAATAAAAGTAAGTAAATGATGACAGCTGACACATAGCGCATAGTGTCGTCGTGTCGTTTTCCGTGATTGTTACAAAATTAAAATAGAAAATCTATATTTATACACGAGATTAATAAGTAATTAAAATGGCCACTGGATAAAGTTACTGTGGAAATGTTATTGAAAGCCTAAAGTAAAGGAGACATCAAAATAGTAAAATTCAAATATATTTGACAGCCGTCATAAAGCGGCAAAAAATTTGCAAAATTATAAAGTGTTGTTCATTATTTTTACATGATATATTGAAAGTATCCAGACGTATAGTGCTTTGAAAAATAAAATAATAATCAATATAAGATCGAAATAATTTGTCGATTGTGTGGAGAAGAAAATGACAATGGAAATCTATTGTATTCAAGCCAAGAAAATAATACAAACCTTAGTAAAATTATTAACACCTAGTTTTTTAGTTTTTTATTGTGATATTTTGTTTTGACCGAAGTTGTTTGTATTGTATTTATAATTAGGTAACCTGGTTTTTTTTGTTTTGTGTGATCTTGTTTTGTCCATTATGAGTCTAATGGTTACGCAATTAACTTGCCCCACTGCCCTGGGTCTGCACGTACTTTCTCCGTGCATGGGCTAAAGGTACATATCGGGCGCATGCACAAAGACGTGCTGTATCCGAGCCCAGATTCACTGGTCTCTCCAGCCCACATAGCTTCTACCTCATCAGCGAGGCAGGATTCACTACCGCCGCCTGCGCAGTGTTCTCTGGACAGACTCGCTTTTTTCAAGCGGTGTGTGCCAGTACTCAAGCACGTCCCTAAAGGCGCCCGGAATCAGGCGGCCGGAAAGCTCTGCGACATTATAGATTCGTGTGTTTCTGGTAACGGAGTGGATGAGTGGAGTGCACTTCTTTCCTTTGCGTATACAGCTTTAAGAGTTCCATCGAAGGAGCTGCCCGGAAATGTAACATCAAAAGTTAAAGCCAATATTATGTCGTCTGGGCACTGTCATGATGATGAATTAGCTACTGCGAAGGTGGGCTCAGGGTCTCGTTCCATTGGGAGAAATATTGAGTCTAAGGTTTTCGAAGGTGACTTGAGAGGTGCCGTCCGCCTTTTGACATCTGATGACTCGTTTGCGCGCCGGGATCCCGACACGCTGGCTGCTTTGAAACTAAAACACCCGGGTCCTTCACGTCCTCTCAGTTTTCCATCAGATCCGGATATGTCATTTACTGCGGCGTCAGTTACTGTGGGGGATGTGATATGGGCGCTTAGTTCGTTTTATACTGGTTCGGCGGCGGGGCTGGACGGGATCCGGCCGGGGCATCTTAAGGAGTTGACTTCTGTGTCGGCAGGGAGAACGGAAAGCGCCTTGTAGGGTGCCTAACCAGGCTGGCAAATTTTTACTCAGTGGCCAGCTGAACTCTGCGGTGTGCCCTTATCTGTACGGTGCCTCGCTTTTTGCGTTGACTAAAAGGATGGTGGCGTAAGACCTATCGCGGTCGGTAGTGTTTTTCGCCGTTTGACTGCCAAACTTGCTTGCCGCGCCGTTAGAGAGGATATGGCCGAATACTTGCAGCCTCCTTCATTGAACTCGGTTAAAAACTGTCAGCGTGGAGTTAATGATGATGGTATTAACCCAATTGCGTAAACGACATTTTTAGAAGACACCCTCAATTGTCGGGTCCAAGTCAGATGTTATCGAGCGAACTTTCGATTCAATAAAATTCAGTTCAATCCCTACTAAAGATTATTTGTTATTTTAATGGAGATATGTGTATGGTAACTCATACGACATATATTTATCAAAGCATTTTTGCATACAATGCATTGGTTGCTCAAACTTATGGCATGCAAATCGCTACTTCCAAAAGAGTAAGAGAAAGTTTTCGATTTAAGAGAGCAGTTCACCGGCTGTGTTTATTCGATTTATTACACAACTAAAATCAATTCGTGTATATTTTCAACCGACTTCAAAAATTGCAACTGTTTAATTGTTGACCTGATTTTGGTGATTTGGTTGCATTTCAATTTAGTCTAATTCTGACAGTGGCAACCATGAGAAATATAAAACTTAAATTTGGACGATTACGAATCAATACTACGCCAACCGATTTCGATGATTTTAATTGGAAACATCATACTTTAAGAGTAGTTTGATGAATTTGGTTAAGTTCTGATTAATTCTATTTCGTAACATTCCTATTCGATTTGAAGTCTGTTTTTGTTTTTACTCTTAAAATATACTTGTAAATTGAGTAGGCTTGACATAAATAAAAATTGTTATCAGTTTTTAACTTAATAGGCTTTTTAGAATTATTAGGTTTTATGTGTGATAAGGTCACAAAGCTAGGTAAACAAAGCAAAACAAGTAAGTGCAATTTTTTGTACAGAAAAATAAATAAGTCTAAATGTAATGGGTACCTACTATTCAACTGAAATTTTATACTAGTCGAAAGAAAAACACGTAGCCTCAAAATTAACCTCAATTCTTTGCCCTAGATATGTCACTAAAAGTAAGTATTAGTCTATTCACAGTAACCAGGAATTGGGGAAAATGTAATGATGGTGTAACTGACACCGTTTACATTCCGAGAAAGTGACGTAATTAACCTTGTTCCGGTTAGTATACAGATGTTAATCGAAACAATTCCTTGAATATATTTGAAGTCCATCATACCGCGGGGTCTTCGGAACACTTTCACAAGCCCTTATTCAGGTCGAGCAAATAAGTTGTCGCCGAGATTGTTTGCTGTTTCACTTTCAAATACAATATTTGTCGTCAGCGGACAGAGCCGGCTCGGTATTGTAATGTAAATATTGGCGAGAGGAGAGACAAATAAGTTTTATAGAACAGTTTTGTTTTTGATGGGAACAGTTTAGTTTCGAGTGGGTGCGTCTTGTTTTGTAAAAGAGGCAAACGAGCTTACGGCTCACCTGAACTAACGTTCTCCCATGATGTTCTACACCAGTTGTAGAACTTCAAGTGCGATGAGAGTCCTGGGCTTATAGAATTAGGCTGTGGTATCTCTTGCCTGTCGGTTGCTCTTGTCATTGTAAAATTGGACCCGAGAGGAAGGCGACATGATCTCCTGTTGCTGATGGAGAAACAAAGAGTTTCTCCATCAGCTCCCTAGACATGCTTCAATCCAGTGCATAGATCCTGGACCACCGAGGATGGCTATCGGGGATTTTAGCAAAATAAATCTCCATAACCTCCTTTCACACAAAGGTTATAAAAGGGTACCTTTTTAGAGATTTTCCCATCGAAAAAAGGTGCAATAAAAATTCAAGGTTTTAGTAAGGCCACTAAATCGGATAGGTTAGAATAGATGGTGATAATATTTGCGGGATTGAGGCTTTAATTTGTTAAAAAATTATTGCCTGTGATCTAGTGAAATAAAACGAATGTGCTCGAGAACGAGACCACACGTATAATGTATGCAAAAACATATAACATATACACGATATGCAGTGCTCTTGCGCCACAGGTGTGATACAGACAACAGGCCTACACTGTGTCTTAGATATATGATACTTAACTCGTTATGAGAGAAAGAGGAAAGAAAAGTGCGCTCGCACCCTCTCTCTCTTGCTCCATCACTGATCGAACAAAGCTTCTTCTTAAAACTCACGAACGTCTGAAAGACCTTTCCGCACATGTTGCGATTGTCTTGTTGCGTATGTGCTTCGCTCTTCGAAGGTCACATACCTGTTGCGGACCACCCTACGTGGCTCTGTCAGAGGAAGTTTCCTTGTACGACGATGCCTTAAAGTCACTGGTGGAGTCGGTTCTTAATGTCTCCCTGGATGAGTCACAGTGGAGTCAGGCAGCTCTACCAATCCGGTTCGGTGGTCTCGGGGTACGTTGCGCGCGGGATGTGGGCCTGCCAGCTTTTCTGGCGTCGGTGCATGGGGTTGCGGACCTTGTCTCGGTTTTACTCCATTCAAACGGTGGCGAGGGAGCATTCCGTTTGGGTCCGTTGCGCTGTCAACTTGGTCGGCCCTCAACTCGGGTGTGACGATCCCACAAGCAACGCACGTTCAGCGGGTGTGGGATGATGTGGGGGCAAAGCGGCTCCAGGAGAAATTATTGGAGGTTCCGCGGGAGTTGATAGGGCCAGACTACGGGCTGTGTCGCAACCTGAATCCGGGGCGTGGTTACATGCGCTGCCTTCGCCTCACCTGGGCACCTTACTTGACGATGACTCTCTGCGTGTGGCGGTGGCTCTCCGCCTGGGCTGCAAGGTGTGAACCCCATAGATGCACCTGTGGTTCCATGGTGGAGGCCGATGGCCAACACGCACTGAGTTGTCGGCGCTGCACAGGAGGTTCCGCGACATCATGCCCTCAATGATATAGTCCGTAGAGCTCTTATATCGGCTAACGTCCCTGCGTACTCGAGCCTCCAGGTCTGAGCAGATCTGACGGTAAGAGGCCAGACGGGCTGACTCTGGTGCCCTGGAAAAACGGCAAATGCCTAGTCTGGGACGCAACTTGCGTTAGCACTTTAGCTGCCAGTCACCTGAGTCGCACCGTCCACTCCCCGTCAGCCGCCGCGGAAGACGCTGCGTCTAAGAAGAGGCTAAAGTATATGACTCTGGAGCCGCATTACTTCTTCGTGCCTATCGCAGTGGAGACCCTGGGTTGTTGGGGGACTGAGGCGAAGAGGTTTATCCGGGAAATAGGTCACAGGCTTAGGTTTAGGACAGGTGACTCCCGCTCTGGTTCGTTCCTGGTGCAGAGGATGTCCGTTGCCATTCAGCGTGGGAACGCGTCGAGTGTGATGGGCACTTTTGCGCCGGGAACGATCAGGGGCGGGTTATTTGACTAATTATTTTAAAATTGGACAATGGTTTAATATATTAGCAATTTATTTTTATAATAACTTTGCTATAATTTAACATAAGTTAAATTGTATTTTAAATATAAATAAATATTATTACCTAGTTGTTAGTTTAAAGCATTAAGCCACTTGTACAATCTTGTTTTAAATATATTAATTGATTTAAAATTAGAAAGTTACGATTAGGATAATAGCGTTCTGTAAACAACATTAAATGCCTTAATTATGCCGGTACCTGCAAGTTTCGGACACTTGAAACATGAGAGCAATCAGCATATAATTGACCATGTGAAAACCATGGAGCCCTCATTTAAGTTTGACCCTGGGATTTGGATACTAGCTGGATTAATTAATTTATGTCAAAGTGATTCCCTATCTGCCATTTCCAGAGTATGAATATCATGTTCTGTTTAAAAGTATTAATTTTCTCATCGCTTAGCCTGAATCTCTGTCGCTAGTAACTCGACACAAGTGTTTTATGGGGAAACCCCACCCCTTGATAAGATTAGGGCGTTGTTGGAGCTTCTTCGGCCACTTCTTCTCCCAGCGCTAACGCTTCCCGAAGTGGCATATAAGTTAGTTTATCTTAGATTGTCTCAATAGATTGCTGTTAATAAAATAGCTACCGACCGAGTCGTGGTTCGGCCCTCTCAGGCGCCCTCGGATCGGACTGCTAACGCGTAATAATGGTAACCGTCCCCACAAGATGTTCCACCAGTGTCGCGTACGGCGGGGCTACGGGATCGCTTGCGCACGCACCGCGGCCCCGCCTGCGACCTGGACGCCTTTCGGCATCCGTCCCGGGGGGACCCTTGTGTCGAGTTACCACTTAATAGAGGTTCAGGCCAAGCGATCTAAGAGCTGTGCCACCTCTCAAATCCGGTGAAGCAGTAAAGGCCAGCTTCTCTGTGCCAACTGTGTTAGTTCGTCAAAAAAAAATAGACACAGGGGTCCCTCCGGTGAGGGGTAACCTCGGCTTGGACGGTTACTATGATACGCGTAAGCATTCCGATCCGATGCACGAAATAATGAATTTTCTAATACAAATGCGATTGACATGTAATTCTATAGTTTATTACCCAATTGGACACTTGGTAAATAACCTATAGGATATTATTATGTGTAAATGTTACTAATATGTCAAAAGCTTGGCCTTCCAATAAGAACATTTTCAATGTGCTCCATGGGATTTACGATTAAGCACACGATATAGACATTGGCATTCAAGAACACATATTGTGATCATATCTCACGATATTTATGTTCACGGTTATCTCAATCTGTTGCTCTCATGAATGTGATAAAATGTACCACCTCCGAGATCTATTTATATAATCGTTTATTTAATAGAATCGGAAATGGGGTAAATTAATTTAATATGTACATTATATCCTATTAATATTATAAACGTGAATTTGTGAGTATATATGTGAAGTTATTACTCTTTCACGCAAAAACCAGTAAATGGATTTTAATGAAACTTTACAATAATATAGTTTATACATCAGATTAACACATAGGCTATATTTTATAAAGATATAGTGTCATTTAGCCAAAGTAAAACATTAAGTAGGACAAACATTTTCCATCTGCGAGCTACATATATAAAGTAAACTAAGTATGTTTGTAACGCTTTCACGACGTAACTATTCAACCGATTATCATCAAATTTTGCATACAAGTGGTACAATAGAAGACATACTGTTCAATCGTGGGTAACACCGCGGGATGCAAAATCAATCATATATCACAATATATAATAATATTTATTTTATGTAATAAATAATTTAGATATTTAATCACCCTCTGAATAGTAATTATATAAATATATTTATGTATAATGTAGGTTTGTATAAAATGTAAGTTTATATTTTTGTTATGTATTGCTTATCTTTATATCTAACTAGCTGCGCCCTGCGGTGTTACCCGCGGTTAAAAACTATTTAATATTTTTTTTCTAAAATAAAAGTAGCCTAAGTTGTTCATTATTAATAACCATCTGCCAGTGAAAATCCAGAGTTGAAATCGGTCCAGCCGTTCCAGACATTACCCGGAACAGACAGACAAAATGAAACAAAATGTTATTTTTGTGCATGTACTGTACATTCATACGTATGTAGCAAAAACCGGTTATTTCAATATTTTTGTAAAATTCTTCAGTATTTTGTTATCTACGAACTCCAATTTTATTCATTTGTATATATAACAGAGCTGTTATTTATTTATTACTGATTTATTAAGTCAAGATAAGAAAAATGTCGTATCTCGGTCACGTACTTTAGGCACGAGAGATATGTCCTTCTACAACTTATTTTGATGGGCAAAGTCGCTGGCAAAAAAAGTGTTGGTCGTAGAAAGAAGTCATGGCTGCAGAATGTCGGTTGGAAGGTAATAGCTTAGTAAATATCTATTCACTCTAGTCTTGAAAATATCATAGGATGATAGACTCGAGCCAACTATTCTAGTCTTTAGCTGTACGAATAATGAAAACATTAATCGCTAATAGGTCCCGAAAATTTAGTGTGCCCTTGATAGTAATTGTTGTAAAATCAGGTAACTATTACCAGTAAATTAATGTATGATTAATTTATAATAATAGTCGACTACCAATACTTAAATCTTGTACTTAACACTGATTACTTATCGTGTGCTTAAGATCTTTAGTAAGGAGTCAGTTGTAAAGCTAACCGCAGTTTAAGGGCTCCACGAGGCTAATTTATTGTACAGCTCATTGGTATTTACGCTTGATTATCAAAATCGCCGACACGAAGTTTTATTGCTTCCATAACTTTTTCATATCGTTTCGAGATCGCCCCAACTGCGTTCTTGTTAAGATGACAATAATTACTCCCCACCGTAAAGGCAAACGATTCTAGATTTTATCCTCATTGTATTACTATTATAAAAGGTCTGCTTAAGTGGAAGTTGTTATTTTATGTTATTTCAAAATATTTATGTAACATTTTCTAACATATCTGATTTAGAGGATTTACGATCATCGTTCGTGACGAGAAAAACTTATGATGCAATTGCATCCATTTTATAGGATTTAGAATTTAATTATTAATTTCACGGAATTGTGCCAAGCCTTGATTTCTGAAAGCGAGGTATAGTTTAAAGATGCCCCGATTCTTTTAAAGTAAGAATTGGTTGCTGGGCTGACATAAAATCTGATGCTGCATGCTGGTATCTTTTTTCAACCGACTTCAAAAGGCGGAAGTTCTCAATTCGTCTGTATTTTTTTTCTTTTTTGTTTATTACCGCATAACTTTCGACTGAGTGAACCGATTATTTTTAATTGATAGCTGATGCTTCCCGTGTGGTCCAATTTATTCCAATTCTGACTGACAATGGGATCCATGAGAAAACCGTATAAGTCTTAAATTTAGCATCAAATATGTGCGCCACAAACGGACGAATAACTCAATATCACGCCAACTAATTTCGATGATTATTTTTTTTTGGAAAAGATGTCCTCTAAGAGTAGTTTAGTACTCCAGCTGATTAAAGTCCCGTCAAAATCGGTCCAGCCGTTCCAGAAATTATCCGAAACATATAGATAGATAAAAATTGTAAAAACGTTATTTTGGTACGAGTACCGTAGATAGATTCATATAATTATAGTAATAAGCGTTTATTTTAAAATTAAAAACAAACATTGCAATTTTATTTGTTTGTATAGATTACTTCTCATCGAAGACTTTGGCCTTAACCTGATCAGAAGTTACATCTTGGTTACACTTTAACGTTCAGAGTTACGTGCTCAAATAAAGTGTTTACATTAAGATAAGGCCTTTAAGGTCATCACAGCCTGCCGTGCTTAACAGTGCAGCCTTTTTGTTCGGGTGAAAAATTTGAATTGCAAATCCTACTAGCGGCAATACTATATCAGTACCAGGTATCTGATATCGGGTGCATCGCCTTTTCTACGAATGGTGTAGACAGAGTTCTATTATTGGACTTATTATTTATTAGCCATGTCGACTCGTTGTGAGAGTGACTACTATATAAATACATAATATACTAAGCTACGCCACCTGTCAATTCAATAAGCAGTAAGTTCAGCGCCGTACAAACAGCCTATATAATATTTACGTATAATGAATTTTTTGTTTAATATGTAAGACTGTATTTTAAACCGACTCCAAAAGGAGTCAGGAGGAGGTGTAAGTTGGTTCTCAATTCGACTAAATTTATTTATGTTTGTTGTCGCATAACTTTCTATCGGGTGAGCCATATTGACGATTCTTTATTTGAATGCTGGTGCTTCCCATTTGGTCCCATTTAAATTTGGTTTAATTCTGACAATGGGATACATGCCTGGAGGAACCATATAAGTCTCAAATTCGCATCAAGTATGTGCGCCACAAATGGACGAATAACTCATTATGACGCCAACGTATTTCGACGATTCATTTTTTATTGGCAAGGATGTACTCTAAAAGCAATTTGATGAAAGTCTGGTTAGGTTCTGGTTAAGTTTGATCTCGTTATATTCTTACGATAATTCAGAAATAAAAAAGGGCGTCCGTGCGTAATAGCGTTTACGTTGGATTCGATTTGAAGTCGGTTTTTGTTTTTACTTGTAAATATATTATACTTGATACTTGACAATTGGTTTACGACATAGGATTGTAAAGACAGAGTAAATTAATTGCTCACCTCTCGTGACATACTCGAAACGATTTTATGTATGTATGTTTATTTTTATTAGATACCCGTCAATTTGTGTATTTTATAGGCGCTCTATACAATATTATCTCGTGTATTGCGAAACTCGCTCGTTCATTCAATATAAATGTACTTAAAATTTAGTGCACAAGCGAAAGGCCCACTATTTTATTGCAAGAAACTGACGCATATCAACTTTCGACGAAAGTTACACCATCAACGAAATCGGCCAAAGGAACCGCTCCCTCAATTGATTTATTGACCTCCGCGCACACGCTATTGAGGTCCCTCGATATATCTTAAGATATCAGCGAACATCTTCTAAGAACAAGTGGTTTATATTCTATATTTGGTAAGTCAACCGTTATTTGCTTAAAACGAATGTAAGTTCGATTTAACCTTTGCTCAATGTAACTTAAATGCTTAGGGTATTGATGTTATTGGCAAATATATTAACTGCATTTGTCGATCTGATGATTAAAATACTTTAAGATATATATATATGCAAATACATACGAAACACATTATAAATATAAATAATTGTCACCAAAAGCAGTGCACTATGTGCTTAAGTAGATGCTTTGTCGGTCTATCAGTTAGAATAAATATCTATCTCTATATGCTAATAAATAGCCCTTTTGACATAAGAAATATTGTTTTTTTAGTTACAATTGCAGTTACCGTCTATTTTTAATATAAGTATTAAGTAACGGCACATTTTCTCACTGTTGGGAACAAGGCTTCTTTGTAAATGAAAGTATTATTTCATAGTCCGTCACTCGACCCTAGTGCGGATTGGCGGACGGTTTCCTCGCGATGCTTTCCTTCACTATCAGCACTAGAAATCTTAACAGGCAATGTCATTGACGGCCCCGGGAATTGGATTTCGGATACTTGCCTAGGTAACTGCTCGGAAAATTGAGCTACCATGAGTCTTGTCTGCGGTAAATAAACTTAATATCATTACAATTAATCAAAGGTATAAAGCGAGAGACACGCAGCAGCTTTTGAGATCGCATTAACAAAATGAATTATCGATGAGAAATAACATGGTATAACTCCTTAGAAACTGATTGGCCAGAGAGGCAGGCTTTAGCAGTAGATACGGCCGTTGCCCTTGTCACCGTGGTGCTATGGCTCGTAACTCTGCGCAAGGACTTCCTGATAGTTATAGTTCAAAAGTACAGTCGTGACCTACCTTTTTTCTTTTCATCATCTCTACTACCTAAAGACCAGTGTAATTCGTATAGTGTTGCGCAGAACATACGCGATGATGATCATTAACAAGTAATGAACTTTCCTGTTCCTCGCTTCAGTAATAAAAAAACAATTAAAAAAAGATATTATCTCAAGATATATCAAGGCTTTAATCTCTTATACGTCCTCCTCTACCAAATATGGCGCCTGAAGATGCCCCTACGCACAGCAATCGGTATGCGTTCGAAAGTATTAATTTAGGTTCACGAACATTGGCTCAGAGAGCTGTTTCACGTTTATTTTCTGTCAGGTGCCTTCTGATTTTATACAGTGTGAGATTGGGAAAGATTACGACAGTCCAGTAGTAAGACAGATTTTATTACGTAGAATACGTGCTGAAAGATAATAAAATATACATACTAAAACGCAATATTTCGGAAGTTATGCTAGAAAAAATCGAAATACCAGCATACAATTTAGGATCTACCTTAACTAAGCGTAATTATTCCACTATTGAACACTCATGAGATATCAGGACAAACGCAAATGTTTAGGCCAGCCAGTTTGCACCTTAAATCGTTGTTGATATTGATAGCCTAAGACTTACGACCTTATTGTCGCAGGTTTAAATCCCAGTCAGTCAGCTCGTACCAATGAATTCTTTTTCTGAGGAGGTCGTAAATTTTACCATCTTAGCAAATACCCACCACCTAATCTACTGTTCTCTTCCTTCCTAATCCCCTCTTGACGACATCCACGTTAGGACACAAAGGGACAGGCGGTAAAAAATATCACAACCGTATATGCAAGTATAGATACATACTTTTATAGTATTTTAGTAAGGAGAAGCAAGACATTTCATTCAGCATTTCTCTACAGAATCATATCTCGAAAGATTTCAATCGTATAATTGAAATTGGTATAAATATTGCAACGACGGCATCCGGAAACGATACGCCAGTTCTACGCAAGCCGCTTATTAACATGCTGAAACCGAAACCAAAAAAAACCAAGATGGCCCTATCAGGACTCGGCTCACGTAAGTTGTTTTTGAAGGAAAACCTATTAAATTTTATGAGTGTTTTCCATACTCGCCCTGCTCCAATTTTTTGTGTGCTTCGGTATGTTTTATTCTCGGAATTGATGTAAAAATACTAGATGAGACATTATAAAATAAACTTTAAAAAATATTTTCAAAAGTCTCATAATTGAATATCCAAATTTAATTAACACCTACAAATAATCTATGTAAATATAAATGTAAGTATATCTATTGGAGATAAGCTCATTAATTACCGTAGTTTAATTTAATTTAATAATTGTCTAATAGCTGTATATATACATATAAAAGCTATATCCTCGGGGTTACAAATAAAATCGGGTTTAAAAATAAATTATATTTTAGCAAAAACATATTCACAGCCACGCATGCAGTTGCGAGTAAATGTACATATATGATAAATTAGAATACTTAAAATGCGTAATTATTTTCGGTAAGCAGCCGCATCCAGTAAAGCTTACTTCATGCACCTGCATGGGCGGTTCAAGTCACTGTGCCGAAATCTTGATCCTCGTAAAATTTTATGTGTCTTGGACAAAGCGAATTTTGTTAATTAACCGTTTCGCCCGCTCCGAGGTGTACCCTGTTGTGTGATAGATAATGTTTCCTCTTTTTTTATCTGTGACTTGAATCTTAATTTCTTTGCGAGTCATGTGGAGGTTACATATCTTTAAGAACAGTTCCAGTTGCGTTGATGTGATCGCAGAATTTGGACTTTTATCAATTTGGGTGGCTCTTTGTCAACCTTGTAATTGGACATTACGCATTTTTGACTTGATAATTGTGCTACTGATCCTTGCACACGACAATGTACACCTACTGCTACAAGTTGAGAAAAATATACCTTACTATAGCGTTTAAAAATTACCTTTCTAAAGATTAATATTCTTTAGTTAAATGTGTTAAATGTATTAAATAAATGCTGTAAAATGTATTAAATAAATTTAAAAAATAAAATTATTTCGACTGTAGGGCAACTACTAGTTTCTATAATTAGTTAATTATTATCTGCTTAGTATATGTTCCAGCGCTAATAAGTGTTAATAAAATGGTCCTTTCTTTAGAACATGAACATCAGTGGAAGTCATTATAGAAGTTCTATGTCCAGCATGGGATTGCTAAAGGCTGATGATGAGGACCTTTAAGGGCAGCTATTTCACTTTGTTTTAATTAATCAATGAAGTGGCCATAGCGTGCGGACTGTTACGAGCTTTTCGGGTGATTTCTTGTCATTATCCTCAGTTAATGAGGCTCATGACTGATACGCGGCACGCCGGCCAATGCGCAGTAAATTTGATATTTACGAGCCCCGCGATCGTGATGATATGTCGAGCAATTGGCTCCGTAGCTTGCTATACGGCTTGCATTAAAATTTTTTTTTTTTTTTTTAATTAACCAATTACGAAATTATTTTGCGAAAATCACGAAAAAGGAACGAATTTATTACAAACAAGTAGATTCGATTACAAATAGAATAGAAAGGAATAAAATAGCAATAAAAATTTTCCACACATGAACACAGAGACACACAAACACAAAAATACAAGACAAAAAGAACATAAACAAAAATAATTAAAATTAGGAAAAATAAAAAAATAAAGAAAAACCTTGTGCCGTAATGGACTTGGCTCAGCATATGCTGTGTTTCAAGCATGCAGCATAGCGCTGATTTTCAGCCATAAAACCTTAATCCAACAAAAAACGAACGCTACTCAGTTGTGTACGAGTTATATATATAATTATGGATTTAAACATTATAATTTTTTTGATGTACGGAATGATTGAAAGATTTTACATTAGAGGTTACGTGTGAAAAATTTAAATTCTTGGTTTATGTTAGGACGCCAATGTGATCAGCACATCGCTGATTTTCAGCCATAAAACTTTAAGGCAAACAAAAGGCGAATGCTATTGAGTTGTGTATATATAGTTATTGTTTTTAAGATTACACAATTTTTTGATGTACAAGGAATCATTGAAGGATTTTACCTTAGAGGCTACAACGTGTGAATGAACGTTTAAATTTTTTGGTTTAGGCTAGGATACAAAATCAGAACTGGACATAGCTATAAAATAATAAGAGAATCATCAAGATCGATTCACCTAATGCAAACTTTGGGGTAACAAACATAAAAAAATCTAGTCGGTTAAAGAATGTTCTCATACTAAATAACATGGTCAAAATAGGCACAAGAGGTCAAAGTATATAATGCATCACAAGTACCAACGCGTACGCGTTAAAATGAAATTGGCAAAGCGAAATGCAGATATATTTACGCGATGAAGCAGGATATGGTTTGCTAATAGGTGTGTCATTTACAATACTGTAACATCGACGGGGATGGTTAAAGGTTATCTTTACGCTTGGATGAGCCTACTTTCACCTAGTCTTTTTAATGCAAAATTATTATTACGCTTGTTTCATTCAACTTTGAGCCTTAAGCGTGATACGGTGAAAGGTCATTGATCGTGAATATTGGTCGGATCGTTACATGATATACTCGCCCGACTGATTATACATGAATATTAGGAGACAAACGATACTTTTATCGACTATCTACAATTGTGATGGAATCTGAATTCCTTAGTGACTAGAAATCATAACGGTTGTGAATCAAATTGACAAGTTCAAAAAAGCAGTTCGACTTACGATCTGATTGGTCGGGCGGCTTGTAACAATCAATTGCCCTTTTTCGTTTAAACTGTAGCGGGGTAGACAGAGACCGCTTTCGCTTTCCGATTTTTACTAGGCTTACTAGACCCCATATGTGAAAGGTGGTGAGCAAAAATTTTCCGTAAGTGATTTTTCATCTGACTTCAAAAAGGGCTTCTCAATCGGTCTGTGTTTTTTTTGATTTTATGTTTGTAACCTCATAACTTTGACTGTGTAAACCGATTCTGATGATTTCTTTTTTATTTAAAAGCTGATGCTTCCCATGTAGTCACATTCCAATTGGTCCAGGTATGGCAATGGCATCAAAACCAGATAAGTCTTAAATTTGCATTAAGCATGTGCGCGACAATTGGACGAATACTCAATATCACGGCGACCGATTTCGATGATTCATTTTTATTGGAAAGGATTTATAATTCAAAGGTAGTTTGATGAGAGTTTGGTTAGGTTCTGATTAATTGTATATTAAAATATTCCTACGATAATTCGGAAATGTACAGAGGATGTCAGGGCGTAATAATGTTTAACGGTTGATTTGGTTTTTGCTTCTGCTCGTAAATATACTTTTTGTACTTAAAAACGGAATGCAGTTCATTGGTAAAAGCTCACCCGGATTCAAACTGGCGATCATCAGATGTTTAGCCCAACCCCAAGCTAACCACTAAGCTATCATTTTGAATGCATTTACAGTACTTTTTTTGCTAACGGGGAGGAAATCTTCAAAAAGATACCCCGCCTTCTGAAGGAAGGCGGCGGTTATGCCCCACATTTTTTTTTATACCGCACGGTTTATACCCACTAAAACTCCCCGTTGGTCCTTCCTCGGTGCATGGTCTGCACAAGGAGAGCACTTCCCGGGGGGAAGGTTACTCCCTCCCCCCCTGTGCCCTCGCAGTGCAAGGCGACACGGGACAGCCGATGTCGCCTTCTTCCCCGGTCCACCTTGGCGGACGACAAAGGCCCGAAACCGAGGCCCCTTTTAGTCGCCTTATACGACAGGCAGGGGATATCGTAGTCTTATTCTTGAGAGCTCAGAACTACAGGGCAGTTACGGTACATACCCCGAAATAAACATTTTTTACAATTTTTTTATCTTTATGTTTGTTTGTTGCGACTAATCTCTGGAACGGCTGGACCGTTTTTGAGGGGACTTTCATTACCGGATAGCTGATGTAATTAAGTAATTTTATTTTAGAACATTTAAATAAATAATTTTCAATAGCGGTTAAAACAGTGCAACAGATTTTTCCTAAATTTAAAAATCATTTTTTTTAAGCTCCAGAGTCCATTGTTGTTATACAGTTAAGGTTACGACACTCGTGTTTTCTACAAATTTTCCCAGCCCTCATTTAGTTCAAATAACTGTTCTTCTGAAACATTTCCAGCTTCCTAACCCTACATCTGAACCCTGTGCTGATGTTATCACACAGTCGTTTCATCGGATTAGGTATAGTTGGACGAGTAAGCTGTGATTTTACCAAAGCCTATAGTATAATGAAACAAGGCAACTGAAAACCACTCATTTTAAATTAAGTACCGGGATATAATGATGAAATATGAATATTGTTTTTCGATCTTTCCTATTTTTTATCAATATTATAAGTAAACAATTGTTTTTCTTGGTTTAACTTTAAATCAAACACTTGGTTAGTGTTGCTTCACTTGTGCTTAAAATACTATAAGGTATATATTTATTAATGGATAGCGGGTTATGATTCCCATACCGTAACTCAATCTATAATATAATTACGCTATGAATGTCCTAAAATTATAATTCTATATTGTTAAGTTTACAGTATAAAAAGTACATTTACGTGCCTTTACACGTTAATTACCAAAGGTCTGACCTTTTAATAGGTGGTAGAGTTTTAAATTCGTTCTACTTGTAACATTTCCTAACTAAATCAACGACATTTTATATTGATTTCACACCTCGTCCTGAAGGAAACGCGTCCAAACACAACCGTACAATTAATCTTCAAGTCTCGTTAAGGCAAAATCCACTTCCCATGCCTGAAGAGCGCTATAAATAACGCATAGTTTGAAACCGCTGCTTTGCTTTCGCCTTATTTCAATTCATCCCCATTTTTGCATTATGATACTTTCATTGATTGAAAAGTTTAATTTGTAGAAAAGTAACTCTGTACATAGAGGACAATAAGTAACGAAAGAACAGCTGATGGTTTGGCAAAATTTTCATTTTTTAATTCTATTAGTAATATTATTTACAAATCTTACACACACGCCCTTACCATGGTCTCTGACCAAACAATAAGCGTCAAGCTTCATCGTCTTCGATATTTGCTTTTCTAGGACGCCGTCCACTACTCATTTTACCAGTTTATTTAATTCCCTTCGTCTCTCCTTCTTGATTCACAATTTATAACAAAATCATTACTTTAATAAATCGAATTGTTTTGCATGATTGCCCAAATAACTACATTTACAAATATAATACTTCAATTCAAATCCGTGACAGATTAAATACTACTACACGTGGGATTTCTTTTTTATTGCCTTGATTTGCCTAAGTACTGGAAGTACGTTTTCTTCTTCCATATTCATGCCCAGTATCGTAAATGAGTATTTAGTCTTGAATTGTCATAAACCTGCCAATATCTCAATCAATAAACATTATTCATTACGTGGCATATTTTTCAAAGGCAAGTTCCTGTGGCTACAAAATCAATATGGGGCTTAATTGAAAGTAAATATTGTCAAACAAAATAAAATCCAGAATCGGTTCATAAATATTAAACAAATACGATTAGAAAACTTCCTCCTTTTTCGAGTCGGTTAAAGATTATTCGAACCAGACAGAAATTATCTAGTTTCTCAAGCATATCGATAGCACCTCGTGTCGTTTGAATTAAGCAATGTAAAGTGTCGATTCAATTCGAATGAGTTGCATGGAAAATTAATTCCATCGGTCATTTAGCGCAGCGTGACAGGAGGAGTTCCGGCGTGCCTGCTAAGGTTTTATTAATTGTTTTAGATCGTAAACAACTTACCGGCCGCTACATATCAACACACAAAGGAAAACGTTTACTTTTTAGTTAGAGGTAACCTAGTAGAGACGACTCTACAGACTTGTAGATGCCACTTAAGGCGAGTGATTTCTAAACTCGCCGATGTTCTTTTTAAGAGATTCCTTAATTAGAAGTAATGTAATGATTTCTTATATTTACGTGAATATTAACCGCGAATTCTCGCAAACGAACTGTGTTTTCCTATCGACTCATAACATGTCACCATAATTTGATTGAAATGTTGATTCATGAAAATTTATGTTCCCTTTAACGACAACGAGCGCGATGTCCCGGTTAAGTAGGATATGGACGGATAGATCAATCTCACTCAAAACCAAGATTAACCTCTTGTATTCTCGATCTTCACCTACGGTGCAGAAACTTGGACCATTATGAAAGCAGACAGATCTCGGATTGACGGATTTGAGCTGTGGTGCTGAAGGACAATGTTACGAATACCTTGGACAGCTCACCGCACATATCTGTCAATTATCCAATAAGTGGGAGTCACTGTTAGGCTGTCAACAATCTGTCTCCGTAGTCACATAGCCAGGAAGAAAATAATACACTGGAAACACTACTACTGATAAGATAGACCAGATCAGAGCCAACACCAACTAAAAGACACACCGCAACAGGTGGAAAGCGATCGTCCGCAACATAATTCGTGGAGGTGACGAGCAATGAGGAATACGACAAAAGAAGGAGGATGGAACAACAAATATATTAATGTGGGAGGATATAGGCACCAATACTTCGGATTCTATGATACTACGGAAATGAAGGAGATTATAGCTTTTGAATGTTTGATTCATTAGTCGACTTTTGTGTTTATTCGTAAATATACTTTCTTAAATGTGATGAAGGTAATATCACCAACTTCATATACTTCTTAGACGCAGCTAAGGACAGTTAAGATGACACGGGGTGACGACATACATATAGTAGCATAGGTTACTTAGGTACGGCTTTAGCAATTATTCACGAGCTTATCTCAGTATCGTAACAAAGGCAAATAAATGTCCTCTCATTTCCTAATTTAAATAATAAAATCGCTTATCAACGAAAACAAAGATATATAAGTAATACGATAGTGTAAGATCAAACATAAGCCAGTATTATACTTATCAAGCCTTATTATATGCGCAGGCGCATGCGACGCCAAGGTCCGGACATCAGTTGTGGCCATTGAATGGTCACTCACCATTTGCTTAAACTTACGACGCGCATACATTAGTATAATATACTCACATTATCAAATACAGCATCACATATATTAAATAAACGGTCTAATTTAACACTTGCTGCGCTGGAAAATCTCGTTTTAATTAGTTATATGCAGATTGTGGTTTTGTTTACACGGTCATTTTATAGATTTATCAATCGGTGCTTACTAATTAATTAAATCGTGAGACAAATTAATGTTATCTGTCTAGTTAACGTGCATTTAACATGTTTTTATGTTTAAGACACGTGGCGAAAAGGAAGTTCTCAAAAACAGCAAACAATAAACACATTGAAAAAGAAATTTGATGATCTTTACATTTCTTGTATTAGTAGACTAAATCTTATTAATAGTCTTTTGGTCATGTATGCAAATACTAAAATTATATAAGTACATATATTTTCAATCATACGGATTAAAAATACTTCAAAGAATGAAAGTGAGAAACCGCCACCAATACTTATATGAGAACAACAGGTTCCAAATTTCCTTTAATACTTATTTAATTAATTCGTCATTATAATCGATATATAATACTATATTGACTAGTCTAGAAAGATCTCTGAAAATCTCTAAATTTTCTTTCACAGTATTTGCTCATTAATCCTTTCTTTATGTCCGAAGGGACAAAGGTTTTATTACTATTATTCCTATTGGTCGTTTAATAATATTATGCACAAGTATACAATCCCAGTTGCTGGACGACTAAAGCTCTAAGGCGGCCTGATAACTATCTTCAATAGGCGATGTCCTGGTCTAACGTATGCAGTGTCCCATTGGGTAAAGATCGGAATGCCCACGTCTATTGGGCGATACGGAAGACGGACCGAGTACAAGGTGATAGGTTTATGCTTTAGTAGATAGGACAACGTTTAAGGGACGTGTCTGGATGCTATCGGCACATGATGCATCTCGGAGGCTCGGCAAAATGCCGGCCTCTTGTTTGGGTACCAGTGGACGTATTAGGTAAAGGTTATCTGGGGCACACGGAAAATGCTCAAAATAGCTTACGTGTTAATAGTCGGTTTATATATGAAAATATATACATATGCATGTAAATGTCCCACTGTTTGGCACATGTCTTCTCTGTAAAGACAGTATAAGGGCAAAGTCCGCCACGCGGACCTGCTGCGCATTGGTAGATTATAATATGTAGGTTCATCATCGTATCAATCCACTGCTGGAAATGTAGGCCTTTCTCAATGTTTTCCACGGCTATCATTATAAGTTCGTCGGTTGATCGAAAGGGAGGGCGCCCTTCTCTGATCAACGCGCGGCCTCCATTCCAAGAGCTTCCTTCCCCATTTGCCATCACAAACTCCACAGGCTGGCCCACTGCCACTTCAACTGGCTTACTTATAATTCTTTTTGAATTCTATCCCGTAGAGAAATGGCATGCATAGCTTTTTCCATCGCTCGTTGTGCGACTTTATGTTTGTGGATCAGCCTAACGATCAGAGTTCCAATCACTGCACAAGGCATAGGGAGGTTGGTCCACCGGAAGGTACGTCACCCTACGCTTCTCCAAACAATGCATATATGTGTTAAATCAAATTGAATATTATATCGACACAAAACTTGTATGGAGAAAACTTCGTAAAAACAATACGTACATTGAGTAGACTATAACAATAATACGTTATAGTTCACACCATCGAAAAGTAATACAATTGTGGTGTAAACAGTCAATGATAATAACGATTGTATTGAACAAATAAATTTCACAGTAAAACTTGTAAATCGAAACATTATCGTAAAACGAGCACTTGAAAGTC
This sequence comes from Meandrusa payeni, assembly GCA_029286785.1. Taxonomy (NCBI): domain Eukaryota; kingdom Metazoa; phylum Arthropoda; class Insecta; order Lepidoptera; family Papilionidae; genus Meandrusa; species Meandrusa payeni. The sequence goes on from JAGSMX010000039.1 coordinate 1,135,831, forward strand.
GTAAAAGATTTCGATTGTCGATATTCGTTATTTGAATTTTATTGTACAATCATATCGATTTTGTACGTGTTTCCGGAGATCGATTTAATTGTTGTTTTAGTGGTTCTTATTGGACGTACACAAATATGAGTAAAGTAAATTCATTTTCTGAATCGAATAAAATATCTTTTTTTATATGCGAAGGTTCAAATGAGCACGCGGCTCATTTGTTAAGTGATTACCACCGCTCATGAATAACTAAAACACCGCAGGGGTTTCAGGCGCGTTAGAGGCCTATAAGAATCCCGAAATCGTATTGGTAAGGAAACCATTACTGACACTTAATTCTACCATAAAGCTGTACATGGTATGAAAGTCGGACGATTATTCTATCTATTCTCATAGAGCTTTCCCATCATTATCAATCTTTTTAGATTGTTGTCATCAGACAGATGGTTATTTTTAAATTGACTTCTTTAAGGATCGACAAGTATCAATCGATCAACAGATCGATTATTCTATACCAAAAAAATATAGCAAAAATGTGAGAGATATTGGCAATGTGAGAAAATATAAGAAGAGCGACGTCAGAGTTGAAACGAGAGAACAATGGATTGGATGAAATCGTGATTGGTTGGCCTAATAGGCTTGGTGAAAAGCGGAAAACTAAGCTGCCTCAGTATACCCCGGAAACAGGACGTGAGAGTTTATTTGCCGAATGAAGGTGCAATAAGTAGAAGTTTCAGATTCAGTAACATTAATTAAAAATTCAGTAAGGGAAGAAATGAAATAATATGTGTGTTATTGTCCTCGTTGGGAATCGAATCTGCGACTCGCGACTCAGTAGCTAATACACGGTCATCAGTATCGCTGATAATATTATATCAACCCTCAATTCATTGAAAACGTGTAGTGACGATCCAATTACGAGCGGTAAGCTTATTAATGATCTCATTACGGTGTGAAACTCAATTTCGTGAATGTCGAACGTGCTGATAATAAAATGATTTTTAAATGTTTCCAATTTACATTATCTTACAATTTTAATTGCTCAGTCCTGATAAGTTGAAATCATGTCCGACATTGCATCGCTTCGCTATAAACATAAACTTTACCACTTTGACATTTCGTTAACGATTCGACCGTTTTGGTACTTGTCATGATTGCGAACCTCTTGTTAGATATCATTCCGAATGGGATTCTCGTTTCTTGTGTTTTACATCGCTTAGGAATTTCAATGTTTTACATTCCAATTACATAAGCTTACTTGATATTGAGCCTTGATCTCGTTGTTCAGTGGACACTGACCGCGGTCACCTTAAGTGGCATAGTACGTTACCAACCCGATTTCAATAACCAATGACTTAGTTTGTTATATATTATGTGCTGATTTAGCACGCGCTCTGCTCTTCAAAGACATGTGAAACACAAAGGCTAGGGCTGCGTGGCGGATTATCTCGTTAAACTATCTTTAGAAAAAAGCCCTGTGCCCACCAGTGACATATATATATGCTGTAACTTCAAATTTTTAACTTGATATTGCTTGACATCCACGTGGTTATGATATCTTCATTTTTATTTGAACATAAAATTATAATTGTGAAAAACTAATTTGCTTTTTTGACCTTACACAGTAGGAAAGTTTCCTTTTATTGTTTAGATTTTTTATTGCGAAGGTAGTCACTTATCTTCGATTAAAATACGTTACATATATACATATGTATGTACATTACTAATTAATATTATAATCCAGTCTACAAATAATTTAATACGATCGTAACAAATATAACGAATGTGAGATTCTTAACTAGGCAGTGTGCAACGCTACTTCTAGTTATCGACAATATAAATAGGGTAAAACTAATCTTCTATTTAATAATTTTAATCAATCAAATAAAATCTTTGATTTTATCAAAGAAACGTCGCCCTTTACCAACCAGTACATTTCCATTAAACGTCAAGTGGGATCGTGTGATTAAGTACTTGCTTTGCAAGTGTTAAAAACCTATCATAGAGGACACTTATAGACAATAAGAATATTTTGAAAAAAAAACAAAGATACAGAAGGTTGATGAACCTTATTGCTTATTGGTGATTAACTCGATAATCATGTTCGTAATCGCTTGCTTTCAAAATATCGCTACAAATTGTTAGTATTCAAGTAAAACAATAGAACAATACTGACACGTATAGCTACTTAAACTGTATTAATCGTACCACCCCTCATTAAAATGGATCCTGCAATACAGAATACAAATCTTTGGCTCAGTACTATCTCCAGCCATTCAGAGTATCCACACTAAAGGAAACACAGAGGACAATGTTGATTAAACGAATACCTAAGTATGGAGTCGGTCCAATAATTGCTGGCTCCATTTAGACGTTGCATAAACTGCTGAATAGAACAATTTGTCGGTGCACCCTTTAGGAGTTCCTTTAAAAGAGTCGACATTTCCAAAGGTACGCTTGGATCGTTGTGATACCTCGTTAGTTATCTTGGCTTCCCGCTAAATAATTGTAGCAGAATTGTCTTCAGTTCTTATTTGATCTGAATTAAACATAACAGTTGATGTAACTAAAGTTCAAAATCGAACAATCGTAGACGTAAACAACGATAGAATAGTTAAAAGAAATTCTATCTTAGGCGCTGGAAATAGAATAGATTTCGAAATCAACGTTTTGTTTTTATATACCACTGATAGTGAAATATGAACCGTCACGTTTACATTTTAAAGCGTTAAGTGTAATGTATAATGTTTATAGAAGAAGTTTTTAATGTACGCCGTAAGTACGGAAGCGGGTGCAATTTAACTGTCCATAGTCTTTATGTACTGGCATTGAGTGATATATTTACAGACAAATGTGATAGTTTAAACAGCAATTCTGTTGTGTTTGAATTATTTCTCTACAAGTTGCACATTCACGACCGGAGTAGACACATGTACTGTGTTTTACATTTCTCATTTAGAAGTAAATAAAGTACAAGTGAAATATATATAATTATTCTTTCTTCTTAACTTCTTGCTCCTCATCAGCATCCTCAACTTTCCAATTCAAAAATTATTAATGACCTTAGAACTGTTCTTCACATGAAAGCTATCAATCGTGGGTCGGCAAGCTAAGACTATCAGAACCCAGAGCGGCCGAGTAACTGTCCTATCCGAGGTCCACCTCTTAAATCTGGTGAAATTGCGGTCAGCTTCTTTGGCCAATTACCGAAAGTTCGAGAAAAAAGAAAGCTTATTGGAATTATTAATTCAAATGTAGAATTGAACTTTCGTATTATACTCTGAAAGATTTCTTAAAGCAAAATAATTTATAAAAATGTACTTCTTAAATAAAAAGGTTAATAAATAAATCCAGATATCAAATGAAACGTGGACTATAACTTGAAATGATTTCACACATAACTTGGTCCTTAGCAAATCGAAATGATAAGTTACGTAAAATAAACCTTTCTCTTGCTACCCACGACGATATACAATCAAATGTGAGAACGGAGAACTTTACGACTTAATAAATCGTAATCGATATTACTAATGACATCAATTAAAAATCGCTTTTAAAAATCTATGTGAGATTTAGTTGAGGTAAAATATGATCGTATTGCGTGTAGTGTATCTATTTATTACGTCAGCAGCATTAGCTCCTCAATAGGAGAATAATTATACACCATACTCGCGTGACCGAATCCAACGAATCTGTTCCGTTACTATGATTTAGTTTAAACCGAAATTTGTCTTTTGCATCGTATGTGTTCTTACCCTTTTTTATTTATCCACCTCTAGTCTTCTTTATAAGGTCATCGGTCTTGCTTAAATTCTTTCTTCTTCTGAACGTTTAATTTGATTATTTAATAATTCAGACTTTTCTAACTCTAGAATATATGAATAATCTACTACTCTAAATCGTATTTTCAAAGCTTCGAATTCGGTATGTATTATGATTTATAATCGCAGTATTTCAGGTAAACAAACAGTTAATTAATTTTCATTGAACTGCTGATAAAATGTTTGGAAAACGGAGAGAAAGTTTGAATTGAAATCTTGGATCGCACAGTAAATATAAATTCGCTGTCAGAACTTGTCAAATTAAAAATATTTACTTAATATAATTCATAATCTATCAGCTGATGATAATAAACTCTACAAGTAACTAGCAGTTTCACCGCCATATTTCATCTCGCTTGACACTAGGACAGAAGTAATTAAACTCTTATAGGAAGCATGTAATTGTAGTAGACAGAACCGAGCGGTAGGTCCTGTACGTGAGATATGAAATAAACGATCAGATATAGGCTTCAGATCTTTTAACGGCCCACTATATCTTTTTAATTGGATAAGTTTTTGCCACGTCTCGTTGTTTAAGCGAAGGTGTTCGAGAAAAACTCATGCTCGGAAAGAATGTCATTCAGCTTTGAGAGGGATTGCACGCTCAAGTTGGAAAATGATGCGATTTTTAATATTCCTTTAGAAATTGTTGCATCTGTCAAATATATATGTATTTACATGCTACGTAGGGAACGTTGGCGCTATACGCCAGGTTGCCTATGTCAGCCCCATCATACCCTATGTACCCTCGGTTATGAGAACAAAATCATAGATAACACTGTAGATAGATCCGGCATTGACTGACAAACTATTGTTTTAACATGAAATCTCCCTGAAGGAACTTTAAAAAAATTAGCACCCAATTTAAAGCTTTTAACTCTAGGCAAAGACTCTAGGCTTTCGAATTATACTTTTCACCAAGCTTAATGATTGACCATCGCTATACAATGGGCACAAATTATTAATAAAGTGATTTTTTGTACTGATAAAAAAACGGAAACAAAAAAATTCATTTGTGCCAGTGCTATAAGCTTATGACTTTGACTATATCACAAAAGAGGTAATATTGTAGATTAGTACGTCCGAAGTGTCAACGTGTTTGTGCCCGTCAATACAAAGTGGTGTGAAATTTTTTTCGTAGTCATAAAATTCTATGCGAATTTATCATTTTGTAGTCCGATTTGTTGCGGGCAGGTCGCGAGCAGATTTTTAATGACCGTTTGTCTCGTTACCGGCGGCCAGTTGTGTTTATTGATGGTGCGGAATGTCTCATATCTTCATGTTTTCTAGCCAAGTTTTTGTCTTGAGATTCTATTCATTGGTATAGTCTTCGTACTTAACAATTATCAAAGAATTTATTATAAGACCTCTGTAAGCTGGCGCTATATTTTTCAACTGAAAATCGATATTTATAAAAAATTACAAATTAATATTGTGATTTATAATTATAATTTATTTTCTCTTTAACATTTAGGAAATAAAAAACGTTTTAGCGTTTCGATACTATAAATAATATATAGAATCTTAATATTCGTCATACAAATAATCTACTGTTTATAATAAAATAAATAAATTAGTTAATTTATATCCTCTCTCGTGCCGGGAATGTCACCAACTACTCGCAAAATCTAACCTATAAAGACAATAACGCAATTATTGCTGGTTGCTTGTGAGTCACATGTACACTAACCCACGCACACACTCTCTCACACACAAACACACGTACACAATAATTTATTTATCTTTTTGTCTTCTAATAATATATACATAATTATAAGTTTAATTTGTTTGTGTTTCGAGGTTTACGTAAACTGCTGCGACACAGTTACCAACTACTACAGCAGTTTACGAACGTTCAGTATTGCTATATTTCCCTCTCTTTTGTCCAAATAAAATTTATATTATTAAAATATATATTTATTTATTATTTACTCTGTTATACTGATTTCTTACACGATTCATTTATCTTTTAACGCAATGAGTGTTTTAAATGCGCTGCTTCATTTAAACGCTCTGGAAGCTTTAACTAAATCTATTTCCTACGTTCATTACTTTTATCACAATAAACTGAATGATGTCTTCTTAAAATGTTGTGCCAGTCGTGACACACGTTCTAAATATTTTAAAAACAAATAGAATAATAGTAAGAAAATATGTTGTATTATGGTACTACCATTTTTACGTATTATTTAAACGTAAAGAAAATCGTATCATTTAATACAGTATTATATAAAAGCTTGGGTCCAATTAAAAGGGTATGAGTTGGCGCCTCCCATGAGGATATCAATATACCGCGGTCCAATTTGCGTACACATAGCCTCTGTGTCTCGCTGTCGCAAAGAATAAACATCGACTAGATACGACAAACACGTATAAGTTGAAGAAAAGTATTATTTTGGAATTAGCAAAATTATAGATCTCACAAATAATGAGCTCTCGTGACCCCTCAACCCAAGAGGTGTAACTTTCTTGAGAGTTTTTTTTTTTCGAAAATAAATACCTCATAAGGGCCGAAGGACGAAACGAAGACGTAGGTTGCATAGTACGCTAGTGACCCGAGTTCGATCCCCGGATCCGGCACCAATAAATTTGTTGTAGCAATTTTATAATAAGAAAAATGTTAAAATATTGTCGCACTTTACATTAGCGTGGCTCTATATTGTGATGATTCTGTTCCAACATCAATACTAGCAAAAATCTTTTACAGTTTACTTAAATTTTGACTTAGTCTAGATTAAATACAGTTAATGCTTTAACTTTCTTATGTAATATTTGTTTGAGTTTTTCTATACAAAACATATATAATATCCAGTTAGTTTACAAGTAATTAGTTAATCTTTACATGTGCGTTAATAATTTCATTAAAAAAATATTATCCTCTGAGAGACAGTTTTCTACCGACATAGAATCTTTGTTGCATGGAGATATGTTACTTCTCACACTGCCAGGTAATTTATAGAGGAAGCAATGCCTGTTGATATTACGGACGGCGCTTTATCGAGTTGACTGTGTTTTGTGAATTCTTAGTTTAATTAGACGTTAAGCGGATAATGAATAAATAATTTAACTTATTAATTCATGAAACATTTAATCCTAGTTTCCTAGGTTCCCATGTTAGCAAAGGAAAAGTATGCGATAGTTTCTCTACCTAATTGTTTATAGGCGTATTACTTGAGAACAAGTTAAAACAAAAACAGACTTCAAATCGAATCAAACGTTAAACGCTATAATGCGTGGACGCCCTCTTTGTATTTACGAATTAACAAAAATAATTTAAGAAAGAATCATCAAAATCGGTTCACCCAGTCGAAAGTTATGCGGTGACAAACATAAAAAAAAATACTTACGAAAATATTTTGTCATTATTAAAGTATGCTTTTAAAAAGTTTTACATTACAAAACTTTTTGGATTGGATAATTCAATTCTACTTAAAGGTTAGCCTAACCTGTTTTTGTTGACGGGGAGGAAATCTTCAGAAAGATACCCCGCCTTCTGGGGAAGTCACCGACTTACCGTTATGTGGGGTTCTTACCCACTAAAACCTTCCCCGTGGCCCTTTCCTCGGTGCATGACGAGGGGCTCCGGGATCTCAACGTGGAACGCACCGGAGCCCCTCTGTACTGTGCTCAAGGAGAGCACGTCCCGGGGGCAGAGATTACTCCCTCCCCTTTGCCCTTGCAGCGCAAGGCGACACGGGCCAGCCGATATCGCCTACTTCCCGGGTCCACTTTGGTGGACGACGCAGGCCCCACCCTTGTCCCCAGAGAACCCGAGGCCCCTTTTAATCGCCTTGTACTACAGGGCTGAAGGTTAGGCTAACCTTAACTAACTATACCAAGGTAGGCTCTTATATATCGTTATGAAAGCAGCAGCACTGATGGAAATAGTCCTTCCCAAATGCCTTCCACCATACTCCATACACGACCCTCCGCTTTCCGCATCCAGCCACTTTCGGCTATCCTTATAAGATGACGATGACGGTCCATTTGGAGGGATGGCGCCCTATGCTTCTCCGACCCATGCGCGGCCTCCACTCGACTTGAGAAAACCCCTAGTAAAGCAAAGGATGATCTGCCTCATAGTGGCCCAACGACCTTATACAGGTTGGATTTATGTGCAGTGATCGCTCATGGCGGCATTAGCAGAGGCCTTTGTCCAGCAGTGGACACTGGAATTGATAAAGGTTATGATGATCATGTCTTGCTATGAATACTGAAACAAAAATGTTCTAATGCAAATAACATTTATTACTTTTGCAGTAAGTTTATGACATAAATTTAAAATTTAAAGAGCTTATACGAATGGTCTTTGCTTTTGCTGCAATACATACTGCATTTAGACGTTGAGGCCATTTATCAATATAAGCACGCACTCTTTCCATGGGAAAATTCTTCACTGCCAATCGACGGATTGTTTTAGGGAGTATATCGCAAAATTGTGCAATGTACAGGCGTCAAGCCAAAATAAGAAAACTCAATGAACGATCTATAAAAATGACAGATTCCCAATTCAAATCTAATATTATGTTAGTTTTCAATTGTAACAATATTTATTGCCAGACTAAATATATACATATATACTAAGTATATATTTACATAAGGGTAGGAGCAGGACTCTAGTTAATATATAGCTTATGTATAGCTCTTTTGCTTTGCATCTTTATTCATTTAATTATTACATTAAAGTATCAGTCGAACTTTTTCCACGAACTTCGCGATCAATTTGTAGACTTCAGCCAACTTTCTAGACGTAATAAAGCACAGATATATTAAGAGATTTACCGCATCAATGGGCCGTAACGGCGCACGAGGTCGTAATTAAAACGAGACACGACTTTTAATAAATAATATCGAGTAAAACCGGGTGCGCTCGCAGTATTGGACGCGACATCGCATGTCGTCACGTACGGGACCCTGTATATTTATTTCAATATCGGATTTCAATTTATTACACAGCCGGTGCAGCTTAGCACTTACTATCTTTGAAAATTATTGTACGAACCTCCTCTCGGGACTGGGAAAGAGCGCGTAAATATACGACCAGATACACACAACCCACTTTTTTTTTCAAATGCGTTGATTTCTTTATGAAATGTTTTTATAAGAAGTAAGCTGCGTCTTTATTGTCCTTTACGGGGCAGACACAGGGGTGAGTGCATTAATAGTTAAATTGTATGAAACCGAAAATCGAATACTAATTGATATACACTGGCTGGCAATAATTTGGAATTGTTTTAATAAATTAAATTTTATTTACGGGGCGTCTTAACCGCTCGGCTTAAACCATATAGGTTTAAAACATTAACGAGCAACTTTTTACCCTTTGTAAGCGTTTTTGACCACCATCCCACCTTATATAATGTATGTACACACTATATAATCTGAATTTTGGAAACGGCTCCAACGTATTCATGAATTGTATACAAAATTTTGGGGGTGAAAAATCAATCCAGCTAGGTATCATTTTAAGAAACTCCTTGTTCAAGTTCAGATTTCTCCAGTCCAATTATTTCCTTCCTTTTTTAGTTTTTTATTTAAATAATAACAATAAAAAAAACTAATAATTAATTAACTAAATAAGTAACTAAAACGAAAAAAATTACCGTGCTTAATATAAATATCATTTCCAAAAAATACGATTTACCGTAAGGAAAATACCGAGCAATGCTAAGATTAAAACGCTAAGTCATTTAGCCTAGATATTATGTTCTCTAATGATAGTATTATTGGGCGAATTGGTAAGCTTCAAATATTTTATATTTTTCCCAAACATTTGGCATGTTTCCTTTACAGTGTTTTTCTTCATCATCGTTCAAATAATAAATAAGCATTTAAAATTTAAACAAACAATTTAATTGGTGCCGGCACCAAAGATTGAACTAAATTTTCAGTACTATGCAAATTGAGACAATCGCCCGGATACAGCTACCACGTCTCACGGTAAAAATGTGTTGTCATAATCAAAGCTGTCGCCGCTACGAAGTCAACATAAATACAGGTATAATTATCAGTACGTGTACATAGTAGGACCGTGTGAGAGCGCGAGAATTATTTGAAGATGAGCAAACTCAGTTCGCGCGCAAACAGTTAACTGGTTAACTTAACCGGTCATTGTTGACCCGCACGTGACAAATGGTAATGTTTGGTTGGCACGGAAACTTCTAACGGTTTTGAACCTGCGCTAGGGAACTATTTGATATGGGACCGTGGCTTCGTTAGGAATTAAGCTTGAAAGCATTAATCTTTTGTTGGCTCTGTGGGAATGTTACTCTGTGCTATCAGACATTGTAGTGTATTTTAAACTTACATTTTACCATTTTCATCTTAGACGTAAGAAATAAGTGTGTGTGTTTTAAAAAAGACTTGGCTTAAAGGTCTTGTTACCAAGCCATAAAATATTCATCATCAAATCATCTAATGTATTTTATTTCTTTCCCTCTGTTCCATTTATATTCTATATGGGAAATAACAACATCCTCAACTTTAGATTGTATGAAGCGATTTTGATGATTCTTTTTCATATGAAAGATGGTGCTTCCCATTTGGTCAAATTCTGGCATCATGAGGATATCATATACGAGTATATCTTAAATTTGCATTAAGTATGTGCGCCACAAATGGAAGAACAAATCAATGTCACGCTAACCGATTTCGATAAGTCATTTTTTATTGGAAAGGATGTACTTCAAGAGTAATTTGATGAGAGTTTAATTAGGTTCTGATTAATTCTATTTAGTAATATTCCTACAATAATTCGTAAATACAAAGAAGGGCGTCCACGTGTAATAGCGTTTAATTTTTGATTCGATTTGAAGTCGGTTGTTGTTTTTACACGTAAATATACTTGTGAATTATTAATTCTTTTTATATTTATTTTAACTACAAACAGTCCTTTTAAAATTATTATTATCTATAATAATATAACTGACAGGGATATAAGACTCGAAGCGACTTGTAGCAAAGGGATCCAAGGTTCAAACCTTAGCTGAGGTGTCTATAGAGTTTGTACAGGACCTCAGGTAAGTCGGCGAACGCGGTATATGGCATTGTTGGTAACTTCGACCGTCACATCATAACTTGCTTTGTCGTTTCACTATCAGCGATGCAGTAATGTTTTTTTTGTAATAAAAATAAACCAATGACGTTTAATTAAAAACCAATCATTCTTGAAATGCATCGAACTCACGCGTCCGGCAGAGGTGTTGCCAGCAGACAGGCAATAAATAATTATTTAATTGTTATGAACAACAGCAATTTGTCGTGAAAATCGTAAAAATTCTTAATAAATATTGGCCAATAAGAATGTACTTTTTCCGTCGCTTGGAGTAATTGCAGGCGAATTTGCGAAAATTTTAATGTAAACAAGATGTTTATGTCACGTTTTTCATCTTGTACCTCCGTACGGGCGTCTTGTTTCCACATTCGGGACATCGATTTAACCCTGAAACGATGACTATAGTACCTACTTGATAAGCTCTCAAAATCTCGTAGCCTTCTAGACATGGATGTAATAGCTAATCAAAGACGTATTTCGGGGTTTACTGACGATACAGTACAGTACAAATACAGTAATTAAAATAATAATGACAGTTTTTTTACGTTCAATATGCATCATACATTACGATACTACGATTGGCCTAGCGTTACTATAAAGACAATGAATAAAAACCTGTGTCTTAATATTTAAATTATCCGAATACATAATACAAAAAAAAGAAAATAAATACGGTTATAATTATGCAAACGTAAGTAGAATATTTATGCAAGCACTAACTATCAGTATCAGAACATCTGAAATCAGAAAATTAGAAAATCACTGAAAGTAATACACTACAAATTCCTTTCTTCCACACTGGATTCTTACACAATTCTTTTACTTTTAACGCAATAAGGCTCTGGAATGCGCTGCTGTACGTACATTTGATGAATGTGTACGTACAGCTGGAACTAAGGCTACATTCAAACGCTCTCTCTTAAATCTATACTTAAATGAGGAATAGTTATAAATTTTACTATTATACCCTATATCTATCTATATCTGGATCTATGTAATTGTATATATATATTTATTGTTAATAATAATGGTTAAATTATCTATATGTTATATTTATTTATGTATGTTTATGTTTGCTTGTATTAATGTATATACATATATTTTATATTTGTCTTATTTTACTTTTTTAATTTTTTTGTGCAAATAAAGATTAAATAAATAAATAAATATTTTGGTTTATCTGGAAGTCTGTGGGTACAAATTAATTTCAAAAAAATGTTACTAATTGCTTTGCATTTAAAAATGATTGTTATTTTTAATGATTAATATTAATATGTTCTTTTAAGAACGAACATCGTGTGCACGTAAAATTGGCATTTAGAAAAGGAGATCTTTTTATGTAAACTTATTTGTTACTGATGTGTGTTTGTGTAATGCTGTTGGTGCATTGAATTGCAATGACAAAATACAAGATGGAGAATAAAAAATAATAACCTGGCCGTAGCGACCTGGCCACTCACAATATATATTTTTGTAAGCATTTTTATTTATTTAACTACCTACTAGATTAACCGCATCAAGAGGTTATTTTTAATTATTTGATTTCAAGATAAAAAGTGGGTGTAAACTCGTTAAGTATCTGATATGAAAGCGACATTGAATTTTAAAATGAAGCAATTTCACATAATTTACTGTAATGGTCTGCTGTCATCGAGTGATATATTCCCAAAATCTTATATACCAACTCAATGTCGTCAATTTTCCACTAATTGAATATCGTTTCCTAGATTATAAGATAAACTTTAATAAAAAGCTCGTGGACTCTAAAAGCTTTTGGAAACTTCAGCTTGAAACTCTGTTCAGAATAAATTATCGCAAGGGACGGAAGTAACTTCCTTTCATCAGGTTGTCTTAAAAATGGAAGGGTGACTTTTTTTATAGAAAAAGGGCAAACGGCTCACCTGACCGTTGACCATTTTAATCCACAACACCGAACGAGCTGCAGGCCTTTGAGAAAGGAGTAGGCTCGTTTCGTGAAGGTACCCAAGTCGTATAGGTTCGGAAGCAACACTGGTTGATTCCACAGGTAGATGAAGTTTTTCATATAATTTAACTCTGGCGAATTTGCATTTTTAGATCGGACCTATTTAAGGAGACCATGTGTACTGAAGACTAGCGTTTAAATCACCTTAGATCTTTGGACTACAAATATGACTGAGATGACGTGGTTTGCTATAAATGTTATATCTATTAAAAATCTTATTGGATCATCATCATCTCGGAGACTAGTTACTTAAGAAGTACCTAGATGGAGCAGTCTAAATTTCCACAGGTAACCACTGTTGGTAGGAGGTAAGTATGAAAGTTGAGATAAAACATTTTTTCATTTGTAACATAAGTTAAATAATATTTTTTTCATAATTAATATTTTTCTTAAACATAAAGCGATGGAACCTCGTAATGAGGGATTCAGCCCAATAAAGAAATACGTTTGATGGTTTTTTATGTAAATATTGAGATGGTGGAATGAGTTTATTTTATTATTTAGCAAATTACAGCATCATTACAGTCGAACCAAAACGGTGCTGTAACTAAATAATACTTACATACAATAAAACATTAAAAACAATAACATGTTATAAAAAAAATAGAAATAAAATAAAAAAACAAAAAGAAAATGGTTAAAAAATGCCTTAACAAGTTGCTGGTTGCAACAACATCGATACGACATCCACTTGCTGCGATATAGTAATAATAAACCTTTCTTTTTTTAGGTTAACGGGGAGGAAATCTTCAAAAAGATACACCTTCTGTGACCTCGCAGTGCAAGTCGACACGGGCCAACCGATGTCGCCGTCTTCCCGGGTTCACCTTGTCGCCCAGTGAGCACGAGGCCCCTTTTAGTCGCCTTCTACAACAGGCAGGGGATACCGTAGTCTTATTCTTTAGAGCCCAGAACTACAGGGCTGAGCATTAATAAACTTAACTGCGCGGGACGAAGATGGAAAGTCCAGGATCGTATTTAACAACACGACAAGACGTGTAGAAAAACCTGTAGTAGAGCATCATACAAATAATGGGATATTTGATTATCTGGAGACACCAAAAATCACAAACCATCTATGCAGAGTCACCTCTTCAAGTGACCCATTACAAGTCGCAAAGCGCCAATTATCATTACGGGTCTCGTATCGAAACTCCACTTAGTGTAATAAAAGCCTGCACGTACGTAAATTGTAAGTCGAAAATAATAAATTTCACGAAAACCCCACCGTGCCATGGTTATGACACTTAATTGAAAATTCAGTTATCGAGATCTCTGTTTAAGACTTTCGTAGAAAACCTCCAATGGGATAGGGTTGACGACTAAACGACTTTATATATACAATAACCGCTATTGTTGATTTTGATTTTGTATATATAATAGCCTAGTTAAACGGTCTCATATATGGGGTACTGCTTCAAAAACAAAACTTTCCGAACACCAAATATTAAATTATAAAAATTCTTTACGCATTCTCTTCCTTGACACTGACTTTAGAAATCTACAAAGCGACGAAAATACTTAACAATTATATTAAAACAGAACATGTATCCTCATTAGGAAAATTTTAGTCAACACAGTTACTATCTCATTTACTAAAAATATTAAAAAACGCAGCAACCGACGCGCTTGTTTTCTTGTCATACCGAAATTTAGACTAATTACGGAAAAAGATGGATTTGTTTTGAAGGAGCCTAACTGTACAACAAAATACCCGCACATGACGTGTGGGTATATCCACATGAGGGTATATCCACTAAGCGCATCCAACTTGCTAAATTCCTCAACAATAGCTAATCGTTTCCAAGCAAATGAATGCGTTAGGTGACTCTTTCTTTCGTGTGACGCCGAACTTCTTGTATTATATTATTATTTATATATTCATATCGTGTAAATGACCTGTAAGGTCTTAAGTGAGAATAAAGTTTCTTAAACCTAAAATAATAACATAATAATAACTCACCAACCTCACAACATTTTGTGAAATATAGATAAATAGCACACTACTATCTATAATTACTTTATTGCTAGAATACAATTAGCTTATTTAGTTTTGCCGTAACAGAAACATATAAAACTGTTTTGATTAACTTACACTGGTCTTTTAGACTATAAATACAACACTGTACAAAAAAAATTACTTCTATAAAAAGCATGTGGGCAGATTGAGCTTCGACCTGGTTCATTCTACTGTCTTGTTTTATAGTTGTTGTTCTACGCACATATACTAAAAACTCTTAGTTTCTATTAATTTTGTATGTCACCAAAAAAAAACCCACAATAAAATTCTAGTCAACATTCTGTAGAAGATGGGCGTGGGGCATACGATTGGATGGTCGGCGGTTCGATCCTCGGCCAATTTCTACCAATGAGAATCGATTCGAAGAAAAAATTACTTCATACTAAATATGGCGTTAGTCTATCTCATAAATGGCAAAATAAACTCAATTAAAACCAAACATCGTTTACTATCTCGGTCTAAATAAAAACTGAATCGAAGAAATTCGTAGAGGTCGTCGACATAGTTCTTAAAGTCAGTAAGTTGAAGTCACGTTTGCCGAATCTGTGACAGCAGATGGAGGAGAAAAGCCTTGGAATGGAGGCGGCGTGTGTGTAGTAGAAGCGTAGGGCGCCCACCCTCCTGATGGACCGACGACATTATAAGAATACCAGGAGGTAGCTGGATGTAAGCGAAGGATTGTATATGATGGAAGGTATTGCGGAAGGTCTATTTTGAGCAGTGAATAGACACATGCCCATTACGATGCTGGCGTGTTGTTATCTTTGTGTAGGTGATATTTTCTTTCTTTTTACTATTGCAAACTTTTGCGTAAAGATTTTAATGTGCCAGCCAGCAGTAACCCTGGCAAAAAGTCCCCTGTCTAAATAATGGGTAGTGTGTACCTGCCTTTAGTCCTCAGAATAAACAAGAAAATTGATTTTGAAAGAATGAGTTACGATCGATATGCTACATAATTTCACGGAAACATGTTCTGGTGCCGCTGTCTGAACCAATTACAAAATCACGATCGCATCACGTGTGTGTTCCTTGCCAACTAGTTGCCCATTTTTATATTTTCAGCAGTCATATATATTACCACGTTTTCTTCTTACGACTTAGTTTTAAATGACTTTATGCAACCACACATTTATACGCTGTTTATTTATAGTTGAAATTACACCTTCTCAAGTTCTGAGTGAAATTAATAAAATCTTAAACATAATTAATTGCCACGGGTGGCACAACTTGCATAGTGCGCCAGCGACCCGAGTTCTATCACCGCTGCTGAAATCAATCAATTTGTTGTTACAATTTTATGTGCTGATTTACCACGTACACGGTGGTGAAGTAAAACATCGTGAGGAAACCTACATGAGTTAGAATTTTTTTCTAAGACATGTGTCGGGACCGGGCATCGAACTCGAGTTGCTAACGTACTGTGCAACCTAAGGCGACCGCCCGGACACTGAGCTACCATGGTTCGGTTAAATAACTAGAGATGACTTATTACCAATACCCTATTATGTGTCCGTGGCACAAGACGTACCAGTTTACGAGAGTATAGGGCTATTCGTTAGTTCAAATGTATTCAAATAAAACTATAAATATGGGGTGTCACTCGGAACTTTCCATTCCTATTGGCATTCTAGCTGAAGGTACCATTAGAGACTTCGCGGATGCCTAGCCCGTGAATAATAAGGAATAATGTCACCGTTATAAATGCCAAGTATAACAGAACCAAACTGAAGCGCGGACAAATGACGAGCGTTGTAAAGAATAAATTATAAGTGACATTTATTAGAATTTACGCGTTTTGTTTACTACTGATAGGACGCACTTTGCGCGGATTCCTTTATAGAATAAAGTTCACCGCGTCATTCTAAATTACAGTTGCACAATACCTTTCTTAATCTTTAGAATTTAGTTTTTAAAAAATATAGGAATTACTAGACTTAAAAAATCCTGGAGGACCTCCGCTTGGACGGTTGCTTTTAACGTATAAGCATTCCGTTCCGCGGACGCCCGGGATGGGCGAACTACGATTCAATAGGTAGCTTTTACCAGAAAACTAAACATTCATGTTTAACACATAACAATTCGCTCTATCCCCGAAATCATCTTGAGAAATCTTGCCCTATCTGTCCCCTGACACTACACACACTTTTTTAGACAAAATAGGCTCACGTTTGGCTTCTATCTCGCTTGATGGACGGCGAAAATGAAGCCTAGGATGGGATATGTGACCCTATAAGGTGTCACGTTGTATTTTTAAAATCTGGATTTTCGACTGGGTTGGAAAATTCGCAGCGTCGAGTTCCCTACGTGGTCGATGGGCCCCCTCTTAAGTACCATCGCAGCCTACTCTCCTATATCTTCGTCTCTGCATCTACCACGCGATCGATCTAATGTTACATATGTACAACCAGGCTTCCTCGCACATACTCGTTACGTATTTTATCATTGATTAAAAGTTAAAAGTCAAAGTTACAGCATATATATATATATATATATCTCCCCCTATTGGGCATACGCCTTCTCTATAAAGAGCGTATAAAGGCACAGTCCGCTAGCGCAGCCCTTGTGCGGATTAGCAGACTTCACATATCCTAGAACATTTTCTAACACATGTAGGTTTCCTCGCGATGTTTTCTATTGATGACGGCACCAGGGATCGAACTCGCGGTGCTAGGTTAGATTTTTTTTTTAAAGAAAGCTAGCAATATTTCTTTTTTTCCAGAAATATTACTAAAATCCTTGTTAACCATTCCAACTAAGCTTAAGCTTGTTATAGGAGATAGTTCACGTCAATAGTCGAATGATGGATTCGAATCTATGACCTTACAATTCGCAAACCGTACCCTAAACCATTAGGATATTGACGCTTATGAGTTGCTAGCGTACTAGGCAACTTGATACGACCGTTCGGACTCGGAGCTACCACTGCTCTATATCGTAAATTACTCTTGCTGAAATAACTGATGCCATTGTAAGTTTTGGTCATATGATCTTAACTTTTATTATTCCCCTTTTATATGACCACAAATCGCTGATGGTCGCACTAAAATCTCCTACTTACATCTCGTAGCCAACATCCATTGCGGTCTTGATTGATTGAAGCATAACGTGGCCTGCGTACAGCACGAGCGGGTGAGAAATGAAGTTTGTATGAGAGACAGCGATGGAATGCGTTTGTTTAGTAGCGTGTATTTAGTGCGCGTGACGTCATCTCTAAATGCACATGTTTTATTTAAAACTAAAGTCTGACTACAACCCTTAATAAGCTAAAGTGCAGTCCTAATAAGTACCGACTTGTGACTTTGAAATTGATAGGAAAAACTGACACATAAAAGAAAACTGCTCCAGCATCCAGTGAAAATCTTAATTGTAGATAGACTCATTTGTCTCGTTACAATGTCTTATAATTTATTAATATATACCGATATATCTTGCATCGATTATCAACCGACTTCAAAAAAAGAGAATTTCAATTCATCTGTGTGTTTTTTTTTATATTTGTAGTCCATAAAGTAATGGGATAATGTTTCTATCGTTTGTTGTCAATCATACGGGGTGAATCCCGATTAATACCATTTTTCTGTTGCGAAAGCTGCAGTAATTGTATATGATTGTCATTTATGATATGACGTATGGTCTATTTGAAGTTGTCATTCATTCATTTATTTTATATAAAAATTTAGTCCTAAAAATAACAAACTCAAAAAAAGTAAGAATCATCCAATTTAGTGCAGTAGTTCACAAGTTAAGCGAGTACATACATTGCGGCGATTTATTTTAAGATATAAATTAAGAAATAATATTCATATTTTTGTAAATAACATTTTATATGTACAAACTTAATTAATTTTAAAAGTTGGCATTTATGTGTAGCTGGGACTATAAACCAGAATTTCAATCCATCCCGATGGCACTCATTAAAGAAGCTCACACAATTCAGGTTGGCCAAACGGACCGATAATTTCGCAAGACTTATGATGTCGTCCGTCCAATTATAATGCAGACAATCATATCATTAAGGGACCCCGGGCGTCCCATAAAATCGTAATCGAGGCCCTAACAATTGGCAGACGGGTCTTTAGTGAGGGTATTGACGGTCGGTTCTGGCATTTTTATTGCGGAATGAGAGCATTTATAGCAAGTGCTATAGTTCTCATAACATAAATATACCAATAGTAACTAAGTGAAATAGAGCCGTGATATCAATTTGCGTGCGGTAGCAACTCGAGTTCGATCCCCGGTGCAATGAAAAATAAAACTGTGTGTTGTGTATTTACAGCGCGCTCGGCGGCAAAGGGAAACATCGTGAAGAAACCTACGTGTCTTAGAAAATTTTCTAAGACCTGTGCCCTGCAGTGGGACATACATATCTCCACTCCGGCGAGCGACAGCCGACGTCGTTGGAATTTAGGCACCGAGAGGAACACCGTGGGGTTTTAATCAGTGCGAATTCGATATTTCACAAGGGATATGCGAAAGTATAAAAAAAAACGCACGTAAAAAACAAATATATTTACGAGCAAAAACAAAAACCGACAATAAATCGAATAAACGCTACTAGGCGTAGACACCCCCTTTGTTCTTTAACTATCGTAGGAATATAACAAATTAATTATATTATATTTCCAATAAAAAAATCAATGATCGAAATCGGTTGGCGTGTCCATTTGTGGCGCACATACTTAAAACAAATTAAAGACTTACATGGTTGTTTTATGGATGCCATTATTTGAATTTGAGACCACACGGGACGTACCATCTTTCAAATAAAAAAAGAATCATCAAAATCTGTTCACCCGGTCGAAAGTTATGAGCTAACAAAGATAAAAAAACGAGAACATCCTCCTTTATTGAAGTCGGTTAAAAAGAAGGGTGTCGTTCTAAAGCTGGCGTTTAGATAAATGAATAAATATTTTCCGGGCATTGACTGATTTGATATCTGACTGCAGTCGACAATGTATTATTTAAAAGCGGTCCAATGGTAGATTCGGAGCGATAGCTGGCCCTCGTTAGAACGTAGCTGAATTACAACCGCCCTTACAGACATACCGACACGCCTGCCAGCACATCAACCAGCTATTTATTAGATTCTGCTACCAATGGAAAACGTCTGCTTAATTGAGGATATTGCAGTGTTCTGTTTCATTATTGTGGCAGCCATAATAAGGATTTAAAATTAAGTAAATAAAGTTTTGTTCTTCCTGCGGTAATATTGCTAATATCTAACGTATAACTTTCTAAAGAAGTTTATTGAGAGAACTACCAATTCCATATATAACATTGTTATTTTGTTTTTATTAAGCATACATACTTACGCAGCTATTTTAACAAAAGTGTAATATTTGATACGTGTATACTTTGTGTTTTATAAGAATAAAATTATTGATTTATTACTGTTTGATATTAGGCACTTTCTTCGCACTCCTTACAGTAAGGTGGTTTCATTAATGCACTGCATTCTTATTACAATTTATAAATTTATCGCCCCCGGCTCGTGTCTGAATCGACATGGGCGTCTCCTGTGTTTTCCGAGAAAGGATCGAAGCGAGACAAACCGAGATTATTTAACAGTACCATTAAAGCTATATAAGGCAATTATTGCCTTTGGAACAATTAGCAGGGGTCCCACTCGGTCACACGTCGAGTTTATATTGTCGGCTGCTCATCCGTTAAGGTGCAGTCGTGTAAAGAAATGTGCCAACATTCTTATTTTTATTTTATTGATTATTATATAATAAAAATTAAATATATATTAAATTGTTAAGACGTCTACATACATCCACAGAGGTCAACAAGTATATTTACGACTAAAAACAAAAACAGGCTTCAAATCGAATAGATATTACGATATAGAACCTAACCATATTCTCATAAAACTACCATTGAAGTACTTCTTTCAAATGAAAAAAGATTCATCAAAATTGGTTCACCCTGTCTAAAATTGTTAGGTAACAAACATAAAAAAACATACACGAATTGAGAACTTCCTCTTTTTTTGAAGTTGGTTGAAAAACAGCATTTCCTCTAGAACCGTTAAGACTGACTTCTACGGCTGTAAAGACACCCTTTATTTGATTTCATCCACTAGTAACATTTTGACAATTTAAGCAACATCCTTTCAACCATGTGGTCAAACAAAGACGTGTTAGATATGTTTTGGGAGGAAAAATATTTTGAAAAGGAATGCAACATGTTTTCGAGTAAGTTAAAGTTACAGCCGTTATATTTGTAATCTATATGTCCCACTGTTGGGACCTTTTACTCTTTACAGAGAAGACCTGCTTCTCTGTAAAGAGTAAATGGGCATAGTCCACGACGCGGCCTTAGTGCGGATTGGCAGACGTCGCTGGCTTAAAAAAAATTCTAAGAGATGTTTTCCTTCGATAGCCGAGCGCGTGGTAATTCAGCACATATAACTGCAACAACAAATTTATTGGTGCCGGCACCGGGGTTCGAACTCGGGTTACTAGCGTACTGTGCAATTTGAGCCAACCGCCCGGACACTGAGCTGCCACGGCTCCGTGTTATCGAGTTGCCAAATAAAAAAATCTATATCCTGTTTTCGTTACTTTGCTTATTTGAAAGTGCAATGGTTTGTTAGAATTACATTATTTTAAAGCCTCAATAGCATAATGGCTTAGGGTGCGGCCGTGAATCGTAATATATATGCACGTATATCCACGGTAGAAAGCGGAAATCGTTTCTCGAAAATTGTCCGTGTCGAATAGTCTTCGTTTACATCCCACTAAATAATGATACAACATTGAATTTTTTCTAGTTTATCTATTGTCTATTCAAAAATGTATGTATTTTTGAAACAGATTTTCAGCTCCGAGATGCGACGTTTCCTCTTACCGTCGATATATTTTGATGTGACCACAGAGAATCATATTATTCAACAAAGTATATTGACCACAAATCTACCTAGCCTTAACTATCAAGACGCAAACGCGAATGGACTAAGGCGCGGAATTCTATTGAAGAGTCGATAACATCTTAGATCCGTTCTGTGCACACTTGGCCGATAACGGGGAGTTGAGATTGACGTAAAAGTGGGTGAACTGAGGCACACGGGCGCTCACTGATTGACGCAAAAGGTGTTAATGGTGTACGGAATTGTATTAGGCGTTTGATACACTCTCTTATTCAAATGCAATGTGGATCGTTTCCATCGGTCTCGTTATTTTGAAGTGTGTACTCCGTTTCCGTGATTCTATTCTAATACGTTTAATAAAGATTTTTGTATCTAGATACATAATTATAGGTAACAATACTATTCGCGGGGCAACATTAGGTTTATACAGGCAATACTAGGACTTTATCTATGGCCTCAGTCAGCCGTGTGCCTCTGCTGTGGCCTGATCTATGGTCGAGTTTGGAGCATCGACACATAGATAAAAATGTCGCTCCTGGCAGAAGGCAGTTGTTTTCAAGCATTTACAAAGTTATTCTTCTGAAGTGAGTAGTGCCGCCGCGACACTGAAGCGGAGGAGAAGTGCGTGAGTCATTTTGTCTTTCTCTACATCTATAAAAGTATTATTATTTATGTCCTAAATACTTGTCTGTCTTAAAGTCGGATTTTGTGCGTGATAATGTGCCCCAGTAGAATAACTTAAGAAAGATATAACCTTTCTTTCAAATTAGTTGGAATGGTTAACAAGAATGTTAGTAATATTTTCTGAAAAAAAAGGAATATTCCTAGCTTTCTTTAAAAAATAAAAATCTGGCCAAATACGTGCATCAATATGGCATCAATAAGTAAGTCTACGCTGATCTAACTGCTGCGCTAACTACGCTGATCAGTCATACGGTTTCTCCTGTTGCACCGGGTTTTCGAGAGGTGACAGCAATTAAGTCGCTTAACGTGAACCTATTTACGGAATAACTCGGCGCAGGGGCTCGACAGGGGACTTTGACTTGGAAGGTTACTCTTTACAATATTCCGACCCAAGAGCGGTTGTGAGGGCTAAACCACGATACGGTCGGTAGGTTATATCGCAAAAATATCAAGACATTACGCACGAGTGCAGAGATTCACTACAATATGAGGCGATTCGCCTCATATTGTAGTGAATTTTTTGTACGTAGTAATCCAAAAAACGTCAATTTACAAGTACCCCCTGAGCCTTTACCTTTTTTAAATGTTTCACTCAATGGTATAAAAAACAAATAAACAATAGCTTATGTAACCTTAACTTTATTTAAATCTGTAAATAACATACAGAAACGTTCTCTCGGAGGACAGGGGAGCGTGTACAGCCATAACAAATATACATTACTCTGCCTACACTTCCTGCGTTGTCATCCAAAGAATCACACAATCCAATCGCACCGACGTCCTTAAAATCTCGAGATCTCGATTCTCCAAATAAATTCGGATACACGTAACGGGTCCGAACGCATATTTATACATTCACAGCAAATGGACATTTCTCGACTACTGTCTCTGCAAATTTTATTTACAGACGGGAAAGTGCACAACTTCTTTAAGGCCATAGTTTTTGAGACGATTTAATTATAACAGGGACCCGCACAGCGGTATGCGTTTGTGAGTTGTTGAAATTTATTGGCGTTTATATTCGTATCGGGTGTACGGTAATACTCATCGGCTATAAGTTATTTTGCTTCACATAAAAAAGGATCATATGAAGATTCCTTTGTTTCATTAGCCCTAAAAGGTTAAACAGTTGATTTAATGTCCCATCCGTCCTCATCTTAAGTCTATATGCGGAAAAGTTATGGGGCGTTCGACTAATGAGATCAGGATTTCAACGATATATTTATATATAATAAATAATTAAGGTTAAGAATGAACATTAATTAATCAGACGACGACTTGGCGTCGGCGGAATTATATTTTTTTGGATCTTAACACAAGGTCTCGTCAGTTCAATAGTTGAGTTCTCCTACAAATCTGGAGACTGATACAATCTCAGTGAGGGACGTTTACAGGTTTTTTTTCATGACATAGCCACACGTATACAAGTTTTATAAGTAAAACTGCAGAGTAAGTTAAATTAACAACTGTCATAGAAGCTCCAATATATGCTAGAAACGAGAATAAAAAAAGTTTAATATAAAACTTAATGTAACACAAATTTCAAACGATTTACTTCCAGTGTCTAATTTACTCTTAGATCTACAAACATTTATTTATACGATCTTCAGAAGTTCTCTGGAATATCTTTGGATTGCAAGGTCAAATTAAAAGGTAAAATTACTATAGGACCTACTCGAAAATACCCTTTTACCAACAAACATTTCAAAATCGTAGCTACGAGGACACAAATATAAAAAAAAATTACTACCGACCCTCTTCCTTTATTAAAGTTAACCGAATCGCAATGACTTTTTTCACGCTAAGAATATTTTGTTAATATAGTCTTAAAAATATAGTCTTATAAATTTGGCCAGATACAACGATAATAATAATAACAAAAAAAATATTGGTGTACGGCCAATTCGCTGAATTTTGGTCGTGTTTTGATTATTATCGGCCATGGTGAAATGTCATACGTCAAATTTTATAAAAAATAAAATAACGTACAAAATAATTGTAACAGATCTGCACGTTCATTTTCACATAAATTAATAATTGAACCACTTTCTCCATTGTTAAATATTATTATATAATTATAAAACATTTCAATCACTTAAAAAAAACATACCTGCAAGTCCTCTAGTGATGTGTGAGCATTCCGTAAACACTTAAAACGTGTGTTAACTTACCTCGTTACCTATAAAAAAAACAATTACATTAGTTAAAGTACCTTTTAAATCACCTGTACCTATTACAAAAAATTTGAAGATAAAGTTTAGAAGTATGTGAAGGATGTTTTATATATATATAGTGTCATATATCCCTTGAAAGAGGTCGTTTAAATGCAACACTGTTTTATCAAGAGCAAATGTAATCAGTAAACTGCTTGACCACGACCTCACGTGATGTCAAGTGGAAATGCAGTCCTGGACGGTAAGGCCCACTAGCTTAGAATAAAATTATTATTCCCAAGATAACGACACATACCAGCCGAGATCAACAATGCAATAGAAATTATCCATAGGTAAGTAATTTATAGAAAAAATGTGGGAACAATTTTGAAAATTGTAGAGTATAATATGACCCCCGGATGCCCTCGAACGGAAAAAAAAATCTATCCCGATTAAGAAAAATCATATTTTTAAAATATTTTATTAGGATTATTTACGCTCCACCGTGTTAGTATGGCTAAATTTAACGAAAGTTTCATAAAAATACATTACTTTACTAACAATGGTGTTTTATAGCAGTTTTTTTAATCATATGATTTTTTTTTAATTAGTACCGGTTTTTTTCCGTCCCAGCATCCAAGGTGGCACTAGTACTAGTGTCTGTATTCGTTTTCGGAAGCTGTCTCCTAATACCCTGTATGCATATATGCCCCGCTGTAAAGAGCTTTATCTGTAAAGAGAGTATAAGGGCATAGTCCGCCACAATTAGCTTCATATGTCTTAGAAAAATTTCTAAGACATATGAAGCTAATCATGTAGGTTTCCTCACGATGTTTTTCTACACCGCCGAGCGTTTGGTAAATCAGCAAATAAAATTGCAACAAATTTATTGATGACGGCACCGGGAGTCGAGCTCTAGTGTACTATGCAACTTGAGGCAACCACTCGGACACTGACTGACCCACTGTAGTTCTAAACCATAATATTATCGGAACGAAAGACTAATACAGTTAATTCATACTAATTATTTGTAATAAACTACATTATCTTATTAGTTCTTCCACCGGTCAACTTGTTGTGCAGTTAATGTACCTATTTCCTAATTATTAGTTTTGCCTGGAAGTTGTACCGGATAGTCGGCAACGTCGCTTCACGCACTAGTTACCAGTCGGTTACATGATTCCACACTTAGTGCTTCCAAACTGTCCTAATTGATGGCTTGCAAATCAGACAAGGAAATGGTCTTTCTGCCGGTCATTGACATTCAAGATATATGGGTTACAGCGGGCTACGGTTTGAAGAACTATTGTCTTTACTATTCTATAAGATTTAAAATTAGTATTATACCAATGAGAGCCGTGGTAGCTCAGTCTCCGGGCATTTGTAGCGCACATACTTAATGCTTATTTTAAACATACGGGAAACACAAGTTTTCAAATGAAAAAAATAATCATAGAAATCAGTTCACCCAGTCCAAAGTTATGAGGTAACAAACATAAAAAACATACAGATGAATTGAGAAGTCGATGAAAAAGTTACATTAACGTTTTAAATTACACTACAAAGTCTAAACATTTCAAAAACTCAACATTGACTTAGTATCGATAATTTTACATTTACAAAAGAACATCTTATAACAGGGGCGTTTGTAAACGTGACATGTACTTGGATGCATCCCGTTCCATTTGTTTCCTTCTCTAGACTTTACTAGACTAAACACAAACAGAATTCATCCAATGGGTGCTAGATTTATCCAATTTAAGGATGTTCGAATCATCGTCAATATCGGCGGCAAACATCAGATAAATCTCTTAATTTCCAACTGGAATAAAGAGGTCCGTGTAAATTTATATATCTTTACTATACGTTGTTAATAGCAACAAGAGAGAGACATCGTAATTCTTCATCATTAAAGAAAATTATAACAGTACATGCATATGATTGCATTAAATTGAGAACACGAATTTCATCTCGCGTCGATGTGTAACGACTCAAACTGTTCAGACACATCGACGATGTATTACGCTTTGTTATTTAATACGTCCATAATTAGGTCCCGATATAATTTTTCGCGCGCATAAATTCCCCACCGCTTGTCTCGCTGACAGCTGTCATTAAATGTGTCCGCCATTACGGTATCGGAACGCGGCGAATTTCACTTAACTTCTTTGTAATTTTGAAGCGATTTCGGAACGTGACGTCGACACCTTACTCTCCGAGGAAACTAAGAAAAGCTTTAAGAATTGTAAACATAAAAATAAAAGTACAGCGTGTATTTTTATTTATTTATTTATGTACCAACAAAATTACTTGTCACATTGACACATAAAGCGGTTTTATTAACCAAATGATTAGATTGGATTGCAAACATGTTGTTGGCATATACAATTTCATGCTAAATTTACGTCAGTATTGTTGTATATCTATATAATTAAAAAAAAACTTTTTTTCCTATCCTAAATACATATTCTAATATCTATTTTCCATAAATATTATTAATACTCTCGTTAACAATTCAAACCAAGCTTGTGCTACGAGATGGTTGAAGTCCGTAGTCGAATATTGGATACGAGCCTGCGTCCTTACGTTTCGCAGACCGTACCCTAAACCATTAGGCTATTGATGCTTATAATTTAAACATCAGGAAATTTTAAATTTAAAGACTAAAATTGTAAGTTATAAGTTTTCACTTCTATCAGCAGTCCTTATGACTGGCATGCACAGCCTTTTACATGCTTTGTATTTAGAAGTCGGTGAAAATTTACATTAACGTGTTAAATTACAATACAAAGTCTAAACATTTCAAAACTCTTCATTGACTTTGTATCGATTATTTTACATGACTAGGTATTTACAAAAGAACATCTTATAACAGGGGCGTTTGTAAACGTGACATGTACTTGGATGCATCCCGTTCCATTTGTTTCCTTCTCTAGACTTTACTAGACTAAACACAAACAGAATTCATCCAATGGGTGCTAGATTTATCCAATTTAAGGATGTTCGAATCATCGTCAATATCGGCGGCAAACATCAGATAAATCTCTTAATTTCCAACTGGAATAAAGAGGTCCGTGTAAATTTATATATCTTTACTATACGTTGTTAATAGCAACAAGAGAGAGACATCGTAATTCTTCATCATTAAAGAAAATTATAACAGTACATGCATATGATTGCAATAAATTGAGAACACGAATTTCATCTCGCGTCGATGTGTAACGACTCAAACTGTTCAGACACATCGACGATGTATTACGCTTTGTTATTTAATACGTCCATAATTAGGTCCCGATATAATTTTTCGCGCGCATAAATTCCCCACCGCTTGTCTCGCTGACAGCTGTCATTAAATGTGTCCGCCATTACGGTATCGGAACGCGGCGAATTTCACTTAACTTCTTTGTAATTTTGAAGCGATTTCGGAACGTGACGTCGACACCTTACTCTCCGAGGAAACTAAGAAAAGTTTTAAGAATTGTAAACGTAAAAATAAAAGTAATGGGTGTATTTTTATTTATTTATTTATGGCTGCGTAACAACAAAATTTACTTGTCACATTGACACATAAAACGGTTTTATTAACCCAATTTTTGATTACATTGGATTACAAACATGTTGTTGGCATATACAATTTCATGCTAAATTTACGTCAGTATTGTTGTATATCTATATAATTAAAAAAACTCTTTTTTCCTATCCTAACTACATATTCTAATATCTATTTTCCATAAATATTATTAATACTCTCGTTAACAATTCAAACCAAGCTTGTGCTACGAGATGGTTGAAGTCCGTAGTCGAATATTGGATACGAGCCTGCGTCGTTACGTTTCGCAGACCGTACCCTAAACCATTAGGCTATTGATGCTTAAAACTTAAACATTAGGAAATTTTAAATTTCAATACTAAAATTGTAAGTTATAAGTTTTCACTTCTATCAGCAGTCCTTATGACTGGCATGCACAGCCTTTTACATGCTTTGTATTTAGAATTGAGTTTTAAAATAGAAAAAAAATAAAAAAGTGTGTAGTTTTGTTTATAACATTCAAGAAAGTAATAAAAAAAACTGTATATTAAAACGATTCGTAATTGTTTAACTAAACACAGTCACCTCGTCTACAATGTAAAGCCCCAAAAATAATATTGCAATTTACGCCATGCGAATATCTTTTCACAGCTTTTTCGACCGGATACATGTTATTACACTCGACTGTACCTAATTGAAAATACAGATTGCCCGCGTAACCCTCAATATTGTAATGAGCTTCGATGTGAAACCGTTGAGCGGCCATTTAAATAACATGTCATCATTTTATGGGATTACATGATCGATACAGTTTCTTGGCGCAGCGGCCAGTCAGCCGAGCTGATTGTCGAACAGTAGGCCGGCTTCAAAACTGATTGCAAAAAAAGGACAAAGATCTCAATTCATCTGGATTTTTGAAGTAAAACTTGCGTGCGTTTCACGTGGAAAGTATGCTGACGTTACGTAAAGTGTGATAAGAGATGTAATTTAGTGAAGAGAGAAAGAGAATAACGCTTCGAATAATACTGTTGGGGCAAGAGAGAGACATGCGTTCACACATTTCTTTCTCACTTGAACAATCGTGTGTATATTATATTTTGTGTATGTGTATACCATACATATTTCATCTATAAGCTAAATAAGTATACTTCAGTCGTGAGGTTTTAGACCGCACTCGTTTAGTTTTGTTTGTAATAACGCAGTCAATTATTACTTTTAATTAGGTCTCTAATTAAATTTCAAAAAGTATGGGCATAGGAAATTGGGTTCCAAGTGTCATGAATGGTAAGGCGCTCTAGCTTATTAACACCTATTCACTCTATTATTGAAAACACCTACACGATGTGGGTTATAATATTTTCAAGCGACTTTACAAAAAGAGATTCTCAATTCGTCTTTTCTATGTTTGTTACCTCATGACTCCAATTCTGACAGTGGCATCTGTAACGCCACAAATCGACGCATAACTCAATATGACCCCAACCAATTTCGATTATTATTATTTTTTTGGAAAGGATGTACTGTATGTATGTATAGTATAGTAGTTTGATGAAAGTTTGGTTAGGTTCTGAAAAATCGACTTTAGGTTAGGTACAAAACGCCAATTTCATATGTAAGGACCTAATACAAAAAATCGTCCGCGCGTAATACGTCGCGCGTCTAACGTACTCGTATGATTCGATTTGAAGTCGGTTTTTGTTTTAACTCGTGATCATACTTGTGTATTTCCATATGGTAACTCTTGCAACGGGCCTTAAGATATCGCATAGATCTAGGCAAGTTGTCAGCTGCCGGCAGCGAGTATCGTCTGCATCTAAGAATGTAACTGTTAATAATATTTAATAGCAAGTTGAACCGGAGCTAATGCCTTCCGGTGCATGTATCGTTAATCTTTCGTAGCACTTGATCGGCCAGTGCGGCTTCTAATCAGTGCGATATGCATTTTCGTAGCCAAGCTAAATTTTATGCATTTCCTGCCACCCAAGCAAACAGTTTAAATCGGGTAAAATACTCTATTTACCACGCGCTCAGAGGTGAAGGAAAACATCGTAAGGAAACCTACATGTCTTAAAACATTTTTCTAAGACGTGTGAAGTCTGCCAATCCGCACTAGGGCTACGTGGTGGACTATGCCCTTATACTCTCTTTACAGAGACGGCCTGTGCCCAGCAGTGGGACACATGTAAAAGGTAGTAACTAACTATTTTCAAACGACTTCAATAAAGGAGGAGGTTCTCAATTCGTCATCTGTTTAATGATTTTACCTCAAATATTTGGACTAGGTGAACCGATTTGGAATATAATACCCTCCCTTTCCTTCCCCAGA
The DNA here is from genome assembly GCA_029286785.1 of Meandrusa payeni. Lineage (NCBI taxonomy): Eukaryota > Metazoa > Arthropoda > Insecta > Lepidoptera > Papilionidae > Meandrusa > Meandrusa payeni. Next base: position 1,166,261 of record JAGSMX010000039.1, read on the forward strand.
AGGCGGCAGTTATGCGAGGTTATCTATTTGAAGATTTCCTCTCCGTTAACAAAAAAAAATCTGATTAATTCTATTACTTAATAGTTTTACAATGATTCGGAAATATAAAGACGGCGTTGTAAGACAGAATTGGACCATATTAAAAATAAAAAAAATCATCAAAATCGGTTTACCTAGTCGAAAGAGGTATCAAACAAAAAAATCATACACACGAATTGAGACCTCCTTCTTCTTTGAAGTCGGTTGAAAAGTGGAAACTGTAGCCATTACAGTGTCACTGTTGCATAATTAATAATCAAAATTAAAATGTATTCTACATGTGTTATACTAAATATGACAATACTAGTTCATGTATGGTACAGAATGCAGGCAAGGTGCAGGCTGGCGCGTGCCCAGCGCGTGGATGTCGTGCCGGCAACTCGCCCCATATGTGGAATATAAGGCGACGCCTTAACTGGACTGTTTATATTAATATGTGAAGCAAAAACTTAGTACGAAAATTGCCCGGACAGAGGAGTATGAAATTTCCCACACAGTTTATATAGAGAAGGAGGGCTGAATTATATATTTTTAAAAACTTATGCACACAAAATGCATTAAATCAATAAAAAACATTACACACAATACTATTTCTTTGATGCATACAAATGCGGATATTACACGATTGCAAAATGCATTAAAACAATAAATAAAACACTATACACTACCATGCGCTTGACACACGGATATTAGACGGTTGCTTGGCAACGGTTCAGTAACTATAACAAATAATGATTGACGGATACATGGAATGAATTATGAACTGCGAATTATAAGGCAACCACTAGTATAAACAAAAGTGCTGATAAGCAACTTTTCCAGTCTATAGCAATACTTTCTCTAATAATCTAGGTATTCGAAATACAAAGTTCTCTCTGCGAAAAATAATGTTTGCGCCCTTAATATAAAATTATTTTTAAGGGCCTTCCCTCTTGAAAAATGAGCAAAAGGCATATCTATAAATATATATATACATATATATATACTTATTTAAAAAAATGTAACATCATATATCCAACTGAGTCCGCCACGCAGCCCTAACGTGGGTTGGAAAAATTTAATGCATATGATGGAAAATATTCGAACCTGTGCATTTCTTCATGATATTTGCATTCCCCAGAGCATGCATCGGGTCTAAACCTAAGCTGCTAGCTTACCAACTACTAGCGGAATTTCGTATTTATTCATACTCAAACCTATTTGTTTTTTTTTCCTAAAAAATATATAACAGTATTCTAGTTACAGATTAATAATATTAATATTTCGATGAATAAATTAGCCCAAGAAGCTGGCTTAAATTGCGTCACAGGATTGAGAGGCGGCATAGCTCTTAGGTCGCTAAGCCTGAACCTCTATTGAGAGCAACACAACGATAGGGCCCTCTAAAGAGGACCTCGGCTTGGACGGTTGATTTAGGCGCGCTAGGATTTCATTTCTAGGACGCAGGAACAAACGACTCGAACGGTAGCTATACTACAGAAAATAATGGTACGCAAGAAAAATTGCATATTCGAACTAATCATAAGCCGTTATAAATCATTTGCCTGTTTTATATTTTAACTGTTATACCAAAATAAAGCTTGTATTATGGGGTTCCGTTCATCTGATCCTTTCTCTTCTCTTATTATCTCCATGATTATTTTAAAACGCACATATTATTATATCAAGTGTCATGTATTATTTCCTCCTAAATATATAATTTTGATATTCGTGTGAATAGGCCTTTACTGAACTGTGTAGTGGGTTACTTGAGCTGCTAAATGATTTATTGGCATTTTATGATATGAACGCAATCAATATTGATCGCGTGCAATCTAGCTCCGTAGTGTTATGGCCGCCGATAGGGTATGGCCAGTTTTTTGTGGAGGTAGCTGCATAGATTCAGACTTCTTACAACATCTTATATGGTATCATTATTATGGATCTGTAATTAAATAAGATTTTTCTGACACTTTGTGATATTGAAAATAGGTAATTCTGAAGTATTTCAGAAGTATTTATTAGTTGAGAGGAAGATATAAGTTAGTGAAGACAGGAAGACAGAAAGTTACGTTTCGTTTTTTTGTATACTTTCTAAGAAGTCAAGCACTACGATCCCACTAAATGTTAAGTGGAAATGCAGTCCTGGATGCTAATGCACACTAGCTTAGTAAATACCTATTCACTCTACTCTTGAAAATACACACATTGTAATCGGAGGGAAAGACAGACGCGGGCAAACTATTCCAGTCTATTGCTATACGTAGCAAAGCGTTTCGTTCGGGTTTGAGGGATGTTCACAACAAAAGTATGAAATCCTGCAGTGCGTCTTGAAGTCCAATGGTGGAACGGGACTATTATTACTGTAGCGTATGCGCCCGCATCTCTCTCTCTTGCCCCACATTTTCTTTCTCTCTTTCTCTTATAGCCAGTTATATATTTCTAGTTACGTTTCATAGATTGGATTGGACGGTTAACGGCTTGGTTAGTTTTAATCACTTCAAAACGTATTATCCCAACAATTGGAACGTTTATTACGTTCATTCATTACTCGTCAGGAAGAAAAATAGAAATCTTTCTTTTTGCCTAGCCCTTTGGGTCAACGGTATGAGAATTATTTTTATTTTTAAGTTGAAACGACCTAACTTCTACCGGAATTCAATTATAAAATTGTGCAATATTTCAGCGACCTAACTTCCTACAGCACAGACAACGCGTTTAATTAAAAGGTAGCTGCTCTTGGAATTAATTGGTGGAATGACAGGCAATATGCATAATTTCGTCTGACTCCCACAATTATCTTGCCCGGCATCTTCCTTATTCATTTGCAATTTAAGTGACGCTCGTGAAATACCAAATTGATTTAAGAAACATCATGAAGCCTTGTCAACATGTTCGGGTTCCGTAAAACAAGATATTCCCAACATCCACTATCGTCAATATCATCACAACTGAGTTTTATTTGAGTGGTAAACGAACAGTAAGGTGACTTAGTTGACATCGCCGTCCATAAACATCTGCAGAGACAAAGGAGTTGAATAAGTCTTATCAATCAATGACAAGGGGGGAGGCGGATAATAGACATAGACATAGTAATTTCATTTGATGGCATCATGTACAAACAAAATATGACACGCAATTACTACAGTTGGAGAAATAAAAAATGGACAAATAGGACATGATGCCAACATTTGTTACCGTGTCAGCATGTGCGGTCTGGCAAGGCTGCCACAGCCTGATTTCTAATAGTACCTTGGACTATCACACTGGGCACAAAGAGAGACAGGTTTGTAAGTCATTTTTTTGTACGCCTTAAAGCAAAAACTCAATGGTAAAATCCGGTTGAGATTCGAACATATGACCGTAAAGACTATTACTACTACAAGTATAAAATCATCAAGCGTTATTTCAAAAACCAATATAATATATGAAGGAGATCGATTGTTAAGCCAAAGGCTTTCGTTTTAAACTTTAGAAGACCATAATAAGAAATATCTTTAACGATTTCCCGTTTATCCAGAAATGGTAAGGATAAAATTTTCTAAAGAACAATATAGCGGAACCACGATAAATAGAGCTGTTGACTCTAACCTCGAAACATTTTAAAATGGATATTCAAACGGTTTGGACGTGGAGTACGAAGCGTATGTTCATATTAGATTACTAGTAATAAAGATAATTGATCTTCACCTGATTGAGAGGTGGCATAGCTCTTAGGTCGCTTAGCCTGAACCTCTTACCTTCTATGAAAATTGCGTAAAGAGAAGAATGCGTAAGAAGTATGAATTTTACCACACGTATAGTTTATATAGAGAATAATTTATAAAAAGTTGCATATAAAATAAATTAAAATAATAAATAAAACATAATACACTAACATGCGCTTGATACACGGATATTATACGGTTTCCAGGCAACGGTTAAGTAACTATGTTAAATAATGACTGACAGATTCACCGAATAAGTTCGTTCAATGCTCCATTTCCTGTGTCGAATTTCGACCACTTTCATTCTTCACTTTCATTCCAAATTACCCAAGAAATGATTAATTCAAAAAAATGCCGCGTCTGCAGTATTTCGTAGTTCCAGAGCCCTCCGTGAGAAACAGTGCGCTCGTGAAGTGGCCCATCCCAGTTTAGGAGATATCGCACCAATCGGCCGATATCGCGCGTCGCGCTTATGATCCGTCGTCCGGTCCTCTCTGCGCTGATTTATTCGCTCAACTGCCGCTCTGTGTCACGAAGCTCCGTGATCGGTTGCACGACACGGTGCCGCTGTTCGAAGCACTCGTCTCTTTAGGAAGGATAAATTGTTTTTCCAACAAGTCTATTTATCACCGTCTTAATCATTTTAAAGAGTTCTCGTATCCACCGGTACGGATGATTTGTATTCCAGTCGCTGTGATGACGCAGATGAGTTTTTGATGCCATTAGGCTATCACCGCCGAGCGCGTGGTAAATCAATACTTGAAATTGCAACAAACTATATTATCGGTGCCGACACTAGGGATCAAACTCGGACTTTTAGCGTACTGTGCAACTTAAGACGTTTTACTCGTCTCGGGTGGTCTAATACACACTCCATTTTGTTTACACGTCCTCAATCTAGGTTCTCCTTAACGAATCAACATTTAGTTCATTCTGTTATTCGTATAATATTGAGTGTATATATTTATAAATATGTAAATGTCAATAAGTGACCTATAATATTGATTACATGATAATGCGTTGCATTATGAATGGTACCATATATGGTACACATTAAGGGTAAGAATAAGAAATTGGCCGTGTTCTGATAAACATTTAACAGGTGGCTCGAGGTGATTTGACCATGGGGTAATCATCACGTTAAATATTATGAGGGTTGTTAACATTTATGACACATAATTCGGTTGGGCATAACACGATTTATCAGTAGCGTTGCGAATACACAAGCTTTATGTAGTCTTTGTCGGTTGCAGAATAAGAGTGTTGGCGATTCCATAATTACGTCCTTCAAAGCCTATTTGTCTCTCATTGATTTTCAATAGGCTTATATCGACTGCAGCAGGCTTTCTAAATAAACACCACGATTATATTTATTGCAGTCAATAGTCTTTAAAATAATAATAATAATTTATTTATTCAAGTAACTTGGGTCTCATTTGTTAGTAATATTTTTGTGATCCCTATTTACGTAAACACAGTCAAGCCTTTGACAGATTATTCTCAGGTTGCTGTTAGAGCTGGCCCGCACCCTGTGTACCAGCGATGCACACTTTTGCACATGGTCGCAAAAATCATGCCACCTGTGCATCCGCAAACATTTCGGGAACGTTATGAAGTTAATACTGAATTTTTGTATGTCTAATTCTTGCTAAACTGCTATGAGTATACCTCTGGTATTACTTTATCCGCCCTCTATTCACTTCGGTGTATTCAGCAAGGATCAAATTGGATAATAAAGAATACTTGTCATTGAATGCGATTTTGTCATACAGCATTCGTAATTTATTCGGTGAATCTGTCAGTCATTAGTTATATTATTATCAATCCGTTGCCAAGCAACCGTATAATACCCGTGTATAAGTGTATCATACGCATAGTAGTGTGTAACTTTTTTTTTTATTTATTATACACATTTTTAAATGACATTTTAAATTTCATACTCCTAAATCCGCGCTATTTTTGTTTAAAGGGTACAAATTTTTTGCTTCATATATCAACATAATGATAATTACATGGCAACCGAATTGAACTATTTCTTTTATTTTGTTTTTGCAGTAAAAGGTGACAAAAGGGGAGTCCATTTTACTTTGCTACGTCAATTGAGTTTCATATATATATATGGGATGTTCCCGCTATCGCTTGCCCCTTGGCCGGTATAACCTAAAATATAAAATTTTATGTGTTTCATCGAGATGGAATGGACCATTTCAGAATGAGTAACTGTTATAGCTTAATTTCAACATAATCGTATCGGCGACCGATCTTTATTTTAGTGATCGCGAAGAAATAAACGTGGCGTTGTTTTATGACATTTACAAGTGCGGAAGTCTGACCATAAACACGTTATAAAGTTTTAAAGGGAAAATGCGGAATACCTTCATTTCTTTTTTTCCGGTTTCTTAGCGTCTGCCTTTTTTTGCGATCTGAAGATCAGGGATTGTAACGTTGCCAAATGTTACTGTTATTAGTATTTTAAATGGCTATACTACAACCCATCTCCATAATATTTTAGACGGTGTAAAGTGGAGTGGCAAGCTTCCTTATTACAGCCTGCATTTAGTAAATTTTATAGGCAGTAATCAGTAAAGGAACTAAAATAGATAGCAGACTGTTAATTATTGTGAGTAATAGCAAAATTTATGGTTTATTGCACCTTATCATTTTAGCTAAATAGCTGCTTTGGTTTATGCTATGACCTAAATTTAGTCTCCTTGATTTTTAGTATGTCAAGTTTAAGTGGGCAAGATGTCTTTTTACTCGACTTATACGTAGTACGTAGATCTCCAATTAAAATTCTTTAAGTGTGTAGTAAGTAGATTTGACAGAAATACAATAATTTTATTACCTTGACATAATGCCCGGATATTGCATGATTATAATAGCATGTAGTGTATACCAAAAAAAACTTAACCTTTCAGATACAATAATAAAAGTATTGTAACAAATCGATTCAACGCAGGTCTTTGACAACAGAGACCACATATATAATTAAAATTTATAGTAACCAATAATGTATGCTATTTTTTCGTCCTATAATTTGAATTCATAAAGATTCTAACACTTAATTAGTTCTGTCCTCGACTTGACCCGTAAATGACAAATCACAAACGGATAGGCCAGTGTTTTCCAAATTGTTTTCACGGCCCGCATTTCTGTTTAAATTATTTTTAAGTGTTACATATGTGTTTGACAACAATCGATCACAATCATTTTTGTTAATAGAAAAGTTGAGACGCCGGGCAACTTCTTCAACAGTCGAAACACAATGTATATGATATATCAGCACTTCACGCGAGATCTTTCTATAAAGACGTCATAATAACCCGATCGTGCCGACCAATTTGTGCAACAACACAAGCCGTTTTAGTTTGTACATTTTTTTTCCTTTTCTTAATAATGCCAAAAATTCACCACTCACATGAATAGTGACACGGTAGAGATAGGGACGGAAGTCCGCTTTTCCCAAAAATGTTTACGTAAGATATTCGACAGGTGGTGAGCTTATCTCTCTCCCTTTCTCTCTCTCTCTCACACACACACATCAAACACAAAATTTTAGTAAATTACGTTTTGTACTTAAGAAACCGAAGTCGTACGTATCTTCGTAGCCATACGTAGACACCAAATATAAAACAGCGTAGCTTTAATACTAAATGTTGTCAATACAAAATACTAAATATAAATATGCTATGCGTTTACACAATATGTATACTAATTAGGAAAATATGAACAAAAACATAAACACACAAATTAAATTAAAAAAAAAACACACACAAATACCACACAAGACGTGGGGATGACATATAGTTGCATACCATTAGAACGTATTACGGTAATATAATTAAATTGCGAGAGAGCTCTGTAGTGCAAGTAGCTGCTCCAGATTGTTAAAAAACTGTTCCTTAAGCTTATTAAGTCAGCTCTAAAAACATTCTTAAGACATATACATAGACACTTTATTTTTTGGCATTACAAAATACATACACATTACATAAAATATAGCTTTTAAAAAATAAAAAAAGAAAAATAAATACAGACAAATAGGATATGATGCAAATATCGGACACCGTCTCAGTATGTGCTGTCGTAAGGATGCGACAGCGCATATTTTCAGCGGTGCCCAGGATTACCCAAAGTCGTGCGTCATCGTACCTTCACATGGAATTTAAACAGTCTAATAAAATATATAATAGAATAAATATAATAGATTAACAAAATATTTTAATAAATAAGTATATTATTAAATTAAAAAATTACATGCATAAAGTTTTTATTATATATTGAAATATTAAAAATATTGGTAATTTATTTATTGCATAATTATATTTGACTCTTCTTGTCCTATAGTATGAAAGAGAATTTTAATAATTGAAACGTCAGTTTCTTCTGTGAATATTGTTTATTCCTTTTTAAGAAAATAAATTAATTTATTAGAATCAAAACAGTTTGAGAACCAATAAAACATGAAATGAAGTCACATAAAAAATACACACACAAACTAAAAAGAATAAAAGAGCGTACATTCTGAATACCTCTCTACAACAATTTGTGCAGCATCATGGTTGCTAACTGTTTTAATTGGAGTATTGTAAACTCTTTGTAATTTGATCTCAATTTTAAGTGTAGCATTTTCAATGTATCGAAGGTTAGGACGTTGACCTTCAAGTTGAAGTTGTGACAGGTAAATAAAACTGCGCATTTGAATTACTAGAAATGGTCAATTTTATAAATTGCCTTGGTTATTTACAATCTAAAACCCTTAAGGATACAAGTATATTTACGAGTAAAAACAAAGACCGACTTTAAATAGAATATTACGAAATAATATTAGTCAGAACCTAACCAAACTTTCATCAAACTACCCTTGAAATAGGATGTATTTCCAATTAAATATGGGTCAACGAAATTGAATTATTAGTTCATTTGTCGTGTTACTTAATACAAATTTATGTAAAAATTTGTATGGTTTTCTCATGGAAGCCAATGTCAGAATTGGACTAAATTTAAATGGGACTACACAGGAAGCACCAGCTTTCAAACTGCTCAACTGTGTGCTTAGGAACCACGTGAAATCTATCATCATCTAATTCCTCCATCCCCGTTCCACCACCGTACTTCAAGACGCACTGCAGGATTTTATCCTTTTGTTGTGAACATCCCTCAAACCCGAACGAAGCGCTTTGCTTCGTCTTTCATTCTTCATACTCCCTCCGATTACAATATGGGTATTTTTAAGAATCTAGTAAATAGGCATTTACTAATTAGTGCGCTTTACCAGCCAGGATACCATTTCCACATATCATCAGGTGGAATCAAAGCCTTAAAAAAGTAAATTAAAAATGTTAAATATTAAAAAACTGTAACGGCGGAAAGGCACGAATTATCCACAGTTTTTATAACGTGTATTTTATAATGTGTATAGATGTTAAATCATGTTTATAAATGTCTAAATAAAGAATGTCTATTTATGATAAATCTATCGTTAAGTCAACAAATATGTTTTCTTCTTCATTTTAAATCTATATAATCTATTTAAAGTTATGTAGAGGACCAAAAAAAAATGTAATTGGTTCGAAGGAAATTTCTCACCTTGGTGGAAGAACTGGCATTACTAAACGCATTCTTTGCCTTAAAAAACTGTGAAGCTATTGCAGGGAATAATCATGAAACACCAAATAAAGGAGCACCAGTTGTAGCCGAGGATTATTACAATGTTGTAGCCGGCGTCGGAATGTGGGAGGCCGTCTCATGTAAGTCTAATCAGTGTTCAATTTGTTTTAATCAACAAATTTAGGTGTTAACTCTTTTAAAAGGTTATTAAATTGATTTATTTCTCTATTAAATATTAATTAAATTTTAAGAACTACGGATAAATCACGTTTTTGTCGATTGTACGAATTTGTGCACATTATCGCATTGGCATTAGCAGGAGAGGGTAAAAATTAACTTGTCACACATAACGAGGTATTTTTTCCTCTTAATAGATGACGAAGATTTTTCTTTTTTTACAGGAATAGGGATAAATAAACTAAGGTCTCTGATCTTAAGACATCACCGAAGTTGCTACTGCATGACAAAAATATGCCAAAAATGCATAGTCGTGGTACGCCAGTCATCAAAGTGGATTCGATAGGATAAATCCCATCGCCAATGTTTATCGATGTGGTAATAAAAATCTCTGCTGATAATATAGATAGATACTTTATAGCAGATTAAAGTAGTTACAGTCAACTGAGTAAATTAAACTTATAGCCTAATTGGGCAAGGGCGGCCCTATCGTTAGGAGCGATCTCTTCCTGAGAACCCTGTAGGACAGAAGTAAAATAAATAGGGCAATAAGAAAAGTCAAGAATAAATAAATATTTACAAGAATTGTTTATAATAAACTTTTGATTACTAAATATAAGTCTCTTATTATATTAGAAGTAAACATTAGCAATACACAAATAACTACTGTATAATATAATAATTACTGTCTATAATTGTAAATATGTCACTGGAGCTATATATTTCAATAGATATTGCTAATATAGGAACATTACTCGTAAGTGTGATAAATATATCAAACGCTGAAGTAAGACTATACTATGTATATATATACGTGAATAAGAAATAATTCTTAATTGGCCTTTAGGCTTGTTAAGGAATTAAAGCTGTAATATTTAAGCGATACTACGTATGTGATGCCTAATAAAAAAACACATAAAAAATCTCTCACGTCCATTAACCTTAGTGGGGTAAATAGCAATAGCTTTCACTATCCGATGAGACTTAGGCTGAAATTTATATGAAGCAAAAGTCAGCTTCTCTGGGTTATCTGCGTAGTTCGTCACAAAAAAAGCCAGTGCCCAACAGTAGGAAATATAGTTAAAGTTACAGCCTTTATGTATATAATATATATGTCCCACTGTTGAGTTTGCAGGCCTTCTCTGTAAAGAGAGTATAAGGGCCCACGCCACACGGCCCTAGTGCGTATAGGCAGACTTCACGTCTTAGAAAAATGTTCTAAGATATATAGGATTCCTCACGATATTTTCCTCGCGAGCGCGTGATTAATCAGTACATAAAATTGCAACAAGTTTATTGGTGCCGGCACTGGGGATCGTATTTGGGTTGTTAGCGTACTATACAACTTGAGGTGACAGCTCGGACACTGAGCTACCACGGCTCTACTACGTAAAAGGGCAAATAGTAATTTACTTTTAATTTTAAAAAGAGCTATAATAGCATTACCTTATCATTATCGCTTAGTATGCTGTGACACAGACATAATCTTAATGTCCATTGACTAACTACAAACTGAGTATTTACCGCTGATTAAAAAGTATCATTTAATTGGTCATTATGAAGCATGGAGGTGTTGATAGAATGTGACGGAATGCGAGACGCAGTTGGCAATATGGACGGTTTTTATTTGGTCCTGATGCTACGTACATGGGGTGCGAAATGATCTCGTGGAGCGACAAGTGACACCTCGACTGGTCGACACCATAATGTTGTTAAACAAAAAGAAAGCCCACGAAATGAATATTACGGGAACAATGGGGATATTAATCATGGCGATTATAGACAAGGAGAGACGTTTCAACGGACTTCCAAAAAAAGGAGGTTCTCAATTAGTTTTTTTATGTTTGCTACGTTCGAATTTAACTGGGTGAACCGATTTTGATGATCCTTTTTTTATATGAATTTCAGCTTAGTCCAATTCTGAAAATGGAATCCATGAGAAACCATAAAGTCTTAAATTTACATTCGTTCTGTGCGCTACGAGCAGGGCCCGATTTAAAGGGGGGCATCCGGAAGACACAACGCCGAGGCCTCCACAATAGAGGCTTCTAACATTTTCAAAATTTACGCTATTGGAGTTTGTTTCAACTATTATCTTTAGTCATTGAATTAATATGAGGATTTCTTGCCATTGTGTATTCAAACAAAATAAGCAATGATTTTGTCGTCCCGAGTGGACGTCTTTTATGCCACAAGCCTCCAAACCTCTAAACCCAGCCCTGACTAGGAGCTATAACTCAGAAAACCCGATGAAACAGTAACCGCCTGGTAGATCAGAGCAGTTTATTCCAAACAATTCATATATCTATCTTCCCCTTTCTTCCTGCTTTTAACCAATCAAAGGCTAGTCTAGAAGCTGGAGTAGTCAGAGTTCCATTTCTCAATGTTATTGTTCGTTAAATATCAGAATGTTCTTCGTTTAATTGAGTCCCATTAAAACAACTGTTGAATTTCGTAGCACCATAATTCAATGAAAAAAAGGAAACAAATGATCCATTCAAGAATGGGCGTTAATGGTCCGGTAGTATTACGTTAATACGTCAGGTCCAGCGCTCGCTTGTGCACAAAAAATGTCTTCTCGTTAACACGGCACGCCGTTTATTGAAAACGGTGTTAACTCTGTTTCTGTAAGTAGGTGTATATCAATAATGGAATACAAATACATCAATCTTGCACTCAATATACCTAAAACTATACCTCTTATATACATTAAACGGTAAAAGCATCAGGTTCAATGTATATTCCCGCCTGATTAGTTGAAGTTACTCCAATTTTATTTATAAAGGTAAGGAGGCAAACGAGCTTAGGGGTCACATCTTAAAAGATCACTTTCATCTATGAACATTGACAACACTGGCTCATCGGGCTTATCGGGCCCTAAAACATCTGGGTAGAAGGGGAATTATTACAAGCGATGGATGCTAAAGGCCGGAACAAGTGGAGTAGATTCCGGAAAGTGGACATTCCGGCCCGGAAAAGGCCGGTAAATCGCTAGGTAGAAGTAGGTATGTGCAAGATAAATAACAATTAGACCTTAATCACTACACTGTGTAAAATGTTTGTATGTAATATATATAAATATTTCATTGCAAATATTTCAATTTCCCCTGAAGGATAAATTAAGTTGACTGCTTTTCATTAATCTTACGGAATCGATTAATAAAAGTGTCGAGGAATATATCGGCTCGATGACACCGTAAAACTCGATGAAAGCGCACGTAACATAAACCAATTAAAGTATTTGACCGGTACGTGTAAGAATCGTAAAACTTTACAGCCTTTATCAATTCAAGATGGCGAATCGATCAGTAGTTTCTGTTTTGGCAACGATTCGCTTCGATGCGATATACAAGTCGAAATCTCGAGATATAAAAGCAATGCGTAACCAAATGGAGCTTAATTTAAGCACAGACTTCGGCTTCAGTTTATTAATTATTACAGCAGAGCTTTTTTAATTGCGAGACGACCTTAAATTTATTTATGTCGCAGTTTAAAGATTCAATAAACTTAATATTCGTAAACAATTTTGATGTATTGCAAGGCACGGTGAAATTTATAAGTATTTTTACATTAAAATGAAAAATGGTATTATAAGATCTCGTGTATCATTAACCTAGGAACACATAGATGCCAGCCCTGTAGTTCTGGGCTCTCAAGAATAAAACAACAGTATCCCCTGCCTGTCGTAGAAGGCGACTAAAAGGGGCCTCGGGTTCACTGGGCGGCAAGGGTGGGGGCCTGAGTCGTCCACCAAAGTGGACCCGGAAAGAAGGCGACATCGGCTGGCCCGTGTCGCCTTGCGCTGCGAGGGCACAGGGGGAGGGAGTAACCTCCCCCCCGGGACGTGCTCTCCTTGAGCACAGTGCAGAGGGGCTCCGGTGCGTTCCACTGGAGATCCCGGAGCCCCTCGTCATGCACCGAGGAAAGGGCCACCGGGGTGGTTTTAGTGGGTAAGAACCGCACATAACCGCCGCCTTCCCCCCAGAAGGCGGGGTATCTTTCTGAAGATTTCCTCCCCGTCAACAAAAAGACACACATAGATGACAAAATATTACTTTTTTAGTACAATTGTAATTATCGAAACATTCTAATAGGTCATCATACTAGGTACCGACTGCTGCAATTCATTATCTAGCATAATGATGGAATGCAAGAAAATGTGGCTGATAGAAGGAAGATGTCATGGCTAAGAAACATCAAGGAATAAGCTGGAATAAAAACAGTCGGAGAACTATTCCATCTAGCCGTTATTAGGAGAACTTAAGAAGACTGACTGGCGACCTTCAGTAATGGAGAGGCACGTGAAGAAGAACCATCCGCGATAGTCCGCTGCTAGCCATCGATGTCTCCTAAGGCACGCCACTTGGCATAGGGCCGATTTTAATACGAGGGAACTGATTGCCAATATCTTTTTTATGATAACTAACTGATAATCGAAATAGGTTAATAATGGCCGGGTTTATGAGTAAATTTCAGTTATATTTATTAAAAAATAAAGAGGAAAAAGGAACCACTTTTGAAGTCGGACATAGACATGTATTGTGACTTGTAGCAAAAATAAATTACATACAAGACTGTTATAAAGCGGGATGCCGATAATAATTAAAACGAGTCAACAAACATATATACGTATAATTAAATACATTTAAATTAGTAAATTGTTTTGCTCCGATTCGATCCGTGTCGAAACATCTCGTGAAAATCTACACACCCGTTATGGTATAAGCGGCGTGAAAATACATCCATGTAATTGCTTCTAATGAGTCGTATTAGGCATGCAAATAAGCAAAAGCGTCTCAAGTAGAATGTTTCGCTCGCCTAAATATGGTTATGAACGCTGAATCTAGAGTAAAACAGTTTCTATTCCAATAAAGCCAAAGGTTAGTTGATTGCGGGCCATTTCCACGACTGCCTACCCTAATTAATGTGACAGTATTAAGATTAATTTGGTTGCGCTATAGCACCATGTTGTGTTGCTTTATTTTTCTATTATACTAACATAGAATCGAAAAAATTCACGTCGGTAGCAAACATCTTAAATTTTTACACCATTTGCAAGGAAGTGACGTTGAATATAAGAAAATAAACTCGATATCCTTTCAACCTAAACGGGGTAGACGAATAGAGATATCGTTGTTCGTTTTTTTTCTAAGCAAGTGAACTCAATCCCACCTGATGTTAAGTGGATATGGAAAATGCAGCTAAAAAAGGAGAATAAGGCAGGTAATAAAGTAAGGCAATAAATAAATATCATGTTAAAGAGAGACAGATAATGATATGCTATAGAATGTAAAAATAGAAAGAATAAAGAAGGGAGAGAGGAGAAGAATGGAAGGAATTGTAGAGACGAAAGAGGAATAGATCAGTCGGTAATATTACATAAATAAAGTCTTACCTACACTACTTGTTAGGGGAACGAAAGACAAAGTGGAAATCTAGTTCGTGATTGTAGCACTACCTTAAAACACCCACATTGTAATCGGAGAGAAATACAGACCAAGGCAGATTCACTAAGCTTATTAGTTCCTATATGTGACAATGAGTGAGCCTTTCACCATATACGGGACACAATTAATAATAGTAATAAATAATTGTTATTCCAAACCAATTTTAATTCATGTACAAACTAGTTCGATAATAGCCGCAGTAGCAAAAACTGTGTCGCAACTATTAACGCCCATCTCCAAACAGTTAAATATAAATACAAATTTAGTAAAATTAAAAACATATAATGTAATTCAGTTTATTCGTTGTGTGTATGTGAGTATGTTTGTATGTAAAAGGTTGCGGAAGGAAGTAGGGAGTGGGTTACTGACATCTTTATCGTGGTTTTAAAAGATCTTCTGTAAATTCATACCCCTTTCGTATGAATTTACAGAAGATCTTTTTAGCTATTTAGTAATATGTATCTTACATTCTTTTACTGATATATGTAATCATTTATTTACTTTATTGTACAAAATGGACGTTTAGGACGTAAAATTGATGTCTAGCGAAATCAGTTCCGTGGGCCACAATAGTGCAAACCCTGTCATGTCTGCGCTGTGTATTATAAAGTGCAGGTTCGAACTTAAGAAACGAATGTTTTCGAAGTACTGCGTGCAGAATGAAAAGTTGCCGAACGGTTAATAATTTATAAAAGAAAACCAATGTGTAAAATGATACCAATGGTTTGGTAAAATATTACTTATAGTACGGGCTGGTGATCTATCTGACTGGGTATTCTAATATAGAAACCAGCCTCAGAAATTGTTATACGAGTATGTCCTAAAACTGTATGAGA
This sequence comes from Meandrusa payeni, assembly GCA_029286785.1. Lineage (NCBI taxonomy): Eukaryota > Metazoa > Arthropoda > Insecta > Lepidoptera > Papilionidae > Meandrusa > Meandrusa payeni. The sequence goes on from JAGSMX010000039.1 coordinate 1,182,056, forward strand.
AATTTGAATCGTTTATGGAATATAAATAAATATTTTTTCATTATTAATTATCATTTTTATTATAATAGTACAAAGTATTTAAGCGTTAATAGTCAGCACTGAAGTTTGTTGGTTCGAATCTACCTCGACTATTGACGTGAACCATCTCCTAGCACGAGCTTAAGCTTAGTTTGAATGGTTAAAAACGTAGTTCTGCTGGTCAAATCGACTCACAGTTACTAAATATTGTGTCACGTACACAATATTTAGTAACTCGACCGCGTATAAATAACTACGCGATAATAATTTCGCCAACCATTGGCGGCCGCAAGAAGTTACAGTCTCTTAGTGAATTATGTCATTATTGTTCGCGCTTAAAGTCCCTTGCAAAACCTAATGTAAATTAAATCGATATAATAAAAGTGAAATAAGGTCCCCAACACGCGGCTGCTGTAATCACGTCGCACGCCCGCATTATAGCAAAAAGAGCGCAAATTGAATGCGCCCAGTATATTATCAAGCAAATGACCGATACAGTTTGTGAGGCGGCCAACAAAGTGGATAGTGAGGGGATTGTCACATGTTATACTAGCTAACCGCCCCCGTTTTTGGCTTATTTTACCTTAAATTGGATATTCTAAACGTCTAATCAGATAATAACCAATATCGGTACAGACTTACGAGTATACTATTTCGAAATTAGTCGTAAAATAGCAACCGATCGGGCGCCTTCGGATCAAAATGCTTACATAGTAACCCTCCAAGCCGAGGTTACCCCTCACCGGGGGTACTCATTTTGTGTTACTAGCGATAGAGGTTCAGGCTAAGCGACCTATGAGCTATAGTACCTCTCAATCCGGTGAAGCAGTCAAGGTCGGTTAATATTTCACGGATAATCTAAGGGACAATATAAGCTAAACTAACTTTTAGTGTCACTTCGGGAAGCGTTGACGCTGGGAGAAGAAATGGCCGAAGAAACTACCCATAAAATAAGGTTAACGCGTATAGTTGGTTTAGTGGTAATGTGTGTGATTGAATGGCTTGTAAGTGGCGGCACTTACAAGAAGTTTAATTAAATTATATAATAGAGGACACCCTATTTAGGAAGGATATATATCAGATTGGCGCCATAATAAACATAAACATAAATAGTAAGCAGTACTCGAGTATGAATGGAAAGATATTTTTGAAAATCAATCGTCAATCGCGTAATGGTTTAGAGTATATCTGCGTACAGTCCGCGAAATTGTCGTAGGTTCTAATCAACCATTCGACTATTGACGTGAACCATTTAGCATCTAGCGCAATATTAAGCTATGTGGAAATCGTTAACAAGAATGTTAGTAATATTTGGGAAAATAAATGTTTAAAAAACCAAAGAACAAATGTGTACTAAGCGGAAGTCCGTGATCTCTGCCTACCCCTTCGGTTGACAGGCGGGAGTGTTTGTATTTATATTGTATAAGCTTATACCGGTCTTAATTCACAGCAAGAGCATCACTAGCGCCGGATGAAACACGTTTGCGTGGGATAATCAATCAAAAGTTGTGTATTGAATTTTATAGAGGTGACTTTAAATTATTTCATGACACGCAGTCGAACATTATAGCAAGGCGTGGAAACCACTCCGGGAAAAGCGGTTCGCGGCCTCGCAAAAAAAAAATGCAGGTGATATAAGCATATAATAGCACGCTATGACCCATAGAAGAACAAAACAAGTGGAGATTCCTGTTTGTCTGTATCATTTCACTAAATTATGTTATATAGTAAATCGTTAAACGCTACTACGCGTGGACACCCTATTGTATTTCCGAATTATCGTTGGAATATTACGAAATAAAAAAAATCAAAACCTAACCAAACTCTCACCAAACTACCCTTGAAGTACATCCTTAGAAATAAAAAATAAATTATCGAAAACCGTTGGCGGGATATCGATTCATTCGTCCATCTAGTGTGTACATCCTTGATGAATATTTAGGACATATCGTTTGATGATGATATCATCCATGAGGGATGCATTCGTCAGATTTGGACCAAATTGGTATGGGACCGCCACCAGCTTAAAATAAGAAGCATCAAATCATCCAGTCGAAAGTAATGAGATAATAAACATCAAAATATACAGACGAATTGAGAACCCCCACCTTTTTGGAAGTCGTTTGAAAAAAGTAGGGTGCAATAACGTGCATAAAAAATGCGGTAATTTCGTCTATGGCGATTTTAAAAAAACTTGTAGATTAGCAATTACATTTGTTCAATATCTCTGACTCATAAAACTTAACAGACCTTGAAAATCTTTAATAATATCTAAAACGTTTTGATTAACACAGTTTTATTAAATCCGAAGGGTAATCGTAAAGCCATTATGTCCTTATTTGTAGAAACCCAATCTTCATTATAAGTAAAAAATTGATCGAGTTTTAGGATTAACAAATGATTCCACCGCGTTGTTAACGCGCCCACGTTTCAAATTATATTTTGCGTGTTTATCACTTTGGTCACCGGCCTGTAGGTGTCCGTGATACTTATCCTTTTTTAACATCTCTTGCTCTCGACTGTATCCCAGCATCATCAGAGGATACCTAATGCATTGAGACTTAGCACACTCGTACTCTAAGAGATGATTATAATAATCATGTCTCAGCGGAGAATCGAATTCAGGGCCCGTGTTTTTACAGCTTTAGTAATGAAGGTACATGCCCATGATATTTCGTATATTTCTCACAATAAACTTAACACTTAAAAGTGGGTGGTTGCATTAAAATATTAAATTAAAAACTAAATTCTTCATGTGCCTCTCTATCAGTCTTCTAAAATTCTCCTTGTTCACGGCTAAGCGGAATAGTTCTCCCACTGTTTATTCCATTCCATTCTCTGATTCTTCTTAAGCATGACTTCTTCCTTCATCGGATAGGATGATAGCTCTTTTTCCTGCTATTTTGCCCAAAATTATTTACATATATATAAATAGTTGCAGCGGTTTTGCATGATTAAAATAATATTATTCAATCAGTCTCCATTTATGGCGTAGATACTTAATGTAAAGACTTATATGGTCCTCTCATGGATGCCATTATCAGAATTGGACCAAATTTCAAATAAAAAGGAATCATCCAAATCGGATTACCCAGACGAAAATTATGAAAATAAACATAAAAATACAGACGAATTGAGGACCTCCTCCTTTTTTGAAGTCGGTTGAAATGAAGAAGGACGAGTCCGAAATCTCTGCCTATCCCTGTCAGTAACATGGGTGACTATCGCATTGATATGTATAATATAAGGTATCATCATTAAAAGGATTTGAATATATAAACAGCCTACGTGGAGTAGTGTTGTTTAAATATTTGAATAATGCTCTCCTGATTTAGGAATTGATGCCGCTAAAGTTTTCCGAACGTTATTAACAACATTCTCAGTTTCCAAAAAAAATTACCTACACGTGACCCAGAAATAATGAATCTTTACGAGAAACAATCACCAGATTCTTTCGGAAACGAGAAAACATCGCTTAATCTCCGTCGAAGAATCCACGCCCGATGGCTAGGTATTGAGAAAAAAAAAACACGTCCCATAAAGACACGATAACGTCTTTAACATTTACGGGGCGAACTGGAAATCGGACCAGAATATTTTGCGCCCGGTGTTAATGTTGTCCATACATCATGCGGGGCGAATGCTCCACTCGATATTTTACCCGCTCGTTACGTTTTCGGGTGTAATAACCGTTAACGTGGGGAATTAAAGTAAAAACTAAGTAAAGTACGAAATAACTTCTCAAGAGAGATTCTGTAGAAAATTATAAAAGTAAAACTTGACACACGCACGACTTGGAGTGTAAGCCAGATTACGAAAAGTGTGATAGGAGTTGAAACGAAGATATATGTTAGTACAGGAAAAAATAGAGAAGGTTACGTTTCAGATCGAGGAAGTTCTCATTTCGTCTGTATGTTTTTCTTTATATTTGTTACCTCATAACTTTCGACTGAGTGAACTGATTTTGATGATTTTTTTATTTGAAATCTGGTCCAATTTGTTCAAATTCTGACATTAAGAATGTGCGCCACAAATGGACGACAACTCTATTGATATTTCACGCCAAACGATTTCGATGATTCATTTTTTATTGGAAAGGATGTAATTACTACAAGCGTAGTTCGATGAAGGTTTTGTGAGGTTCTGATTAATTCTATTGCGTAATATTCCCACAGTAATTCGGAAATACAAAGAGGGTGTACTTAACGTTTGATTAGATTCGAAGTAGGTTTTAGGATTTTGCTCATAAATATACTTCTCTACGAAGTAATGGTACTTCCTCGATAATGTCAATGCATAAATGAATCGATGGTTCTGTCACAGATTATTTTTTGAAAACAATGGACCCTCACGGAACCCTATAAAAAGACTTCTGATGACGCTAATAATCAAGGCTAAAGCAGTTTTCTCGGCTTCCCATCGCCGCGCTGTCATAAAGAAAAATCATGGGTTTAATTTATTTTACAACTTGCAACACCTTTTGGTAAGGTCAGAGTCATGAAGAATTTTAAGATCTCCCATATTTTATATTACATTACATTTCAAGGTGTGAAATAACAAATATTACTGTAATAATAATTTTAAGTGAGAAAAATCGTTTAAACTAATTAAAAAATTAAGATAGGTAATGTATGTAATATGGTCGGGCGTCTATGGTCTGCGGAACAGAAGGTCACAGTTTCGAATGCACCATTCGACTATTACGTGAGCCATCAACAACAACAAGAATATTAGTAATATTTCTGATAAAAATATTACAAACTTTTTGAACTGAAATAATTATAAGTGTCATCATTTCGAGTTGGTAGAAAATATCTTTTCACAGAATGAAATGACTCGAATTCGGGAAATGAGAGAGTGATGATAGAAAAGTAGCGATTGAAGGTAAGAGAAGAAATCGCGACTGCCATTTCCAAAGGATTAATCTTGAAATTGCGGAATTCCTGTGAAACATCTAAACTTGCAAATACAGTGTTAGGGTCAGATGCATAACTCTCGCCACCTCGGAGCGGCGCGGTGCATGTAAATAAGGGAATATTTCAAACTATCGCAAAGCTTACCCGAGTGTTTGGTCGCTTCTTCATACTTGTCATAAGGGCGTGTTACACTATACCACACCACTATTGGTATAAACCACCGGTTCCACCACTTATAACTAGAGCACTAAACCGATTTTCATGGTTTTGGTTTGTTGTAATTACAATAGTATTATGGCTTTCGTTATTGTCAAAAATTTAATGTTCATCCTGTCGATTCGGTAAACTCTAACCACAAATTAAAGAACGTATTTAAATAAAGGTTTCGAATTGACAATATATATCCAGAATATTCAGATAATGGCGTATTTAAGATTTTTAAAATGTCAATATTGTCAGTAATGACAAAGGATTGACATATATATTGGCTGTAAATATTTATGCTTGCGTTCAGAAATTTATTTTGTGCAAACAAAGGAAAAAATATCATGGTTTTAAATTTAGAATATATGCCGTATTTAAATAAGACAAAAATTTGTTAGGTCTTACTTCTTCACAATAATAATTCACATTTGTAAAATGTGAAAAACATATAACACCGTTTTTCTTTGATTATTTTATTCTTTTTCTAATTTTAAATTTGTGTCACCATTGACAATAGAGAAACGGAATATTTTCATAAAGACATCAGATTATTAATTAATTTCCTCCGAATTTTTGAACCACAAAAATAACAAATTCTTAAACGAGTAAGCAATTTTGGTAGCCAAGAACAAAAGATTAGAATGATTTAGGGCCGTTTGTATTATATAAATGTGACTATTTTTATTAAAAAGAAAAACATATAGGACCTTTTTTCTTAGATGATATTATTATTGTTCTAATTTCAAATATGTCACGGTTGGCATTCGAAATATTTTAGACGTCAGATTTGTTAGTGTAAAAATATAACATGTTGTTTCTGTAGAATGTAATATTTATAATAGAGTCAACCCGACTTTGTTTTATATATAGATATATTGTTCACACAATAATACTCTAAAGTGTTGGGGCGCTATCACGAGTTACAAGGGCAACAGTATAACATCTTATCGAATTAATGGCTCATCCCGGTCTGCTAGATATAGGGCACTAAAAGTAGCCTAATTTACTCCTTATTACATTTGTTATCTGCCAGTGAAAGTCCTGTCAAAATAGGTGCAGCTGTTTCAGAGATTAGCGGCAACAAACAGACCGACAGATAAAAATTGTAAAAACTGTTATTTTGGTATATTTACCGTATATACACGGTTTTTTTCAACCGACTTCAAAAAAAGGAGTATTTTTTTAATGTTTATTACCTCATAACTTTCTACTGGATAAACCGATTTCGATTATTTATTTTTTATTGGAAAGGATGTATTTTAAGATTAGTTTAATAAAAGTTTGGTTAGATTCTGATTAATTTTATTTCATAATATTATTACAAAGAGGGTGCCCACGCATAATAGTGTTTAACATTTGATACGATTATAAGTCGGTTTTTGTTTCTGCTCGTAAATATACTTGTTATAAAATTACAAATTGGAGTATCTGCTCCAATTTTATTTATTTGTACAGATGTGATCACCGCAATTATCTTCTCGAGGTACAGAAATTATTATTAAGAGAATAAATATTAATCAAATTTAATAACACAATGTAGACGAGGCCTTACATTGCACCATACTCCAGAGAAACGTGTGAATGCACCTCATAAATATATCCGAGCAACATCACCGCTTCCGTGTGCCGGTTGTATTTGATAGTCGCTGTTAACCGTAATATTTAACTTACTGTTCGGCGATGAGGCTATGTTTCAATACTTCCTCACACTAGAACAGAAGGCTTGTCGGAACTGTAATGGCGGCCATAAGTAAGCATTTATCGATTGCTTGAGATACCATTATGGTATATTATACATCTAATGTAAAGTTAACAATTTATTTATCTAAGGTATTGTTGGCGGCAAATAACTGTAGCGCTGACCGTTAATGCGCAGAAGTCGAAATTAAGGTATCACAGGGGAATGAAGGGGCACGGGAGGACGTATTGCGCGAGCGCATATTGGTTCTCCTGAGGTTCTCTGCCCCGCACACCGATACCACACCCCGCTCGCTCCTGATGTACAGTCGCTTTCCAAATGTTATGTTAATTGACTTTTGTTTTATATATAGTTGATATATATTGATAGTAAATATAGTAAATATATATATTGTGATAGTAAAGTACAAACAAAAACACTTTATTCGTATTTTGTAGAAAGGAAGCGAGATTGGAGAATTAAATAATTGCGTTTAAATTATTTGCCGCCAACTAAAATCTTCTTTACGTACACTTGACTTGGGGATTGAGCTGAGCGTTACGAAAAGTGTGATCGGGCGACGTAAGCGAATGCAATTTGAGGGGGTAATGAGTAAAGATAAAGAGATAGTTACGTTTTGTAAATCTCAGAGAGTGCAGACTTATTGCCTGTATCCCACTGTAGGAGCAAGAAAGAGCGTCCATTTTCTTTCTCTCTTGTACAAATAGAGGAAGTTAAATAAGTTTTACTAGTCGTGTGGTCTGAAGCACACACGTATATTATAGGAAGCTAATTTCCAAAATAAGTATAAATGATTATTAGAATCTCGGAGTCTCCCGGTATCGGATCGATCTGACTCGTCGACAGAGAACTGACAGGATAGAGCCGAGCAGGTACCGCCATCTTGTGCGGAAATAATAGCAGTTTATAAATATTGATAAATTGGTTAACCTTTAACACATATTAATATCGAGTCGTTTTAATTTATGACCAATTTATCTCAAAAAATAGTAACGTATAATTAATTTCAAAAATGCCTGCACTCGATTCATGCCAATTATAGTAATTGTTTTTATGATTAACAGTAATGTATTAACAATGTGATTAAAATTTACTGACCGTATGTACTGATGTTGCACGACAACCTCAATTAAACGCTTACATATTTAATAACAAGGACCTGGATGACCGAGCATTGCTCGGTATTTCATTAAGGATTTTTTAAACAATATTTTTCAATCTTACCGATTTAATAATAATAAAATGCTGCCGTAAATCTTGAAAACGTAGTTCAAAAAGTTAAATAACCACCAGATTGTATGGCTCATCTAACTCTGTATTAAACTCGCTTTTCGACCCTGTTACTGATTCTTGGCCTGAACCGAGATACTGCTATTTTTGGTTCAAACTTTGTGATCTTTTACCTCTATATGCCCTTCCAATGTCTGTTGTAACCCAATAATATCTATCTTCACGCGCTATATTTTGTTGACGTGAATATCGATTTTTATGACGAACTACATAGATTGGCCAGAGAAGCTGGCCTTGATTGCTTCACCGGATTGAGAGGTGGCATAGCTCTTAGGTCGCTTAGCCTGAACCTCTATTGCTAGTAACTCGACACAAGGGTCCCCGGTGAGGGTAACCTCGGCGGACGGTTACTATGTTACGCGTAAGCATGCCGATCCGAGGGCGGTTTAAAAGCCAACATCACGCGGTGTTCCCAGGCGGTCACCCATCCAAGTACTGACCGCGCCCGACGTTGCTTAACTTCGGTGATCGGACGAGAACCGGTGTATTCAACGTGGTACGGACGTTGGCGTGAATATCGATTACTTTCTTGATTCATCACTAAGCAGCCTTATGACACATGTGTTTTATAAATAATTTTGATCCAAATGAATTTTTTTGGTCTTATGTCAAACTCATTACATTCGTAACGCCATCTACTGAAGTAAACTTTGTATACCGTATACTAGGATAAAACGTTATTTTCTAAATTTCATGAAAATCGTTGGAGCCGTTTCCTATATTCAGAGATTTATTTATATATATAGGTGTCCCAGAATGTAACGTTAACCTCGCACCCGGAGAACGACTATTTACTCTTTCATGAGGAGCTTGTCAAAAATTCACTATTTAATATTCTAGTATATAAATAAATCTGACAAAGTACATTTTCAAACAGGTATAAATGCAATGGTTCAAGTCACTTAGAGATTCAAGTCAGTAGATTTCACATCCATTTCAAGTTCAACTTAACAGTGACGCATAACAACGAACAAAATGACGGTAGTTCGAAAATTAACCAAATGGTTACCGCAACACTACAACTCGATCTATTCAGACTCCATATCGATAATACAACTGTTATAAATAACATTATTTTGACAGGACAACCGTGAGAATCGACTTTATTATCGATTCTAGGCGAACGCTACCACAGTCGTCGGACAATTGTTATGTGCATGCGCTGATAGTGTTATTACAACTATTGCTGAATAGTATTCACAAACACTGCGGTGTAACTCCATGCGTTAGTACTTTAGCTCCATACGCGACTGGAGGTTGCCAATAATCCTAGGGCGTTACCGCTATTTTATGGGCAGGCATCACCCCTTAGATGTCAGGAGCGTTGCTGGAGTTTCTTCGGCCACTTCTTCTCCAAGCGCCAACGCTTTCCGAAGTTAAGAATTAGAAGCACTCAAAGTTAGTTTAGCTTTTAAATGTCTCTAATTATCCGTGAAATAGCAACCGACCGAGTCGACCGGCCCTCTCGGGCGCTCTCGGATCGGAATGCATACTCGTAACATAGTAATCGTCCAAGCCGAGGTTACCCCTCACCGGGGGGACCCTTGTGTCGAGTTACTAGCGATAGAGGTTCAGACTAAGCGACCTAAGAGCTGTGCCACCTCTCAATCCGGTGAAGCAGTCAAGGCCACCCTCGTTCATCCAAAAAAAGCGCGTAAAAGTATTTAACGTTTAATTCGATTTGAAGTCGGTTTTTGTTTTTAATTGTAAATTTACTAAACTCTTTTACTCGCGGACATCCTTTTTGAATATTCAAATTAGTATTTTTAAAATAATCGTCTATTTGCGCGACAAATACTTAATTCAAATTTAAGACTTACATGGTTTTTACATGGAATTCATTGTCAGAATTGGACCACATGGGAAGCGCATCAACTTTAAAAAAAAAAGAATCATTAAAACCGGTCCACACAGTCAAAAGTCATGACGTAACAAACATAAAAAAAACATACAAACGAATTGAGAATGTCCTCTTTTTTGCAGTCGATTGATAAAACAAAGCGTTCGTGCAGTCACAGGTTAAACGCTACTATTTACGTACTTTTTAACATTGATACATAGATTTCATTTGAAGTCAAGGTCTGCACTTTTTGAACCCAACTGCTTGCAAACAGTTGTCTACTTAGCCACACGTCAAAGATACCAAGACAAGCTTTAAGTTAAAATATTTAACTGCAGCCGTTCATCGAAGCTATTTCAGTTGCCGTGGTTACGGTTAAACAATCCAACCCGTCCAATCTGTAGACCGCTCGCATGGTACGGTAGGACGGGCATGACAAGTGACGACAAATCTCTGGCGGCAGAGGAACACGATGCTTATCAATTCAGCCAGATAACATCTCTGGCGCTCCCACATGCATTAGAATTTTGATGTGCCCTTGTTAGCTTTGTTCCTGGATGTGTCACGAGTCTAGACAGATTCGAGACGTTCAACTTCAATAGATTGATATACACAACACAACTACTCGAACAATAGTTGAGTATAAATATAATACAATAAGCTCTCACCTCCTTTTAACCCTAACGTGGTATGCAGAGACTGCTTTCGCTGTACACACTTCACCGAGCTCAGATCTCATTGCAGATTTTATTAGATGAAAATTGATATTTTTTATACAAATGATTATACTAAGGTGGACAGCCAAAGTTGTCTCTCTATCCAGATATGGTTCAGCGGCCTGAAAGCTTATATTTACGTATGCAAAATAACTACCGACATTAAATTTAAAATTATTATTTCATAACATTTTGTACCAATTAAATTATTTTAAATAATTTTACGCATTTGTATAATATGAGCACTTTTTTATTCTTTCTAAGCAAGTGCTTCACCACGGTCCCACCTGACATTATAATAAATAAGTAAAATAAAAATAATAAACTTAAAATATATAATAATAAACATAAATAGTATATAGGTCCAACTGTTGGGCGTAGGCCTTCTCGGTAAGGAGATTTCAGAGCACAATCCATTACGAAGCCCTAGTGTGGATTGGAGCAGTTAAATTTTTTACTACATGCAGGTTTTTTCAACATATTTTTATGCACTGCCAAGAACATGGTAAATCAGAACATAATCAATTTTATATTAACACTTCAATATGCAGCTAACGCGGCTCATGTCATATAATGACAAGTTTTCATCACATTCATAAATTGTTACATAGAATAATGCTTGCATCGTGTACCGTTAAGATTGAATTGTATAAAATATTATTTCAAAAAATATATTAAAAGAAGTTACAAACGTATAGAAATAACAATGGAATTACGAGCAAAAATTTAGAATTTATTACTTTACCCCTGGTGGGACTCGAACCCACAATCCCCGGCTTAGGAGGCCGATGCCTTATCCATTAGGCCACAGGGGCTGTTGTGTAGCAATTGAAATCAATTCTGTTATAACCGAGGGGGGACCCTTGTGTTAAGTTACTATTTATAAAAGTTCAGGCTAAGCGACCAAAGCTATGCCACCTCGCAATCCGGTGAAACAGTTCAAACCATCTTCTCTATGTAGGTTAGCCAAAAAAACACATCAGGTAAATTATTAAAAAAAGAAAATTAGCATTCTTATTTAAATAATTAACATTTAAAACGTAATATTTCAAGGTATAATATCATCTAGATAGTGACCTTATAAATTCTCCACGCTCCTCAAGCGAAGGTCGCACTTTGACGTAAGAAGGGTGAATTTCGAACAAAGGTCACGTGAGCGCAATCGATGAGAAACGACAGGCAATAATTAGTAACAGGCTAATAAATAACGTTATACAAAAATGACATAAACAGCTCCGCGCGCATGGAGCTGACCTATAAATAAAACGCTCTCTTGATGTATTGCCATTCATATAAATTATTAAAAGGAAGTTGTTGAGGCCATAAAACCTTATTTCGCCTGACGAAGCATAACCGACTCGAAATTTGTATTTATATAGTGAATATTTTATAAAGTTATAGCACATATGGTCTAAACCTATTAGGATATTAAAGTTTTATTAGGCTATCTTTAGGGTTTACTTTGAACGCAAGGTCGCTTTCGAATCCACAATTAGACACAGACGTGAACCATCTCCTAGCATTTGTTTAAGCTTAGTTGGAATGTTTTACAACAATGAAATTAATATTTGTGAAAAAAAAACAATTTTTTTCATCCATTCTTTTACCACTGCTTGCCATTGCTGAGCACAGGTATTTTCTTTTGTTTTGTCACGAGCTACAAAGATTAGCTACAGAAGCTAACTTTCACTGCTTCATCGGCAGGGCTGGTTGCTATTTCAACGATAACCAAACTGTTATCAAAATACTCTTGGAGTAAATTTTTCAAAAAATAATGAAACCCCGAAATTAGTTGTTCGTCCATTTTTCATATGCATATACTTAATACAAATTTAAGACTGGTATTATGGATTTTTCGTAGATGTCATTATCAGATTTGGTTGAAATTGATATGGTAGTCCCACTGAAAGCACCGGCTTTCAAATAAAAAAAAGGATCATCATAATCGGTTCATCCAGTCGTAAAATATAAGATAACAAACATAAAAAATTAACAATTTACAAACAAATTGAGAATATCTCTTTTTCAAGACAGTTGAAAAGATCTCGTAATAAGGTATAATACAACCAGTTCTTCCTTGCACATTTCTGCTTACCTTGTCATAACGGCTCTTATTAGACAGATATTATGTATCATTCAGACTTCAAACAGTTGAACGTGACTGTGAGTTTATACGCGATATATAATCCACCAATCTTTTTCCCACGTCGTTAAATAATGCAAAATCTATCTAAGCTATAATTTCAGTGTACATCTATATTGCTATAAGCTGCTTATCACAACATGCTACATCGCTAGCATGTAATGAATTTCAAGAGCTTTATGATAATATGTCTTACTTTGTAGAAGCGTGGTGGGCTTAAGGCCATTCTCAGAACTCATTTTAACACTGTGTCATCGGCTACCTCAAGAGAACGTGAATTTAAATCACTCAATAATATTGCCGACCTTGATTTTCGATTTCCACGTGAAGAGATTACATTTCACCTCGATCTCGGACATCTTAAACTTTATCGAGTGCAGGTCACTATTACACAGTCGGTAAAACAAAGCTACAATTCTAGACTGTGATCTTGATCTTGCTATTCTGAACTCGTGAAGTTCAAATCCGTTATCATGTCCAATGGCTAATGTGTCATGACCAAAATATCCCATTCCTTTTCAAGTAATAAGTGGCCAGGATACTGCATGGAGTACTATGCCAAGCCACGAGATTTACCTATTTCAATCACTAAATGTGCATATGCATGTCCATGTATTAATCTTAATATTTCGTTGCCCAAATGTTTTTCTCTCTCCAGGTTTGACTAGTATAAATCCACTAAATAAAGTTAATGTTTTTAAATGTATTGTATGTAATGTTCTAAATTATATATATAAAAAAGTTATATATACAGTCATAAATGTGCAATACTAAACGATATTTTCTTACACATTCAACACAAATTTCGTACACCCAGAGAAATAAAACTATCTTTATAAGGGCTAGAATGCTTTTTCGCTGTCGTATTAAAGACGATTTATATTAAGCTTACTTTTGTCAACCATAAATAAGAAGTCTCAATTCGAAATCTTGCGATCAATGAATCATACAAATAAGTTCAAGTGAAGGATACTCGTGAATAAACAATCGTTACGCCACTGGATTTTAGATTAGTTAGATTTGAAGATTTACGTTCGAGTACGAATTGTAGAGTTTAGGACCATTACATAATGAATTGTGTCAGGAGATTTTATCTTTATATTTTCTTTATCTGTGGCCAATATCATAGACTCAAGGATGTTCTGAAAAAACATTTAAAAAGATGCGATATAAATACGTCGCAGTGGAAGGATATGGCAGCTCAGCGAACTAAGTGGCGGAACCTCTTAAGGGAAAGGGTGTACGCTTTTGAGCAGAAGCGTAGGTCTGAACTAAACACGAAAGCGTGACACCCTGAAAGCCCGACCACGAACTAACATATCCTATAACACCAGTAACGGTGTGCTTACGTGTACACATTTACAAGGAAGAGTGGCTATGCAAGCCACACTCAAGAGCTGCGTGGCCTAGTTCATGACCGAAATCAGCAGGACATTATCATCATCATCATCTGTGGGGGGCAGTATAATAAAGACCAATACGATTAAGGTACACAAACCAAGGAAAAAAAAATAAACAAAATCTTTAATTTCATTACAATGCAATTATTGAAGAAAAATAAATATAGATACTGATGACAATGTAATCCTCTATCAACAGACGTAATTATTTCGCATCTATTGTTTAATAAGTTGTGTCAAAAATAAACCATGAGCAGTGTTAGGAGCACTAATTAGAAGCACTGGCCTAAGTTCAAATGGCTGCTAGTTTTCTCAATCTACCCGCCGAGTCCAATTATCCGCGACAACAAAGGCATTAATTCGCGGCGCATTCGATGCGCACGCGCATTTGCGTCGTAAATATGATCGATATCAGTTGCATTATGTTGAGGTTGGAGCGCGCACCGAACGAGATCACACGCCCGTTGCGCGCCGCCTTACAAATACACACTGCCACTGGATAAGATAATATTTACCTTTTAATGAATAAAATAAATAATTCTTACTTTTCTTTGATACATTGGGCGTTTTATTCCATTGCATCTCTATTCCATCTCTACATTTCACATTAATTTTTTTTCCGTGATTGACTGTATCAAACTACATATTTCCAAAACGAAATACCCATATACTTTACCTAGTTCTTGTATATAGCGCTGGAAATACTCTTTTCCACCTTTTTCCTACTTATAAACTGGCAACGTATATGATTTGCCTTCGTGGTCGGGCATTCTAAGGAGGTGGATAATTTTACTCATTTCTATAAAACAAACTCGAGAAATTTATGTCCTTTTATACAACACATACACATTTATACAACAACAGCAAAAGTATTTTGTTGGTTAGTATCTAGTTGTAAAAAAAAATGCTTAATTTTATATATATTTTCTTGATTTTTTAAAAATTTTGCTGATTGGTTTTTACTTGAGTACATAAAAGTATTTAGCAAAAACAAAAGAAAAAAAATAGTGATTCAAATTAAAATAAAAAAACTTGATTCGTTATTTTTTCGACAGTATAAAATTACATAAATAATTAATAATTATTAGTAATTCGTTAAATCGCCACCGTGATCAGAGAGTTGAACTACATGCTTAATAGTCACGCTATCGGCCGCCGTGTACACGTCTATGGCATTTCCATTATATAATTTTCCTACAGTTTTAGTCTCTAATTTTTCCAATTCGGTCTCGCCCCCACGCCTGCGTAAGGGAACCTCGTTCCAAAAATTGATAAAATAATTCACACGACCAATCCAGCCAACTAGGGATCCTTGGCGCTACATTTACGAAACTGCATCCAATATTTTAGTGAACGAAACAAGAAAAAATGCTGCAACTTTATTGCTGTACGAGCAGATAAATTCACTTACGGGTCCACGTGAGATAATAACCTTATTTCAATGGCGAGTAACGCGTTCGTGGGACGATATTTCGTTGAAACAATCGCCGAGTATTGTGACCCGAAACATTTTAATGTGCCAGCGCGCGATTCTCTCAGCCGTCGAATGAGCAAGTTTAAAATGCCGTTCGCTTTGTGAAAAGAGAGACGAAGAAAATTTTCACAATAATGTCGGGAATATCCTTAGAGAACATTTATCTACCAGATTTAATAGAAAACTTGCAAGGAAGGAAGAATAACTCAATACTTCGGCAACCGATTTCGATGATTCACTTTTTATAAGAAAGGATGTACTTTAAGTGTAGTTTGATTATAGATGTCGTAATAGACTTAGTTAGAACTTATATTAGTTATACTTGTACCAATATATTTCCGTTTTCTTAATCGTTATGTAGAAAAAAAGACAACCTAAAATTTGTGTCTGGTGATTCAACTCATGTCACTTAAGCGACCTAATAGCGTCAGGGGTATACCTGAAAGACATTGTGTTTTAATCTAATGTAGAAATCAGAAATTGTACTGTGTTAAATAAATTAAATATGAATTAGAATGTGCTAAACATGAAGCGGAAAGAAAGTCATTAATAGATAGTCTAAAACTGAGGCAGCAACATGTGGGTGCTTTCTTAATGCTGCTATCTGACCCGACCTCAGAGGGAGCGAGGAAGCTGGTGGCTATGGCCATACAACATTGATGACTTTCTTTCTCGCTTCATGCGACCGATGTGTGTGTACTTAGGTTATGGTATGATAGGGCCAGCCCTGTAGTTCTGAGCTCTCAAGAATAAGACTACGGTATCCCCTGCTTGTCGTAGAGGGCGACACGGGAAGAAGGCGACATCGGCTGGCCTGTGTCGCCTTGCACTGCGAGAGTACAGAGCGGGAGGGAGTCACCTCCCCCCCGGGACGTGCTCACCGTACAGTGCAGAGTGGCTCCGGTGCGTTCCACTGGAGATCCCGGAGACCCTCGTCATGCACCGAGAAAAGGGCCACCGGGGAAGTTTTAGTGGGTAAAAACCGCCTTCTCCCCAGAAGACGGGGTAAATTAGATAAGATTTAATCCCCGTTAACAAAAAAAAAGGTATGATGGGGCTGACATGCTCAAAAGGGCAAAAG
Organism: Meandrusa payeni; assembly: GCA_029286785.1. Taxonomy (NCBI): domain Eukaryota; kingdom Metazoa; phylum Arthropoda; class Insecta; order Lepidoptera; family Papilionidae; genus Meandrusa; species Meandrusa payeni. Next base: position 1,198,837 of record JAGSMX010000039.1, read on the forward strand.
TCCCCAATAAATAGAGAAAAAAAAATATCTTTTTTTACGAATTTGTATGTATGACTATGAAGCGTAGTAGTATCTCTAGGACCGAGAAAAATAGAAATTCATAATCTCTGCTATCCCTGCAGGCCACAGGCGTGAGTACTTTTGTATATCTATTCTAATAAAATGGTAATGTAAAACAAAGAACGAAGTTTCTTTGTTTACCGATATTAACGATCAGAAGACAAGTTATTGCTAAATCATATTATGTTAATCACATACATTTTATTAATATAAGGGCAAGTTCAGTGTACTCGTTTCTACGACGAAATTTCTTTTACAGAGTGATATTACAGAAACGATCGCTATAAATACATACCTCCTCGTGTGGGTTGCTTCAAACCGCTCCGTATAAAACGGGATCATTTATCCAAACGGGATGACGCATCTGACCTTTGCGATCATTTATTTCTTAGTGTATCTGTTCTTACTACCCGATAAAGGCATTCAAACTTTTGATTGTGTGTTCTCCGATTCTTGCAGCAAAAACCAGCATTCGAGAGAAGGACCTCCCATTTTTAGTTTAATGCGTTATGGCAACATTTTGGAGCTTCCGTATTTAATAAAACAAGACCATGTACATGCCACCTTTTTTAATGTGATAGCAAAGAAGTTGGTCGATACATTTGGTGACCAGAGGGCTGGCTCATACCTTGCACAGAGGTTAAGCCATACAACGTGGCAATGCTACTAGCCTTCTGGGCACACTGCCATGCGATGATGGTTTGGCACAGCTATATTTTTGAAAAATACTTATTATATTGTAAATATTCCTCTTTTTAGTTAGTAATAAATAATTATAAACAAAAAAAAACAAACAAAAGAACCGAAAGAATTGATAATTTAGTTTATTAAGAGTATAAACACAGTGAACTCCACTCTCTTAGTATAATTGTAGTAACAAACATCAAAACACTCACGCCGTTGACCACGAGGGGTGGGCAGAAAGTGTGGATTTCAATTTTACATATCTCATTTCATCTCTCTCTAATCTCCAAATACATTTACAGGCCAGACGAAAATCGAATCCTACGCTATTAGATCGTAAAAGGTATAGCCCCTTAGATATTCCTCCTTCCATTCCTGATTATCCCCACTTACTTTATTATGTAGTCCGATATGGTATTGTGAAAGTTCGCGCAGTCACTTTTTTTTTTGTTCACGGGGAGAAAATCTTCAAAAAGATACCCCGCCTTCTGGGGGGAAGGCGGCGGTTATGTGGGGAGGATGTAAGACAGGCAGGGATACCGTAGTCTTATTCTACGAGCCCAGAGCTACAGGGCTCACGCATCGTGTCGTATCGCGACTTGAGCCAAGGTGACGGGCTCAAGGAAGCCGACATAAGTCGACAAATAGGCAGTTCCCGCAAATATATGGCCATTAAAGATCACAAATCAATTTTATGTCTCATTTAAATGCAACGTCACCATCTCCCGCAATAAAAAGTGTGCAGCCACCGCCCGGAGTATTTATGTGACATTATTTTTTCAACGTATGACATAAAACACCAACTTTATCGCGGCCTGCTTCAAGTACACATCCGCGTAGGAAATGATCACTTTAACATCAACTATAGTCATAAATAATTACAAGTTACCAAAATGATAAGCTTATTCGTCTTTTTAAACCTTTTCTGTAGTAAAACCAAATCACCAAGCTGTACTGAACAGCTTGATATTTTTTCTCTTAAACAATCGTGTATATTTAATATACATAAATAATTGTATATATGTATTTGTAAATACAGAGGGAGCTAAAGAAGTTTTACTTCAGTCGTGTGGTCAAGTGGTCAAGGTCAAAGCACTCTCGTTTTTTGTATTTTCTAAGTAAGTGCTTGACCACAATCCCTTCTGTTGTTAAGTGAAAACGCACTTCTTAGGAGCTATGGGTTTGTTTATATACGGTCATTTAACATTATATCTAACAGGATAATTACCTAACTTTTACTCTCTGTCGACTTTTATCCGCGTGTTATTACTTAATAATAGATGGCGTTGCAAAGCGACAGTAAGTCAGAGTGTTTGGTTTGACATTAGACCAAGAAAATCAATTGTTTACATGAATTATTTTTAAAAGACACGTGTCATATCGTTGCTTAGAGATAAATCAATCTCGATCAAATCTTATTAAATTGCTATAGACAAAAGAATTAGATCAAAGAGTTCGAAATGAAAAATTACTATATAAAAAACATCCAGGTATTGTTAATTAACAATGGTTCTTACTAATTTACGTTGCACTGAAATACCATTGTGCAGCTCGTAACTGCTGGTGGACTAGCACCAAGCTATTTATTTAGAGTGGTCATAAAGTGAAGCTGTAAATGCAGCTTTAGCTCACTAATTAGTAGGATTACTGGTATGAGTTACGATGTAGTTACCGACCCTCTAACAGAAGTTATACTGCGTTAGGACTAGGGCTGGACGATACAGTTCATTGAATTGAATGGGAGTCAATCATTTTTACGAATGAAAATTTGTCATCCTTATGTGTTTTTTTAAAACATAGTTTTACTGGGTAGACAGCTAGTGATAGATATTCGCATTCCATCGGACTTATTAGTTTGACAAGGACGTATGACGTGTAGACGTATAGATGTATGACTAAGAAACATAATAAGTACATTTACGAGTAAAAACAAAAAGCGACTTCAAGTAGAATAGCAATATTACGAAATAGAATCATTCAGAACCCAATAAAAATCTAATCAAACTACCTTTGAAGTACATCCTGTCTAATAAAAAAATAATCATCGAAATTTGTTGGCGGTATATTGATTTATTCGTCTATTCGTGGCGCACATACTTGATGGAAATTTAAGACGTACATGATTTTCTCGTGAATGCCGATGTCAGAACTGGCCTGCTTTCAAATCACCCAGTCGAAAGGTAACAAACATAAAAAACACAAACGAATTGAGGACCTCTCTTTTTTTAAGTCGGTTGAAATATACTTTGGAATTTTTACTAATTCATTTACTGAGCAATATTCAAAACGCTCGTAGAGCCGCTCTTCCACTCGATGTACAGATCTAATAAAGCCGTAGGGCAACACCGGTAGCCGGTAGGAGGCGTTGCATTAATCTTGGATTACCGACACGAGCTTAGATGCACTATCTCTTTTGTCCAGGACTCCCAGTAGCGGTCAAAGATTATCCAGTGTAAAATAATTTTATCAAAATAATTTGAATAATGTACTTAAAACATCTAGTTAAACTTTCCACTATTAAAATTCAATTTCAAATTTAAAAAAAAATTACGACAGTTTCTTATGAACAAAAGATCAACATCCTGTCGTACTGTAAACGATTACTACCTCTACCTACTCCACAAGGATTAAAAGGACGTGAGAGTCTTTTTTGTTTAATTGCTTTATGAAGTACTCGTACGATAACGGATATAAATAACAGAATGAGAAGTGGCATAGCTCTTAGGTCGCTTAGTTTAAACCTCTATTGTATTAGCTCATGAATCATTTACTCTTATATCAAGTTACTAGCAATAGAGGTTCAGGCTATCTCTTAACCTCTATTGCCCCTTTGAGAGGCGAAAGATCGAGAGGTGGCATAGCTCTCATATACCACCTCTCAATCCGGTGAAGCAGTCAAGGCCAATCTGGGTAATTCGTCATAAAAAAATATGAATTATCGAAATCAGTTGGAGTGATATTGAGTTATTCGTACATTTGTGGCGCCCATACTTGATGCAAAATTAACCCTCATATGGCAATTTCATGAATGCCACTGTCAGAATTGGACCAAATTGGGAACACATGGGAAGCATCGGCTTTCAAACAAAAAAAGGATCATCAAAATCGGTACAACCAGTCGAGAGTTATGACGTAACAGACATAAATAAAACGAACGAATTGAGAACCTCCTTCTTTTTGAATTCGGTCGAAGTTTTTTATTATTTTAAGCTATATATAGCTATGAAAATATTAGTATGAAATGATTTTTTATATAATTGAGAAATATGCATCTCCCTATACTGATATTATTGTATTTTATTTTATTTAAATTTTATTATAATTTCAACACACCGTGAAACTTCTTCAAGTGGCACACTACAAGTTCTTTTTCTGATTGTTACTTTATATTCATTCGGTCTTATAAAAAATAAAACAATATAAACCTTCCAAGTGTCGCGTCTACAATTCAAGGGATTAGTCTTTGATTTTTATTATACTAATAATATATGAGACGATTCGTCAGAACCGAATAACTGGCGCGTAATAATTCACTCGAGATATTATTGTTCGCTTGACTTCCGGTCATATTTCCACCGCACCCTCCGAGTTATGCTCGTTTTATCTTACGTTTATATATCATTGCAGAAGCCTTAGTTTTTGATGCTCATACTGTAGAGAAATTAATTTTTTGCTTTAAATAAGTTAAATAGAACTAAAAAAAAATAAGCCAAATAGACATAGGGTAGACAAATTTCTCGAATCTATTAGCTCATTGTGATGGTAAAACTAATGGCCATTTAAAAAAAAAATATTTCGGAATGGCTGAATGAAATGAAATCTTTTTGTTATTCATATATCACCGGACACCCGATATACCTATATACACATACATACATATAGGGTATCATATATGATAGAATTTATGTCGGGATATACGAATAAATGAGAGCGATTAATGATTGGGTAGATTGATAATTATTAACAATACCGCTTGTTGTATAGAATGTGGGTGTTTACAACTATTACATGTAATTAAGTTGTAAATATCGATATACCCATATTATATATACATATATAATGGGGGTATATCGATACCACATATATTGGAAAAAAAAATATTAGTATTCTTTTAAGTAAATCCTTACTTGGCTCGGTTGCAGTTCAGCATCCTCCAGCAGGCTCCAAACAGTAATTCCAATAGAACTTCGAAACGTCTTTCCATTCAGCTCAGGCGAGGTCCACACACTTGTAACTGCCCACAACACACATTAACACAACACATTTTTTGACGTCGACTCCGTCTGTTTCACCGGATTGAGAGGTGAAATAGCTCTCAGATCGCTTAGCCTGAACCTCTATTATAATAACTCGACACAAGGGCCCTCCCGGTGAGGGATAACCTCGGCTTGGTTGATTATTATATTACGCGTGAGCATTCCGCGGCCGAGAGGGCCGAACCACGACTCGACCTATTGCTTTTACACGGATAACTACACAAGTTCTGTCACGTCTATTTATTCTGATTATTGTTCGCTCAAGCGTAAAATCACTAATCCCGACTTTCGTTAAGTTACACTCCGTTATTGATAACTCTATATTAAAATGTCACTTACATTATTTTTGTACCCTACTTTGCGGTATTTATTAATTGTTCGAGTTTCGAATACCGTCGCACTACTACGTATATAAAAGCACAAACCATTAATCCAGAAGTGGTACCAGGGATTGTCGTTTTCGATTTATAACAGTTTTCGGTTACAACGTAAATGTAGAGATGGAACAAAATCGACCAGAGTGACTTATAGGGGTCTACGAAATCAATTGCAATTTTAGGGTCGTGTGCAATGGAAAACTGTAATCTCTACCTATCCCTTAACGCTTTCAGACGTGAATAATGGTAGGAAACGATAAAGAAAATATTACTAAAATATTACTTCCCAGCCCGAGCCATTAACAACATTCATTGTTTAACGTTCAGTCTGTTATTATGTACAGAGTAATTAATAATCTCAAAGCCATAATTATAATCAATGTGAATGTTCTCACGTTAACTAGACTAGTAACCGTAATTAATCTATATTTTGACAAGTAGCGCACCGAGGAATTCTTCGTTAGTATTTAATAGTTGTTCGGTGAACAACTGTGCATCTTCTTATTTAATTAGTACAAGACATTTTTTTAGAGAACGGATAAACAGACATGCACCTGATCAGCGATATGATCAGGTTTGTCAGTCAAACCAGAAGTATACTTGTGTCATCTTCCAAATTACTTATTAGTCCGAATCGACTGCTCATGCAGTAGTTTACGTACGTACCTTAAGATTTATCATGCTTTCGCACTAACAGTCATAGTTGAAATTCTGTCATAGGGATCCTTTTCCTAAGCCTTTAATTTGTGCGGAATACATCATTATTAGTGCCACCTCTATATCCGAGAATATGGTAAAAACCAAGGTTTCCAGAAACCATAGCATATAAAGAAAAAAATATATAAACACACTACTATATACCATGCCTATCACGTGAGTGATTTAGCCCATCAGCCTACAATAATTAAAACTATGAACAAAATACAATACATCTTTACACTACATCCTACATTAATTATTGTGGTCACTGTTAAAGGAAAGTTTGCATTTCTTCGAAATTATAAATTTGCTATAATAAATTGGTAGGCGCGCATATTTTGGTAGACAAAAAATATAAAAATTAACAAGAGACGCTTGCGTCAACATTTTTGTTTAGTTTAGGCATATTTTTTAATATGTTATAAGAAATATATATTTCACATCAAAAACATTTTAAATATATGCATCTTTCAAAATATTAGATATATTTCGCTACTCTCAGTATATTTTAATTAAAAGCACATATTTTATATTTTATTCATATAAAAACTTATACTGTATCGAACATAACGTACACAAAATATAGGAATCGAGGTACATCTATCAATAATGTCCCTGAAATGTAATTCGAAAAGATTTTATGACATTAATTCAAAATGAGCCGCTTTAAAGAACAACAGCACAATTAGGCGAATGAGTAATATTAAAAATGTAGACTCCAATACTCCCTCCGCATTAACAATACTCCATATTCCAAGGCGGTGCAGGCACAATAAATCAAAGGAGGACGCGTAGGTGGCCCCACAAGGCAACCCGCAATTACCAATTAACCGCCTTGTATCGCGTTCGAAATTCAAAATTCAAATTCATTTGGACGCCGCCCGTCACTGAATACGTTCGTTTAAAGGGCTACGCGAAATTGCAGACCTTTACACAAGTTAAAATTTAAAAGAAAAAAGTAATTAAGCCAATACTTTTTCGAAGAATATTAAAATATTCTTATACAGATAATAAATTAATAATAATATTACAAAAGCATATAATCTACACGTATTATTTTACGCTATTAGTAAAAATTCATTCTTACATTTTGGCATCTAGAATATACATTTTATATTATATTTATGTTACAGACAGCAAAACGTTCGAGCATTTAGCAGCACTTATTTAAAGTCTTTTCTTGATATGGGCTATCGCTACCTAACAATTTATCTTATTAAGGGTAAGAATTCGATGAAGAATGTGAATAGGATTAAAATTTTCAGCTGAAGTTCTAACAGCCCCTGTGGCCTAATGGATAAGGCATCGGCCTCCTAAGCCGGGGATTGTGGGTTCGAGTCCCACCAGGGGTAAACTCCTATACTGATTTTTTATCGAAAAATTATCAAAAATTTATTTTTAGTTTAGCTTTAAAATGTAACTAAAGCGATTCCACCCAATATAAATAAGCTAAAATTTGGATAATATATTTTGCGATATAAAGTTATTCATTTGTACATATATTCAATTAACGTTAAAAAATGTCAACAATTAATCTCCCTTAGCATATAATATCATAAATAAATATCATAAGTAATTTGTTCATATAATATTGATCGGTTCTACGTACGAGTATATGAGTAGAGTTCTTTTCTGAGGACAAACTACACAGTTGGTCAGGGAAGCTGGCTTAGTGATTCACCGGATTGAGAGATATCATAGCTATTAGGTCGCTTAGCCTGAACCTCTATCGCTAGTAAATCGACACAAGGGTCCCCCCGGTGAGGTGTTACCTCGGTTTGGACGGTTACTATGTTACGCGTAAGCATTCCGATCCCAGGGGGCCCGAGAGGGCCGAACCACGACACGGTCGGTAGCTATTTTATTAATTAAAGTATTTGGGACAATCTAAGCTAAACTAACTTATATGCCACTTCAAGAAAAATGATTTAAAGTAACAATTTGAGCATTTTTACTTTTTTGTGTTAAATGCTACCTTTTACTGTGATTGACAACCGGAATAAAAAAAATACAAATTTATTGGTGGAAATACTATTTTTTGTTGTAATAAAAGGGCCTATGTGGCACAATTTTAAACGTATAATGTCCAAACGGTTGATTGAGATTTAGATTTGTACGCGAGCAGATTCCGCGTCTATTTAACCGACTTCTAAAGGAAGAGGTTCTCAATTCGTCTGTATTTTTTTTATTTGAAAACTTTTGCTCCCCGTAGTGCGTAAAGCCATTGCCTTGCTATGTAGTATGTTATGTATGTATATTATATATACTATAGGATAAAATAAACAATATGTTACTAAAATTTCCAATATATCATTTAATTTAGACCCAATTTACTTAATTAATAAAATATATGTTTTATAGAATATCTATATTCGACATATACATATAAATTTAATAATTATCTGTGACCGACATACGTAATTAGTACCTTTTTAATGGATTATTAATAATTTATAATAATGAAGTTATATAAAATATACTAGTACTGATGATTTTTGTACTAACCGTGACAGTTAGTACTTATAAGCTATATAAATATAAGGGGAAATTTAGCATAATATGCGATCAGGGCTTCGAGTCTGATATTTACAACCAAAGTTCACTATGAGATCGACATATTACAATCATAATATCATTGTGCCAAAAAAACCATAATCTAATGATTTAACTTCTAACATGCAATTTCAATTGAACAGGTAAATTTAATTTTTTATGATAATTTCAATTGAATATGTCAGTATGAGCAATATTACCAAATATTAACAAATGAAACAATCTTCGAAAGTCCGTGACAGGCTATTAGAAAATCATAGTGGCACAACTGATCTTGCAAATTGCCAAAACTAGTAAAACTGCCATGTCACTGAACGTCCATTTTGACACAATTGGTTTTACAGACAGGGCCCTACTAGTGGATAGACTTAAATTTATTTTATCTTTGTCATGATATATGATTATTAACCTTAAAGTTTTGAGAAAAGAATTGTTTTGTGAAAAACTTCTGTTTTACACAGATAACAATATAACAAAATATTGTCTGATCTTGTCAATATTAATAATACATTAATTATATTTATATAACGTTGAAACAATGGATTAGAATTTAAATGCATATTATGTATTCATGTTATTACTGAGCGTTTTATATATAGCGCTATTTACTAATTTAATTTTTCGACATGTAATTTTCAATAGTTATATTGTTATATGTTTGGAAGTTGTCATTATATACGAGATTAACAAATAGTAACAATTGAAACAATATTAGAGGGTCAACGACGCCATTGGAAAACTATAGCGGCACAATTGAACTAGTAAAAATTGACAACTGTGATGCCAGTGAAAGTCAATGTTGACACAATTAGTTGAGCAAACTCGGGTGAACCATTTGAGTGGATTTATTTGATCAACGGCATAAAGTGATATTTTTATAGTTAGTTAAATTTTAGTCGATTTTTTCAACCTATTCAATTAACGGTCTATTCATAACTATTATCTACATAATAAAAGATATTTACAAAATTATAACTATTCTTAATATATAAAATATATGATCTAAAAATAAATTCATGTAATAAAATTACGTCGAAATGAATTACTTTGGCTATAATAAAAAAATATTTGACCATTTTAATAATATAACATTATGATTAATGAGTATTATTAACAATAACTAGGCCTATATTATTATTTATACTTACTTAATTAACATGAACCGGAGACTCCAGTCTGCTATTTGCCAATTACATTTCACTATGAAACCAACCTATTACAATTAGATTGCCATTATGCCAAAAACAGTAATATAATAATTCAATTTTTAGATACGTAATTTTCAATTTGCATATTACGATTATTTTATAATAATTTGATTATTATGTACGAGATTAACAAATAAACAAATTGAAACAATATTGCAGTGTCAGTGGTACGTCATTGGAAAACGATAGTGGCACAACTGAACTAGCAGATTATTAAAACAAGTAAAATCCACACTGAACCTCGTACGTTTAGCAGACTCGGGCCTGGTGTCATGAAATTACATCTATTTTTCACTACTCAGATCAAAACTAAGTTCTAAAAACGGTATATTACATTGATAGTTTGCAACCCAACACAGATAACTTAGTTATAATTAATATAAGTCTTATTATTAACTTATTACTTATTAACTTTATGTATATTTTCAACCGACTTCAAAAAAGGAGGTTTTCAAATTCATCAGTATGTTATGGTATTTTTATGTATGAGACATACAACTTCCGAATAGGTGAAACTATTTTGATGTTACTTTGTTTGTTTGACTCTAGCTTAATGCTTCCCATGTGGTTCCATTCAAAATTTGTCCAATTCTGACACCCATTGTCAATGAGAAAACCATAGTCTTAAATTTGCACCAAGTATGAGCGCCACAAATGGACAAATTTCCTTTGAAAATAAGACTAGTTTGATGAAAGTTTGTTTTGGTTCTGATTAATTCTATTTCGTAATATTCCTACGATAATTCGTAAATACAAAGAAGAAAGTCGCATTTGAAGTCGGTGTTTGTTTTAACTAATATACTTGTCAAGATTCAATAACATTGACTGGATTCATTGATACATGATCTTTAAGTCGTTTTAACAAAATTATGGAAAAACGCATACCTTGAACAATCAACAAGTTGATATTCTCCTGCTAACGTCCATCATCATTATTTTCTGGTAGAGGAGTCTTTTTTGATGATAGCGACATAATATAAATGACAAGTCCAATCTATTCTTTGATACAATACTATCAACTATTGAGATTCAATATTAAGCTAAATTTTTATCAAGGATTACTGTATTTTTAAAGTAATAAATATGAAGTAAAATACAATGAAACGCTTATTATAATGTATTATACTATGGTAATATCTAACGATACTAAAATAATTAGTAATGACGTATAATTTTACATTCCTCCACCGAAGTTAGGTGTTTTCACGAAGTAAGTAATCAAAGTTCCCTTTCCTTTGATGTACGTCGGCCCTCTGCACTCGCACGTGTAGCCCACGTTCATGAGGACCCTGGATTAAATTAATTGAACTTGTGTAATAACATTTAAATTTTAATCGAATTCAAAAAAAGTAGGAGATTGCCAATTGTATGAAATAATTTTGGAAAAAAGTTTTGTTTTAAAGGGTTAACTGTCAATTAGGTCCCACGACAATTTTGTTAGCATTGGACCTTGGGTTCCGAAGATATCCCAGGGAACTCATAAATATCGAACAGTAAGTTCGTTGAGATATTGGTAGGTATAAGACAAAGCAAGACTAAGTACTTTGTAAAATATCCTAAACTCAACATTTTAAATACTAATATTTGCTATTAATTTTTTAAAGGCGCTAGGAAAGAATAATGCGCTCTGACGGACGGCAACACCGCTGGTGACAGTTAGTTCCACTGGTTGATAGTACGTTTGCAAACATTCACCAACCAACGGACTTCATTGTGTCGTTTTAGATATTCCTAACGCACCGATAGATGGTACGTACTGCATAGTACACTAAAATGGTACATATTGAATTCATATATACTGATTACTAGATTAACACAAATCAAATAAAGATTTACTTAGCCGTGTCCTCGGTGACCTGAATCCTGCTCATGAGGCCGGTGGAGTCCATGCGCGAGGCCACGTTGACGGTGTTTCCCCAGATGTCGTACTGGGGCTTCTGCGCCCCCACTACGCCCGCAATCACTGGTCCATGATTTAAGCCTGGGATGATACAGTTGAAAGGATGAATGGGGAAACAGAGATTAAGAAAATTTAAGCTGTAGTAAGTAAGTGGGAGAAACTATTTCGCTTAGCCATGAATAAGGAGGAGTTTAGAAGACTGACTGCCGACCCTGCAAAAAGCACATGAAGAAAAAGAAGAAATATTTTTGCCAGATTTACAATCAAAGCTACATAGATGCTTAATAATGACCACTGTTCATCTCTCATAGGCTCCTGGCATGACACAGCACTGCAAGGGTGGTGGAGAGAAACTAGAGGAGGAAACCCCCCCACCCCACCACCACCACCACCACCACCAAAGTGGGGGCTTTTAGTAACCTTCTACGACGGCCAGGAGATACCGTTAGAATATGGCATCGACGGGCTCGTAGAATAAGGCTACGGTATCCCCTGCCTGTCGTAAAAGGCAACTAAAAGGAGCCTTGGGTTTACTGTGCGACAAGGGTGGGGGCTTTTTTCGGCCGCTAAAGTGGACACGGGAAGAGGGCGACATCGACAAAAAAGGGGATATTCTGCAAGCCCAGCTGTAGGTCTGATTTATTGAACATTTTCCACCAACCTATCCTAAGTTTGAACCTCTGGAAGGACTCCCGGTTGATCTGGTCAAGTATCGTCATCAACGCAATCGCGAACTCCACGAGGATTGCGACCGTGTGCTCCTCCTTTCTGTTTGCATCCTGTAATCAAATCAGACACACATTTGAACAGTGAAAGAAAAAAAAATATAAGTATGCCTTGTGAGGCGATCCGTCAATCGTATATCTAGAGATGGCAACTTAATCTTAGACTTTTTGTTATTTTTTTTAATTAAGACCCACTCTCTGACTTGCCAATAGAAAATGAATTTGATTATCATCAACTATTTTTTTAATAATTATTTATTGTGACATTATTTTGATGTTTTTTTAATATTTTTTTATCATCCTAATGCTTTTTCAACCGACTTCAAAAAAGGATGAGGTTCACAATTCGTTCGACTGGCCAGTTCCAATTCTGACAATAGCATCCATAATAAAACTATGTAAGTCTTAAATCTGCATCAAGAATGTGCGCAACGAATGAACGAATAACTCGATATTACGTTAACCGATTTCGATGATTCATTTTTTATTGGATAGAATATACTTCTCTCCCTCTTAAGGTAGTTTGATGAGAGTTTGTTTAGGTTCTGATTAACTCTATTTCGTAATATTCCTATTTATATGAAGTCGATTTTTGTTTTTATTCATAAATATACTTGTACTTATTTAGTTTAATCATACTGTACTAATAATCGATGGAATTGTAAGGTTCAAAATTCCCATATTCTAAGGAACTTTTGAACAATTAGGCTCCCAACTGGACCTCCTTCTCAACTGAAATCGAGTGATCGGAAAGGCGTAGTTAGTCGATAAATTAATCGTGACTGACACCTGAGATCTGAGGATTAGCCTAGACGTAAAAATAGTTATTCCTAAAAATCCGTCCGGTTGGTTTAATGTGAACTCGGGAGGGCAGGGAGGGGAGGGAGTAACCTCTCCCTCCGGGAAGTGCTCTCCTTGAGCACAGTGCAGAGGGGCTCCGGTGCGTTCCTCTGGGGATCCCGGAGCCCCTTACCTTGCACCGAGGAAGGGCTAGGCCAGGCTTTAATGGGTCAAGCCCCACATAACCGCCGCCTCCCAGGAGGCGGGGTATCATTTGAAGATTTCCTCCCCATTAACAAAAAATGGTTAACAAGAATGTTAGTAACATATATAACACAATGTTAACAAAAATATTTGTGCTAGCATTCGTTAGATAAACTCTCTGGGAATGATGGTGAAATACGAACTTACCAGTTGCTCTTCTTTCCCAGGCCTTAAGCCGGACGCGATCATGTAAGTGCTGCCAATGGTCTTTATCTTTTCAATGCAACTGAATTTTGGCTTCAGGAGCAGCTGCGATAGAAATGACATAACATTAACTTAAATCAAAATATATATGACAAAAGAAAATTAACAGACCAGACAGCGTTACGAAAAAATTATGAGAGTGAAAAGATGCGCGACCATCACTGTAACACAAACTGTTACAGGTTGAAGCTGCAGTTAAAAATTTGTGCTTATGTACTTTTTAGCGCCCTATATAATTTTTACTATCCGTATATATTATTAATATTTACATATATTTTAAAATATTGTTATTTAATACAATATATATAATGTTTCAAATTTAAACTGAACTGTATTGACTTTACTGATTATCCTTTCCCAGTCCTGTTATTATTTTATTGTAATTAACTATTTGCATTTTTGTAATGCTTGTACCTTATCAAAGTCGCAGATGATCTCGTTGAGCAGTCGCAGGCACTCCAGGCCCTGCTTGTTGACGTCGGTCTCGTCGTAGAACTCCTTGTAGTTGGGGATGGAGGCGAACATCACCGCTATGCTGGAGTAGCGCTCGTGGTATAGGTCTTCCTGGTAACGAAGCGTTGAACATTGTCACTTAAATATATTCTGAACTAAATTAATTAAGATAACAACGCCAGAGTATTTAATACAAACTTTTTATTTAAACTAATAAATAACATTAAAATTAATTATATCTATAAATATATAAAAGAGAAAGTGTGTGGGTATGTTCCACGTAGGCTCCGAAACGGCTGGACCGATTTCAATGAAACTTTCAGGGAATCTTCAGATTGACTTGGTGAGTAATCCTGTGAGGTTTGGTGACGATCGGAGCACTACTCTTTTTGAACTGTCAAATACAGTTCAAAAAGAGCAGTACTTTTATTTACTACGATACTACTACTGCGGGTATGATATCGTATTTACTTATATGTACATGGGTGTTGGTAATGATCTTCACCCGCTCGAGAAGAGAATGAATACGGAGAGAAATGAATAATTTAATATATTGTGAGAGTTAAATTAAATATTGAATGCTGTAAGTTTATTGTTTAATTAAAATAAAGCAAATCTAGCCTGAGCTGCGTACGCTAGCAACATTAAAACTAAATACATATTTATTACTAAGTATTACTAACCGACTTCATAAAAGGAAGACGTTCCCAATTCGTCTGTATTTACGAGGTTATTTTTTATTTCTTTTAATTTTTAGAGTAGATTTCATCGATTTTATTTTTATATATATAATACGGAAGAAAGGAGGCGTACACTTTACAAGAAGACAAGATATGTATTCAGCAATTTCTCACCTCCGAGGCGACTGAAGTAAGGAAATGCTCTGCAACGTGTGCTGGCAGAATGTTCTCCAGCAGAATCTGAAATTATAATGACACTTGTGATACAATAAATACAGCATCAATAGCTTAATGGCACGGGCTACAGTCTGAAAAAGGTACATAAGCCGAAACATAAAAACATGATCCTATCCACCATTCGACTATTGACGTAAACCATCTCCTAGCACAAGTTTAAGCTTAGTTGGAATGTTAGTAAGTAAAAAAATATTGTCAGCATTTTTTTTTAATTAAAGGCAGACGACTCAAATTATAGAACTAAAATAGTACTTTTAAGGGCGAAAAAGCTGAATACTTAGAGAAATTTCCCTAGTAAAGCGCATTGTTTTGTCTCTATAGTTAAATCGCTGAGCTTGAACTTCTTTAGTATCTAGGCGCAAGGACCCTGAGAGGGAACCTCAGCTTTGACGGTTAATCTGTTGGCAATTCCAATCCGAGGCCGCCTGAGAGGGCTCTTGCGCGGTTGTTCCTTTTAACGGAGATCAAGACATTCAAATAACTAGCTTTAATTGCCAATTCGGCAAGCGTTGATAAATGACTGGAGAAACACCAGAACAGTGCCTTATGAAAATAAAAAATCGAAATGTTTTAGGAACCTTATTTATGCCTCTCATAGTTTCAACTTCCTCTTGTTCGAATTTGAGCTTGTCTTTCCAGAGGAAGTCCGTCCTCGACGTGAACTCTATCTGCCTGTCCAGGATGTGGAGTAATGCAGCCAAGAACACCAACACCAAGCCCGCTTTGGCCGCGTAAGGTAACATAGAGAACCTGGAAATGGAAATAATTAACAAGCTACAACGAGGTTTGTTTGAAATGCTGCCATCTTTTACGCACTTTGACGACTCTTTATTCGGCTATTACAAATGTGTCACGATGAAGGTTGAGCTAAGTTATTAAGTTAGTCGATTTTTTTTTATCTAGTTCAATTTTAGTTACGGCTTTGGTTTTCCGATGCGACATTAGTATTTGGTGATTTTTTTTTTAAATATGCTGTTACATTTAAAATGAGAGACCGTGACCGACCTTCAGTTACATTGGTGACTTAGATTAATGTTTTTGGCAAAATTATAGTTGAATGATTGTTGAATTTGATATTGTCACTACATTTTCACTATGACAACCGACAATGTTGTTAGACAATAGAAGACTTATGCGGTACAGACGATGAAAGACAGACGAAATAATATATTTTAACTTACTCCGTGTCCATTTCCCCTTTCTGGTACTGAGCAAAAAGCTCAGCGGAGGCGAAGAGTGAGATATGGGAGACCAGAGTCAAGATCATCAATATTAGCTTAAGGACGAAGCCAACGCGCAGGAACACAGATATTGAAGCGAGGGTCAGGACCGAACTGTAGACGAAACTCTGCAAACAAAACAAATTCTAATCAGCATACTAGACGTCGAGACGAGACGAAGTCGTAGACAGGGACGTAGACGTGGCCGGAGATGGAGACGTATACATACTTGTAGACAGAGACGGAGACGGCGTCGTAGACGGAAACGTAGACGTATTTGTAGGCATAAGACACGGAGACCAAATTTTAAACGTAGTTGGAGACGTACTCGTAGACTCGACTCGACTTTCGCAAACCTCCCAATATACGAATTTTAGAGGTTTGCTGTCATATCTTAGAATCACAAGATCCAAATAACTGTAAATAACTTACAGGTGCTGAGTCGACATCGACAAACAGCGGAACCCCGGTTATGTTTTCTGAAGCGCTACTGTTGCTCGTGCTCCAGATCTCTTCCGGGAACTCTTGTACCAGAAACGTCTGAAACTTTAACATAATACACTTACAAGTCGAATTTTCTTGGTATCCAAATAGATCATCCATACAAAAAATATTATGGCTACGAAGAACAATTCCTAGCTCGCTATATTTCCTCACGTAATCTAAATATTTTACCTTAAGAATGATAAATATTAAATATTTTCAGATATTATTATTAATTTGCTTCTTTATTTTTTATTTTAAAAAATATCACCGATCAAGATTGAACAATTGTACGTACGAGGATATAGAACAAATTATGGCAAATATACATTTTCACATTATCAGATATAAATTATATAAAATAAGCTATCACAATCGTTTGACAAAGTTATTGAACCCTGTAATATGTGATAGAGGTGAGGCAATCGATAACATATTGGTTAAAAAGGTCGAGATTCGAACCCCCGACGATCATAAGCCAAACGCCTTTTGACTACATGAAGGTATATCTGACGCTAACTGATTATCTATAAATCTATATATTTTTAATTGTGTGATGTGCTTAAATTACAAATAATAAAGTGTGTGTAGTACAATAGACATATTGTGGTCAGTATTATTATGTGGATAACGGTGTTGTTTACATACGAGTATTTATTACTTTTTTTACATTATCTATTTTTTTTACCTTTAGTTCTCAATATGTATGTTTGTTATTACAAATAAAATAAAATTAAAAAAAAACATATAGTCAACATTCGATGAGGTTTTGACAAAATTTAATAGTCCATATGAAGTTGTCAATTTAGATTTTATAAATACTAGGAACAGAATAGCCGTGGTAGCTCAGTGTCCAGGCGGTATCCTCAAGCCGTTGTTCAATAATATAGTTTATTTGCATCAGAAAAAGTTGAATACATATGAAGGCGAGTCCCTTAACTCCCGAACTAGCGCAAGCTGTATCTCAGGAGCTAATGTCTTCCCCCGTCATTTAAAAAAAAAAAAGTTATGTAACAAAATAAAAATAAAATCTGTTTTTAAATGTACGTGTCGTGTGTGTGTGTGTGAGTATGTGTTTGTTAGCATAATATTCAAACTATCAATTTAAAATTACAAATTTTTCAATTTCTTCATAATTATACTAAGTTTAAGCCATTTAAGTACTGTCTTTTTAAATTTATTATTTGCATATCTTCTCACAGTGTAAAAATTTGCTGTTGCAGTTTTATGTACTGATTTACCACGCGCTCAGCAGTGAAGGAAAACATCGTGACGAAACTTGTGAATTTTCTCAGACATGTAAAGTGCGCTTGGCACTAGGCCCTTATACTCTCTTTAAAGAGACGGCCTGTGCCCAATAGTGGGACACACTTTAACTTTAAATACTACAAATCAAAGCTGTCACGTCGAAGAAAAGGCGAAGCACAATTTGATTCAAAACTATAATGACACTTACCAAGTTGATGACGGCACAGGCGCCGATGAGGAGTACGGTCACCAAGAACATTGTGAACCTAATGTAGCAGTTATTCGCGACCACCTGCAACATTCAACTAATTTATATAAATGTAAAGATGATAATAAAATCGAAGTCAAATGCATGTAATTACGGGCATTGTTATGAATTCCTTCACTTCTATTAAACACAAGCTGTGCTCGGGACTTCGCCCGTATGGAATGTAACAAAAAGATTATTTCGTTTTTTTTTTCGTTTTGTATTTTACTACATTCTGTTTGTATACCGGAGCCCCTCTGCATTGTGCTCTCAGAGAGCACGTCCCGGCCCTCGCAGTGCAAGGGTCCACTTTGGCGGACGACGTAGGCCCCTCCCTTGTCGTCCAGTGAACCCGAGGCCCCTTTTAGTCTATTTTTAGTTTACCTTAACCTGGTATATGTAAACACATGGAGGTACATACCTGCCCGGGCTTGTAGCAATTGTCGGCGTAGTCATCAGCCAGATCCGATAGCGCTCCCACGGGGAAGCGGCCGTCGCACCACGATAAGTACAGGAAGACCAGCAGAGTCAGAAGCGTGGGGCCGAAAGACGCGTACAGAACTATACTTCTGAAATTATATTTACGAAAAATCCATAACTTTTTCTTTACTCAATAAAAAATTTGAGACTAATGATAAATGAATAAATAATATTACACACTACATTAAGTTCTATTAGAGGTATAATAAAAATAATTATACGACTGGGCCACAGGCTAAAAGTCGATCAACGCGCTATGGGAACGGCAATTCTCGGTTTCTCTCTGAAAGATCTGATCTGGAATGAGGTGATTCGATAGAGAACAAGGGTTATCGACATAGCCCACCGAATTAGAAAATTGAAGTGGTCATATCAGCCGTATAACGGACAACGGTGTTCTTGAGTGGAGACCGCGAAGAGGTGAACGCAGTGGGACATTAGGTGAAGCGACGATCTTCGTAGCTTAAGTCCAGAAGCGGACTGTTGCAAGCTGATGATGAAGAACTAGTGTTAGCACTTACTTGGGTACAGTCAACAGCTGTATATAGGCAAGCAGTACGAACAGAGCGGTTGCACAGGCGACGTTGTATTTGAACTGGGCATCGTTCTGGTTGCGGTACTGGCTCTCCTGGTCTCTCTTCTTGAACCACAGCGTCACGCGGTTCATGCCTTCCGAGTTGTGACTGCAGTCGCAGCACGTTCTTTGCGGCAGCAAATTCTGTTCTATCATTGCCAGACTCTGGAATGTAATTAGAACGTTTCTCAAACTTTGACCACTTCAGTGCCACTTCTTTATTTATTGTTATAATAAGGTCTCAAAATTTATTCACCAGGAAAGGAAATCATTTGCTTTAGTCCAAAAAACATAAAAACATAAGCTATCGCGTCCTTAAAGGACGACAAAGCCCTTGCTTTAAGCGGAGTCGACAAAGATAGTAATCTCTATACGCTTTACGTCAAGTCTGTAAGGTCCTATATGCGACAAAGATGTGCCCATCGACACACACTGGGCGCAAATTTTAGCAAGTGATTTTTTGTACGTAAGAATCTGAACGGAACCTTTGTATGGAAGAACTAAAAATACATGGTACTAGCTAGTAGGGATTCGAACCCCGAGCATAAGATAGAAAGTAATGTAAATAAAATCAAACGGCTATCACTGTTTCACTGACACTTGAGACCTAAGATGCATTCAATATTTACCGATATACCAATATTCTTAGCGAGTGTGGAGTCTGTAATGTTGGCAAACGGCTTATCAGCGCCCCAGCATTCCACGTACTTCGTCATCTTGCTGGACGGTCGAGACCTGGACGGTACACCCGGTGTAGCTAGAACAAAATCAGACTATAAATTTTCGTCAGATACACTACTAATGAACATGGAAAAACTAGTCACAAATACAACATGCATATAAGATCAGATCACGCTTAATGGCATGTGCTAAAAACATGAAACTTATGACAAAGAAATGTTGTATTAAATTCGAAGTCTCTTTTCATCGAACAATCACGCACACAGCACCTTTACTAATTGTACATGATTCGTCGTTTCCTTTAGTGGTAATTAATAAGTAGACAAAGCAGAAAACATTCACGTTCATGGCGCAAGTAGACAGTGATATTTGTAACTGACAAAAAGTATGTATTATTGGATAAGAAAGCCTTTCTTTGGTTCATACATCCAGTTACCCATACCATACCAACCATAGAATATTATTGTACTTTATGTATTGAAGTCCTCTTCCGCTAACAATACAACTCTTCAGTACTCAATGCCACTCCAATTTAGTTACCCCACATTCGTGGAAATATTAGGTTTCTTTCGCGTTATCGTCGTCTACAGTGGATACGGCATTTTACCCTGCGCCTAACAGTATTAGAAATACTATTGCATTGATCATTGATTGTACGTAATGGCACCTTATTAACATGGCTATAAGTCGATTTGTTTTTCTTAAAATAATGGCGACGTTTTCAATAATTACATAAAATGTCACCACTACCACCATAAAATTGTGCTAGAAGTTAGTTACATTTAACATTTTTAGTGTACTTTGAAACAGATTTATAATTAAATGGTTTATGCATAATGTAAAGTGAAAGATGTGATCAAATCACAAGATGGATCTTTCTGAGCTTAACAGTCATGCGAAATATTGCATTGTTAGTATTTTGTTGTTCTAACAAGACGTGAGTCTCGAGCCAACGATTGTTCACACTGTGTACAGTTATTTAATATATTTTTGCTGCGGTTATAATACAATGTAACAATAAAAGGTTCATTTAAGAACTTTTGCTTTCAATTTTGTATCAATGTTTTCAGTTCCTATCGATAACTAGTATGGATTGATTAGTATTGTTATTACTTCGAATACAACAGGTATAGGAATGAAGAATAGTGTACACAGTATAATACATTGATTTACAACGTGGAACTAACTGGGTGACTCCATCGACATTGTACTTATCATCCTAAGGAATAGAGTTGGCCGAGCAGTTTCCATCTCTTGGTGCAACTCTGTTACACTGTCTGGACAAGGAATAATTATTAAAATTAATATCTTTGTAAAAATTGGCGACAGCAGAAAGCGGCCCATCTAGTTTGGTTACCATACTGATACACGTCGGATACACATTATGGTCCTACATTCTGTGTTCTTATTTTTTTTGCCTCATCTAGTAAAACCACTGGGCTTACGAAGAGCGCAAAAAAAGTCCCGCGCCGGATTTTTTCATTGCAATATCATCCGAAGCATTCTTAACAGTTACAGGTAGTGGAGACAAGTATAAATTTTACTAACATAATGAAATATTTGATAGATAATCAATATTATTCATTTGGGGCAACATTCAGTTTAATGGCAATACTGGCGTTTTGTCTATGGCCCCAGCCAGCCGTGCCTCTGTCTATGGCCCGATCATCTTTAAAGAGTTAAACCCTTAGTCGAGTTCCTTTCTAAGATAATCGGTAAAGCTGTAACACTGGAGAAGTACGTGAGTCATGATTGTTTTTCTTTATATATATAAATGTTTTATCATTTGCCTTATAAATACTTTGTCATTTACTATGCTAACATTACATATTATGCTTGACAAAGTGCCCCAAGTGAAATAACCTAAGAAAGATGTAATCTTTCCTTACATATTAAAATAAACAAAATAACATAAGTTTGGAAATCTTTTTTGTGTTATCTGTACTCCTACTTTGACAAATTAGTCATCATTCGGTTGAGCTCTTTTGGTCTCCATACATATCTATTTTTAAATTAATCGGAACCAAGCTATTTTTTCTCACCTGTTCCCATAATAGGACTGATGGCTCCAATAATAGAGCCACTGCGGCTCTTGGGTTTCGTGCTGGTTATTGCTCCATTGCTGATTCCTTCCCCTTGGCTTGTGGTATGGTTGTGTTCAAAAGCCACCGTCTTTGGTCCATCTACTTTTACCGATGCTCTTCTGCTAAGTTCTGAAAATGTAATTAAGTTTTTATTAGCGTCATATAAAATCGATCAACAGATACATCCACTGTCCTTCTAATACGAAAAGGTAATCTGAAAATTGAGATGTGGGTATATCGTTTTTTCTTCATTATATACGAAAGGAAATCTTTAGGAAATTTAATAATGAACACTTGTTGGTTGTTGAGGAACCATTGATTAAATTATCACCCGATATAATTGCCTTGTAGCTGAGGGTTAGTCTAAGTACTAACTATTCTCTATTTTCAGACAACGTTGCACACAACTTGACATGCAAAAAATTTGTGAATAGCATAAAGTGGGAGAGTAACCTCGTCGAGCATAGGGCTTCCATTAGCTTATTTGAACTCAATTTACACACGGACGCCGATTTCTGTACCTAACTACCCTGATTGGACTGACTACTTGTTGTA
Source organism: Meandrusa payeni (assembly GCA_029286785.1). Classification (NCBI taxonomy): domain Eukaryota; kingdom Metazoa; phylum Arthropoda; class Insecta; order Lepidoptera; family Papilionidae; genus Meandrusa; species Meandrusa payeni. The sequence continues at coordinate 1,221,489 of JAGSMX010000039.1, forward strand.
GCTTCAGCTGTGCCTTTGTTTGTTTGTATATAACCGACTCCTTTGAACTCTATTGACCCTCTATTTTATTTTCCGTTGTCGCACTGTAGTAGATTACATTTTGCATACCACTATTTAACATCTATTTACTTATACTTAAAAATTTTAAAGAAGATATATATAGTAACTGTGCTCCATTTTTTTCTTAATTTATGATCTAAATTGGATATTTTTTGCTTGTTCTTGAGGTCCGGTGAGGTTAAAAATTCACAAATAATTTATGCAATTAAACTTAAAGAGATTGACGCAAAAAGTTTTCAATGATTCTTTTAGAATTTCATTCAAACATTCAAAAACGTTAACGTCAGCATTTGTATGAAACAATAATTAATTCCGAAATACCTCCAGGATAACGTAGAGACTCCGTCCTCAGAACTTTTGTGGTTTCCTGCTCTACAAAGCTGTGCTGTGAAGGCGCCGGGCTTATGTTGTCTCTCGGCCTAGTGGGTGAGATATCCTGGTACAGCGATGACACGATACTCCCTTTCCGGTCCACAGTGCAGACAGACAGACGTCCGTTTTCTGCAATACCTGTCGGTTTCTATAAGAAACAAAGTATGCTTTAGACCACATATTTAGACCACTAAACACCACGCCACTAGATGGCAGTAAAGAAACTATATTTAACACCACACGACTGAATTAAAACTCCTTTAGCTCCATCTATATGTATGTATAGGTACATATATATGTATATAATATGTATAATATATATACACGATTGTTCAAAAGAGACACAATAAGTAGGCCTGCGTTTTGTCTTACGTATACGAAACGTGACTTTCACTTTTTATCTTCATTAACTTATATCACCCTCTCAACTTCCGTTCGCCTTGCCCGATCACACTTTTTGTAACGCAACAGTATAATCTCCAAGTCAGTCGTATGTAAAGAAGTTTTACTGCAAAAACAAATAGATACTTATATTGCCAAAATAGGCAACGACTAACTTTATAGCCTATCTCAATAGCCAGTTTCAAAGTGAATTTCGAGCGCCATTGACCAGAATGGACATGAAAGCGAAACAACATAATATCCGTCAGACAAATTCGATTAGAGTGGTCACATCTTCTGCGATTGTGCCCACAATAGCATCAAGTTGTTGCCAGCTGAACGCGGCCGGGAGACAAATTGCTCTACATAATCCCAGCTCGGACCTTAATTTAATTTTAAGATCAAAATGGCCGGCTATATGCGATTGTCTTGACTTTCAACGCCAACATACCTCGACGAGACGAAGTCGAGACGATTAATTAAAACTTTTAACGAAGGATATGTTGAAATGTTTTCGACTTTTTTTTATTTTTCGATTACATTTTTCAATTATCGTTTTACAAATCATTTTGAATTTCAAAGGAAAATCTATTTTAAATGAACACTAAAGTATTAGTAAATGTGACCGGTCGAGGCGAACGGAAGTTCAGAGGAGATATAAATTTGAGAAGATAGAAGGAGGAAGATCGTATTTACTGTAGGGCACGAGAGAGAGTTGCGAGCACACATCTCCGTTATTTCGTAATCAGTTACGTTTAATTAAAATAAAGATACATATATTAACCACATATATTATAAACATATACGTACATATACGTGGAACTAAAGAAGTTTTACTTCGGTCATGTGATCTACAGCACACTCGTTTTTTAATTTATTATAAAAAAATTGTAACCGATCTGCTCAAAATTAGCGAATTGTGTCTGGATGAAAATCAACCAATAAATCTATAATCGAGAGCTATAAAAAGTTTTCTCCGAGATCTAAAGACGACATTAAATCCTCACTTCCGTCGGAATAAACCTCGGCGTTTTCATTAAAGCTTGGCAATTGACTTCGAAGCTTTTTCCTTCATCGTATCCTCCACTGCATTCGCAATTAAGATTTTTCTCCTTGTATTGTGTGATTCTTACTTTCTTATTACACTCGAGTGTTTAATTTCAGCCTACACCTCAAGATGATGGGATCCCATGAATACCGATTATTAATTATTAACATCTCAGTAATTCGGGTCATTTAGTGAAAATTACAGATTTTTTGGATTAAACAACACTGATCAAATAGGAGGTCCTTTTTCAACCGGTTGTTAGAGAGGTGGCAAAGGTCTTAGGTTGCTAAATTTAGGTGCAAAAAGATATACAGCCTATATAATGTTACTGTTGGGCACAAATGTCCTTTACCACCGAGCGCGTGGTAAATCAGCATATAAAATTGCAACAAATTCATTGCCGGCACAGAGGATCAAGTTCGGGTTGCTAGCATAGTATGCAATTTGAAGTGTAAGGTCTCTGTTAAGAAAAAAAATCATCTCACGAAATATCTAGTATTATGGGTGTCCTATTATCTTAATGCATAATGGGGAACCTTCATTTTGTATTTTACAAATACAAGACATTTGAAATCAACGTCATTGACTTGTCTCTAACATGTAGTTTATCTTAATTATTTCAATGTTCATAGCTGGTTCTGAACTATTTAATCTCGTGTTGTCTTGTGGTACGATTTAATTACTGTTCGCAGTACTGATGAAATCATACCAAGTGTTACATTTCTCATCACGGAAGCGGAGATCAATCTTATTCGGGCGATAATTCAGCGCTCGTTCCGCTAAAAGCGTTATGTTCGCGGTGAGCTATCAATCATGTGACAAAGTTCTGCTATCTGTGATTACTTCGTGCGTGTCTTTCACAAACTGGAAACATTAATCTTGATCCCATAAGATAAGATTAATAATCTTTATTTCATTAAAACAATTTAAAAAAACTTACTTAAATGTACTTACACTTTCAACAAACATGCAACAAATTGTCATAGAATTAATATCAACAGTTTGCAGGTCTTTTATAAAGTTTGGCTAGTTTTGCAACATAAATTAATACAGCTACCCTTGCCACTTGCAACACTATGTGACGATGTCGCAGTACTGCCAGTCTATTCACGTTTAGATACATTACAGTATAGGCAGAATCAGCACATTATTATCCAATTTTTTTATGATATTTATAACTAGCCCCGAAAACGTCATTTTGCCACAGTTGATTTCTATCAATATAATAACGACAATACATAACGCGGCAATAAGCCTCTTAACACAAACATCATTAGAAACCGTTTTTTTTTTGTTGCGAAAGAAGCAGTATTTGTATATGATTGACATTTATGATACGACGTATGGTCTATTTAAGCTGTCATTCGTTGTTCAAGAACTGAACGTCATTCTATCTTATCTCTCGTCAGTCACGCACTTTTGTGGCGACTGGCATTCGCCAATTACCAAAAAGTATTTCTAGATGATAAAATTATTTATATACTCGGAATAAGAAAATTTTTATAAAGACACATGTCAACGTCTTTCCTTTCACTTTTTGTCTAGACATTTTTCAAATTGTATATTTTTAGTGTAATTACACCCGAATGCGACAATTCCCAAACTTTCTGTAATGAGGTTTTTTTAAATCTGATTTTAATCAGAATAATCTTTTATTTTATAAATAACCTATTTCAAATTTAAAAATTAAAATCATAATATGTACTCAACATTTGTTTGGAGGGTGGGCGTTAACAGCAGCGATACAATATCCTCTTATTAATGTTGCTATTATTGTGTTAAACTTTGTCATGGTTTTAAATAAAGATTTTATTTATTAATATTTATTTATTTAAACCTTGTCCTAAAAATAAGAATCATCCAATTTGTTGCAGTAGCTCGGAACTTATGGATATTATACATTTCAGATATAGAAATATAATAGAAAATCGCTTTCGCAGAGACAGCTTTTGGTGTCCGCTTTTCACCGAGCTTACTTAGTCATATATGTAGTCATCGCCCGGTCACAAGTTTTTTTGTGACCAGTCTTTGATTGAAGTGATTTTTTTAACTTATAAAACTGAAAAACTGCATTCATTAGTACGAGCTGACCGGGATGCACATGCACATGGGAACATGCACCACAACGTATAAATACGCGTATCAAAATTATTGCTTAATACAAGAGTTTCGAGACAGAAAGAAGTTTTAATTGGGAACAGGGGTGTATCCAAAAAGTTACAAGTTCTTTTGCAATGTTCTTCACTGAATTTTGTAAAGTAGAAACATATCCTGTCTCTTTAAGTTGATTTTAACGAACTTTGCCTTGGACTCAATTCCATAAAGGTATGACGGTTTTGACTTGTGTTTAGGAGAAGTACCGCTGCGAACAAACTATTACACATGGACATTTTTTTTATTGACATTCTTCAAACAAAATATGAACACATTAAAAAAAATACTATTCGTTATTCTTGGAAAGCAACCAACCGAGCCGTTGTCCGACCCTCTCGGGCACCCGTGAATCGGAATGCTTACGCGTTAAGTAACCGCCTAAGACAAGGTTACCGCACACCGTACCCTTGAATGTTTACCAACCATAGAGGTTCAAGCTAAGTGACCTAAGAGCTTTAGCCACCTCTATATCCGGTGAAGCAGTCGCAGTCAGCTTCCCTAGCGGACATGTATAGGTTCGTAAAAAATCATATGACATAGGTCAAAATTTCGGTTAAAAACGGATGGTGTTTTATAACTTTGTCCACCTCGCTAGGGTTAAAAGGCATGGTAGCTTATTCTAGTTACTACCAACAGGTTACTTACTTAGGATATTTAAAAAATAAATCACATACCCTGGGAGGCACAATGAGATACGTCTCCACCTTATGATCGGCCAGGTAGCCTTCACGAGAGGCACCATCGCCCGGTTCTACCTCGAACCTGTCTCCGAGCTGGAGCATCGTAGCTTTGGTGATGTGGACGCGACTGGAATACAAACAGCTTGGCTTATGTGTGAAGAGGTCTTATTTTGGTAATTTTATTGAATAGCGACAATTAACGTAATTAAGATTTTTTTATGACAGAGAATAATTATGCTAACGAACATGAAACTTGCGATCTCTGTAATTTTTTTGACATAAACTATTGATAGTTTAAGCAAAAAAAATACAAAGATTATTAAAAGTAGCATAAAAACATACGCCATGAAGGAATTAGTTGTGTATTAACTTTATAATTTTTAATACGAAGTTGTCAGCTTTGATATAATAATTATTCCACATCGATTATTAAATCGATAAATAGTTTTAAATTTAATCTTATTTTATATGCATAAGCACATTTAGGGCATAATCGGTCAGTCAATTGAAACTAAAATTAGTCATGTCTCGCTATTTGAGAAAAATCGCCTTATTATCGCTATTCTAGGGCCTGGAAAATGGTACGTATGAATGTCCACCCAAAAGACTTATCATCGAGTGAAAAAGGAGGGAATCAATGAGTATAGGGGCACCTACAGGACCTTACCGTCAAAACTGTATTGCATAATGTTGTAATATGGCAGTGTTCTATATGTAACATGAGCTGTATACAATAAAGAAAGAAGGTACATTATCTTAATTGCAACACAAAGAATAACTGATGTTATATAACTATGACCGAATAAATAAGAGCAGACTTCGTAAGATAAAAAGATAAGGTGTCAAGGCGTAAAAGTAATTCGTGTAAAGGAAGGCACTCAGAGTGCCGAGTAATGCTCATGAAATTATTACCCTCTTCCATCGGTAAAAGCTTCTTATTTATTTATTTGGTGCATTAAATCTAAAACATATGTACAGAGTTATTTAAGAATTAAAACAATTAAACGCATACATAACCCTCCCTCCTCTTCCCCCTTCCCCAAGCCCTGGTAGCTCAGTGTCCGGGCAGTCGCCTCAAGTTGCATGGTTAGCTAGCAACCCGAGTTCGATCCCCGGTGCCGGTACCAATAAATTTGTTTGTTGCTATTTTATGTGCTGATTTACGTCATGTCACGTCTGCCAATCCACAATAGGGCCAAATGGCAGACTATACCCTTACAGAGAAGGCCTGTGCCCACCAGGGGGACATATATACTATATATATATGAAGGCTGTAACTAACTAACATACATAAAGTACATGTGGAAATTATGTTACGTACTATATTAGAGTTTTTAAAAAAGGTACCTTTTTTTTGTTATAACTCTAAGTATAATTTAATAATGTGAATATTTTTCAGACTTAGAGACTTATTTTTTAATAATAACTGTACGTAAAAAAAATAATGAAGGGAATTATCCTATACATGGGTACAAAGAGACTGCATAGTCCATTCCAGTAGATCCAACTAAACTGCCAGAAACGGGTTTTACATATAAAAAAACGGCTCTACGACTAAAATTAATCCTTTTGTAAATACCCAACGACCTTTCATTAATTTGAAAACAAATTGTGTTTGTTAATCGGTCCAAAATAAACAGTGGAAATAAATTAAATTAGAAATTAATATTCATACTTGCCTTCGCAAACATTTTTTGTAAAACAAATTTTATTGGACGGTGGATTAAAAATCAATATTTTGTAATACTTATACCGTACAGCGTGTCTCGGAGAGGATTTATTATATAATACATTGTTGATTACTCTTTGATCTAGAATATTATTTAAAAATGGAATAATAATTTAAAAAAAAATAATAAAGTTTTGTTCTTAACTGCTGATTACTTTCATGATTACTCTAATAAATAATTGTTAATATTTTATACTCTTAAGTGACTTGAAAATTTATTAAGTTTTTAATAAAGTTTCTGTAACAAATTCCTTTCATTCGATTGACAATTGTTTATCATTCAATTTAACATTTCGTAAATCAATTATAATATTCTATTTTATTTATTATATTTACTTAAAACATAATTAAAAGATCGTTACGGATAAACAAATTCAATGATATAATAATTAACAGGCGTATATAAAGTTAAAAAAAATTACACAAATTACTGCAAATATGAGAAACAGTTTGATATACTCACAAGAAAAATTAACAATTTAGTATAGTGTAAGCGGCAAATAACTCTAGTGCTGACCGTTAACGCAGAACGCAGAAGTGGACATTTTGGTATCACAGGAGATTGAAGGGGCGCGGGCGGACAATAAATTTCATATAAATTATATTGTAATGACTAGCTTAATAGTACTAGCATAGAAAAAAGACAGACAAAAACACTTTGTGGTTTGTACGTGTGTGGCGACTGTACACATGCGCAGCTATCGCTTCCACGTTTCGCCTTATTTGCTGCTCACTTTATATAAAATATAAGTTAATATAACAGATTTGTATGCAGTATCAGTAAAGGCCGAAAGATAATAAATCGAAGTAGAACATGTGCTTACCCAGCTATCCCACCTGACTCCATGTGGTTGGCGAGTGTGACGTCATCGCTCCAGACATCAAACTGCCACTTCCGAAGGCCCAGCACTCCGCACAGCACATTTCCAGTGTGAATCCCGATTCTCATATCCACGTTAAAGCCGGTCGCCTCGCGGACGAAACTAGAGATACGGTAAAGTTTCAAAAAGTATATAGGTTTCTCGTATAGCTAGACAGCTGCTGCTACGAGAATCTTGCATTGAAAGAATTACGTGGTGGGGACACCAGATAGGAACGGAGTAGAATATAGAAGCAACACCATTTGAAGAAAAAAATTGCTTAACTTTAAATATAGTTTCTTGATTTGTGTTTTTCTTTTAATTTTGCTGATTGCTTTTTATAGAAGTACATAATAGTATTTAGGAACTTCAGTATTTTAGAAAATAACAAATAACTTAAATTATTAGAACATATATAACATATAAGACCAAGACAAGCCGACTGAGATTCGGATCCCGCCCTTAGGGCCTTATATCAGTGATTCTCAAACTTTCTTTGTTTTCGTTTCAGCACCTATAACCGTGGGGTTAGTGGGTGGTGGGAAGAATTTAGCCTTTGAGCTGTCATTCGCTGATATATGCGTTACCCTACCGTATTGCATCGATCATCTGCAATCCCATGTTGACACAGTTGTAAGCGTGGTTGGGCCTGGAGACCGGCAACCCTGACACGCAGTAGTAGCAGTCGCCGAGGATTTTGATCCGCATGCACTGGTTCTCCTGTTAACAAAATCACATCTGTCATGTAAACAATGATTCATTTGCATTATTAAGGCCCACAAAAACCTATCCTAATCATTATGAAGAAACTAACCGTGATGTCTTATGACGCACTTTAACATTCATTCAATTTGAATATTGTTGCGGCCAGAGAAATATCCCAAGTTGAGGTTCACTTGCTATGCTTGATCTTACATATACCACATGAAAATAAAAGTTGGTTTTCTAGACGTTTAGTTTTCATTACCACCCACGGATAATCACAAACGGGCAAATACTAATACTAATATGAGTGACATGACGCGAGTAGTAGCAGATATGGTAAATCTCAATAGTCTAGAAAAACATACAAGTACGTGTATACTCTCCACTCTTCTAGACTATCGTTGCACGAATAGGTCGTTTGATTGGGCAAGGATTACACTTTTTGAACATCTAAATATAATAAAAATTCCTATACCCGCGCGTTCTTGCAGAAGCATTTGCCACTTTCTGGTATAGAAGAGCTAAGTTCATCCCCTTGCAAACATTTTCAGTTCAGAATATAGTTTTAAGTTATTTTTCGAAGTTGAAATCACATAAACGCTCACAACAGTAATGGTTCAACAAGAAAACAAAACCAATGGCATATGTAAATACGGCATGTATTGTACTGGCCTAAATTTAAAACAAAAATATAATAATAAGTGGAAGAAGTAATATGTAAAAAAGTAACTTATACGCAAAAGTATTGAATTAAAATAAGCAACTTTTACAGATTAACAAAAAAAAATGAGTTAAAAAGATAAAAATTTAAAATTAAGAAAAAGTAAGGAAAAAATCAAAAAAGGACCGTAAATTTAACATGTTCGGGGAAATATTTTTTTGGTAATGTATATAAAAAATATATTTAAAATAAATTTAATGGTCCCAAAACAAATGATACCACGTTAATTCGAATCAAAAGCATTCATATGATCAGATAATTTTATGAATGCTACAACCGCTACATAATGTCAATATTCCACATAATTTCTGACATCATAAATACAAAGTCACATGCATCCGGATATACGAGCAGTTGTAATCAAAGCTAATTATTTAGGCGTCTACATTTCCAGATAGCATGATGTTTACGGGGAGTTAATTAAAATAATTGGTCAGATACCCTTCGCGTGTTTTAGGTTGGAATAATTTTTATTCAGTTATACGTAAAATATTAAATTAAAAATATGCAAAAAGCTTTGTCGGCACGTCAATTTAATCACTACTTTCCTGATAACATAAGCGCAGCTGGGTTTTTCGCTGTAGAAATATCAAAGTAATACAACATTTTTACGTCACTTGGGTATTAAGCTTCCTATTTGTAATGATGAAGCCTGGGCGTATGCAAAATTACATATACGACGTATGGGGTATACTGCGGTGGTAAAGCCACGAAGAGGAAACCCAGATCTCAAGAGCGCAAGATTTACCAAGAGGTTGTCAGGGACAGACCGAAATGGAAACCCACAAATAGGAGAGGCCTCGGTTTGGACGGTTCTACGCTAATTGCGTTAGTATTCCGATTCGAAGGCGATATACTTTATATACGGTCATATGCAGAGAAAGTGCTTTACCTTCTCTTAGATTACATAGATTGGCTCAAGAGAATAGAACTGACTTAGATCTTACAAAAACAAGTGTACAGTAGAGTACAGTAGACAATTAAAGTCCTTAAAACTTCACTGTCTGGAAGGTATACTTGACATAGTTGGAGGCACTCTAAGCTAAGTAATTGAGAGTAGTAGCCTTTGTTCCAGAAAGCGCATATTCTATACGGAACGACGCCTTATGAGCGCCTGTCAACCTTTGTTCTACTTGCCTCTCGGCTGAAAATAAGTGTTCATTTTTATGCAATACTAAGGCTTGCAGTAATTTTCCTTCCATTTGCTCCTACAGTGTGATACACGCAATAAGCCTGCACTGTCTTCAATGTAATAAAAATAAACCTCTATCTTTCTGTCTTCACGAAGTTATAACTTACTCAACTCTTAACCTCGCGTGATCACACTTTTGCGTGCCACGTGACCAGTGCACCAGTGCACATAACTTAGCGTGCGTTATACTATATAAGTTATACTTGAAAAACAAGCTCTCACGTCGTTTTAATCCGTTTACTGTCCACCGACCAGATAGGCTTCTATCTACATATCCCATGAAATCTGTGTGTCATATATTCCATACCAAAACGTTTCCAACGCCATTCCATTATATTCGCTTAAGATTCTTTTCTAATCGAACCAAGAGAGAAAATAGGCATTTATTCAGCTAAAGCGTCTTACCATACTGGACTGCATCTTAGGTGGGTTCGTGGTCAAGCATTTGCTTATAAAGTAAAAAAAACAATATATTTAATGAGTAGCCTGGTCACTTCTCTAAAATGTAGCATCAAAACTGAATGAATTATTTACTCGATGTGGACTAAGTAAATTTGCCTAACAGGTTGCCCTAACAGAATTTAAAATTTCGAACTTTTACAGTTGTTTCATTGTACCTGTTTACCAAACATTTGGTATTCCCTTAGCTTCAGAAGCCTAAACAAACTAGAAGTTTAACAAAAGCCCAATGGTTCATTGTTGTGAGATGTACCGGACGAAACTAAAATGAAACAACAATCGCGAGGGTGTGAAAGTTTTCATATATACAAACTGCATTGTCCATTCAAATATAATGGTTGTGCCAGTACGAAAGTTTTACACAAGGTAACTAACGAAACTGTTTAGCAATTCATTTATTACGCACCATTTTAAGGATTTTTTTTGTTAAAGTTCAGTATGTTGGCCTGCAGACGGAGGAGCGGCATCAACAATTCCGGTAACTAGACATAGTTAACGGAATCGTTGATGGAAATTTAAATCTATATAGTATTTGACAAGTTCAGTGGTAATCCACTTAGGGTGCTCAGTGCGGATCTAACTCAACTTAATCATCAACTCAAATAAATGCTTTCCTTGGTCTGCTTGAGGATTTTTGCAGGAGGAATCGGCACTAAACAAAAGAAGCAGTTTAAATTTTCTAGCCCCGACATTAGATCTATGAGGTAAATGTATATGGCCTAGCCTAGCACTATTATTCTTAACGCAATATATACCCTAATACAATAAGTTTGTCAGTAGCGCAACCTGCACTTTCTATAATAAATTTTTAACCTTCCCCGAGTATCACAAAAATGGCATTCCTTAACTTGCACGGCAATTATACCCCGGAATAGCTTAACGATTAGGGAGGCTTCGTCAACTGATGTCTTTAAATCGCTTATATGTAGTTTCTACTCACACAATGAAAATAACAAACTGATATATATTAATCTTATCTATATATATTTATATTATTTTATCTATATAAGATTCTGAAAACGTTTTTAGCGGTATTACTCATGCTCTCAACCACCAAAAGTTAGAAAATGCTTAATAGCATTAAGTTCACATTTGTACATGTATTTTGGTGCAAAAAGACATTATCTATCTATTTGTCTACAATTTTTGTTTATCCTACCTGTGCAATCTGATCGAATCTGCCAAAAAGCTCATTGAGTGTCTTCACTAGGTCCGAAGCGCTGAGTCGTTCGGAGAGCGGCGTGAAGTTAACGATGTCAGCATATAAAATGCTGACATTATTGTGACGCTGCACGTGCATCTCGTGGAAGCGCGTCTGCTTCGAGCTGTCCGCGCAAGCGTCTGCCATCTTCAGCATGATCGATCTCTTCACCTGAAATGTAAGTGATTGTTAATCAATAGCTTAATGGACCCCGCCCTTGTCGGCTTTTACGACAGGCAGGGGATACCGTAGCCTTATACTACAAGCCCATGAATGACGATGAGCCAAAACGGCTAAAAAATTCAATTTACTATGTCAACGTGTAAGTCTATATTGATGAATATTGCCCAATGTATCTACCATTTTTTTAATATAGAATATTCAATACTTTTTCTATCTCTCCAGAGTTCCTATAGTATTCATTCAACATACCGTATGTTGAATGTCGATAGAATCCCATGCCGTGTTTGTATCAATTTCAGTTTTCATGCAACACTAATACTCGATTAAATTATTGCTACTCTTTTCTGGCAGGCGTAATAATTTTTTTTTGTATCATATTTTTTGGTAACGCTAGTTTTTGAAAACATAATTTAGTTTTTCTATCATAAACTTAATATAGAGTTATAATTTAATATTAAATTCAAAAATAAAATAAAATTATTTATTCAAATTTGTTACTTTACATGGCGATAGAGCAAGCAATTCAGCAAGCTTATTGGGTGTAGTAGACGTAGGTTAGGTACTCTGAGAAAGAATAGCGTTTCATCGTTATGTCTTCAGCTCATGGATGAAGATGATGAGGAGGATTGGGTGTCCACAATGTACGTAAAAATCAATTTCTTTGGTACAATCTGGCTAATAATCTCACCTGCTGACCATATTATGATCGTAACCCAGCAAATAATCCAATGTTTGAAACCATTAGATTATCGCTTGTCTATAAAGCTTATTAGCTTAACTTATTTTTTATAATTAAAATATATCACTTATGAATTTTAACATTAAATAAAAATATTGAACTCGCAATAACATTAAGGTCGCTGTTCCGTTTGTTTATCAAAATAAATTTCCCTGTTGCATGTAATACGTATTATAAATACAATACAGAGTTAATAAAGTTCTAGTTTAATAAAAGTTGTTGACAGTGGGTATTTACAAAAGGAAACCGACGTAAATGTGATTCACGGTGATGACGCGTATGATTGATGTAACGTGATGGAATTCCCTTTAAGTCAGACAGACGATAAATTGTCCATCTCTCATTCATCTCTTATAATATTTGAAGTAAAACTTCTTTAGTGCGTAAAGAAGTTTTACTTGATTTGGAGAGAAACTTCTGAATGCTTTACGAAAAGTGTGATCGAGCGAGGCGAAGGGAAGTTGAGAGAAGGTTGAGGGGAGTTGAAGAGAGTTACGTTTCGTATATTTAAGTCTGAAGAAGGTCCGTTCTCTGTATCACAGTGTAGGAGAAAGAGAGTGCAGTGCGCGCATATCTTTTTTTCTCTCTTTAAAAATCATAATATATAAATATGAATATAATATCATTGAAAGTTTACATTTTAAAGAACATAATTCCAAATTCAAATTAGGAAAATGTGTGATTTTCATTTGTTTTTCGTACTATCAAGATGAGTGAATGTAATGAAGAAATTCGACATTTTTAAATTTTACTAGATAAAAGGTAAAAATGCAATGAAAGCCGCGAAAAAAATTTGCTATGTTTATGGACCTAGTGTGTGAGAGTAGCACAAATTTCGTTTAAGCGTTTTCAATCCGGAAATTTTGATGTCAAAGATGCATGTTGCTGTGGTCGCCCTATTATGGATAAAATGGATGTCATTTTTGAAAAAGTGGAGCAAGATCGGCATATCAGTAGTTAAGACGTAGCTGAAGAACTGGGAATTGATCACAAAACAGTTTTAGCGCATTTGAAAAAAAATGGGTACACGAAAAAGCTCGATATTTGGGTACCTCACGAGCTTACTGAAAGAAACATAATGAACCGCGTACTCGTTTGTGATTCGTTATTACGACTCAATGAAACCGAACCATTTTTGAAGAAACTGATAAGTGGTGACAAAAAGTGGATCACAAGAAAGTGCGAAAAAGGTCGTGGTCAAAGGCCGGTCAGGCTTCACAGACTGTGGCGAAACCCGGGTTAACTCGCAAAAAGGTGATGCTATGTGTGTGATGGGATTGGAGGGGCATTATTCATTAAGAGCTGTTACCACCCGGCAGGGCCATCGATTCTGAACTCTACTGCGAACAACTGGTGAGATTAGAGGAAGAAGTTGAGAGAAAGCGGCCGGAATTAATCAACAGAAGGGGCGTGGTTCTTCATTATTTAAACGTCAATAACCTGATGGTTTAGGGTACGGCTTGCGAATCGTAAGGTCGTGGGTTCGAATCCACCATTTAACTATTGCCGTGAACCATGTCCTAACACAAGCTTAAGCTTAGTTGGAATGGTGAATGAATCTTGTTACGATTGTTAGTAATATTTCTGAAAAAAAAAATTAAAAAATATTGCTAGTTTCTTTTAAAAAAAAATGATAACGCTAGACCTCACACATCTTTAGCCACTCAACAAAAATTAAGAGAGTTTGGCTGGGAAGTGTTAATGCATCCGCCGTATAGTCCTGACCTTGCCTTGACCTTCAGATTTCCACTTGTTTCGGTCTTTTCAGAATTCTTTAAGCAGTGTCAGGTTAACGTCACGAGAGGACTGCCAAAACCACTTGTCGCGGTATTTTGATCAGAAGTCCCAAATTTCTACAGCAATGGGATGGGAACAAAATGGTACCTACATACTTTAGTTAAATATAAATAAACTATATTAATATATGTTTTGAATTTTCTTAAAAATGCGAAGGAACTTTTTCCCCAACCTATTATTATATTCATTTTTATGAATCGTTCTCATATTAAACACACAATTAATTCCGCTGACCGTATAGTGGTCGCTGCGTCAGAGTTCAGCATTTATCATTTACCTCCATGCCACTACCGGATGTGCGTACAAGTTAGATTACGTTTTAGTTGTGTGTGTACGTGACATAAGACTTGTAGCGAAGCCGACAGACAGAAACAGGGTCATTGTCGCTGAACAGGTTTGCCTAGAGATGCCTTCGATTCAGCGAAACTTCTTTGAGTAATTAAATTCAATCACAAATTGCTAATTCTTTAAAAGATCATTAACACATATGTATGTTCCACGCTATTGCGCTGAATAGCAAAGCTCTTTCATCTTTTATTAACGAACGAGTCAGTGTGACCTATTGAATAATACAAATGTTACATCAATTTTTTTTAATAGTTCAAGGATTTGGAAGACAATTTCATAATACAAGTATATTTTACGAGTTAAAACAAAAACCGACTTCAAATCGAATCAAACGTTAAACTCTTTTAAGCGCAGATGCCATCTTTGTATTTGCTCACCGGGGGGACCCTTGTGTCGAGTTACTAGCAATAGAGGTTTAGGCTAAGCGACCTAAGAGCTATGCCACCTGTCAATCCGGTGAAGCAGTCAAGGCCAGCTTCTCTGGCCAATCTGTGTAGTTCGTCATTAAAAAAAAAAATCTTTGTATTTGCGGAAAAAAAAGTACCCTAAACCATTAGGCTATTGACGCTTCGAAATATCTCAAAATCATCATAACCGGTTAACCAAGTAAACATTTATGAAGTACACAGAGAGGAGATTCTCAATAATATATATAAGTAGTTATATAGTATATAAATACTTGTCTGTTGAAAATATAAACTGTATTTAATTTCTTAAGGAATTTAAAGGTATGTAAATTTAGACGTTATCAAAAATAAACAACATCTTTGATATTTGTTTTTTGCTTAACCTACAATGTTGATCAGAGATCGCATCAGATACACTGGATTTGTCATCTCTGAGAAAACTTATTCAATCTCTGAGAAATCAAAATCGCCAATCGACGAGGTAAATGACGCCAACACCTGTGATCGCGTGACGCACTTCGCTTGATAGTTATTTTTAATTGTGTTTACATGTACCTTTGCATATTATTAATATTCAGTAACCTCGCATTTTTTTGTAAAGTTGATTTATGTTAAGCATTTTGCAAAACGATAAATATTTAAATTTACCTCGACAAGTTCACCGGGTTCATACATGACCGCGATCTCACTAGAGATAAATTCTTTATTGGAGAGTAATAACGCGCAAGTTAATATCGATTTTATATATATTATCGATTTTGTGCGAACAACACATATTCGTCAGAGAAGCTGACCTTTACAGCGTCACCGGATCGTGAGGTGGCATAGCTTTTAGTTCACTTAGCCTGATCCTCTATCACTAGTAACTGGACACAAGGGTAACATCCGCTTGTCAGTGGTTAAAATCCGTCGCGAAGCTTGGGCCCGTATTAATGGCGTCACAGCATTCTAGCAAATAGCAGTTTCGGATAACGTTGGCGCTGAGAGAAATGACAAAAAAGAGTGTGCTTTAGACCACAAGATTGAAGTAAAACTTCTTTATTTCCATGTGTTTGTATATACAAATATGTATAATATATACACGATTGTTCAAGAGAGAAAGAGAATGTGCGAGTGCGCTTCTCTCTCTTGCTCCTATACTGTAATACAGACAATAATAGGCCTTCATTGTGTCTTAGATATACGACACGTAACTGGCTATGAGAGATAGTGAGAAAGAATATTTGAGCTCGGAGGTCTCTTGTCACTACAGTAATAAAGGAAACGTAACTCTCTCTCTTTCATCACTAACTTATATCTCACAATCAACTTTAATTCGTCTCGCCCGATCAAACTTCGTAACGCTCTCGCCATCGTACTCCCCAAATCAAGTGTACATAAATAAGTTTTACACCTTAATTTATAACTTATTATAAATAATTCGCCAAGGGCTGAGAGATGCTCTCACCAGGCGAGACACAGAAGACCCCTTCAGATCGGTGTTCTACGAGGTCGAAGTGCTTTCAACATCGTGCCGACTCTTTCCTGCAACAGCAGAAAAGAGTCCCAACCACTGTTAGATGCTTTCCATGTGTTCGTGGGAGAGTTTTCTACTTATGTGGGTCGTACAGCACGTGTCTCGTTCGAACGGCGAGACCGGAAGTTTGGAATTGAAATGAACATGAAAGATAAACGACTTTTATATTCAATGACCGGATATAGACATAATATTATTACAATATATCTATTGTAACTAACGTAAACTGTAGTGTATAAGAATCTTAACTTGTGATTCTTATACAACTAATCTTCAAGTAAATATACCACAAGGTTTGTTTGGAATAGTGTAAGGTTTAATAATGAAAAAAAATAAAAATCTTTATTTAAAACCATGACAAAGTTTATACAGTACAATTATAGTGTACGATAATAGCAACATTAATAAGAGGATATTGTGTCGCTGCTTACATATTATGATTTTATTTTTTAAAATCAAAGTAGGTTGGTATATTTTTTTTCTTCCTTAGAATAAAATATCTTTGAAATTGTTATACTTGAGTAACTGTGACTGAGCATGTTCCTTTGTGTGTATGTGTGTGTGTGTGCGTATCTGTGTTTGGAAAACAAGTACGGTGAACATCGAACTCGTAGTTTATACAAGAGGAATATAAATAAATTCTAAGTTAATGGATAAGTTCAGTTCTATAATCGTTGTGGAGCTTCATGAATTGAAACTAGCTAATAATCTGACTTATTCGTGATAAGTCAAATTATTAGCTAGTTTCAAGGTTTATTTCAAGTGATCCACAGTAAACTATGGGTTTGTATATTTACGCGATTTGATACGTGGCACAAAATTGGTTTCAAGGTTAGGAGCAAATGTAGGAGTAATGCTGGAGGAGAGTACAATCGAGTTGAAATAAAATAAAAAAAATATGTAGTGTAATGGGACACCATGTAGGAACGAAGGAAAAATTGCTTAGTTTTATATATGTTTCTTCTTCTTTTGCTGGTACTATTTGGTAATAGAGTTTAACGTGTGATTCGATTGGAAGTCAGTTTTTGTTTGTAAATATACTTGTGGCGTAATAGGTTAGCAGACTCGACGACGACTCTGTGTCAGTTAAAATTAGTTATCAGTTGATCAATTAAAACATATTGTATATACTTATATATTTGCTAAAAATTGTGTATTGTATGTATCTCTAACAATTAAGATAATCTATAAGAACTTGTTGTACTAGATTTATAATTATTAAGATACTATAATATTTATTGATGCATGTTAAAATTGTTATCAGAGAAATGACCCAATTATCTGACAAGTTTGATTGCGATAACCAGTAACGTGTATATGTAATGGAACACAAGAAATGAATTAATTGACAATTAGTTAATTGACCCCGAGTGGTCCTTACTTACACGAAATAAATATTAACGTAAGTAATGTAACCAAACAAATAATTATTATACGTTATTAATTAGGTTAATGTTAGTAAATTAACCTTATAATAACAAAAGCACTTAACACCCCTGAGACCTCTAACCTCATTCGAGGTAGGCAGGAATGTCAGTGTGACGGCTATCATTATCCGATATATCCGATTTGTAAGCAACCCTCAATTAACTCTCGCCTTATTGTAATAAGGCGATACAGAATTCCTTTGCTTAAATTTAATTTTTTTGTAGTAACTTTTTTGTTATATTCTCTAACTATAATAATAAAAATATAAAGATATTATCTTTTTTATTTAATTAAATTATACCTTATTACATCGGCTCTGCCAGTGAAAGTCCCGTCAAGTCTCCAGCCGTTCCAGAGATTAGCCGGAATAAACATGCAGACGGACAAAAATTGTACAAAATGTTATTTTGGTATATGTACCGTATATACATTCATATGCATGTTTTAAAAAGCGTTAATGTTAATATTACACTCAAATACGTTATATACTTATATAGTTATATATTATATACTATATGCGTGTTTTAGTGTATTTTTAGATTTTTAGATCATATTTATGTAAACAATTAAACCAAGAAGATATCGTCACATAGGGTGTGACATTGTTTTTCGATAGTTTCAAATAGGTATCGCTTACGAAACGAGCATATAAAAACGTGTACAACAACAAAAATGCTTAACGACATAATCGACTTTAGAAAAACGATAACCGGGTCATCGGTATTATATCGTAAGCCATTACATCGCTTATCGGCTCCACTTATCACGTGCGTTGTAACGATTCCGACAGAAAAGCTGTTTACATCGAAACGGAACAGAGTACATAACGTTCATAGGAAGAACATACATAGTGATATCTATCATTTCATCAGCCCGGATAACTTCAACAAAGAGATTGATAGATGCATTCGACTAAGTTGGACGGCTTTAGGAAAATTCTGTTACACCCTGACTTCGGAAACCTCAATGTCTCCTTCGTGCTATGGTGACACTTGCGCCCTGGCCGTTGAGCTGGTACACAAACTTAAAGTCACAAAACGAGCCGAGGCAAACCTTTGCTCGTCATTTCTCTACGATAGACAAAGATAGTCAAAATAGCACTTAAATTAGCAAAGATTTGACAGTGGGCCGGCTACATCTGCCGAGTCAGTGACGCCAGATAGGGGAGGAAAGTCTTGAAATGGAATTCGCGCATGGGTCGGAGAAGTGTAAGTACATTACAGACCTAAAAACGTAACTAAAAGTACCACATACGTAGTACAAGAACTTCACGTTCGTTTTCTGAAAAGTCTCGGAATTCATTTACATTTGACGTTAAGTATCGCTCCCTTAGTGCACTAAGTGGAAAAAATGTGCAGTGAATTTGATTCAAGTGCTTTCTTCAAACTTAAGCATGCTTATATTCTTGACAGCAGCGTCGTACGAAAAAAGTCATCTTGTATTTCCCGCACCGATGTAAACAGTGTTTATGTCGAAATCGTTACAACGCACGCGGTAATGCTGGTTGATACGTGTCGTAACGGCTTACGATATGATACCAATGACCCGGTTATCATTATTCTAAAGAGATTCATAATCGCCTGATATGTTCGTTTTCATGAACTTTATCGTAAATTGTTTGTAAACACAAGCATATGTACGAGCCACAAAACAAAAAACAAAACGACTTCAAATCCAATTATACGTTAAAAGTTACGCGCGGACATAACCAAACTCTCATCAAACTACTCTTAAAGTACATCTTTTCCAATAAAAAATGAATCATCTAAATAGGTTGACGTGATCTTGAGCTATTGGTCCATTCGTGGTATACATACCTTATTCAAAATTAATAAAAAAAAAATAATAAATAGAAATAAAAGTAACAGACAGAATTTAACAATTGGGCATACAAAAATCAGGAAGCATTTGTAATAATTAAATCAAGTTGTCTCACTGACAACAAATTTGTTTTTCGCAAATCATTGATACAGTAGAATCGTGTTAGCATTGGCAGGATAACAAAAAATATTTATATAAAGGGAAATAAACTAAAAAAGGGCTATTAAAAAAAATTAAAGAATCGTATTCTTTATACGTCAACCCTACCATTCGATTATTGACATCAATCATATCTTAGGTTGTTTGGAGTGGCTAAATGTTGTTACTAACGTTTGAAAATTTATTAGTAATAAAAACAAAACAATTGTGGGACTTCCACAGCGGCATTTTAACATGAATGAGCTGGCATGGCCTCGTGGAGACCGGCAGTGACCAATTAACATCAGGTAACTCTCGTTATTGTTTGCCCTTTCTTCGATAAAAAAAATCCCTGCCTTGAAAGACAAGCAATGAACATTATCGTTAAGGTTAAAGCAATAAAGATAACACGGCAACATTAATTTGAAGACCAAATTGTTATATCAGTGCTCATTGGTGCGTGCGAGGAATTCGGCGAATTTGGGAAAAATGAACACTTCATTATAAATATAAATATAATAAATAATCTAATCGCCAGGATTAGATTTAGATTTATATTAGATAAGGTATTAAAACTCTGTCTGGCTTTTTGTTCAGTTCACGAGCCTAATTCAGGGTCAAGCCGGTTACCCATTTTCTTATAATATATATTTCCTCTGTTTTCCTCGTTGATCCTTTTATGTTTAAACTTATAAAAAACGGTACTCATTTCTTTTGAGATCTCTACCAACATGCTTTCCCGCTCCCAATGAATGTACAAGATAAAGACATGCTGAAGATTATCATTATCTTGTGAAATGGAAAACAATAATCTATATAAATAGGGTATTAATAATATAAATATAAATAGCTGGGTGACATTTTCGAGAATATGTTTGTTCTTTATTCCGTATTAGAAGTTTCTCAATTTTTATAACTAGCTGGTAGTTCGTCAACGTCGTCAGCCGTTTAGCGTCAATAGCCTAATGGTTTAGGGTACGGTCTGCGAATCGTAAGGTCTAGGGTTCGAATCCACCAGTCAACTATTGACGTGAATCATCTCCTAGGACAAACTTAAGCTTAGTTGGAATGATTAACAAAAATGTTAGTAATATTTATGAAAAAAAATTGAAATATTAAGCTTTCTCTTTAAAAGAAATAAAAAAATATATGAGAAAAACGTAAGCATCTTTTCCAGTTCAGCAAAATTGTAAGCAACGGCTTAAAATTTTAACTTAAATTAGCTAACGTCTGAATCTCCATTAAAAGTGAATAAAACTCTGCCGTTACACTCTTCAGTATTAGGACTTGAAGGCCCCAAAGACACCATGTTTTCATTCTGATGGTTTATGATCTAATAATATCGCTGAAGTATATAAAGTCATTTCTTATGGAGGAAAATTATAAAAAAACAGATGTTTATAGAGCCGATAACCTCTACAATTTTTGATACTTATCCCACACTCAAAATCTGATAAGAAGAGAATCGAGGTTATCTGATCGAGGGTGGGGACAGTTATAGATTTTGAAGATATCGATAACATTGTATTTCCTCAATATAATGTTATCGACGGTTCTAATCGAATCTTAAAGCCAGAATAATACTTCTAAAAGTAGGTTATCTTGAATTAGTCAATACATCACGTGCACATTACGATAGTCAACAAAAATGATAAAAGGATAATGAAGGAATTAGAGCATGCAAATCTTGCGCACTCTCCAACATGTATCTTGGAAAACTATTTGAATGTCTTTATAGTTTGCGATAAAAATACTGACCGAGTCGTGGTTTGGCCATCTCGAGCGACCTCGGACTATGCTAGGGCAAATAGTAATAGTAACCTAGAACTCCCTTGCGCCCAGTTACTCCCTAAAGAGGCTCAAAAACCCGGAGAAACTGTAAGGGCCGCGTGGCTGATGAGCTTAATCAATTAAGAAAAAAAATCTGGGAATTATTAGGTCGTAATTTTAAATGCATATTCGACTATTGACGTGAACTATCTCTACTAGCTAAGCTGTTTGGATATTTGTATAAGTAATATTTGTGACAAAAATTCTGAATATTAATTTTAAAGTGTAAAAAGAAAATAAGGTATACAAAAAATATGAAAGTCGGAAATACAAATAATTTTCGCATGAACACCGAACACAATTCCTAAAAGTCATTAACCGAAATCAAATAGGTATTGTTTTACCTGGTTTAGGCCTACAATAAAGTAGTTCTTGCTTTGTTAACGCTTCTAGTAAATTCTTTCAAACTTAAGCCGTTTATCCGTTTATAGCATGCTTTTACGGATATTTTATTATAGAAGACTAGTCTTTAAAACAACAGTTAAAGCAAACATTTGTTTATTGTACTTGGGAGCTTGATATTCCTGTATAATGCATTATAGTAGAGTACCCGGATTTTTTGAAAGAACTGAATACGTGTATTTGGAGAGTGTGCTCACAAATTACATACTCGTATTCTACTACCACCATCTCCGTTCCACCATCGGACTTCAAGACGTACTAGATTTCATCCTTTTGTTGTGAACATCCCTCAAACCCGAACGAAGTGCTTTGCTTCGTCTTTTAATATTTTTACGGCAAAGGACTACAATAGTTTGTAATGTGTTTGCAAGAGTAGAGTGAGTTTGGCTAGTGCCTTACCATCCAGGGCTGCATTTCCATTTAAAATCAGGTGAGATCGTGCTTAAGCACTTGCTTAGAAAGTGTAAAAAACCTCCTCCAAGTTTACTAACTATCCGGTTTCTAAACAACTCTGGATTTAAGTAACGATTCACGCTACAGAACTCGAATAACTGCATCGAAATACATTCAAGTTTTAGTTACGTTACTCAGTATTTCGGTAACAAACAGGTTAACATCTTACAAGTTAGTCTTGGGTTCATCAACCTCCTGGAGATTTCATTTGAAATGTTTAATGACACTGCAGTCTTATAGCAATGCAATTTATATGGTGGTAGCATATACGTGACATACGACGTGATATTAAAATACTGCTTTGTACTAATAAATTTCCTATTTCTCTTATATAAAGTATTCTTAAGTATACCAAAAAAATATACTGTATCATCTGTAAAGGAGTTGAAGATTTTAAAATTTATTTCCAAATGAGTAAGTAAAACGACTGAGTTATAATCTGTTAATCTAGCATTGTTTTAAAGATTCTTGTTATCCATTCCTAAAAGCATTAAGTTTGTGCTAGGAGATGGTTCAGGTCAATAGTTGAATGCCAGCCGTAACGTAACGTAAACGTCTTTTCTTAAACGTAACTTTGAACGTCCTTATGTATCGCAGACCGCATCCTAAACCATTAGGTTATTGACGTTTAAAATTAAAACGCTAATGTAAATATCAAGCAGTTGTTTAGAAAGTTAAAAGTTACAGCTAAACATACCATGACACATTTAGGCACAGGACTCGTTTGTAAAAAAAGCATAATGGAATAGACCGCCACTTATACCTAGTATGGATTGGCAGACTTCATATTTCTGTAAGTTTTTTAAGTCTGCTTCACCGCCAAGCGAGTGGTAAACCACTAAATAACTTAAATGGCAACAAACAAATTATTTAGCGCCGGCGCCGGTGATCGAACTTGGGTTGCCAGGTGCTATGCAACTTGACGCGATTGAGCTACCACGGCTCTTAGAGTGTATGAAAAAAAAATAGTTAAATATATCTTTATATGGGCATACTTCATACAGGAACTATTTAT
The DNA here is from genome assembly GCA_029286785.1 of Meandrusa payeni. Taxonomy (NCBI): domain Eukaryota; kingdom Metazoa; phylum Arthropoda; class Insecta; order Lepidoptera; family Papilionidae; genus Meandrusa; species Meandrusa payeni. The sequence continues at coordinate 1,245,128 of JAGSMX010000039.1, forward strand.
GAGGACTGTACATGCACCCGGAAAAGCCATTATCAAACATATGATAACAATTACAATAGAGTGCACGGAAGTACCGTTCGTTGTATAACTCTCACTCGTCATTTTTTTTCTTTAATACTTGTGACTTTGTTTTTTTTATTTGGCCGGAGCCTTTAAAAATGCAGTCAAGCAGGTATAATAGAGAATGGTTTTAAAAGTTCTCAAAATTAATTGTTCCTGTATCACTAATTAATTTTGAGAACTACATTTTTTTTCTTACATGAATCTGATCTGATCTTTTGTTTCAATCATCCTGATCATTTACGACTTTATATTGGTAATTCTTATACTTTCCAGGTACTATGTGGAGCTTCTTACCCGAGAACAAAAGAAGGCTAATAACAAAAGCTTTCTTTCAAACAATATTTGGCGTAAATCTGTACTTAACCGGTATTTTAATCTCGATGATTTGTACCTGCTATTGTTTTACTTTCAGCTATTCGTTCTTAGTATCGCGTCAATAGCTTTGTGGTCTGGGATACGTATGCCATATAATGTCAAAGGTACTTGTATCTCCTAAGTTTTTTTAAATAACTATATAAAATATAGAGATATAAGTCATAGTATTAATTTTGGTATTTTTTTTTAAGATTCCTAACTCACCACCGTTATGTGGAGTTATATTCTTCCACCAAAGGCTGAGTTACGCACTTGCAGTTCATCGGCCAGGTGTTTCTGGAAAGGTGATTTGCTTGCTTGTTGCCATTAGTCCCAAAATAATTACGAATAACCTAAACTTTCTAAAAAGATCCTCCCAATATAATGATTTGTAATACCCTAAAACTACTAAACTTTTCAGACATGTTATGTCGCGTTTAGGTGCTTTTTTTTCCTTTTAAAGTTTAAATGCGTAAAAAAATAAAACTATCACAATTATCGTGTAATTAGTATATTTTCTACATAAAACTCTTTAAATGTATTATTATATTTATCATTAGTAGTTAAGGGTAAATTAATTAACTTGCGAAATGATGCGCGGGTTCGAATACCAGTTAACATTTTGCCATTTTTTCGGTTTTTTTAAGTACAAAAAATAAACAGTTAAAAATTCGTGCCCGAGTGGTAAACCCATGCGCTTACCACCTGTCACATATGGGACACAAGAAAAGAGCACAGCGAAAGCTGTATCTGTATACCCCACTAAGATTAAAAGGACGTGAAAACTTATTTATTTATCAATTTATAATTCAATTAACAGTCGCCATTAAGCCACTTCACATATTGTTGAGAACAAAATGAACAATTATTTCTATTTGTTTCTAGATAGGATAGCTATTGCATCACCATTTGTGAACGAGATGGATCTTATTAATTACAGCGAAAAAACAATTAACATTTCGCAATAAAGATAACAAAGATAAAGGGACAACACTCCCCCCTTCGACGTCTACGCATGAATCATCTGCGGATTGAGACCATTGTACAGACTAAGCGAGTCTTCTGTCAGACGCATCGAGCGCGTAGAATCGTGCGCACGTGTGCACAATAGAGTAGCGGTCCCCAGCTTTGCGGCATTCCGAAACTTTGTTTTGTTTACGCTATGCATCAAGTATCTTGTGTGTGTTTGTGACAAAAGGTTATTGTGCTTCGTTTACGATATCTTTGTGTGTTAACATATTGTGGATTTCGTGTATTCTGTGATAATTAACGAAATGTTTCCTAGAATACAAGGACTGGTGAGTATTATAACATAATACGTGACCTCCTGCACAATTTTTATTATTACTTGTAATGTTATCATACTTCCTTCTTCATTAAAAATACAATAATAATGTACACTTATGCGATATGAAATGCTAACAACCTTTCATTGTCATGTTTACTTTTATTTTTAAAATACTTGTTATGCTAGAACGTATGACAAAGATAGTGGTAACTGCATGTGTCACTTTAAAATGCGATCGAACGATTAATTTCCAATATCCATTGTTAATCAGTATCTATCGTTTGTCACGTTCAATGCATTCACGTTTACAAATACACGTGAACTAACCACATGCTTAATATCTGCTTTCACTTCAAAGATATATTGTTAAATAACACGAGATTAAACACACTTGTGACTGGCTAGTTAAGAACGCATTTATCTAATTGTTTGCGTTTAAAGTTTATCTTAAGTTGTGGAAATGACATGTCCAATAAGGATGTATGTTTCTATACGTCCTATCATTAGGTAAAGCGTGGTATAGAAATGAATACTTTACAGTATTCATGCCAATCTTTAGATTAAGCTAGTATTCCCTATTTTAATTTGAACAGCAAATAACGCTTAATGGGTCTAAATAATTATAAAGACTCATTTACGTAGAGTTAAACTACTTTATACGTCTCGAGTGTACTAATCAAAATGTGTACAAAATGATCGTTCACTGTCATTATAATGGTGGATATTTAGTAGTATTTTAGAGACAAAGAAATATAGTGAACTGATTACCAACCTTCGCTAAGCGAAAAAATCGTAGTCTTTTAGTTCATTGATGCCTCTATAGTTGTTTAACGATGGCATATCACTGGCATGCCAATCGTGTGTGTGTTAGTATTTGGTCACAATATAATGATAATTGATATGACTGTATTACACGCCGGTTTCGTGATGAAATATCAATAGCGAGTACATTCGTGGCACCTCTTCTCTGGGACATGCCATCCAGTGATTACAGTGAGTTATTCTACCCCAACTTTGGTAACGCCCTAAGATGAGCAAAGAAAAGATTTCCGAGTGTACATAACTTACTACTGTATAAATTTCAATAACGACAAACAATGGTTTTAAATGTGTAGGTGATTTTTTACTTAATGTGCGAAAAAAACTTGTTGAATTAATGTTGAGGAAAACAGAGTAATTAATTTATTTCTTCGCACAATTCAAATAGATTATTTGCAAGCAAAAGAAATGTGTTAGGATCGTGGTGAATTTAATATAAGAATAATTGATAAAAGGTCTCCCGCGTCGATATCAAGTACAAAAATACATTTCAATAGCTAATGTCATCAAGTAAGACAAACATACAAGATATGTGACGTATGTACTGCTGAAAACAAAAGTTTCATGATTGTCCAATTTCACGCGTATATGCATAAACTATTAACCCTTTTATAGGAAAATGATCTTTGATTTGATAATTTTCCTAGTATGCAAAATGCGTCACCTAAGTCCGTTTTGCAAACGAATAAGCGTTTCGTTGTATATATAAAACAAGAAATTCTGCGTGATTCACCGATATGCACTACTGTGAACGTGTGGGATTTCAGCATAATGGATTTTAAAATAAAAATTAAACTGCCATTTTTTTGGACTGAAATGCACATGAACAGCAGCCCTTCACAGTCTTCGAGAGATGGTACAGCTCTTGGGTCGCTTAGCTTGAGCCTCTAGGGCGGGGCCGAGAGGGCCGTACCACGACTCGATCGGTAGCTTTTATCGGAAAAGTATCCAGACATTCATAAAGCTAAGTAGCTGTAGATACTATTTCTTTTGTACTTGTAGTCCTTACCTTTATATAGTAGATCTAGATCAATAAAAAAGATATACGGATATATAAAAAATATTTCCAAAGCATTTCTTTCAAGGCTTTGAAATCTTAAATTAGTCTACATTTAATGCATATTTTCCAAGAAATATATAATAATGAAGGTCGGTTATTAACTGTCATTAAATAAATTAAGAGTATTAATAAATTTTAAATTTATAATTGAATATTCTAAGAATTTTGTTTACAAGCTTATTTTGGTATTAATTTAAGTAATTACATATATGACAAGCACTATATAGACAAACTAGTTATTAACGACTAAGTTATTTCATTGCTACAAGACGGTCATTATTATAATTGTTACGGTTATAACAGTTTTACCATTAAATAGCTTGATAATAAAATACTGGAAAACCGGAAAACTGTAATAGACGCACACTCGTGTGTGTTCAATAATTTGTTAAACCACAATAGTTAACTTAGAACGATAACTTTAAATTTTATTTTTTAACTATCTGCGACCCGCGATTAATAATTATTTCTACACTTTTTTCTAAAATAAAACTAGCCTAGTTACTCCTTATTACATCAAATATTTGCCAGTGAATTCCGTCGATTCGATCGGTCCAGCCGTTCCAGAGATTATCCGGAACAAACAGATAGACAGATGGACAAAAATTGTAAAAAATGTTATCTTGATATACATACGGTGTATACATACGAGTATGTATCATACTCACATGAAAAAGTGTTTATTTTATATTACACTCCAATTCTATTTATTTGTATAGAAGACAATCCTCGTTTACATGATATTTGTAACATCTAATCCACACAAAGGAAAATCCTCATCGACTATTAAAAATATAGAATTATACAACTTTACAGAAAATAGCAGGCATTTATCTCAGGTCCAATGATTCCCGAAGTAGCACCAAGGAATTAATTATTATTTGTCGTTATAGTTTTCCGATAAAAGCTGCCGACCGAGATCTGCATTTCTAGAGGTTCGAGCTTAGTGTTCTAAGAGCTATGCCACCTCTCAATCCGGTGAAACAGTCAAAGTCAGCTTGTCTTACTAATTACGCAAATTATTTTATTGCTTCATTAAACAAAAGGAGATCGCAATGCTTCCACGATTATAGCAAGTAAGTCAAGTTCCCGGACACAGTTGCGCCGAGTTACTCCCGAAAGAGGTTCAGGCTAAGCGCCCAAGAGCTGCGTCACCTCTCAAATTCCTGTGAAACTGTAGCAGCCAGCTTTCCTTACCGACAATGTAGGCTCGTTCGTAAAAAAACTTGACCTATTGCTTGAAATATAAAATTTTACGAAATCTCGTTTTAAAATATGTACATAAATACGCTTCGATTAACATTTATTCAAATAGTCGGTTAAAGTCGTGTTTTTCAAAAACGTGTTGGTAATGTAAATTCAAATTTGACATACAACTATAGCGCATGTAATTTAAACCTTTGCGAAGTAATAATTAAAACATATCTCCCCGAGAGAACTGCCACAGATACTTGAATAATCGTTACGCAAGTGGCAAAACAGGATGTAAGCATTCGTCAATGGGGTAAGCAGATATACGCATCACTACACTTTTTTCTTTATCGCGCCAGCCAATTTAGGTGATTCCTTTTGTATTCGAAAGGATGTACTTCAAGGGTAGTTTGATGAGAGTTTGGTTAGGTTCTGATTAATTCCATTTCGTTGTATTCCTACGATATTTTGAAAATAAAATTAAGATAAATCTGTCATTTTTCATGACAGAGGCATCTTAATTTTATTGGTCTTTGGTTATGAGGATATGCCAGGACACTCTTAAAAATTATTAGTTGATTGAGAAACTTACCAAGTTCATGATAATCTAAGTACTTCTTACTGAAAACGAACACGAATGTCTAAGAAGATAATCTAGGCGCTAGAACCAGACGCAGTATGTTAGCAACTCGAGTTCGATCCCCGGCGCCGGCACCAATGAATTTGTTGTTGAAATTTTATGTGTTGATTTACCACGCGCTCGGCCGTGAAGGAAAACATCGTGAGGAAGCTACATGGCAGACTATACCCTTATACTTCGTTTACAGAGAAGACCTGTGACCAACAGTAGGACATATATGTGTACATAATACATATCTATATAAAAGAGAAAGTGGGTCAGTATGTTCAAAATAAATATAAAGTGTGTTTTTTTTAATTTTAGGCATTGATTTTATTTGTGAAGTCGGTTTTTTGTTTTTTATCGTAATATACTTGTTATTTATACAACCTGTCGGACCACTTTCGCTCGTAAATGACTTATAATGATGTTATCGTTTAATACTCGTATATATTAGAGTATAGTTAAATAGATTGTGAACAAACAAAAATGCGAAAAAGCGAAAAAACACAAATAAATATAAAAGTCCGGTTTTCCATGATTCAGGTTGCTGTCTTAATAATAACTCCTATTTTTTTATATGGTAATTTATTTTTTTGGTATTGAAAACAATGCATTGACGTCAAACGAAATTAATAAATCTTTATTTTATAAAATGAACAAAACGAATTACATGTTTAAAACATGGTCACACTTTAATGATGGGGCTGTTATCTATTTAAATAAATAGAATTAAAGTGTCTGTTTGTAATATTAAAATAACTGCTTTTGACTACATGCACATAAATTTAATACGGTACATATTTCAAAATAACATTTTTTTACAATTTTTGTCTGTTTGTTCGAGCTTATCTCTGGAACGGCTGGACTGGATGTAATAATCCATAACTTAGGCTACTTTTATTTTGGAAAATTAAAAAAAAAATTAATCGCGGGTAACACCGCGGGGCGTAGCTAGTAATAAATAAATATCATTTGTGATGATGTAGTATGCAATAGATATGAATAATAATATCAATGACAAGACATATGAATTATAATAATGTTTAACCCTATGGATTTTCATTTAGGTGATTAAAGACCCGTTGATACAGCTTACCATAACTAGTTTCGTCTATAATTTATGGACGTTTAAATGATACTTAACGTAGCGTATAAGGATGTTATGCATGTTAGATTTGTTGATGACGTATGCAGACGTGAGATAGACGCAAATAATGTCAGGTGATAAGGAACAGATTGAAAATACACATAAGATAATTTAACCAAATAATTTATTAATTATTATTTCAACGATAACTCATCAACATTTCGATTCCCAATAGTTAGAAATAGCTTTTCGTGGCGAACTGCACAGATTAGCCAGAGAAGCTAACTTTTACTGCTTCATCGGATTGATATGTGACATAGTTCCTAGATCGCTTAGTGCGAACCTCTATCCTGCCCCCCCGGTGAGAGTTAACCTTGGCTTGGACACTTACTATATAACACGTGAGCATTCAGTTCAGGGGCGCCCAAGAGGGCCGAACCGCGACTTGGTCGATTGCTTTTATACAGATAAACTAAGAAAAATCTGAAAGCTGTGGAAATAGAGCGGCATAGAAAATACATAATTTAGAGAAAACCCTATAAGGACATACAGTTGTGGACTGTAAGATGATTTTTTATAATCTGATTATCCTGTCGAGGATATTTGATCAAATTTATTTATTTATTGTATTATCACAAGTTCGTAATTGTTTAGATTTCAATGTTTTCTTTCATCTGAATTTGGATGAAACATATAAATAACGTGACAATGCAAATAGATTTATAATCATAGATCTAATGCTTATTTGCAAAAAAACAATTAACTTCCGATAATTATAGCGACGACTTATTCAAGCGGTGGCCATATATCAACTTCGGAAAGTTTAAAAAATGTTGTATCGCATGCATTGGTATTTGAAGCCGGTGCATTTCTAATGTGACAAATGTAAAACGTTGTTAAAATTAAATGAAATTTATAATATTATATGACCTGTCCATACCACTTTAATACTAGGATGAAGCGTAACTTTTATTACATAAACTGTTTTTTAGAAGTAAGTTTACATAAAATAATCTATGTGTACTACGAGCAGGCACCTGGCCTAGATATGTTGTGTTATGATAACATGCTCCTGAACCGTTCAGCTATTTACAATGAGACTGTAAATGTTAACTGTTTTCAATTCGTACTATACAGATTGAGTTAAATAAATATAAACATTTATTCATGCATTCCTCACTGGTGTGAGAGAAGTTGACGAATGATTCTTTTCTCAGGGAATGTTGGAAAGATAATAATGTTCTCTTTATCCCAACTATCAGGATTAAGATACAAACGTCCTCCAGATGGACTGATGACCTTATAAAGATAGGATCGTGTATTGAGGAAGGCATTGGGAAAGCCTATCTCCAACAGTGCATAAACACAGGGTGACAATTATACAGACGTAAAAGATTTTCAACTTTTTCGCTTCGCTCTATAGTACCTGTGAAGTGAGTTTTATTCAACCGAATTTCATCACGTAAGGCACGTTATTTAATAAAAAAGTGGCACAAGCCATGTGTCAAGTGGCATTACAGCGGACAATCCGTTTGCTAATGAATACTTGTTTTAAAAAACATGTCGCGTCACGTATCAATCATAAATGGCTCATAATCCCAGGGTTCTCAGACTCACGTCTCACGTGCTACGTAATCACGTTAGCAAAATTTTGAGAACAAACAGTTAACGGTCTATTGTTTTCATATTAATCACTATGTAACATCCACTTAACTCTGGAAAGTCGAATCCCCCACGGAAACATTGTAATCTTAACTATCTACTAACATAAAAAATCTCCTAAAAATATCTTTTATTTACTTTATAGCTAGCAAATGCATTAAGAATTTTGTATTGATAATTTTAAACTTGTACTGTTTTTTAAATGGCGCTGGTCACAGGAGCAAGTTCTTAGACTTTGGATATAACTATTCTAATCTATATAGATATAGGCGACGCAATAACTGGCCCATCACGAGAGCACTAAAACTACGCACTCAATTAGTTTTCAATTGATGAAATTTAGTATAGTTACTCATTTCACGATGTAGACGTTCACTAAGAGGTAAATCCTATTAAAAAAATTCATCTACCATCTATGTTATATTCAGTGTTTCAGATCTAAGTAATAATTATTGGTACAGGTACGAAACCGGTGTGGTCTGTATTAATGTAGAGCACCATTCCATAAAAGTATTCAGTCCCAATATGGCGGGGAAAGGATGTGTGAAACCACGTCCTTGTTGCGCACAAACGATTAACATTTCTCATGATCTTTGGCTTAGTTGCCTTATGCGTGTCGGGTTACTCACACATCCTGCGCGCCGGGGTTTCAATTTATAGGGATAACGATATAAGATGGAAATAGGGGAACAGATAACATTATAAGATTTGTTGTGTAACCACGGCTCTATTAATTTACATCAGATATCCTCCTTTTTTCATAAATCATTGTGTTAAACTAAAGAAGAATAAAGGGATGATTTTGGCATTAAATAAACAGTAGAAAAGTAATACAGTAATTTAAGTAAAGTAAATCGAAAAGCGTGATTCTAAATGACTGTGGTGCCTGATATGATAAGAGAAAAGTGTGAATTAGATATGTTAAGAAATTAATGAGAATAAGTAGGAGAATTGATGATGCAAAAGTTAGTTCACAATGCATGCTATATATTGTATACTTGCACTGTCTGATACTTGTCTGTCAATGCCTCCACTATACATATTATACATAGAAACAATATCCTCAGTTTACTCGTCATCTCCACCAGAGCTATATTCATTTAGATAGAATTAAAGCTATTATATTATGAATTAATTATAAATTACCTTCGAAATTTAAAAACTGTCTACTGTCGACATTTTCACACAGTACCCTTTGAAAGCTTTTTTAGAAGTTTGTAAAACAATTGAAGGACGTCAGTTCAAAGTAATTGTTCAAGATACACCTTTCAACCTTTTTTTGTTTATATGTTTTAAAATTTCTTAATCTCAAATTTAGTGAGTGTCATAATCACAAAGGCTTGTTACAATATGTTTTCTTTTTAATTAATCACATAACCAAATAACTTTTAAATCATCTACGCAGGAAGACACGCCAGTGATATTTGGGGTAAGAAGGTTGATGAAAAGTGGACAGTGATTGATATATCTATTTGTTAAGATTGGTCTTAAACCTGACATCCTATTTATAGAACATTGATAAGGACTGTTACTTGTCAATTTATTTATGTATCTCCAGAAATTATATTGAGTCCTGAAATTCCTTATATATCTGCTAATAACGTCTGTTTAAGATCTGACATAAATTAAAACGTTACTATCTCAGATTTATAACTTGATCGCGATGCAAGGTCACAAACTTTCGCCTATCTTTGACTGTTTACCTTCACCTATTGCGTGGAGGTCGTGTTGCTTCCGCAATCTTGGTGAACTTTATAGCAGACACGAGATTAACACTCAAACTTCAAGGTCTATCAGCTGTTTTTTTAATAACTTGATCACAACATGGTATTTTATGTGATATCGAATATTAGTTATATAGAAGGTAGTTATTAATTACAAGGTAAATATAATGAAATAAATGATATACTGGAAACTCCTGGCTATAAGGAAAGTACAGAGAAGACGAAAGAGTCCAGCATAAATCTCCAAAACTATTGAAAATCCAACGCGTTATAAAATGTATATTCCTACGCAGGATCCTAAACCATTAGGTCGCATTGCCAAAAACACAATGACAACTTGTGGAAAAGATTGTTAGGAAAAATCAACATGACCTTAAGGTCGAAGCCCAACAATCGGGACTGATTAACACCACTTTCGGCATTTCAGTTAGCAATGCTCTACACACGGCTACAGATAGGGGAAACCAACGTCGGGCTTTTCCCCCCGACGTGGTCACTACCTTTAGAATTGAGGACACCGACGCGAGGTGAAAGGGGATATAGCATTACGATATTATTCAACCAATTAGAAAAAGATGCGAGGATTTAGATAATTTTAATATATATGATTAATGTGTGTGAACTCTTCCTGCCGTTCAATTCGTGTAAGTCATCTTTGGCACGCAACAAGCTCTACCAGGAAACCCTTTATCGCACACCGGATGGTAATGTTTATTATCAACAAATCCTACACTTAAGTCTCAATGATATTATAAACAGTAGAGTTATTTGAAACCATTTTGAATGTAAAACCCTTGCTTAATATTCGTATAATATACATATAAAAAACAACATCCGCATATTTGAGATTATACGTGAAATAGTTACCGACTTTTAAGTATTGTTGGTAATTAATAATAGTACAATGGTAATTTCGGAATAATCAAAAGAAGTTTACATCGAATTGAGAGGACACTTAAAATAGCCCCGCCTAATTTTCTATTAGTACTAACTTTTTTAAAGTTTTTCTTAGAGCGACCGCGGCTTGAGCCGTAACTAAGGGCCAGGCTTTATAGCTAGCAAGTGTGTTTAAATTAAGTAACGTTTACGTATAAAAAATCTCATTATTCATTTTCAAAATTCTAGCCTCATTCAAAACACCTAAGGCTTCTCCTATGGAGATTTATCTAGTTCAGTGAATTTAAAACTTTTTTTTGGAAAGGTACACCCTTAAACGATTTCAAAATTTTGACACACAAAGAAAAAGTTTAAAAAAGATTTACTTACAATAAATTATAATTTATGATAATAATTTTAAATGTGCAACATAAAATAATATGTACTTCGAAAAATAACTGTACGTCTGTTAAAGGATTGCAAGTAAATATTATTATGATGTACGGAATGCTTTTAGAATATGTTTGAAAATCACTGATCAAGATAATTACTACGTCGAGGGCCGAAGACAATTGAAAAGAATCCAGATACAAAATAACAAATGTTTATGATATAGTTTCAATAACCTCGTCTGGAAATCGTACAATTAACCCATACAAATTTGTCATCGTTATAAAGTATTTATATTTAAAACTTAATCATTCATATTCTGCATATTTTCGATTTAAGTCGGTATGATAACTTAACAAAACCTTCATAGGAGCAATTGGACGAGATCTGCTATCTGAGAAGCTGTTTAAGTGACGGCGCCACCTGTTGTTTCAAAACCGGTTTCAAGTTACTGTGCAATTTGGAGCGTTAAATGTTTTGTGCGCCACTCGATATGATCGCTTTATAGATCTAAGCCCATTAAGTTATAAATAATTGCTTGTCCTGTATTTTAACATGTTATAAACGAAAATAAGAAAAAAATCCTGGAATTGGTTTGAAACAGTACTCTAGGATGTTCATGGACAAATATATCGATATATTTTTCTATATAATATATCGTAATGTTGTATCGCTACTATACGATATATTGAATAAATATATTGATATGGGGTATTGTTTGTTTAAATTTAAGTAGGCCAAAAAAGCCGCGACCCAGACTTAGAGAGAAGTGTAGTAACATACATACAATATTTGGTTAGCAGATGAAATACATCTATTATAAAAATATTTATAATATCCATATTAGATGATACGATGATAGTATCGGATTGGCACCACTATTTTACTATTTAGCTGCTCCCAGATCAACCTCTGTTGATTTAAGGCTGAATAATTGTATCTTCAAATGATCCGGTGAAACTGTTGCGGTCAGTATCTTAGGCCAATTAGCGTATGGTTGTCACACTCAACCGGAATGGGTTAGTTAGGTAGTTAGTTAATCCAAGTAATTCCATTCAACTTCCAAACAATAATCTTATTCGGTGCTAAATTTCAAATTATTAGCTATAAGGATTATAGCTAATAATTTGAAATTTCATAACATTGAAGCTTTTCGATAAAAAAATACGCCTAGGAATATCTTGCCATGTAACGATGTATTTTTATCCCGCTTTAATAATAGCTTATTTAATATAAAATTATTTTATATTACAGCAATAATATGCAACCTTGTCTTAAAGGCAAATATCGAATGTCAAAGGATACGTGAAACAAGCCCAGGGTAACTACACAAATTTTAACCAGGTCAGGACCTCTTGTGCTTGTAACATTCATATGGCAAACGCCTTGAGTGCAACGTATCATTTCATTGCGGCGAAGTTGTATAAAACCCGGCACCAACTATAATATCTAGCCAATAAAAAAGATTTTTACACCCTTTTTACTACAGTAGGGTAGATAGATACCGATCCATATCCACATTTTACCGAGCTTAGGACTATTAAAGTGCCTCGGTTCGGAAAGCTAACGCGATTGGAACAACCGCCCACGCCGATCGTGTTGCTCCCAATAGGTTTAGGCTAAGCAACCGAAGAGCTCTGCCACCTCTCAAATCCGGTGAAAATGTTTCGGTCAGCTTCTCTACACAATCAGTAGGTTCGTCACTAAAAATTGGTAAAACGAATTTCCCAATTATGATAACGAGGAATAATAATATATTATCATTTATCGTAAATTTATAAATTACAATTAATGCTTCAATTATACTTATATCATCATATACAATGTATTTTCTGTTGCCATCTAGGTCAAGTTTTATGTGAATCCCGCGATTATATATTGCTTCACTTAGTACAAATTTCACTACTATACTTAATATTTTTAATCGACTATTTTATTTATGTTTGTCAAGTGTTCATATGTATTTGACGATAAAACCAAGAACAAAATTAGAACATATAACATCAAAATTCTGCCTTATTTTATATACTTATTTGATGATTTCAACAATTTAATGTTGCTACATTGGAGTATTATGAAATGGATTATTTTTTATTCAGTTGACGCAAATCTGATATATGTTGTACACGTTTCACGCTATATATGTAAAATGCTTGTATAAGAGGCTACTCAAAAATGTCCCAAATTGTTGGCAAATCAACATTACAAATAATCTTGCTCCATACATTGTACACTCTGTACTTACCATCAATATTAATTGAGTTCAAATAAAAACTAGAATAACATGCTTCGTCCAGACGACTTCAAAAACGTTTGAGAATAAAGCTTCATATGGCTGCAAGGTGCGTTTTACTCGTTTTGTTGAACTGCCATTCGTTATAAAAGGGCATACGTATAGCGGACGTAGTGGGCTGGAGGTAATTAGCAGTATCCTGTGGGAGACTTCGTCCAGGTGTTCGACACGGTCGCCTCGCCCGTTCATATTTAGCAGAACAAGTTTTTGCTTAATTTTATTATCATGAATTTCTAGTTCGTTATTATTTCGCCTTTATAGTTAGCACACGCTGACATTCTGCTTATTTAACACATTCCTAACTAAATTAGTGTTGAGATTAAGAGCTTAGCATTATATTATTGAAAGATGTTCATCGTTTAACGGTAACAATAACCTTTACTGAGGATATTGATACCAGGAAACCGTTAATTAATGTCAGATTTTATTTAAATGTCACGACATGCAGATATTACTAATTGGCGTCAGCTTACGAATGGTCCCTTCTAATTTACGTGCCCGTTTCGTTTGTGTTGTAAAGTTACCTAAAGTTGACCTTGATCTAGGTAAAATTGTATATTTCTGTCAAAAATTTGGTATAAGGTACCAATAGAATTACGCCATTAAACGAAGTTCTTTTACGAAAACCGTTTTCTTATTGCTCTTTGAGTGACATGACGGGTGTTTCGTTGATCCTACACCCATACGAAGTGGCAACCGATTTCCCAGAACGAGTGTACGTGGTAAGCAATTCCGCGAAAAAAAACCCGATTAATTCCCAATCGTCAAGCTTCAGATGGAACTTGGAGGTAAATACCGATGAATGAGCAAACTTTTCAGATAAGCCCATTGTTACAATCCCAAATCAAATTTAATTAATCAAATCAAATTTAATTCAATTTAAAGTTCTATTCTAAGTATAAACAAAAATATCCATATTAAAATTAAGCTTAGAATTCATAAACATCACTTCCGTATACATCACGTTATACAATATGTTCCATTTCAGACGTCCCATCCACGATGCGGACGTAGTAAACTTTTGAAGTAAACACGAGCCCTCCGATGACACATCCGGATGAATCACGCGCCGGGAGTCGCTCCCGAAATATCCCGTCTACCCGTCTATCGGTGCTGGTCCCGGTCTATATGCAGAATGCATATTTGTAATCGAATAGTTCCCGTGCTACGTGTCAGTTGCGGCTGAATTCCGTGGAACTGTTTCATTAGTCCTTCACTAAGTTGGTTTTTGTTGTTTCGTTCTTACTTGTAACCTACATTTCAGTATTTTCCCGATCGTTTTCCTTAATTATTAGTTCTTTTATCGAATCCTCACTTGTTGAATCAACATTACAAATATTTCAAGCGGTATTTGTTGAAAATTATGTCTTCACATTACTACAATATTTATATACAGAAAAAATGTCCCCTATCCATTTCAAAGTTAACCGAGGTAGATTTTTATAATTTTAAGATCTACCACAACACTACTGCTGTTAAGTAGACAATATCTAAGTTGTAGCTAATTTAAAAAGAAAAAAAATGTTTATAAACCATAACATTAAGGTTTTCAATCAACATATATTTGAAACTAGCTGTTCCCACGTATAATAAGGGCAATACAAGGGAGAGCCTCAGTTAATCCTTATTACATCAGTATCTGCCAGTAAGAGTCACGTTAAAACGGTTCAGCTGTTCCAGAGATTAACCGGAACAAACAGACAGACACGAATTGTAAAAATGTTATGTACCGTTATTTTACCCTTTTTTAATATTAGAACCATACTGCGAACACAGAATAGATACCGCCATCATCAAGGACTATGTTAGTCAGCATAGTTGCCTCCGACGATATCAGAGAAGAATTCCTTGAATATTGTGAGCTCGTTATGTTCTTAGCCGCAAAAGCTAACGGCTCGATAGTAGGAAAAGGAGCAAAGAATTTTCCTTAAGAACATCCGAAAAAGGGAGAAGGAAGAACAGGTTGACAGGACCCCAAATGGTGACCCCTTTAAAAAAAAATAAAAAACATTATTAGAAACATAAATACATACAAACGTGACAAGGAAAACTCACTCCATAAATTCAAAATATGTTTCGAGATATTATCATTGTCTTGTCGTAGCATTTAATGTGCTGTTTAATTAGTATTATATCAAGCATCGTACTCTTGAACCTCTGTGTTACTAAAATGATTATCATTTTAAAATCATCCAAGGATAAACTTATATAAAAATATATTTTTTAACAACATTAATAATCTCTATATGATTGTCACATTGAGGCAATCAGGTTGTGATTGTTTATTTCCTGGATATTTGTTTCTCTAGCGTCCGTCTAGCCTTATATTAAATAGTATACGATTAAGCTGATCATATTCTCCGTTAGTGACATTAATGAAACTATTGATTGCAATTGTAATAGGGGAAGGAGGAACAACACTTCTTGTAAACTTAGTATAACAGAATAATCTTTGTAAACGCCCACAACTTTATTCTATGTATTCGTGGACAGAGGGATGTGGGTCCACATTCCTCAGAGATTTTACAACGGATGATTTTAAGAGATTGCATGACTGTATGTGCAGTGTAAGACAGATTGAATAAAATAAAGAAAATTTACTCACTAAACTAATAAAAAATAGATAATAACTGAGAAGCAAAATATTGCGACTGTTATTTTATTTTCTGTTATATTTTTTTTATACTTTCAAAGCAAATGCTTGACCACGATCTCGCCTGATGGTAAGTGGAAATGTAGCTGTGAATGGTAGGCCGCGTTAGTTTAATAAATGCCTATTCACGCTACTCTTGAAAACAACCACTTTGTAATCGGAGGGAAAAACGGACACGGGCAAACTAATCCAGTCCTTTGCTGTACGGATAAATGAAAGACGATGCAAAGCTCTTCGTTCAGGTTTTAGTGATTAAGACAACATTAGATCATATTATTAAAAATCTGTAGATTATACGCTCACCCGATATTCGAAATTTAGCGCTTGTAATTTTATCTCAGTCTCTTTGATTTCTAAGTAGGTTAAGTATGCAACATTTTCCCACGATAATAGTTCAATCTGTCTCGTTATCAGTGATAAAACATTTGCTGTTTGCCCCGTACATAGTTGCCCCGCAATGGTTTATGATGTATTGTATTCTTTATCTAGATCAGTCTGGTTTTAGGCTGGATGATTTGTTTGTGGAGGCTGACTATGATAACGTTACTGTCACGCTAAACAGATTAAAATGTAAGCATCAAGCGATGGAATTTTATGCATTTTACTAAAGTATCCTTTTTGGATTCAATCGCAACGTTCAAAGTTTAGCAATAGCAATCGTCGAACTTTTTATCAAATTTATTAGTCGCCTTCGTAGCCGCACTTGTTGGAGATAGGGGAGTACATTTCATAATGAGTTTTGTACCTATAAAGTCCTTGAAATCTAAATTGAATTGAAACAGGAAAATGATTCAGAACAGACGAGTCAGGTCGTAAGTTGAACTGGAGAAGGCCAATTGATTACCATCACATTTATTTAATTCAAACTTCTGAATCTTATATATATGCTAGAGCGCGTACTGACCTGGCGGCCTGTCACTCGTTATTTTAATTTATCAATTGCCTCTGATAATGAGGTCTTTGACTATCGAATGTGACGTAAACGAATTTTATATTAACAATATTGGAGATAAATAAACGATGTAGCGGGTTCATTCTAACCATTTTCTTGTTACGTACACGATATGTTGCTAAATAAATGCCACTCTGTACCATATATGGAATATTATTTTACTCCTTGGCCTCAATCCCACCGGTTGTTGTGCTGAAATGATATATGACATGCTCTAGAACCCTATTCGTTTATGCGTTAAAGACATTCACACCACAGTTGAATGAGTACAGACGACATTGGACACTTTTGCTGTTCACATTATAAAGCTAGGACAAAACGAACAAACGCATTCCGGTCAAAAACATAATTATTTATTCTAATAAGGAAACCTTGTAAAAAGGTTATTTAAAGTAATTTTTAATATATTGTAGACAAACAACTTCTATAACTAAATATAAATAACCTATACGATCACAGATTTATCTAAAAATTAACGTATATAATAAAAGCATACATGCAACATCGTATGATCAATTCAGAAAATTTAATTTTAAATTGAGGACGAAGTAACTATATTTGAAATTTTTAATAAATAAAACCTTACCTGCATTTACATAATCTAATAAAAAACGCATTGCCACATTGCCTATAAGTCGGTCAGCGGACTTCAACTCTTGTGAGAATTTGATAGTTAGGGCCATGAGACTGCACTCCCTTCACTTACAGCCTTCGAGCTAGCTTATTATAATCTAACAATAAGATGACAATTAAATGAAGTACCTAGCAACACATGTCATTTCAGAGTACCGTGCAACTTATAAAGAGACGCGAATATATATTTTATTGAAGACTTTGACATTTGACATTTGAATTGAAGTTTGCATTTAGATTATATACGGAACTTTGAGACCACAGTGACATAAATATTATATTTACACTCATACAAATCTTCATGCTATTTAAATTGTTGGATTTTTTTTAAAAAATGCTAACATGTTTTATACTATTACTAACATTCTTGTGAACCATACCAACTAAACTTAAACTTGTGCTAGGAGATGGTTCATGTCAATAGTCGAATGGTGCATTAGAACCTAAATGTTTCGTAGACAGTACCATAAACCATTAGACTCTTGAAGCTTGGACTGAATAGTTGGATGCTTAGACTCTTCTTCTTCCATAGTCGTGCTTGTTGTCCTTTATAAGTGGTTACATAGTCTTCGATTGTCATAAACCTACAGATGTCTCAACCAACAAAAATTGTTCTATACGTATTTAGGAGTTTCTGGGTATAATTTCTATAATTAATAGCAAATCTTTTCCAAAAAAATAATTAAAGTTGGTTTACAAATGACACACTATTTGAGAACCTTCCAAGTTCCTTCCTTCCAAATCTATAGATAATTTTTTTTAGATTATAAGATATTTGAAAGGTCAGTCAGTAAAATAATTTAACATAATATGTACAGTATGACTTTTCATTAGTACTCATATGTAAAACAATACAGACAGAAACAAAAGAATACCAAATAGTTGCTCACAGTAGACAATATTTAGAAGACGTCGTAATTGTAAACACGACGATCAATCTACGGAAGCAGAAGCGAGCATCCGTCGATCACACGGATATGATTCTACTGTAAACAAACATTTGTGAAGTAACCCCCGAAGACACGTGGGAAGTCAACAGTAAATCCACAAAGCAAGCACATTCGTCGCCGAAATAAAACCATTGTTAGCCTCCCACAATAGAGTTGGCTTACACTTTTTTACTAATGGTATTGTGCTAAGTTTTTTTCTATTTCAACAGTTACATAGATTACTAGTCGATTGTGATAGAGTTTGTCGATCGGCCGTCACTATTGTAGCTATTCCTTAAAATATTTTAAATAACTCTTTTGATAAAACAGTCGTAAGTAGGAGTGAATTAGTTTTTAAAGAAACAAGAAATGAATAAACGTGCGTTGTGCTCTAATATGGTGGCGACAAATGATGGGAAATGTTACTGCAGTGTCAGAGATTATCAGAATTTAAGACGTGAATCTAAGATGATCATATTTGGACGTTTGGTAAGTGCGAAATTCTTCTAAAAACTATGTGATATATATGATTATAGTGTCTACGTTATTCAATATTCTGTTAAGATCTTTTAAGGCTATATAGGATTTGTTCGTGGAATAAAGAAATAAAATATCTTAGTAATTGGAAATTAAGAGTTTAAGTTACAATTAGATGAGCTACGCGCATTACTAATTATAGTTAATAACTTATTTTTCTGTTCATAAACTGAAAATATTTAAAAACAGCGTAAAGAACAAATTGAGGTCGATTTGTTGTTTATGTTATACCTTCTTTCAATAATTACGAATAAAAACTTCGTTCTCGGAAAACGTATTAGCTATAGGGTACAATAATCTATTTGGTTTAGTGCACGATCTGGGGAACAATCGTTACTTTAAACCCATCATATGACTATTAACGTGAACCATCCGTAACACGGAACGGTTAACAACAATGTTAGTAATTATGAAATTTTTATGGCAACTTAACTTTTATATATGAAATAGTACAATATAAATTGTTAGCGTGCTTTATAAAGTTCTCTAGCGTTTAGCACTACCTTCCAACCGCTAGTTTTTTTTGCAAAAAAACGTCTAACGGATTGCCGTGTACCTGCCTATTCATTGAACTTTTGTATTATTTACTTTGTTTCTGGAACCATTTTGTTACCAGCTAACGGAGCTACCAGAAATATGGATTTAAAGTTCTTATCAATATCTCTAGAATCCAGCAATTACATAATAGTTATAATAGCAATTGCTTCAATCAGGCAAATAATCGTACATCCCTTGGCCCTGTCAGGCACCCTCGAATTAGAATGCCGTTAGAGAACGAACCATACCTCCATGTATTGAGTTACTCATATTGGTTTTGGCTAAGCACTGTTACATGCTCGACCACCGCTTCATTCGGTGAAGTCGTAAAAGAGTCCAGGTATTTTTGGTCCAGCTATTTAACCTATTCCATGGTATAGCTACCGTTCCAATCGTGGTTCGGTACTCTCGGGCGCCCTCAAAATTGAATTCTAACGAGCCTAGAGTAAACGTCCAAGTCAATCCTTGTATCGAGTTAGTCCCAAATAGAGGTTCAGGCTAAGCCACCTACTTCCAGCTAGCCAGCTTTACTGGGTAATTTGTATAATTTCTTCAGAAAAAAAATAGTTTTGGTGTAGCAAAAACTTCGAAGCCCTTTTTACGAAAATTGCGCGAACGGAGGAGTATGAAATTTCCCACACTTATAATTTAAGTATAGGAGTGTAGAATTATAATATTTCTTTAAAGTCACGCAAACAAAAATCAATAAAGAACATACACACATTATTATGCTGTCGATACACATACATACGGTAGACTGACAGAGAGTTGATGTATGAATAGAAATTTCATTGCTACAATTTCTGGATTGAAGTCTAATTCCGACTATATGGCGACCTGGCGTGTATACACTAGTGATTACGAGAATGCCAAAAAAAGAATAAATAAAAGAAAACAAGTAATACGGAACATCTAGTACTAAATATATTCAGTATATTTTTTGCTATACGAGGATGGGTTACAAACCAAAAATTAAGCACAACATACTTAACAGACTGTATATCTAGCGTTGCATTGGCAATTTTATCGCTCGGTGATAGGAACTAAAATCAATTGTACTCTATGGGTCTCTTTATGTAACAGCGATCGTATCTGGCACATGAATCCTTGTTACGTGGCGAGTGTTAAGCAAACAACAAAAAGCGCGTATTTTTGCAATGACTTAACGACAATCGTATTGTCAGTTGGAAAGATTTCGTCAACAGGCACGTTTTACTAAGCATTTTTCGATACGAAATTGCCCTTATTGTTCAATTCTTTTATTTTTTATGTCCACCAATTGTAATGGTGTATTATTTTAACAAATTCCACCTTTTATTATTTTTGTCTTTTCTTTCTTCTTTTCTTGTCTTCTCTAATTTGTAGAGCGAATAGGCATTTACTAAGCTCGCCTAACCATACAATACTGCATTTCCATTTAACATAAGGTGGGATTGTGGTCAAGCACTTGCTTAGAAAGAAAAAAATGAGGCATACACTACAATTTTTAGGAATGGATGTAAAATGTCATGTTGAACAATGTCTGCAGAAAAAGCCGCTAAGTCTAGTAATCGTTTTGTGTACCATTCGAATGGTGGTATGTAGAAGTATCTATATATATCCGACTATCTCCTCTCTGTCTTTACTTATTTCTGTATAATTAATTGCAAAATGTTAATTAGTACAATAACATTAATGTCTGTACTCAATAAAGGCAGACTACTCGATAAAAATTCACAATTTCCGGAATTACATTAAAGTTGTTAGCCTTTAAATATTTCAAAATACGTCTCAAAGTGTATACGTATATCATTTATTTAATACATTTGCATATGACCTAGATAGCCTAGTTACTAAGAGTTCAGCCTGCTTCTGTCGGTCGGAGTACGAATACCAATCGGCGTGATTTAATAACATAAGTTACGTACGTGAACGTACGAAGAAAATACAATTCTGCTATGTCATACATGCTAAAATTTTGTGACACTTTATTCTAAAACATTTATCCACCATCTAAGACAGCATTTCCACTCATCTTTGGGATCTCATACACTTGCTTCGAAAGTATATTAAAAATACATAGAAAAATAAAAAAATTGTAAAGAATGTTTATAGATTGGGATATTGTTAGGGTTATGGCATTGCCAGTTTTGTATTTTTATGAAATTGTCATTTCATTTAGCTTTTTTTTTTTTGTTCACGCGGGGGAATCTTTTTATAGACCATCCTCCGGTACCCTGGGTGGGCCCGGAGGGATGTGTGGGACTCGGCCTGGGCAGCCCCTACCCACTAAACCTTCCGCGAATGCCATCAGCCGTTATGAGCGGGGTGCCCCGGATCTGTCAGCGACAGGGCACCCCAACGACCGGCCGGTCCCGGCAAAGACCGGACTTCATCCTCAAAGGGGACTTCTCCGGCACTCAGAGAAGTCCCGACGACGCCGAAGCATGCTGGGGCCAGGTACCCATCCTGGCCCCGCTTCGGATTACGGGAGCGGCAAGAGGAGGCGTTCGTAACGCCTCCTGCGCACCCCGATACGTCGCCTGCGGAGGGGAGCCTCTGCGCTCCTCTCCTGACCCGCTCGTCAGCCTCCTTCTGGGACATGACCGTCTCACAGAAGGAGGCGACCGCCGTCCAAGACCTGTCGCTCGAGACCATCGCAAGAGCGAGGCTCGGAAGCGACAGGTCTACACCACCGATGGCAGATACCATGTCATGGCGCTGCGCTGCCCATCTCGGGCACACCTCGAGGGTGTGCTGGGCAGAGTCCACCGCAGCACCACAATCATGGCACCGCTCATCGGCCTCCCGATGGACCGTCCGACACAGGTAGTCCCCGAAGCACCCATGCCCCGTGAACACCTGCGTCAGACGGAAGGTGAAGGTTTGCGCTTTCTGCGCATCCAACGCTCTAGGACCGGGCGCAGAGCACTCGTCGTACGGATACCGTACGACTGATGCGCCAGGTCCTCCTCCCACCTTCGGCAAAGTGCCACCTCTCCTAGCCGACGGATCCGCCGGACCTCCTCTGGCAAAGGGTTCTCTCCGAGGGCCCTCCTATCCGAGACATAGTCGGACACCTCGGCGAGAACCCCTGCCACGAGCTCCCACGGCGGATCGCCGGCCAGCGAGGTAGCTGCCGCCCACGAGACCGTACGGTACCCCGAATGATTCTGACCGCGACAACCCGCTGCGCCCTGCGCAGCTGAGACAGGTTGCCGCGGCTCAGGTCACCCGCCCAGATGGGGGCACCGTACGTGGCCATACTCCGACAGACCCCAGAGTACAGCCTCCTGCACACCGCGCTGGGTCCTCCGAGGTTCGGGAGGAGTCTTCCCAGCGCGGCTGCCGTCCTCAGGACCTTCGGCCCCAACTGTGCGAAGTGGGGTCCGAAGGTCCATCCTCCATCGAGGTGAGTCCCAGATATTTAATCTGGGAGCTCACCCTCTCTATGAGGAGGGTGGCACCCGAAGGGGGTCCTTTACGCCCCGTCCTGCGGAAGAGGAGGGCTTCGGTCTTCTCCAACTTGACCCGAAGCCCTAACCTCTCTATGCGGCTGACGACGAGGCCCACTCCCACCTCCGCCAGCCGCGCCGCCTCCTTAAACTCCTTTCCCCGGGGTATACGAGGTGTCATCTGCATAGCAGATGACACCCATCCCGGGGAGGAGGCGACTCCGCAGGACCCAGTCATAGCCGATGTCCCACAGAATCGGCCCCAACACCGATCCTTGTGGGACACCGCGCTTGGCTTCCCTCCACCTTACGGACCCCCTCCGGTCCTCGAATGCCACCCTCCTGTGGGAGAGGTAGGCGCCCAACAGCCTCCTCAGGTACAGGGGCACTTCGAAGTACTCGAGTGCCACCTGTATCACTGAGTGTGGGAGGCTGTTGAAAGCATTGGCGATGTCTAGTGACACCGCCAGCACTACCTCTCCCCGACGTCCCGCCTCCTCCGTCACTGCCCGCAGGCGCCTGAGGGCATCGACGGTCGACCGGCGGGCCCGGAACCCGAATTGGTACTCATAGAGCTTCGGGCCCGGGCCTTCCTCAATATGCCGGACGAGGCGGCGAGCCACGACCCTCTCCAGGGCCTTACCCGCCTCGTCCAGCAACACAACCGGTCGAACCGCCGAAGCCGAGTCCGGGGGCCGACTGTCCTTCGGGAGAAGGCACAGCCGACCCTCCTTCCAGGCCCTCGGGAACTGTCCAGACCGCAGACAGCGGTCAAACAGCTCCCGAAGGCCCTGACCGAGGTGCACGAGGAAAGGGCCAGAACCTTTCCGTGCACCCCGTCCGGACCCGGTGCCCTCCGCTTACTCTGGAGGCAAGTCAGAATTGCCTCCATTTCAGCCTCCGTGACGGGTGGCGAGACGTCGTCGACGTCCGGCGTCTGCCGAGCCATCCTGGGGAGTATACCCGGGGGCGTCGGGGAAAGTTCCCCGACTATCCTCCCCAGGAGCTCTGGCTGGAGCACTCTGGTGAGAGGGGCCGACTGGGTGCGGAATTTATCCCGCACCCTTTTATACGGCCGGCCCCAAGGGTCTCTCTCGAGACCCTCCACCATCTCCAGCCAGGCAGTCTCCTTGGCTCGGCAGATGGCCAGCTGCAGGATCTTCTTTTTCTCCACGTAGACCCTGTACAGCCGACCATCTCTCTCCACATCCTGGGGTCGGCGCCGCCTGCTTCGGGTGTAAGCCCTTCGAGCCCGATTGCAGGCGACGCGGAGGTCGGCAATCTGTGTCGACCACCAGAAGACCGCCCGCCTAGGGGCGGACGCTAACGCGGGGCATGGCCGCTCTGCAGACGTTATTTAAAACGTCGCAGAAGCGGCCAGCCGCATCGTCCACCCTTCTTCGGTCGGCGGGAGGTCCCAGCGGCCGACAATGGCCGCCTCTATTGCCAGTTCCCGGTTGAGCTTGGTGAGCGCCCAACGCGGGAACCGGCTTCGACCCCAGGATTTCGACGCCGGACGTCCGGAGGCTGGAGACACCTCGAACCTTATATATTTGTGGTCCGAGAGTGTCTCCACCTCCGTTTCCACCCTCCATCCCTCCACTTGCCGTGCGACGGCAGATTGGCGAACGACAGGTCCACCACTGAACCTCCCGACCGCCGCACGCATGTGGGCTGTCCCCACATTGAGGAGAGACAGCCCGGCAGCTAGCGCCCACTCTTCCACCTCCCTCCCTTTAGGGTTCGTGCGGGGGTTGCCCCAAGCCGTGGACTTGGCATTGAAGTCCCCCAGCACGAACACCTGGAGGGGCGCTAGCTGCCGCACCACCGGCCCGAGAGCGTCGAGAAATCGCTCAAAGGCCGGCAGGTCGCGGTTCGGAGAGAAGTAGACTCCAACCAGAGCCACCTCTCCCCGAACCGCCGCCACGTACCCGTGGCCCTCGCTTTGGGTACGAGGGGCGGGCCTACTCCAGGCCTCACGGTGATCGCAACGGAGCCGTCCAGATCCCCGCCCAGTGAGGTAGGGAGGGACAAAGTACGGCTCCGAGATCACCGCGAGATCGACGCTCCACTCCGCCACGGACTGCAGGAAAGATCCTGCGCCGCGGCTGGTGGTTGGCGTTCGCCTGGAGTAGGTTGAGATGTCCGACCATCAACCGGACATCTTAACGTCCCTCGAGCTCCCGGCCCGTTGGGGTTGGGCGAGGAGCTTTCCACGGGTGGATGGGGGGCGGCACGACATGCCCCCCATCACGTGGCTGTCAGGCCTGCCCACATCGGCGCAGACCGCACAATACGGTGGCGCCGAGCAGGCAGCAGCCTTGTGCCCCTTCTGACCGCAGCGATAACATAGATCTGATGGGGGCACGTGCCAGCCACGTGCCCCAGACCCAGGCATCTAAAACAATGCCTGGGTCTTGGCTCCAGGAAGTGGAGGTGCACTCGGCTCCACCCCACCGCGATGCTTCCCAGCTGCAGCAGCTTTTTCGCCGCTACAGCCGGACACTCCACGAGGGCGGAGCCCATCCCTTGCAGGCCATTGCCGGTGCGCATGCTCCGGACAATGACCTGCGCGGCAGTGCACCCCCCTTCCTGCGCCAGCGCGGCAGTGAGGCGGTCCACAGTAGTGGTGTCATTCAGGCCCGTGACGCGCAAGTCGGCGTTTTTCACGGGCCTGGTGACCTCCACCTCCTCTGTGAGGACCGCCCTCAAACGGTCCGCCAGGGCATCAGCTTTCGCCGAGCTGGCGGTGCCTGGCACCTCAATGAGGCGCGCACCGGTCGCCGATTGGCGGATCCGGAGCGGCCCAATGCCCATCTCCGCCAGGTCCACCGCCTGCTCGGCCTTGAGGAGGGCCGACGCGTAAGTTACTCCTAGTCGCTGCATCAGGCCGTAGTTTAATCACCACGGCCTGTGAGCGGGGGAGCACTATACTGGGCTTCTTCGGGCCCTCCACCTTCTTTTCAAGCGGGGCCTTCGCCCCGCTTCCAACAACCGCTTTTCTTGCGGGAGCCCTGCGACGGACCACCTCTGTCCACTCGCTCGGGTTACTCCCCGAGGCTGCCCTTGGTGCCACTGAGACTCCAGCCGACGCCTTGGAGGTCGACGGACCAAAAGGAGTCCACTCGACCTCACCGCTTCTTCCTTTCCCCTTCCCTTTCCCCTTGTATCTGGGGGGGGGAAGAGCAGGAAACTCCTCTGCCTCTGCTTGTGGCTGAGCAGCCCCTTGCTTTGGAGGCTCCGCCTCCTTCTCCAAGCGTGCAGCAGGTTTCCCTGCTGCACGGGATTCTTCAATCGCGACCCTTGTCGCCCTTGTCAAAGGCCTGTCGTCGGCCGCTAAAGGAGGGCGGCAGGTCTTTTGTGGGAGCCGGGACTCCAGTTCGGAGAGGCGACCATCAACCAGGTTGCCAACCAACCTGGCGATGTTCCCCTCCAGATCCTGGAGCTGGTCCCGGCTCATAGGACCGTCCTTCTTGACTGCTTTCCGGCTCTCTTCGAACTCCATGCGGTACGCACGGACTTCCTCCCGAAGATTGGCCACCTCACGCTGGAGCCTGTTGTTATCGGCTCTGAGGCGGCGCGATTCCTCGGCCTCCGTGCGCACCACAAGGGTATCCAAGACCTCCTTTACGAAGGTTGACGCCTTCTTTATTTTATTGGAGTACCCCCTTTAAGGGCTGTACTCTTCCCGGTCAGCTCGAGTATGATACCGAGCTGACCCTCTGCTACCATAAGGTCCTCAGGACCCATGGACCCCAGGTCAGAAGGGAGTTCGACCTCCTTCATTTCCTTCCCTTTTTTCTCCTCTCCCTTCTTAAATCTTTCTTCGAGGCCAGCCGCGAAGGCTGCCTCCACCTCCTCAACCTGCCTCTTCCGCAGAGCCACCCTTGCTTTGGCAATGGTGTCTGCCACCCCCCGCGAGCTCCCTCTTTTCGGAGAAGACACTTTCCCCTTCGCCTTCCTTTTTCCGCGATCTTCCCCAGTTTCGGTGTCGGAACCCGAGCCAGCCGACACCTCCGAGTACAGTCTCTTGCCGTGACACAGCTCTGACTCCGACAGCGATGTCACCGAGACACTCCCCAGTGGTCTCAGGCTCCTGCTATCTCCACCTCTGGCAGTTGCCCTTGCCCCTCCCACAAGCGGCTCTCCGTCCGAATCGCTAAATTCCTCCTGAGGAAATCACTCTCCCTGATCGTAGGGATACTCCTTCCCTCCCCACGCGACGAACTACCCCCGGATCTTCCCTCCTTTTCCCAACTTCCTACTCATCCTAAAACTTAACACTCCGACCGAACTAACCAACTAACTAACTAAAAATAACAACTAAATAACAAAACCACCCACAATATAACAAAATATTCATTTAGCTATACTAACATGATGGAACGTAAATAAAGCTAATACAACGTTTTAAAAAAACAATTTTTTTTCCGTCCCATCATCAAAGGTGTAATTAGTACTATCGCCTGCATTCGTTTTCGGAAGCAGTCTCCTAACACCCTGCATATAATTGAATATGGTATACATACATATAGATGGAGCTAAAGAAGTACTTACTTTAGTCGTGTGGTCTAAAGCATATTCGTTTTTTTTTATTTTACATAAATTACTATCAATGGTATGCGGTATAGGCGCGTGCAGGCTCTAAGTTAAAACACACAAACCGCGAATCGTGCACCCGTAATAAACTAAACGCGAAGGTTTCCTGTCACGCACACGTCGCGTGGAAATGTCGCGAACCAGATAATACCAAATCTGTATCATTTAGCAGAGCTGTCATGTAACGGATCTGTGATCACTGTTTCTCCACATCATTAGCGGCATGTGATGAGAGTTAGCGTGGCGCAGTGAATTAGAATTGCCATTAACCATACCGGTATGTAATATAGTAACTCAATAAATAATTTAGCGGTGATTTTTGTGCTCACGATTTGAGTAGAGTTATTTTAATAAGTTTTTATATGAAAAGTGGCAAACGAGCATACGGCTAACCTGATCTTAAGTGATCACCGTCGCCCATGAACATCCACAGCACCAGAGGAGCTGTAGGTGCGTTGCCGACCTTTGAGATAGGAATAGGCTCGTTTCTTGAAGGTCCCTAAATCGTAAACGTTCGGAAACACCGGTGGCGACAGTTGATTCCACAAGTTGACAGTGCGTGGGAGAAAGTTACGTGAAAAACGTACAGTCGTTACCCACAGTCGTTAACCATCAAGATGGTGGCGGTGGAATTTGGAATTCTGCCGAGATGTGCGGTAATGGAAATCGGTAGCTGGGATGATT
Source organism: Meandrusa payeni (assembly GCA_029286785.1). Classification (NCBI taxonomy): domain Eukaryota; kingdom Metazoa; phylum Arthropoda; class Insecta; order Lepidoptera; family Papilionidae; genus Meandrusa; species Meandrusa payeni. The sequence continues at coordinate 1,273,515 of JAGSMX010000039.1, forward strand.
CCGAACAATTTCTCAGAATGCTCCACATGGTAAATGCGATACAGAATGCAAAGAGAACCGACATCTCTTCGCAGACTTAGAGGTTCGAGTCGATCGGAAAGACCCTGATCGTTGACTATTCGAGCAGCTCTACGTTGTACACGGTCAAACGGCAGAAGTTGGTATTGGGGAGCCCCGGCACAGAGATGCGAACAGTATTCCATATGAGGCCGTACTTGCGCCTTGTAAAGTTGCAGACGGTGGGCAGGCATGAAATACTGTCTTGCTATACTGAGTATACCAAGTTTTTGGAGGAGGAGGAAGTTGGTAAGTGGGTTTTGTCCCAATACCTTATAATGTACAGTTCTGGGGACTTTGGTCAAACAATTCAAGATAGTTGTCTAATTGACTTTCGGGAAGGCTCCACCCTTTTATAGTCGATGTGCAGGGCATACGAACGAAGCGATTAGAATCATCGTTCATCGTGGGTACAGCAAAGGAGCGGAACAAGTTGCCGGCGTCAGTCTTTCCGGCCAAATACAAGTATAGCGCAGAGTAGAGTGATTGAAACTAGCGCGTACCATCTTTCGACTATATTACTACTTAACATCAGGTGGGATCGTGGTCAAACGCTAGTTTATACCTAATAAAAAAAACGTAAACTCGACAACGACTCACGTGACGCACCTGAGCTGATACTGCAGAAAAGCTAACCGCAACACTTTCACCGGATTTGATAGGTGGCAGACCTCTTAGATCGCTAGTCTAAACCTCTATTGGGTGAAACACGGCGCAAGGACCCGGAGAGACCTCGGCTTGAACGGTTATTCTAGTCGCGTTAGCATTCTGATTCAAAAACGTCCGAGTGGAGGGAATCACGACTCTATCGTTAGCTTTTGTTGAAACACTATCAGTCACTTATCAGCTGTACCACTGGGCTATTATTTATTATTTCTTCTTAATTAAACATACCTCGTGCTGAGCTAGCCTTATTAGACACGATGCAAGTTATATTTATAGACATGTTTGATAAACTCCATTGATTTCTTGTTTAATTTGTCGATGAAATATTTGTCTATTCAAAGATAATTTGAATAAATGAATATTTATATGAAAAGTACAATATAAAAATCAATACATAAACTATAGTTAGTGGAAAAGATTAATTTATTTATGGATAGATGCAGCGAATATTATTTATGGATGCTATATATTTACGAATATTGTTGCCAAACAAGTTATTATAGAATTCTTTGTTTTAATTATGATAATAAATTTGGTATTAAATTGCACGAAATAAATTAAATATTATATAGGATTTTAATGTTTTTTAAAATGTTTTCTATTCCAGATGTTCTACAAGCTATGTTAGTTTCCACATTAGTTATGTTTTTTTTAATAAAATGAATACATATCAATAAATTCTCGAAGAAAGTTAAAAGTCATTGGTAATGAAGTGTATATAGTATACATTTTAAATGCCTGAAGCATGGCCTATCCAAAAAATTAAATTGAGTCCTCACAGATCGAGCCGTTCCAGTTGTAAAAGCCTTTGAGCTAGGAAGGAATATAATTAACTGCAAAACTGTTTTTGATATTTTTTTTATAACTGACTGCCGTATTAATTCAGTCTTAAAAAATATCAAAAATAATCTTGTAGTAATAGTAAAATATCTAGCATACATACTGCCCAGACACTGAGCTACGTGGCTGCTGAATGGCTCTTGAAATACGAGTACTTCCTTAGACATATTTTGTTTCCTCAATTATAAGCACTTCTACATCCTTATATACTATTATCGCCATAATTTTTATTATATTATTAATGGTACAAGATAATTTTAAAAGTTGACACTATAATTATTACATATTTTAAAACTCATGATGGAATTGGCTAACATCTGTCTCTTCGTCAAGCCCTGTATATATACGTATCTTATCTTAAGCTCTGCTTATATTGGATCACTGTCTTAACGTTTACGACCTGCAATATACTGTTGGTACGCAACGGTCCATTGACTGTGTCGCAAAAGTACTCTCAACCGATAATCGTTCGATCCCCGGCACGGTTTGATACGAAATTATTTACGAAATACTATTTTGTAATATTAAATGCATGGGATCAGGTCCAATAAAGTTTTACAACTTAAAGGATTCGCGTATCCTTTAAGATACGATCCTGTAATTGAATCTATTTTTTCCGGATTCCATCCATCGGTTTTGAGGTAATGTTTTACGAACCTCTTACCAATTACTATGTTAAATTCTATATCGTTGGCCCTATTACACTTGTGATTACAATAATTTTATTATATTATTAATGGTACAAGATAATTTTAAAAGTTGACACTATAATTATTACATATTTTAAAACTCATGATGGAATTGGCTAACATCTGTCTCTTCGTCAAGCCCTGTATATATACGTATCTTATCTTAAGCTCTGCTTATATTGGATCACTGTCTTAACGTTTACGACCTGCAATATACTGTTGGTACGCAACGGTCCATTGACTGTGTCGCAAAAGTACTCTCAACCGATAATCGTTCGATCCCCGGCACGGTCTGATACGAAATTATTTACGAAATACTATTTTGTAATATTAAATGCATGGGATCAGGTCCAATAAAGTTTTACAACTTAAAGGATTCGCGTATCCTTTAAGATACGATCCTGTAATTGAATCTATTTTTTCCGGTTTCCATCCATCGGTTTTGAGGTAATGTTTTACGAACCTCTTACCAATTACTATGTTAAATTCTATATCGTTGGCCCTATTACACTTGTGATTACAATAATTTTATTATTGTATTATTGTCATCATCAATAAAATTATATTTTATTAGAATACCGTCTTGATAATTAGGTTTTTAGCTGTAATAAATAATAACACATTTATTGTTTCTATTGGATGTGGCAATTTAAAGTATTCTTTTTTTAATAGAAAGAACAGATAATGTTCTTCACCTTCTGGTCACCATTTGTTATTTGTCATTATGAAAGACGGACGGACAAGCGCAGCGCAGCAACTCTATAAATGTCGCAGAACGCAGCTGTATGCATCCCACTTACAACCGGTCTTTTTGGAAATCCTTGGGGGAGGCCTATGCCCAGCAGAGGATGTTCTATGGCTAAAATGATGATGATAATTATGAAAGTTTCACAACGTTCACAACCACTTACTATAGTTTAAGAACTAAGACTGAAAATTATGTTTAGCTTTCATCAAAATACTTAAGCTCTAAGATCCAGCATATTACGAATAATATTGTCGTATTCAGGGACAGTGCGACCCGACCACGATCGGGAAAACTATAAGAATAAAATAAAAATAATGGACAATCATTCGCATGCCTAATGAGCTCTCGTAATTGGAAATAACTACGCAGACGAGAAATAACTACAATAAGTAATTACCATCAGTATATGCAGTAGTTAATTGAACACTTTGTTATCTCTCACCAAGCTATTGCGAACAAATTAATTGAGTGCAAAATCGAAAAACAGCACCAATTATTTTCTTTGTGGCAATTAATTTGCACCCGCTGTGGACAATTGTAGAATTAAAAAGAAAATTTAATCAGAGTGATACAGTGTACACATTTAACTAAATCATCGTCGAATTCAGATCTGATGCGGATTTAATCATAAAATATATCTTACTAATATAAACAAACCCGTGGTAGCTCAGTGTCCGGCCGGTTGCCTCAAGTTGCTTAGTACGCTAGCAAACTGAGTTCGATCCCCGGCACGGTTTGATACGAAATTATTTACGAAATACTATTTTGTAATATTAAATGCATGGGATCAGGTCCAATAAAGTTTTACAACTTAAAGGATTCGCGTATCCTTTAAGATACGATCCTGTAATTGAATCTATTTTTTCCGGATTCCATCCATCGGTTTTGAGGTAATGTTTTACGAACCTCTTACCAATTACTATGTTAAATTCTATATCGTTGGCCCTATTACACTTGTGATTACAATAATTTTATTATTGTATTATTGTCATCATCAATAAAATTATATTTTATTAGAATACCGTCTTGATAATTAGGTTTTTAGCTGTAATAAATAATAACACATTTATTGTTTCTATTGGATGTGGCAAATTAAAGTATTCTTTTTTTAATAGAAAGAACAGATAATGTTCTTCACCTTCTGGTCACCATTTGTTATTTGTCATTATGAAAGACGGACGGACAAGCGCAGCGCAGCAACTCTATAAATGTCGCAGAACGCAGCTGTATGCATCCCACTTACAACCGGTCTTTTTGGAAATCCTTGGGGGAGGCCTATGCCCAGCAGAGGATGTTCTATGGCTAAAATGATGATGATAATTATGAAAGTTTCACAACGTTCACAACCACTTACTATAGTTTAAGAACTAAGACTGAAAATTATGTTTAGCTTTCATCAAAATACTTAAGCTCTAAGATCCAGCATATTACGAATAATATTGTCGTATTCAGGGACAGTGCGACCCGACCACGATCGGGAAAACTATAAGAATAAAATAAAAAAATAATGGACAATCATTCGCATGCCTAATGAGCTCTCGTAATTGGAAAGAACTACGCAGACGAGAAATAACTACAATAAGTAATTACCATCAGTATATGCAGTAGTTAATTGAACACTTTGTTATCTCTCACCAAGCTATTGCGAACAAATTAATTGAGTGCAAAATCGAAAAACAGCACCAATTATTTTCTTTGTGGCAATTAATTTGCACCCGCTGTGGACAATTGTAGAATTAAAAAGAAAATTTAATCAGAGTGATACAGTGTACACATTTAACTAAATCATCGTCGAATTCAGATCTGATGCGGATTTAATCATAAAATATATCTTACTAATATAAACAAACCCGTGGTAGCTCAGTGTCCGGCCGGTTGCCTCAAGTTGCTTAGTACGCTAGCAAACTGAGTTCGATCCCCGGTGCCAGCACCGATTACATTGTTAGTTGCAATTGCAAGTGTTTATTTTCCAAGTACTCAGCGGTGAAGGAAAACGTCATGAGGAAACCTACATGTGTTTAAATTAAATGAAGTCATGAGAAAGCTGTCGATACGCACTAGGGACTATGCCCTCGGCCTGTGCCCTACAGTAAGAAATATATGTAAAGACAGTCACTTTAAAATAAATAAAAAATATGTGAGCCTTTCCAATGAAGTAGATCAAAGCAAAAGCGATGTCCATTGATCTGTAGCAGTTGTGGGCATATTACGGCCCGCGGGCCTAATCTGGCCAGTTAAAGCGTATCATCGGGTCCGCCAGAGTTTTTTGAGTTAATATTTTTGATGTGTTGCAAATGTTATTGTAATTTTTTTCCGTATTTATTTATATCAGTAGTGTTTATAAGGTTTAAAACCTTTAACAATTCTTGGTTTGTTTAAAACAAAGCTATAACGTCGTAAATTTTTACGTAAAATGCCAAAAAAATGATTTGTGAAATTTGCTGAATTAGCCTTTGATTACTTTTGTTAAATATATTTTATCAAACTTTTTTATAAATCAAAAAATTTTTGGTTCTAATTTTTGCCCTTAAATTTTTTTTTCAATTTGTGGCCACTCAACCAAAAAGTTTGCCCACCACTTATCTATAGGTAAATCAATAGTGCATTGCATTCGTCTGTCCATACTACCAGATTTATGCTTATCCCAATTTGGGTGAAGAGTATTGGGCAGAAATTTTACCCCAATTTGCACGATATATCAAATACACAAAGAAGTGTGTTGCGAATATCATTCTCGACGCAGATAGTCTTACGTCTTATGAATTAACGTAACTTAAACTCGCTCGCATTTCTTCACACCATTGTATAAATACTAAGAAAACATCTCGATTATAAACTATGAGATGATTATATACAATTATTTAACTTAACGTAAACCCGCTAATTGTCTTTGAAAAAATTTTTATTACAAGTATATTTACGAGTGCAAACAAAAACCTACTTCAAATCAAATTTAACATATATGTCTATTTCATTGTCAGATATGGATCTAAACTGAGAGAACCTCCTTTTTTGGGTTAAAACATAGATTTACTTATATAATAGATGTACATATATTATCACAGATGTCGTAAGATTTATAATAGGTGATTTGTGTACGCAGTAATTTGTAGCAGTAGGTTTGATTTTCCACGTACTTTTACTACTACTATTTACACTATTACAATTCAGCAGGCTAAGAGTAATGTCGCTAAAAATGGCTTTAGTGGCTTAAGAATCATGTAAAGATACAGAACATTTATTTAAACATACAAATAACAAACAAACATACAAACATGGCGATTGAGATTATCTGTATGATAATCTCAATCGCCAAGCTATTTCAGAGTTTTATAGTTGTGCAGGTAAAGCTATTCATTTTCATACCCTTGCTTTAATATTTAATATATGTTGGACTTGTAAAGATTACTATGACCCTGATAAATCGTACGAACCATGAAAAAATCAACTCGTATTTTTAGTATTTTGAATTCATTAACAAATATTGGTTAACTAGTAATATAACTGCGAATAAAATTCAAATAAATTACTTTAATTGAAGTAATAAAGTTTTTACAAATCATACAAAATCTACACTGAATACTAATGGTACGGCTGTTTTGTCCACAGTTCCATTCCGTCACGGACAAACGGTCTCAGAACAACGAGTTTGGAGAAAATAGTGTAACGATAGTTACAGAGAAGAAGATAGAAGATGACGCATCATCCAGCGGAGAAAATGTTGAAATTGAAGGTATGAGCACTGAAATTTGAACATTTAATTTTTGGAAATACAATCAATCCCTTGACCCTACAATTATGATTTATCACAGTGACATCTTCTGGTTGCTTTAATGAAGTTTTGAAATGTTCTGGAAATAAGATAGTTAGATCCCTCCACGTAATATGCAGATTGTCTTGTCTCAAAATTGTTCACCGTTTCATTTTTACAACAAATTTTTAGACAAATACACCATTACAGCTTAACCAATTCGATGCCATAATCTTCACAAATTCTTATATTAATAGTAAAAACATAATAATTATTACAATATAAGGTAACATAACGATTAACTTAAATGAAATTCCAGTGTTGTCACACACATTCATCACCTCACTCCAATCTATACGCAGCTTCTATGAACATAAATATACTGAGAGAGGAGAGATTTGTAATCTGATTCTGAGTGATCCACTTCTTTACTGGTCTTTTTTTACGTTTGTAGGTAATAACATTTTGAACACTAGTTGCGATAAGTTTGACATAGTTATTGGCTGGAGCAACACCTTCTCATGCTCCGACGAAACACATTTGCAGTATAGCAAACACAGGATGTTTACTGCCATATATGCCTATCATATTAAGTGTTTGCGCTAAAGCTACATGATCTTACGGTCAACACATAAGTAACACATACAGTTAAAGAATAACGGCCTCGGTCGTGTTTGCGTGTTTCCAATGCCAGCAATCATGCGTTGCCAATGAACCCAGACCTTTATTGCGATGATTATCACTAGCTATACTTCATACAAGTATAATCCGTCACTTTAATTACGAGTACGTAAATGGTCACGGTTGACATAAGCAAATTTTCAAAACATAGGATAGCAATTTGCGAACACCAATTTCTGATGTATTGTTTTGTTCTCTGGTGATCATTTTTCCTAGCCCGTTAATGTAATCAGTAGATTAATTGAATGCATCATTTTATGTTTCAACTTGACGAACATAAATAGCCCTATACAGGATTTCAAAGTTAGTTTAGTTTTTGAATGTCCGTTACATTATCCGTGAAATAGCAACCGACCGAGAGGTGGTTCGGGCGCCCTCGGATCGGAATGCTTACGCGTAAAATAGTAACTGTCCAAGCCGAGGTTACCCCTCACCGCGAGGACCCTTGCGTCAAGTAGCGGTAGAGGTTCAGGCTAAACGACCTAAGAGCGATGCCACCTCTAAATCCGGTAACGCAATCAAGGCCAGCTTCTTCTTGATCTGTGTAGTTCGTCAAAAAAACACAGGATTTCAAATCAAAATCCTGTACAGTTAGCAGTGCATTACTATGTACATTAAGGATTACCTGTTTTGAATTAAATTATACTTGGTACTACTAATGATAATTGGTAAATATACTCGTACTTGTCACTTTCTAAACCTTCCTTTGCTTTCATTGATATGAAAAGATAAATCAATATAATTTATTAATTGATTAAATGAACAAATAATTGAATGTTGAAATTGTAACAGCCAAAATAAATTAAGCTACTAATGGCGTCTTGAACATTATCAAAAATTCCATTTGTCGTTTATCTAGTACCGTAAATAAGAATTCCCAGGAAGTAATTACCTGAGCAATGAAGTATGTTAAAAATTCACTCACTTGTTGCTTCTCTTTGTTTGAACGTTTGCTATGTAATTGTATTTAACTTGAGGTTCTTGATATCTTTACCTTGGACTAATCATTGTTGATTTTATCATTCATCTTTGTTCCTACAGCGTACGGTGTAGTCATTGGTTTCGTTTGAAATTACTCATGAAATACTATTATCATCACTTATAATTTTTAACAAATTCCAGATTGGTCGATTGCGAAACCGTAATGAACAGTCACTTAATATAACATTGACTAATTTAATAATTTCAGTAGCTCCGATAACATCGTCATTTCGTTGCACAATTTCCGCTTATATCAGAGATGGTGATCGAACGTCATAGGGTACGTCATAAAAAACCTCCTGATGAACCACTGAGTCACAAGAACCGTTGCTTATGTCACATGACGGTCGACTTAGTCGATTATTCTAGAAAGCGTGTATTCAATTGTTTTGCGAGCAATGTTCTAAATGAAGTCGCCGTTTTAACATAGATGCGAGTTAAAATAACCCAATTTGAGTTCACCTCGTGCGAGCGCTCAAGTGGATCAAATTTGTTAATCAAATTCAAAGATCCTTGAGTTTATTAACGTAATAACCGAAATATAAAAAAAGTTATCAAGAACTTCTTTGTTCCGGTTTTATTTATTATTTGTTATACAAACACTATTGTTGTATATTACAACGGGGAAATAGAATCTGGTTATGTTACTAGCTGTATAAATTGTTTATACTTACGATAGGATTTACATATAAATGACTAATATTAAATAATTATAACCACAATGATACAAAAACGTGACTGTGAATACAAGTTTAATGGAGAAATAAAATGTACGTAACATTTTATTTTTCCAAATTGTGTTCGTGCTGAGGCCAACGGTTTAGCTCTTCAATTTAAGGATCATGAAGTTTTAATCCAATTAATCCTTTAACAATATTGAATCTGCCTAATTTAAAGCCTTTGTTAAATAGATTACCGGAAATAATATTATTATATTGGCTTACAAATTATTCTTATTATAAATTAGAAACTTTGTGCACTGGCCTTTGGAAAGTAGAAAAAAAACACGACTGAAGTAAAACTTAATTAACTACATTTATATGGTATGTATTTAAATATGTATAATATATACACAATTGTTCAAGAGAGAAAGAAAATGTGCGAGCGTGCTGCTCTTTCTTGCAATAATATAAGAAACATAACTCTCTTTCTATCCTTTTTAACTTATATCTCCTCTTAACTTCCCTGCGCCTCGCCCGAACACACTTATCGTAATGCATTCACCAGTTTACTCCCCAAGTCAAGCGTGCAGATGGAGCTAATGAAGTTTTATTTCAGTCGTATGGTCTAAATCACACCCGTTTTTCTTACTTCAGTCAGGTATAAATATGTATATGTCCTTCCGTAAAGAACATAAGATTTTTTTGACGAATCTATGCATGTCGGTCAGAGAAGCTGGCCGCAATTGATTCACCGAGTTGAGAGGTGGATAAGCTCTTAGGCTCGAGCTGGGCGGTTACTTTTAAGTCTAAGCATTCCGATGCGATACCCCTCGGGTAGGGCCGGATCACGGCTCGGTCAGTTGCTTAGCAAGGATAGCATATGAAAGAATTGTTCAAATAATATACTCAAATATCCCCATCAGAGATGTTTTGATTGCTCGACAATTCTGTTCTCGTGTACGGGGCGCGTGTGGCGACGACTGACCGCACGTGACTTCGCTTACGACGTAGAATAAAACATATGTTTAAACAGATTTTATTTAAATAGGTACAATAACATTGACATGTTTAGTAGAAATATCCGCGTTATTAACACTATTTGTTGCCAGCTTTACAAACCTTAAGTATTGTAATATTTAATTATTTCGTCGCCTCTTCCTTTATTAAAAATACATTTAATTATTTCGTCGCCTCTTCCTTTATTAAAAATACATTTAATTATTTCGTCGCCTCTTCCTTTATTAAAAATACATTTAATTATTTCGTCGCCTCTTCCTTTATTAAAAATACATTTAATTATTTTATTTCATTTTGATTTGAGATTCATTTAAAATCTTCTATATTAATCGACGAACATGCAATTGCAAATTTGAACTTTGAATCATACGCTTTGTAATATAATGCTCATATACATACGTATCAAACGTATAGATATACGACGAATACATCATATATCCTTTTAATCGAAGCGAAGTAGGCGCAGATAACAATCGGATGTGACATTATTGGCAATGTTAGCAAAGGATTTTTGAAGTTAAAAGCTGGCCATCGTATGAACTCATCAATTTAAGGATCATGAAGTCTTAATCCAATTAATCCTTTAACAATATTGAATCTGCCTAATTTAAAGCCTTTGTTAAATAGATTACCGGAAATAATATTATTATATTGGCTTACAAATTATTCTTATTATAAATTAGAAACTTTGTGCACTGGCCTTTGGAAAGTAGAAAAAAAACACGACTGAAGTAAAACTTAATTAACTACATTTATATGGTATGTATTTAAATATGTATAATATATACACAATTGTTCAAGAGAGAAAGAAAATGTGCGAGCGTGCTGCTCTTTCTTGCAATAATATAAGAAACATAACTCTCTTTCTATCCTTTTTAACTTATATCTCCTCTTAACTTCCCTGCGCCTCGCCCGAACACACTTATCGTAATGCATTCACCAGTTTACTCCCCAAGTCAAGCGTGCAGATGGAGCTAATGAAGTTTTATTTCAGTCGTATGGTCTAAATCACACCCGTTTTTCTTACTTCAGTCAGGTATAAATATGTATATGTCCTTCCGTAAAGAACATAAGATTTTTTTGACGAATCTATGCATGTCGGTCAGAGAAGCTGGCCGCAATTGATTCACCGAGTTGAGAGGTGGATAAGCTCTTAGGCTCGAGCTGGGCGGTTACTTTTAAGTCTAAGCATTCCGATGCGATACCCCTCGGGTAGGGCCGGATCACGGCTCGGTCAGTTGCTTAGCAAGGATAGCATATGAAAGAATTGTTCAAATAATATACTCAAATATCCCCATCAGAGATGTTTTGATTGCTCGACAATTCTGTTCTCGTGTACGGGGCGCGTGTGGCGACGACTGACCGCACGTGACTTCGCTTACGACGTAGAATAAAACATATGTTTAAACAGATTTTATTTAAATAGGTACAATAACATTGACATGTTTAGTAGAAATATCCGCGTTATTAACACTATTTGTTGCCAGCTTTACAAACCTTAAGTATTGTAATATTTAATTACTTCGTCGCCTCTTCCTTTATTAAAAAATACATTTAATTATTTTATTTCATTTTGATTTGAGATTCAATTAAAATCTTCTATATTAATCGACGAACATGCAATTGCAAATTTGAACTTTGAATCATACGCTTTGTAATATAATGCTCATATACATACGTATCAAACGTATAGATATACGACGAATACATCATATATCCTTTTAATCGAAGCGAAGTAGGCGCAGATAACAATCGGATGTGACATTATTGGCAATGTTAGCGAAGGATTTTTTGAAGTTAAAAGATGGCCATCGTATGAGATACATAGATTTAACATATAGCGCGACGGTCGATCGGGATCGATTTTAGTCAACTTGAGATATTCGTAAGATCTAGACCCCATAGTTTAAACCGCTAAGTCACTCGGCTATCGCTGTTTCAAAATTAAAGTACGTTGAAAAGTATAATCCAATTATTTCGCTAGAGAGTCGTTTAAGCTTACGGTTATTTTCCGTTACTTTTTAATAACCAATTACTTCACACACACATAAATACGTTAAAAAGTAACTCTACATAAAAATACGCGAATACTATTATAACTGTCAATAACGAAATGCCGTTTTCGTTTAATATCCAATATGCATCGGTCACGACATATCGAAAGACATAATATAAAAGATCAAATCTGATAATTTATCACGGAGTTTTATTTCCATCGACTGCCTCTAACCTGCAATTTTCCAAATGTGGTATTTTAGATATAATTGCATTGAATTATTATGACATCATACTTAAATTATTTGTCAAACACGAACGAAGCGCTTTGCTTGGTCTCCAATTACTATGTGAGTATTTTCAAGAGTAGAGTGAATAGGCATTTACTAAGCTAGTGCGCCTTAACATCCAGGACCGCATTTCCACTTACCATCAGGTGGGACCGTAGTCAAGCACTTGCTTTAAATGAATAAACAAAAACTTATTTTATATACAATTCGTTGTTTGTTATAGAATTAACATTTTTGTCGCATTACGAATCAGATTCAGACTTTCAGTCCGTACTCTAATTAACTTCTTCTTTCTTTACAACCGACTTTGAAAAAGCGGTAGGTTCTTAATTGGTCTGTATGTTTTTTTATGTTTGTTACCTTATAACTTTCGACTTGGTGAACTGATTTTGATGATTCTTTTTTTATTTGAAACCTGATGGTGCCATGTGGCCCACTTCTGACAATGGGATCCATAAGAAAACCATTTAAGTCTTAAATTTACATGAAGTATGTGCGCAACAAATGGGCGGATAACTCAATATCACGCCATCCGATTTCGATGATTCATTTTTTATTGAAAACAATGTACTTCAAGAGCAGTTCGATGAGAGTTTGATTAGGTTCTGATTAATTCTATTTCGTAATATTCCTACGAGAATTCGGAAACACAAAAGGGGCGTCCGCGCGACCGTATACTTGTAAAATTAACGACTGTAGTCGGATTAATGTTTCGCGTGGCGAGCCAACAGACAAACTTCCCCCATCCCAGCCCCGTCCTTGACCGTCCATGTTATGGCGCTGACCTAGAAGCGAACCAATAATGTCTGGAGGTTTAGTCGTTTCACGTCAATTACTTCACTTTACCCTTTCCGACATTTAAAGTGAGGTTGGCGTGTTATGGATGAACGATTCGCCACAAAGGATGTGCTCTGAAACTGTTTTAAAATGTTATTTTTATTATGACCGCATTAATATTACGAAATAGAATCAGAACTTTATAAAAGTCGCAGTGTAAGTCTTACACATTTAAGAGCATCTATATTAACAACAACGTGTTTAAACGACTAACAAATTTTGTTTGACACCAAAAAAAAACATGTTATTTAAATTAGTTGTTTCAAAATAATTTCAATTAAACATATTCAGAACGAAAAAAGTCTTTTGGAGGTATATTTGTTTGTTTCTATGTTATTAACATTTTATTGCTATTAATAAACTAAACTTGGTGTGTGAACGATAACATTTATTTCGATCGTCGAAAAAATTACACAGCACCGTCACCTAGTTATTTATAAAAATAATTAATAATTTAAAATAAATTCAATCAAAAGCAAAAGTATATTTACGAGTAAAAATGAAATCCGTCTTCAAATACAACCAAACATTAGACGCTATTAAGCGCTAAGTATGCTTCGATGGTTCGGACATATAGAAAGGATCAATGAAGGAATAACAGAATTTTTATAGCGCGAAAGTGTGTGGTGGGGTGTTCTAGATGCAACTATATCAACCAGATGGACGATGTATTAATAAGGGGTAGGTAAGGTGTAAAATTAACGATTTTGTTATTGTGTTTTGAATGTGCACGAGGCGTAATAGGTATATCGAGATCGTAATAAGTGGGAGTCTATGATTTCTGCCTACCCCTTCTGGTAACGGCAGTCCGTGTGTGTATTAGTATCACAAACTACATCGAATCTCAAGCCCTCTATTAAATAGCCCACGTATTTCTTAAATATATCACACCGATGTTCCATTACGATGATAATTATATCAGGCGAGACTACCTCGTTTGTCTCAATTTCTATAAAACTAATCGAGATAAATAATATTGAATCTTACTTTTTTACTACGCTATTCTGAGACTAGTTGTTTTATTTATATTATTAAGAAAACCGATAGCATATGTTGCACCATATTATATTATAAAAAAGTTATCCTAATAACAGGTTTTCCTTAAATAAACTTACTATCTATGACTGTTGGTAGCGTTGTATTCTCTTGAAATCACCCACTTTGCAGTCGGAGGGGAAAATTGAAAGTACGGGATAATTATTTTTTTTAACGGCATTTATTCTAGTTTTCTTTTATTAATTATTTTTTCATATAGCTTGCACCCGTTACTTTGTCTCTACACAACCCCGAGGTAGACTGGCAGAGAATGCCTACTGGCATTAAGTCCGCCTATTTGTACCTTTTTTTTGTATTGTGTGCAAATAAAGAATAAATAAATAAATAATTAGACCAAGGCATTCTGATACACACTCATCAGAATGCATTATGCATTCACCTTATACCTAAACTCAAGACCACGGATATTGGTTTCAACGAGTCACAAATTAATTTTATAACCCGCCATTCTACTTGTGATTCAAAAAGTGATCTATTTATCTTGCTGTCGCTCCAGCACTTCGAACAATACTACTGGAGATGCAGTCTCAAATGGTAAAGTGGACTAGTTTATTAATGTCTATTCTCCGTGATGTTTTTTCTTCATCGCCGAGCACGCGTATTAGCACTTAAAATTGCAATAAACTTCCATTGTTTCTGGCACAGGGATTGAATCAATTTTTCAAAGGATCATCATCATCATTGGCCGGTGTCCATCCACTGCTGGAAATAGGCCTTTTCCAAAGCCTTCCACCAGATACGATCCTCCGCTTTCCGCATCCAGCCACTTTCGCCTATCCGTACAACGTCGTCGGTCTATCAGGCACCTTAAGCTTCTCCGGCCGATTGGCGCCCTATATTACAAGACTTTTCATCCCCATCTGACTTTAAAAGCTATATTGACTACCTTTGTCCTTTGTCGAATTTTTATATTCGGAGTCTATACTTTAGAAATTATTGATCGCACACAAAGAAAATCTTTAATAGCTGACAATTTTTTTAAGATTTTTAAATAGCTTTTTAAACATATCAATGTCGTTAAAAAGCAATGACGCAAAATGCGATGGATATATTTACTTAATCATAGCGTTTGTCAGCAAATTTACCATGAATCTGAATCATGAGATGATCTCATAAATTTTTAACGCCTCTGCATACTGACCTACATATTACAGCATAATGTGTTATAATTAAACAAAAGATTGAAAATATTTCGTAATCCCTAATCCGGCACTGGAATATAATCGGGCGAAGCGCGTGTTGCATACAGCGGAACTGGTTTTAGCAACAGTCGCTGTCCCCTGGTAGCCTCAAAACCTTTCTCTTTCGTCTGACTGACATAGTTAGCCTCGAGTCTTGAGCAATCCCTCATTGCGTTACAAATGATATTTTTGCCTTTTTGTACCAATATTCAGTTCTCACAACTGATTTTGTTCGGCAAGCCGTGTTGTAATAATTTATAATAATACCTTTAAGCAAGCAATACTTGTATATATACATTTATATTATAATCTGGATCTCGGCTCCAATGGCTAAAAATTGCAGAGAGCTTGGAGGGCTATAAATCGATCTAGCTGAGATGATTCATTCATATTTAGAAAAATGTTGTTTTATCCGTGTTTAAAAGTATACTTCAATAGATGGCATTGCTAAGCAACACTAAGTCAATGAGTGTTTAATTTGACATTACACGAAGAACTAATAAAATTAAAAACTAATTTTTTTATGGGGTATGGGACCACGATCCCACCTGATGTTAAGTACTGATATAGTCGAAAGATAGTACGTGCTAGTTTAGTAAATGCCTATTCACTCTACTCTTGAAGGCTCTCACATTGTACATGGACGGAAAGACTGACGCCGTCAACTTGTTCCACTCCTTTGCTGTACGCATGATGAACGATGACTCAAATCACTTAATTGCTCGTGACTTTTTATTTCAATAACCAGTTAATATTTTATAATTATTATGTCGGTAGGACCGAAAAATATTATTCATATTTTACTATCTAAATTTAATTTCCAAAACACACCATCTAACAAAAAAAAAGGGAAGAAAAATACCCAGCAAAGCTCGTTGTTCCAGGTACTTTACATTTATTTATTGAACATGACCCAGCTTAATACCTTAAACTATATAGGAAATGCTTAGATTCCTTGTCTTTGCTGCATTCAAAGCCTTTAGTGACGGTATCGTGTTTCATCTTAAGGAGAGCAAGGACAAAGGAAACTATGTCGGCATTGAAATTTAAGCCCGAACTAGGATAATTAAATGTTAAATTGCACGATAGATGATTAATTGAGAAGACCTCTTATGTGGAGTCTACAGATCGAAAGTTAACGCATTCTCTTTAATAATAATAATATGTATATGTGGCAATAATAACAGCTATTCCAAGATCTATACTGACTCTGACGGCGTACAAAACTAGCAGATAAAATTCTAGCTCCTAAATCCTACGTCTCTGACTGTCTGTTACCTACATCCTGTCGAAAAGCCTTAAAGATACTTAAATTACCGATATGACTACGAGCATAGAATTAATCAGTAAATCAAAAAATACAAAATCGTGCAAATAATAGAGACGGACACGAACAATACGGAAGGGGTCAGGCGTTAGTATCCAGAATCGGGGGAACCACGTGTCAATCGATAGCTTTTATCGAAAGACTGACTTACAATAAATGATTCTTAACTAATCTCAGTGCTTGCTTCTAAGTCTTTGTCTTTGTGTACCGAATACGAACAGCTCTCGACCTCGCCTGCACTCGAGTGCATATCTTATCCTTTATAGTGTGTTAGTTGGATTCCTAATACGGCACTTGACGGTGCGTGATAATACTATAACTCCACTCAAGTCAAGGTCTTGTTTGTGTCCGTCATGTTTAATATGTTTATAATAATATCAATATCATACAACAGTGCAGAATACAACAGAAAGTCAGCAATCGCTTTCGTTTACGGAAGCACAATCGACATAGAATACCATGTCGGTCAAGAGACCAAGCAAAAAAGATCTTTCCTTTCTATTTCCACAGTCAACAATAGATTAAGGGTGCATTTGCATTTGCATGCATTGCATAGCTTGATTTATCTATCTATAGAATGGACACTTGTAACTATTGTGTACACTGTAGACCCGAAATTGTAATTCACCTTTAAGCCGGATAACGAAAAAGTCAGGGTATTACAGCATTTCCTGCCTGGACTTTTGGTACAGTTTCCCTCCCGAATGTTTTACGTACTATGTATCCATGTTTTTCGTATATACGTTAAAATATTTATTGATAATGAAATAGTGACATATGTCGGTTAATTAAAAATATTATTTAATCTGTAGTCTTAAAATTTCGTCAGGAAAGTCTTTGACTTTTTCACGGAGCAATCGCAATAATGTGCATTTGTCACGGCCTCTTTTAAAAGCTATTTCATCAATTTGTAAGATTAAAAGCGGAATTTATAATAAACAAATATTCGCCTCCCTGCTTGTACCTTGTACATTTCAACATAAAATGGTTACGGCTCGTTAACTTAAAAACTAATTAGTAACGACGCCCTTCAAAACAGAACACTGTAATACACATACGAGTACATGGAGACATATTTATTTTATATATATATATGTATAGTATAAGTATAGTGAGTGAAGTAGATGAATATTTTTAGACGTAAAAATATTGATATGGGATCGTCGCAACTTACACAAATATTCAATTAAAGGTCGAACAGGGCATTATAAAACATTTATTTTGACGAAACTATGTTGTCGATCAGTGAAGCTGGTCACTACAATTTCACTTTTTAGATTTTGAGAGGTAGTAGAGCTCTAAATCGCATAGCTTACCTCGGGTCACCGAGAGGATACCATAATTTAGGCAGTTACTCTATTTTTTTCACTGTTTCACTGATTGAGAAGTGGCATTACTCGCATAGAAATCGCATAGCCCTAACCTATCTACTAAGCAACTTGACACAAGGGTTACCTCAGTAAGGGGTAACGTCGCTTTAGCGTTCCGAGGGCGCTACAGACGGTTGAGCCACGACTCGGTTGCTATTCCATGGAAAAATAACTAATTGTTTTTTTCTTTTCAGATAAACCTTTACCGATAGTCGACCCTTCACTGGACACATCGGAGGAAGGTCACGCAGCGCAGTGCACATGTCCAAATTGCGACGAGGTTCTGTCCAGATTTTCAGAGTGCAGTATATGCTTGGAACCATTACAGGTAAGCACTTATGTTGTCAGTGCGTTCCTACTTGTTACATAACAGTCTCGCGCTCGTTTTAAACTAAAGGGTATGATAACTAACGTCATATACGCACTATTAAAAAAGTCAATAAGGTGACCCCATCTCGCCCTATCACATGGTCTTATAATTCAATAGTTACGTTTCCTCGTATAGGAGGATGGTCTTTTGATGATAGATGATGAGATTTGTACTTATTTTGTGTTACCCCAAATGATACATGGTTAACCAGCGTGCGTTCACGTTTAATAAATTTGTCTACAATATATCTGCCTCGTTAATCCAAATAGATGAAGTTTTTGAGTTAGTGTGGGAATTAAATTCTATGCATTTCTCACACGCATTAATTAATTTTAACAATATAATATATGCCAGTGGTGGAAAACCCGAGGTTCGCCGTGGCGTGGCTAATGGGACAATTGGTCTCACCACACGGGAAGCACCAACTATCAAATAAAATAGGAATCATCAAAATCGGTTCATCCAGTTGAAATTTCAAACCAACAAAAAAAACTTACATACGAATAAGGAACCCTCATCCTTTTTGAAGTCGGTTGAAAACCTTTGAATAAATTTCAGTTGTTTTATTGTTTATATTTCGCTCTTTAAGACGGAAAGGTTGCCGAACTCTGTCATATACCAGTAACACCATTAGTGTAATGTTGTTGATATATTTTTAAGTGTCAATATCATAATTGACACTTAAAAATTAATTACAAAGACAGTTGTATTGACCTTTGTACCGCATGTCTTAATGTTAATTGGCTCGCGTGACGCCCTTCACTGAATTATTTTAATCTATGGAGACCCGCGTGTCACTTTGCCATATTTTTTCCATGTGCGTGTATTGAACGTATGTTGTTTTTTCTTGTTTGCTGCGCACTTATTTGCCGTCTCCACAATGTTTTTTTAAATGGTAAAAACAATGTATTAAAGGACTTATTGGTAAATAGATTGACACAAGTATATTTACGAGTAAAAACAAAAAAAACACTTTAATCGAATCATACGCTATTACGCGCGTACGCCTTTGTATTTCTGAATTCTGGTACGAATATTACGAAATAGAAATAATTAAAATTTAACCATGCTCTCATCCAACTACCCTTGAAGAACACCCTTTCCAGTAAAATTAATCAAACATATCGGTTGGCGTTATATTGAGTTATTCGTCCATTTGTGGCGAAATTTATAAAGTAACAAAACATTAAAAAACAGACGAATTCAGAACTTTCTTCTTCCTTTAGTTATAAGTATTCACCTTTTCACGTAATTTACTGGCTCCAATTGGATAGGTGAGACGGCAGGAAAAAAATGTAGATGACATAGACATAGACATTTATTTATTGGCATCACAATACAAAAACACATCACAGACAGAATATAACACACATTAAAAAAGAATGAAAAATAGACAAAACACAGTTAAAGTTACACGGACAAATAATACAAAACATATGATGCCAATATCGGACACCGTCTCAGCATATGCTGTCACAAGGATGCGACAGCGCTGATTTTCAGCGGTGCCCGGGACTACCTAAAGACGTGCGCGCGCAATACTACTTTTATATGGAATTCATACAGACAGCAAGAGTATAATGAATATGATACATAAATAAAACAGTTATGAGATTAAAATATATTTTATACAATAAAATAATAGATGAAAAAATTTCATAAATAAATATATTATTGAGTCAAAAATAAACTAAAATAAATAATATGATAATTAAACGTATAAAGTTTAAATTATATAATGAAATATTGAAAATATTGGAAACAACAAGCCACCGACATCGCGGGGATATTATCTTTTTGTATCTTTAACATCAGGTGTTTTAATTTATTTTTAAATGCGTTTACAGATTTACTGTCTGTTATAGGCGGTGGCAAGTTATTCCAACACTTGGTGGCATTATACTTTTATACCAAACATGAAAACATAACAAGTTATGCCACGTCGTATACGCATATCCGTAATATATACCTAACTATATATAAAAATCGCATATCCGAATGGTATAACCAGAGTGAACTTTATTCCTTTCTCTTGAAACGTCCTTATGTGTTATAAGAAGGTAACGAGGTGAAATAGTTTAGAGCAGGTGCTCTCTAAACGCGGTGTTGAAGAAAATTATATCTAACAGTATACGCTTATAATGTGGTTACCGTGCATGTGAGCCGAATATTTAAATTATATAGTATATTATTTTGTATCAATACATGAGAACGAAAGACATATATAGGTTGTCAAATATCTCCTTCCGCCTTTTGTCTTTTGAATTTCGCGGCTATGTACAAAGCGCTACAGAGCTCGTATCTAGCAATACTATACATAATTTGAAAGGTCTTGACATAACCTACAAAACGACGCTATGCATAATTAGTTTGGATATTGCGTTCAACAGTTATAGACGTGTAAACATGGAGTTCACTAACGCCGAAATTCGCGGCTTGGCCACTGTTTGGGACGATTCACCGGCCTTCGACCACGACCGTTTTCGCTTGATATTGTCGTATGTGATCCATTTTTCGTCGCCAGTCACCATCCGCTTCAAGAATGGGTCGAGTTCGTTCCGTTTCAGCAGCATATCGCAGGCGTTGATTCGGTCCAGAAGGTTTTTGCGTCAAATCATGCGGCACCCAAACATCAAGCTTTTTGTATCCAGCCTTCTGCAGATGGTTTAAAATGGTTTGGTGACTAACTCCCATCTCCTGGGCGATGTCACGAGATGCCACATGCCGGTCTAACTCGATGTAGTCCATGATTTGATCGGTATTTGTCGTCACAGGTCTTCCGCCGGCTGGCTTATCCATGGTGTCGTTTTCACCGGCTCTGAATCTTCGAAACCATTCCTCCGTGGTTCGAAGTGATAGAGTACCATCCCCCAAAACACCATTAATCTCACGGAACGTTTCTCTAGCGGATTTGCCTTTAACGAAGGAAAACTTTAAAATAGCGCGAATTTCGGCATTAGTGAACTCCATGTTTACACGTCTATAACTGTTGAACGCAATATCCAAACTAATTATGCATAGCGTCGTTTTGTAGTATATGTCAAGACCTTTCAAATTATGTATAGTATTGCTAGATACGAGCTCTGTAGCGCTTTGTACATAGCCGCGAAATTCAAAAGACAAAAAGGCGGAAGGGAGATATTTGACAACCTATTATTTGAACCGACTGACATGGGATAACATGTTCTGTTCATGTTTGTTACGTTATAAATTTCGATCGATTCGATCAATCTTTATTGGTAGTTTGATGAGAGTTTGGTTAGGTTCTGATTAATTCTATTTCGTATTATTCCTACGATAATTCACAAACACAAAGAAGGCGTACGCGCGTATTAGCGTATGATTCGATTTTAAATCGGTTTATGTTTTTACCCGTGAATATACGTTACGGAATCAAATAGGTGGGTATTTGATTCCATAGACCGCGGTAGACCTCGTAGGTATTACGAAGTCTTAATAGTATTTTTAAGGAAGAATGAGCAAATGAGCAAACGAGTCACTTGATATGAACTATAAAACATCTCCATTTCACATTGCTATTGTCCTAAATCCGTTATATATGTGGTCGCAGTGACTATTGTTAAAACTGTTACGCATTTGACTTTAAGATCATATGTCCATGTACAAGAACGAATTAAGTTTCGGTTACTTACGTACATAAAAAAAATTGTATTCGATAGCAATAAGTTCACCAACTACAGACAGAGACAGGAATCACTAAGCATTAATTACACCTAATGTGACTATAAAGTTGTGTGATAAATTGTACATTTTATACCCGTTACAGATTTCGTGATAAATTGTATATTTTAAACCCGTTACAGATTGCGTGTACGTGAGTGTGAATATTTTTACCGTATCAACGGATATTCTGTCATTCAGGTGGACTGTCGTCGAATTTATTACTATATAACTCTGCAATTTTATATAGAGTACGTGAGCCAAGTGTTCGCGGAATGATGAACGTAATTTGATCTCTAAAGCTAGTGGACATAACTCCATCACGAATATAGTTGGAAGGACCAAAACAACGATTTTAACAATATATAATAGACTAGCTGTACCCCGTCTTGTTAACTGTGAAATATTTTGGCATATGTACGGTATATATATTCATATGCAAATAAAAGTAGTAAAAGCAGTTATTTACAACAGACTTCAAAAATGGAGAAGAAAAGAAAGAAAAGTAATATAATAAGTCAACCGATTTCGATGATTCATTATTTTTTGGAAAGTATGTATTTCAAGGTTAGTTTGATTAGGTTGTAATTAATTCTCTTTCGTAATATTCCCACGATAATTCAGAAATACAAAGAAGAAAGTCGGATTTGAAAACGGTTTTTGTTTTTACTCGTAAATATATATTTGTATAGGTAGTGATATTATGTTATATCTAATGTAGACATTGTATTGCGATATTTGATTAACTTTATTTCAACTTAGGAAGGCCGCACCTCGCTACGAACGATGCAACTTTAAGCAAAGTTCGCGAACTACACGAAACAGAAACATCGCGTTAAACTTTAACAATATAACTGACTTGAAGTTGTTATATCATTATGGATGGAAATGTGAAATTATTTTACAATAAACTCTAATAGTAAATATGAAACGAGAAGAAGAATAGAAGAAGTAAATTTAACAGTTAAAACAAAAACCAAAATCAAATCGAATCAAGAGTTAAACGCTATTAATACGTGAAGCAACAACTTTGTATTCCTGACGAAAATGGCGCGTACGGGTGTGAAATTTTCCACACATATAGTTTATACAGACAAGAATTACAAAATAAATTAAATCAATGAAAAGATATTTTACACACACTACCATGTGTTTCATACACACACACGTTCTTTAACTCTCGTCAATCTTTTCAACCATCTTCACAAAAAGAAGATGTTCTTAATTCGTCTGAATGATTTTTATGTTTGTTACTTCCTAACTTTCGACTGGGTAAACCGATTTTAAGCATTTTTTTTTTATTTGAAACCTGATGCGTCTCTCGTGGTCCCATTCGGTCTAGGTATGACAACGGCATCCATGAGAAAACCATAAAAGTATTAAATTGTCATTAAATATGTGCGCTACAAATGGACGAAGAACTCAACATCACGCCAAACAATTTCTATGATTATTTTTTTAATGGAAAGCATGTACTTTAAGAGCAGTTTGGTGATAGTTTGGCTAGGTTCTGATTTTTTTTTGTACTTAATAATGTAACTTAAATAAACATGTACATGGTTCTGATTGATTCTATTTCATAATATTCCTCGGTCGGTAATAGTCATAAGTCGGTTTTTGTTTTTACACGTAAATATTTAACGTATTATAGTAAACACTGTGTATTATTTCCAGGGCTATGGGCCATGTGTTTGTCCGTGGTGTGGAGGCGTATGGTGCAGTAGGTGCTCCAGGAGGATGTCCCGCTGCGCGTGGTGCAGGGGCAGTCTTCGCGCCCCGGCAGCACCCTGCCTGGCCCTGCAGCGACTCATTAACGATCTCATGTTACCTTGTCGGAATTACAGGTTTGTGTGACTTTTAAACATGCTTAAGGCCAATAAGACATGTGAAATTAACGTGAAATATTGCAGAGTGATATAGTACAATAATAAATATCGTCGAGAAGTTTTTCGTTCACGTTCACTCACAAGCATCTTTACGATTAAAAACAAAAATCGACTTCAAATCAAACATTAAACGCATTAAACATTGAACGCACTCTTTGTATTTACGAATTATCGTAGGAATATTACGAAATAGAATTGATCAGAACTTAACCAAACTCTCATCAAACTATTCTACATCGTTTCATTGCCACTAGGACCCCACGGACCCAAAGTTTCTAAAACGGCTAAAACATATCACAAAATAACGTCAAATGTAAACAAAGAACAAAAAGTTTTAAAGAAACCAATATAATCTGCGACGACATCGGAAGCTCAAGTCAGAAGTTCTCAATAACTTATTTTCTTTTTATTGGCACCGCTGTTAAATTGAAGGTTTTTTTTTATTATACGTACAATAAAGTATTTATGTCTCAGTATAAATAACATTAGACGAGTACAATAGAAGTAAAACCTTTTTATGGAAAATGTAAAAAGTTTTACTCGACATAGCCGTAAGCTTATACTATGATTTTTAAGTTCCAATTTACCAATTGCTCAGCGGTAAAGGAAAATTTGTAATATCATGAAATGCTTTCAAAATAATATTGAATCGTCAATAGCCTAATGTTTTATGGTACGGTCTGCGAATCGTAGGAAGGTTCGAATCCACCATTCGCCGTTCCTAACCATCTCCAAGCACAAGCTTAAGCTTAGTTGGAATGGCTAACAAAAATGTTAGCAATATTGGCGAAAAAGAAATTCCTTGAATTATTTTTAAAAAACAAAAAAAAATAAAGAATACAGAAAAAGTATTAGTGGTTATGTAGAGCTAATAGCCCAGTGACTGAGCATTGCTATAATCTATCTTACAGGTATGCATCCCTCCCTACTAATGAACTTCGAATTATATAGAAATAGTCACACTCTGTTATACATATATACGACTTATTAAGTCATCCCCGTTTATCCCACCAGGGCTGTAAGGACGTAAAATGTCTTCTTTTTTCAACCGACTTCAAAAAAGGAGTTTGTTCTGAATTCATCTGTATGTTTATTGTGTTTGTTACCGCGTAACTTTCGACTGAGTGGTTTGATGATTCTTCTTTATTTGAAAGCTAGAGCTTCCCCTGTGGTTCCATTTAGAATGATCCAAATCTGACAATGTCATCCGTGAGAAAACCATATAAGTCTTAAATTTGCAACAAGTATGTGCTCCGTAAATGGAACAATAACTTAATACTACGCCAACCAATTTCGACGATTTCATTTTTTTATTAAGGATGTACTTTAAAGGTTATTCATAATGCTATTTCGTAATATTCCTATTAGATACGAAGACAGTTCAGTTTTTTTTACTACTTTTACTAGTAAATATACTTGTTTAATGAAATAAAAAAAATATGAAAAAGTAGAACTATTAACATTAGGTTCAGATAATACGACGTTTCTTTCGCGCTTGTCACCACGCACGATGGTAAATCTCGTTAGCCCAGTAGCCACTAGATAAAACCCCCCTTCACAACAGAACACTACTGCATGGCAACAGAAATAGGCGCTGAATTGAATCTATACCTACTTTAATACAAGTACATACATACTAGTGTCGAAAAACGCAGAAAACATTAGACCTATTTGAAAAATAACGATCGTTCATAGCCGTAGAATATAAGGTCGACGTATTTCCACTTATTACAACATCTTAGTAATCTAGAACGAAAAAAACTTAAACAATATAAGATAAAAAGTGCGTCATTGCTTACGTAACGGTTTTTCATTTAAAACAATAGAATCATCGATGTAATTGACTGATAATAGAGGTAAACAAACTACAAGGATAATTTACTCTTTCCACTTAATCAACTTGAACAGGGTAGTCATGCATTGGGATCTTATTATTTGTGTTAATTGATAGAGATTGTTAGTGGTATTTCTATTCGCTCTTCGACTATTTACTATAGGTAACGCACTTTCTTTGCAATCGATCGTTGTAGATCTATCAGAATGTAGAGTCTATAATTTTCTAATGACATTTTTTTATGAAACAGTCATAACAATTGTTATTATAACATTACCAATTATTAAATATTAACTCACACGAGCGAGCCAGTAGTACGCCATCAATAAATCAATAGTGGCAATGAACTATTAGTTCTAGTAATTAAAAACTTAAATTGGCATCATAGTTTGCCAGTCTAAGACTAATACTCCCCGTACTGTGCGAGAACATTTTTGGTTTTGTCAAAGTTGAGGCCGAGCAACCATTTAGTTACCGTTTTCTTTAGTCTATGGAGATTAAGGTATGTTATCTCTAGGGTTTGGAGACATTTTTATAAACTGAATTGTGTATATAGATAGGTTGGAGAACCCCGGCAAGAAGAGAATTAAAGCTAGGTAATGGAAATCGGAACATTCGTTTTGCCAGCAACGTATGACCAGCCTGGTTTTTACGTAGCGAAAGAGGAAAATGAAAATATTAAGCACCAGAACTCCGTACTAAAACAATGATAGTTCGGAAATAAAAGATGTCCGCGCTTCACGTATGATTCGATTTGTAGTTGTTTTTTACTCGTAAATGTACTTGAATTTAGCATAATAAATAGACGTAATGTACAATGACAATATATCAATAAGTAATTTTTTTGCATCTGGCTGGCTCTTATCAACGGCAATTCATTTGCATATACTTATGTATACAAATTACATTACTATCTCAACTGATGAAGAGCTCAAGATCTCGCCTAAAGGCTAGAAATATCAGTATCTATATTTATAATCTGAACAAGATTACTAAATATCATCTATGTTAGTGCTATAATTCTTTATCGGGTGATAACATTTACCTGTGTTCTTATTATAGATAGGGACACGTGATTTTTAGTCATGGATTATTTGTTTATAGTTATTCTTAGAAATTTCTTTATTTATAAGTATTCTATTTTATTTGTACTACGCCTAAATGATTCAAAACCTTAATAATTATGGAGTAAGATTTGTAACACTAAATCCAATTTTCTTCCTCAGACGTGGCTGTACAGAGCTATTGACAACGACCACTCGAGGGAAGCACGAAGAGGACTGTAAATACGACTCAATGATATGCCCCGTCACAGCGACCTGCTCCTCAGTCGCCTTCGAGGAACTGTCAGAGCATCTTCAATCCCAACACAATATCATCGCGGTATACTCGCAAAAGATCAAAATTCTCATCGAAAACTTCCAAACCAAGCTCAAGAAGACTGCGTGCTGCAGGACAAAGTATAAAATAATCCTCCTCTACCAGAAGAGCGCGTTTATCATCAAAGTATGCATCTACAACTTCCATGTAAAAGTTGAAGTGATGCGACGTAAGCTAGGATATATTGCGGACGTCAAATCCGAAACTAAGAAAAGCGACTACTGCGCACTAATTGAATTTCAAAGCAAAGCGCTGTGCACGAAATCAGCAATTTTAATAGAGAACGAAGCGTACAGTAAGAAAGCCGAAATGCAATGGAATGATATAATCATGAAGACTGATGCTGACGAGGCAATCACCATTCACGTCAACATCGGAAAATCCGACGCTGAGACAGTCAAGAAGATAAATCAAGCAACTTGATATCAACTAATTGAAATTAAAATCTGTAAATAACACGAGATTTTAATGTTTTAAAATGTTCAATGTATTCCAAAATATTCCAGTCTTGTTTTAAATGTGTTGACGAGGTCCAAAAAATAAAATAAGGATATTCCTAAAGTGAGGTTTAAAAATTAAATCTACTAGTAAGGACATACGATAAATGTAAGAATGGCGTTAGAGCTTAAACAGCTAAATGTGACTGATATAGATTTTAATGTAGTTATTAATTAAGTAATGTAAAATAAATCAATAATATTTTACAGTCTATCATTTTATTTATTTACTGTATTTTTAGTAAGATCGATAACTTACTAATTACAACCAATTATTTTTAGTAAGACCAGATAAACACCATGCGGTATGCAAGGAATGCGCGTAGCTCATTGAAAAAAAAATCTTACATATTTTATTGGACTATGAATCAAAATAAAAAGAAAAAATGTATATTAACAAAAAATGTAACCGTCTTACCATTAATGATTAGATTAAAACCAGACGCAGAAGAGAAGATTGCTACGCAGGAAAGCACTCTTTAATTTTCGAAGTATCATAGTTATGACACGATGTGTCCGACTCTCACGGACTAAAACTTCTCGTCATCTCCACCACACCAAAATTTCTGCCTTGCAGCCTACAAGTGGAGTTTACTTCCTATGTCTTTTTCTGTCTTTATTGGTCTTGTATCTACGTAAATAAGAAAGAATGATACCGTATTTGAGTAATTAGCTTTCCAATTACCGCTTTATAATAGTCCTATTTTTAAACTGTTAAAATGAATATCGTGTTATCCTTAAGAGTTAGACATATGCCAGTGCTGAATTTCCTGTAGACCTATATAAGATACATAATTCTACCATACATTAATTTGTTAAATCTCAAAGGATTAAGGCAGCGTTTTCGTTGAAAACTCCCAAATAGCTTATATTTTTCCGAAATATCAATATATTTTAGGTGATGTATACGATAACGTAATGAAATATATACAATACTAAAACGTTCCTCGAGAACCGCTCTATCCATTGGTGAGCACAGCATAAAAATCAGTGTAGTAGTTTTGAGTTTATCGCGAACAGACAGACAGCGGGTAGCGACTTCGTTTTATACTATGTAAGGATGAGCAACTGCCTGGCAGCCCTCTGACAAACGCAGTTTACCGGTAATACATAACCTCACACAGTACGCTTGTGGATTGCTTTGTGTGGTAAATAACAAAGGCATCGAGCGTGTATGATAATTAATAATTAACATGAAATTAACACAATTTGAAGTCCATAAAATTATAATAAATTAATTATTAATTAAGCATTAGAACAGGAAAGGTGGTTTCACACGGCACGTTCTCTGTAAAATATCACTTAATTATGATAATAACAAGTGATAACGTTGTTAAAAACTATCTTTTTTCGTTCTCACTTTTTATCATAACTGTAATTAAAGGCAACGTGACCAATCTTAAGTGAAAAATTTTTTTTAAGACAACATGCAGCTACTGATTTTAGGTTTCAACCACCAACAGCAGATTGAGAAAAAAAATTACAAATTTGCTGTATTCCAAATCGGTAGGAAAGATTTTTACTTTCCATACAAGTAGCACCTGAATTTTCAAATAGTATATTTACGAGCAGATACAAAAACCGACTTCAAATCGAATCAAATGCCATTGTCAGAATTGAACCAAATTGAAATGGGACCTATCATGAAAATCGTTTCACCCAGTCCAAAGTTATGAGGTAACAAACATAAAAAAACAGACGAATTTGAAAGTCGTTTGACAAAAATACAAATTTGTGGTTAGTGTAATAATATATGATGGGCTAAAGTTTTAAATTAAAGAAATCAAATCAAATCAAGACATCAAAAAGTTATTACTTATTTTAAAAAATCACGGGTAAAAACTAGTAAAGAATGTAACTTCTTGATATGCTTGCAACATTATTAATGTCTTCCGGAATACCATTTACACAGCATAGCGTAAAGACTCATAATAATTTCCGCTCTACCCTTTCCCTCTGGTTTAAAATTCACAGCATGTTCCTTGAACGTGACACAATTTAGTAGTCGGGTTAAAAAATATACACCATTCGTATTTGTCCATGTTGATGGCGTTGTCAACAACGGTGACACTAATAGAATATAAACTCAAAACTTGAAGTGGTATTTTGCCTAGATGGCCTCTTTTTTTGGGGGGACTTTTGTCCGTTTCGAACATGTCTTTTCAACCGACTTCAAAATAGCAGGAGGTTCGTCTGTATTTTTTTATGTGGTTTACCTCATAACTTTCTACTGGCTGTACAGATTTTATTGATTCTTTTTTTATTTCAAAAATGGTGCCTCCCATGTGGTTCAATTCTGACAATGGCATCCACGACAAGACAATGTAAGTCTTAAATTTGCATTAAGTATGTGCGCTACAAATGACTGAATAACTCAATATGACGCCAACCAAAGGATGTACTTTAAGACTAGTTTGATGAAAGTTGGTTAGTTTCTGATTAATTCTATTTCGTAACATTCCTACGATATTTCGTAAATAGAAAGAGGTCATCCTTCCATAATAGCGTTTATCGTTTGATTCGATTTGAAGTTGAATTTTGTTTGTGCTCGGAAAATACTTGTTACAGTCTATGCCTAGAAGTAGTACATGTATAATCTGTCATTTTACATTATCTTAGATGTATCAGGCATCCCAGGCACGTAACTTAAATCCCCAAGCAGACTCATCAGCAAACAAACACACTCTGTTAACCCGAATATTATTATCTCGAGGCATTTACTACTCTGACCTAAAGAGCTGAAAATCTAAATTACAAAGGCGGATACTATAAAAGAAAATCGTTCACCTTTATGTGACACTTGTAGAGTAGGCCACAGTTAAAATAGACGCTAAATAGACGACCATATATTCCAGCAATAGCGGTACTTGCGGTAAATTCATTGCGCAAGAATTTAAGTGATAAATATGAAAGTTACTTCTATATATGGAAATGTTTTTCAATGATCCTTTTCTACTCATTCATTGGCTATCTAATATCTTTCAACCAGCAATTTTTGTACATATAATTTGGATCTCCGAAACGGCTCCAACGAGTCATGGAATTGTGTATGCAGGTGGTTTCGGGGGCGATAAATCTATGAGCGATGAAGCTAGGCTATCTTTAAAAAATGTCCTTTTATCTAAGTATAGGGTATATCGCCCTGGGGGTGATTAAGGGAGAACACTGGTGTACCACCGCGTGCCTCCCTACCTGCAACGCATTGTCGGGGCGTACTTGAATGGCAGGTGCATCCAGTATATGGGTCGGGACGCGTTTTACCAGAGGGAGGTAAACTGCGGGGTTCCGCAGGGGTCTGTGTTGGGGCCCCTGCTATGGAACCTCGCATACGACGCGGTCCTTAGGGTCGGTCTACCCGTCGGCGTGAGTGTCGTCTGCTATGCAGACGATACGTTAGTCATGTCCGACGGGGACGATTTCGATAGCACCATCCGGCTCGCCGAGCTTGGGGTGGCATGCGTCGTGGACAAAATCCACGAGCTGGGTCTGCGGGTAGCGCCTCACAAGACCGAGGCGCTATGGTTCCACAAGCTCCCAAGAGCTAGGAACCGCCCAGCCGGTCGGTTCGCGTAGGTGACGTGCAGGTTCAGGTGGGGTCGACGATGAAATATCTCGGCCTCATCCTGGACAGTCGCTGGGGCTTCGAAGAGCACTTCGATCGCTTGGTCCCCAAGATCGATAAGGCAGTGGGTGCTTTGCACAGACTACTGCCAAATCTTGGGGCCCCAGGAGGGAGTCCGCCGCCTCTACGGAGGAGTCGTGCGGTCCATGGCCTTCTACGGGGCGACCGTGTGGTGTAACCGCTTCACGGGCGCCCGGCGCTGCAGAGCTAAGCTCCTTAGCCTGCAGCGCAAGATGGCCATCCGGATCGCACGAGGATACCGGACTATATCCTACGAGGCGGCCTTTATCCTGGCTCGGTTCCCGCCGCTTGACATTCTGGCGGAATTGGACGCGCGTGTTTATACGCGCGTCCGGGCTATCGACGGTGGGGCCGAGCCGCCCCTGGATGCGGGAGAGGTGCGTCGGCAGGAACACAGACATGCGATGGACGTGTGGCGCGAGCGGCTCGCCGAGCCGCGTTACTCGCGCCAACGCATCGTCTGTGCCTTCCTGCCGAACTTCGAAGCCTGGCTACGGAAGAAGGACATGTACGTCACGTACCGCCTGACGCAGGTACTCACCGGGCACGGGTGCTTCGGTGAGTACCTGAACAGGATAGGGCGCGAACCGACCGCGCAATGCCACCACTGTGGCTGTGACCGGGATTCCGCACAGCACACGCTAGCCGTGTGCCCCGCATGGGAGGCGGAGCGACGGATCCTGGTCCAGCAGATCGGGCAAGACCTCTCCCGCCGGCGGCAGTAGCGGCTGCGCTGGTGGGGAGATCTAAATGGAAGGCGCTGGTCTCCTTCTGTGAGTCAGTAATGACGCAGAAGGAGACCGCAGAACGGGATCGGGAGAGGGCCGATCCCGTTCGGAGATGGCGCAGGCGGGCCGGGGGCAGACCGGCCCGCAACCCTGTAGTTCTGGGCTCTCAAGAATAAGACTACGGTATCCCCTGCCTGTCGTAGAAGGCGACTAAAAGGGGCCTCGGGTTCATTGGGCGACAAGGGTGGGGGCCTTTGTCGTCCGCCAAGGTGGACCCGGGAAGAAGGCGACATCGGCTGGCCCGTGTCGCCTTGCACTGCGAGGGCACAGGGGGGGAGGGAGTAACCTCCCCCCGGGAAGTGCTCTCTTTGAGCACAGTGCAGAGGGGCTCCGGTGCGTTCCACTGGAGATCCCGGAGCCTCACCATGCACCGAGGAAGGGCCACCGGGGAGGTTTTAGTGGGTAAAACACACATAACCGCCGCCTTCCCCCCAGAAGGCGGGGTATCTTTTTGAAGATTTCCTCCTCGTTAACAAAAAAAAAAAAAAGTATAGGGTATATTACAGTGTGAGTATACTTCAGTGGATACCGATGCTAGGGGAAGAAACAGGCAGTTAATGAGTTTAGTTAATCAAAATTTTAATATGTAAAAATGAATGTTAGTCTGTATGTACGGGTATAACTTTCGAACTACTGCCAAAATGGACGATTGTTACATTTTTGCGTTTGTTATTTTTAGGACAAGGTTTGCATATAAAATTGAACATTTTTTTATTAAAATCAGATTTTATAAAACCCCGGTTGACCAGATAGTTTTTGATGAAAAAATGAAAAATGTGATTTATCGTCGTGTTTTATAATTACGTTTATATATTGATAGAAGAAAAATGGCAAAACAACGTTTGCGGGGTCAGATAATAATTTATATAATTCTTTATATTGTCAATATGAAATGATGAAGCTTAGTGATGAATCAATAAAATAGTCGATATTCACATTAAAAAAAGATATAGCGTGGGAAGATAGGTCTTCTAGTTTATCGTGTCCTTGGACGAGCGCAAGTAGTTTCGATTCGTCAATAACTTTCATCTCAAGTCCTAAACGATTTCGCTACATCCTTACCGGTACCTTAAACATAATTTAAAACACGCCGTAAAATGAAGCATACCGTTCCAAATACGCGGTAGTAGTGTTAGTAACCTATGACTCATGTTTGCTTTACCTTTCAATTATGTAGGTGACGTTTGTTCACATGATGCACGAATAACGGATTCAAGTTCTGTAAGCATAACAAAACAAGAATAATATCCTTCAGCTCTTAATAAATAATCCGGCATGAACTGTCTCCATTGTTTTCGAATCTGTACGATTTGGGGGCCTTCGAGAAACAAGCCCACTCCTATCTCAAAGGCCGTCAATGCACCTGCAGCTCCTTGTGTTCTGTGTTCATGGACGACGGTGATAACTTAAGATCAGACGAGTCGTTAGCTTGTTTGCCTGTTTGCCTATAAAATAATAATAATATATCCAACCGTACTATAAATACACACTGGCGCCAGTTCTCGAAAATGGTCATGCAACGCTGTATTGGGATCGTTCTGTCATCACAGACAGCACTATTGTTGCCAATAAACCTGATATTGTGCTGACAAATCGATCAACGCGACAGGCGGTGCTCGTCGATATTACCATCCTACATGACGAGAACCACTTGAAGGCCGAAAGGGAAAAAACCACTAAGTACCTCGACTTGGCTCACGAGGTGACCGCCATGTGGGATGTGGATTCGACGATCATTGTCCCGATATTATAGCGAAAAGTTTCGATTAACATCTTAAGAGACTAGATGGCTGGGTCAACAGATACAGAAGGCAGTACTTCTGGACACGGCACGTATCGTCAGGAGATTTCTCTCTGTGTCGCCCTAACCACCGGTTGCTTGCCCTGCTTCGTTGCCGGTGGCACACACTAGGTTAGGTTTTTATAATGTGGAGCGGCGGATCCTGGTCCAGCAAATCGGGCAAGACCTCTTCCCGCCGCCGGCAGTAGCGGCTGCGCTGGCGGGGAGAACTAAATGGAAGGCGCTGGTCTCCTTCTGCGAGTTCGTCATGGCCCAAAAGGAGACCGCAGAACGGGATCAGGAGAGGGCCCATCCCGTTCGGAGATGGCGCAGGCGGGCCGGTGGCAGACCGGCCCGCAGCCCTGTAGTTCTGGGCTCTCAAGAATAAGACTACGGTATCCCCTGCCTGTCGTAGAAGGCGACTAAAAGGGGCCTCGGGTTCACTGGGCGACAAGGGTGGGGGCCTGAGTCGTCCACCAAGGTGGACCCGGGAAGAAGGCGACATCGGCTGGCCTGTATCGCCTTGCGCTGTGAGGGCACAGGGGGGAGGGAGTAACCTCCCCCCCGGGACGTGCTCTCCTTGAGCACAGTGCAGAGGGGCTCCGGTGCATTCCACGTTGAGATCCCGGAGCCCCTCGTCATGCACCGAGGAAAGGGCCACCGGGGAGCTTTTAGTGGGTAAGAACCCCACATAACCGCCGTCTTCCCCCCAGAAGGTGGGGTATCTTTTTGAAGATTTCCTCCCCGTCAACAAAAAAAAAGGTTTTTATAATGTTTTTATATTTTGTATGATATTTTTGTGTATTTTACTTTTTATATAAATATTATAAAAATATATAGTATATATAAATATATATATATATTATTTGATTCCAAACATATTGCTGATTGAGATAA
The DNA here is from genome assembly GCA_029286785.1 of Meandrusa payeni. Lineage (NCBI taxonomy): Eukaryota > Metazoa > Arthropoda > Insecta > Lepidoptera > Papilionidae > Meandrusa > Meandrusa payeni. The sequence continues at coordinate 1,308,419 of JAGSMX010000039.1, forward strand.
GTTCATTCATTCATACCAAAATTTATATTTTATTCTTTTTATATTTTTCATTCAATACATTTCTTGAGATTGTAGAAAGAAATAATTCATCTGAAATCGATGAAGTAAGGCAAATCAAATGTTCGCATTCAATTATTTGCGATCAGTCGTGAAAATAAAATTCTGATATATTTATGTAATAAATTCCGAGATTCAATTATCTGATTTGACTAATACGTCGAAATGGCGTGGGTCCCCTTTTTATATGAAATATAGGTATATACTGTAAATTTTAACTGAATTGTATCAACTTCGCTTATAACAATTAGTATGACCATTTGCATCACTATTTCAATACTCTCAATGTATTATAAATATTTTCTGACTTCTTACGTAAATGCGAATATTAGTAATTGAAAACAAACTGTTGAAAACGTCGGGAATTTAAAAATCGATATAGTTTTATCAATTAGCTACTATTGTATTTTCAGTACCTTGTACTATCAATTTGATGTGGTCAATCAGCAGCACCCTCAGCCTTTGTGAATCCACCGCTGGAAATAGCAATCGTAGTGGAAGGCCTATTTCCACTAATCAAGGCATTTTTACCACCAAGCACCACAACCGCCAGCCAATTTTGACGTTTGACATATTTCACTTTAGTCCACCAATCTCCCACCATCTAATAATATCATTTTTGTTTCCACAATTTTTTAGCTCTTTTTTATCTCTTTTATTTATCAAAATCAACTCCATAGGTGTTATTGCTATGTCCTTGCAGGATATGTATGTATCAATTCAAATTCCATCCATGGTCAATGTGACAAGCAGTGAAGAAAGAATAAAGAATACTCCAATACCTTGCTTTGAGCTTATACTGCCGATAATTTAAGTAAATTGTATTAGCATTGTTTTTTTTAATAATGATCTTTTACGATATACATCGATATTCAATAAAATATCGATATATGCACGACATAATTCGCTTCAATCTCATGTTATCGAATCATCTAATATCGATATATTTCATACGATAACCAAACGTCGTGTGTATTACTACGGTGCGATTTTTTTGCTACTTAAATATATACAAACGATACGATATATGGAAAATATAGAAATATTTTAACAATATTTCGCTTAGTGTCAATACAACATTACGACATAATATATCGATTTATTTTTTGCATGAACATCCCTACCTTGTGAACTATCGATAAAATAAGAAAGTTTCTAAGTGATACGGCCCTTAGCAATGGAATGTATACCCAAAAATATACAAAGTACGAGCCGTTAGCCCAATAATTATTAGCTACAGTTATCTTCTAAATGGAAAACAATAAATATCTACACTAATGGTTTTAGCAAGTTAAACCTATCTCTAGCGTGTGTCGATCATGACGCTTCATAAAACGATTATTCAAATTAAGACCCTAAGAAGGTCCCGTTATACGATAAAACATCGCGGCAAAACTCAATACTTCCGCTCCCAAAAACCAGCCTCTAAGTCAAGGTTCACGATTCACCTATTCACCTAAATATTTTCACACGTTGCCAGCACTGTAACCAATACGATCGTAAGACGTGATTGTATACTGATGGGGAAAATAACGCGTCACTTCAGTGAAAGTTGATGAGCATGCTACGGTGACTTCTAAACAACGTGTTGTGATAACTCCATACATTAAAGTTTGAGAAGGATAAGTACGCTTATGACATTTAGCCTTGGTAGCTATATCCGGGCGGTCCCCTCAAGTTGGATACTATGCAGCAACACGATCTCGATTTGATCTCCGGTGCTACACCAATGAATTTGCCGGCGAAGGAAAACATCGTAAGGAAACCGATATTTCTCAGACATGTGAAGTCTGCCAATATTAACTAAAGCCACGTGGCGTACGATGCCCTTTTACTCTATTTGCTGAGGCCTGTGTCCAACAGTGGGACACATGCAGGGTATTAGGAGACCGCTTTCGAAGACAAAGGCAGACCATAATACTAACGACACCATTGACGAAAGTAGTAAGTTGAGTTTGAGTGCACCGAATGGAACGCAAGTAGGATGGCCACTAACGGGATTTAGTTAGTGATGAAATTCCACATCACCATCACCCCCAGACGGCGGGGTCTTGTCGAACCTTTTGAAGATTCCCCTCTCGCAAAAAAAAGCACTAGTGCGATTGTTGAAAAACACGTATTATCACCAGGCAATAAAATGCCTATCGATATAGCAAATCATTGTGATATAATTATACAAATATTTCAATAACTTCAAGTGCAATTAAAATAGATAGATTTTTTTTCAATTATGAAGTTCAATAAGCTATCTCTTTTTATTAGGACACGCCCTTGGAATACTTCACCATAGTCCAATAATCTAAGGGATACAGAGTAACAGAATGGCAAAAACAATACTAGAAAACATTTTAGTTACATTAAACATATCGCGATCAAAGTCCTGCAAAAAAATAGCATTATTTTGCTTACTTACCAGCGATACTCCTACAATATAAAAACATACCTAACAGGAAATTAATGAAAGTCTTTAAAAGTTTTTTAAAATTAAAAAAAAATAACGAAACTCTTGGTAACCCTAGTTGGTATCATACGTTCGCAATTTGTACTATCGATAAAATAAGAAAGTTTCTAAGTGATACGGCCCTTAGCAATGGAATGTATACCCAAAAATATACAAAGTACGAGCCGTTAGCCCAATAATTATTAGCTACAGTTATCTTCTAAATGGAAAACAATAAATATCTACACTAATGGTTTTAGCAAGTTAAACCTATCTCTAGCGTGTGTCGATCATGACGCTTCATAAAACGATTATTCAAATTAAGACCCTAAGAAGGTCCCGTTATACGATAAAACATCGCGGCAAAACTCAATACTTCCGCTCCCAAAAACCAGCCTCTAAGTCAAGGTTCACGATTCACCTATTCACCTAAATATTTTCACACGTTGCCAGCACTGTAACCAATACGATCGTAAGACGTGATTGTATACTGATGGGGAAAATAACGCGTCACTTCAGTGAAAGTTGATGAGCATGCTACGGTGACTTCTAAACAACGTGTTGTGATAACTCCATACATTAAAGTTTGAGAAGGATAAGTACGCTTATGACATTTAGCCTTGGTAGCTATATCCGGGCGGTCCCCTCAAGTTGGATACTATGCAGCAACACGATCTCGATTTGATCTCCGGTGCTACACCAATGAATTTGCCGGCGAAGGAAAACATCGTAAGGAAACCGATATTTCTCAGACATGTGAAGTCTGCCAATATTAACTAAAGCCACGTGGCGTACGATGCCCTTTTACTCTATTTGCTGAGGCCTGTGTCCAACAGTGGGACACATGCAGGGTATTAGGAGACCGCTTTCGAAGACAAAGGCAGACCATAATACTAACGACACCATTGACGAAAGTAGTAAGTTGAGTTTGAGTGCACCGAATGGAACGCAAGTAGGATGGCCACTAACGGGATTTAGTTAGTGATGAAATTCCACATCACCATCACCCCCAGACGGCGGGGTCTTGTCGAACCTTTTGAAGATTCCCCTCTCGCAAAAAAAAGCACTAGTGCGATTGTTGAAAAACACGTATTATCACCAGGCAATAAAATGCCTATCGATATAGCAAATCATTGTGATATAATTATACAAATATTTCAATAACTTCAAGTGCAATTAAAATAGATAGATTTTTTTTCAATTATGAAGTTCAATAAGCTATCTCTTTTTATTAGGACACGCCCTTGGAATACTTCACCATAGTCCAATAATCTAAGGGATACAGAGTAACAGAATGGCAAAAACAATACTAGAAAACATTTTAGTTACATTAAACATATCGCGATCAAAGTCCTGCAAAAAAATAGCATTATTTTGCTTACTTACCAGCGATACTCCTACAATATAAAAACATACCTAACAGGAAATTAATGAAAGTCTTTAAAAGTTTTTTAAAATTAAAAAAAAATTACGAAACTCTTGGTAACCCTAGTTGGTATCATACGTTCGCAATTTGTACTATCGATAAAAGGAGCTATGATTTATGTCCCATATAGTGTTGAGTTTCATCCCAAAATTGTCAAGTCAGACTTATCGATAGAGGACTGCTCGCCCGAGCGGGGATAGATTTTAGACCTTACTCAACTTTGATTGACGAGATTCGGCACTCTTGTAACTTTATACTTACGAGTCGAGTTGTTCTATTTTTGGTAACATTTTTAATTCAAATTCCTTTATATGGGAACTAAGGAATAACCACGTATTATTGTTGAATCAACAAGATAAGCTAGTAATTTTTTTATATGGGGTATAAATTAGTAGTGCTTGACCAGGTTCCCACCTCATATAAAGTGGTGATATAGTCGAAAGGTACGCGCTGGTTTAGTAAGTGCCTATTTTCATTACAGAGTATATCATTGCACTGGCACGTGATAAGCTAATACCACGTTACGTCCCCAGCAGTCGCTCACGCTATTTTCATCAACAATTGATAATGCTTACGAGGCAGTCTCATCCTCGGAATCGCCCACGCGAAATCGCACCATCGGGCCCACCTAGTGTTGCTGACGTGTCATTACAACCGACCCTTCGTGTTTAGTTAAGACCTTTTTTTTTTTTTTTTTTTGTTAACGGGGAGGAAATCTTCAAGAAGATACCCCGCCTTCTGGGGGGAAGGCGGCGGTTATGTGGGGTTTTTACCCACTAAAACCTCCCCGGTGGCCCTTTCCTCGGTGCATGACGAGGGGCTCCGGGATCCCCTCTGCACTGTGCTCAAGGAGAGCACGTCCCGGGGGGGGAGGATTCTCCATCCCCCCCTGTGCCCTCATAGTGCAAGGCTACACGGGCCAGCCGATGTCGCCTTCTTCCCGGGTCCACCTTAGCGGACGACAAAGGCCCCCACCCTTGTCGCCCAGTGAACCCGAGGCCCCTTTTAGTCGCCTTATACGACAGGCAGGGGATACCGTAGTCTTATTCTTGAGAGCCCAGAACTACAGGGCTGGTTTAGTTAAGACCTAGCTTAAGATAGTCTGCTGTACGCCTCCATTATACCTAAACGTGTTTAATTAAACGATTAAAATTAAATAGTGTTTTTTAAAAAGTCTGCCCACCGTTCTCCAAACAAGTCTACCAAAAAAATATTTATATTTTTTTGTTTACAAATAGTTTGTACATATTATATAAAAATGTAAAATAGAGAGGAAACCAAAGTTAAAATAATATTAATGCATCCTCATAAAATTGATAAAAATGTCTGACCATGAAACAGCCAGATTATTGCAGTGATATTGTCTATAATATAATGGAGGCGCGCATTAGTCGGAGTAGCGTAGAGCCTCCCTCCGGATGGACCGAAGACCTTATAAGGACACGTGGAAAGCGGAGGATCGTGGATATAGGAAGGTATTAGGGAAGGCCTATTGGCAGCAGTAGCAGACACAGGCTGATGATGATGTCTCTACTCTACATTATGTTTAAATCCTACCTCAGCAGCAATATACGCCGGGATGACGGACAGCAAGAGTCTCTCCTGTTGTTCCCGCTCACACTCCAGCTTGACACGCTGCTCGAGGCAGGTCCTGGTCCCGGCGAACGTGTTCCGGTGCGCGCGCTCCGTCAGCACGCGGTAGTAAAGCCCTATACCACTTGCTGAGAGGAGTAGCGCCAACTCGCAGGTCACCTGAGAAATGATGATTGATGAGAAATGAGAGATGACGATTTTTTTTATAGGAAAAGGGGCATGAATTTCTCCAAATTGTGAGCGGCAGTTGATTTCACAGGTGGATTATATTGGGTATAGCAATTGGAACAAATAATAGATTAATAATAATAAAAAAAGCTATAATAAAACGTAAGACACAAGAAGTACAGACAGACATTTCGATATCAATACATCTACAAAATCGAGGCTATATTTACCTGTCAGTTATTTTATTTGATATTCTTCCCTCTTTAGGTATTGTACCTCAATGCTTATGTTTCTGTACATCTGAAAGACGGTGACATTTCAGGGATGGACCGATCGATGTACAACGGGCACGTATTTCAATAAATTATTTTGAAGAATTCGAAAATTAGACAATCTTCAATATGCTTAAGTATCGAACCCATATCGTCACATCATAATTCGAACGCAATAGACTATCGCAAATCTAAATAGATTAACAGTCATAAGAAACTAAATATGTTATTCATATCAAGTTTCCTAGCATTAAAGGGAGATGTAGATCTTATATTGAATTTACGGGTATGAAAATGTCACTATGTAAATCAAAAAAATACCCGTTACAAATAACATCGCGAAGCAACGAATGAACACGTTATTTCCAACCAAGCAATTTTTTCAATCACGCAAATGCAGTTCCTTGCAAAAGTTTATAGTCATAACACGCGAGCGCTGTAGTTTGCTTATCGCAAACTGTCAGGCGCTGTGTAAAAATAAACGAGTTACTATAAAAGTGAATTACTAAAAATGCCTTTATTTAAAATAACATATGTATAGTGTTTCATGGAACAATAATATCGTAACAAAATATAGCTTTAAATATATAAATATATCACGCGGCTTTCATCTTAGCGGAACTTCACTAGCGAATATTTACAATACTACCTAGGAACCAAGTATAGTCATGTTTCGGATATCAGGTGGCTTGAAAAAGCATATAGATGTTGTTGAGAATATAAAAAATATTTATTAACTGTTTGTTGCACTGAATGTTGATCGGACACTGACCAAAAAAATTTCGTACGTTGTCCTCAATATTACACATTGCGTGAACATTTCTGTAGGCGCTTTTCAACAAGTCATTACGGAGACACATTTGTCTAATTTACACATTTATACAATTTCATAACTTTTAAATAGAACATCTAGACTTTAGACCACCATCTTGAAGTAGCTTTTTATATACTGACTATATATATATATATATATATATATATGCGAAAAATTGAATAAAACTTCTGTTATAGATTTTATCCCGGTTTAATCTTAGCTTTAAAATTAGACTTTTCTAACGCTTTACAGCGGCCGTGGTACCAGGCTTAAATATTTTTTATACAAATTTTCAACATATTACAATTTTTTACAGATTTTCGGTACAGATCTCGCTATTACACTATTACATCTGCATTAGGGTGATACTGTACATTACCACTGCCACCGACTTGTTCACATTAATTTTTAATTATACTGTGCGTTTCTTTTTTGAGAGTGTGATTGTTTTGGTATTCGATAAAAATTGCGTCATCGCTTAAACGTGAATATGTTATTTCTGAGTATAAAAAAACTTATGTCTCTTCGAAGCTTCAAGAATTTTAATATTTAACTATTTTTTTTTATATTTTCTAAGTAAGGGCAAGATCCGATCTGATGTTATGCGGAAATGTATTCCTGGATGGAAAAGCGCACTAGCTTAGTAAATGTCTATTTACTCTAATCTTGAAAACACCCACCTGTAATTCAACAAGGAGGGTAGACAGACGCGGGTAAACTTTTACATTCTTTTGCTGTACGAATAATGAAGGACGAAGGAAAACATAGTTCGGGTTTGAGGGATGTCCACAACAAAAGGATGAAATCCAGTAGTGAGTATTGAAGTTTTATGAAGTTAATAACAATTATTTAAATTGAATAAAATAACGCTACTTTTACCTGTTGATAGAATTGTTCTTCCTGTCCTTCAGGGCCAAGCCCTATCGCCACTCCCATATAGGCCAGGGTCAGGGCCGCGGACATGACCAAAGCGATGCGCCGCGCTATAGGCATCATTGTGTGCACCATCTAAATGAAAAATAAATTGAATTAATTTAAAATCACTACTTTTGCAAATGATTAAAGCGACTACATTCAATTTAAATGATATAACAATATATCTAGATTGAAGTTGGACTTCGAACGAGGCAATAAAGTCGTTCATAAGTTACACGATCACTTTTTTAAATTGAAGTAAAACTTCTTTACGCGCTCTTAACATAGTAAACAGGTGAATGCGTTACGAAAAGTCTAATCGGGCGAGGTGCACGGAATTTGAGAACGAGATATAAGTTGTGAATATAGAACAAGAATATTTGCGAGCAAAAACAAAAACCAATCCGCACTAGGTGGCGTGGTGACACTTTCTTGGGACATCTAGTGAACTTCACGTTTAATTTCTTAGTGTCTTTTATCTATATAAAAATATTTATTAACTGTTTGTTGCACTGAATGTTGATCGGACACTGACCGAAAAATTGCGTACGTTGTCCTCAATATTACACATTGCGTGAACATTTCTGTAGGCGCTTTTCAACAAGTCATTACGGAGACACATTTGTCTAATTTACACATTTATACAATTTCATAACTTTTAAATAGAACATCTAGACTTTAGACCGCCATCTTGAAGTAGCTTTTTATATACTGACTATATATATATATATATATATGCGAAAAATTGAATAAAACTTCTGTTATAGATTTTATCCCGGTTTAATCTTAGCTTTAAAATTCGACTTTTCTAACGCTTTACAGCGGCCGTGGTACCAGGGTTACTTAAATATTTTTTATACAAATTTTCAACATATTACAATTCTTTACAGATTCGGTACAGATCTCGCTATTACACTATTATATCTGCATTAGGGTGATACTGTACATTACCACTGTCACCGACTTGTTCACATTAATTTTTAATTATACTGTGCGTTTCTTTTTTGAGAGTGTGATTGTTTTGGTATTCGATAAAAATTGCGTCATCGCTTAAACGTGAATATGTTATTTCTGAGTATAAAAAAACTTATGTCTCTTCGAAGCTTCAAGAATTTTAATATTTAACTATTTTTTTTTATATTTTCTAAGTAAGGGCAAGATCCGATCTGATGTTATGCGGAAATGTATTCCTGGATGGAAAAGCGCACTAGCTTAGTAAATGTCTATTTACTCTAATCTTGAAAACACCCACCTGTAATTCAACAAGGAGGGTAGACAGACGCGGGTAAACTTTTACATTCTTTTGCTGTACGAATAATGAAGGACGAAGGAAAACATAGTTCGGGTTTGAGGGATGTCCACAACAAAAGGATGAAATCCAGTAGTGAGTATTGAAGTTTTATGAAGTTACTAACAATTATTTAAATTGAATAAAACTTCTGTTATAGATTTTATCCCGGTTTAATCTTAGCTTTAAAATTCGACTTTTCTAACGCTTTACAGCGGCCGTGGTACCAGGGTTACTTAAATATTTTTTATACAAATTTTCAACATATTACAATTCTTTACAGATTCGGTACAGATCTCGCTATTACACTATTATATCTGCATTAGGGTGATACTGTACATTACCACTGTCACCGACTTGTTCACATTAATTTTTAATTATACTGTGCGTTTCTTGTTTGAGAGTGTGATTGTTTTGGTATTTGATAAAAATTGCAGGCAGCCTTCAGACCAGCCCAGTGGGTGATCCAATTAAGTTTGATAACGATTGGATGGAGTAATTTTTTGCCTGTGTGAAATATGTCCTCTGTGGAATCCAAAACGGCTGAACTAATCTTTATGAAATATTCAGGTGATTTTTAGATGAGTCCTGTGGGTCTATATTGCGCAGATCGCATTTTATTTATCTTTATACATGAAAGGCGATCTGATGCAGAATTTTCGCGAATTTTTTTTTAAGACTTAAATGATTTTTGAAATTTAACTTATATGGTTTTCTCAAGGATGCCATTGTTAGAATTGGAACACGAAAAAATTAAAGTTCTAAGGTAACAAACATAAAAAAACATACAGTTGATTTGAGAACTTCGCCCTTTTTTGAAGTCGGTTAAAAGTAGTAAGTAGAAGTAGTAAGTAATATTCGAAGTAGCTTAACCATTAGGCTATAATATCGCTTCAAATGTCTCCCCTTTAATACTGAGATGTACAATTCCAATTACACAATTCGATATTAACTAATTCCAACGACTACATTCCACACATTGTCAATTAACTACATACCGGTATTGTACATTGCTAAAATAATATATTAACGCAATAGACAATATCAAATTGACTAATTAAACATTTCTCGATGAAGTGCAAATAGATGGCTTCGACCAAACTATTTATGTTTTAATTGTATAGTAATATTTAGGACACCAACAGCTCGATGGTTGAGATGTTCACTGGCAGAAAGCTAATGTATTAACTTAGGATACTTTTATTTTTGAAAAAAAAATTATAAATAAATGTTTTTAATAGCGAGTAACGCCGTGTGGCACAGCTAGAATATTATAAAAAAAAATAAGCATTCTTAATAATAAGCAATAAATCCAACAGTCCACCCATGTATTTGTCCAGCTATCTTTACTAAGAAAAATTGTGTTTGATTTAAATGGTTTTATATGCAGAAACCCTCACTTCCCCACTTAGATTGGACCACACGGGAAACATCAGCTTTCAAATAAAAAAGAATCGCCAAAATCGGTTTCAACTAGTCCAAAATTATGAGGTAACAAATATTAAAAATAAACATACAGTTGAATTGAGAACCTCATCCTTTTTTGAAGTCGGTTGAAAAGGAACATCCCAAGCCAAGGTTACCCCTCACCGAGGGGACCCTTCTGTCGAGTAATTAGCTACAGAAGTGCAGACTAAGCGACCTAAGAGTTATACCACCTATCGATGCCACATTCAAAGACAGCTTCTCTGGCCTACAAGGATTAGTGTAGATTCATCAAAAAAAGGTCAGAATTGTTTGACGAAACACCATTAGGAATCCGTATTATTTTGTAGGGATTGTGAATCGGTAATCGTAGACTACAAGCTACATAGACATTTCATTTATTGGCATCACAATATACAAACACATTACATATATTACACAGATTACAAATAAATTGAAAAAAGAAAGAAAAATAAACACGATACAATTAATGGAAGGAACAGACAAACAGGAAATGATGCCAATATTGGACACCGACTCAGCATAACGCGTCGATAATTAATTTTAGTCTGACCTTTATGGAAGAGTTATAAAAAAGTACAAAAACCAGACTTCTATTGTATGTGTGTACATACGTATAGGTTATAGGGCGCTTCCAGCGGACGCACTCGGACGAACATAGCCCGTCAATTTGTCGAGCAAATATTGAGAGGATAAAAAAGCCAACGTCAAAAATTCAATTTGCCACACGGAGCTCGGATATCGATGTAAACATACAAACACATTAAAACTCCTTTTAGCGGACTAACTCGATAAAATGCGTCCATGTGAACTTTGCTTTATACAATAAAGTGTTTAATTTGTTAAAAACCACGAGAAATTCTACCGAACGGTTAGCTAGTGCACCTCCGAATGTTGAGATACAAGATATAATACCAGTGAAATCGGTCACAGGTTCTGGGCCGTTCAATTGGGATCATAGTGGTCGATATTTGCTGGTGTAAGTCTTTTCATCCGACTTCAAAAAGGGAGGAGGTTTTCAATTCGTCTGTATATATTTTGTAACCTCATATTTGGACTGGGTGAACCGATTTTGATGGTTATTTTTTGTTTGAAAGCTGCTGCTTCTGTTTCTGACAATGACATTAAGTAAAATAAGTATAAAGCCATACAAGTGTCAAATTTGCGTTTAACGTTTGATTCTATTTAAAGTTTACCGTTGTCTTACCACTGGCATGCCTATCTAAAATTTTAAGTAATAAGATTCCATTTCTATCGACAGTCCCTATGACTGCCAATTTTTTTTACCAACTATAAATATCATGGTAATTACAACAATTATCTTTCTTCATCTAAAATAACTATTAAAATTTTATTTAGCCATCGCGCATGTTCCGTTAATAGTTTACCAAGCCAAGCTTCACACTCTGTCAGTTTCACGTTACCTACTTCGGTTAGGCTTCACAAATGACCAAGTCATTAGGCGGACGGCTGGAGAGCCCTAGTCGGTAAATTGAATTTCTCGCGGAAGTGTTTTCCTCCCGCTAATTGCTCTCTCCGATGTCCGATTTTAGCTCTATTGTATTGTAACGTACCAATAAAAAAAATCCAACAAAAAATCCACAAGTCCGTACTCACAGTGGTTACTCAGTATACGAACGTGATGCTAAAAAAGTGACGGTAAAACAATAAACAATTTAACTTTTATTTACAATATACCCATTAATATTTGCCCACTTGTCGTTGTACAAATAATTTATCGGAAGAGGTTAGAATTTAAGACAGTGATCGGCAAAGTGCGGCTCCAGGCTGACCTTGACTGCTTCATCGGTTTGAGATAATTGCGAACGGAACATATGCGATGACTAAATTAAATTTTAATAATTACATTTTAGATGAAGAAAGATAATTGTTGTGATTACTATAATGTTTATTGCGAATACACTTACTTTTATATTTTTTAATGTGTGCAAACAAAGAAAAAATAAATATTCTTTGTTTAACCGTGTTATGTAATTATAAACAATAGTTTTTTTTTTTAAAATCAAAAGGTACTTAATTTCCGAAGTGTGATTGTTATATTAGGATATTCCGACATCTACATTATTTTTCTTCTTCCACGTTAATACATGGAGACATTAGGGAGTTTAGTAAAGACCACGATCTCACCCGATCTACCTACCCTTTGTAAATGACTATTCACACACATTGTAATCGAAGGGAAAAACAGATATATTCCGTTCGCCTCGCCCGACGAAATTTTTTGTAAATAAATTTTACTTCAAAAAGCAAATGATAACTTTACCAGTATAAGTGCGAACAGCGGCAAGGGCGCGTGATGTGTAGCCATCAGAGTGCCAGCTCCGAGGCACAACGTCACCAGAATGGAACCAGACAGTGCCAGCGCCTCCCACTCAGCCGCAGCCGGCAGCAGTGCCATCGCCAGCACGATGGTCAGCACAAACGTTATCACACACAGCGTAGTTATCGCCTTCACTTGCGACGACAGCTCCTGAAAACGATGGAGAAAATCAATCATTTTGTTCTAGTAACTACAGTCGAGTCTTTAACGTGTAGGATTTTTCTAGGTGATCTATCTAGACCTTTATGTTATTATGAACACAGAGCTAATCAAAACGCAAGTGGTTTAGAGGCTTTTAACAGTTACAAAATTTACTAATATTAGATCTCCCGTTTTCTTAATACCCAAATAGAAAGAACAGTTTTCAAGAAAATTGCGAAATGCTAAACACTTAACAAATGAACAGTCGATGAGATTATAAACGGTTCATTAGTTAAAACAATTACAATTTATTGTTTAATTATGATAAAGTAAGATGGAAAATAAATAAAATAAAGTTTATTAACCACCTAACACAATGCAATATAAATTGTACGTGTACGTGTACGTCTACGTCAACGTCTACGACTACATCCACGTTTTCGTCTACATCTACGACTATGTCTATATTTACGTGTACGTCTACATCCACGAATACGTGTACATCTACGCGTGCGTCTACATCTACGACTATGTCTACATCTACGTGTGCGTCTACATCCACGACTACGTCTATATCTACGACTACGTCTATGTCTACATCTACCTCGACGTGTACGGCTATGTGTACGTGCACACGTATACTTACACTTACGTGCACTTTATATTGCCCCGTGTTAGCTGATCAAACTTATAATTTTTTAAATAGTGTCTTTGTTAATACTAATATCGTTTTTTTTCTTCGTTGTAATCAAACCCATGGTCGGTAAATATTCATTGCATGTTCATGATAAACTAGATTCAAGTTAATTCCGGTTCACAATTTCCATGTGAATATTTCCCTATTCCCCGAATCCCGGATCAAATTTATTCTCGGTATGAATGCAATGTGTTTGTACCGTGTTAAAACAAATTGAAAGGATGTATCCAGATATAACTAATATTGTTGAGGTACGAAACAAAACAATAAATGCAAGGGTTTTTAACTGTATATAATTTTTTTTTAATTAACTGGTTATTCAAGGCTTTAGTTATAATACAGACGAATTGAAATCCTTCTATTTTTTAAGTAAGTTAAATTAGAATGAAGACGTTAATCCATTGCTGACATTTAAAGTATTTTAAAATATACAGTAAGAAGAAAAAGACAAAAACATTTAAGCACGGTTCTCTTAGCGGCAGCTTTTCTCGCCACTAAAGTTTAAGTGAAATTTCCTTCTCCTCCAGCACAAACAATTTAGAATGAAGTTGTTTTTAAAATTTCGTCCGCTTAACTTAAAATTGCACTCGAATAAGTTTCCGCTTTGCATTCGTCTGAACATTTACTTGTGTAAAATTGTGTTTGGTAAAAAAAGTTAAATAACTAATCTTTAACTATTATATACATATGAATATATGAGTCACTAATGGGCACAGGACTTGTCTATAAAGAGAATTTTAGTGTATAGTAGGGTGTAGGTATACAGACTTCGCATGTCATAGATTTTTTTTTAACACAAGATTTCCTCACGATGCTTTTCTTCACCGCTGAGCCCGTGGTGTGTAGTACCAATTTGACCGCTTTATCTCTCAGCTACCACAGCTCATATATACCATAACATAACATATAGCTAATACAGGATTTCCCGTAATCTGACGTCCAACGGAGAGTGCATGGTAGGGCTGTATGACAGCCTCGAGAAAAATAAAAAAAAAAACTCTGTCGTTTATATTTTTTTGCTATGAGCATTTTACTGAAAACTATAAAAAAAATCACCTTGCGTGATATTTTAAGTACTATGAAGACACATTGGCTAGTTTTAACAAACATAAATAATAAACATAAAAAAATACATTCAGATGAATTGAGAAGAGAACGTTCTTCTCTTTCTCTTTGAAGTCGGTTGAAAATGATTCCTGTCGTTCGAATAGCACAAATAACGGCAGCTAGCAAGCCGGCACTGACGCAGCGTCCGTAATCACATTAGAGCCGCCTGCTTTGCACTTGACGGGGACAACTTTATTAAGTGCACACGAGATTATGCCTCAACTTAGGTTACGTCTAATGCGTTTAGCAGCTAAGTTCATCTCGCAAAATAACCGATGTGTACACAAAGTGGGTTTTAACCAATTAATCATGTTTTTAATGTTTTACTCTGCTGGGAAATCGAAAGTGTTACATCCGGGTACTACATTAAACGAGTAAATATACTTTTTGAGTAAAAACAAAAACAATCTTCAAATGGAACCGGCGACTATCGTACTTTCTGTCGTATAAATACTAATAACTCAATCAACAAAAAAAATTCTAGACAAATTTTCTTTTTCTTAGGGTTTCTAGGTATGTTTTCGGTATTCTGGTATATCCACGTAACTAAGTATATGTAACGGAGCTAAGTGTCCAAAAAAAATTAAGTTGTTGTAGTCCAAGAAAATTGAATTGAATTGAAAAATTGTTGAAAAAAAAAAGATAATATTTCTGTTTTTTCTCACAAATTTTACTATTATTCTTCTTAACAATTCGAACTAGGCTTAAGCTTGTGTTAGACTTTACGTATTGCATACCGTACCATAATCCATTGGGCTCTGAATTCATATAAAAAATGCATCAGAAAAGGATGTTTTTATCAATGAAACATGTCGTTTAATCTACTATAGTACGAGTCCTAAGGCACATGACTCACAGAGTTAATTTAACTTTAAGGAAAGGTAAAATGATAAATTTGAAAACATCTAACCTGTGAGTGCAGGACGCACACAGCACAGAGTAGCGCAGCGCAGCACAGCAGCGTGACGCACAGCGCTGACACGAATAGAGCGTGCTTCAGTCTGACACAGTATCTTCTGTACAAGGCCTCCAACTCCAGCTCTGTGCCCTCCTCCTCTGTCAACAAAATGAACAGCTTAAATACTTTCAGTACACAGCGGCGAACGCGACAGGTAACGAACTGTCTGTGTATATTAGCATAATATAATTGTACTCACTGTTGGAAAACATTACTAAATAAAATAAATAAATATACTGTAAGAGCCTCGCGTACTGTAAGTGTACTGTATTTACCACGCGCTGAAGGAATACATCGTGAGGAAACATGTCTTAGAAAAAAATTCTAAGGCTAGATCATAGAAACAGCAGCAACAGAACAGACCTTTAATATAAAAAAGAATCAGCAAAATCGGTTCGCTCAGTCCAAAGTTCTGAGCCAAAAAACAAAAAATACAGACAAATTTCGAACCTAATTTTTTGAAGCCAGTTGATAAAATTTAATGATAATTTTATCAATGAACATTCAAAGAAACAGATAATTTACAGGTTTCTAAATATTCTCCACCAAGGTTTTTGACAACGTTTTTAACCCTTTTAAAGCTTGTTATCGACTTGACACTAATCCTGAGCTTGAAAGAGGATCACTTAAATGACATAAATGTAATGGCACGGATCTAGAAAAAAAACCCCAATTTATATTAGTTATATTTAACGGATCGTCTAGACAAAACTCATTAAAGAATAATTCGTGTATAAAATTTGTAAGCAAACGATGTCGATATTTCCCTAACATCGCGTAACTGACGTCAAACAACGACGCTCTAAGTATTTAAAGTACCAGTATAGTGTAAGGAAAATTTGATAGGTCACTCATCCTAACAGGCTCGTAGATACATAGATAAACATTTTATTGCTCACATTATATATACTATATATATATATATTATATATAGGTACAGTCCAGTTCAGCCCTGTACTCCACCAATTTTATTTATTTGTATAGATAATCATTGATTTCTACACAGATCATGTTTTCGTCTCAGATTCGAATCCAGGACCGCAATATAAGAGTAAGTATTTAATCTAACTAAAATTATATTCGTGATTTACTAAATAGATTCAGATTCAGATTTTTTTGGTAACATAATAAATTACAAGTCAATTATTTACTACAAATTATTAGTATTACAAATTACATTAGATTATTATTGAATAGCTAATTACATAGGCGGATAACCTAAAAAATCGATATAATTTTAAAAATGTAATAAAAAAGAGAGATCGAAAAACTTATTCGAATCCCAAAAAGTCACAAGGAATTCACGTAATTTAACTTTACTGAAGTGGAAGTTACGCTCCGGCGAATTAACCTCTTAACTACAACGCTCTAAAGGGGATTTCTCGCAATAAGCATTAATACGAAAAATGGAATAAAAAGTAAAAAAAAGAATACATTTTTGTATAACGAAACAATAGCAAAGAGGATAAATGCCGTTTAATTTTGAAGTCCCTTAGTTATTATTACAAATATTTTTTTTAACGGTTCGTCAACAATCGTTATTTATTTTAAGCTAAAATGAATGTTTAAAATAGCCCCTCGAATAAGCAAATTGAAGTGGCAACGGGACCGTCTTATCAGCAGTGGAACGGATAAACGTTGGATGAAATGGAATCAAACGTTAAACGATAAGTTGACGCGCGGACGCCATTTTTGCATCTCTGAATTATCGTAGGAATAAACGAAATACTAATCAGAACCTATCCAAACTCTCGTCAAACTACCCTTTAAGTACATAAATTCCAATAAAAAATGAATCATCGAAATCGGCTGGTGTGATATCGCGCACATACTTAATGTTAAAACCTATTGTTTCCTCGCGGATCCCATTGTCAGAATTGGACTAAATTGAAATGGCACCAATATGGCACTAACTTTTAAATGAAAAAATAATCATCAAAATCGGTTCCCCAAAGTTATGAGGCAACAAACATAAAAAACATATAAAATTGAGAATGTCCTACTTTATTGAAGCCGTTTGAAAAAGGAACAGACACTTCTGCTTTAAAAAAGAAACCATACTGTCTAATAAATTACTTAAATTGCTCTTAAAGTCACATATTATACAATTGTTGTTGTAACTAATGACAATCATTAGCAGAATGATTAATTCTAACTGCTTACCGAAACATATTCATAGTATACAAACTGTTGCCCGCAGTTTTTCTTTAGATATATGCAAGAAAACTCCCTTTCCACTACGGCTGTGCGACCGATAAACTATTAGTTACATTCCACTGAACTTCCATAACTTTAGGGAGCAGAAATACCTGTGGCATTATCACCCAATGAAACTTTGATCGCGTGCCGGGACTTGTCGTCAAGTTAGTATGTTAAGTATTTACTTAAAGCGAAATTGTTGCTATTCCTATCACATTGTATGAATAAAAGCAACATAAAAATAACTTGAGAAATTAATCTCTTCCGTGCAATCTTGGGCTGGAGAGGAATAAATAGTACAAGTATATTTACTAGTAAAAACAAAAACCGACTTCAAATCAAATCGAACGTTAAGATTTATTAAGCGCGACCGCCGTCTTTGTATGTCTGAATTATCGTAGGAATATTACAAAATAGAAATAATCAGAACCCATTCCATCTCACGTCAAACTATCCTTGATGTACATCTTCGATTTCGGTTTTTGATCATTCATCAATAATCAAAAATCAAAATAAGTTGGTGTGATATTGACTAATTCGTTCATTTGTCGCGCACAAACAATGCAAATTAAGACTTATATGGTTTACTGATGACTCCCATTTTCAGATTTGCACTAAAATGAAATGGCACCACTATGGCACTAGCTTTATAATAAGCTAATATACTTAAATACTTATAATAAAAATATACATACATACATATAACGTAAGCTACATTGTATAAACATGAATGTTTGTCTGTGTGTCCTTTATAGAATCGTAAACTATGCATTTGATCATGTGATGATCTTCAGCGGTATTAACAGATGGCGCCACTATCATTCCAATGAATTTCATATATTGCCGTCACAATTGAATTGAAACGCAAACAGCAAATGTCCCTCAATATTTGTGTAATGTCTATTTTCTTCAAATTTATTTATTAGTAGAGTAGCAACGCGCGCAGGTACGGCTCAAACAGTACATTATAAATAAATTATATGAGTTTAGTGGACTCATCTACGTAGAACTTTTTAACTGAAATTTGAATATATTTATCGTCTGAGATTTTCTAATGGACACAGAGTGGCGGAGACGGATAGCGCGCATGTTAAGAGAATTGCTAGTACATAACATAGACAGTGAGACATGTAGTTTGACTACTTACTGTATTCGTAGATACCTACATATACGTCTTTCTAAATTTCTGTAATTGTATTGATGAATAAAAGAGCGAAAGATTACGACCACGAAATTCCATCCGCATTCCTTCTCTTCAAAGGAATCTCATAATGAAATGGCAGTCAATTGTAAAAATAAGGGCCCTTGATAAAACCAATTTAAATTTCCTAAATCCAAGGACAGACATTTATTGTTTAAATTAATTTTGGGCACATACATTTTCTGAGATATGCATGTTTTTCACTCTTGTGTACCTTACTATGTAATATTGCATTTCAGCTTAACATGAGATTCCCGAATCTGCTAAACCAATTATATATACATACATATTATCTAAATACGGTTAAGTTTAATGATTACGTGAGATAATGTCACACTCCTCTGAAATAAATTTCCCGCTACTGTCCCAAATTCCGTAGGACCGCCGAAAATAGATGGATAATCATATTATTTGTAAAGTTCACACATTCCAGTGGCGGATCCCGCCCTCGATATTCTAAATATTTTAAATGTTATGTTAACTTATAGTTTAACTGGTATAATAGGCGCCAAATATCTCTATCGCTGAACGTTAATGCGCAAAAGTCGAAAATAAGGTATCACGGAATCATAGGGGGCCCGGGCAGCCATGCGCTAGCGCTTATTGACTCTCCTGTCGTACTCTGAGAGATATGGTGATCTAACTGCCAACCATCGTTATTCGGAAGTATGATTTTTTAAAGTATGCCTTAAAATTAAGCTAATATCTGCCTACACGTAATTCGTATTCGAATTGGAGTTCGAACCCGAGCTACTGGCATACTATAAAATTTAAAGTTTTATACTTTTAAATGCTATCTGTTCTTTCAAGTTGATTGAGCTATTGTGTGACTTCACGCAGCCCTTCCATTCAGCCCCGCCCGCGATGACATAATACGGTAGAATTTTTAATTAACTATCAGTATAATTACGTATACCTTAATACTCAACAATTAGCGAAAGTATACATTATTTAGTACAAAATGGCCGTCTGTGTCTGCTGATAATATTTTTATATATAGGTTTTTTTCCAATTATCTTTCATATTTGAAGTGTTATCTATATATCTAGTCTCCTTATTTCTAGTCATATTAACGACTAAAACAAAACCGACTTCAAATCAAATCGAACGTTAAGATTTATTAAGCGCGGCCGCCGTCTTTGTATGTCTGAATTATCGTAGGAATATTACAAAATAGAAATAATCAGAACCCATTCCATCTCACGTCAAACTATCCTTGATGTACATCTTCGATTTCGGTTTTTGATCATTCATCAATAATCAAAAATCAAAATAAGTTGGCGTGATATTGACTAATTCGTTCATTTGTCGCGCACAAACAATGCAAATTAAGACTTATATGGTTTACTGATGACTCCCATTTTCAGATTTGCACTAAAATGAAATGGCAGTCAATTGTAAAAATAAGGGCCCTTGATAAAACCAATTTAAATTTCCTAAATCCAAGGACAGACATTTATTGTTTAAATTAATTTTGGGCACATACATTTTCTGAGATATGCATGTTTTTCACTCTTGTGTACCTTACTATGTAATATTGCATTTCAGCTTAACATGAGATTCCCGAATCTGCTAAACCAATTATATATACAAGTGTATAGTTGGCAGCAAGAAACTCTACCGCTGAGCATTAATGCGCAGAAGCTAACCAAACTTTTGCAGTACATCCGCTCCAATAAAAAATAATTATCATCATCATTAGGTGTGATATTACTTATTCGTCCATTTGTCGTGCACATACTTAAAGAGTATTTGAGGCTTTTATGGTTTTCTCATGAATGTCATTGTCAGAATTGGACCAAATTGAAATAAAAATACCGTTGGCGTACCACTGGCATGCCAATCGTGTGTGTATTTGACGTATTTGGTAAATAGGTTGGTTTCATAACAAAATGTCACTGTCAGATAGCTGTTTGTGGTCCAGGTAGGATCATGGTCAAACATGTATATTTAAAGTTTAGATACTAGAATATCATTGCATTATTATTGAAAACTAACTGACCGGGCGAACTTCGTACTACCCTATTTTTTTTCCTAGATTATTTTCTAAGTTTCTGAAAGACTTTCTACTGTTTATGATATGGCCATTCGTAGGCTGAACAACTGAATGTCATTTTGTCATATTCACTCACTTTTCTTTAATGAGGATTTATAAAATCTGATTTTAATTAAAAAAAATCTTTTATATACAATTATTTTATATAATGATATACAATATATACAAACCTTGTCCTAAAAGTAACAAATACAAAAAAAGTAAATCGTCCAATTTGTTGCAGTGGTTTGGAAGTTATGCGCGTACATACATTTTCTGAGATATGCATGTTTTCACTCTTGTGCACCTTACTATGTAATATTGCATTTCAGCTTAACATGAGATTCCCGAATCTGCTAAACCAATTATATATACAAGTGTATAGTTGGCAGCAAGAAACTCTACCGCTGAGCATTAATGCGCAGAAGCTAACCAAACTTTTGCAGTACATCCGCTCCAATAAAAAATAATTATCATCATCATTAGGTGTGATATTACTTATTCGTCCATTTGTCGTGCACATACTTAAAGAGTATTTGAGGCTTTTATGGTTTTCTCATGAATGTCATTGTCAGAATTGGACCAAATTGAAATAAAAATACCGTTGGCGTACCACTGGCATGCCAATCGTGTGTGTATTTGACGTATTTGGTAAATAGGTTGGTTTCATAACAAAATGTCACTGTCAGATAGCTGTTTGTGGTCCAGGTAGGATCATGGTCAAACATGTATATTTAAAGTTTAGATACTAGAATATCATTGCATTATTATTGAAAACTAACTGACCGGGCGAACTTCGTACTACCCTATTTTTTTTCCTAGATTATTTTCTAAGTTTCTGAAAGACTTTCTACTGTTTATGATATGGCCATTCGTAGGCTGAACAACTGAATGTCATTTTGTCATATTCACTCACTTTTCTTTAATGAGGATTTATAAAATCTGATTTTAATTAAAAAAAATCTTTTATATACAATTATTTTATATAATGATATACAATATATACAAACCTTGTCCTAAAAGTAACAAATACAAAAAAAGTAAATCGTCCAATTTGTTGCAGTGGTTTGGAAGTTATGCGCGTACATACATTTTCTGAGATATGCATGTTTTCACTCTTGTGCACCTTACTATGTAATATTGCATTTCAGCTTAACATGAGATTCCCGAATCTGCTAAACCAATTATATATACATACATATTATCTAAATACGGTTAAGTTTAATGATTACGTGAGATAATGTCACACTCCTCTGAAATAAATTTCCCGCTACTGTCCCAAATTCCGTAGGACCGCCGAAAATAGATGGATAATCATATTATTTGTAAAGTTCACACATTCCAGTGGCGGATCCCGCCCTCGATATTCTAAATATTTTAAATGTTATGTTAACTTATAGTTTAACTGGTATAATAGGCGCCAAATATCTCTATCGCTGAACGTTAACGCGCAGAAGTCGAAAATATAATATAGGTATCACGGAATCATAGGGGCCCGGGCAGCCATGCGCCAGCGTTTATTGACTCTCCTGTCGTACTCTGAGAGATATGGTGATCTAACTGCCAACCATCGTTATTCGGAAGTATGACGACGTATACCTTAATACTCAACAATTAGCGAAAGTATACATTATTTAGTACAAAATGGCCGTCTGTGTCTGCTGATAATATTTTTATATATAGGTTTTTTTCCAATTATCTTTCATATTTGAAGTGTTATCTATATATCTAGTCTCCCTTATTTCTAGACATATTAACGACTAAAAACAAAAAAACTACTTCTAATCAAATAGGAATATTACAAAATAGTATTAGTCAGGATCTATCCAAACTCTCATCATACTACCCATGAAGTACATCCTTTCCAATAAAAAAATAATCATAAAACTTTATATCGTTTTCTCATGGTCATTTTCTGGGTCCCGAGTCCGCTACTTGCCAGTGACGTTTCGTTATGAAACCGATCTATTACAGTCTTATCAATTATTATTTCATCATTATAAATCCGTCTAATACACACACGAATGGAGTGCCAATGGTATACCATTTGTAAACTATAGTGGCACTGAAAAATCTACTAAAAGTAGCAAATATGATGCCATGATGATGCCAATGAACGTTCATTTTGTACATAATTGGTTTAATAGACTCTGTAGAGTCAGCGCAGAGCCCTCGTGAGGTTCAGTACTGCCGTTAAAGTTAGTACTTTTTAACTTTGTTCCCCCTTTTCAGTGTAACTTTTTTAGTTGTTCCTTCCGGCTAAAACTGAATACACCGCCGGATGCATCGTTATTTTGCACTTCTCTTAACTTTAAAAATTAAAAAAAATACAATTGTTTTCTATTTTAATTAACATCTCCATTAGACATCCCATCGCATACAATGGAAATATGTCATTTTAGAGACTTCATCTATCATTCACAATATATTTTCCAATGCTCAATAGCTCAATGCTATTAGGACCAAATGGTAACGATGATGACTTGGTACGTACTCATCTGGCGGCGATCGCCAATTGTTTCCAAGAATAGACGTAACTTGAATAGTACTTAGCATAATGAAAACAATTGTTAGAAGTAATGCATGTTTGTGAGACCAGATAATTAAATGTAACAACTTAATAAACGCCAACACGCTAACTGCCATTACGTTAGCAAGTAAAGCAATTTGCATATAACAGATTTTGTACACTTCTGGAATTGTGGAACGCAAACCGGAATGATATGATGTGTTGGAAAACCAAAATGTTTTTGTTCAGTCTTTGGTATGTATATACCCAATAAACTATAGCTATTGATTATGGATGGCAAAGAAGTGAGATACAAGGACCGCGCAAAAAGTAAATGTGAGATAGTGTGATCATCATTCTTTTAAATTAAATAAATCATTTTGACCACTAAACGTTAGGTATTTTTTACATTAGAGGGACCTCTAAAAGCAGTCCACTTGTCATTAATTGTTCATTACTAGCCATGACCCTAGCTGACGTCAGAAGTATTGTCTGTACCCGCCTTAATTATAATGACTATTATAATTGTAGACAAAGTATACAATGTGTAAGACTTCAACAAGTATATTTACGAGTTGAAACACTATTTAAATCAAACGTTGTTATGCGTGGACGCGCTCTTTGTGTTTCCGAGTTATCGTAAGAATATTACGAAATGAATAAATCAGAACCCAACCAAATTCTGATCAAACTACCTTTGAAGTACATCCTTTCCAATAAAAGTGAATCATCGCAATCGCTTGGCGTGATATTGAGTTATTCGTCCATTTGTCGCGCATATACTTAAAGCAAATTTAAAACTTATATTATTTTTATTCTTTCATTCTTTCAGTCCTATGGGAAGCACCAGCTTTCCAATGAAAAAAGAATCATTAAAATCGGTTCACTCAGTCCAAAGTTATGAGGTAATAAAATAAAAAAAAACATACATACCAATTGAGAACCTACTCCTTTTTTGAAGTCGGTTAAAAATAGAATGACCCCGTTATATTATATAAGCTATATAAATAATCCAACGCTTACCTTTTTTACGTGATAAATTTAGATACGAGATAAATCGTAAGTGACACGGGTGCGGGAATTGAAGCCTAAAAATCATTAACATTTTCAATTTACGACACGACCTCTCGCAATTCAAAATGTTTTGGCAAAGCATACAATATATTTAAATTGAAATAAATTTTCGATATAAATTCAAATAATCGCCGTCCAAGTAAATGTAAATTAATGCATATATAAACACGCCTGTCTGTGACTAAAGAGGTGACTAGAAAATATGATCTCTAAAATTTATATAGACATTGAGTCTGTCATATACATTAAGTAATTTTAATTATAACATGAAACCGTTTTAACAGTTTTTCTTTCAATTCTGGCAATATACTAACTAATAAAAGAATGAATTATTATATGTACATCGCAATAAAAGGGCACGATATATATCGATATATTTCATCCGATACACAAATATCGTATGAAATTAAATAAAAAACATTCCATTCTTTCTTTTATTTGTAGTTGACAACTTGCAACCGAAATAAAACGTAAAACCACACTTCTGTTACAATCACGACGAGTGTATTGTTAGTATGTTACTACAATCCTACTCTCCGTGATAGCAGCTGTTGTTTTTTTTTTATGACGATCTACACAGATTTGCCAGAGAAGCTCGCCTTGACTGCTTCACCGGATTGAGAGGTGGCATAGCTTTTTCCACGAATGTACCCGATTGACGACCAGCAGGTGGAGGTGGCGAGACGTCGTGCGGCGGGTGCTGTTTGCTGCCCAACTCACCGGATCATGATGACCACGACCACTCTGACAAGAGTGAAGCGACCAAGAAGATAGCTTAGGTCGCTTAGCCTGAACCTCTATCGCTAGTAACTCGACACAAGGGTCCCCCCGGTGAGGGGGTTACTATGTTACGCTTAAGTATTGCAATCCGAGGGCGCTAGAGAGGGCCTCGGATTCGGTGGGTGCTATTTCACGGAGCACTTGTTGCATACATTTTATAATGTACCGCGTTTTTTTGTGCTATTTAAATAGAAACAAATTACCATATATTGTATTTTTTGCATGAACATATCTACGTCGCAGTATTAATAAATTTTACATATTTATGTATTATTATTACAAACATTATATACTCGTATAATACGATATAATTACATGCCCAAGGGATCACTGTTAGCGATAAGATTGGTATCGCAGTTAGCATTAAAAGTCCAGATAAAAAACACCACAAGTCAATAAATTGGTAATCTACCCTATGTACTACAATCCCACAATGGTGTATTCTGGCGACAGAAGTATAGTCAAAACATGTGAAGCAATTTTAACGCAAAATCTATGAATCTATCTAATATATTTAAATGACCAATTCTTGTATATAATCTCGGAAACGGTTGCAACGGTTTTCATGAAATTTTGAATACAGAGGTTTTAGGAGGATCGGCTAGAAAATGAGTGTTTGGTTTGACGTTAGATAAGGAAAATTAATTGCTTACATAAATTATTATCTATAAAATACGTGTTCACTTCACTTAAGCATTTCGTATCTAAATATAATTTCCAAAAAAACATGATTTGCCAAAAATAAGATACCGAGTAAAGCTCGGTCATCCGGGTACAAAAGGTAAAACAAGTACCGGGTAAACAATGGACGAGATAAGATTTTAAAAGGAACAACTCAAAATAAGGATTTGCCTAATTATGGAATAAGGAATCAAATTTGGTTTTAATTAAACCTTTAGTAGCCTTAACTTGTTCCTTCTTACTGTCTTATTCATTATCATGTGTTGATTTTTATTGCTGGCTTTTGCATCATAAATGGTATATATATAGGTTGTCAAATATCTCCCTTCCGCCTTTTTGTCTTTTGAATTTCGCGGCTATTTACAAAGCGCTACAGAGCTCGTATCTAGCAATACTATACATAATTTGAAAGGTCTTGACATAACCTACAAAACGACGCTATGCATAATTAGTTTGGATATTGCGTTCAACAGTTATAGACGTGTAAACAAGAAGTTCACTAACGCCGAAATTCGCGGCTTGGCCACTGTTTGGGACGATTCACCGGCCTTCGACCACGACCGTTTTCGCTTGATATTGTCGTATGTGATCCATTTTTCGTCGCCAGTCACCATCCGCTTCAAGAATGGGTCGAGTTTGTTCCGTTTCAGCAGCATATCGCAGGCGTTGATTCGGTCCAGAAGGTTTTGCGTCAAATCATGCGGCACCCAAACATCAAGCTTTTTTTTGTATCCAGCCTTCTGCAGATGGTTTAAAATGGTTTGGTGACTAACTCCCATCTCCTGGGCGATGTCACGAGATGCCACATGCCGGTCTAACTCGATGTAGTCCATGATTTGATCGGTATTTGTCGTCACAGGTCTTCCGCCGGCTGGCTTATCCATGGTGTCGTTTTCACCGGCTCTGAATCGTCGAAACCATTCCTCCGTGGTTCGAAGTGATAGAGTACCATCCCCCAAAACACCATTAATGTCACGGAACGTTTCTCTAGCGGATTTGCCTTTAACGAAGGAAAACTTTAAAATAGCGCGAATTTCGGCGTTAGTGAACTCCACGTTTACACGTCTATAACTGTTGAACGCAATATCCAAACTAATTATGCATAGCGTCGTTTTGTAGGTTATGTCAAGACCTTCAAATTATGTATAGTATTGCTAGATACGAGCTCTGTAGCGCTTTGTACATAGCCGCGAAATTCAAAAGACAAAAAGGCGGAAGGAGATATTTGACAACCTATTATATCACTCTCACGTCCTTTTAACCCTGGCGGGGTAGGCGAAGACATCTTTCGTTGTCACTTCACCAAGCTTTTTATGTTTGGGGCACAATCTTTTAACAAGTAATTTTGTTCTGGTATAAGACCGAAAAAAGGCGATTTATTGGGATTCAAATACCTTTGCATAGTAAGTTTTAATCACGACTTCTCTTAGTTGTTCCAACCGACTACAAAAAAGGACGAGGGCCTTAATTCCTCCCTATGTTTTCTTGTATATTTTTTTTACCTACCTTATAACTTTCGACTGAGTGAACCGATTTGGATAATTCTTATTATTTATTTGAAAGCTAGTGTTCCCATGTGGTCCCGTTTTAATTTGGTTCGTACTGACAATGGCATCCATGAGAAAACCATATAAGTGTCAAAATTTCATTAAAAATGTTGAAACAGGCTAACCGTTATTAAGGCTAAAAATTAGTGGGTAACAGGTGTTTTTTATTGGAAAGGATGTCCTTCAATTATTTGAAGAGAGTTTCACTGATTTCTAATTATATTACTAAATATATTATATCGTAACATTTCATGATAACTCGTAATTACAAAGACGGCGTCGGCTCGTAACAGCGTTTAACGTTTGCTTCGATTTTTGTTTTTACTCGTAAATATACTTGTTTTAATAAAAATAAAACAATATACAATTTATATATAATAAGTACAATTTATTTAGTGTTCACCTAAGCACGTGCTAACATGTAAAAGTAATGTTGCGGTTCAACTGTTCTGGCTCCGACCGCAAACACCGCAGTAAATCATACAGAATTTCTGGACTCGAATGAGTTTCATGACATAACTCAGAGCCATGGTAAGTCAAGGAGATGAGACGAGTGCACTCGTCACGTGTTAAAATTCATTATACATAAGCACACTAAGGTAATTCCTCGATGCTGCCAATGCAAATTACAAATTTATGCGTTTCATTATCATTTACTCGGCTCTACTTGTAAAGTAGACTGCGTTTACTTTTCAACCAACTTCAAAAAGAGAAGGAGGTTCGAAATCGGTTGGCATTTGTCGTGAATAAACTTAATGCAAATTTAAGACTTAAATGGTTTTGTAATGGATGCCATTACTCAGAATTGGACTAAAATTGGAATCGGACCACACCGGAAGCACCAGCTTTCAAATAAAAAAATATTAAAATCGCCTTTTTTTGAAGTCGATTGATATATGTTGAAATATTAGCTTTGTCAAACTCCAAATGTTGCCAGTATTCACGGTGATTACTTCCAATCTAGCAAAAACATGCGCTTTAATACGTGCCAGTAACAAACTTAGGCAAGCTTCCTAACTACCAAGTCAACAACCCAACGCACTTCGTTGACATTTGACATTGGCCGAACAATTGGCCGCCAAGGTGAAGCTAGTCAATGATGTGATATAAACGTCTTTGGCGGGGCACCAAGGTAATTTGTCGCTTATAAAATTCATTCGCTCCCTGCGCCAATGGATTAAGGAAGTGAATTGAATGCAATGAACTTTTTAAACCGCTGAACAAATTGGCAGTCGTCGATTCCGGCCTTTAGACTCAATTGTTATTTATGATTCCATAGTTTTTTACATAAACCGTTGTTTAAGCGTTACTGCTTAGATTTCTATAACAATGGATAAACTCCGCTTATATACCTAACGCAATACCTTCAGAATTAGGCCTCACCTTCAGGCGGACTATCACAGTTTCTGCTGTTGATTTTAATGTAGAAATTGTTATCCTAAAGGCTTTTAGCACTTTACTAAGTTCATTCTGAACGTCTAAGGTATATAATATAATAACTAGTAAGTAGCTTAATACAAGGTTTACCGTGAGGCAACAGCTTGGACGGTATTCTTGGTTACGGCAATTCAAAATTGATGCTGGCATAAAGGTGCCGTGTTACTGTAGCATAGTGACCTTAAGTATACATTTATACTATAAAAACACAAGTATACAGTTTGCTTAGTAAGTTTTTACCATCGCTGGGACGCACGGAATTTTTTCTCGAATTTTCTCTTTTGCTCCAAATTGAATAAGAATATCCTTAATATAATAAAATAAAAGTAAATACGTATTTAATAAGCTAGTGTCAGTGTTTATTATTTTTTATTAATTTTTTATACTAAAACTGGCAATGAGATCCTGCTGAATGTGCTCCTTCAACTTATCGTGAGTAGAAGATGCACTTTACGAAAAAAAAAACTTCTGCGTCGTCTGATATCACCGTACATCCAGGGTTGCAGGTTCGTTGCCGACCTTTGAGTAAGGCTCATTTCTTGTTATCCACTTCACTTTAAGAGAAATAGTAGTGATGGTTCATTAGCACAAATTCTTAGGCAATAGATTATTATTGTGCTTTAAGTGCCTCTCCTACCAGCGAAGATAGGCAATTAGTTAATACATAATTAAAGGTGCCGTGTTACTGTAGCATAGTGACCTTAAGTATACATTTATACTATAAAACACAAGTATACAGTTTGCTTAGTAAGTTTTACCATCGCTGGGACGCACGGAATTTTTTCTCGAATTTTCTCTTTTGCTCCAAATTGAATAAGAATATCCTTAATATAATAAAATAAAAGTAAATACGTATTTAATAAGCTAGTGTCAGTGTTTATTATTTTTTATACTAAAACTGGCAATGAGATATTTGTGCTCCTTCAACTTATCGTGAGTAGAAGATGCACTTTAATACGTGCCAGTAACAAACTTAGGCAAGCTTCCTAACTACCAAGTCAACAACCCAACGCACTTCGTTGACATTTGACATTGGCCGAACAATTGGCCGCCAAGGTGAAGCTAGTCAATGATGTGATATAAACGTCTTTGGCGGGGCACCAAGGTAATTTGTCGCTTATAAAATTCATTCGCTCCTGCGCCAATGGATTAAGGAAGTGAATTGAATGCAATGAACTTTTAAACCGCTGAACAAATTGGCAGTCGTCGATTCCGGCCTTTAGACTCAATTGTTATTTATGATTCCATAGTTTTTTACATAAACCGTTGTTTAAGCGTTACTGCTTAGATTTCTATAACAATGGATAAACTCCGCTTATATACCTAACGCAATACCTTCAGAATTAGGCCTCACCTTCAGGCGGACTATCACAGTTTCTGCTGTTGATTTTAATGTAGAAATTGTTATCCTAAAGGCTTTTAGCACTTTACTAAGTTCATTCTGAACGTCTAAGGTATATAATATAATAACTAGTAAGTAGCTTAATACAAGGTTTACCGTGAGGCAACAGCTTGACGGTAATCTTGGTTACGGCAATTCAAAATTGATGCTGGCATAAAGGTGCCGTGTTACTGTAGCATAGTGACCTTAAGTATACATTTATACTATAAAAACACAAGTATACAGTTTGCTTAGTAAGTTTTTACCATCGCTGGGACGCACGGAATTTTTTCTCGAATTTTCTCTTTTGCTCCAAATTGAATAAGAATATCCTTAATATAATAAAATAAAAGTAAATACGTATTTAATAAGCTAGTGTCAGTGTTTATTATTTTTTATTAATTTTTTATACTAAAACTGGCAATGAGATCCTGCTGAATGTGCTCCTTCAACTTATCGTGAGTAGAAGATGCACTTTACGAAAAAAAACTTCTGCGTCGTCTGATATCACCGTACATCCAGGGTTGCAGGTTCGTTGCCGACCTTTGAGTAAGGCTCATTTCTTGTTATCCACTTCACTTTAAGAGAAATAGTAGTGATGGTTCATTAGCACAAATTCTTAGGCAATAGATTATTATTGTGCTTTAAGTGCCTCTCCTACCAGCGAAGATAGGCAATTAGTTAATACATAATTAAAAAGGTGTATTGTCCAATTACAGTTATATACGTGGAGAAATAAGTAAAACTTTATTTAATACTTTGACGTCTTGTAGCGTAATCTTTCAGAATTGTAAAAATATTTTGATTAGTTCACTTCAAACAGAATATTATCCTTTGTGCGGCTCTGCCGACATTTGATAACATCTGAATAAAGTGCATTGCTACAATATACTACGATATTCGATACGATATTCTAACCGTACAAGTTTTCATGAATGTTTTTAAAATTCAAGTTTTCTCTGCCACATTTGTTGGACTAGAACTGCCTTTGTCAAAATTAATTTCGTTATATATAACTCTTTATATAAGGATAGATATTTTTATTATTGGCTAAATATTATGGTGATTATATGACGGAAAATAAAATTTATCAAGTAGTATGCTATTATATATTATTCTTCTTATAGTTGCAAACGCAGTTTTTTTTATTAAAACAACTAGTCATAAAAAGCCGGGTAAAAGGATATAGCTAACTTTCTTCCTTTTTGAAATTAAGTGAGATAGAGTACCAATAGCAATCTCTCAAAACTATTTTTTTGAATAATTTACGAGTAAAAACCGACTTTAAGATAAAATTTAAGGTAAAAAATATATTTTTTATGCAACAGAAATTGAGCTCATCGCCGAACGTGGGAAGATTTTTCTTAGCAAACGATTTATTGGACCGATAAAACGACATTGGTACAAGTTGACTGGGATACGAACTCGGGACCATAAGTCACTTCGCTTAAAAAATAACATAAATATAATAAAATGATACCCGTTTAATGTTTTGGGAGGCGACACAGATCTCAGCTAGGACGCTTTTGTTAACACTTAAGGATCGCAATCCAAACGCGGACCAACTCGGTCAATAGCTTTTATTGCAAAATTATTAAGATATATATACGTGTTGGTAAAAAATCAGTCGAATTGAACCTCCTTCTTTTTAGGTCGTTTAAAAAGGGGTAAAGGCCTTCATCTCTTTGAAAACATGCAAAGTAATAAATTATTAGATACTAGCGACGGTTCCTAACTCGCTCAGTTTTAAAATTATTAATTCATAACATCGGTTCATCGAAGTAGATAATGTGCAAGTTGGACTGAAAGTTTACTGTTGTTTAGTGTTTAATGCGATAGCCTCCGTTTTAAGCGATTTATTGCTCTTTGTTATGATGTGGATCTTCTTCTATTTTAAATACCACCCTTTCCAAGATTCGTCTTATTTCCCGTGTAAGTCCCGTCGAAATCGGATGTTATTGTTATTTAGACAAACGTTTTTGTTTCTCCCTTAAAGGGGTTAGCAAATTTCTAGTACCACGGGCCATTGGCCAAGTGTTACTAGACGGGAATTAATTATCGGTTAAAAATTTGCGGACTATGCGGCAGGTATTGAGGAGTACCGCCTTCTGCATTGTGATGTATGTGATAGGTGGTAAATGAAGGGTTCTGATACTATGATGTAGATGCTTCGGAATAACGCCAGTTGTGGAGAGTACTATTGGCACTATTAATGTTTTATCTAGTTTCCATATCCTAGTCACTTCGTCTTTTAAATCAGTGTATTTCGTTAATTTTTCTGTTATGGATTTTTGTATATTATGGATGTTAGGTACAGTGACGTCTATCAGATATGCTGTTTTGGTAGATTTATTAACTAGTGTAAGGTCTGGTCTGTTGTAATGTATAGTTCTTATTGTTATTATTATTATTGTTTTGGTATACGTACCGTATATATACATTCAAATGCATGTATTAAAAAGTTATTTAATAGTAAACACAGACACTACAATTTCGTTTATATTTATTTAAACTAAGAACATCATATTTTTTCCCCTTTATTTTAGCAAAACACAGTTATAATTGTTAAGTTTGTAATATCAAAGAGTTTTTACAAATTGTTATCGACCAATAGAGACGAAAATAATTAATTTAATATAATTGATATCCAAGTACAAAGTTGCAGGAGTAAAAAGTAAATTAGCAAACAAAAACCAGTTAAGAGAATTTCCTGCTCCATCATCAAAGGTGTCAAAAGTACTATCGTCTGTCTTCGTTTTAAAAAGCGGTCTCCTAACATCCTGTATATACAAGAGTTGCTCGCTTAAATATATTAGATAAGGGTATGTACAAATTTTTCAAACATATTTAGGTCTCTCTTAGGTCTCCAACCTTTCATAGTCGATGTTCCGCGCGTCCGAACGAAGCGATTTGAGTCATCGTTCATCGTGCGTACAGCAAAGGAGTGGAACAAGTAGCCGGCGACAGTCTTTCGACGACGACAACGTGGGAGCCTTCAAGAGTAGAGTGAATAGGCACTTACTAAACGAGCGCGTATCACCTTTCGACTGTATCACTTAACACCAGGTGGGATCCTGGTCAAGCACTAGTTTATACCAATAAAAAAGTATTAAAAACTTCAATCGTGTCGGCATGAAATTCCAGAGGCTAGTATCGATAGTGACAGTTGTAAATGCACGTTTGAGAACGTTCTTACGATATCATAAAAGAAAACTAAAAATAATCCGAACACAAAGGATTCTCATTAAATAACATCTTAATTTTTCTGAATGATAATTAACTTAATGAAATAATTTCATGAATAAAATGAAATTAATTACCAGAACGTTCACCCCATTGTTACAGCAGGTTAAAAACGCCCAATTTTCATTAACTTTAATGTGGTTGTCGTCAAGAGAAGCGATTATTGTCTAGCTCGTGCTTAGCTTCGAAGACGGCATTCTTAACTTAGGAAAATGCAGTCACGACCCGGGAAGAAGGCGACATCGGCTGGCCCGTGTAGCCTTGCACTGCGAGGGCACAGGGGGGGAGGGAGTAACCTCCCCCCCCGGGACGTGCTCTCCTTGAGCACAGTGCAGAGGGGCTCCGGTGGTCCCCTGGAGATCCCGGAGCCCCTCGTCATGCACCGAGGAAAGGGCCACCGGGGAGGTTTTAGTGGGTAAAAACCCCACATAACCGCCGCCTTCCCCCCAGAAGGCGGGGTATCTTTTTAAAGATTTCCACCCCGAAAAAAAAAAAGGAAAATGCAGTTATAAGTTCAGATTGGATTTTGTTTATATAAAAAATGTTCTGACGTATTTTATTCAAAACAGTGCACGTAGATAAGCAATATTCATAAAAGCCACAATAATAAAATTATTACGGTTTTATAGACGATCTGTAAGATATGTACCACTGTAGATCATCGTTTACGAAGATTTAGGATTATATAGAAATAGGTAATCAAAAATATTACATAGGTACGACTCAAAGCACATACTTCAATGATTCTGCATTTTTAAATGTCTGACTTATAAAACGATATAAAATGTCACGAATTAAAATAATTCGTTGAGTTTGAGTTCAGAAACAAGAGTATTTTTAACATACTAATATATTTTAAGATAGAAATACTTTTATTAGGTCATTGTTAAATTACCTTCGATGCCGTCCTCTTTATCGTCGGCCATCTTAAGCAGCGCTAAATAATAGTTAAAATTCACAAAACTTTTCTCACTTTTCACAAGAGTAAAAACTCGTATCATAAAGACGACGTCCGGAAGTTTGGACGTTTCGGAACGTCAAAACGCGCTCTCTCGTAGAGCGTCCGACACGCACTGGCTGAATTTTCTTCGTTCCTTTGCCGGTACACGTGCGCGGGAAAACGGTTCCCTTGTAAACTTTCCCGCGATTTATGTCACGAACAACGGTTGATTCCAGGATTGAGATATTACTGTTATATTATTATTTTGTTACTAGTGATGTTGTTTTATAACCGTAGCGATGTTGCTTCCTGCTTGGCATACAAGCAAGTGTTATTATATATTGCAATATTTTTGGATACTTAGTAACAAGACAAGTTATAAATCGCCTTTGCTTTTCAAATTGGTATTTTCAATTTCTATCGAGATTCGATAGTTAAAAGTTGAATGAAAATAATTTTATCCATTAAAAGACGTCACGTCACCATTAAATGCGATCAGTACAAACAACAATTTAAAAAAAAATTAAAGTTTTAAATATTTTTAATTGACTGAGAAAAAAGAAAGAGTTTCTAAATTCGTTTGTATTTTTTTATTGTTTAAACATGCATAGTGGTGTTATTTAATTTTTTTGGACTAATTTTGATTTATTTTGTAAAAAGGATTTGCTTTTTATTAGGTCCTATATTACTTTTGTGGCTTTCGGTTTTAGGTTCCGAAGATATATTCTAGTTATAGATATCTCCAAAGAATCGTATAGATGTTTTTTCACAGAATTCGTTTTGGAGAGTGTGCTCAGGAATTACATGATCTAATTCCTTTGTTGTGAACCTCCCACAAAGCGCTGTGCTTTGTCTTCCATTGTTCGTACAGCAAAGGACTGGAATATTAATACGTAAATACTTTTTAATACGTCACCAATCAAATCGATATATATGTACCTCCTTCTAGAGCGCCCTGTACCGACTCCGCCACTCCGGTCCGAATTAGCTATGTCATTCTTTAATCATTCATCTTTTCTATCGATCCAAACTACCGGAGTTTCCTCTCTCGATTCTAATCACAACTTCCTCTTCGTAAAAGAGTCCAAGGAACGTGAACAGCTACTCCGTCAGCCTTTGTAATATTTCATAAAAACCTTTGTGTCTTAACTTATTAAAAATGTAATATAACAGTTATTGTCACCGCAAGCAGTCTATCCGATAATTTTGTTAGAACCTGCGTGACATATGCGATGTCGATAAATTCTTGTATTAATCTGCCCTCCTAAAGTACGCCAATAAAAGAGAAGACGTCATATGAAATGTTTTTTACAGATTTTAATACGAGTACTTTATAGTCGCACTAAAATGGAAAATAGCGTCACTCATACAATACCCCACGGTCTGAAAATGTCGTAGACTTAAGACAGCATTCTTAATTCAAAATACGCAACGCCGTCTTTAGACTTATTTATAAAATTTACTACATTTTATAAATACCCACAAGTGAACTCCATTATCTGAAAATGTGTTCTGTTGCTATTTTATAACAATAATTATTTTATTTTATTTCTTAAATTAGAGATAACTTTAAAATTGTACGATCAGCCTAATCAAATACAAGCTGTCCCGTAATTCAACGTCCAACGGTAAGTGGTATGTGATTGTATTGTAGCCTCGAAAAAATTGAAATTTTTGTAATCCTTATTTATGAAATAAATTTCTCAAACTATAAAACAATTAAATTATGGCTTTACTGGACAACATGGCATATTAATTCAGAAGCGAAAGACTACCTTTTTATACTACTCGCTTAGCACTACAATAGTGTAATGGAGTAATTCCTCTTGTAAAAATATAAAACACCTACACTCCTAATAAGACTAGAGTAGCGAAATGGATGCATGCAACTCCAGTCTGATTCCTCTCCGTTCGTGAATCATGTTATTCGCCTCG
This sequence comes from Meandrusa payeni, assembly GCA_029286785.1. Lineage (NCBI taxonomy): Eukaryota > Metazoa > Arthropoda > Insecta > Lepidoptera > Papilionidae > Meandrusa > Meandrusa payeni. The sequence continues at coordinate 1,345,044 of JAGSMX010000039.1, forward strand.
TTACCTATAGCGAGGACGGAGTAAGCAGTGCGTTAAAATTACGAACTCTGTAACCAGCGCACCATTAAACGACCCCATGGACGTAGTGCTTCAGTCGGCACTGGCGAATTAACCTGAAGTTTATTGAAAGCAGGTGCCCCAAGCGTTTACCAATTAACCTTATTTTACTTTAGTTTAAACATAAAAGTATATTAACAAGAAAAAACAAAAACCGACTTCAAATCAAAATGTAAATCGGTTGGAGTGATATTTAGTCATTCGTCCATTTGTGGCGTACATAATTTGATCCAAATTTTACACTGATATGGCTTTCTCATTGATGCTATTGTTACAATTAGAATCACACGGGTAGTACCAGCTTTCAAACAAAAAAGGAATCATCAAAATCGGACACCCAGTCTAAAGTTATGAGGTAACCAACATAAAACACATACATACGAATTGAGAACCTACTTTTTAAGTCAGTTGAAAATAACATAGATAAAATCATCTTAGTTATTAAATTATCTGTCTTGCCTAAATATTATAAAAATATATCATCATCATCATCATCATTTCAGTTGCAGAACATCCACTGCTGGACGTTTCCAACGATTTCCAAAGGAACTGTTCACCATCTGTTCTGAGCCTGCCCATTGCCATTTCAGCTTGCTTACACGGTGAACTATATCGGTTCCCTCCATTCATTTACGGATCCCCCGAGCATATAAATATAACTGAGTGAAACAGAAAATATGATATTTTGCTATCACCTCTGGTTCCGGGCATTTAAATCGTAAATCTCCGAAAAAAAGTAAAAATCCTTTGAGTGAAAATTTACGAGTTTCAGTAACCACATAACATATGGCGACTCGCAAGTGTGTTTCCAAAAATAATAATTAAAATTAGAACATAGGCTAGTTCTAATATAATCTTTATGTTATCTCAGAGTATGTCTGATGACCCGGATGTTGTTGCTGTATTCAGCAGTGATTGCACCACAGTTCCTTTATTATATTGCAATATCAAACCGCTTTAGTCTAACAATGGGTGATTTGAGGCATGCGCATTCTAACATCGTTTTATATGCAACAACTAGAGTATGTCTTAAAGCTTGACTGTGTAGTTATATTAAAATGCTCCACATGTGTTTCTACCGTAACTTACAAATAGTAGGGGAACGCTCAAAGGGTGTTTATTGTTTTGTGAGTTTGTACTTTTGTATCAAAAATTCTTACAAAGGCGATAAATCGATCTAGCTAGGTTTCATTTTTAGAAAATATCGTTTTATCCGGGTATAGGGTATACCAAAGTATACTTCAGTAGATGGCATTGCTAAGCAACAAACAATAAGTCAATTAAGTTTGACGTTACACCAATAAAATCAATTTAAATCAAAATTATTTTTTTTTAAATACGTGTGTATGTAACATATGTTTGCTTAGTGATGAATGAATAAAGTAGTCGATGTTCACGGCAAAAAAGATATAGTGTGGGGAGATAGGTCTAATTGGGTTGCAACAGACAATGGTAGAACATACATCACTAAGTTTGAAACAAAAAGATGGTGCAGACTTCGTTAAGAAAGGTATCACTAACTAGATGAGCCATACAATCTGGAGGTCATTTAACGTTTTTGAACTATATTTACAAGATTTACGGCAGCATGTTTTATTATTATGTCCGTAAGATCCAAAAATATTAATCACATTTCATTATATAATTCGTATTTTACATATATATTAAGTGTATAAAGAATGGCTCATTTAAAATTATAAGACTTAAAAAAGCACCTGCAAAAACTTAGGAGCGAATTAAAAAATAATTTCTTGGTAGCGATTTAAATACTATTTTGTAAGAAAGAGGGAAAAATTTTTACCGGGTAGACAGAGAACTTTTCACACAGCTTCTAGGTGTCATTATAGCCGAGAGGGTGAGTTCATACTCTCGAACTTAAATTTTAGCAAATAAACTTCTGTACTCATTGGTACAAGCCGGCTGGGATGCAAACCCACGACCGTCACAACATTAAACTCACAGGCACTATAGCCTATATCTAACATAATTTTAATGTAAATTTACTTTTAAGCAAAATAAGTCATAAAACGTAAATAAATATACAATTTTCTTATATATCGAACGTAATTTGTCGACGTACATTTCGATAGCCAGGATGTTTATTAAACACCTACACATTGCCTGTCACATTAAATTCTTGATATATTTAGACACGTGTCCATCGCTTTAGATCACTTGCATGAATATACGAGTAAGCGATACGGTACATCAATAACAAGAAAGTCCCTTTAGACTTTTAATTATTTTCTTTCAAAATAATTTTCATAGCAATAGCTATGAGTGGACAAATGTAAAACAGGTAAATCAAATCGAATCAAACGTTTAACGCTATTGCGCGCGGACGTCCTTGTAGTTCCGAATGATCGAAGGAATATTACAATTATTGTCATCGTAAGTAGTACTTCCTTTCCAATTATAAATGAATCATCGAAATAGGTGATATTGAGTTATTCGTCTTGGATACCAAATTGAAATGGGACCACAAGGGAAACACCAGCTTTCAAATAATTCCAGCTTCCAACCTAACAATATATGGGTTTATTTATTTATTCTTTATTTGCACACAATAAAAAGGTACAAATAGGCGGACTTAATGCCAGAAGGCATTCTCTGCCAGTCTACCTTGGGGTTGTGTAGAGACAAAGTAACGGGTGTAAGCTATGTGAAAAAATAATAAATAAAAGAAAATTATGTAATATATACATACCTAAATACAAATTAATTAAATATATAAACATAATAAATATATATAATAATAAATACAGACATATATATATATAAGTATAGATGGATAGGGACAGTAATTGTCAAACTATTCCTTGCTTAGGTAAAGCTTCCATAGTAAATGGTTGAAAGTAGATTTAGTTCCAGCTGTACACTTGTAGTATATTTGTTGGCAGAGTCTTTTTCGCTTTTCATTTCTTATTGCATTAAGGAAAGATTTATGCATGAATTCAGTGTGACAGTAAGAAATATGGAGAAAATTACAATCAGTGGAACGAAGACAACGGTCGTGTGATTCACCTCAGGGTGAATTGAAATGGTATCTAGGTGAGAAACAGTTACAATGAAATGCCATAAGTAAAGGAGTCTTGTAAAAAGGTTTTTTGAAGTAATATAGGTTAAAGAGTAATGTCATACGATATAGTACACTGCGGGTACCTTGCCAACCGTTTTAAGATCGCATTAGCGATTAGGTTAGCGAACTCCTCGCGTAACCCTAACCTTGTGAAGGCCTGTTATATTTAGAATCAATGCCGTGGAGTAATAAAAGTAAACGGAACAGGGCAGTCACATAAACACAGTTGTAACACCGGTAGACGCGTTGCGAGAAAACGACGCGGTGCTCGACAGATACACAACTATTAGATGCCTTAGTATAGGCATATGGTTGGCAGGCAGGAGTTGCATAATACGCTAGCGACCAGAGTTCGATCCCGGTGATCAATTAAATTGTTTGTTGCAATTTTAAGTACTGATTTATATATATATATATTTTGACTCTTGGAAAATATTCTGTAATTTGTCTTTCTGAAAATTGTCTGCCAAGCCGCATTAGGGACGCGTGGCAGACATTACTTAGAACGAAACACAACTTGTCTTTTTTTTTAATTAATAGACACGCTGAAAATATCATATATCAAAAAATATCCAAAAATAAAAATGTAAATAAACGAAAAAACAAATTGTATTTACATATCACCCTAGTCGAGCGTTGCCTTTACTCCGCCTCGTCCGCAATTGAAGCTCTCGTCTAGCCGCCACTCTTATTCAAAGTAACAGAGCGGGATCATTATAAGATGATTTCACAGTTCCGTTAACAAGGAACCGGGAGCCCGCTACAGTTGCGCTCTTAGAGACGGCTGATTTATGTTCTATGCAATTTGCCACTCAATTGCTATACGAACTTACATGCCTCAAATGTACGTAGATTTTTTGTGATAAATCTCTACAGATAGTGAAGTGAGTTACTCCCAAATAGAGATTCAGGCTAAACGACCTAAAAGCTTTGCTGCCTCTCAAATCCAGCGAAACTGGATACTGGCTGATTAGCGTAGATCATTACCAAAAATACCCCGCTAAATTTTAGAAATCAATAAAACGTTTCTATATATCTTTCGTTTATATATTCTCTCCATCTTAGACTAAGGCTAAAATTGATAAAGCGTACTTTGATTTGCTCAGGCTTAGTTTAGACCAAACTTGCGTGAGTTACCGCACAGTGAAAACTTAGCATTCGAATTTATAGTCCTTCTACATTCTACACCAACGCAATTTTAGCAAAATTAAATCTATTAAAACGCTTCATCTATGAATGTAATGAATAAAACCGTAAGTTTGAGACGTAATTTTTTTTATTGCTAAACATTGTTGCTAAATATTCCAACTGACGTTAAGCTTCTGTTAAGTGGTTCACGTGGTGGATTCGAACCAATATTTGCGGACTGTAGAGAATAGTGATTAATGTATCACTGCTAGCCTCTCCTGCCTTCACCATATAGCACAATACACAAACACACACACATATACACTTTAATTTTTTATTGACTGTTTTTGACACTGACTGCTGAAACAGGTCCCTAACTCAAGAGTCAAGGACTACACATTTCTTTCTTCATTTTGTTTTGATGACCAATAAAGATTTATTATTATTATAATTACGGCTGCCCGCAATAATTGGTAGCCTTAATAATCCACCCTACATGACCCACACCAATTTACAATAGGGCCAGCCCTTGGCCTTATTGTAAAGACTGGCCCATCCGGGATCTTCTTGGTTCATGATTCCGCGTTGCGTGAAAAATGTAGTTCCACAATATCTGCCTACTCCTCTGGTTGACGCGCGTGATGATTATGTTATGTATAAATAAATTTATTGGCAAGGTAGATGTGTTATTTACGACCAGAGTGCATCATAGTGGCGCCGAGAATGCACAAAGTAATGAATTTCAACTGTTGCATTTGAAATATATAGTAGTAAAAGATAAATTGATCTAAAGACATTAGTCGCGTGGCCAACGAAATTATTGGTTATTTCGGTTTTACGAGAAAAACGTACCAAAATACACCAGTTTCCACAACGCACGATATTAATAAAGTTATATTATTATTATTATACTAAATTTCATGAAATCCTTGGAGCCGTTTCCGAAAATCAGATTAAAATAATATGTGCTAATTGCTCGTTTAAATCTATTAGATTAACATAGTAACTCTACGATTCGGATATAACTTGGTACCACATTGCACTATATTATACCATATAGTGTTACTAAATAATTTAGTGGCAGTGTTGTGAGTCTTCACTGCTAACCGCTTGTGACAGAAACTTTTTGATTCAAACCCCTGATTATCAAATTGTAAGTTGTCATAAATACTACCGATGCGTGTAGTAACACGCGACAGTAAAGGTTTCTATCCATTAGTTAATTCATTAGGGTGAAAACTAGCTTACGCTAGTAGAGTACAGTAAATAAAATTGATATATAAATTAACACACACAAATCAAAGGACCGATTTGTTGACCGCTGCTGTTTCGGTTGCTTAGTTAAAATATCGAAACGCCCAGTTATTGCTAACAACGTATTAATCCCATTCCATTTCTCGTGGGTGTTTGGTCGTATAAAGCTTTCAAAATTAATCATTGTTACGCATCTTGCTGTAGTTTGAACTGATGTGGCACTAGATTTGGTTGCGCACCACCCGGTCGTTATGCTATAATGATCTCATCTCATTAATCTATCAGAACTAAATTCATTAATTAAAACATTTATCACATGTGAAAATTTTGTTATCTTCTTTTTTATGACCTAATTAAAAATGTTATTAATAAGTTTTCCAGAAATAAACAAATGTAATAAAAAGAACACTTCCATAATTCTACAGCCCTTTATGACAGATCAAAGGACTGTCACCGAATGTGTTTATGACGCAGCGAGATTTAAGGCGCGACGTTGACACTGAATCTTTATATACATTCTGTTTGCGTCATAAACCATCTCGCGTTTTCTACTGATGCACACTGAGTGGAACGTTCCTCAAACATCTCATCCCTTATATTTGTTATATATCCTAAATAGTATATATATCCTTATATTCGCGTTCCTACAGAACAATGAACACGTACTTGCTTCTCCGCTTTTATATAGGAAAAAGAGGGGGGGGGGGAGGGCAAATGAGCTTACGTAATATTTCCACTATTGATTATACATATTTTTATCTATACCAAATAAGGTATATAACAGATCTCAAACAAAAGATGCACAAATACGAGTATCTATGCCAGCTTTGCCACCAAATGATAATCACTTATCCCTTATATTTAAAAAAAAATAGTGCGGTCTCGAGTTATATCGGCATAACAAGGAATCCGTACACATCGTATTCCAGAGATAAGGTTATAAGTAAGCTCAAGTTGTTCATTAGCTTATAAGCACCCTTCGTTCAGTATATTTAGTGTAATAGATTAAGATATCTAATAGCACACCCATTGTAAACTATTATAAAATATAAACTAACGGTAGTTATATCGGCATAGCAAAGATGCCGCTATACACATCGAGTTTCATAAATAAAGTTATCAGTAACATGGCCCTCAGGTCAGGTCATATAAGCCCCCCCTTTGTCTAGTGTAAATATTAACATATTTAATATCACTCCCACCATAAGCAATTATAAGACATCATTGTATTAGGATAATATATAAACTAATGCTTGAATGAAATAAAGTCGAGTCTACAATTGCTCTGCAAGCAAAGAACATCTCTTGTTTCTTTTGAAAAGCTTGCTTTGCAATCTCTAAAATAGGAACTGATGCATAAAAAAAATGTTGTGTCACAAGGTAGAAACAAAGTACCTTCGGATAATAAAAAAGCAACAAAATTTGCGAAAAAAAAAACTTAATTTTATTATATGTAATTTCTTGATTTTTTTGTTAAACAAACTGGTTTTTATTTAAGTAAATAAAAAGTATCTAGAAAATTTAACAAATAACGTGAAATAAAAAAAAATGTCTCTTTATTTTTTTCAACAATATAAAATTACGTAAATTATTAATAAATAATAATAATAATTTGTTAAAGCACCACCTTTGATCAGAGAGATTAACTAAACAGTTAAAACGAACTTCTGTTAAATGTTTTTCTTATGGTTTTTAGTCTCACAATATTGTCAGTTCGGTCGTGCAGTAAAATCCCTATTTCCTCCAAGCCTGCCGTTAGGAACTTCGTTCCAAAAATTCCGGTTTAAATCAAGTTACCAAAATTTTTTTCGTAACCCTAACCTTGGTACAGATAATATATTTAGAAAGCGAACCGTACGAAGCAATAAATCCAAAGTCAACATGGCGGTCGTATAAACATAGTCGCTTCGGAAGTGACAAGATACAGTTGCGTGCTGAAAGTTCACTAACACTTTTTTATTGTTTTTTTTATAGTCAATACTAAATGACAGAAAATAACCAGAAAGTAGCCTCATCTACTAAAACATTAGTATCAAACAATTATCAATAACCACTTCTCACCAAAGAGAGCGTAGTCTTGTGACCCTAACGTAGCTTTTTTTTAAATATAAGGGTCAAATAAAGCATCCAGCCACCCCACAAATACTTACAGGGGCACCTTACTCACCTGGCGAAATGTAGAAATATAATATACCACTTAATGTCATGCCGACCCATTTCCAGCTATGCTATTATGGCACAAGATCAATATTTCATTACAGTTTTCTTATCAGTTCTTAGCTTTTATATAGCTAGATATCAGCTCATAACTTTCCAGTAGGTGAACTGATTTTTATTTATTTATTTATTTATTCTTTATTTGCACACAATACAAAAAATAAAGGTACAAATAGGCGGACTTAATGCCAGTAGGCATTCTCTGCCAGTCTACCTTGGGGTTGTGAAGAGACAAAGTAACGGGTGCAAGCTATATGAGAAAATAATAAATAAAAGAAAACTATAATAAATACATGCATACTTACAAATAAATTAAACATATAAACATAATAATTATATATAATAATAAATAGATACTTATATAAATACATATATAAATACATATATATAGAATTATAGATGGATAGGGACAGCAATTGACAAACTATTCCTTGCTTAGGTAAAGCTTCCATAGTAAATGTTTGAAAGTAGATTTAGTTCCAGCTGTACGTATATTTGTTGGCAGCGCATTCCAAAGTCTTATTGCGGTAAAGGTAAAGGATTTATACATAAAATCAGTGTGACAGGAAGAAATATGGAGAAAATTACTATCAGTAGAACGAAGACAACGGTCGTGTGAATCACCCTGATACTGAAATTTACATTTCAAGTATTCAGGTGCAAATGGATCACGTAAAATAGAATATAATGTACAAAGTGTTCTGAAGGATCGTCGTTGAGACATTGGAAGCCATTTAAGCTGAGAGCGAAAGAAAGAAATATGGTCGTACTTGCGTATGCCAAAGATGAAGCGAATAGAATTGTTGAGTAGGCGATCCAATTTGCTGAGAAGTTCTTGAGTAAGATCAGTACAACATACATCGGCATAATCCAATAAAGGTAAGATCAAGCTCTGAATAAGTATTGTCTTAGTGGACGCTGGTAGAAGATTTTTGAAGCGATACAGACAGCGCAGAGTATTGGTTACCTTCTTACTAACTTCAATGATCTGCGGTCGCCAGCTCAAAGTATTATCCAATATTAAACCAAGGTTTTTGACTGTTGTTGTGTAGGGAACTGTGATGCTATTAAAACATATTGAGGGCAAAGAACCTACAACCTATTTGGATAGCTGGCGGAACTCCTACGATAATGGCCTGACACTTAATGGGATTAACTGATATCCCAAACTTATTACTCCAATCAAGGATACTATAGAGGTCATTATTTACACTAACTATTGCATCATTGATATTTGTAACGTCACTCTGAGCATAAATTTGAAGGTCATCGGCATACAAATGATACGAACTGCGAATGTGAGTAGTTATAAGATAATGATTCTTTTTTCTGAACGCTGGCACCACCTTTGGTCCAATTCTGACAACGGCATCCGTAGTAAAATCATATATCTTAAAAGTCCATGAAGTATATCAATATCAGCCCAACAGATGTCGATGATTGATTTTTTATTGGATAGGATGTTTGGTTAGGTTCTTTTGGAGGGCGTCCGAGCGTTTTAACGTTTTATTTGATTTGAAGTTCGTCGATCGGTTTTTGTTTTTGTGGTCGTAAATATACTTGTTTTTAGAGTAATACAAAGAAAATTGTTGAGAGAATTTATCAGTCTCTTTGTTATATAAAACAGAATTTCGTATTACTCTGAAAATAGCTCGCAGCTTCACATCTATAATAATTTCTGGTGTCGGGTCTCTCTTTTATTATTGCAATAAATTCACACTTAGCGTGCATGCATTTGGATTTCTTTATCACATATATACCATTTTTATTTCAGTAATTTATGTCAATTAGCTAACATAATGTGTTTCTTATTTAAATACCGCATTGATTTCCAAAAAACGTACGTCAGAGCTCCATACGGTAATCGTCACGTAGACAATGGGATTGGAATTTATTAATGTAAGCCCATATAAAGGCAGGTCGAATTTAAAATACCAAGATATTTTAAAATCGCATCCAACATTCATGTGGATTAGTGTAACTTCAGCTAACATTCGTAGCAAGCATTAGCATATTTCGGAGGAGTTCTATGATTTTAAACAACAATTATGAATGTGAATAAATTATTTAGTTAATAGTATAGAATAATATTTTCTCGAAAATGCTATTTTCTCTAACAATGACTTACTACAATTAGGCCTTATTATTATAAGGCCGGTTAAGGGACACGGCATATCCAGTATAATTAATTTTCTTTGGTATTGAAATACGTAAATATATATAAATATAAACATATTTAAATATAGATATCGTTTATTTGCTGAATATCAGCGTAGCGTAATTTTCTTTTAACTTTATTTTTTTTTGTTTTTGTTGTGTGTTGTTTCAAATTTTATACCTTTTTTATTTTATTAGGGTCACCAAAGATTGTAGCAATAATACAATACTTAAAAACAATACACGAGGCCTTAAATTTAAAACAAATTGTTTTCATCCCATCCCATTTTTATCCCATTACAAACATCCCATTTTTTTTGCCTAAATTTGTTTTCTTCTCTTGTGTAGAGTAAATCATTATTCTATTCTATTCTTCAGGGTAATTTCGTATACTCTCAAAGTACAGTCATATATCTAATAGGTAAATAAATAGATAAAATTATATTATAATATATATAAATTATATAAATAAAATAAATTTACTTGATAATATATAATAATTATTCGCTCAAATCACTTTTCCACGCGTCTATACCAGTCAAAGCCCCAAAAAAATAAACTCGCGCGTTAAATTAACCACCTGTATACGATAAAGCTTTATGAGTGCCGCCGCTTCGTGAAAATCAATCAGATTGACTTGTTAACAACAATGAACCTTTATAGCGGTTCATTGCGAACCGACATTGTTATTGCTTACTTTTTATAGCAAAAAGTAAGCGAGGAATTCACATACCCCGGTAATTATTACTCTTTATCTATACAAATAAATAAAATTGGAGTGTCCGTTTGTAATATTAAAATAACAGATTTTTAATACATGCATATGATATATATACGTTACATATACCAAAAAAAATGTTATTTACAATTTTTGTCACTGTTAATTCCAGTTAATCTCTGGAACGGCTAGAATTATTTGGACGATACTTTCACCGGCAGATAGCTGATGTAATAAGGAATAACTTAAGCTATTTTTCTTTTACAAAAATTTAAATATAATAAACAGTTTTGACCGCCGGTTTTATTATAAAAAAAGAGTACGCTTTAGACCACACAACATAATTAGCTCCATCTATTTGTATGTATATACATATATGTTTGTATATGTACAATATATACACAAAATATGCTATATGCACTATCGTTCAAGTTGAGACAGAAAATGTACTTGCGCACCTGCTCTCTCTTACTTCTACAGTGTGATACAGACAATAGATCTGCATTGTGTCTTAGATATATTAAACGTAATTATCTATCTTTCCATCTTCATTAATTTATAACCATTTCTATCTCCCGTTTGCCTCGCCCAATCACACTTTTAGTAACGCATTCACCATGGGTGTAAAACCCAAGTCAAGCGTGCGTGAAGAAGTTTTAGTTAAAAATTATGATTCCATATGAAATATTTCTATACCACCGTGTGGTTACTACCATCTGGACGGAGGATGCGGCGAGGTACGTAACGCGTGGAAATAGATTCTACGTATGATTCATAACTATCTCACGATGATCCAGCAATAATCGGCCTGCATTGTGTTTATTTAGTTAACAAACACTGGTCGTATATACGTATACAACCGGGTGAAGAACTACGCTATCTCGAGCATAATAGATACTCCCCGACGTGGCAATAATTATATATATCATCTTATTATTAAAATTGCGCGGACGGAGGAGTATGAACTTATAGTTTATATAGAGAAGGAGCAGAATTTTAATATTTTTTTTAATTAATGCATACAAAATGCATTTAAAATTTAAAATAAAAAAACCAATACACACCTTACCATGCGTCTAATATACATAGACAGCAATGCATTTTCACTTAACATCAGCTGGGATCATAGTGAAGCACTTGCTTAGAAAGTATTGCTTAAGTTTAAGCTTTTTTTTTTATAATTTCTAAGCAAGTGCTTGACTACGATCCCACCTGATGTTAAGTGGAAATGCAGGCAAACTATTCCAGTCCTTTTCTGTACGAAGAATGAAAGACGAAGCAAGTCGCTTTGTTCGGGTTTGAGGGATGTTCACAACAAAAGGATGAAATCCCGCAGTGCGTCTAGAAGTCCGATGGTGGAAAGGGGATGGGGGAATTAGATCATGTAGTTCCTGAGCACACTCTCCAAAATGCAATCTGTAGAAAACCGAAAGGCTAGCTACATAAAGCTAGCTAAAGCTTTATTCATTGTTCCATATTTAAGCCACGAAAACGACTGCTGTCACTCTACTAATTAAATTAGTTAGGAAAAAAGTGGATAGCTGTTGCTAGCGCTGCTGAAGCGTTAAAAGAACGGGAGAGTTTATTGCCCACTAACAATAACTCGTCTTCATTGCTTACGTCCTACATAACAAAACGGGCAGTCCACAAACGATTTCACACTTGTATTAATAAGGAAATGGGGAGTGCCGCCAAATGGTTTCAACCATAACGTGATCCGTTTCAAAGCGGAGAAACTAATTTAAATATTCCTTTTTCAAAGTTATCATTCTATTAGCAGTAACGCATCTGCAACTCCCATAACCAGATTAAGAGTTCTGTAGGCCCGGGGCATAAAAGACGAGTGGACGGCAAAATCATTGCTTATTTTGTTTTATAATGCAAAGGCAAGAAATCTAATTATCTAATAATACAATTGGTTCAATGAATAGAATAAATATGATTATTATTATAATTATTCTATTGTTGAGGACCCTCTCGTGTGGATGCCCCTCTGCCCCCCTAAATTAGCCCTGGAAACTCCTCCGGCGGCGCGAAAGTGCACGGCACCTAAAACGCCCAGCAATGGCCACTACCAACTCCTGATGGCCGATTTGTCTCATAGAAATAAACATCATTACATCTAGACTATCGACCAACCATTTAGATATCACCACATTTGATAGCTTAAGATTGCAGCTACATAAAGAGTTCATTCGTATCTACCGCTGGACATAGGCCTCCCCCGACGATTTCCAGTGAGAGACCACGTTTCAGTGCCATATGTCTCACCGGTAACGCACACTGGTCGAAGAATTTCGACTTCACGCTATGTCGTCACCACCATTCGTACCATCTACCTATTATTAATATGTTGATCCTAACAATTCCAAAATCAACTTATTAATCAATTCTTGACGGAAACTTCACCGTGGAAACATTGTGAGACTAAGTCGCTAAAATAATAAGAAATATCTATCACATGATTCAGTTAACATAAATTCATTCTAAATTACAAATTTCATGCACGGCATTTTTCCATTTTTTCCATTTTACAGATGGCCTGCCCTTGCTCAGGTAGTCTAAACAAAGCCTCAAATAGGCTCTTCTATCTTTGCTGCCACCAGCAACAGCGTTCATACATTACGGTGCTCCCTATTCCATTCACAATATCCCATTTATTCAAAATTATACGGTCAAGATAAGACAGGACAAGATTCTAATATTTGTTCTCCTTTCTTTCGTCTCAATCCGTTTCCGCTCCGATAGTCTCAAGTCATATTAACATTTATTGCGTACGTAGAATTTTCATAACTTTGTGGAACAAGTGCAACATGCTGGAATGTGAAAATGTGAAGTATTCTTATATTATTGCTGATATGTAGGTAATGTTATGAATATTCAATCTTTAAACTAATTTATATTGAAATGAACATATTTTTATAACATGAATTCAATTATGGTATATGGATGTATTTATGTAAAAAAATAAATTATTTTTATCGTATTTTATGAGACTGTTATATTGTTTTTTGCACGTAATTATACAGTTTAAAAGGCGGTTGGTTGTATTCCGATAGGCGAATCAAGAACTATAGGTATATAACGAATTTTAAAGTAGGTCTACATAATATGTGGCTTCTCTGTAAATGGTGCAGGCACGAGGGATGGAACTTGGGTTGCTTGTGAACTATAAAACATGAGGCGACCGCACGAACATTGAGCTACGGAGGCTCTACGGGAGCCGTAGCTAGCGTACTGCTACTCAATCATATAGACACAGTTGTAGTAGTTACTGTTATCCGTAAGGTCTGTCTTCATAAGAAAACAGATGGTGAACGCAAACACGATGCAATGTTATTTAAGTCTTAGATAAAAGAACTACGTACTCTTTTTATTTTAGTCGGATTATAGATGTACACAATGTGTGTTTATCCATTTAAATATATTTAACATATTGCAAACATTTCTGTTTCACCGCGGGTCATCCATTCCATCTGTTATTTATGACCCAGTCACGGTAAACTTTCGGACATATTCTAATTCTTTATTTTATAAAATAAATAAGCCGAACGGGTCTTAAATTGTAAACTCGTATTTGTGGTTATTATTGGCGGAGAATGTGTAGCACTACATCTTGAATTCTTCTTCGTTTTTTACGTGTGTCACTAAACGCTTTTATTATGATGAAACAAATATTTTTTCCATACAAACAAAATTTATTACTCCTACTTTGAGTACTAGAATCCTTCGTCAGCAATAACTATCTAGTTTTCCATCTATTCTATTTCCTCTATCCAACTACTACTGTACCTTGGTACTCTGTACTACTGGATGTGATCTTTTTCATAACAAATTAAATAATCACAACATCGTATAGAACAAACTGGCTACCCGCTGTCCGTCTGTTCGCGATAAACTCAAAAACGACTACACTATTCTACTAATGCTGTGAACACCAATGGATAGAGCCGTTCTCGAGGAAGGTTTTAGTATATAATTTGTTAAGTTTTCGTATAAATTGGCTAAAATATAACGATATTTGTTGCAGGTATCATCATTTTGTAATAGTACCTCCACGGTACAAACAGGACGCAGTAAAATGCAAAAAAGAAAAATAAACTGAATAACTTTTCCAGAATAGGTTATAAATAAAAGTCTGATCTGGTGTCCCTAAGATAGTAATAGTATAATATAAGTAGTGACAGTTTATGGTTATGTTATAAGCTTACAAATAGTCCCACATACTTTGCTCTCTTTCGTTCAACTGATTCGTTAATTATTCTTTTTTATCCCATCTGTTTTTTTGTCAACTATAGTCACTATCGTCTGCAACTCGTTTAAATATCCGATAATATAAAAAGTTGAACATTGACATACCAGAAACATTACTAATTCACCCATTGTTCCAATCGATAATTTAAGTATGAATGGCTATAAAATCAGAAATATTTCATCTATACTTATGAGGAGTAGGAAAATCATCTAAACATAATTCATGTATCGACTATTGTTTTATATGTAGTAGTGATGTATTATATACATATATGTAGAATACACAATATGCTTATAGAAAAGGAATTGTTAACAAGAATGTTAGCAACATTCTTTTAATTTCTTGTTAACCATTCCAAATAAGCTTAATCTTTTGCTAGGAGATGGTTCACGTCATTAGTCGTATGGTAGATTCGATCCTACAGCCTTACGATTCGCAGACCGTACCCTAAAGTAGTAGTAGTAGTAGGCTAGAGCTAGTGCTTGAAATTTGTTATCATCAAACACATAATTATATTTTTGTGTGTGAGCTTGCGTAAACGTAGAGGTTGTTGGTAATCGCCTATATTTTCAGTTTTATAACGTGTATACATAGAGTTCAATGAAATGTAGTTTATGTACAACATATTAAGTTATTTTTAGAATACTGATCATAATGGATTATAATGGAAGATTAATTTGAAAGAATATCATAGCTGCGTAGCTGGCAGCTGGCCAGGTGTCCCACGTTCCCAGATCGTTGTGTTATTTTTGTAACGAACACCAGTTCTGCAACAGCCGAGAAATGTCATCATATGATGTCCAGTTTATGAAACGATGAGATGACAGCGCAAAACTCTCATGAGTAAACCGGAAATCAGTTATTAGAAAGGATACCTTTACAGTCTTCGTTAAAGACTTTTAAAATGCTTTATAATTCCTTTACTTATTCGAATTCGAAAAGAATAGTATTAAAAATCCTTGCTAACTTAGCCTAAGATAAGATGAAAGAGAATACGCAAAGATTGTGTTTGTTATGTTGAAATCTGGACATGTAGATTGTAACATTTTATACACGAGCGATATAAGGAGTGGATAAAACATGGCGAGTTTGATAATTTGTTAAACATTAAGTCTATTGCAAAATTAACAAACTTGCCAAACAAAATCAATCAATCAAATCAAAACAATCAAATCAATGTTATGGATAGAATTGACGAATAAATAAAGTAAGCTAGCCAACTGGCTATTACCTAACTAGGTAATTTTAATTACAAATGTAATTTCAATAATACAAACTTACAAATAATACTAACTAAAAAAAATGTTATGGATTAAGTCTATGACAAATTAATTTGCCCTGTCTTATTGCGTAACTTGATTTATAATCTTGATTGAAAAGAAATCAAAGCACTGATGTTAAGAACTTAAAGACTAGATTACATTTTGTTCTGAGCGGTTCTACCACCACGCTTTCTTCCATGTTCGTTGCTTAGAGCGATCCACTCTTCATATCGCTCGTGTATTATATACATATATGTAGAATACACAATATGCTTATAGAATAGTAATTGTTAACAAGAATGTTAGCAACATTCTTTTAATTTCTTGTTAACCATTCCAAATAAGCTTAATCTTTTGCTAGGAGATGGTTCACGTCATTAGTCGTATGGTAGATTCGATCCTACAGCCTTACGATTCGCAGACCGTACCCTAAAGTAGTAGTAGTAGTAGGCTAGAGCTAGTGCTTGAAATTTGTTATCATCAAACACATAATTATATTTTTGTGTGTGAGCTTGCGTAAACGTAGAGGTTGTTGGTAATCGCCTATATTTTCAGTTTTATAACGTGTATACATAGAGTTCAATGAAATGTAGTTTATGTACAACATATTAAGTTATTTTTAGAATACTGATCATAATGGATTATAATGGAAGATTAATTTGAAAGAATATCATAGCTGCGTAGCTGGCAGCTGGCCAGGTGTCCCACGTTCCCAGATCGTTGTGTTATTTTTGTAACGAACACCAGTTCTGCAACAGCCGAGAAATGTCATCATATGATGTCCAGTTTATGAAACGATGAGATGACAGCGCAAAACTCTCATGAGTAAACCGGAAATCAGTTATTAGAAAGGATACCTTTACAGTCTTCGTTAAAGACTTTTAAAATGCTTTATAATTCCTTTACTTATTCGAATTCGAAAAGAATAGTATTAAAAATCCTTGCTAACTTAGCCTAAGATAAGATGAAAGAGAATACGCAAAGATTGTGTTTGTTATGTTGAAATCTGGACATGTAGATTGTAACATTTTATACACGAGCGATATAAGGAGTGGATAAAACATGGCGAGTTTGATAATTTGTTAAACATTAAGTCTATTGCAAAATTAAAACTTGCCAAACAAAATCAATCAATCAAATCAAAACAATCAAATCAATGTTATGGATAGAATTGACGAATAAATAAAGTAAGCTAGCCAACTGGCTATTACCTAACTAGGTAATTTTAATTACAAATGTAATTTCAATAATACAAACTTACAAATAATACTAACTAAAAAAAATGTTATGGATTAAGTCTATGACAAATTAATTTGCCCTGTCTTATTGCGTAACTTGATTTATAATCTTGATTGAAAAGAAATCAAAGCACTGATGTTAAGAACTTAAAGACTAGATTACATTTTATTCTGAGCGGTTCTACCACCACGCTTTCTTCCGTGTTCGTTGCTTAGAGCGATCCACTCTTCATATCGCTCGTGTATATTATAGAGTATTTTCCAGATTTCAACATAGCAGACACAATATCTGTGTAATTTTTCTCAACTTATCTAAAGCTAAGTTATCCAGGATCTTTAATACTATTCTTGAATAAGTACAGAAATTTAGGATGCATTTCAAAGATTGCTAAGGCATCGTTTCTAATAATTGATTTCATATTATGAAGCACTATTCATAGCAGAAAGTCATTTGTGCTATTTGCGTAGGTGTTTATGGGGTATGAGGCAACAGCGACATGAAATAGATTAATTGACCAACAGAGCAATTCTTCAAAATAATTGGATATAAACAAAATTTACGATATAATGTGCATTCCTATGTCATCCGCTTCCTCCAGTACTATTCACAGTCTATCACCGAATCGTAGATTATATTTGCTCTTGCTCTGTATTATAATTTTGAAGAACAATAAAAAAAACGAACGTGCTTTAGACCACACGACTGAAATAAACTTCTTTAGCTCCATCTATATGTTTTTTTTTAAAAGAAAGCTAGTAATATTTCTCATTTTTTTTCAGTAATATTACTAACAATCTTGTTAACCATTCTAACTATGCTTAAGCTTGTGCTAGGACATGGTTCACGGCAATAGTCGAATGGTGGATTCTAACCTACGACCTTACGATTCGCAGACCGTACCCTAAAGTAGTAGTGTAGTAGTAGGCTAGAGCTAGTGCTTGAAATTTGTTATCATCAAACACATAATTATATTTTTGTGTGTGAGCTTGCGTAAACGTAGAGGTTGTTGGTAATCGCCTATATTTTCAGTTTTATAACGTGTATACATAGAGTTCAATGAAATGTAGTTTATGTACAACATATTAAGTTATTTTTAGAATACTGATCATAATGGATTATAATGGAAGATTAATTTGAAAGAATATCATAGCTGCGTAGCTGGCAGCTGGCCAGGTGTCCCACGTTCCCAGATCGTTGTGTTATTTTTGTAACGAACACCAGTTCTGCAACAGCCGAGAAATGTCATCATATGATGTCAGTTTATGAAACGATAAGATGACAGCGCAAAACTCTAATGAGTAAACCGGATGGATCAGTTATTAGAAAGGATGCCTTTACAGTCTTCGTTAACGACTTTTAATATGCATTATAATTCCTTTACTTATTCGAATTCGAAAAGAATAGTATTAAAATCCTTGCTAACTTACCCTTAGATAAGATGAAAGAGAATACGCAAAGATTGTGTTTGTTATGTTGAAATCTGGACATGTAGATTGTACCATACTATACATGAACGACATAAGGAGTGGATAAAACATGGCAAGTTTGACAATTTGTGAAACATTAAGTCTATGACAAATTAACTTGCCCTGTCTTATTGCGTAACTTGATTTATAATCTTGATTGAAAAGAAATCAAAGCACTGATGTTAAGAACTTAAAGACTAGATTACATTTTATTCTGAGCGGTTCTACCACCACGCTTTCTTCCGTGTTCGTTGCTTAGAGCGATCCACTCTTCATATCGCTCGTGTATATTATAGAGTATTTTCCAGATTTCAACATAGCAGACACAATATCTGTGTAATTTTTCTCAACTTATCTAAAGCTAAGTTATCCAGGATCTTTAATACTATTCTTGAATAAGTACAGAAATTTAGGATGCATTTCAAAGATTGCTAAGGCATCGTTTCTAATAATTGATTTCATATTATGAAGCACTATTCATAGCAGAAAGTCATTTGTGCTATTTGCGTAGGTGTTTATGGGGTATGAGGCAACAGCGACATGAAATAGATTAATTGACCAACAGAGCAATTCTTCAAAATAATTGGATATAAACAAAATTTACGATATAATGTGCATTCCTATGTCATCCGCTTCCTCCAGTACTATTCACAGTCTATCACCGAATCGTAGATTATATTTGCTCTTGCTCTGTATTATAATTTTGAAGAACAATAAAAAAAACGAACGTGCTTTAGACCACACGACTGAAATAAACTTCTTTAGCTCCATCTATATGTTTTTTTTTAAAAGAAAGCTAGTAATATTTCTCATTTTTTTTCAGTAATATTACTAACAATCTTGTTAACCATTCTAACTATGCTTAAGCTTGTGCTAGGACATGGTTCACGGCAATAGTCGAATGGTGGATTCGAACCTACGACCTTACGATACGCAGGCCGTACCCTAAACCATTAGGTATACACAAAATATATTACACACCTGATCCCCAGTGTATGAAAATGTTTGCGCGAGTTCGCACGCATTTTCTTTTCTTTCACAGAGCCAACTGCTCTGTGAAATAAAAGAAAATGCTCTTTCTTGCTCTTAAAATGTGATACAGTCTCTAGGCCTGCACTGTGTCTAAACAAATTTGCATTTCTATTAAGACTTATATGGCTTTCAAATAAAAAAAGAATCATTAAAATCAGTTCACCCAGTCGGACGTTCTGAGGTTACACAGATAAAAAACAAATTAACCTCTTCCTTTTTGAAGTCGTCCAATAACTAAAGTAAGCCCTAACATCCTTTTCACCTTAGGTAAACAGAGACAGCTCGCTGTTGGACAGTTCGCTGTCCAGTTTTCACCAAGCTTTTCCCCTTAAAAACAAAATAAAAACGGCAATTCATTGGTACAAACTGACTGGAATATGAACCCGCGACTATCAGATCGTAAGTGGAACCGCTTTGCCTCTAGGCTATCACTCAATAAAACTACTTACTTAAAAATAGTTTAATTAAGAGTAATAAACGCTTTAATGTGAAAAGTCAGATATGTGAGAGTCATAGCAGAAAAATTTCAAATTAAAGAAACTGTTTATAAGAAGTGGATCGTTAAAACTTATATAGGACGTTAAATGAAAACTACTGGACTGAGAGTTATCACTTCCAGTAAAGACTGAATGTAAATTATGACTTCACCTGAACTATTTTAACTCGGGTGACTCTTCTAGTTGTTATGTTCCTTTTACCATACAACCACTCACGTGCACTTTACCAACAACGTGGAAATGTTCACTGATATTAGAGTAGTTGATAATAGTAGTTAATAGTCATCAACCAATGTTATATTGGTCATACACATGAAGTAAAAATCGGTTATTTTAATATCATAAACACTCTAATTCTATTTATTTGTATAGATGTATAAATATAATCTTTATCGCATTATTTCTTTATGAGGAATATTCCAGGAAATGGTACGCAATCATACCTTCTATCAATTTCCAATACCTCTCGTCACGACAGAACTTCAAATTCCAGTCACATCATGATGGTTGCAATCCGGGACTCTGGGTCTACTTAACCAATTGTGTACAAAATGAACGTTCATTGAGATGCTAGTGGTCGATATTGGCTTGATTTAATAGTTCCTTGGTTCATCTAGGAGCACCTATGGTTTACCGATTGCGTACAACTGGCACACCGATCATATGGGTTAGTATTTGGCGTATTTAATAATAATGGAATGATACTACACATAATGATTATACATGTACGTGCTTCTTGAAGTGAATCGTAAACTCTATTGCTCCTATCCTTTAATAAATGCGTATGCTTTAATAAGTTCATACCTGATTTCATTTTTTGCAGACGTTTCTCATAATCGTCCGTCACCCACTCATAAAAAAACACCATCTTATTCAATTTTCTAAGCAAGTCAATAATAAGAAACAAATAAACCGATCACAAAATTCGATCTTTCGTCGCAACTTAGTTTTTTTAATAAAAAATCCGCCTAAACTCGAATTATTCAACAAATATACACATTAATCGATTAATTACATATTTATTTTGGTGCGATATCAATGCCGAATTTTTTCGCACGTTCGCGTAATATTTTACAGCATCCGTTGGTGCAACGCGAGAGCTAAACACACACTAATCTATTTCTGATGTACTGATATTGTAAAAAAATTGTTTGATTTAATTATTATTCGTCGCAACGAGGCCGCGAGCGAGCCCACGGCTCCGTACTAACAATTAGTTCCCCCCGTCTTCTATTGTTTAATGATATTCCCGTAATCACGGATTTTAGCTATATAGTATCGATTAATCTAATGTGATATAAAAAGGATGAATTTGGAAAGAATGTTAAAGTAAATTTACTGATATATACCGCGGAAGTGAGCAGAGGGTATCCTAGAAGGAAGTATATCGACCAAATTAGCGATATTCAAAAAAACGAGTGCGAGATAACACGACTAAAGTAAAACTGTTTAGCTTCTAAATGTATAGTATATCATATATGTATAATATATATAGATCGAGAGAGAATGAAGACGTGCGCTACTCTCTCTTGCTCCTACAGTGTAATACAAATACTAGGCCTGCACTGTGCACTGAAAGAGAGGAAGAAAATGTGTACTCGTACCCCTCTATTTATTTCACTATCTTAAACCTGGGAGAACGTCAACTTCCGTTCGCCTCGCACGAACACACATTTTCGTAACGCAATCACCAGTTTACTCCCCAAGTCCACCGTGCGTGTAAAGAAGTTTTACTTCAAATTGAGGTAATTTTCGTATTATGTATGTGCCAGGATCATACTTAGTGCAAGTCTGTGATCTCTGCCTAACCCATATTTGTCCGTAGGATCGGCCACCTCAAAAAACATCTTTGTGACAAGAGGTTTATTGAGCACCCTCAATCAGTCACTAGACATGGTTCTACTCCCGAAGTGGCATATAAGTTAGTTTAGCTTAGATTGTCCCAATAGAGTCAATAAAATAGCTACCGACCTAGTCGTGGTTCGGCCCTCTCGGCCGAAGTTACCCCTCACCGGGGAGACCCTTGTGTCGAAGTTACTACCTAACAGAGGTTCAGGCTAAGCAACCTAAGAGCTATGCCACCTCTCAACCCGGTAAAGCAGTAAACGCCAGCTTCTCTGGCCAACTGTCTTAGTTCCTCCAAAAAAAAACATGGTTCTTGGTACTGGCAATACTTGGTAAATGGCAATCGAGGGTTTTGCAGTGGTCTAGGTATGAATAGGCCATTGGACCCGATATAATATTGTAAAGTATAAGGATTTGAAACTTGCTTATCAAGTTGAAGAGCAGATGAACATAATATGCGATGTGAAAAGAACTTCCTTCTTCATTGAAACACGACCATAATTCATAAAAAACATGTGAACCATCTCACACGTGTATAACAAGTAACATAGACTGTTACATCAAAGAGTAATCTAAATAACGAATTTGCTTTAAAAATAAATATCCATTATCATACAACTGTCGTCGTGTGGATCATAAAAAAATCAAAAGCCAACACCCACTGCATTACATTCACGTTATTATGAAACTAACAATAATTTACAATAAATTACAGAACGTTTTGTCGACGGTGATTATAATAAATTGAGATTTTAATAACAACAACAATCTTATTATACATTTGGCCCGCTTTTAATTTTATTCCAAGCTCAAACTAAATATACGCAAATGGTGTCATTGACGTATATTTCGTTAAAATCAAGATGTGACAGAAGAGCATCAACCTTTTTTTTTGCTTCGGAAGGGAAATTTTTAACAACATGTACCCCGAAAGGAACGGTTCTGTGAGATTCTTACTTAATAAAACTCTCTCGGTGGCCATCCTCAGTGCATGGCGAGGGGCTTCGGGCTTCGGAGCCCCTCCCCTATACACTGTGCTCTGAGGCATGTCCCGGGGTAGTTTACTCCGTACGTAGGTTACTCCCTCCCCCAGCACCCTCAGTGTGCTAAGGAGACACGGGACCGCCAGTGTCGCCTTCCTCCCGAGTCCACTGTAGCACAATCAGCTATTATCAAAAATGTGACGCGTATTGAATCAAGATACTGCTCTACTGCATATTGAACCTGGAAAAATTACTGCTCAAGTATGACCAATATCATTTACATTATCCCTGTCACTTACAAGCCTAGATTTCGGTTTCAATTTCAGAATAATTTTTACCTAAAATTTATTAAAGGTATTTTGGATGTGAATTGTAATCTAATCTAGAAAACATCAAAAAGCTCACTGTTCCAAACTCAAAACTCAATTAATCGGGACCGGAATTGAATTGAGACCGATGTTCGTAATTGTATTACTTTTTGAAAGAATTGATTTGATTTCGTGCTCGTTTGATTGGTCGGAATAAAAAAAAAGTTGTGTAATATAATTATGTATATCATATATTACAGTTAACGAACACTTTACTGCAGTCATGGATCACACAATCTGTGTGTTTGTTGTATGGTGTTCCGATGCATTTATAACCTTTGAGTAAGAAGGAAATAAGATCCCACGTTCCTTTAAATCTTTTTATCTGTCTACCCAGATATAGCTATTCCTATCACCATCCCACAGCCATTAACCATCTCGGCAGAATTCTATATGCAATCGACACCATCTTGATGGTTGGCGTTCCACGACTGAACGTTTCTCTCGTAACGTTCTTCCACATACTGTCAAACTGTGGAATCATCTGTCACAACCGGTGAACCTTTACGATTTGGGGACCTTCAAGAAACGAACCTACTCCTGTCTGAAAGGCCGACAACGTACCTGCAGCTCTTCCGATGGTCAAAAAAATCTGACGTATAACTTATGATACAATATCGTGCTGATGTTTACGCTGCAGCGCTTATATCAAAGCAGATTGTACAATAAAGCACTTTTATAGCTGACATCGTGTTACGCACAACAATACGTGCGAACGTATAAACGTAAGAAGTGAGCTATAAACCGGGTCGAGATTCCCCGTTGAGTGCGCACTTTACCTGGGATCGTAAATCTCCACGGGAATTCATCGCGGGTAATGATTACACGTAATGATAAAAAATTATACCTCGTCTGAAAAAAGAAACAGCTGTGTACCCAGAACTTGCTCGGAATTAATCTTTTCCTTGATGATTACACCTGCCGATAGTGTTTTTGTCTCTCTAACCAAGGTTCACTGATAGAAAATGCTAGTGGTATTCTGCCTTTCTTAACCTTAGCTTAAACTTTCACAATAAGAGTAAATAAAAAGAAATGAATATGAATAGAATAAATTGTGGCGCTGTTTTCTAACGGATAGAAATAATTTTGTGAAGTCTAACGTGTAGGCTCCCACTGTCGCTCTGGGGAAAGTGCGAGTTATCAAAGACTTGCATCGACTAATACTTCAAGTTGTTCATTCCGATCCACTTTAGTCTGATATTTTGTGAAGTCGAAATACTCTTTCGAGTTGGCCAATTTATCCGAGATTTCAGGTGATTCTTCCCTACTGTAATCGTCATGGATTACCTTGTTTGCGTAGATGTGTATTTTGAAGAGGAGAGAAAGGTGTACCGTGGTGTGGGAGTGAAAATATTTCTTTATAAAAGAAACACATACTCTAAACAAACATCTAATATCAATTCCATTCGAAGATTGAAATTCCATTAAGAGTTTAAAATAACAAAGAAACAAATTTAGATTGGTTCGCTTTGTCCGCTTCAGCAAACGGATTATGAAATTTGCAAATATTAAGTTTCACAAAGACTTTATAATTGAATCATGGTAAATACATCTCTTTTAACCGGGAATTCTTTTATTCTTATCTAGATGCAAAGCTCATTTATATTTTCTATACCGGTTAAGACAAATATACCAGAAAGAGCATTTTATATTTTTTATAAAACAACAAAAATTCCTATATTAACTATTTCATTACATGGAAACGTTTTAATAATTTGCTATCGACTGATAGTGTCGAATATAGACTAAGACATTTTCTTTATTGGCCTTTTTTTTTAATGACGAACTACACAGATTGGCCAGAGAAGCTGGCCTTGACTGCTTCACCGGATTGAGAGGTGGCATAGCTCTTTGGTCGCTTAGCCTGAACCTCTATCGCTAGTAACTCGACACAAGGGTCCTCCCGGTGGGGGGTAACCTCGGCTTGGGCGGTTACTATGTTACGCGTAAGCATTCCGATCCGAGGGCGCCCGAGAGGGCCGAACCACGAATCGGTCGGTAGCTATTTCACGGAGCTTTATTGGCATCATACAAACAAAATATGAAAGACATTTAAAACGAACAGACAATTAGAACATGTGAGCTGTCGCAAGGCCATAGCGCTAATTTTCAGCGGTGCCCAGGACTACCCAATGTCGTTGTGTTAGTTTAATTTAAATTACATACGCAAATATTGAGCTTAATTCTTCTTTACAAAGCTGTGCTTCCCATGTGTTTCAATTTGCTCCAATTCTGACAATGGCATCCATGAGAAAATCATTAATGTCGTAAATTTGCATGCAAGTTTGTGCGCCAGATATTGACGAATATTGCAACCGAATTCGATATGTATATACATTTATTACATACATACATATACATTTTTTATTGAAAAGGATGGACTTCAAGAGCAGAACTTTTGATGGAAATTTTATATGGTTCTGATTAATTCCGTTTAGTAAAATTCTTACGATAATTTGGAAATACAAAAAGGTCGTCCGCGCGTAATAGCGATTAATGTTTGATTAAATTTGTAGTCGGTTTTTGTTTTTGCTTGTTAATGTACTTGTAACTAAAATATTGGAGCATGGCCGTTGAGGATTTTGTACAAATAATAAATATCAAACTGTCTTTTTTACTCAGACTAGATAGTAAACAGTACGTGGCAGGTGTCTCTCTCTAGTGCGTCCACTTCCTCAGTCATAGCTAATTTTAGTCACCCGTGCACGTCACAAATTTTATAGGTTCACTTAAAAGCTAATAGACGTCACCTGATCGAGGTTAAATATAGGACTTAAGGTGAATCGATACATCAAGCGTTGAAGGTAATAAATAGCCTCGTAAAAAGCGTGTCGCCGCTAAATATTGTGTGTAAATAAACTTTGGACATCCACCCACAAGGTTGAGTGGCGACCTCATCGCGAAAGCAGGATGCAGCATAAAAGACCCGTAAAAGACTTCTCCCGCTTCTCTCACATCTATATATCGGCCTATACGGCGTTGTAGGTATCCTTTATATACCTAATGATAAAATGAAGGTATATGTACAGATTATTAGAATATATCAGATTATTTCTGCATCATAAATTGTCTTCGCTAATCAAATCATCGTTCACTTTTCTTAATTTTTGCTGCAGTTCTCAATCCCCGCATCAATTTATCAAGCCCCATTTAGATTTAAAACTTTACCAAGAAATTTATTTTTCCCTGAAAATTCCAAAAATGGAAACTTATTAGTATGCGAAAAATAACATTCTCCGAAAGTAGTCTCCTGGCGTAATTCGAAACCTCGAACGTAAACCGAACACTGCTTTCAGCGTCAATAAACGATTAATCATTATAATAAATTAAAAAAGATCAAAATAGTTACTCATTCTAGTGACGCGTTAGGAAAAGATGACGTAATTATAAGACGTTTTTGGTGAATAGCCATAACAGCAGAGTGGCGCAGTGGAAGCGTGCTGGGCCCATAACCCAGAGGTCCGTGGATCGAAACCACGCTCTGCTAATTATTTTTTTTATTGTAATAAAATTATTTATAACAGTTGATAAAATTTAATTAAACCATATATAAATTTTATATCATGATTGTTTCATTTTTGCATTTTTTTTTTTTATTAATATTAGTGCCATCTATTGACGAAATCATAAGTCTTTTCACTACTGGAAAGGAATTTTCACTGAAGAACAAGCGAACGCAGCCAAAAGCAAGGTAAGCTAGATCGAGGAAAACTAGCTAGTTCACGTCCTGTCCGATGCCAATACGCGCTGTACGTGTACTAGTCAAAAAACATATTTCTTACGTGTAATTGTCAAAAAAACAAAAAAGATTCTTTACCTGTGCGGCATTTTTAAGCAGGTCTATCCTAAACAAAAAAAGTTGGAGGGGTCGGTTCACCTCTCCTCCTTCACTTCAATGGACGAATATTGATGGTGATTATATTATTTATTATTAGTCTTTTTTTTATTTATTTCTAGACCTTAGGCTAAGTTTTTACAATATTTCTATAAAAAGTAAAATACACAAAAATATCATACCAAATACAAAAACCCAACCTAGTGTGTGCCGCCGGCAACGAAGTAGAGCCCAAGTAAGCATATTTATCGTAATTATTAATTGGAAAAAAAAAACAAATGACTTATAACAGCTGTAGTTTAAATCTGAAAGGTAACAATGGGAAAACCTAGAATATTAGCTAGTGCTAAATACGTATGGACAAGAAGAACACCTTTCCTAGCGACTGCTATCACTGTCTGTCCCGCTCGGCTTAATAAACGTGAAAGTGTATTTTTAAATTCATCATCATCATCATCATTTCAGCCGTAAAACATCCACTGCTGGACATTTGCATTAAATTGATAGGCATTAATTTAAATTCAAGTGGTTTTTAATCTATTTTAAAAATTTAAGTGGTTGTTTAGAAAACAGATTTAGACTGAAGGCGTAAAGCTGAACAGACGACCTTTGATGTACTACTGAGATACTATTGATGATGAGATACTATTTTTTTTTTAAAAAACCAGCAATATTTCTTTTTTTTCAAAAATATTACTAACCTAACCATTCCAACTAAGCATAAACTAGTGCTAAGAGATGGTTCACGTCAATAGTCGAATGGTGGATTCGAACCTACGACCTTACGATTCTCAGACCGTATCCTAAACCATTAGGTTATTGACGCTTCGAATTGCAATTCGTATATCACCGACCGTGACTATGTCATGGTAGCTCATGGCCCGGGCGGTTGCCTCAAGTTGTACAGTACGCTAGCAACCCGAGTACCGATCCCCGGTGCGGCATCAATAAATTTGTTCAAATTTTATGTACTTATTTACCAAGAGCTCGGCGGTGATGGAGAAAATCGTTAGGTTATATCGTTACGTATGTATATATATATATATATATATTTATATATCGACACTGGAAAGCAAAAACGTAGTGAGACATATGGCCATTTTCACTTTTTTACGTCGTTGGAATCAGAAAAAAAAGAAACGTCGAATATAACTTATAACAATTAGATGAAAAATAGCGAAAATAGGATTTTCAAAATTGACACATCTCTTTTATTTTTTGTACCGTAAAACGATTTTCTTTTAGGAAAACTTTAGGTCAATGCCATGGTACATACAATACTTAATCAGCAAAAAATTATAAATATTGGGTCCAAAAACGACTGCTTTTTATTAAATGAACTATTTGTTTTTTTTTATAAGTCGAAATGTTTTTCGACTCTGTTCAACAATTTCATTTTTATGGGTTACTACGTTTTTGCTTTCCAGCGTCGATATATAGGTTGTAACTAACTTTTTTCACCGATCCAATATCCATTGATGGTTGGCGATATATAACGTGCGAATTTTAAATTCGCAAGATATTGAATGAAAATAATTTAATTAGGATCCCCGATCGATCTTATTTATGATACCGCCGCTGTAGACGACATTAACAATGAAATAATTATAAAATTACTCATTAAATTAATAATTCGTATATTAATAGTTTAATTAGAAATCCAATAGGCGAAATCCTGTAGGGACAGATATTGCAATACTATCTACGAAGATTTTTAGAAAACTATAATTGCATATATACCTGTATTCTCATTTCCAGTCCGATTTTCAGTGTCAGCCATGGCCGGCACTTACAAAAATAAAACGGGAATTAATCTGTCACTACCACAGCCGCACAGTGGTGTCATTTAGTTGTTATAAATTGCGCACATTTCACATTGCACCTTGAAATTGTTAGAAAAACACTATTTATATTATAAAACTTCATTAATAATTATTTTCTTTGTAAATAAAAACGCGCGAAAGTTACCAAACTTTTTTTTAAATCAGGCAAGCGTCACTGTTGTTCGATCGCGGCACACACACTGTTCTATTCTCGTGTTGCCAAATGAAAACTTTAACACATTTGTTATTTACTGATTGTACAAACGTATTTATGACTATAATTAACGTGTTAGGTGTGAATATACGTTTAGGCGACTAGCTTTATGCGAGAGACTCCTACTGATTATTAATGGCGATATTTTTACATGGATCGTAAGCTAAGCCCGCCGAAGTGCTTATTACTGCCATGTGCAACCACTAAACTATACTAAGCTAGTGAAATTTCTGGGCTTATGAATCTAAACACAATATGCTAAATAAAAAGAACTCGTTTCATATTTTATTATATTTGTATTATTAATGTACAAAACCGCATTAAAACAATATCTATTAATTAGACTGAGCAGGTAATTTAAAAGCAAAATGTTATGGACAATAAAAATATTCTTACATTAAATGTGGACTCAATTTGCCTTTAAAGATAGAAAAGACTTAAATAAAAGAAACAGTATTTCAGACTTTAATTACGAGTAAAAAAAGTTTTTTCTCGAATTGACTAATTTAAAAATATTTATTTAATTTATCTATACGACATATAAATCTAAGGATTACAACAAATTATTATAAACAAACCGCCAAATAGAAGCCATCATTAAAAAAATGTCATCTGAATTCAAAATTTGTTTTTATGGTAGTTTCCTCATTCGGACTCGCTGCCTAACCGTTTATGAAAATCATGGTAGACGCAGAACTTGTTCTAAAATATCCGTTAATTATTTAAAAATGCTTAAAGTAATGTTTACATAAAGAAACATGACTTCATCACGTTGAACTGAAAACACGCGTGGCACAATATGTTTCAACCAAACAGAAATAACTACAAAGTGGCCAACAAAATACTGCGTTATAACGAAATATCTGCCATACCAAAACAACAAGAATAGAGCAACACTTATGGTTTGTTTCTTAAAGCAAAACTTCTAAAGTCACACCTAATTGTATAAGCAGAAACATTAAATGTTAATTTTCCCGAAATAAATGGTGTTTAGTGCAAAGTCAAGCTTTGGTCTGAATTGTAATTCAAATTGAAAGAACAGTACAATTACAATTTTTGAATGACACATGAAAAAAGTTAACCGGCGCGTGCACACTGCATTGCTATTATTTAACTGTCACCACATTTATGTTCCACGCCATCTATTGAACAACACTTATTTCAAAGACGTGTTGACTATTGAACATGTGTAAAAGTCAAATCAAAGAAATCTACACCTATTTTTTATTTAATAGGATTATAATATTATTATTATTAGACCTTTATGAAATCTAACATGATGCTGAAGTGAGTCAGTCTCCGTTCAGATTCGTATAATCTATTTACCTCTGATACGATAATCAAGCTAATATATAGAAAATTTAGATTTATATACTAATAAGTGACAATTGAATATATAGCTGCTGGCAATTAAGGTACAAGATGTAATTTGCCGAATAGATGATTTACTAATGTTGGCCTGGTGCCAAGCCAGTGGCAGTAAAGGACGAGAATATTTGACATTCAAGTTTTATCGGCAATCATCGATGTTCGCCGCGCAATAAATCCACACATTACTCTACAAGGAATTAGGAAGATGTACAAATAAAGTTAGTTAATAGGCTGTACTTATCACGACGAGTTTCGAGATGGCAGGAGGCGAATGTTAAGGATTACTTGCAATGCGAAATTGTCTTTTGTTTGTCCAACATATTTTAACATCAATTCACACAAAGTCTGGAGAAACTGATTGTATTTTGGAACACCAAAGGCAAAAGATTTCGGTCACCATGCAGTTGCATCCGCTCCAGATACCGACCGACCGAGATTTAGTACAAGATTTAGCATTTCCATGGCTAAAATTTCGAGATCCCAGGAGTCTTTCAGGAAAACTAAGAAGTGGCAAGTCATTCAATGAGTTGCAATTTTTTACGGCTACAAGCTGATATTTGACCGAAGGCTTTTAAAATTTTATAACCAACTTCTAAGAGTGCTTTGCCTTTGTTATGAGCAAGTTAGCGCAACGGTGCCTATAAAGAAACCTTGGCTATTCCCGGCCTAGGCTGTTACTTTATCATTGTTTTGTATTTTAATAAATACAGTACTACGTTCCAGTTTGCAATGCACTGTGGGATAACTGCGCTGACGAGGCGTACCTATATAATGTTTGTATTTTTAAAAACACGGTTTATTAAGAGTCTACATTCTAGTCTTTTTTAAAAAGTTAATTAGTTATGAAAAGTATATTATTGTAAGGTTAAATGTGTGAAATTTTATTTTCGGTTACTTTGTATCTACAAATGTTTGTGGCCGAAATCCTGTTATTAACAAAAAATGGCAAATCGCTTTCAATCCAGACCATTGCCGGAATCCCACCCCTATTAACATATGTTAAAGTAATGGTGTTATAACTAAGGTAATACGAATGTTATAAAGTTCTAGTTTGTCATCATCACTAGGTGTGTCAATTCTTCATTCAGGCAAGGCAATTAATATCAGTTGAAGGGAAGATTCCTACCTTCAGCTGCAATGTGTGTACGATAGCATCCTGAGTCGACGATAACAAAAGGGCCTAACACCGGCTTGATCAATTGCATGGTTTGAATTTTAGTTACTTTTTTTATAACAATGTTTTCACAACAAAGCACTGTAAGGGAGGATAAAAAAACAACGTCTCCGTTCCACGCTCGCCGATAATACACTGTTCTATTTTTATTTTGTCTAAAAAAAACATTTACTTTTATGTGATACGGTGAACAGGTAAGTTATTCTTCCAAATCTGGTTACTTCAGATTAAATTCCTAGTATTTTGTTGAATTAATAGTTATTTTCTAATTAATCTTAGCGAACGTGTTTCAATTATCAATCACTTTAGTATCTCCGTACGTAACTTAGTCACGTAATTATATATAAAACATGAAGAGAAAAGGTTTACGAATTAAATTAATAAAAAATACTCACACACCTATAACACGAAAAGATATGTCGTGTAACCACCCTGTTTTCCCCATACACAAAAATAGGAGCTAGGAGTTTCGACAAAATCTACTTCCTAAGCCGAGGTCCATTTTGGTAGGCTCATGCGCTGAGTTACTCCCGAAATAGGAGCTAATATATCCGAGCAGTACTCATGAAACTGTACAGGACTCCTATTGATAATCGTCCATTCCCATAAAAAAGCACATACATACCCTACATTTGGAATTTTTTTAAGTAAGGACATTTACTGTATGTTTAAAAAAAACTACGTAGTGAATACTGTTTTAGACTATCAGACCAGTGTATAAAAGACTTTATACACTGGTCTGTTAGTACAATTTTTCTATCCCAATACAACTACCCTAATTCTTCCCTTGTACTTACAACATCTGTTATTAAATGACAAATCCTTCAAATCACATGTCTTTTAATACATGACAGTGGTTGTCAACTTCATAATATTGTTTTGGTGTTTTTAACTTGTGTAGTATTTGAAGTTACTATCGATTTAGTCCACTTTTCTAACAGGATTTATTATTTAAATTTACTTAAAAGTGATTGTAAATTTTATAACAACCTACGTTTTAAGTAATAACTGTATAAATTAAGTTTTAAATTTTCTACAATGGAGGACGGAGATGAAAACTTGCATCGCTTGGCGGGCTCATCAGGGGATGCACCAGGCGGGTTAATCATCAAAAAGAAAGACAAAGCGCAAGAATTTCAGTTTGCTAAACCTTCGTTATTAGGATTAGATAAGCTAGCAGCAGCAAAAAGACGTCAGGACAGATTGATTTCGTTTCAAAATGAAGAAAACGAAACAGAAGACGTTGGAGACACCGGTGACGCTACAGGTGTTAAGAGTCGTAAATACAGAAAGCACAATGAGGAAACGCCAACTTACACTGGCGGACTCTCTGAACAAGCTAGAGAACGGATGCTGGAACGATTACAGAAGTAATTATACTTCCATATTTGCTTTTCATATCCCATTCTTGTATATATTCATATAATCTTATTATTATACGATATCATTCATGCATGTTTATATATGTAACTTTTACATACTAGGAAATAACACAATGTTTTTTATTTTTTTTAAGAAAAGAAAAAGAAACTAAAGAAAAAGGTGTTCATTATTCAACAAAAGAAGAAAAAAAATTAAGATCTAAAGATGAAGATGATTCATCATATAAGAGCCACTATGACCGACGGGACCGCAACAGAGATAAAAAAAGGGATGATGACCATAGGAAAGATAGGGACAGATACAGGGATAGAGATAGAGATTCTGATTTGAAGAGAGAAAAGGATAGAGATAGACGGGACTCTGAAAGGGGCAGTTCAAGAAGAAGTTATTATGAACCGAGATTCAAAGATGAACCTAGAACTCCTAAGTAAGTGAAGTTTTTATTCAGAACCTAACATCTTTCAAAGTTGGCAAGGAAGCCAAATGTTAGGAGTTCTTCTGGCAAATGTTGTCCGAGGAAAGGGCCACCGGGGAGGTTTTAGTGGGTAAGAACCCCACATAACCGCCGCCTTCCCCCCAGAAGGCGGGGTATCTTTCTGAAGATTTCCTCCCCGTGAAAAAAAAGAAAAAAAAAAGGTTATTTTTTAATTAAAGTTTCTTTTTAAGCATTGTTAGCTGGTATGAAATGGCAATGAGTTCATCATTTCATTCTATTGATTCATGACCATGACATCCCTCAAACCCGAACAAAATGTTTTGCATTGTCTTTGATTATTCATACAGCTGAAGGATTAGAATAGTCTGCCAGCGTCTGTCTTTCCCTCCAATTACAATGTGGGTGTTTACAGGAGTAGAGTGAATAGGCATTTAACATCAAGGACAGTATTTCCACTTAACATCAGGTGGGATTGTGGTCAAGTATTTTCTTAGAAAGAATTGTAGTATACATTTTTAATTGGCACAGTTACAGATTATATAAACTTCTATTTTCCTTGTATGTTGATTCTGTTTTGTGGTATAGTTTGTTAATAAAACATTCTCATCATAAAATTATAAAAGAATTGAGTAAGACCTTTATTGAACTATAAAAACTAATAAGCACAAGCACAAATGAAAAATAAAATCTACATAATACACAATAGAATTATAAATTAATTAAGTTTTCATGCACTTTGCTATTAAGTAACAGCCTTTATATATGTCCCACTGTAGGCCTTCTCTGTAAAGAGAGTGTAAGGGCATAGTCCACCACATGGCCCTAGTACAGATTGGCAGAATTTTTTTCTAAGTCACATGACTTAGAAAAAAATTCTAGAACATGCATGTTTCCTCACTATGTTTTCCTTCACCACAAAATCAAATTTATTGGTGCCGGCACTGGGGATTGAACTCAGGTTGCTAGCTTACCATGCAACTTGAGGCGACCGCCCAGAAACTGAGCTACCGTGGCTCTATTTTGTATTAAAATGTATAAAAATAAGTACAGCACTTGAGACTTATAGCAAATTATAATGTGAAAACTTGTTTAGCTGCGCTGAGCATGTTTTGGTAGAAGAAAATCTTATTATATTTTGTCATGATCTTGTACAGGCCGTAGTGTATTTGAATAATAAACCATATAAACATGTATATAAATATGAGCAACAGTTGAGTGTTTTGTGAAAACCAGGTTGATGTTAATAATTATGAAATTTCAAATTCTAAGTTTAAGTATAAGTTTTCACTTCTATCACCAATTTTTTATTTCACTTACAACTAAACATACTCCACTTGCAATTTTCAGTCTGAAAGTACTTAAACCAACTGACAAGACAGCATGGGATGATGACGATGACGACACCAAAGGCTCCATACGAAAATCAAGTTGGGATTTTCCAACACCTCTCCCACGGGATTCAACTGCAGGGGATAGAGCACAGCGCAGTGAGAGGGGGCGACCGCTAAGAGACAATAAAGGAAGAGCTTACGACTTTACTCCCAGAGCAACACCTCATAAGTGAGTAGAGTATTCATATATATCATAAGTGAATAAAGATTTATTCGGTATTTCAATTGAAAATTTCTTTTTAACTTTTATTTCTTTACAACTTCACAATATTAAAAGTTGGCTAAACTCATAGTGTTTTTGATAACTATAATCGTATTTATAAACAGATGGGTATCATCTCGACGTGGAGTGGACTTAGATGATCCAGACTGGGAGGAAGCCGAAAAGAAACTGGACAGAGCTTGGTACAACATGGGCGAAGGTAACTAGTACTTCTAATAGATTGCTACGGAACTACAACATTGATTCTAATTATACTTATAATATGTTACTTGCAATTAACTGTAACCAGCTGGAGACCAGGTCCACTAGGTGTGAGCAACTAGACATCCTATTTTTTTTTGCTTGTAAAGTTGTTTGTGAATGTTTAGCCAGTTGTCGTTTGTTCTTATTAAACTTGGCTATTAGGCTTGGTTTACTGGAGTAACGGTGTCAATACCCCGAGGCCAGTACCTGCATGGTTCATTGAACTTGATGATCCGAGATGTCCGACTTGACTTGACCAGTCGCCATTTTTGTCACCAGGCGAAAGTGACGAGACCGATCCGTTCGCGGGTACGAGCGCGGAATACATAGCGCGGAAGGAGGAGCAGATCGAGAAGCGCCGCAACCGCAAGGTGTCCGCGCAGCGCCAGCAGATCGACCGCGACAACGAGCTGTGGGAGAGGAACCGGATGCTCACCAGCGGGGTGGTCCACGCCGTGAACCTCAACAGCGATATGGACGAGGTGAGTGGGATACTCTTGTTGGATCTGCTGTAGGTACGTCCTTGTGCTTTCCAACCGACTTCAATAAAGACGGAGGTTCTCCATTCGTCAGTCAGGCAGTCGTTTTGTTTCCAATAAATGTTTTTTTTCTAAACTTCCATTCTAATATAACTTGTACGAACTTGCAGGAGAGCGTGGACCGAGTACATCTCTTGGTGCACAATATAGTGCCACCATTTCTGGACGGCAGGATTGTGTTCACCAAACAGCCCGAGCCTGTTATACCGGTAAGCCTAACTCCTAACTGATATTGAAGGTTTTAGATAACAGACATAGATCGCTAAAAGGATCTCGAGATAATGGTAGAGTTGGAGGCAAATTACTCCAGCGCTGATCGAAACGTGGAAAACATAGCACATACAGTCGCGCACGCAATTCATTTCTACAAATTACGAGTAAAGTGTTTTGTTTGTACTTTTGTATTGGCATACTTACTATTTTAAGTATATATAAATGTATAAAACAAAAATATAGCACAATACAACTTAATAAAATAAAAACAAACTATATCAGTCGTTAAAAAAAGCCTCAAAATTAACAGAAAATCAAAGTCCCCATAAAATTTAGATATTGACTATATACCAGGAGCGGGCTGAGTGTGGTATCGGTGCGGTACTCCTAGTACCATAGGAGGGACTAGGAGTGCATGATATATATCGATATTACATAAAATGTCGATATATAAACGCGATATATCGCTTCAATCCGATATTATCGAATCACATATCGATTTATATCAATATATATTTAATCCGATAACCAAATATGGTATACGTGTTACTACACTCCGCGATGGCAATATTAGTTGTATAAATTTTATAACCTTATAAACAAATAGATAAGATATATTGAAAATATCGATATATTTATACAATATATCGCATAGTATCGATACAACATTACGATATATTATATCGATATATTTTTTGCATGAACATCCCTAGGAGAGACCGTAAACGTCGCGCATGTCCACCCACGGCTCTTTCACTCTCCTGTGGTAATTTATACTCGACTTCTGCGGCTTTTTAAGTACAAACATTAGCGGACAGCGAAAGCTGTCTGTCTACCTCGCTAGGATTAAAGCACGTGATAGCTTTATAGGAATTTTTAATCATTTTCAGGTTAAAGATCCCACGTCAGATATGGCGATCAATGCGCGCAAAGGTTCTGCCCTGGTTAAAGCTTTCAGAGAACAGAAGGAAAGAAAGAGAGCTCAGAAGAAACACTGGAAATTGGAGGGCACTAAAATAGGTATTATTTGATTTTATAGCTATTTAAATGTCTTGATAGTCTACCAAGGAAAGCTACCGACCAAGTCGTGGTTCGGCCCGAGAGGTCAGAATGATATCGCGGTTGTAGTAAACGTCCAAACCGAGGTCCACTCCACAAAAATAACCAATGATCCATGAATAACCAGGAATCTAAATATCAACCTCTAGTATTATAATAGATTTACTATTAACTAGCTAGTATGTGTAACTATACAATTTGAGGGCCTTTAAGAAACGAGACTACTCCTTTCTCAAAGGCCAGCACCATACCTACTGCTTCCTCGGTGTTGTGGATGGTCATGGGCAACGGTTATCACAGATCAGGTGTCGTTAGGTCGTTTGTCCCTTTTCCTATTTGTAATAAAAATGTGCACGCATATGAAGTACGCGATAGTGGTGTTACGAGCACCTTGCGGAATGAAAATGTAGCCCTTTTGGTCCCAAATGAGGCCCGCCTATAATGCATCAGTGCCTATATATATTATTATAATAATTATAATTATTTATATATATACTCGAATTTATTTGCGATCCAAACTAAATTGAAGAAAAA
This sequence comes from Meandrusa payeni, assembly GCA_029286785.1. Taxonomy (NCBI): domain Eukaryota; kingdom Metazoa; phylum Arthropoda; class Insecta; order Lepidoptera; family Papilionidae; genus Meandrusa; species Meandrusa payeni. Next base: position 1,383,039 of record JAGSMX010000039.1, read on the forward strand.
AAAATCCCTTTTGGTCATTAGCATGAGTGTATATATTATCAGGGATTTTATACACATTTCATAAAAGTTATATTATTAATTAATTAATGGTTTGTGTTTTATTTTATTACAGGCAACATTATGGGCATACAAAAAGAGAAAGAAGAACTTGAAGACGGACCAACACGGCAGGCGTACAAATATGCCGAGCATTTGGGTCAAGGTAAATTGTAGATGATATGAGATATTTAAAATAATCTAACAGTTAGTAAATACATCACTTCGAGCTTAAAATGTTTGCAACCTCTAATAACATGATATTATACCTTTTTTTTTGTTAACGGGGGGGAAATCTTAAAAAGATACCCCGCCTTCTGGGAGTTATGTGGGGTTCTTTCCCACTAAAACCCCCCAGTGGCCCTTCCTCGGTGCATTGTGAGGGGCTCTGGATGGGGATTTCCAGTGCAACGCATCGGAGCCCCTCCGCACTATGCTCTAGGAGAACACGTCCCGGGAGGGGAGGTTAGTGCCTTCCCCCCGTGCCCTCGCAGTGCAAGGCGACACGGACCAGCCGATGTCGCCTTCTTCCCGGATCCACTTCTCCGGACGACAAAGGGCTCCACCCTTGTCGCCCAGTGTACCCGAGGCCCCTTTTATTCGCCTTCTACGACAGGCAGGGGATACCGTAGCCTTATTCTACGAGCCCAGAACTACAGGGTCCACTAGCCTAAGAAATTCAGGTTAATTCATTTAGGTGTTGCTCAAATTGATTTGAATGAACTTTTTTGGAGTAAAACTTCTTTACGCACGCTTGATTCTGATAGTAAGCTGGTGAAAGCGTAACGAAAAGTGGGATGAGACGAGGGGAAGGGAAATTGAGAAGGAGATATGAGTCAGTGAAGATAGAAAGAGATTTACGTTTAGTGTAGGAAGAGAAAGATTTGCAAGCAAACGATTTATTTCTCTCACCCATAGCCATTGTATTTAAAATGGGGGATTAAACAAAACAGGAACGCAGTGAACCAAAATTTATAATGGAGTAAGCGGTTTTTACTTGTCGTTTTTTGTATGTCGATTAAGAAAAACTTCATTTTATTTTTGAATAATGTCTTAGTATGCACATTTTTAATGGGGATGGAATATCATTTGTGTGCATAGTTCGTGACGCCGTTATATTATTATATATGTATTATACATATATAATAATATAGATGGAGCTAAAGAAGTCTTACTTCAATGGTGTGGTTTAAAGCAGACTTGTTTGTTTTTTCTAAGTCGATTATCTCTTCTTTCTTCCCATCCTCGCAGACGGTCAGGAGCCGGAATCGAAGTCAGACTTCGTTAAGAAGAAGACAATTGGGGAACAGCGGCGCTACCTGCCGGTGTTCGCTGTTAGAGAGGAGCTCATGCAGGTCATCAGGGAGAACAACGTCATTATTATAGTCGGTGAGTTCTTGTACTTCTAATTAAAATTTAACATATGATACACTTGTGAATGGTCTAATGGTGATTATATCATCTTAGGGACGCCAATGAGCAGAGAATGTGCTTTTCTAACCATTTGGGTAGGCAGAAATTAACGCTTTCAGCATTCTGATTCCACTATATTTTTGTACAATCATGTAATCGTCTTTTTCTTCTTATACCTAGCATTTTCGCGGCCAGGGAGAGTTTATTGTTCTATAAAGAAACAAAATGCGTGATAATAGGCCTGCACTGTGTCTTAGATGTATGAAACGTAACTGGCAATGAGAGAAAGTGTATGGTCGTAACTCTAAATGTTACCCCTAGAGAAATATACGAAACGTTCTCTCTTTCTAACTTCAGTAAATTACCTCGCCCGAACATACTTTTTGTAACGTATTTAGCAGCTTACTCCCCAAGTCAAGTGTTAGTAAAGAAGTTTCACATCAAAATATCACGTGTATGTGTTTAGGTGAGACGGGTAGCGGGAAAACGACGCAACTCACGCAATATCTGCACGAGGAAGGGTTCAGCCGGCTGGGGACCATCGGCTGCACGCAGCCTCGTCGCGTGGCCGCCATGTCCGTCGCCAAGCGCGTGTCCGACGAGATGGGCTGCAAGCTGGGTAAGTGGAATCAAGCTTACAGCTTGACTGATAAGACATTACCGTCGACCGTGAACATTCACACCACTAGAAGAGATTGAGAAGAAACTTTAGCCATTCAATAAACATTTCCGGCTATCCGTACATAGATATCGGTTCATTCCCGGGTCCATCGGAGGGAGGGTAGAGCGCCCTTCCCCGACCTCAATTCCAAGACTTTTGTCCCCCATCTAATATCACTGAATCGATTGGTGTATGTTCTTCTAACTTACGGATTTTAAGAGCTTCGTTGCGTATTCTATTCATCGGCAGGTTATCCAGAGTTTAATCTGCCTTTGTGTATGTCTTTATTAAAATAAAAAAAGCTTTCAATTTTAAGTATATTTATCACAAGATACAATTGCCATTATTGTGATCGTTCATCAATTTGGTGACAGGTGAGGAAGTGGGCTACGCGATCCGTTTCGAGGACTGCACGTCGCCCAACACTGTGATCAAGTATATGACTGACGGCATCCTGCTGCGCGAGGGTCTGCGGGAGCCCGATTTGGACAACTACTGCGCCATCATCATGGACGAGGCGCACGAGCGCTCACTCTCCACTGATATGCTGTTTGGACTGCTAAGAGAGGTGAGAGCTCAGAATTTGTTCATGTTTTCTAGAACAATTTACGACTTTGTGTTTGGCATATGTGCATATGTTCATCATATCGAATATGCGTTTGTGTGTGTGTGTTTTATATTGTGATAAGTGGCGGCGGAATGACAATATTACAATTGATAACATGACGATAGCGGGCCGCAATTAACAATATCTAGAGGGCACGATATTAATACCTCATGCAATTTTGTTTTGTGTTGTATGTTTTCGTTTTTCAACCGACTTCAAAATAGGAGGTTTTCAATTCGTATTTATGTGTTATAATCTGTAGGTCTCGTAGAATAAAATAGTCCAACAACTAATACACTCGCTTTATTGAGACAGCGTAACGTTGTACAAAGAATTATTTATATCGAGTCAAACGTCACAACTGAGCGTCCTCACCATCTTTATACAAAATTAATTAGAAGTCAGATTAGGAACTAATAAAGTTAAACTATTGTTTACAATGCCAAGTTCATGTGACGATCAACTAAATTATTAATTATGAATTAAAGATACAATAAGGTTCAGGTAAATCATTAAGATATCATTGGAAGTAGTTATTATGTATAACAATCGCTGGGTGTCAGGTGTTGCCAGCTAACATATGTTTCTTTTTTTTTATGTAACTTACCTCAAAACATTCTACAGGGTGAACTGGTTTTAATTATTCTTTTTTTTATTTGTAAGCTAGTGCTTACAGCGTGGTCCCATTCTAATTGGATCCAATTCTGACAATGTCATCCATGAGAAAACCATATAAGTCTTAAATTTGCATTAAGTATGTGTGCAACAAATGGACAAATAAATCAATGAAATGATTCTATATCTATACTTATTATTGCAAAGGATGTACTTTAAGAGTAGTTTGATTCGATTCTGATTAATTCAATTTATTAATATTCGTAAATACAAAGAGGGCGTCCGCGCGTAATAGCGTTTGATTCGATTTGAAGTCGGTTTTTGTTTTTACTCGTATATATACTTGTAACGCACCACTCAATAGCTACGATTATGGTACCCACGGAGCTATCAACCCAATTTCGATCCCCCGTGCCGGCACAAATAAATTTGTTCTTGCAATTTTATGTGCTGATTTACCACGCGCTCGGCGGTGAAGGAAAATATCGTGAGGAAAACTACATGAATTAGAATTTTTTTCTAAGGCATGTGAAGCCTGCCAATCCGCACTAGGTGTGCGTGGCGGACTATGCCCTTATACTCTATTTACAGAGAAGGCCTGCGCCCAACTGTGGGACATGTTGTCTGTCTATTCGTCACATCGACTTCAAAAAAACTAGAAGTTCAAATTCAGTTAAAAAATGTCATCACATTTACATGATAATGAGGGTACTCAAATAAAATGCACGTTATCGATTATGTGATGAATTTATTAATACAAAAAATGCTTCGATATAAATAGAACATTTTATCTTACACGTACAATACTCTCACAACAATCGAATACAACATCTCATCTCAACATTAACATTAGGTCGTTTATTCTTTATAAATAGCAATACTTAGCAATACTCGGCACTCGAACGACTACGAAAAACTATCACGACCTTCGTATGCTTTCGGCCAGAGTAATCGTGGAAAGTTCTGGAAAGTTTCACATTGAATTTTTTCGTAGTCGCATCTCGTAAAACATTTCCATACATAATCAGAACAGTCTTATTAATCAGAAACAATGATAAATAGATTTTGATAGAATTTACACTTTAATCAACTAAGCTATAAGATAAACATTTGGATATCAGTAGATTAGAGAAGTAACAAATTCATGGAAGCATCAGTCGCCTCTTAAACGTCAGGAATGTCTTTTTTGTTCTCAGTTGTATTTTATCATCAATATTAAAGCTTGATATTAAACTATAACTTCCAAAGAAATTTATATTTGACTTTTTTATCTGCGATTGAGCATTAACACATACAGCCAAAAAGATAAAAGTAATAAACGATCAAGATTGAAAAAAAAATAGAAAATGCGTTTTTAAAATAGAAAAAGGATGTTTTGAAGTATTAAAACAGAACAAAAGAAATGGCAGTATGGTTGGTATACCAAAAATCATTAGCAAATTATAGTTGAAAGGATCGAGTTTCGATTCCGATTACGTCGTTAACTATCTAATTTATAAAAAGTCCAACAAATCCTTAGTTTTTCTTTATTTGAGATAAAACAGAGCAACTATCAAATACTATCAGATTCAAGATATAGGTAAAATGACATTAAATTAACATTGAGAGCTGACACCTATAAAAATAACACGTGTGTACTCGGATAACGTGTGCTCAGTCCTAAAGCGATTGTAAAGAAATCGATACCGTAAAATCAATTCAGTCACGTCAGCGGTGTGGAATTTTTGAGAAAAGGTACAATTTAGACATTGTCGATGTTCCGGGGTTGCCAGAAGCAAGAGTAGCACGAGCCAGCGGCAGCGCGGCCGCTGGGTGGCAACACTCAGACCGATTTGGCCTTGGCTCTGGCATTGTTCTGATTCACGAGCATTACGCCCATGTTCATACCAATGTTGCCCCATTTCAGCGACTCGCTTATCTGGAACAAGGAGATTTGTTATAAGCAATCTGGCTGAAGAGTAAAGAAAACATTGTCTAATAGAAATTGTTATAAACGACTACAATATTCTAAAAAATTACGGCAAATAAACCGAACAAAGAAAAATATTCAAAAATTACATACGATACTATAGAGATTTATGATAAAAATCATTGAAATATAACTAATGTATATATTTATATAAGGTGACATTAAATTTAAAAGGTGAACGGAGAGGTCATATTGATATGTAGGAATAAACGAACTCGTTAATTTAATTTTAAACTGTTGCTTACTGCACTATCGCGCTTGTGTTTTTCCACTAAATTTAACCCCTCGACTTCAGTATGTGAGAAAAGTCGAGGTTCCTTAGAATGTCGTGTTTTTTTTATACTTCCTAAGCCTTAGGACCTAAGCAAATGCTTGACCCGATACCACACGACGATGACGGAAACCTGAATATCTATCGTAGTGAAACTGACTGCACAGTTGTAGTAATTATATGTCAGAGGTGATTAAAGCAACAAACTATGTATTTTAACCGTTAAAGTGGACCAAGTTCTTACATTATCATATTGCGATTAGAATAACCAAAGCCAACTTTTAGGGTCCCTTGCGTTGAGTCACTCCCTAAAGAGGTTCAGGTTACCGACCTTAAAACTGTGTCACAAAAACCCAGTACAACTAAATCTGAGACAACGTAGTTCGTTAAAAAACAATTAGCATATTTAATTATAAGTGATAATGTAACTTACGTGTGATTTATACAATTATATTTAACTGGCTGGTTTCGTAATAAAAATATACATAACAATACATTTATACATAATTATAAAAACACACAAAGCCAAACAAAATTCACACATAAAAACGTTGATGAAGCAATGTACTTTATATTTGACCTCTACTGCGGACTTTGAATGTTAAATTATACATATATTAAGTTGAAGACATTTTAACTCGGATACAGGTTAAAACACCCGCGTTTTGTAACGATGGAATAAATCCTGAGTACCCAAATTTAAATTGTTGACACCAATGATTTTTTTATTTGTACTGATTTCACTTTTTATTTAATTTAGAATGTCATGAATGCATGTCTTAATTTGGACTGTCTCTTGTTAGTTAGTGTCATATAGGTATTATACCTGATATTTACAGGTACTTGACTTAATTACCATCAAATACATGAGTAAAAATACTAAATAAAAGACGATCTTAATGCCGAGACATTCTCTATTACTTGAAGTTTAGTCAGACAAATAGTGTAGATGTATTGTATTATTAAGGTAATGCTTAGAGTAAAACTAAATTTAACTTATGATATAAACTCCAAAAAGAGTTTATACCATAACCAACTGAAAAAGTTAAAGTTTCAGCCTAAATATATATATTTTCAACTGCACAGGCCTTCTGTGTAAAGAGACTAAGGGCATAGTCCGCCACGCGAACTCTCTAAGGCATTTTCTAAGGCATATAGGTTTCCTCACGATATTCTCCGTTACCGCAGAGCACATCAGCACTTAAAATTACAACAACCAAATTTATTAGTGCCGGCACCGGAAATTGAACTTTGGTTGCTGACGTACTACGCAGCTTGAGGCGATCGCCAGGACATGAAGTTACCACAGCTTGGCAATCGATTTCTTAAAATACAAGTAATTTAATTAGTTATGTAAGGATGGAGTAGTATTGAAAACCTGAAGGCTTTCTACTAGGGATCTATGCTCTTCAATTGTTTCATTTTTATTTTCTTAAATCAACCAGCATTCCTTTACTAACATCGAAATGACTCATTTGTTAGTGTTACCATCATCTGCAGATAATTTTTTCATATTTATCATTATTAAATACTTATTGAACCTGAACAAAAGCATTACAACACATACAGCTAATGTAGCTACTTCGGGGCGGGCATCAATTAATCCAATTTATCTGGGTAACCTTCAGCAAGGGGTCAAACTCGAGTGTTACATATTTATAAACGTGCACGCTTCATAGAATTGAGATAAGGTAATCATGTTTAAGTTTATTAATAACGTTTGTCTTGGTTCAAAGATCGCTAGGAATTTCTGTATATCAATATTGTCAATATACAGGATTGTTGATGTATTGTTTATTACAAATGTATAAGAATATTTTCAATTAAGTTTTTATGACTTTGTCGTTAACTAAATTAAATGTAATAAAATTTATAATCAAATTTAGATCATCCTACCAATGTTTGAATAGCAAATGGTAACATTATAATATACGATATTTTATTGTCAAACTGTACAAATAGATTTTATTGTTAATACCGAGGGCACTCAAAGTCATATGTTTGTACATATGGTATTGTACATTAATAATGTTCAGACAATGTACTTTTGGCTAAATACATTTTAAGATTTTTTTAAATTATAATTTCTACGTCCACTAAAATATGTGGCTTGGCAGATCACTATTTTGTATATTAACGCAATTTTTTTATTACTCTTTTATAGCAGTATAATATTAAATTGAAATACATTTATAATCAATTTTCCTCATCATTCCGGATAACAACGAGGGGTCATCAATTCGTAACCATGAGCGTTATTGAAAATAGCGAATTTAAATTATAGCTTGATATAAAAGAGTCAAATTAGTATTAATGACAATGTCTATCATACTAAAAGTACATTGCATATACCTCGTGTCACAATTACTTATTTAATCGATGATTAATCAATCATCATATCAGTTAAGAATGAAATTCCGATGTGTAATAGATAGTCACGTTTTACGGCTGGTGACTCGACACGTGATTTAGAGGTTAGTGCAACAGTGAAAAGTGACACAGTAGAGAACATAAAGGCAACATTGAACCTTTGAACATTGGGGTAACTCGTTTTAAATGAAAAACCTCACCGGTATTTGTAAAGGTAGCCGGCTGATTGTGTCCATAGCGCCTCTACGACCATCAAAAGATGATAATCATAGGTGTTTTCGACGTCGTTAAGCTGATCTGTAACAAAATTTCTACGTTGTGCGATCTCTGTTTTTTTTTCTACTCTCCAGTCCAATTGTTGTCCCATGCAATTGCGTGTCGTACATGAGTGATCGACGTCCCACGATGCCAGTGTCACCAGTTTCGATGTTCCCCAAAGTTCGCAGTTTATGAGGAAGCCCCACTTTCATACATAACTTCATACAATAGCAGAAACAATAACAGAAAGCTTAAGAAAATAAGCAACTCTCGAAAAATGAATGATTGAATTTAAAAATCAAATGATTTTGTTATGCAAAACTGCCATTACAATTATATTTTAAATTGTAATCTCTTTACCAACCAGTTGATACTGTTTGGTTTAGGCTTTCTGAAAAACATAAATGTACATATCAACATGAGTTTTTTTTCTTATATTATTTATATCAAAGATAAGACAATGCATAAAGCATTTCTAAAAATTGCAATTACAAGAAATTTATAAAATAGGATAATAGAAATCTTGTAAGGACAGTTTTATCAATGTTCTGAATGACATGCAAGAATTTATACAAAGATAATCTAAATACTAGAACCAACAACAATACTAATATAAATTATATAGGCCTGATCTATATATATTTTCAGATAATAAATTGTTGCAGGTTCTAGGCTGTAAAATTTAAATAATTTTACTCCCCGGTTTTATATTAGAATGTCTGTATTACCTGTCTCATGCGAGCTTCTTGCGGCGTCTCCCCGTAGCGGCACCAATGGACAAAATGTAGGGTATTGTGCCAGTTCCTCTCGAATCTGGATTTAGTAGCCATGTCAAGCTGCAATCAGTAGAAGCTCCTTAGTAGCCGTTCCACTGTCAGTTTCACCAAAAAACGAAAGCCCCGTTGAGGCTATCTGAAATGAGAGGTTTCCAATTCTAGCGTTGACCTACACAGGGAAGACTAAAGTTTCGAAAAATGCGACAGAGCAATTGAGAAAGATTACAAAGTTATGGGGACGTATTGAGAAATTATATGCAAAAATTTGCAAGAAATTCTTATGTTAATGGTTTCTAGGATGTAAGAATATAAGTGAAGCGAGATTGAAAACAGTCTCTCATTATGAAACGGATAAAAGCCCAGACAATACCTTTGTGAAGCAATATGCATTTGCATAATAATCGAGGTCGTCCGCTAAATCAATCGCTTACACTAACTAAACAACTTGCAGGACTAGAATGCGTGCGGTACAAGAAAAATGAAATGTTTATTAAAGATTGTATTCAGAACTATTGGCAATCATAAATTCTTTGCCTAAAACTAGTTCGACTTGTCTCACTTTAAGATATGTTGAAATATACTTATTTATCTGTAGTTATCTTGCTTGAGCTTAAATTTTGGTCTTACATTTTTTTCATTATACGCGTGATACTGGCAGGTTTAAAAAAGCTATCAAGTAAATTTGAATTGGAAACTTATGTGTACTGTTCGATGTTTACCTTTGCTCTTATGTCTTTCTCATTGTTGGGAGTCTCCTGTTTGTCATCCACGTTATTGATGCGTATCACGGAGTCTTTCTTCCAGAAGGCAGCCAGGGTGGTCCTGATTACACGTTTGCGTACACCTTTTTGTTGCACCGTATACACCTCTATCTGTTCCGGGTTCTTTGTTTTTTCTATAAACAATTTAAAAAATACAATAAATAACTTGCTCATAATTAAATAACAATCTTTATATCCAAGTCATGGCTTTATGTTTGTTACCACGACCAAATAAAAAATCAATAAATTCAAATCATCACTATTTTTATCAAGGAAATGGTTTAGTTTTTCGAAAGTACTGCCTTCGTCCGGGCTAGGCTGCTTAGTAATAGGTTAACTATTTATACTAATTAAAAGGCGCGAACTGGCACGCCGTCGCGTACGCCAGATGAATAATTTACAAATGTTATTCAAAGCTTAAATGACCGCAACAAAATGTGCAATTCTCGAGTTATTCAGTGTTGCTTCGCACCTCCCCAGCGGCGTACGTTATCGCTGCGAGCGATAAAATTCTGTCTCAAGGCTATCTGCATTATTGGAATGTAATTCTAACAGCCACGTACCTTTACCCTTCTTCCACATTGCGATGGCGTACATGTGGTAGTCCGGTGACAAATCGGAGTCTGGCGGCAGTGGGTCCTCAGCTCGCACTTCAAGCACGAAGCCGGTTTCGAGCACAGCACATAGTATATTCTGTTCATCGTGCTTGAACCACTTTGTCTCGCGTAGCTTGTGTATGGCAACCGATGAACCGAAACGCGGCTTCTTCGGTGCGAAAAGTGCCTGGGCCTGACTGCCGAATCGAGACAAGAGCCCCTTCACCGTTGGCTGCGGCGCGAGGCTCTTCTCGGGCGGCTTGATCTGCTGGAAACTCCGGCAGGTCACGAACCTCGCTTCCATTGAACTCTAATCTCTTGAATTCGTAAAACAATCCCACCGTGTGCACTAAGTAAAGGTTTTTAGAGGAGGTGGTAATATGTCAGTACTCTCACTATGTAGAAATCGCTGTAGAACACTTTCACAATTGATTTCGCGTGGCTTTGCAATCGCGGGAACGTCGATCTATACTGCGGCACTGGTACATTGAACGGCGCGCGCGTGGCGCCCGACTGTTTTATAAGAGCGCGGGGAGAGGTAAGGGGCAGCGGGGTATATCGTCGCTTACGTCTGACCCTTCTAGTAAGGGACAAAACAAATCGATATTTGTAATTTAATAAAAGCTTCATAATATAACATATATAACATAACTTTTAAAAGCATAAGCAAACAGCGACTTGCAACTACATCGCATTAGCTCCACATCCGTCAACTTTCGTCAAGTACATTGTCAAATAAAAATAAAAGTAAGAGTAAAAATAAAAATAAGACATGAGAGAGATCAAAAAGAATTTTTTGTGGGAAGTTCGGTCTGTACAGAAATTAGTGCGCAAAGGACTGCTTGAATTGGGTCATTTGGCTCCTAAACCAAATGGGCGGGCGGGATCTCTCTATTTGTAATAAGGACCGGGTGCTCATGAGCTCACACCAAATCGAGTATTTTCCAGCACTTCTATTCTTACGGCATCTGTAAGCCCGTAAGGTATTGTAATCGTTTATTCATGGCGGTAACCGCTAATCGATCAATGAAACGTATGCTCGTTTGTCTTCTTGGTCTAACATCGTTAAATTTGCGAGTAAACACATAAACCGACTTCCTCTTTCTTTTTTTAAATCAGTTGAAAATAGACGATATTTCATAAAAGCTTAATCATTCTGAAATAAAGTCTTTTGTATGTCCTAATTGTAACATTATTTGGCACTTCGCTCACCCAAATAAAAATTGTTAGCAATATTTAAAAATATATTCACAAAATATCGATAATATATTTGTCGATAACTCCAACTCTAAGATATGCACTGTATCTGACCTCACTCGCCACACCTCCTCACATTCCCCCCTCACTCCGCAACGGCCCGTTTTCCCCTCAGACCGACACCCGCGCGTCGCTAGCGCCAACCGGTCCGGTGTGTATCTCCTTTAAATTTTGTAATAAAAAAAATTCGAGTTTAAGAATGTTATTTACGGTTCGAACGGTTTTTTGTTAACTTTAAATCTTTCTAGAATCCTTATTTCAATTACCGGTGTTACTTCAAGAGAAACAACGCAACATATTACTAAATATCCTTCACTCGTTTGTGCATGACGTACAACTCTTGGTCGTCTCCTTAATTATGAAATTGTTTTTATAAGTGAGATGATTTTGTTTATTAACTGTATTCAGTACTGATTAAAAGTTTATTAATTTATGGGCGAGTTATTTTTAGATACATATAACTTTATTGTACACCAAAATAGATCAAGAAGCAAATTACAGAACTAAGGTTAATTTTTAAATTTTATTTACAATGGACAAATAGACCTTTTCGCTAATAGCGATCTCTTACAGGCAACCATTGTATGGAGAGGAAATAAATGAACAAACCAGGACGATGGCATACAGATACAAACATAATTATCTAACTATACTTGTACTTAACAGTCCACCCTAAATATACGTACATAAATAACTTATCAATAAATATACTAATACATGTAATATGCATATATCATAGTTAGGACGATAATGACTGATAATGTGGCTTTAACAGGTTTTTGAAAGGGATGATAAGGATTTAGCAAGTCGAATATAATTAGGAAGGGCACTCCACAGTCTAGTAGCCAGCCAGCAACGTGAATGACTTCGCATAAAAGTTTAAGAATTGGATAAGATCGATAACAGAAAGTTTTTAATGATCAATAATCTGACATAAATAATTAATGATTTATTGTATGTAACCTAATATTTCAACCCTTAGTCATAAAAGGAAATCATAAGATCAGAAAACAAAATTCATTGTTATTGGTGTGAACAAGAAACCTAAGATTTTTTTATGACGTGAACTACACAGATTGGCCAGAGAAGCTGGCCTTGACTGCTTCACCGGATTGAGAGGTGGCATAGCTCTTAGGTCGCTTAGCCTGAATCTCTATCGCTAGTAACTCGACACAAGGGTCCCCCTGGTGATGGGTAACCTCTGCTTGGACGGTTACTATGTTACGCGTAAGCATTCTGATCCGAGGGCGCCCGAGAGGGCCGAACCACGACTCGGTCGGTAGCTATTTCAAGGATAATCAATGACCTAAGAACAATTTTAATTTTATACGGCCAATTTTCAAACAAAAAACGGCAAAATTTTCCGATGGGCAGTTCGTTATATTTTTTTCGTAAAATGTCTGACTATGGAATATTTAATGATTCAACAGTCTTTTAATAATATATAAGTAGATTTTATATATTAAAAGAATTTCTGAAAGTAAGGAAATAACTCAGCGCGGCCACTTGTCTTATTTTGATATTGCTAATCAATTTTGACTCTTACATGTATTGATTTAAGATAAACGCACTAATGGATAGTCATTAATTTGTTGATAAGTTTTTTCTCACAATAGTATTAATTTCCGACTAGCGCCGCGCCGTCGGAAGTTGTGTTGTTGACCTCAAAACATTTCTGTGACGGCCTTCAGTAGACATGCTTATGTTTTTATCCACAAGCGATGATGAGTGTATGTCCACTGTACTCGTGTACAGTCACGTTCAAAAGTTAAAAAAAAAACTCCAAACATTACATTATTTTTTCTTTTCTTTTTTGGAAATTTTAACTATTTAATCTTTTTTTCAATTCCGTATTCAACAACCCTTTCAAACAAACACTTTGAATTATTAATCAATCAACTTCAATTACCTATCTCAATGTCTTTGATTGTGTTTTCTTTTCATATTTGATATTTAAAAAACGTCTATTTTCATACTTTTATCGTACACAATAATGCATAAATTTCAATAATAAAGCTTTTAGGATTTATACTTTAAAATCTAATGCCATATAAGTAATTTGTGTCGTTGTTGATGTTTTTGTAATTTATCTATTTTTAGTTTTTTAAAGTAAATAAAAAGTATCGGTACGTTTTAATTGAAACGTAATTTAGTTGATAACATTAGATCGATTTCTTTTAAATCCAGATTAACGTTTCGAAATGCGATATGAAGTCTTAACTTGATTAAATACTACTTGATAATATGTGTCTCTTGTTAAGGTAAATTTATAATTATTATAATTAATTATACAGCACGAATATACAATTATAACATGTTTATATTAAGTGGTCGGCTTTCTAGTATTTCTTCGTTTGAGTATTTCGTAACCTATACGCATCTATCAATAAATACAGTACAGGTTTTGTCATAATGATTGTTGAATAATTTGCCGGTTGGTATCGTGAATATTTAGTGACAATAACAGCCCCTATATTGTCTTGCATCAATGAGTTACGTTCGTCCAAATTTTTTTTCATAGCTTTTTCCTTTTTCATCGTCAAAAATCAAAACCGTATAGTGGTAAGTATATAGGTAAAATATATAAGTAAAATCCTTATTGATAAAGGATGAAGTGAACACCAGTGTTTAAAAAAATGTGTATTTTATACCAGTGGCCAGAACACTGCTTTGGTGGTTCGTATTTCGCTGAAACGAAGTATAAAAATGTCCTTTATATTAAATCCCTTATCGTATTTTCACAGGGTAGATTTTATACGTATCATAGCTTCTACATAATGTTCAATTACACACTTCAGTAACTTATTCAATTTCTAAGAGTACTATGCTGTCATTTTTTTTTCAAATGACGTTAACCACCCATTGCCCATAATATAAAAGCTGTACAACCCTTTATATTTAAAGTTACTTATCGGGTAAAACGCAATATACTTCCCGGTGGTATTCTACGAGGACGTGATAGTTCATATTCTTGTTATAGCAGAAGCGACTGCAGCAGCTTTTTTTTAACCTCTTAAACGTTGATTTCAAGTAACGTCTTAGACGTTCGTGATAATCACTTCAACCAATATTCTTTATAAACGACGAAGTGAAGGTCTTTCTCCATTGGCTAGTCCACGAAAATATGGTATCATAGTCCACTTTCAGACTGGATACAGTTATAACTACGATATCCAAGTAGTAGAACTGCAAATATAAGCTTTCTTTTGCATATTGGTGTCCTGGATTGAGAAACACTGGCGTTAATTTCCAAAGTACGAAATCCTGTATCTTACATTATTCCTCCGTTAGCGCTTATCGTGTGTTCCCAGCCTATGTGTAAAAATTTCATCGTCCCACACATTCGTTTAATTTCACGCCTCACTTTCCATTCTATTACCCCTATTCCTCACTTGCACATGCGAACATGATGCGTCATGGCGTATTTAAAGCGGTACACTTGCTGTATATTTACCCACTTTCCTAACACTCGCCCGTTAGTTCTTATTATCTTGTTAAAATGCAGTCTCGTTGTACAATGGTCTTGATTTCTATCTGCTTTCGGCTTGATTAACTAAAAAATATATATATGAAGAAAGAGGTAAGTAGATAGTCTGACACTTTCCTTACCTCGTGGATTATCGCAAGTCATTGTTGTCTTCCTCCTCTAAATATTACATTTTCTAATACGGTAGGTGGGAGAAACATGATGCATGTAATCATGTTTGTACCAGTTACGGACGCGAGTATGTTTCTATACCCCTTTTTTAGATCAGTAAGCTGTGAACTAGAAAGGTAGGCAGGGATTACGATTTCCTTTACACGGTACTGGCATCCCAATCAATTTTAACAGCTATGCAATATATGGCTATTTATAAAAGTGTAGAACTAGAGATTACAGAGAGAACCTAGTCTTGGGCTAGTGCCTGACTTATCTTGTCTGTTTTTTTAACAATTGTAGGAAGAACTATCACGTCGTTTAAATTGTCCATTAAAAATTGTATCAAACTCTGTCAGTGACTGTACAACAGAAAACATTTTGCTATAGAGACAGGTTCGTAAATGATTATATTGAAAATTACAATACGTTTAAAATTTTGTATTGCATTTTAATAGCTCATTAAACTTTATCGAGCTTCCTTTTTAAATTAATAACTGCTAATGCGACGTCTGTTGTTCATACGCCATATTTTAGAATTATTAAATTCGTTATATTATTATTTAAATATTTTTCTAGCGTACCATAATTGAACCTATTTTTTTATCTAGCTGCAGCCTGCGGTGCTACCCACTATTAAAAATAACTTATTTTAAAATTATCTTAAATAAGTAAAAGCTTTTGTTAATCTTTGTGATTTAAAAATTGAAGGTTTTCTATTCGGTCGTATTTTTTTTTTGCCGAGGCTCTTGTATCAGGTTACTCCCGAAAAAGGTTCAGTGTAAGCGATTTAAATAATTTGTAAGCCATCAGATAATCAGTCTAGTTCCAAAAGACACACCATATTGTTAGACAATTTAGCAGTGAATTTATTTTTACCGAATTATTTCATTATCAATATCGTTAATTGAATGTTATATTTTAATTGGTATTTTATCAGTTCTTGTAGTCTTACTTATCTACTGTGTTATCATTCATGTTAAAATAATTAATGAGTAAAATGGCACTGTAACAAATGTAAGTGTAGTAAACGTCATAATATATTTTGGCGCCAGAAGTCCAACAGACAATCCCTAAACTATAATAACTCTTATTACAATGTAGAGATTACAGACGTTCATCACCATCAACGTTGCTAATTCTGGTTAGTCTCCTTTTTAACCGACTACAAAAAAGGAGGTTATCAATTCGTCTGTATATGTTTTATGATTGCACACGTGGCTCCACCATTTATGAAACTACTTTCAAATACCATTTGTTTTAAAGTGTTTACTTTCAATTAGGTCCCATGCTAATTTTATTGGCATTAGACCTTGGGTTCGGTAGATGTATCAGGGAACGAAAATTAAATAAAATAATTTGAGATATTGATTGTTTTATAAAGTGTACGAATGTGGAAGGAGATAGAGAGTGTAGACGCCAGAACTAGAATTTGTTAATAAAAGAGCGTTCGTGCGATTAATTTGTCCGTTACATAAAACTCATTTTGAGTGCTAACAGTATTTTTTTTTTCACAACTAACTTCTCGTTTATCATTTCAACTAACTTCAGCTCGTGAGATGGTTCAAATGGATCAATATGTAATGATGCTGGAACATCTTATGAATTTGGTCGTTGCGTACTCGTCCCCAGGACGAATGACGAGTATGTATGGTATATTCATACTACTTTACGTTTCGCAAACCGTACCCTTAACCATTAGGCATAGCATATGTCTTAGATGAAACGTTTACAATTTTTACTTGGGTTATTTGGAGACAATCTGGATGGGTTTCATTTGGATATCTTTCTCTGCTGTTAGCAATACTGTGTATACATGAATGTGTTCCAATTTGATGACTGTGGCTACATCCATCTGTTCGATAATCTTTAATCGATGATATCACTAGCTAGGGAAATTGGTGGATTAACGAGACGTACCAACTTATCTCTTAAGGTCACCTGCGAAGTTACACTGTATTTTGTATATCGATATGACTTGTACAAGTCTCGTCGCTCTATTTTCATATAAATAACGATATGTCACGGTTTTCCCGTATCGCATTGTTCGATATAACTATCTACTTTTTGCGGCTAATCATTAATATTTGCGTCATATAATGATGACTGCACAATTTTATCGTTAAATTTCTTCGTATTTTTATCGTTTTCTTTCAAAGGCATTCATTCGCGTGTGTTTTAATAAATTGCAAACTTAATGGTTACGTTGTCTACCTATTAAACAAGTATAATTTACGAGCAAAAACAAATACCTTTAAATCGAATCAAACGTTATTTTGCACGGATGCCATCTAAGTATTTTGGAATTATCGTAGGATTACGAAATAGAATTAATCAGAACCTAGCCAAACTTTCATCAAACTACTCTTAAAGTGCATCCTTTCCTCCCTTTTTTGATGCCGTTATCAGAATTGGACTACATGAGAAGCATCAGCTATCAAACAAAAAAAGAATCATCAAAATTGTCGAAGTAGCATAACTATGTGTCGCAGACGTTAAAATCTAAACGTATAATAATTATCTCCAGTCATTAACGATTGCGTTGACCTAATAAGACAGTTTTAAATTGAATCATCGATCGTCATTACCAATTCACACATCAATTTGAAATTTAATTAAGATATTAATAATATATAATTTTAAAGTTATTTCTAAAATGAAGACAATCTTATCTAGAAATAATTTAGATCAGAAGTAGGTCGGCGGTATTAAAAGATCATCGATCCTTGACGCACAAATTCGCGCTGTAGTTTTATTGAAAGTTAACTAAATCGATGGGAAAATTCACGTGGCCTTGCTTATGTATTATTAAATTTATGCTTTTCTTTCTACTATTCAAGCGATCACCGTCATTTATGAACATCTGCAAAATAAGTTATTTCCTTTAAAAGTTTAAAACGCCCCGACAGGCAGATCGTAAGATGCACTAAGTTCCAGGCTATCCTACTGCTAAACACTAGCATACATAAATAATAATATTCGAGTCTAAAGGGCATCGTACCAATTCAACGAATAAATCAACTCCGAAACTATATTAGATCAACAAATCAAATATTATCACATCTCGGTGTTAATTCGTTTGACGTCAATTCGACCTCTAAATGGATACTTGTGCAACAATAATTAGGCACGTAGCGTTGAGGCACGTGGCACGCCTTCGTTTTTGACACGTCCAGCTATTGTTTGAAATCTCCATTAGCAAATACTCTTTGGTGTTTGTAACTTCTTTATTACATTAAGGTATCAAAAGCATATCTAATAGTAATACAACCTTTCCACCAATAATCTTCATTTCAGTACAGCAAAGGACTGGAATAGTTTGCCCGAGTCTGTTTATCACTCCGATAATAATGTGGATGTTTTCAAGAGTAGACTGAATAGACATTTACTAAGCTATAAGCCAGTGCATTTTACCATACCATGTTCACTAGAAATAAATCAAATGGCAAAACAACGTTTGTTGTGGCAACTAGTAAGTAATATAAAGTCTTACTAGAAATGGTAAGCATCATCGTTTTATTCTGTAAGGACAGTTGAGTATATTCAAAACAAACCTATTATCTCCTTAGCGCAGACGTTGCCTAACGCAACAAAAGACCGGACTGTACATATAAAGCAATACAATAGCGTATAGCCCGCCCACTGGCGGACCCACAGAGATGAAAATACTTCATGGAACTTTCTGGATTGTGCTTGTGTTGTTTGTTTAGGAATGCAAAATAAGGTTGTGAATTAGCAATACAATGGTTTGTAACGCTGAGTCACAAGTTTCTGATAATAGATGCATACATATTGGAAATTATATTTTTGATATGCGGAGAATGTTGCATTTTATTGTTAAATAAGTGTTGCATTACTATTAAGTTTTTTTTAAAAATAATTTGTCGTTAAATTGAATTTGAAATGGTCAAATCGAATATTTGGTAAAATTTCTCTTAAGTGTGAATTAGTAAACGCAATTGCCTCTATTATGATATTAGGAGAAAAATATAGTGTCAACTTAGCTTAGTAGTACTTATAAAAGTAACATTGGGCGTATGTTATATTATTTTAGGAAGTGACCTGATGCAACTATTTAATAATTAAAACAGTAACTAAATTTGCAAATTAGCCAATTATTTTCAATAATCTTCAACACTAAGCTGCTTAAGATTTTCCTTGAATTGAAAAAAAAACAATCGACGTGGTGTCAGTAACTGCTAAGAAGTTTATATATGACGGCAACTCTAGACTAGCTAATTGAATCAGTTAATTTTGTTTACAGTAGACTTACGTTCTCGTTCTGACTGCAGCTTTTTTTTCGTGAATATTGCTAGGTGATAATAAAATGCCTTGGAAGCTATCAGTCGATCTGATTATACTGATCTCATTTAAGCCGGTGACCCGAGGAAAGTTACCGAGCGCAACGCCATCACAAATAGTCTCCGGCCATCAATCATACCAGATAAAAATGATACCGTAATTGAAGATAAGGATTTGTGAATTGCCTCGGCGGCTTGCTGTACCTCCTTATATGGAGTTGTTTTTTTCATAAAGATCGAAATTGCCAAAGATTTAGGTTAGTCATTATTTCGTAGTATTTGAATATTTTACGAAACGAAACTGAATATTTTATAGTGAACCTTTTTAAAATTAGTAACGTTGTAAAGTACAATACGGGTTGTATTGGAACAATATTTTTTTAACCGTTATACGTTGCTTTCGTTATTCGTAGTTATTCTGTATAACATGTAACATGTTTTTTTATGGAGTATAAACTAGTGCTTGACCACGATACCTGATGTTAAGTGGTGATTTAGTCGAAAGATGGTACGCGCTAGTTTAGTAAGTGCCTATTCACTCTACTCTTGAAGGCTCCCACGTCGTAATTGGACGGAAAGACTGACGCTGGCAACATGTGTAAATATTTTCATATCTATCTCTTTTTTGTAATAATAAAAGTACTTCCTCGATGCAACTTAATAATATTATTCTTTCTAAAATAACGAAATTATAAGAACAGAAATACTAATTACAGTTTATTTTATACATGCTATTTGTATTAATACAATTTATGTTTCGCTGCCACCTAAACTAGGAATTTTCTGTGCGATAGGTGGCAGTCCTTTCTCCCATGGTTATTTATATATGTACTAAATATATTTTAATTATAGGCATGTTCAAAGTTATGTGTGTGTGTGCGTTTTTGTGTGTGTGTGTGTGTCAGTGAATGTGTAAGTGCCAGTTAATTGACCACTTTTAACATATTCTCACAAGCTTCATAGTTCAGTGTTCAAGTTATGATTAGTTTGATGCAACATCGAACATAATAAAGAATTGAGAATCGGATTAAAGGCAATGATGCATTGATAATTTATTCATGATTTCTATGATTTATATAATCAAGATTTCGTTTACTAACCAGAGTGGGCTGTAGCTGTCCCTTGGCTATAAAACCATTAATAAAGTTTTTCGAACCATTAAAGTTTAATTAATGGTTAAATGTCTTTTTTCGTGCCATTAACAGGTTATTGTTGTCCTGAAGTAAACTTGATACTCGTATCAAAGACATCAAATATCGATTTCTCTTATTGAAATACAATCGAATGATGATTACTCACAAGATATATTGATGCATGTCATATTGCTTTCCATTTCAATCAGATATTACTATTATCTGTCCATTTATTTACTGGGTACTCTTATCTGGGTTCTCTACGTTCGGCTTTCACTTTAGATTTATTTGAATCACGCCTTTAATGTGTTTATTTATTACTAAGTTTTGTTTTTGTTATACGATTAAATAAGTTACAATAAATAGATTAACAGCCAAAATCGAACGTGATAGCATAGTAAGCTAGCAACCCGAGTTCGATCCCCGGTGCTGGCCAATGAATTTGTTTATAGCAACTTTAAGTGTTTCTTTACCACGCGCGGCACTGGAGGAAATAATCGTGAGGAAACCTACGTGGCTTAGAAAATTTTTCAATGAATGTAATCCCGCTAATCCATACGAGGGCCGCGAGGCAGACTATGCCCTTATCTCTCTTTGCAGAGAAGGACTGTCTCCAACAATGGTACAAATGTATATGGTGTAACTTTAACTTAAATAGAATAAAGTATTTTAATTATTGTTATATATATTTATGTTACTCATTTTTCTTATATATGGAAAGATAGGGATTTTTTTTAGATTCAGACCTTGTGCAAGTTGAATGTTGAAAATGGTTCACGTCAATAATGGAATGGTGTTTCCGAACTTACGTTACGCAGACTGTAACTTGTTTTATTATTATTATTATTTATTTATTTATTTATTATTTTATTTTATCGTTGATTAAAATAAAATAAGTGGTAGCGTTGTGGTTACGTATTCAACTTTACGACCTCGCGTGTTTGAATCCCAGCAGAGTTGTATCAACGAGTTTCTTTTTTAACCGACTTCAAAAAAGGAGGAGTTTCTCAGTTCGACTGTATTTGTCTATATAACTTACTATACCTATAGTAAACTTCTCTATGGACTCTATGAACCCTGTTCTGACGTTTTACAATTTTCACATACAATACAAAGTTTTATGGAAATATCGATGAATCCTTATGAATAGTGTTGTGATATCTTAAAGTATTGATCGCTATAATGTTAAAAATATGTCTGAATAATGATATCATTTTGATTTATCTTTTCGCAAAAGAAGTGAAGTGCCGATATATAAAGATAAGATCTTTCAAGAGAATCTATATAGTAATCATCTAAAGTGATACAAATCTAATACGTAGAAATAATTAGTCATTTATTTATTGTTTGTACATACAGAAATATTAGACATACAAGTAATAAAAAAAAGTTTTTAAAAACAAGCTGTTATTATTTGTTAGTAAATTGAACTAAAAAGTTGGAATCAAATGAGCCCAAACTCGATGGGGTTGCGTCGCATCCTGCATCCTTTCTAATCAAAAATGAAAGGTAGTTTGATGAGAGCTTGGTTAAGTTTTGGTTAATTCTCTTTCATACTATTCTATCGAAGTTTAATTAGATTTGAAGTCAGTTTTTGTTTTTACTTCGTCAATAAACTATATCTAATAAAAAGTGACATAATATGACAATTTTTATTAAATTAAAAGGGCGTGAGTGCTTTCCTAAGTTATCTGTTGACATATGGATATGGCTC
The DNA here is from genome assembly GCA_029286785.1 of Meandrusa payeni. Classification (NCBI taxonomy): domain Eukaryota; kingdom Metazoa; phylum Arthropoda; class Insecta; order Lepidoptera; family Papilionidae; genus Meandrusa; species Meandrusa payeni. Next base: position 1,405,414 of record JAGSMX010000039.1, read on the forward strand.
TAAGCGAGAGATAAAAACAAGTTCTCGAACAGTTTGTCTACGAAAAGATAACAGACTCTTAAATTATATAAGATGTATTTAAATGAAAATAGAATTTAATCAATTGACAGCGAAATACATCAATCAATACAATACCACAATAACTTCATATATCATATCGCTTTCAAGGTTCGTGTGCGATATGCAAAAGCGATTAACTGGCAGTTAAATGTGAACTAAAATTAAACGTTCCGTAAACAAGCAAGTGGGGCAAGCAGACACGGCGCCACACGATTACTTATTTAATATTGTATTAACTTATCACCAGCTTTAAACACTCGTGGTACTTATGACATGTTTTGTATGTAAGGATTATTTTTATGGGGTATAAACTAGTGCTTGACCACGATCCCACCTGATGTTAAGTGGTGATATAGTCGGAAGATGGTATGCGCTGGTTTAGTAAGTGTCTATTACTACTCTAGTACGTCGTACTTGGACGGAAAGACTGACGCCGGCAACTTTTTTCACTCCTTTGCTGTAGGCACGATAAACGATGACGCAAATCGCTTAGTTCGTACGTGCGGAACATCGACTAAGAAAGGGTGGAAACCCGCCGAATGTCTAAACGTCCTAAGGTAGCATGGGGATGTGGGAATAGACTCGTGTAATTCCTGTGCACACTCTCGAAAAATGTAATCTGTAAAACACCGAAAGGCTAGAGCCACCTTGCGCCGGTGCTCAAGACTATCTAAATGTAGATCTTGGTCACCTATCAACTTAACATTAAAGGTTGCTTTATTTTTATCGATTTAAAAACTGCATTCAGTTTATTATTTATTGTACACACAATGCTACACATGTGTACAAACGAAAGTTTTTGAAGTAAAACTTCGTTACGATATAAAAATCTGGGTTTTGGGAGTAAATTGCGTTACGAAAAGTATGAAATTGGTACGTCGATTTTCGGCTATTTCCAAGCCCACAATCGTCAATACTTTGTATGGAAAAGGTCCCTTATTTATTTTCCTCGTATTATCTAAATGTATTGTTTGCCCTCGTCTGTACTTTGGAGTCGTACGTGCGTAGTACCGATTGATTTCTCTGGTTTATTCCTTATGCGTTATAATAAACAGATAAGTCGTTGCTCTTTTGATAGTATACACTCTTTCAAAGAAAAAAAATTAGCAATCATAGAAACTGCCGATAGAAGTAAAAACATAACTTTTGTATATAAGTTTGAATTTTTTTTTGAAATTTCATAATGTTTACAAACTTGTTGCATACAAGTTTTAACAATATAACATGTTTTTTTGTTTATTTATTATTCAAATATATTGCGGGTTGTACATGATCATGACAAAATATAATTACAACATCGCCATGGAATAGTGGTCAACGCGGTGATTAATTGAGAACCTACATTTTGAAGTCGAATAAAAATTGCAGTCTATCTCCATGTCCCATGGCACGCTTGAAACTTTAACATGACCACTACACAGTAATTACGACCACAAATTTGTGTTACGTTTTGAAGTGTCATTATGTTGTAAAATCTTTGCATTTGCCGTAGTTGTATTGCGTACAAAAACAAAAATTCGTGATCTCTGTCACGTAAGCCCTACGCGTTTACTGTGGCCCTTCAACTGTTGCAAGCTAAAATAACTCTTACTTCGTCTGAGCTAAGATTCCATTTAAAATCACAGTAACATTTGTATTCATTAAGGAAGGGAAGTACCTGCGCACAAATTCTTTATAACGAAACAAACGAATGATGGATAGATCTGTGACAGCTACTCTGTATTTCTTCCGGTAACTATTCTTTGGTGGATATGAAGGTCGAAATATTCGTTTAAAAGTTTCTTACTACATTGATGATATATGTAGTGAGAAATATTTTGGTCGTAGTTATGAAAAGGACAATTTCCTAGCACTTAAGCTTAGAACGGTTAACAAGATTGTTAGTAGTATTCGTATAAAAAAAATTGTTAGCAATTTTATTAGAAAAAAAGAGGAGATTTATTTAGTTAACAACGGATTACCTTGCACGAGACGTTGTTTCATTTGTGCTGATATCATTTTGTTAAAAGTTATATATACATAATGCTTAGATGAGGATTAGATGAAGCCTTAGGGACGCTGTGTCGCCCTAATTTTACATTGTTAAGTAACTCTAGTTGGATCCTCGGTGCCGGCACCGATGTTATTGCTTGATTCAATTATATGCTGATTTACTACGTGCTCCAAATTTGCGATATGTAAGCATCTTAACCCTTGCGAGGTAGACAGAGACAAATTCGCTGTAGCTTTTCACAAAGCTTAATAGGTCACATACGTGAAAAAATAACCGTCACCGCAAAAACGTCAATTTATTGGTGTGAATCGAATGGAATTCGAATCCGCGGCCGCCAGACCATAAGTCTAGCAGTGCTAGATTAAAATAGTCCTATGTTAAGTTTCAAATAGTATAATAGTAAAGCAAACGAGCGTGCTTATCGAAGTGCTATGCATAAAAGTGGACCGGCTCCTCACAATCTAACTAGGTCGTATATCGTTTGGTTCTAAGCAACATAGGAAATGTACGGCCAGTGAAGAGTTCTCTAATGCACGTATCTATTGCAATATAATTGAGAAATTTTGGCTTTACTGGCCATGTTGAAAGGATGAATGAGGAAAGAGAGATGAAGAAAATTTATGACGCAAAATTAAGTGACCGGCGAGTAAATACAAGTATATTTACGAATAAAAACAAAAACCAAAATCTGCTTTAGAAATTAATCTATATGTAAATGTTTTGCAGAGCCGTGGTAGCTAAGTGTCCGGGCTGTTGGCTCAAGTTGCATAGTACGTTCAGCGATGTAGCTCTGGGGTCATAGAATAAGACTACGGTATCCCCTGCCTGTCGTAGAAGGCGACATCGGCTGACCCGTGTCGCCTTGCACTTAGAGATTAGCTCAGTGCAGAGGGGCTCCGGTGCATTCCACTGGAGAACCCAGAGCCCCTCACCATGCATCGAGGAATGGCCTCCGGGTAGGTTTTAGTGTAAAATTTGCTGATTTTGACTGACATTTCAAGCTACTGATCAAAATTAAAAAATTCAATTGAAAATTACACGTCAAAAAATTAAATTAGTACATTACAAAATGGCCCGAGCCCGAACCGAACCACTTGGCTGTCGCAGCTGTTTATGATAATCATAGTATATTGCATAATAAATATTAAATATAGAAGTTACATCATTATCAAGTTTTATTATATAAAAAGACAGTATTGCTGATTAAGTCTTGACTAAGCCTCGTTCTTAAAATGACTCACGTACGGTTTGTGCTTAGTTTTATTTTTAACATTGCTCTTTGCTTACTAAGCACCTGTGTAAATGTGGAACAAACGAATGCCACTAGCAATTCGATGTGTCAGTCGCACTCCTGCCAATTTATTATATATTGCCTGCTTCTTTTGTATTGCACGTAAATACGTGACATCTTTTATCCTAATAAATGAGGCGAAGTTGGTATTTGGTAAATCAGTTAGAAGATAAACTGTGAAACAAGTAATCTAGTTGGAAAATTGTAGCCATTTTTTTATACTTTCTAAGCAAGTGCTTGACTACGATCCCACCTGATGTTAAATGGAAATGCAGTCCTGGATGGACTATTGTTTTACCATAACGCAATAGCTAAAGGTAGAGTCTATATTTTCGGAATAAAAATAATATTTTATAATTATTATTAATATGGCTTTTTAAGATTCTCAGACACCTTCAAACACTTCTTAATCGTATTTATACTTTATTAGCACAATCAATAATATCATACTGTATTCCTGTATGGGGCGGTGCTTCCAAAAATAAGTTTTTACAGTTAGAAAGAGCTCAGCGGGCGTTACTTAAAGTAATATACTTTAAGCCTTATAGATTCTCACATAAATACACACATTCACACACACTGACTCACACACACAAATTTATACACATACATACATATAATTACTTTATATTAATTAACTATAAAAACAAAAAAAATATTTATGATACGATTAAGGAAGAGCTGGATCTTCTGGTACAAGTATATTATATACTTAAAAGAAGATCCAAACATTGTATACTTGTTTTTTGAAAATAAAGATTTTATTTATTTATTTATTATAATTATACAGATAAGCGCATCTAGTGACATTGAAATAAGATGAATAGATAAAGTTTGATAATATTAGTAACAATAAAGAATGAGAGGAGGGTAAGAGGATAAAAGGGTAATAAATAACCCACATCGTATTAACTAAAAAAAGGATATAAAACCTCTCTCGTCCTCCATGTCGTCAACACTAATAGAAATAAAAGAGTGATCATATCATTGAAATTATAACTAAAGAAGCAGTACTAAGAAAGCAACGAAAAACGAAAACTGTGGTGAAGCAGGCCAGAAGTCGGAACTAATGTAAAGTCCTAAGCGCGAGGTGTTAACTTCTCGCTAACAAGCTGCGTAATGTTAGTAGTAGCTCTTGAAAGTCTAGTAATTAGATTGAAGCATGACAGCCGAGTGTTTCGACCATCTCGGACAATCTGACGGCTGAATACTATCACGATCGTTTTTTCCTAAAAAGCAATTAGTTGCCAAAGCCTCCGAGCTAACTATAAAAAGAAATCCAAACAACATCATGTTTGCATCCAATGACGCTGTCTAGCGCCTTTGTCGCACTAAGTTATCATAAGTAAATTATATTTAATCCATAAATTAGTACACATTACGTTCAGCCTAATTTAAATTTACACAAAGTGATCGATAAAGCTTTGCCGGACTGTTTTTTATTATTATAAGCGTCAATAAGTTACGAGTAAAGCTTTAGTGTATGGTTTGTGAAACGTCAGGTTATAGTTTCAAATTTGCCATTCGATTATTGCGAACCTCCTATTACAAGTGTAAGCTAATTTGGAATTATTAACAAGAATGTAACAAGAACAGCATTTCTCTAAGACATGGAATCCAAAACCAAGAAATTCGAAAGGAGAACAAAGATAGCCGACATAGCTCTTGGTAAAGACAAAGCCAGTTGAAATGGCAGTGGGCCCTATTTCTCGTCTATGACGAACGGATGAGATGGGAGAGAAACGTTTTGGAATGGAGGCCACGCATGGGTTGGAGAAGCGTAGGGCGCCTTCGTTCCAGATGGATGGATGCGGAAATTGGAGGATCGTATATGGTGGAAGGTATTAGGGTAGGCCTATTTTTAAAAGTCCCATACAGGCTTATGATGATGAACAAGAATGTTAGAAACATTACTGAACAAAAAATCATTAAAAAAGTATTCCTGATAAAAAGTCCTGTTTCAGATATACATTTTCTATCATGGACTCTTTTATCTTCTCTTCAACGTCTGTCTGACTGTCTATTCATATACTGGCGATAATCGTTGTTAACGGGAACTATGATCACTGAACAGTTGACCTATTTGCCCTTTCTCACATAAAAAGATAATGATAAAACTGCCGTCATAGCAACTGACGGAGCCTTGATTGCGTCCCGAATCTATTTTTAATCATCTATTCTCGGAATTTAATTGCCTTTACTTTTTGTTGCTCGATGCAATTGATTAAAAGATGCAAAAATGATACAGTGCGGTTTTTTTAAAATAAACGGCGCATTCGCAACCTATTCTGATAATGTTACGACGCATATCAGATAAAATTTGGGGACGCAAAAATTTTTGTTGGTTTGCGTCAAATTGATACAAAGAAATTATTTCAACATTCTTGTTAACCATCGCAAATAAGGTTGCGTTCCACATGGTTTACATGTGTCCAATAGTAGGATGGTGGATTTGAACCTATGTCGTACGTATAGAATATTGTAGCGATAAAATCAAATAGCCAAAAGCCTTCGGGTCACCTCCTTGTGCGTCTAGGATGGTAATCTAGTTCAAGGCCTTGTTCTACTTACTATGTTTGCGACAGGATAAAATCAGGTCGAGACGTTATGTTATGGAATAGACGCTATCCTATTACTCGCCGGTCGGATTAACAAGAGTTGTGGGTAGTTTGGATAAACAACTCCTTGATAAATGGCCGATTTTGAGATATACTTATAAATACTATATTGTAGACTACCTTCGTTCCCTTTTATCCGCGATTTAAAACTATTTATTTAAATGTTCTAAAATAAATAAATAATAATCCTAAGTTTCTCCTTGTTACATTAGCTATCTGCCAGTAAAAGTTCCGTCAAAATGGGTCCAGCCGTTCCAGAGATTAGCCGGAACAAACAGAAAGAAAATAATCGGTTAAAATGTTATTTTGGTATACCGTACGTGGTATCGTATTCATATGAATGTAGTAAAAACTGTTATTTTAATATTAGACATAGACATAGACATTTATTTATTGGCATCACAATACAAAAACACATCACAGACAGAATATAACACACATCAAAAAAGAATGAGAAATAGACAAAACACAGTTAAAGTTACATGGACAAATAATACAAAACATATGATGCCAATATCGGACACCGTCTCAGCATATGCTATCGCAAGGATGCGACAGCGCTGATTTTTCGCAAACAGACTCTCCAATTTTATCCGTACAGATAAAAGTGGTAATGGTGGTTAGCCCTCTAATATGGGACTTATAAGCTTGGTGAAAACTGGGCAGCGAAAATTGTCTTTGTCTTACTCCGCTAGGGTAAAAATTTGCTTAGTTGTAATGCTCAACAAGAATCTTAGTAATGTATGAAAAATAAAGGTAAGTAAAATAATACTTGACCTTCGTAATATGTGCCGCCATACATTGTGAATATTTACAACAATATTTTAAACAAATTACTCCAAAACTGTTTGCCCTTCATGTAAACACGTGGCCGATGGATTGATATTCTTAAATTTTAACCTTGTGTTTCTAGTCGTAGAGTCGTATTTATGTTGTTTGCCGACTTGAGTACCCGGAAAGCATAGCTTTGTATGTACATTCGAAAATTATCTGAACATAAACAACTGTACGGAGATGACCGGTTTTACGAGTAACGAAAAAATGAGGAAGTTTGAACTTAATTGCATATTTGCTAACCAATAAATTTGTTCCGTTAAATTGTACTAACAAAAATTAAGACTTTAAATAAACAAATTAAATTAATGCACGCACACCGTGATCCAGAGGGGTAAACAGATAAATAATGCAAATATACGATACGTATTTCCATTTTGTACAGTCGTGACGCATCTGTGTTTCGTCTTCGACATACACTTGATTAATAAAGTTTACAGTCCAGTTGGATTAAGGGCATAATCGATTTTATTTATTTATTTTCGAAGTCACATAGCACTTACATGTAAATTTTACAAGTTAGTTTATTTAATCCTTCTGCCAAAAATGGATTTCGTTATATAAAATTAATTATAAAAAAAGATCACACATTTTAAATATTTGTTTCTTCCTCTAAAAATATCAATTTTTGATAAACTGTTGTTGTAGATTCTGTGCTGATAAAACATGTATATTTACAAGTACAAACAAAAACCGACTTGAAATCGAATCAAACGTTAAACGCTATTGCGAATGTCCTCTTTGTATTTCCGAATTATCTTAAACATATTACGAAATATAAATAATGGGAACCTAACCAAACTCTCCTAAAACTACCGTTCAAGTACATTTACAATAAAAGATGAATCATCGAAATCGTTTGGCGTGATACCGAGTTATTCGTCAAAAATTTTAGAAAATATCATCCTCATTGGAGAAACGATGTTATACAAACAAAAAACCTTACTTATTGCTCAAAAAAACAATGTTATACAGTATCCTAGCTTCTTCCATAACTGGAGAAGCTAGGATACTGTTACAGAACCCAACATCCCAGCGGCTCATCTTAAATTTAACTAACAATTCAGCTCTCAGAGCTTCGTTCCTGACACATTCCACCAGTATGCGATGCACGTCCTCTACAACTCCGCACTTTTAATGCAGTTTGGTGAAGGTGTTTTTTTCATTAAAAATCCGAAACTGTTTGATGAAATATGTCCTGAACGAAGTTTTCTCGTGATTATTAGATGAGATGTTACTATTAGGTTTGGACCAAATTAAAATGGGACTGCACTGGAAGAACTAGCTTTCAAATGAAAAAAATATCCACATATGTTTAGCTAGCCGAAATTTATAAGGTAAAAACCTTAAAAAATACAGACACCTCACTGCACCTTTTTTGAGGTCGGTTGAAAAATGAACTTACTTATCTTACTTAACAATAAATATTAATAAACTCGTTCAGTTTTTAAAAATAATCATTTAGAAACATTATTTTACAAGGTAGACAGAGACATCAATTGTTGTCTGCTTTTCGTTGAGCTTATTGGATCCCATAAGCACCATGTACCAGGCACAAATTTTAGCAAGTGACTTTTTATAGCAAAAGGGGCAAACGAAGGTTTTAGTTCACCTGATCTTAAATGATCACAGTTGCCCATGAACATCTACAACACGTTAAGAAGTCAACGTGAATCATGGATAACGTCGTGATATTAACGGGAAACGTGAATACCGCATACCGAGAGCATTTCCCGCGGTTTTCCGCTCTTCTGTGGCATACCAATGTTGAATAGACGACAGTGTTACACGTGCGTGTTCACACGTAGCATAGCTAATAATAAACGTATTATATTTTAAATCGTCAGCGTACAGGTTTTATAAGAATACAAATGATAATATAATTAACAGTATCTCTAATGTGGTCGGAAATTCTAATTCTACGACCTGTAGCAATGAGTTTCCATTTTCTGTTTATTACGCACTTTTTCTTTCACGCAGTGTGGTATAAACCAGTGATGCTATACGAATTGAGGACCTTTAAGAAACGAGCCTATTCTTTTCTCGAAGGCAATGCACTTGCTGCTCCGTTGTTGAGGTTCATGAGCGATAGTGATCATTTGAGATCAAGTGACTAACCTCGTTTACCCCTTTTCCTATAAACTAAAAAAACTAAAAAAAAAACAAATGAGGGAAACGATTATTTTTGTTCGTCGATTATCTTTTACTGCGAAAAACAACACGAGAGATAGATACGATGCTTATATTACAGGATGCGGGGTGTCTCATAGAAGGCTTTAGTATGTAATATGCTATTATTACTCATCAGGAACTTATATGATATTGGTTTAAAAATTAATAATTTTCTATCACGAATTTGTATGATTGTCACACAAATCTTTTAACCAATTTGACAGCAAAATAAGTGTATATAAAGTATAATATTTAAAATACGAGAACATTCCATCCCAGTTTAAATCTAAATCTTACATCTCAAATTGTTCAGCACCAATGTAATTTGGCAAAGTTCACTTCTGGGAAATATTTCTATGTAATGCAAGTCGTTTCGGTAGCTGTGCACACGATAAATATAATTAAACGATAAATTAAATTGTTTATTGATTGATATAGGTTTATAACATTACACCAGATAAGTGCTCCTTAACGACCACAAATGGGGAAGGAAAAGGGAATGTAGGCGCCAGAACTTCGTAATATATGATATAGCATAGGTATATGGTATATTATATATCGAAGTGTAGGTACGATACTTATGACGTACAAGTATATTTACGAACAAACACAAAAACCGACTTCAAATCGATTCAAACGTTAAACGCTCTTTGTGTTTCATTTTCATAGGAATATTACGAAATAGAACTAGTCAGAATTGGACTAAACTGAACCACATGGAAAGCACCGGCTTTCAAATAAAAAAAGAATAATCGAAATTGGCTTACCCAGTCGAAAGTTATGAGGTACGGTAACACACTATAGATACAATTAGTTTTTAAATTGAACAGGTAACCGATTCGTGTACTGATTATCATATTGTTTTTGAGTCACGTTTAAGCAATCGGTCGTTAACTGGCAATGAATTCGATAATTTTCCGACCTCCCTATAGTCAGATCGTGGATCGCTGCATACTCATGGCGAATGATATAGCTCATAAAACGAGCTATAAAGACGTTATCGCCTTACTATAAAAGCTAAAACACTGTAACGTTTGTACAATAAAAGGAATGGTTGTTCCCCGAAGCCAAATGCAGTGTGGAACGATTTCATTGATTTATAATCGTATTGTGTAGCCGCAAGAAACGTAATGCCTTATAAAATCCTTCCACATCACAACTTTAATTTACTACGTTGGTACATCTCTGTTAACAATAAGTATTCTAAAGAAAGAGCGTAAATTAAGAAAATTAGCTGTCATTGGTTGTATGTTGTAAAGGTAGAATAACAAGTATATTTACAAATAAAAACAAAAGCCGACTTCAAATCAAATCAAAAGTTAAACGTTAATACTTGCGGACGCCCTCTTTGCACTTCCGAATTATCGTTAGAATATTACGAAATGGAATTAATCAGAACCTAACCAAACTCTCATCGAACTACTCTTGAAGTACAAGTTTGCATGATATTGAGTTATTCGTGCATTGGTCACGCACATTCTTAATGCAAATTTAAGATGCATATGGTTTTCTCATAGATGCTATTGTCAAAATCGGACTAAATTAGAAGCACTAGCTATTAAATAAAAAAAAATAATCATGAAAATCGGTCCACCCAATCGAAGGTTATAACATAAACAAAACATACAGACGAATTCAGAATCTCCTTTTTTGAAGCCGCAATTGCCGTCATAATCAAGTTATGCCCATGATTTACCTTTAGTGTTCCCCGGATGAAGTTACATCGGTTTCTTTACAAGGACACCGTCATATGATAACGAGATTGCGTACAACTTGCATAGTTTACGGAAACCTATTCCATGTGATCGTTCATCCGTAAACGTTATACGTATCTAATGATACGAAGGTACCGCAATGATCTCTGCTCCTCGACAGATCAGTTTTATATTTGAATTTATTCATTTATTCGTAATTAGACAAAAATTAGGTCCGTATGAAATTGGCGTTTTGTCGTACTGGCCACTTTGATCTTAATTATCTCCTCTTTGGTTACGTAATTCCAATTTAAAATTTAGACAGATATAAATTTCATATTTTAAATCCTAATATAATATATTTATTTATTCAAAGCATATACCATTTCTATTTATGCACTTTTGCCATCTCATAGGTAGTTGATTGATCCCTTTATATATTTTTTTTATCTATAAAATCTTTGAAGGCGGTTTGGACTGCCCCATCGGAATTTAATTTTTTGCCTTTCAAGAAGTTATCCAAATTTCAAAAAAAATGGTAATTTGTTGGAGCAAGGTCCGGGGAGTACGGTGGATGTCTTAGATATTCCAATTGAAGCTTTTCTAATTTGGTAACTGTTTGTTGTGCTGTATGTGCGTTATCCTGATGCAGCAGTGGCCTACGGCAATTGCCTAGACTTGGTTGTTAGCAGCTAGCTTTTCCATCATGTTTTACAATTGGCGATAATAGACATCTGTAATCGTCTGGCCAGATTTAAGAAAGCTGAAGTGAAAACCTGCACTGGTCCACGAAACGCTCACAAGTAACTTTTTTGAGTCAATGAGTGTATTATTGTTTTGGGTTCCCAACTCTGGACTAGCAAGGCATGCCTACTAAAGCTCAGTCAGACGCTTTAATAAAAATTAAATCGTCTCATTTGTCCCGTTGACATTGACACAATAGGTTTTTTGTTTAATCCGCTATACATGATTATTGTTATTCGAGCATTGTATGGTTTATAAATCATGGTATTTATCCGGTGTCAATTTACCTTTGTTTTAATCTGAGAAGACCGCCAACTTCTCATGCTAGCCCACGCGTAAAATTCGCAGAAATGCAGTCATCCGTAAATCTCGTGGACAGCAGACGTCAATTGTGGTAAACAAGAAATGCTTATTTTTTTGAATCTATACCTACCTATACGCGCGCATGATGCTACAAAAGTCGTTGAAGTTAGTTGCGCGTATCAAATAAACATAGCATGATTAGTAGGGAAACTTCATCCTTAAATGACAATGTTACATTGCGAATTATAAATTTTCGAAATATTTCTGTGCCTATAAATGCCCGCCTGTGCGTTAATATATGATAAGTTAATTTTCATATTATTGCATAAAATATATTTTAATAACAATTTACATACACAATACATACAATGGGATAAAACAAATAAAGCCATTCAGAAGTTGAAAAATTTTCATCGACAGAGGAAACCAAGCGCCCGAGGGTCAGAGAGGATGGCAGAAAAATATGGAATTTTGCTGTCATCCTCTCCGTTAATTAGTCCTCTTTATTTAAAGGTTGCCTGGAAGAGTCTTTAGCGATAAGGTAGATCATTGACTTCTGCAATCTCTTTTACTTTTTATTTTAGCTTTTTCAATAGAATTCATTATAGGTAGCTTATTATAATTTATCTTTAAAATATGTATAATGTAACTTAAAATTTAACATAATCATATATCTATTTTGAAGTGTCAATAACCTAATGGTTTAGGGTACGGTCAGCGATTCGTTATGCCGTAGGTTTGAATCCACCATTCGACTATTGACGTGAACCATCTCCCAGCACAAGCTTAAACTTAGTTGGAATGGTTAACAACAATGTTAGTAATATTTCTGAACAAAAATAAAGAAATATTGCCAGCTTTCTTTAAAAAAAATACACCATTATATTAAGTACTAAAAACCTCCCCGGTGGCCCTTTCCTCGGTGCATGACGAGGGGCTCCGGGATCTCAACGTGGAACGCACCGGAGCCCCTTTGCACTGTGCTCAAGGAGAGCACGTCCCGGGCCCCCCCGGGTTTATTAGGTTATGTGCCCTCGCATCGCAAGGCGACACGGGCCAGCCGATGACGCCTTCTTCCCGGTGAACCTTGTCGCCCAGTGAACCCGAGGCCCCTTTTAGTCACCTTGTGCGACAGGTAGGGCATACCGTAGTCTTATTCTTGAGAGCCCAGAACTACAGGGCTGATTATATTAGGTACTAACCTAACTAATAAACATTATACGACCTACTAAGAAATAAAGAAATTTTTGTGTGTTGTTCTTTCCTTTCCATAATATAGCGTAAAAAATAAATATATAAATAACACTGTTTTCGACCTTATTAGTTTCGTTTGTTGTCTCGATTTTTTTTAAAACGTAAAAACTTTTGACACACATTACATTTATCATTGAAAGAATAAACTAAAATTACTCTAGCCTTGAAGAGCTCGTTTGAATGTTCACAACGATATTCAAAAATTTTTTTAGGTAATTAACATAAATAGAGGCACCTTTCATTGTCGCCGGTGTATTTGAGTTCTTTATCTCGTTGGATTTGCAACATCAGTTTGTGCATCAGTGCGTCACACCGGCGTCACTGACGCGACCTTCCATAATACAAATATACGGACGTACGGAAACGTACCAAACACAGACAATTTAATATTATTATCATATCAGTACGTTTATTTAGAGCTAATGACTGACTATATAAACATTTTACTTAGGATTTTAAATCTTAATGCGTTGTAATTAAATTGAAAATCGAGTCGTTGTGATTGGTTTAAACTTGATATTGTATCGTATAGTTTAGAGAAGTCCCATAAGTAATGTTTTATTTTTAGAAATTACAAGCGTATTTACGAGTCAAAACAAAAACCGACTTTAAATAGTATAGGAATATTATGAAAAGAATTAACCAGAACCTAACCAAACTCTTATTAAACTACCTTTAAAATACATAGTTTCCAATAAAACACGAATCATCGAAATCGATTGAGGTAATACTCGTTCATTTGTAGCGCACATACTTAATGATAATTTAAGACTTCTCATGAATGCCATTGTCAGAACTGAACCAAATTTAAATGGCTAAAAAAGAATCCTCAAAATCAGTTCACCCAGACGAAAGAAAAAAAAATACCGACGAATTAAGAACCACCTCCTTTTTTGAAGTCGGTTGAAAATATACAAGGAAGTTCAATCGTACAGTTGGTTACCAATATTTATATATATTTTCAAAAGGCACTATACCAAGGCTCTCTAATACACCTAATTTTTCGAGATCGTTACAGCTTAAAGTCAATATTATGGCCGTTATATAACTCACTACAAGAATTGGTTGTCCTAAATAGCATGCTTCTTTGTTTCTTCTCTTTTATTATACTTGAAACGTTTCATCGTTGTATATAGAGGTTCACCTTATTTCCAAAAAAATGTTATCAGCATTATTTCCGCAGACCTTTTTAACTAACAGGCGTGATAGTTTTGATTGCTTGTTTCGATTTCATTCATAGTATTTATTCTCTTATCGGTAAAAGTACCTTACAATGATATTTGAACTTATATCTGTCCAAGACAACAATGTTTAAATGCCAACATTGCATTGTATTACGTAACTCACACATTGCAGACCACGTACTTATCGACCGTTCAAACAACCATTTGAGAACTGTGGCCACTCCTGTCGTTGTCACTGTTACGAAATATGTGCTTTGTAAATGCATCATTGTATTACCAAGTACAGTTATTAACGTTAACAATTATTTACGAGTAAAAACTAAAACTGAATTCTTAATAATATTATAAACATCTTACTGTTTATCTATCTTCGTGTCTTGAAAAATGTTAGATGTTACGTTAGCCTAGTAAATGTACTAGATTCAGCCCTGTAGTTCTGGGCTCTCAAGAATAAAACTACGCTATCCCCTGCCTGTCGTTGAAGGCGAATAAAAGGGGCCTCGGGTTCATTGGGCGACAAGGGTGGGGGCCTTTGTCGTACGCTAAGGTGGACCCGGGAAGAAGGCGACATCGGCTGGCCCGTGTCGCCTTGCAGGGGGAGGGAGTAACCTCCCCCCCGGGACGTGCTCTCCTTGAGCACAGTGCAGAGGGGCTCCGGTGCGTTCCTCTGGAGATCCCGGAGCCCCTCCTCATGCACCGAGATAGGGCCACCGGAGAGGTTTTAGTGGGTAAAAACCCCACATAACCGCCGCCTTCCCTCCAGAAGGTGGGGTATCTTTTTGAAGATTTCGTCCCCGTTAACAAAAAAAAAAGTAAATATACTAGATTACAGAGTCCATGAATGAATGTAAACTTTGTATAAATAGACGCCTTAGAGACATTTACCTGGACCGTCAAAATCCAGTAATTCATCATCCATTAATACAAATCAGAAATATGTGCGTATAGCAGCTTATTTTTATTTTCTTCTTCTATAGTTTCCACGACTTCTTCTTCTTATAACTAAAGATTTCCCGGTTCACTACCAAGGTCCGCTTTCCTATAAAGTCTACTCTACTTTACCCAGTCCTCCATCCTCTTTTGTGATCTCTTTTTTATACTTTCCGGGACTGTGCCTAAATACTTCACTCTCAACAAACAACAACGGCCATCCCTAATTTTATCTCCCATTTCCCATTATATGGCGGTGATTTGTTTATATTTACTCGCCCACCGCTCTAACCTCGCCGACGAGATTATCTTTGCCGTTGTATCTATCAATGCCAAGATGCTACGTAATTTCGTTTTCACAGTCTGTGACTTTTTACGTTTTGTCCTCTTGCACCGTTCGCCTAGTTTCATTAGTATCCTGGGCCCTGAGTCTGTCATTTGCCAATGACACCAAGCTATTACAATTCAATTGTCACTGTGCCAAAAACTGTAATAAATATTTTGATTTGCAACTTTCAATTGCTTGTTTTGATAATTTGTTATTGAGTAGTTTGCGAAAACGTATCGACATATTTGGAGTTCTTGATTAACATGGTGATTAACAAATAGCAACAATTGAAACAATATTTGAATGTTAGTGGTATGCCATTGGAAAACTATAGTGGCACATCTTAACTAACAGTTACACCTACATAGATCGACAACTATGATGACACTGAACGTTCATTTTGACACAATTGCTTTAGTAGACTTAGTTTTTTTTTTAAAAAAAAAAGAAAACTAGTAATATTTCTTTTTTTTTCAGAAATATTACTAACATTCTTGTTAACCATTCCAACTAAGCTTAAGCTTGTGCTAGGAAATGGTTCACGTCAATAGTCGAATGGTGGATTCGAACCTACGATTTGCAGACCCCTTTGTACCCTAAACCATCAGGCTATTGACGCTTCGCTTCGGCCCGGGTTGGTGTTTATGGACGGCTATGAGCACCCAACATCAGATGGACCGTGTGCTCGTTTGCCTTTTTGCAACATTTTTTATTACCAGGTTCTTAAAGCATGTAGTTCTTTAAAAAACAAAAAAAATGTATTTGTAGATAGATTTATTCTGTTGTTATGTTTAAATTGTGATCTTATGTGACTTTTGGCAGTTTTAAAGCGACACTGAAAAACTGAGTTCAAGGACGCACACAATTTAGAGTCGTCCACGGACATTAATTTTTGTCACTGATATCATAACTTACTATTTGCTTCTTTAAAATTTCATGTTGTCAGTTTTATGCATTTTGTTGTTTATGGAGATCAGTAATCAAATAATTGGTGTGATGCCAACCCTTGATGCCGTTGTCATTGACATAAAATACACGACCAAGCTAACATTCAAATAACATGCTTCATAATTTTACTTTAAAGCTTCCTATTATTATAACGTTTGTAATTATACTTTTATTATTATCATTACACTAACGTCCGAAGTCAATAAACCCGAACTAAACAAAGGAATCGTTATCTAACTCGGCGCAAATAGTTCAGTAATTTTCCAAACTTAACGGAAACTGGATAGTAATTTTTCGGAAAGGGATGATGGTCAATGTATTACGTGTATTTACTGTACCATATTTTCGGAGACCGCTCTAACAAAATCTATTAGGATTACTCTCGGATTTAAATTGGTTTCAAATATCCGAAATAGTAAAGCTATACTAGGATCGTATGATTACGATTCTCACAGCATCGTAAAGACGCATCAATAGGCTAATAGTTTAGGGTACAGTCTACTAAACTTTCTATTCGACAATTGTTCCATCTCCGAGCAAAAGCTTAAGCTTATTTAAATAAAAAAAAGACCTTTAGTAATATTTGTAATTAAAAAATTACAGTTCTTTAAACTCTGCCTAGTTTAGCTCACGTACGTAGTATTTATTTGTGTTTGCATACATTTGTACTTAGTACTTTGTTTGCTTCAAGATTATTGCATACGTATTTGGTGCTAACAGATATCACAGTGGCATATCGCAAACAACTAATGGTCGTGACAACAGCTTACTATGCGATGCCAATTCACAGGAAGCACGGCTGGAAGTAGCGGTATAAAATGTAACTGACAATCGGGAAACAATGCCAAGAGTTTCGCCATATTTGTTAATTAAACCATCGTTCACAGTGTTTGGTAATTTTTCTAAAATTGTTTTGATAGTGTGACCAGACGTCGTGTTAGTTTTAATATAAGTTTGTTCTTTTAATCTAGGTTTTAGGGTAGATAGAGATAACAATAGTTATCACATTTTAATCTTTTGTAAATTGTTAACGGGAATTAAGTAATTAGCTCATTGCTCAAAAAGTATTTGTCGAATTGTCTAACTTTTAAAGGGTTTCTGATGTCTGCATAGATTAAAAAGAAAAATTTGGCAGAAAATATAAACAAATAAAAAAAAAAACTACGAATTTGGGTTTTATAGGCATGACAATAATGATGGTGATATAATCATGATTTTTATTTCATAAAAAGGTATAATATAAAAAAACGATACTGCGAGAACTCTAGTGTGAATGTATGGTACATTAACAAACGAAGGTATAATAGCTGATCGACTAATCGAAACCAGTATTCTATCTGACCGAAATGAAAGACAAACTATTGTTTTGACCCTGTATAGCGATGATCATTAGCTAATCTCTGTCTTATCATATTGTATATACCCATAACAAGGAAGTTTTCAAATCTTGTACTAATATACTACTATAAAAAAATGTGCACTTAATCCGCGATATGACTTAGCGATTTCGAGTATATCGTACTCGAAGTGCAGTTGCGGCAAAAAATTAAGTTGATGATGTAAGAATTGTGAAGGAAACGAAAATATCTCTGGAATTATTAAGGTCAGTTGTGCTGAGACTTCCTGGCCGGTCTCAAACAAATGTCGTAATTTGGATTATTTCTATCATAATCCAGTGTAATCGTAATCAACCTTGATTCCGATTACATTGGATTTAACAGCCTTGATCTTCGTGTGATTTAAGACTTTGTTTTAACGGTATGTATGATTAAAGAGACGTGGTAGCTCAGTGTCCGGGCGGTTGGCTCTTGTTGCATAGTACGCTAGCAACCCGAGTTCGATCCCCGGTGCCGGCACCAATAAATTTGTTGTTGCAATTTTATGTGCTGATTAACCACGCGCTCGTCGGTGAAGGAAAACATCGTGAGGAAACCTACATGTCTTAGAAAATGTTTCTAAGGCATGTGAAGTCTGCCAATCCGTACTGGGGCCGCGTGGTGGACTATGCCCTTATACTCTCTTTACAGAGAAGGCCTGTACCCAATAGTGGGACAAATATACTCGTATATAAGCCGCAACCTGTATTTACAAAACTATAATTAAGATGTATTTATTAAAATTAATCCGTTAAATATTTTTCTGATTTATTCCTTTTATTACAAGTGAAAAATTTTATGACCGGATTTAGAGGATTCCAAGCCCTCAACCTTATCAATACGCATTCAAATACACTTGCACACGCACGAACACAAATATTCGCACATAAAAATCAATATTTATTTTTAATTGAAGCCCTTTTTTGTACATTATTATGTGTTATTTCTTTTTAAAAAGAAAGCTAGCAATTTTTCTTTTTCTTTTTTCATAAATATTACTAACATTCCTGTTGTGTTATTTCCTTATATTATTATTGTTAGTATATAGGTAATTTAACAATTTTAATAAACTCGCAATATTTAGGCACACACATATTTGGGACTCATGAACACAGAGCCTACTATTTCCTGCGATACAGTTAGACTACCTAGCTCAAGAGACAGAGCTATATTTATTTGTATGTTAATAAAGTATTAATATGTTATATTTACTCATAGTAAATAAATAAAGTATTTATATACGATGAGTAAAGCAACCATTCCAGTGCCATTCCGACTCTTCTGATTGTATTACCAACGAATCGAAGAATCGAGCTGTTTTAGTAGTACACGTTGAATTGGCCGGTGGTAGTAAAGGAGACCAAGCTTAATAGTTCACAGGCTTTGATCTTGAATTGCATTAACAGGTTTGGAGAATGTATACGGATTTCGAATGTACAAAATGTATCATATTGAAGAAAGCAAATTAATTACACTTAAAACAATTTGCTTAAATGTACCCCATGTATACATTTGCGTTGTAAGAAAAATAAATGAAATATGAATGAAGAATTTTAAATTAAGAAACAATGATTAGCATGATTATCTCGTATGCTTGCCTTATATCATCTTCCGCATGAGTGCGGCTCCGTATATCATGTAGCTACTTCGAGCTGCATCATGATAAATATTTGCTTGTAACGCGGAACGTAATCTCTGTGCAAATGTCCATTTAAATCGATATCAAACAATTTATCTTCCGGATATTATGATCTTCAGATCAAAATAACATTCACAGTGTCACAATAATATAAGGTCTCATTTGTTGGATCATATTTAGGACGCACCTTTATGGGGTTATTACTTATTTATTATATAAAACTGATTTATTTTTATGACCAACGAGTTTTAACTGCTTCATTGAGCAGTTGGATTGAGAGGTGGCATAGCTCTTAGATCGCAAAACCTGAACGTCTATAATGGGGGGTAACCTCGGCTTGGACCATAACTATGTTAATCCTAATGGTTTAGGTTACAGTGTACGAATTGTAAAATAGTAGTTACGAATCCACCATTCGACAATTACGTGAACCATCTCCTAGCACAAGCATAAGCTCAGTTAGGATGGTTAACAAGAATGTTAGTAATACTTCTGAAAAAAAAAGAGAAATATTGCAATTTTTTTAAATAAGCCTTTATTATTTTTTTTAAATAATATGCTTGTTTATAATCCATTTATAAATGACAGGGTTATGACGTAACAAACATATAATTACTACGCTACGATTAAGAGGTACCTATATTTTTCATGCATCTTCTGTGCTACTAATTTAGTTTAACTCTGAACGCGTGTAACCTACAGCTTGATCGGGCGCGTATACGCTTCAACTGACTTTCTAACTTGTTATTAATACAGCAGCTCAGGTATTGGCATTTAAATTCACGGAGTTGACGGCCGGGTGACATTCCTCTGGCTATTTTTGGTCTTGGAAAGAATATCCAATGTGGTGCGTACACTGCCAGGGAAAGTTGATTATAACACGACTCGTTCACCTCCGTTGATACGGTACTTCAGAATACCGGTGGGAACACCGGCACGCTAAGGTCCCAGAGACTTCACTTTACGTCATTTCAACCATTTTTTTTTTGATGTAATAATTTACAACTGTTCACATAATGACTTCTTATATTCACTGCAATTTTATCTAGTCGTAATATACGTATCTATGAACGGAGGTAGCTAAATTTCGAGGCATAGTACAAATGATTTACAAATGATATACAAATGATTTGTTTGTGGCAATTTTAAGTGCTGATTTACCACGCAGTAAAGGAAAACATCGTGAGAAATCCTACATCTCTTAGAAAATTATCTAAGACAAGAAGCGTATAATATATATAATATATACGTATTAGTAGTTATTCGAAATTGAGGCACATCTGGAGGCTATGGGATGTTGGACTACAGATATACCTTAATATAATATGTAGCTTTTTGCTACCTATTTAAATAAACGGCTCACCGATTAGTAAATACTCCCGCAACCTTGTAGATGGAATTTTTTCGCACAGAGTTGAAATTTGATTTCACAGTTGGCATGCATTACGTCCATATATTTATTTTCTCATGGTCACCGTCACCGTGTTAATTCATTCATTTCCAATTACACTGTTGATTAATGATGGTTTCTACCTACCCACATTGATTCAGTGAAGAGGCCCATTCAGACAATTTCCTGCGGTCATTATTCAAAACACAGAACGTGAACTTAGTTATTATATTAGTAAATATATAGCAATAGTGTATTAGTCATAATAAATGAAAAATATATAATTATTTTTTATACGTATATATTTTAGCCAATTTATACGAAAATCTAACAAATTATATACTAAAACCTTCCTCGAGATCCAAAGATCAGTGAAGTAGTTTTTGAGTTTATCGCGAACACAAATACGGATAGCGGGAAGCGACTTTATTTTATATTATGTAGTGATTTATAACAAAAATAAAATAAAATATATAATAATTATGTTTTAACACACCTATATTTATCTGTTTTACCCATTTATAAAACTATTGATGTACAACAAAAAATGAATCATTAATTCTCAAAGAGATAATGTATGTATAAAAACAAATAGTCATTTAACGTTTTCTGTTTTCGTGGGTTAATGCTATGGGAAGTTGGTTCATTAGATTAATCTTAATTTTATGATCAGCTAGTACTGTTAATTTTGTTCCTTTCGTGTCATATTACCTTTATCCCGGCTACCATATACCGATATTTTATTTAAAGGAGTAACGAATATGCAACAACTAATGTTAAATGATCGCTTCTAAAGTTTAGGTGTCTCTTTGTCACATTCTGCCAATGCGATCCATGAGAAAACCATAAAAGTCTTAAATTTGCATTAAGTATGTGTATTTGTTGCGACGAATAACTCAATATGCCGCCAACTGATTCCGATAATTAATTTTTTATTAGAAAGGATGTACTTCAAGGGTAGTTTCATGAGAGTTTTTTTTAGATTCTGATTAATTCTGTTTCGTAATATTCCTCCGATAAATAAAAATACAAATAGGGCGTACGCGCGTAATAACGTTTAACTTTTGATTCGATTTGTAGTCGGTTTTTGTTTTAACTCGTAAATATGCTTGTTTATAATCCATTTATAAATGACAGGGTTATGACGTAACAAACATATAATTACTACGCTACGATTAAGAGGTACCTATATTTTTCATGCATCTTCTGTGCTACTAATGTAGTTTAACTCTGAACGCGTGTAACCTACAGCTTGATCGGGCGCGTATGCGCTTCAACTGACTTTCTAACTTGTTATTAATACAGCAGCTCAGGTATTGGCATTTAAATTCACGGAGTTGACGGCCGGGTGACATTCCTCGGGCTATTTTTGGTCTTGGAAAAAATATCCAATGTGGTGCGTACACTGTCAGGGAAAGTTGATTATAACACGACTCGTTCACCTCCGTTGATACGGTACTTCAGAATACCGGTGGGAACACCGGCACGCTAAGGTCCCAGAGACTTCACTTTACGTCATTTCAACCAATTTTTTTTTTTATGTAATAATTTAAACTGTTCACATAATGACTTCTTATATTTACTGCAGTTTTATCTAGCCGTAATATACGTATCTATGAACGGAGGTAGCTAAATTTCCGAGCGAGGCATAGTACGCTAGCAACGCGAATTCGATGCAAATAATTTGTTTGTGGCAATTTTAAGTGCTGATTTACCATGCGGTAAAGTAAAACATCGTGAGAAATTCTACATCTCTTAGAAAATTATCTAAGACATGTGAAGCGTATAATACATATAATATATACGTATTGTAGTTATTCGAAATTGAGGCACATCTGGAGGCTATAGGATGTTGGACTACAGATATACCTTAATATAATATGTAGCTTTTTGCTACCTATTTAAATAAACGGCTCACCGATTAGTAAATACTCCCGCAACCTTGTAGATGGAATTTTTTCGCACAGAGTTGAAATTTGATTTCACAGTTGGCATTCATTCCGTCCATATATTTATTTTCGCATGGTCACCGTCACCGTGTTAATTCATTCATTTCCAATTACACTGTTGATTAATGATGGTTTCTAGCTACCCACATTGATTCAGTGAAGAGGCCCATTCAGACAATTTCCTGCGGTCATTATTCAAAACACAGAACGTGAACTTAGTTATTATATTAGTAAATATAGTAAATATATAGCAATAGTGTATTAGTCATAATATATAATATACATACCTATACATTACTACTTATACTGAGAGACATTGATATATGAATGCGATATTTCGCTTCAATCCGATTTCATCTAATATCGATATAATTATTTCATCCGATAACCAAATATTGTATGAATGTTACTATACTCCTACAATCCACGATGGCCGATTTCAGAAAACTGCAGCACAGATTGTATATTCTAAAAATATATATTTTTTGCATGAACATCCCCATCCACAATTAGTCAGAGCTCAGAAGTCAGCGATTTCATATTTCTTTCTACGCTTTTATTTAGTGCTAACCAATAAATATATATTTTTAGTAGTACATTAAATAAAACAATTTACCATTTTACTATATGCCCATTTGCATCCTAATTAATGCGATGACGGCTTCCACAACTACGACCCTAGTATTTCAATGATGGACACTAAGTGCATGTATACACATCATCCATTATGAATTACAATTACAAGTTCCAAAAACCAATATTGTATCTACACATTCAGGGTGTTAATATTGTGGTGTATTGTCAGTGACTCCGGCTCGAAGGACCACTTTAACTATGTACCTGTTGTTGATACCAAGTGACAGAAACTATGTTGTTTATTGTTATACTTATATAGCTTACTGCTAGGATGTTGTTAAGGAGTACGCGGTTCGTGATTCGTCTTGAAACGTACTGACTCAATATCGCGCGTGGCATTGCAAAGTGTAGAGGTCCACCGTACAGATGCTGTAGAACCTCTGAAGTCGTCAAGGATGTGGCCAAGGATTCCAGTTATGAATCGACAATTAGAATGGAAATGGCTAGTTATCACCGATAGAGCGTTGAGATTTCAAGTCACGAAGGTTTTCCATTTGTCCAGGCAATTCTAAAGGATGACTGCGCCTTTACCATCTTATGATCGGGTGAATACAACCTCCTTGTACCAATAAGTTTCCGTTTTTCGGCTTCTAATGTGCAAAAACAATCAAATAGATACACGGTACACTTCAAAAGAGAATGAAAGATATTGCTGGATGTGAAAGACGGAGATTCGTTTATGTTTGAAGGCTTAAGAGTAATATTAGTGCATTCATTCCGACGGATAATAGATAGGTATAGTAATTCCTTTATTGCACCAAAATAACATCAAAACATCCATATGAACAAAGGATTAAAGCTGTTTAGAATTTTCTTTCTCTTTCTTGATGATGATGAGAAAGGAATGGAGCATCTCAAGACACTCAAAAAGTATTTTTTAATTTTAAACGTCAAAATTATAATTTTTAATTCTCAGTTTTAAAGCCTTCCAAGGATAATCTAGATTTGTAAACAATATAAAATACATTATTTCCAATACAAGACTGCGTAGTGATCTGAGAGGCTTAGACAAGTGTCCATTTATAGCTCGAATGCTGTAATATTATCCGTCCGTCTCCAGAGCTTGCTCGGTGTCCTTCTAGGGTAATGTTGGTTCAATGCGTTAATGTCTCGCTTATATTTAGCAACTAGTTGCTCTTACAAGTTGTTCATTTGTATTGTAATGGTTAAAGTTACATCAGCTATTAATTGCTCAAAGTTGCACACTTTCTAATTTGATTCGTTTCTAATCTAATAGCTTTGGACGTTGTATTGCGACCAATTATTATTTAAAAAGTAAGTTCTTATGTAACATCACATTATGCGATTGCGATAGAAAAAACACGAAAAAAAATTGTTGAAGCGTCAGTACCCTAATGGTTTAGGGTACGGTCTGCGAATCGTAAGGTCGTAGAGTCACAAGGTTAAGCTAAGTTGGAATGTTTCAGCCCTGTAGTTCTGGGCTCTCAAGAATAAGACTACGGTATCCCCTGCCTGTCGTACAAGGCGACTAAAGGGTCAGGTTCACTGGGCGAAAAGGGCTTTTATCGTCCGCCAAGGTGGACCCGGGAAGAAGGCAACATCGGCAGGCCCGTGTCGCCATGCACTGCGAGGGCTCAGGGAGGGACGGGCTGTTGAACATGAAAATAAATTTACTAGTGTCTGACATTATCAAGGCTACTAATGCATTAATGGAACAGACTATTAAAATTTAAAATGGCGACTTTCTACTGACACTAATTTTATTTATAAAAGTGGCAATGTGTCAGAACAAACACAATTAAGTTTTTTTGTTTGAAATGGAAATATGTTCATGAATTGCACACGTGACAGACAATAGTTATCTACAAATTCATTAAACATTTAAATTATGTATAAGAAAGTTTTTTCCAAAAACCGGATTCTTTATATCTATCATTTGTAAAGGAAAGTTAAACAGAATTGTTTTTTATTTTTCAAAATGTGAAACGAACAAATTTACGTATTATATTAATCACTAGCTGCGCCCCGCGGCATGACTCGCGATTAAAAACGATTTATTTATTATTTTTAAATAAAAGTAGCCTTAGTTGCTCGTTTCTACATCAGCTATCTGCCAGTTAAAGTCCCATCAAAATTGGTCCAGATCTTCCAGAGATTAGCCGGAATAAACTAATAGACAGACAAAAATACTAGACTAGGGATGTCCATGCAAAAAATATATCAATTTATATTTTTCGATATAATATATTGTAATGTTGTATCGATATAGTAGCAAAAACAAAACCACGGCACATTATAAAATTCGTCGTTAATCGTGATTACAGCACAAGTAAGGGCTTTACGGCTAGAACTGACTTTCGGTTTATTTTTATTCAAATTGTCAAACACAAAGGATAGAAAGAATGTAATGTTGTTTTATTTAATTTCTTATGATATATGATATATATTCTTATGATATATGATATATATTCTTATGATATATGATATATATTCTTATGATATATGATATATATTCTTATGATATATACCATGCCCACGAGATAAAAAGCTCATTGTTCATCCTTACATCTTTCAGGATAGACAATCATAAGTGTGTACTTTTCATTCAGTTTGTTAGGTTTCATATATATACATTGATGAGTCTATCGTTATAGCCCATAAGAAACTGAATAACGTTAGTACCGCTTTACTAAAAATCATTATTAGAAACAGGTTATTCGAAGTGTCATTAGTAGATCTTAACCCTACTATGCTTCATTAACTTAACGCATAAGACGTTCAACGACCCGACAGTAAAACGTGCACTCCGCTGCGGGAAAAACCGCTGTGTTCTGCGGCCATAGTCACACTTAATTTATTGTTTTAACGCAACCATCAACCTGTTTTTATTAATTACACTAGAGATAAACAAGTATATAAAAAGCATGAAATGAGTAAAAACAAAAACCGACTTCAAATCGTATTAAATGGTAATGCGCAGACGCTCTCTTTGTGTTTTGGAATTATCGTAGGAATTTAAATAAATAGAATTGATCGGAACCTAATCAAACTCGCATCGAACTACCCTTTAAGTACATCGAGTTGTTCGTATATAAAAGTCTTAAATTTGATTCAAGTATGTGCGCTACAAATGGACGAATAACTCAATATCACGTCAACGGATTTCGTTGATTCATTTTTTTAATGGCACGTTAGTACGTTCATTTCGTAATATTCCTATAATAATTCGGAAATACAAGGTTTGATTCGATGTAAGGTCGGTTTTGGTTTTTACTCGTAGAAATTAAATAACAACTTTTGAAAAGCAGTTAACAGAACTAAAATTAATACTTTTATTTTAATCCGAATGAGGAATTTAGATTTATACATCTACATTACTTAACCCGAAAGTCACTTCTAAATATTGTTATTATAAAAGCCACTAACAGTACGTAATTTATGCTGTCAATGGATTACCGCATTGATAGCGTGGTCTATTATTGGACGTATAACAAATATTTTCATCAAACGAATAACGTCATAGAATAACATCGGCTCATAAATGATACAAAGTGCATGAGAAGAAGCACGTGACTGCTACAATCGCGTGTGATAACGTAATCCCCAATGGAACTAATGGTAGAGTTGTCGTCAAATAACTCTAGCACTGAACGAAACGTGTAAAGGATGTGTACAGTCGCTTAACGCACGTGTTTGAATCGAAGTTATATATTTATTATATAGATATGTTTTAGTAAAACAACAGATCCAGTCGAGTAGTAGATAAATTATAACACTCACTCACAGTTATTAAGTCTACCTGCTAGACTTAATATACCTTACACTTTGATAGCAGGACAAGGTATGTTTATTATTTGTGATCCAATTAGTAATACAAGTTATTTTAAATATTTACTACCCGTTATCAAAACCGTTTGTCGTGATTTATTTTTTTACAGCCTGTAATTACTAAAATAAATTATCTAGTCTATGTTACTTCCAATCGATTAAAATCGGATCAGTAATTATAAAGTTTATGACTACAAATAATCAAACAAATAATCAACTCTTGCCTTTGTATATATAATATTAGTGATAATTAATTATTAATGAGAGTTAGTCTGGATCAACTATGATATTGTTGACTCGCTACCGAAGTAAAGAAACGTGGTAAATTTAATAAAAAAAAAAAATGATATCGACATAAAATATAGCCTAATCTCTAGTTATCTAGCGAAAAATTCTCCTAACCAGTCTCAGAGCTTCCCGAAGTGGCACTTAAAGCTAGCTAGCTATTGAATGTCTTGATACTTTATCGATAAAAGCTTGCCTCGGCAAGAGTTGATTAGAGTAATAAAAAATAATTCAAGCTAGGTACCCTCTCAGGGGACCATTGTGTTCAGTTACTCACCTTTAAAAAAATCCGTTAAATTGTAGAAGCGGCTTAATTCACGCAGAAAAAAATAATCTTATTAATCCAAGTAAACAATGTATATAATAATACGATTTAATTCGATATTGCACTTGGCAGCTTATCAGTGATATTTTCGTGTTCAGCTCCAACGGGGATCACTAGACGTGGCCGATTGCCAACACCGAGGGGCTGGTGCACTTTATACATTGTAGAGCCACTGTGCCTTATGTTGTCTACATTGTGACGTGCGATGACGTCAAATTGCGCTGTGGTCACAACTGGTGCTTTAATTCTAACCAATACTGACTGCAAATGCAGAATTACCGTTTTTTAAAATTTTTAAGCACGTGCTTGACCACAATTTCACCTGATTTTAATTGGAAATGTAAAACCCTGAGTCTACTATTTGCCTATGGCAGTCACATCAATTATGATTCCACACGATTGCCGTTCCAGTGCTACGCCATCGGTAAACCATAGGCACCAAGCAAATAAAAGACTACTAAAACCTGCGAATATCGAGCACTATGATGTCAAAGAACGTTAATTTTGTTCACTATTGACAATTTACTTTTGTCTCGAAGACCCACATTAAGACGCCCATAAACCAGATAATAATAGCGGCTCACTAGTTTATTGATATTGCTACTATTGTACTTAATTTACTGACTTTCTTCGGTGCTAGAACCCTATATGTCTTAGCCATTTCAACAATATTCTGTCATTCGATTTGTCGCCTTGTCTTCTCCATGTGGTAAACTTTCCGATGGTCCTCCTCCTCAATGCTGTAGTACAATCTCAGCTTCATGCTGGTGCTATTATTGTATACAATATTTATATATAAATGTTTTTATTAGAAACTATAAGGATTTGTTATTATTATATTTGAAAGCGGCAAAACCAGATTTCTGCTTTTAAAATTCTAGATACCCTTCTAGGCTTATTCTCGCAGCTTGATTTAAAAAAATCTTCTATTTCTGAATACTAATAGTTGAGTAATATAGTCATATTGCGTTGTTGTCATATTACTATGTAACTAGTATTTATAAATAGTTTAGTAACATCCGCTATTTTATAGGAAGTAGAAACATACAATTATTTTTTTAATTAGAAGCGGAAATAAGACATTCATCTTTAATTATCTGCCAGTTTCACTGCGCATAAAGAAAAGACATTCTCCACGAAACAAGTTTATATTAAAATTATTATACATGTAGGTAATACAGATATTTTGTACTCTGACTACAACTATTTGGATATCTCTTCTTTCTTCTTTTAACTCTACAACCCTCTGTGAGCCTTGGGTCTAGCAACTTCCTCTAATTCACTAAATCAACTTTCTTGGCGTCATACAGTCTAAAGAAGTTTTGGTAATTCTCAAGTCGTCGAACCCCTAGATTCTTCGTCATAACATACTTGGATACCTTGATCAGCCAGCACATTCTTGCCAGACCTGGCTAGACACATCAGATTGAACAGTCTGTTAGCTAGTCTAGCCAGGTCGTCGCTCTTATCAGTATCAAAACAAGGAACTACGCATCCCAGGGAAACTCATCGTTGACCTAGCTTTGTAAGTACAGATCGTTCTCGAATGTACAATGAAACAGAATATGATAGGTGGCTCATTACGTGTGTCAATTGTCAGCAAGCACTTGGCAGAGTCGTGTCGGGCACTAATGGTTGCCGCCATTAATTTGTCGCAGCAAATTGATACGGGTGTAATTTAGTGATTCAGTTTAGCATGTGTACAGATTAAACACATCGGTAACAGTAAACACTAAAATTGTATTTAAACAACTAATATATTGTATTTTTTGTACTTGCTAACAAATTTAAGCGCGGCGTAAGGTGATAGGCCCACCATCTATCACCTATTTCTTCTTAATCGTTTTCCCATTGCTATACAAATACTATACTATGTGTTTATATTATACATACACACAGATATACTCGTAGTACACATGCTACATGTAGATGGAGCTAAAGAAGTTTTACTTCAGTCGTGTCGTCTAAAACAAACACGTTTATTTGTCTATGTAACTTGGACAAACTGTAAGTATATTCAGTTGATGTTTCTTTATCTAAACTTAAACAAAATTGGTCAAATAAAACAGATGACGTGCAAACAGTCAGATCGTGGCGCGGGCGTGGCAGGCGCAAAACGTCTGTATTCAGTCATGTGGGAGTCACGCACTCGTAGTACACTTCTTAACACTGGCGTAACTGAGCCTATGTGCAAATACCAAAGTAACAAAGTTGACCAAAACTTTTCTGTTTAAATCAGTGATTCCCAAAGTGGTCTATATCGACCTGCAAGGGGTCTACGTCAGCGAAAAAAAAATTGGGGGTCCATGAAATGAAAATGGGGGTCCACGATAGTGGATCTCAACATATACACTGATAGTACCTATTTACCTATTTCTCACTAAAAATATTGACTTATTGCTTATGTTATTTTATGTTTATTTAATGTTACGTATATTTTACATAACAGATACAACATTTTTTTTGAGTAGTTTTAATTTAAATTCAATTAAGAAATTTGGACGCTGGCAAAATATCAAAGTCTTTTTCTGTACGAATAATGAAAAACGAAGTTTGTTTGTGTTTGAGCGATGTTGTTGTTCACAACAAAAGGATGAAATCCAGCAGTGTGTCTTGACGTCCGATGGCGGAAGCGATCTTGATGATATACATTGTAATTTCCCATTCAACTGTTAATCTTATTCTTATTTCTTCAATCCCTCTAAGTCGCATTTCACACAAATGTCACCAAGATTATTTTTTCATGTCATATCCATAGACTTTTATTTATTACGTAATAAAACTTTGCTATCAGTTATTATTATGCTTTGTTACGTGTAAACGACAGAAACACGGAATAGATAAAGGAGGTCTCACCCCATCTACACGGAAATAAACAACGAACAATGTCATTAAAATAAAAAAGACAATGACCTAATAAAAGTTTATTTGTTCTAGGGGACAATCGATTTAATTGACACAATGACTTGGACGATATGTATATTATCCAATGAACAAAACTGAATAGTAAAATAAATCTATTCTTGCCCTACTTCTATTACAGTGTTTAATGTCGGCGTACTATTTATTTTAATGTAATGTTACCGTAATCAAAACACATGCATTTTAACCGATTTCAAAAAGAGGAAGTCGCGTTTTTTTTTATACAATAATTTTGATTTTTTTAAAGGTTTTTCATAAGTTGATAAAATTATAAAGTATATAATAATATTTGCCATATTAATTTTATTGACTTAGAAGCTTGGTTTCCGTAGATATACCAAGGAACTCCTAAAACTCGTATGGAAGAATCATTTTTGGTGAAGGCATTAGTAGTTTTTTGGCAATCCTGTAATTCTGGGCTCGTAGAATAAGGCTGACAGTCGTAGAAGGCGAATAAAAGGGGCCTCGGGCCTTTGTCGCCCGCCAAAGCACATCCAGGACGAAGGCGACATCGGCTGGCCCGTGTCGCCTTCATCCCTTGCACTGCATGGGCACAGGGGTGAGGGATTAACCTCCCGCCTTCCTCCCGCGTGACGTGCTCTCCGAGAACATAGTGCAGTCGGGCTCCGGTGCGTTCCACTGGAGATCCGCACCATGCACCGAGGAAGGGCAAGCGGGGAACCTCCTTAGTGAATAAGAACCTCACATATCTTGGTGACGATTTCCTTCCCGTCAAAAGGTTTATAACAATTCAAAACGTACTCTATAATAAAAAGAACACGAATATGAAAAAATATATTCGCCAGAACATCTTCATATAACTACATTGATTTGAAACCAGTTTTTATTTTTAATCTTGATTACACTTCTATATGCACGAAACTTTTCTTTTCCGAGGTCTTAAAAGCGAGTCGAAATCATTATCAGTCTTACATAAAGAATTCAATATGATGAAATTCTTTAATGCCAACAAACATTTGAATCCACAAACCATAGAAAGAGGAACAGAACAAATGCCAATAATTTAGACACCTGTCTTAACAGACATTCGAATATACACAGTTAATATTTTAAGAGCTGAAACTAGCGAATGGGTGTATTATTAAAACTTATTATCACACTTTGCTGTGACTATGCATTATAGCGATACACGTATGAATACGTATTTGTATGCCCCATCGGCGTTTTAAAAGATACTTTCGATATCCACTGAGTAAAAATTACGTAATTGCTTTTTAAAAATAATAGAAGTCGATGTATATCTTTTAAAAGTAACATTACATAATTATTACGAGCTCTTTACTGCTAATTCGTAAGCTGGAAATCAATGAATTCACCGCAGTTAATTGAATGTCTACTAGTCTACACTATTAATTGAAGTCTCCAATTTTAACTTGTGGAAGGTGTCGGCTGGTAATGCAGAAAGACACAGAGAAAGGGAGAGAAAATCCTGATCTCCCAATCCGCACCAAGATAGACCCGAGCGCCGAAAAAGGGTGCAATATGTTATAGCGCCTACCAATGTACCTGTGAATCCTCCAAAGGATTGGGAACCTCCTCCTTTTTTTTAAGGTCGGTTAAAAACTAGCAAATATGGATTACTGCGAAGCCAATGAACGTTCATTTTATACACGCATAGATTAGCAACGCGATCCGGTCGGCTTGTAAAAATGAATTGCTATTTTTAAGTGCAATCACCTGCCTAAAATGTGTGCCCGTTTTATGGCCAGGGGGTCTTAGGTTAAAAGTAGTCAGTGTAAGCTGTCTCTGTTTACCCCGCTAGGGTTAAAAGGACTTAAGAGCTTATTTTTTATATATTATGTAAAATAAAATATTAAATATTGATTATTACTTCATTATACAATCAAGAATGAAGTTAAAAATAGAAAATGAAACCTAAAACTATATTTCAAACGCTGTAATATCTGTTCACACAGGATTGATTTTCTTTGGATTCATCGATGAGAGCTGTAATCAGGAATGTGGCCGTGATCCCCGCTCCATATATCTCGAACAATAGCTCCGTAAGAAACGAACATGTCTCGATGCGCATACGCACGTTTGGCAGCTCGCCATCTATTATAACTGGCCCGTAAACGAGACGAAACAATTATTTTTTTTTTGTTATTTTTAACATGAAACAGAAATAACAAAGAAATAATTATTTCATATATTCACGAATGGTTAAACATGACACCTTGGGAATTTTAAATCTATGATACCGTAATAAAATCTGAAAAATAGCTTAATTTCTAAAGGCTGTCTACAAAATTGTGGACCCTCATAGGCACCTTTGAATAGGAATGCTGACCTAACACGACTAGAGTAACCGCCCATGTAGGTCCCATTACTGAGTTGAAAGAGATACAGGCTATGCGATCTTAAAGCGGCTCTTGTAATTATGTAACAGAAAAATTCCGTCTTTATTCCACTGTAAAATGTTGCCTATAACACTATTACTTCATACGATAAACCAAAGATTAACCACATAAAAAGGTCATATAATATTGATGTGAGATTGGAGTATCGGGACCACTTGTTCCGGATGTGCCTTTACGTGACTTATTTTATTTTAGTTGGTAAACTTACAGCTAGTTCTTATAAAAATAAAGTGTAAAACTCATAATATGTTTAATACAGCCAATTGAAAGTTACCAAATCTAAACATATAAAATTGGATATTAAAATAATCGCTTTCTACTACATGCATATGAATGGACGTTGTTATTTGTACATGTACCAAAATAACATTTACAATTTTCGTCTGACTGTCTGTCTATTTGTTTCGGGTAATCTCCGAAACGACTCAAGTTTGTCGGGACCTTCACTGGCAGATAATTGATGTAATAAGGAGTAACTTGACTGTTTTTATTTTAGAAAAAAAATATACAAATATATAATATGTAGTTTATATTAGTTTAATAAAAAAGATATAGTTTTTAATCACGGGTAACGCGGGGCGCAGCTAGTAACACATATAAATAGCGTAATGTTTAGGCCATGTTATTATCCTGAAGAGGCATATAAGTTAGATTAGCTTAGATTGTCCCATATAGTTTTTATTTATTATAGTTTTTAAAATAGCTACCGATCGAGTCATGGTCCGCTCCTCTTGGGCGCCCTCGGATCGGAATGCTTACGCGTAACATAATAACCGTCAAAGCAGAGGTTACCCCTCGCCGGGGGGACCCTTGTGCCGAGTTACTAGCGACAGAGGTTCAGGTTAAGCGACCTAAGTGCTATGCCACATCTCAATCCGGTGAAGCAGTAAAGGCCAGCCTCTCTGGCGAACTGCGTAGTTCGTCCATAAAAAAAACAAAGTCACAACAGTTATGTTATCAAAGTATTTTTGCTCAATTTTTTGTTGCTACATTTGGTAAGATACAAAAAGGATCTCTTATTTATTTTAGTTTTATTACATCTAAAGAAGTTCTTAATTGAAATTGATTAACTTGAATAATTTTATAAATAAATTTGACCGGAAGGATGTGGAAACACAGTTAATGGCGAGAGATAACAATTCTAAAAACTAGAGCATGTTTACTCCTGATATCGATATTATCTCTTATATGAAACTGTAAGTGTTGTGAATCCTTGTTGTTTTTTCAAAGTGTAAATAGTACATCACTAAAACATTTAAACTCGACTTTATGTTTAATATTCTGCAAAGTTGGTTCATGATATTTTAAATCAAGAAACCTTGTGGGAACTCAGGTTAAAAAAAGGTTACTATTATTTCAGCCCTGCAGTTCTGGGCCCTCAAGAATAAGACTACGGTACTACGGTACCTTCTACGACAGGCAGATACCGTAGTCTGGCCCGTGTCGCCTTGCGCTGCGAGGGCACAGGGGGGGGGGGTAACCTCCCCGGGACGTGCTCTCCTTGAGCACAGTACAGAGGGGCTCCGGTGCGTTCCACGTTGAGATCCCGGAGCCCCTCGTCATGCACCGAGGAAAGGGCCACCGGGGAGGTTTTAGTGGGTAAGAACCCCACATAACCGCCGCCTTCCCCCAGAAGGCGGGGTATCTTTCTGAAGATTTCCTCCCCGTCAACAAAAAAATAAAAAGTTAATATTATTTTTTATTGCGCCATTCAGTGTAAGGTAGCAATTAAAAGATAATTTAGTGAAATCATGATTTAAAACAACAATTTAACAAGTTTAATATTTTTAAACCATCAAACGTTAAAGAGGCAACTGGAATACTCGGTGAATTTAAGACATCTTCGGTGGCGAAAAAAATATTGTTGGGAAACCTGTACGTTTAAAGCTATTATTTTTATTATTTACAATAAATACATACGGTACATCACTAATAATTGTTAACTGTCCCTATGCACCAATTAAGGAGAGATAATAGCTTGCATTTGTCGCCCAAATTGAATGCGGTATTAAAATAATAATAAGAGAAGCGTCGTTGTTCCACTTCGGTTACTTTACTTTATAACCGATTTACTAAGAGTCGTAGTTTTTTTTAATAAAAAATAATAAATTGTGACAAAGCTTCTGGTAACTAAGCGGCATGGCTATGGCGATGGCATTTCAACTAACGGGCTCGAATGAATTTGCTATAGAAAATTGTTTGTTTAGCCCAAAGCAAAAAAGTTTTCAGTCTCTCATGGTATAAGTATTATGGTTTTCCCTCAGCAGTGTGAGGTTTTTAATGTAACTATAGTTTTAAGACACACCCACATCCATATTTGTTTTTAATAATAGGCCAGGTAACCAGTTTCACTGTGATGTTGTGAGGTAGTCGAGCTCTTAGAGCGCAATAGTCCTCATTCCGCAATAGTATTCTGGACCATTACACCTCAGGCTCTGGTAGGTTCATCATTCAATTACTTGCTTCTATCATCTTGAGATTTTTAAAATCAAATTATCATTAACTTCGAAAAATCTAAATGTTGCCATTATTTAATAAACAGTAATTAAGGGAGCTAAGCTACAAACGAGAGGTAATAACTATTTACCCACAAGTATAATGTGATGCTATATTTACGTCCCACGCGACCTTACAAACAGGGCCGGTGTGTACACGCCGGATAGTAACTTATAAATAGAACACGGCGTACGCAGCTTTAATGCGCATAACGACTGCATTATGTACGCTAGGGCCGCACCGTGAAAGTGCAGCTTATCGATAACATTAGAACATATTTTACACAATTAATACTGTAACCGAGAATTCTTTTAAATGTTTAATTTTCTTTTCGTAAACTAAGTAACTCTCAGGTTCAAAAAAAGTTTAAGGTGCAAAGGTAAAAAACAGTATAGGATAGACAGTAAGGTAGAGGATGCACCGAATAAACTATACCGACAAGATGGATATATAACTTTATTGTATACCAAAATCAAACAAGAAAATACAAAATTAAGACATTTTACAATTCATTGTAGGTGATCCGGTGTCCTGTGACAAGGTGACATGTTATGAATATGTGCATACGTCCTGTAAGATTTCACCCTGCGTTATTTTCGTTACTGAAAAACAGTTCATTAATTAAAAAATCAACACGTAGAGGCCCACCCCAAATAAAGGGAAATGGCTTCTAAGAAGAAGAACGGCAGCTCATTTGTAAAACTTAATAACCGTAAGAGAATATTACGGTTATTAAGTTAAGTTGGTTAATAAGTAAATTAAAAACCTAATACCAATTTTTTGTCATATAATTTGTTCCTTTCTATCGACATTTTAGTGCGGCTCACATCCCTATGCATGCAATTTCATTGTGTGCATTATAACAATTTACGATACGTGCTGTTATTGAAGACTAATTGCGATCATTGTTTTTAATAGCTTAAAGCGATTTCTCGAAATGCAAACGCACTGGCACGGACCTGTAGTTTTTTTTTAAATGCATCAATAAAATAAGGCGCGCCTCTCCACCGAGGACAAAGGTGCAAATTTTTTTTCGCTGTACACAGCCCAAATGCGTGAACGAGGTTGTATACACAACCGAACATTTTTGGGCAGAAGCTAGAACTTGTGTAAAAGCTTCTAACAGGTGTTTTAAGAGTTAAGTTCGCCGTTGTACTTAAACTTTTTTTGTACACCGTCGAATCAAGCTCGACATTAACATTGATTTTATTGATAAACGCAAACAATGCCACCCTGGACTTTTAAATACTTTATCATTAGCCAAATAACATTACTAACTTCGGAACTCTTCAATATTACCCGTAACGCAACCCGTGCCCTCCTCTATAGGAGGTAAATATATTTATTATATTTATTTATTTGTGTAACATATTATTAAGTTTTCCTGTGCAACAATTATTTATAGATAAAGAATTTGCTAGCTCTATATATGTGTCATGTGCCATGTCGTTTTTAGCATAGCTGTGCCATGTAGCTGTACCAGGCATTGGGAGTGTGACGTATGCCTAGGTTTATATTACAGCACATAAAATGGGGGATCGTAAACGCTGTCACATGATTCTCACGTTTGTTATTCATTCAGATATTCTTAGCACCATGTATTTTTATAACCACTGGAATGAAAGTATAGAAAACGTTTAATACTTCTTTGCCAGTCCAAATAAGAGCACTAGGCAGAGCTAACAATCCGTAATGTGTTTCACCAAACTTATTAGGTTTTATATGTGACACGGGTCGCATAGCTATATACTGGGGAATATTTAAGGCAAGTGGTTATATATCAGATCGTAATCGCTAATTTATCATTATCTTTTAAAGTCCAAACGAAAATTACATACTCGTTGAGCCCGCCCGACAACAAACGAAAGTTACCGACCGAGGCGGAATTAGGCCCTGTCGGGCGCCCTCAGTCGGAATGCTTACGCCGTGTTGTTCTCAATAGAGGTTTAGGCTAAACGACCTAAGGGCTCTACCACCTCTTAAATCCGGTGGAACCGTTTCGGCCAGCTTCTCTGGAATTGGCGTAGGTTCGTCATAAAAAAATCTGTCATCTTTCTTTTCTCCCTTTGTCACATACACTTTCATAACGAGACCTTGAATTCTTGCGCCAGTGACTCCCTTATATTATTCTAAATCTACTCTCAAAGTTGGTTTAGCTTTTGGATGTCCTTTATATTATCCGTTCGGCCCTCTAGGGCGCCCTCGGATCAGAATGTTTGCGCGTGTCAAGGCCAGCTTCTCTGCCCAATCTGTGTAGGTCATCATAAAAATAATCCTTTAGGGAGCTGGGGGGTTAAGATATATCTGATGAGTATACCCTAAAAACAAATTGCCTCCTAAACCCAAATAAATTTATATAGAGAAAAAATTCAGATCCAACATTTGAGATGCCTCGCAAAAAAGAGGCTATATAAATTACGTTAGCTAAAAACTAGCGGGCGGCGGGCGCGGCCGTTAGTTAATCATGTAGTAATGTAATTCTATTTGTTTCGAACAAGTCTCCAAGGTTGAATATGTACATTTATAGGTCAGTATCTCATATCAATGTGATCAATCAACGGAAAAGACGCCGGCGCCGCCAACCGCCACACCATTATCTGTTTACATTGATAATAAACCTCAACTATCTATCATCTATCTATAGTATAGTCTCCTCATTTATTAGTAGATACTATATTATTAAATGGTGAGATAGTATATAGTATTTAAAGAAGGAAATCATATAGGAATTTTATAAAATTATCAAGTATTTTCTGAAAAAAGGTTTCCTAGTCAGGTGGTCCTTCGAGGCCTCCCATGCTTTTCTGTCGCGTTCTAATCTTCTCCATCCTTTTATCATCTTCTCATCTCTTTTCTCACCTTCCCCTTTGTCTTTCCCGTTTCTAGTGTACCATTCCATGTTGTCCTCAGTCCATTTTCCTCTGTTTGTTCTAATTATATGTCCGAACATTTAAATGTTTTTTGTAATCATACTTTATGGGTTATCCATTCTATCAAATAAATTCCGCAACAGGTATTAAATAGCGCAAGCTAAGGTATACGTAATGGGTCGACGGTATTTCCGTGTCGGAATGTACAATTGACAGAAAGGCACTGAGCTACGATACCCGGGAAATTGATTTTCCTCGGATTCAATCGGAAATCAAAGCGACAGACACTTCCACGATTCAACCACCGACTGTTCTGATTATGTAAATCGTGGAGGAATTATTAGTCATGCTTGTACCTCGGTCCAATTATATTTGTAAATCAACATTAGCAATTTCGATCTCTGTTGATTGTTAATATTTTCGGATATCGTGAAATCATGCTGTGTAGGTGTCTTTAATGCTATTAAGTGTGGGTTGCAATAGAATTATGTTAGTAGAAGTAATACCGTAAGGTGCTACCAAGGTCTTTCTTTTCATATATGTATACACTACCGTTCACATGATGATAAATTACACGTTCTGAAGAAGTTACAAGAATTTGAAATGAAAGAAAATATTGCGAATCATATCAATGCTCGTTACATTATGATCTCGTTAACTCAGCAATTCCAATTTAGAAAAAAATTAAAACGTCTTTCAAAGCGGGAAATAGTGATGTTAAATAACAAATGAGAAATAGTAGTGGGAAAAGTAGCCGAAGCCAGCAATTTCTGTGTGCTTTATTAGGTCTCATATCTGATAGGTGATGACCCTATCGTCATACACTGGGCACTTATTTTAGCGAGTAATATATTGCAAGTGTACAACAAATTATAGCTTTAATAGGACAGTAGGTAACTCTTTGCCATTCCGCTGTTTATTTATGCTTTTTTCTATTACTTTCCAATTATTTGATTACGATTTTTCATGACTGTTGCCTATACAGACATTTAGATTTAAGTCTTTTTTCTTCCATCATCAACAAAATCGGTGATAAAATTTCATCACACAATCTCTTCTGATGTGTTTTAAGATAAAAGGCAAAATAATAATTGACACCAGCAATTTGGAAATCGTTAGGGTATACCTTTGTCGAACAGTCGATGTTTTACGGCTGACATGATGATTAAATATTTTGTCATTTGTTTGTAGGCTGATGGCCTCGTCTCGCCATATAAAGATGTTCGCATATGGCGATACTTCACAGCTGTTCATATCCGTTGACGCATGCTCTGACGTCATCCCAAGCGCCACAGTAACAGCCGTTAAAATAATTAATACTGTCAGCACTGTCTAGTTTGAACACATTTTCAGTAAAAGGTAACACAAAAATCGCCATTTATTATAATAGATTTAAAAAAGTTTTTCAAGTGTTTGCTATCACAATAATAACTGTTAGCGGTCGCCTTATAGTCAAACTTCGACTTATAAAACAAACTTATAAACATTGAAATCACTATTAAATAGAGATGAAACGGATATCCGGTAACTATCCGGTATCCGGCCTATCCGGCCTTAGAGCCACTATCCGGCCGGATACCGGATAGTAATCCAGTATCCGGCCGGATACCGGATAGTATAATTTTAAAAAAATCTCATTATTTTACTCAAGGCAAATCAATCATACTCCAATAGGTTATGGACACCGTTTATTTTTAATTTTTATAATCGCACATCAAAAATGTTTGTTTTATTAATTATTAGTTTAATACTCAAAATTAACAAGTGGCAAATTGTGGTGAATAAATACCAAATTTTCCGCATTTGTTGGTAAGAGGCGACTCCGCTTACGTGCGATCCGAATGCGCCTGAATATATCCGATCTCGTTGACCGCGCCAATATTCAAATCAAACTGATCGCGTCAACGCAATAAAGGGCCGAATATCCGGCAGCCGGATATCCGGCGCTCCGGCCTAGTAGCTTGCCGAATATCCGGTATCCGGCCACACTACTATCCGTTTCATCTCTACTATTAACTATCTGTTTATTAATTATTTATCATAATTACTTAAACGTTGCCAAGCAACCACATAACAACCTTATGTGTGTATAATGATTCTTTTATTGATTTAATGCATTTGATATGCTTAATTTTAAAGAATAAGAGGAAGAGAATTTCGAAGCGTCAATAGCCTAATGATTACGGTGTGCGAATCGTAAGGTCGTATGTTGGAATCCACCATTCGACTATTGACGTGAACCATCTCCTAGCACAAGTATAAGCTTAGTTGGAATGGTTAACAAGAATGTTTTGTAAAAAATATATATTGCTAGCTTTCTTTTTTAAAAACTGCACTACTCGTTTTCTCATGGGTGCCATTATCAGAATTGGCCCAAAAAACATTATAGACAAACTGCGAACCTTTTTTGAAGTCGGTTGAAAATAACTTTGACCTTCCATTCCATGACTTTTCAAGATCTTGTTTATACGGTTATAGGTAATGCAGTTATGATTTCTGTCAGTTCTATTTAAAAAATCTGTTGTCAGTCTAGAGCAACGTAAACGTATTTAAAAAGACGTCACTTGTCTACTTGGTCCCGTCTGTTTTATTTTTAAATATCACGTCAAGCTGGCCGGTATGACGGCCGTATTTTAAAGATATCACTGCGATAAAACAAAATTATTTTTGCACAGTGAACCGAGTAAATCATTCTCTTGATTGCCACTCAAATGACGTATGCACAGAAATCACAAAATCCTATTCCCCATCCCGATAACATATGACACAGAAACGTGATTTTTTTGATGAAATTATTCATGTGTGCCAGAGAAGCTGGCTACGATTGCTTCACCGGATTGAGAAGTGGCTAAACCTCTTAGGTCGTAGACTATACCTCTAGATTACAATTTTTTATTAAAACACAACTGTAACTTGACTCAAGAAGTTAATTGGCACGTATAAAAACCGTTACGGGCTGATTAGTCCCGCCGCCGTTTGATATCAAATGCGTTCCTAATTTTAAATTCAACCAATGAGATGCCGTTCTTTATTTTAAATAACGAACTGGGGGCTCGTCTGGTCACGTGTTTTTAATGTATAGCCAGCAAGTCAATGTCTAGCGCGACATTGTGACGTCTTATTCCTTTATTAATAATAACTTTTTACTAATTACCCTAACATGATAAATCTGTTCTACAGTCACACATGTACAGATGTAGTGAGAAATTATTTTCTACCATTTCTGTTCCCATGCTTAACACTATATTTAGGAGTAGAAAGAAAAACCAATTACAAAGACGCGCGGACGCGGACTCTTTTTAAGCGACTTTATTAAAGGTTCTCAATTCGTCTGTATGTTTTTTTATGTTTGTGACCTTTGGATTGAGGGAACTGATCATTCTTTTTTCATTTGAAAGCTGGTCCTTCTCATATGTTCTTATTTTAATTTAGTCTAATTCTAACAATGACGTCCATGAGAAAATCATATAAGTTTTAAATTTGCATCAAGTATTTGCGCCAAAAATGGACAAATGCCTCATTATCACGCCAACCGATTTCGATGATTCATTTTTTATTTGAAAGGACTCCAAGAGTACGTTGATGTGAATTTGGTTAGGTTGTGATTAATTCCATTTCGTCATTTTTTTACGATAATTCTTAAACACAAAAAGAGCGTGCAAATTTAATAGCGTTTAACGTTTGATTCGATTTGAAGTCTTTGAAGTGACTGTTTTTGCAAATATACATGTATTTCCAATGTGTCATAGTTAGTATTATCCTTCCGTATTCATGGTAGTCGTCGTTATGGAAAACATA
This sequence comes from Meandrusa payeni, assembly GCA_029286785.1. Taxonomy (NCBI): domain Eukaryota; kingdom Metazoa; phylum Arthropoda; class Insecta; order Lepidoptera; family Papilionidae; genus Meandrusa; species Meandrusa payeni. Next base: position 1,447,623 of record JAGSMX010000039.1, read on the forward strand.
CCTAGTATTTGAACATCATAACCCTACAAATATCACAATCATCAACCATACATTCATACGATTGTTAAGAGTTCCCAGGTTATATATCTTCGGAAATCAAGGTCCGATGCTAAAAAAAATCAAATGTTGGTCTTAATTGAAACCAAATCTTTTCATATAAAAAAAATCAAAAACTGCCGTAAATGCCATCGCTAAAACTGCACAAACATTACAACAATACAAACGCATTGATAACCTCCAATTATTTTAATTGCTTAATAAAGCATAGATTACTCGTAATACTCGATCGTGTATGCGTCCGTGACATATTCGTGATTTTATTTTATCTTTTCTGCTTACCATACTTGAGCCGTAGCCGGTGGTCTAGACAGCTGCGCACCATCCGTTACCGTCCAACCTTGATAGAACAAAACAACACGTAATAGAATATCAAGAATTTTTAGTCGCACGTGGAATTCCTGACGCGCTCTGAACCCCACTCGAAATAACTAACCGGTTTTAATTTAACATAATTTATTTATTGTTCTTCATCATCGCATCATACATAAACGCTCTTAACAGTGCAGTGAGGGTAGACAGAGTCAGCAAATGCTACTTGCTTTTCACCAAGCTAATGAGTTCCGATATGTGAATCAAACTCCATGTGGCGTCTACTTATTGATTCATTTCATGGGGCCGAGGTTAGTCCGAACCTTTACGACTCTCATCCACCTCTATATCCTGCAAATTAGCAAGCCTTCAGCCAACAACCAGCCATAAAGACTCGAGCAAAAGGCTTGATATATGTATATATCGTCAGCGAATATAGCCTACGAATGCAAAATGCCACACTCATTATTTTTAAATAAGTACTACAAATCGAAGAAAACGTTATTTGCTCATTTTTTCATGGATGCCATTATCAGAATTGGACCAAATTGAAATGGGACTGGGACCACACTTTCAACCTTCAACAGCACCACCTTTGAAATAAAAAAAGAATCAAATACATCGGTTACCAGTCGAAAGTTATAAGGTAACATACAAAAAAACATTCACTTTTTGATGTCGGTTGAAAATAAGAACCGACCGAGTACATGCTATTCGTTTCGTGGTTCTTGTCAACAAAATTTGACTGATTATTTAGTAACGGATAAGACGGCCTTCACCGTCGTGTAACGAAGTAACCGCGCTGTGAATATCAACTACACAAGGGCCTCCATGACCCAGCTTAAAGGTTATATAATACTAAACGTATTATAACGTCAGACATGTTGACCGCGTGGTATTGTCGTCAGAGTGCGAGCTACGTGTGGCACTCGTCCCCAAGTTTGTTAACAACCGTGTCAATGTAACCTAATTGAAACCTCTTTTGAAGTTAGATAAAACGAGAGCGTTTTAACGTAGAAGCATTTAACGTTGTTGTCACGTTTGATTTGAAGTCTTTTTTTTGTATAATCACTACACTTACCATAATGTTTTTTGTCTAAGGATTGCAAAGAATACTTTTTTTTTCATAATTATTACCAACATATTTGTTAACCATTCAGGTTCAATAGTCGAATGGTGGATTCGAGCCTACGACTTTACGATTCACAGAACCCGGAACAGACAAAACAGAGTTACCCTTAATAGGCTATTAACGCTTTAATCATGTAAGAGTGACGACATAAATTTTGTTTTCACTTAATATAATTCCCTATGAAGGTAATTTCAACATTTTGGAACACATTTCATGAAGTTGCGACCAGCATTTTCAAGCTTAATGAAGGATTTGATTAGTTTGCGTGCACCGTACGTGCGTGCAGTACTGTCTTCAGATTTCCTGACGTACCGCCCAACCGCAACTAACCATATCTAAGAGCAGCCCTGAATGCTCATGTCGTATTAATTAGACACGCGGCGGTGAAGTGAACTCGCCGACATTGACATACAAATCGTACTTTGAATCCAAATATCACACATGTTTGCGCCACTTTGTACGTGTTTGCCGAGTACTGAGATTTTGCCCTTTGTCAAATTAAAATGTATTTATCTCTCTATCACATATATTATGTTAGAAATCCGGCCTCATTTCATAGCTTGTTATACCGAGGGTCAAATTAGATAATAAACAACAGAATTACATTTACGATTAGAACGAATTTGTGATAGATTATGTTTTTAAAATCGATGCAACGTAAGGTATTGTATGTGTATGTCTATTCAATAGTTTTTGCGGGAAAAGCTAACAAAAAATAAGTCTCCATATTTATTAGTATAGATAATGTCAGACGGATTGCGATTTAAACTTAAATTTATATCGCAATTCGTTATAAATTTTAGTTCATCCACTGCTAGAAATATTCTTTCCCCAATGCCTTCCACCATACAAGATGCTCTGCTTTCCGCATCTAGCCACTTCCAGCTACCCTATATATATCGTCGATCCATCTGGAGAGAGAGCGCTCTAAGCTTACCCGACTCATACGCCTCCAATTCAAAACTTCCCCATCTGCCATTACCGATTCGGCAGATGTGGCGGCCTACTGACTTTAAGGGTTATTTCGATTATTGTCCAGTTCTCCTTGCTTCTTATCATTAGGTCTACTATGCTGTCCATTGTCACGTTAGTCTTTAATTCAACCTTCGTATTTTCACGTTCTCCTGCGAAACGAACCAAGACCAAGACTACGTAGGTCATAGCTGGGAGGACGCACTGCTTCAGGTATTGAGGTGTTTACGAAGTGAATTTTATGTGTTATTCTACACAACTTAATAAATATGCTGGCGGTACGCCCCAGTTATAATCCCATTTGAACCCGGAAATATTTGGTCTGGGAGTTTGTTTTGAACACGCCGGATATTTTTGTACACGTACTGAATGTTTAATTATGTTTATAACACATTGTCCTTTATCTTATATTAAAACGTTTTCATTATGTCTTATACGAGAGACAAGAAACTCTCACACTCACGGCCTAGAAAAGGCAAAGATTACAGGGTAGGGCCCGCTGTTACAATTGTGTGAAAATGAACGTTCAGTGACGTCATAAATGTCGCTGTTTGCTAATGTTTTGTAATCTACTAGTTCTGTTGAGCCACTGTTTTTCGATGGCCTATCAGCGTCTTTAATTCTTTTAATTGTTAGTAATCGTATACAGAATGACATCTTTCAAATATGTCGTTTGTACTTTTCTTAATTGTAATTCGTCGATTGCTATGGTCAAAATTATGTGGCAATAGCAGACTTGCGACTCTATATTTTTTGTTGCTCAGTTTTCCGCCCTTCCGACACCTAGTCAATTGCCATCTCTGTGTGTACCACCGCGATGATGTTTCCACCACGAAGCACTAGTGTGCATGTGTACTTTATTACAGTTTGAAGGATGCTGTTTTCCCAGTACTATCATGCATGTCTCGAAGCGCCGTAAAGAGCGGCGCAGGATTTTCTTTTAAAATATCTCATAAAATTACTAAAAAAAAATACAGTCTAGAAATCAATACATTCATAATAATTGTTTTACAAGTTTAAAATCAGTTCCGAGAATGGAAAGCCCGCGGTGCTGGACCGAGTTACGACTCTAGGAAGCTAAGCTGTGTTCACAAACCGAACAAATTCTTCGCTTCAAACTCAATCAACAATTCAAATTTTAGTGAACGAAGAAATTGGAAATATTTGAAATATTTTGTATGCAGATTATGTCTATTTTTAAAGGTGCAATAGATAAGAAGCCTTTCATTTCGCATTTCTAGCCTAATATACAATTTAATTATAATATATACTACTAAAAAATCTTTACAGAACAGATTGGCTTTGATTGTATAAAAAGTAGTCCATAGAAACGTATTTGCAGGCCGTATAGAAGCTATGTTTATTTGATTTCACGCTCCGCCTGGCATCCCGTCCAAAGCAAAAACCTCTACAAAAAGATAAATAGTCTTGTGACTGGCTCGATATCCTATTTATGGATGTTTAAGAAATAGATCGTTACACTTCAGTGCATTATAAGATTTTTTAGTCCAATAAATATCCAAATACATTTAACACCCAAAGTGTATTTGTATGCGGAACAATATGGAATACCTTCTATATTCTAGGACAATATCTTGTCTTCTACGCTCTTTTATTCCTTTAACCAATTTGACAGCCTTGGTTGCTCTTCGGTAAATTCACATTCGAAGTTTTACCCTTTTCCGTTAAATAAGCTGTTGTATTCAGAATAAGTACTGAAATTTTGATTTAATATTTTCTATTCACAGGTCGTAGCCCGTCGCTCGGACCTCAAGCTGATAGTAACTTCAGCGACAATGGACTCGAGCAAGTTTTCCACGTTCTTCGGCAATGTGCCCACCTTTACCATCCCCGGCCGCACGTTCCCTGTCGAAACATTCTTCTCTAAGAACGTCTGCGAAGACTATGTCGACGGCTCTGTGAAACAGGTGGGTGAGCTTATAGATTAGATATAGTCAGATGACATCCTTAAGTCCGGAACAGTCGCTAAGTGGAGTACCAGTCATACACTATTTATTGGTGAAGATATGAGAAACTGCAAGCATACACAGTTTTCCAGGTTTTTATCCAGGGAAATCTCTTCTGGTGCAAGATATAGTAGTAGCCCAAAGTATTTAATTATTAATATAAATGTAAGTCAACTTAGGAACAAAATTAACTACCCTCAGATGGACCCTAATCCGATGGCCAGGTGAAAGTTTGTTTCAATTATGTTAACCAATTAAGTCAAAGAAGTTTCAGATTAATTAGAAATGTAGAGCATATTGAATTATAAATTAGAAGAATAAAGGCATACTATAAACAATTAGCCGACTTAATGTAGTCGTTACTAAAGTATTTTCACATTCGATATTTGCCTTCCCTTCGGATACAAGTCCAGGTATCAATTTTATTTTCAAAGTGTTTTATCTCCATTAAAAAAAAAAAAAAAACATCCAGACAGCGCTTAAAGTATCAAATCCAGTCTCATATGCGTCTTAAAATTCTGTGCACTAAACCCGTCTAGACATGCAAAGGTCACGGAGGGAATCTTTTGGGACCAATAGTATTTCCTAATTATCATACTTTTAAAGCTCAATTTACATTTGATATCGATGCAATCATAACAAATGTGATGAGAAATACAAATTTAAAATTGAATCACGTAAAATTTAGGAGACTTGCAAACGCATTAAAAACCAAATCTCCAAAAAAACTGCAAAGTAATTTAAAAGTATCCTGATGGCCGCTCGGCACGGTTTTTTTTGTATATCGTGTGTTTTAGAAATTATATTTGGATACATCTGTTACGTATAAATGATTTTTATAAATAATATAAGTAAACAATTGATTTTCTTGGTCTAACGTCTTACCAAACACTCATTTTACTCAACTATCTTTAGTAGTAGTTTAGTAAATGGCGTTTTTAATCAACAGTAAGTTAAAAAAGAAAATTTTTAAAAATGAATCCTAGCTAGATTAACTTGTCACCCCCGAAACCCTCTATATATTAAATTTAATCATGTTTTAATGAAGGTATATCTATGAACAAGTACATATATACGTATATGAGATTATTGGAAACTAGTGAATCGACGTAGTAAAGCGGTCGCAACCCAAAGTTCGTTGACACAGCGTTGCGTCGCAGAGTAAGAAGAACCGCGACATCACTAAGCGAAAACAAAGATGACTTTAAAATACTCTTTGTTTTATTTTATACTGAAGATTCGCCCCTGTTTTGTTCTCTGTTGAATTATATTTAATTATAACATTCTTTGTACAAGAAATTGACAAAGTTGATCGTGGATCGGAACTTTACAATCCGATGCTCAGTGCTGAAAGGAAGTACCTGAAACTAATATGTAGTTTCAGGTATCAGGAAACTTTATTCTCACTTAAGACATTACAAGTCACACGAGAGCAGTAAATATAACAGTAAGTTAGGAGTGAGGAAGGATCTTCCTAACGCATTCATTTGCTTGGAAAATATTAACCTATGGTGAGAAATTTGGTTCATTCAAGCAACATGTTTTCGTGTGTACAATTTTGGTCAACATTCACAAATATAGACAGTTAACAACATTCAACCTGTTTGTCTGCAGATGGTTTCTTAACACGCTACATAACGCGTCTGTTGCAAACGCATATCTACAGAAATATCAATATGGTGAAATTTATTAATCAATCAAATTCCTATCGTATTGCTTATCACCAAATATTAACTCAGCTATTAGTTGTAGCCAATTATCAAGTAAGGTATTTGTGTAGTCACTGTTCACGTAAATACTGACGCACTGGTTGTTATCTTCCAGTATCGCTCCATCTCGTTGGGATCAACGTCATTGAGTCACGCTGCGTTGTACTTTTATTGGCTTTGATATCAATGTCGTGTTTTACGTCTTTTATCGTTAAATATTCGCATCGTTTCTTTAGTATACAGAAAACTCACTCGAACACTTGATTTGAATTTTTACATAATTTTTGGTATTGTTATGAGATTTTTCTCGAAAACGCTGAAATTTCAATTTGAAAAGCTTTAAACACATTGAAGAAACTACATATTTTGAAAATATTTCTAGAATGGTTGATCGTCCCAAAGTTCGCTGTTCTTTTTATTTGTGTAAATTTTTCATTGCAGTATATTTTTATTATTACTTTACCGTTTATTTTAGTCTGTGTAACTAACAAACTGGCCTAGGAATGCCACCATCTGTCTAGGCTATACGTAACTCGAACCAAGTATGCTATTTTAGTACGTATTTGATTGAAGCTAGAGGCTATTATCCTAATTGGGTTTTGTAATTGATAATTCTAATACAGGCACCGCGTAGGTTCATTTATATTACGTGAATTTTGTTCTCTACTGTTTCATTTGTGAAGTTCCAATTGCTTGGTTACGTAATCTTATAGACAACTATTGTACAGCTCTGCACTGTTGGATTTATTTTGAAGTTTCTGTACCTAATTAAGGCCATAAGAATTATTACAATACAAATTGATTATAACTAATATAATCGTAATAAAACCTGTCATCATCATCAGCCTGCAGCAGTCCAGTGCAGCTCTTTGAACTTTTTCAGCTCTTGCCAACTGTCCTTTGAAGATCATTGGCCCATTTCATTTTAATACAATCTGTATGAACATAGAAATTGAGGTTTTGGCACTAAATTAAAAATTATTATATTTGTAATGGTCATCTTAGCATTTGTTTCAAGACCTAAATATTTCTTGAATATATTTTTTGCACTGTGTCTACGAGATATTTTGTCGCTTCAGCACATTGCTTTTTGCGATTTCTGAAGGGAGGCAATATCATCAAAAATTAAAGTTAAACCGTATTACATATCTTCTTGTGTTCGTCTTATGTCTCTGTCTGTTCTGTTTTGTGTTGTCTCTGTTTTTATTAATAATTTAAATTTGTTACTATAATATTAGTATATTTCAGTTATATTTAAGTTATGAATAAAGAGTATCTCCGAATATCCGCCTGAAAGTTGTAAAAGCATTGCAGCGATGGATCAAAAAAATGAGGACTGCCAATCCCGGTGTCATTGTGTGATAAACATTGCCACTCTAGTAGAGAGGCCACTGCCCGCGTCATATTTATGCACTTTTTATCAGACCCTCAAGCCTTCTGTATTATTGTCTCACCATTAAGCTATTATTTTGCTATTTGACTAGATGCTATTATTTTGTCTTATACCAGATGTTCTAAGTGTCAAATTGCATAAAAATAATATAACTATATATAGTATATATTATTATTTGTTAAACCATTTGGTAAACAATACTTACTCCGAAACGCAACGCATCTTATAAATAAAATGACTATCGCTTTTGGAAAAACTTCTTATAATTGCTAGCATATCAGCGCAATCCAGTGGGGCGAACTTTATCTTTTGAACAAATCGATGAAGCATCCATTCGAAACACATATAAGTGCTGTCTTCACAAACAATCCGGATATCCCGTTTCAGTATCTAATCTTTTAATCTCCTTCCTCGTTCACATCTGATATAAGCCAACCGCAACCTGTTTCACCCGGGAGCGATAAGAAACCGAGAAAAATGATACTGTTTGCTGATTTCTGGATATTACTAGTACCAACATGATAACGTCACGGTCAAGTGCTCACGTTCTTCCGACGTGTTGCTATGATTACGATAAATAGGTTAACAGTGGAGTAAAATAATTAACAGGCTATTGAACTTGATACAACTGTATACATACACTTGCTTTACATGAATTAAATTTTACGGTTATCAGATAGATGTAAGATGCTAAAATTAGCAAATATGATGCCAATGAATGTTCATTTTGTACACAATTGGTTTATCTGACTTCCTTAGCATAAATTTTCTTCACTCTCACCTCAATCATTCTTTATTCATCGTCGCTATGTGTCAGAACTTTAGCATAGCTTACTGTACTTTTCTTATTTAGTTTTACTTTTTCTTATTATCTTTCAAGATATTTTTAATTATGCCTGGCTGTGGGAGAAATAAATTTATTTAATTAAATAGTAATTACAATTTTTTATACAGTGATTTAGTCTTTATATATATCTCTGTTTGTGTAGTGCGGACAAAAACAGCTTTCAACTGCTTCCATTCTTCTCTTCTTCTAGCTTTACTGGACCACTAACACTCATATTTCATCTCTCTCTCTACCTACCATGTTCTCTTTTGCCGTCGTAAGATTACGAGAAGTTAATCATTTTACTCCATTCGTCATCCCCGTGTCTTTTCGAGTGAAATGTATAGATAAAAAAGCAATTAATTTGTTAAAGAAAATGCTTGCAATTGGCATCGTCTTTAGCAAATTTACAATTAAGGAACATTACATTGGAAGTTTTGACCTTTAGGTTGTTGGTAAATTTCACTTGATTAAATTCTCATATATTCGCTCGTATCTCGTTATTCCATTTAGCTGGACAACTACTTTGTTTTCCAATCATCATATCATAACGCGAAGGCACGTCTACGCGACGAGAACTAATCGATTTCTCTTGTAATTAAATTTAATGTATAACGAATTCGGGGCGTTGAACTCGGCTTGCCCTATTAGTTTGCAACGTTTTAATAATGTTTCGGGATCCCAGAGCTTGATGAGCTATGAAAAGACGAAGACCAATGATGCTTGGGCTTGATATTTTATTGCTGTTCCTGTTTGACAGTGACCTACTTTAAGTCACTGTCAGACATAGCTCCTAATGAATCTGTCAGTTCAACTATAAAATTAGTTGAGACGTGCTAGCTGGGTCCTAAGAAACAACCTATTACATTTGAAATTTAATTATATCATAAATCTACTAAATATCATAATTTTTTTATTGTTTTTTTGATTAATTATTTGAAATTTATGTTGGTGTATGTGAAAGTTGGCATTATGTTCGAGATTAATAATTCATTAAGGAACAATTGGAACCATATTCGAGTCAGTAACTGAAATGGATAACCATAGGAGCACAACTGAAATAGCAATGCTGAGTTGAGAAGTCAAGAACTCAACACCCAACGTTCATTTTGAAACAATCGGTTCTTACTTGACTTAGCAGACTCAGGGCGCTAGTCCCACGTACCCTTGATAAATAGCAGTAAACTTGGATGTTGGATGAAGTTAACACATTCTCAGAATCTTGATTGATTTTTCTAAATGGCAGTGAAAATAGATTAAAATGTCTAAAATGTATGATAAAGCAACGTCCATTAGTTAATTGAGTAGAGAATTCCAGCCGCCTGTCGTGTGTACCTTATAGTACAGTTTGAAAAGATATTGGGAGCCACTCGTCTAATTAAGTTACGTGCTGATGACTGGAACACGCGAGGTGTGACTTAGCTAAATGGTCACGTCGCTATATTGATCAATTGATACTAATGCATTGCATTAAACTTACAACAGACAAGAGATTTTCAGTACAAGATACAATCATACACGCATGCTTGCACGTGGCTCTAGCTGCAAATACTTTTATCTTGTCTAATACTGAAGTAAACATCGAGACACCTCATCCCCATCTTTAACTACTTTGCTATTTTATCTGCCTTTCTGTTTTATGATGCACTAGGATTTGCGTGACTATGATTTATTTTTATGACTTAATGCCGTCTTTAGCTTTTAGTTAACCATTGGAATCTACATACATACATCTGTATCTCAGTAACTTGCTGTTGCAATTTTATGTGTAGATTTACCACGCGCTCGCGTCTACGCGAACCTACATGTCTTAGAAAATTTTTCTAAAGCACGTGAAGTCTGCTACTCTAGTCTACTCTGCTCTCTTTGGAGAGAGGCCAGTGCCCAACAGTGGGACATATATATTTTTTTTTACATCTGTATAGGATTGTTAGGAGGCCAAGCTCTTAGAGCTGTCAGTCTGAACCTGTATTATGGGAAATTTTGCGTAATTGTCCCAGGGAACCTCACCGTTTATGAAGTCAGTATTTTATTTTTAATGTACTCATATTTTGCTTTATGCCGTGAATGTGTCTTAATACCAGGCATATATCAAGGTATTAGCGGATTTAAGATAAGCACTGTTGAGAGCATGATGGGCAATTGCTCTCATGTCTTTGTATTCTAAGATTAAATTACAAGACAGGTTTATAAAATTGTGCAAAGAGAATTTAATTACCTAGATTATTTATAAGGACTTTACAATACATAAGTATATTTACGAGTAAACGACTTCAAAAACATATGAAACATTATTAATTGCGGTCGCTTTCCATTTCCAAAGCGTTCTCTTGCCTATATCTTTTTCTTCTTCTCACATTCATGCTCGTTGTCTTTAAGGAGTACTTAACTAGTATTGAATTGTCATAGACATTCTTACATACAATATGGCTATAAAAAGCATACCGATTCAACGAAATAAAAACTATTTCAAATCTGTATATAAATCACGGCGCTATGAGTACATAAAAATTAAAAAAAACGAATGTGCTTTACACGACACGACACGTAAAATTTATATGACAACATAGATGGATAGATATATATTTTCTTTCTCTCTTGAACGACGAGAAAAAATACGCGTGCACTGCTCTCTCTTGCTGTGAGTTATTTAGGCGAGCACTGTGTACGAAACATAACTCTCTATTTTCACTAATTTATATCACCCTCTCAACTTCTCTACGCCTCGCCCGATCACACTATTCGTGCTTGAGTACCTCCTTCTTTTTTGAAGTTGGTTAAACATAAATAAATACATAATGCAAAGGAACAGTTACGTGCTCTCAAGAAACAAAAAAGATTCTACAGGAGTTAAAACATAATATTATACGTTATTGCTGTACCAATTCCAATCTTTAATAATAATGCTTCATTTAATTATATCAGGCCCTTCAAATCCACCTGCAACCAGACGAAGGTGACATCCTCGTGTTCATGCCCGGCCAAGAAGATATTGAAGTCACATGTGAGGTAAAAATATTTCCTTAATTTGATTATCATGTCACCTTTGACCCTCCTAATGTGTTATTAAAGTACAGCGGGCAAAAGATTAAAAAAATCTATCGTCGATACATGAACACAAATATTATGTGATATGGTGACAGGTTGTTACTGGTTCACCGCCAGTATACAGCAGTCTACAAACACCTGCACCTGCAGCAACTCACCCGATTAAATAGTCAGTATTACGAAAAGAAAACTGTCCAAACATTGATCAATTCTATCATAAACCATCAGATCCTAACAGAAAGACTGGGTGACTTGGACAGTGCCCCGCCACTAACAGTGCTGCCGATCTACTCGCAACTTCCGGCAGACCTGCAAGCCAAGATATTCCAGCGCGCTCCGCCTGGACAGAGGAAATGCATCGTCGCCACTAACATCGCGGGTAAGCAATCTCTTCCCACCTAAATATTTAGTCAAATACATGTCTCATTACATCGACCGCCTACCGACAATGCGAAGATTTCAAAAACTACCAACGCCATAACTCTCCATTACCATCAAAAAATAATTGTTATATATTAGGTATTTGATGCAATGAGCCAATATTGTAGTTAGGGAAACGTTAAACTATTCCCCTAATTCCTAGGTAGTTTGATTTGGATCTGCTCCTACCATCTCCTTCAATTCAGCGTTATTCACCTGCGAGTCTTCAATGTGGTTCGTTCCTAAAATAGATCATTTCGTCATCGTCATTCGATCATGTCGATTTCATTGTCATTTTTTACATTCCATTGTTTTCATTATTAATTTAATGTTTATTTCCACATAATAAAAGAGTACAAAAATGGCGAATTTAATACCAAAGGGCATTTATTCTCAGCCAGTCTACCTTAGGGTTGTGTAGAGACCGAAATAACGGATGTACGCTTAGAGAAAAATAGATTATACATACATTCCAAAAAATCAAACATAACCATAACTATTATATGTAAATATAAATACATAAATCTATAAATATCTATATAATATAATATGGATTAAAGATCGAAAACGGTAAGTTTAAAACGATTACATGTTCTTTTGTAAATTTGAATGCAGCCTTAGTTCCAGCTGCACGTTTTTGTGGAAGTGCTCAAACCAACAACGCACAGTGCATTCATTGGTAGTCTCCTCTCGAAACGTAGCGATGTATTGAGTGAGTACAGATATACAGAGTGCTTTTTATGCCGCGTTAGTTCTGAGTCGAATTCAAAAATAATGAAAGTAGAAAATCGGATATCCCATAGGTATCACTTGAAAAAAGTTTTTTTATGTCAATTCCACACCATGACTATTTTATACATATTCAAATTATTTATTATTGCAATTAAATATAATACTTTAAGCTCTATTATTTGGCCATTTCTTATTTTTATGAAGCGCTGTATAGTGTATTATCTGTCTTCCAGAGACGTCGCTTACCGTAGACGGCATAATGTACGTGATAGACTGCGGCTACTGCAAACTGAAGGTCTACAATCCGAGGATCGGTATGGACGCTCTACAGGTAAAAAAATTAAACGTATATTGAGCAAGAGTACTTTGAATAGAGATAATGTGGTGTCACGGGACACCAGGTAGGAACAACGTATATTGGTATAAATATTTTAGAATATAACAAATAACGTGAAATAAAAGAAATCAAACAAAAATATGTCTTTATGTATTTCTTTCGACAATATCATATCATCATTACATAAATTATTAATATTTATTGATAATTCGTTAAAGCGCCACCTGTGATCAGAGAGATGAACTACACACATCACGTCACTTCCGTTATATATTTATCTTACGGTTTTAGTCAAACATTTTTTCAGTTCGGTCGCACCTCAAAACCCGTATCTCCTCCAAGACTGCTATAAGAAACTTCGATCCAGTAATGGATCATCGTCATGTATTGTAATTGTATGTGTGCAGATCTACCCGGTGAGCCAGGCGAACGCGCGGCAGAGGGCGGGGCGCGCGGGGCGTACGGGCCCTGGCAAGGCGTTCTGCCTGTACACCGAGCGGCAGTTCTCGCACGAGCTGCTGTCGGCCACCGTGCCGGAGATCCAGCGCACCAACCTGGCCAACACCGTGCTGCTGCTCAAGTCGCTCGGCGTGCAGGACCTCCTCGCCTTCCACTTCATGGACCCGCCGCCACAGGTTACGTACTAATGCTCGTAATATAAACACGATGTGATCGGGTGAGGCGAAGGGAAATTTTTTTCTTCATAAATATTGTTTTTGTTATTTTCTCAAGCTTGTGCTAGGAGAGAGTTCACGTCAATAGTCGATGGTGGATTCGAACCTACGACCTTACGATTCGCAGACCGTACCCTAAACCATTAGGTTATTGAGTTAAGAGAATTGCTTCGAGTTAAGATAATATAAGATGATCTAAGTTAGTGAAGATTAAAAAAGAGAGTTACGTTTCGTTATGGCGGGCACGAGAGATGCGCGAGCACATACTTTCTTTCTCTCTTTCAAAGGTTTATGACAATTCAAAGAATTGGTAAGTACTCTTTAAAAATAACAAGCACGAATGTGGAAGAGAAAATATACGCGTCAGAATTAACGAAATATCACTGTGGTACTTTGGCCAGACAATAAAAAAAATAAAATAAGAGGAACTAGGACGAGGAAGGCAGCTATTAGGGAGGAGTGGCGGCGTGTTGTGGGGCTTGCCACCAACACCCGAAGTGATGGCCACTACCACTCTGTCATTAGTGTCACCGACAAAGAAGTAATCAGTAAAACAAATCCCATTTCAACTCTCATTTAAGCTGAACTCTATTTAGCAAACTTATTTATAAGGAGAGAAAGAACGTAACATAGGAGATTCTATGTCCTAATGTTGGACAATATTTTTCTAGGACACAATCCTCAACTCGATGTACCAGCTGTGGATACTGGGTGCGCTGGACGGCACTGGAGCCCTGACGCCGCTGGGCCGGCAAATGGCGGAGTTCCCTCTGGACCCTCCGCAATGTCACATGCTGATCGTCTCCGCCGAAATGGGATGCAGTGCTGAGGTCCTCATCATTGGTAAAATCAATTGTTAAACTTATAGCCTATATATGTCCCACTGCTGGGCACAGACCTCTGCAGAGTGTATAACGGTCATAATCCGCCATGCACACCTAGTGCGGATTTGCAGAGTGAAACCAATTGTGTCAAAATGAACGTTCAGTGCCATCACAGTCGTCGACTGCTGCTAGTTTAGTTGTGCCATTATGATTTTCCAATGACGCACCGGTATTATAATGTTGTTTCGATTATTGCTATTTGTAAATCTCTTTCATAATATCATCTTCCAAACATTACAATACATTTAAAGGGATATCAAATAATTACACAGATATTTAATTAAATTTTACATATCAAAAAATTTGCAACGGTTATTGTTAGAATGACAATTGAATTGTTATTGGTTGGTTTCATAGTGAAATGTTGTCGTCAAATACACATCAGGCCCAGGTAAAGTAAGTCTGAGTCGCAATAACCACAACCAATAAAAAAATGTCTATTCCAGTGTCGATGCTGTCGGTGCCGTCGGTGTTCTACCGGCCGCAGGGTCGCGAGGAGGAGGCCGACGCCGTGCGGGAGAAGTTCCAGGTGCCGGAGTCGGACCACCTCACGCTGCTGCACTTGTACAACCAGTGGAAAGCAAACAAGTAAGTCGAACTATAATCGGGCGGATGGCAGTGATAAAGTAAAACGAGTATACTTTAGACCACACGACTGAAGTACAACTTCTTTAGCTCCATTTATATGTATGTATCTCGTAATTCAACGTCCAACGGTGAATAGGTGGTAGGTGACTGTATTGATAGCCTCAACAGAAATAATAAAAAAAATACATGTCACTTATATATTTGTATATGAAAATTTTACTGAAAACTTTGAAAGAATCAGACTTTATTCGATATTTTTAAGTATTATAACGACAAATAGGCTAGTCTTGGCGACGGATAGTACAATTAAAACCAGACATTTTACAATAACATTAAAAATATATTTGTTATGACTATTATTTAAATTTTTGGAAAAAAATTATTACTCATCTGACTTTGACACGCCATGTTAAGAAAAATGTACCGTGTGTGTGTGTGTGTGTGTGTGTGGTGTCATCTGCTTAGTTCCGTGAACTTCGCAGGTACGGGCCTCGGTGTTACCCCATTGCAGGTTATCAGCGCAGGGGCGACTGCTCCCCTGGTCTTGGGTACCGTTTTAACACGGATTTTTTAGGTATAACTATTTTTGCGTCGTGGCTAATCCCTCAAGCGTCAGCCGCGACGAATCTATCCATTACTACGCCCTTCCGACCTCTCGGTCTCTATTGAGACGGAGGTCGAGAGAACTATTCGTTCAAAGCTCCTAGAATAGAATTTGAACCTACGGGAGCACGTCCGGGACGATACGTGTTGCAAGGAGCGAACCCGCGCAGGTGTTCGATGCGGACCGTTGTCCGCACGGTCGAATAAGTTACGAGCTAGTCTCGTGACAAATTCGTGAATCGATTCGATGCCTAAATCGCGTTGTATTACATCATTTCTGACGTAACGCCCGCGTTTAGGATCATTCTTAAGGTTATGTTTTGTTGTGCTTGGATGCGGTTCCTTGCACTGTTACTGGTCAATCCGTACCACGCTGTAGCGGCGTACGTCAATCGTCAACCACCGAATGTAAGCCTTGTAGACGGAGAGTTTAGCTCGGACGGGCAAGTGAGATGCCAGTACTGGTCTCAATACCGCTCTCGCAGCTCTGGCGCTTTGAATCATACGATTCACCTGAGGGGCCATTGATAGCCTGCGATCGATCTTGCATCGAGATAGACTACATCCGACTGCCAAGGTATTACCTGTCCACGAAGACGCAGTCGCTGGTAATCTTGCCGTATTTGGACGTTAGCGCCGCCGTCTTACCGACGTTGACGGCGATACGCCAATTGTCCAACCAGCGCGGTAGGGCGTCGAGCGCACCCTGTAACCGTTTTACAGCGTTGCTCGGGTTCATGGCAGAAGCCAAGTAGGCGCAATCATCCGCGTATAACGCCAGCATCGGTGCGAAGCGTCCCTTAGGGCACGGGATGTCGTTAGTATAAATCGCGTAAAGTAAGGGGGACAGGCTCCCCCCCTGCGGAACACCGGCGGCGATCGGTCGCGACGTCGAGAATACGTTCTCGACGCTCACGTAGAACGAGCGTTCGGATAGGTATGACGCGATTAGTCGGATTAACGCGCGCGGTAGAGTATCGATGTCGAGCAACTTGTACAATAGTCCGGCGTGCCACACACACGATCGAAGGCTTTCTCTATATCGAGAAAGACCCGACCGCCCTCTGACCCCGGTTACATGCGGAGGTCAAAATGAAACACGCGGACCAATTGTGTGGTTGTCGAATGGCCGTTGCGAAAACCGTGTTGTTCCTCCGTAGCCGGACGTGAGGACGAATCTTCTGCAGTAGCAGTTTTTCGAATAGTTTGGCGATGTGCGGTAACAGCGTTATAGGCCGGTAGCTCGCCGCCAATCTACGATCTTTACCCGGTTTGGGAAGCATTATTACTTTCCCGGTTTTCCAATCCGTGAAGAAATGATGTCCCACTGTTGGGCACAGACCTCTGCAAAGTGTATAACGGTCATAATTCGCCATGCACACCTAGTGCGGATTTTGCAGACTGAAACCAATTGTGTCAAAATGAACGTTCAGTGCCATCACAGTCATCGACTGCTGCTAGTTTAGTTGTGCCATTATGATTTTCCAATGGCGCACCGGTATTATAATGTTGTTTCGATTATTGCTATTTGTAAATCTCTTTCATAATATCATCTTCCAAATATTACAAAATACATTTAAAGGGATATCAAATAATTATCATTATCAAACACAGATATTTTATTAAACATTACATATCAAAAAATTAGCTACGGTTATTGTTAGAATGACAATTGAATTGTTATTGGTTGGTTTAATAGTGAAATGTTGTTGTCAAATACATATCAGGCCCAGGTAAAGTCTGAGTCGCAATAACCACAATCAATAGAAAAATGTCCATTCCAGTGTCGATGCTGTCGGTGCCGTCGGTGTTCTACCGGCCGCAGGGTCGCGAGGAGGAGGCCGACGCCGTGCGGGAGAAGTTCCAGGTGCCGGAGTCTGACCACCTCACGCTGCTGCACTTGTACAACCAGTGGAAAGCAAACAAGTAAGTCGAACTATAATCGGGCGGATTGCGGTGATAAGAAAAACGAGTATACTTTAGACTGAAGTATCTTTACCTCCATTTATATGTATGTATCTCGTAATTCAACGTCCAACGGTAAATGGGTGGTAGGTGACTGTATTGATAGCCTCAACAGAAATAATAAAAAAATACATGTCACTTATACATTTGTATATGAGAATTTTACTGAAAAAGAAATTGAAAGAATCAGACTTTATTCGATATTTTTATTAGTATTATAACGACAAATAGGCTAGTTTTGGCGACGGATAGTACAATTAATTTTACAATAACATAAAAAATATATTTGTTATGACTATTCTTTAAATTTTTGGAAAAAAATATTAGTCATCTGACTTTAAAAATGTACCGTAGTGTCTTAGATATACAAAACGTAACTGGCGACGAGAGATAGACAATATGTGCTTGTACCTCTCTTTCTTGCTCCGATAGTAACATGCGAAACGCAACTCTATCTTCACTAACTTATACCTCTTTCTCAAGTTCCCTTCGCCCGATCAATTTTCGTGACGCATTCACCAGCTTACTCCCCAAATGAAGCGTGCGTAAAGAAGTGTTACCGTTACGTGCGTGTGCGTGCAGGTACTCGAGCGCGTGGTGCACGGAGCACTTCGTGCACGGGAAGGCAATGCGCAAGGTGCGCGAGGTGCGGCAGCAGCTGCGCGACATCCTGCAGCAGCAGCGCCTGCCGCTCGCCTCCTGCGGCACGCGCTGGGACACCGTGCGCGAGTGCATCTGCTCCGGTACCGCCCACCTCACACACACACAATCAAACACACGACTGCTATTCTGTACAATCATCTTTCTTTGAAGTTATACTTCTTTAGGCGCGTTGTGAAAGAATTGTGCTTATTTACTTATTCTAAATGCTCTTATATAATTGAGGTTAACTATCCGTATATATTATTTATCTATATAGATTATAATATTATAATTTAATATAATATTTCATTTTTTAAATTTAAATTTATTGACTGTTTGCCTTTCTAGAACTTTTATTATTTTATTGAAATTAATTATTTGTATGCAATTAAAAACTATTTTTACTAATGTCAAAGAAGTTGTACGAACACTTACATACTTACGCAATTTATGTATGCGCAAGCAGCTAGTCACACTATGTTTTTGCTGGTTCACTCACAATGAAACAAGTAGCTCAGATGTACTTAATTTGTTGGAGGCCTCGGTCAGACCCTATGTCTGACAGAAGACCTTTAATACCGCGCTCATAAACCCAGCAGCGCCCTCTGTTGTCCGGTACATGTAACTTAGTCTACAGAAGTATAACTTCTCACGCAGATATTACATAGGAAAATGAAGTTACTGATACCATTATATTGTGCAGCGTACTTCCAGCAAGCGGCGCGCCTCAAGGGCATCGGCGAGTACGTGAACTGCCGGACGGGCATGCCGTGCCACCTGCACCCCACCTCCGCTCTGTTCGGTCTGGGCAGCCCGCCGGACTACGTGGTATACCACGAGCTCACCATGACGAGCCGCGAGTACATGCACTGCGTCACCGCGGTGGACGCGCGCTGGCTGGCCGAGCTCGGGCCCATGTTCTTTTCCGTCAAGGAGACCGGCAAGTGAGTACCAACAAGCATGCTTCTTCATCGAAACTAGAATTTGATTCAACTGTAGCTCCGCAGAAATGCTGACAGACCAAACAAACGGTGGACTGATGATGTTGCCGAAACAGTAGGCACAGAGCGTATAGGAGGGACAGAACGGCCATGAAAAAAATGGAGATGACCTTAACCTAAGGACCCATATCTGCACTGGTGCAAATACACTACTGGGGTTGAAAGGGTGGAGAGAGTGGGAGACTCCGAGCCTCCTTATTGCGCCTAGCAATCTTCTTAAACAAAAAGCGGCGTTGTAGAAGTAAGTTCATGCATGTATAACTGAAGGCAGCTAACTTGGCAAATACGCAGAAGTCATTTTTAATGTCTCTCTGGGTATCAAGCTGGTGCGGGCAACATCGTTGAAAGCGCGCGATTGGTTGATGAATCAAGGGCCGAATGAACAACCAATCGCGTTTAATGCTCCCGAGTATTCATTCCCAAGATTGGAGACCAAGCAAGGTGGTTTGACGACCTCATAAAGGTTCTTTTGGAAATAGTTGACAGAGGACAATGCCCAACAGTGGATGTTCTACGCTATCTGTCTATATAATGTATATCTTACATCACTATTGATATTAAATAGCTATTTATAGCGGCAATACCCTTAATCTCTTCTAAACCATCAAGGTTAGCTGGAAGAAAGTGCTAAATAGCATTAAGTTCGCCTTTATATATATTTTGATTCAACAAAGGATTTATCTATCAACATTTAAGAAGGGAACCCTTTTTCTTGAAGGTTGTATCAGTTTCACGAATGAAGAGATGATCTAATGATTTATAACGATACTAAGCCGTTTTACCCTTGCCACGTTATTTACAAAAAATGTATTACTAATTTCATCTCTGTCAGATCAAACCGCGACAAGAAGAAAGAGGCGGCAGTCCACCTCCAGCGGATGGAAGAAGAGATGAAGGAGGCTGAGCATAAGATGGCGGAAGAGAAGAGGAAGAGGGACGAAGAAGTGCCAGTGAAACAGGAGATTGCGACGCCCGGTCTCAGCACACCGCGACGCACGCCGCACCGACTGGGGCTGTAGCGACATGCAGTATGTATATCGTGACATTACAAATAAAATTTCTCGATGACTAGTTGGGAGATTGTTTTCTTCCGATGGCTGGATCCATCCAGCTAAGCCATAAAAGTTAAGTTTCCATGTATTATTTTATAAATTTAGTAATTATATTATAAATTTATTTGTAACAGGATAAAGTGTATACGTAACACGTATAATTTTCAATATTTGTTTCTTCTCTATGTGGTCGTTAATTACTACTAAAAATTTACCTTCATTACACATTCGACATTTTAGTTATATTTAATCCATTTAATTTCATATTTTTAATTTAATTAAACTATTTTAAGGATATTTAAAGATATTACTGTAAATATATATAATTTAAAATAAATACAACACAAACATTAGAAAATCATTTATTTTAATAGGTAATGTAATATTGTAGTTTCAAATAATAACATGGAAGGAAATTAAGTTAATTATTGTGATTTAAAACATTATTTACTATTGGGATATCTCATAAAATTCATTAATCTTATCTCATACTAGAATAAACGATAAATATAACTGAAACAAAGCATAAATTGAATAAATTACATAACTAAAAGTACAATTAGAAATATATCACTACAGAGAAAGGAGGTTTGGGATAACAACCTAATCGAGAGTAAAAATAAAAATGGCGCGAGAACGATTGTTTACTATTTTCATTCCCATTTGACGTACGCAGGGCGCCATTTTATAATTATATGGTAGGGCCTCTGTTCATACTGGTCTGTGGTCGGACCCGATCAAAGCCGGAGACAATTTTTTTTCATCTTAGACGTAAGAAATAAGTGTATGTGTTTTAAAAAAAGACTTGGCATAAAGGTCTTGTTACCAAGCCATCAAATATTCAACAACAAAGCCGGAACACTGCAACAACCGACATAAATCCGGGCCGAAAATTGGAAACGGGCTTTATTGGAGATTATCTACCAGGTTTTTGAAAAGGTATAAACACTATACATGTATGTTCTTGTTGATCGATACATAACTTTTGACTGTCTTATCTTACGTAGTAATCTCTATGGAATTAGCTGATGTTCTGGAAGATAACTCGGTAAATCTACGTACGTTTAATTCTCTTTATGTCCGACTGACGCTTTTAGAAATTTATTCTAGAACTCTTCTTATAGAATTGCGTATCTCATGCATACATACAAAACAGACGTGACGGATTTTATTCGCAAGCCCATTTATGAATTTAATTCTGTACCTACGACTAAGATTCTTAATTAATACAATAAAAAGAGTTTCAAATTACCTAATACGTAATACAATAATATCAAGAGTGTCACAAGCGGTGTACGCTATGTGACACTACTTTAACATCCAATACGAATAATACAGCCTGAGTACAAAAATAAACTCTGCTTACATATAAATAAAGTTTCTAATTACATACAGCGATACGCAAAACACTAATTCTGTTATATAGATGTAGTGAGAAATTATTTTCCTTTGAGAAAAGTCTGATTTTTATCGGAATAAAATGACACCCGAACTGATAATGAATGATCGTATTATTTGAAAGAACACAACAAATACGAACTTTTCCGAAAAATTACGAAGGAAATTCTTTTCTCACTATATCTTTACCTATATCACACTAAATTTAATGCAGTCCAACGAGATCTGTCACTAGAATTAATAAGTTACGTTTGCATTTGTAATTCACAAACTTACATTCCGAACCGAGCTGTGTTTCAGTCCTCTACAGATTAGAGCGAGTACTAACGCGTGTAGAGTATCGACCTAAGCGAAGGAGTTTGGGGGCAGTTAGTAGTTTTAGTGAATTTGGCTAAGAAAATTGTAAGTACGCTCTCTAAGGCTGCGTACTTAGCTACTAAATTATTTTAAGTTCTAGCTTCGTATGCACTCAGTTAAGAAATTGTAAATTTGAATGCTGAGATTTCACTGAGCAAGAACTCACGCGAGTTTAGCCTAAGCTAAGCCTGAGCAAAGTTAAAGTACACTTTATAAATTTCAACTCCCTATCAACCGTGAAGTTATAAAACCCTTCGGTCTAATAACGTCAATCAGCAATACAAAAATTAGTAATTTATTAAAAATATATACAAACTTTTTTATTATTTATTAGGCATTTACTCCTGTCGGTCTGTTGCTCATGATAGCATCTGACTTGAGAAACCCGAAGATTTGATCGATAACGAAGGTAGTTAAAAACACTTATTTTGTCTTATGTACAATGACGTTCCAAAATAAGGAATATCAAATAGACTGTAAATGAACCATCTTAATGTGTGGACAAGAAAGCAGAAGTGTAATCGTGCAAAATTGAAATACCAACTGCCCACCCTTGTATGTGATGGGCGTTAATCAAATTTTAAGCAGTTCGTCATATTAGCAGGTGCGTTATTAACCGTTGAGTAAGAAAAGGATTGGCAACAGAGGATAATGGAAGGACGCTGGACTATACTCCAGCCTAACTTCGATTCCTTGCTATATATCTCTCCTCTCGTGAAATTGACAGCATACTGAATGCATTTAAAAAAAAATTCTCCTTTCCACTGACAGTTTAATTAAAGCAGAGCAGAGAGGATCCCGATTTTAAAAAATCTGATTAATCGATCCCAGCATATCGTTTCTTTTGCCCTCTGCCTCATTGGAAACGTTCCTTATGAATAACATTACAAGTAAATATGATACAATGCATATAACGCGGATTTAAAACCCATTTGAAGCTTTATCATGTCATATACGTTAACTAATAATGGTAATTGTTTAATATCATACATATTATTTTCGTCGTGATTATAAGTAACTAGAATTACGAACCTTTAGTATATAAAAAAATACTTTCAGTATACACCAACATTTTTAACAAGTTTAATTGTAAAATTAATTTATGTCAATCATGTCCAGACTTTACTATTTTCAATAATTTGTTTTTTTAATTTAACAAAATAAATCAACTCGTACATAAATAAGAGCGAATAACCTTAAATGTCATTTCATCAAAAAGCGCGGGAATTTTGCTCAAGTATTTTATATCGAATAATCGCTTTTTATTTGATTCTTACATAGTAGTTAATATACGTAAATTATTATAATGATATGGTTTCCAAATTTAAAATCATTAAATAAATTGTTTAGGCACTGACAAACCCCCTTTAATTATAAATTTGCGCATCCATAATGTAAAAATCCACAAACCAATAAATTCAAATTTCTGAATTGAACTAATGTCATGCTATTATTATAGATGTGATTGTAATTTTACGATAAATTTCTGTATTCCAAGTAAAAGAACACTAAGCTCGTGTAAATTAGATATAATAGTAAAAATGTTTACACGAGCAGATTGTATAGAGTATTAAAACATGACAACTATCTCGAAAACTAAATATACAGGGTGTTAGGAGACTGCTTCCGAAAACGAAGACATACGGTAGTACTACTGACACCTTTGATGATGGGATAAAAATCGATCCTGATTAAAAAAAATGATATTTTTAAAACGTTTTACGTATTACAACATAGAAATCAAAATGCATGTCGTTGTATCACAATTTTAATTAATTCCAATGATTGCTAACTTTGAATATACAAGAGAGTGTCGCGGTATCTATCGTAAAATTACAAATGGCCGACGCTCAACAGTTCATGGCGATGTTGAGGCCGTGCTTTTCGATATACTTTTTCCTCGCCTCGGCGATCATCTGCGCTTTCCGTTCCTGGAAGCTGAACTGCCGCTCTTTGGCGTTCTTAGGGAAGACCCCCGTTGGTGCAGGCGTCACGTACTTGGGCGGCGCTCGAGACGGACCGGGGCGCGGTTCCGGTACGGGCTCGGGTTCCGGCGTGTAGGGCGTTATGCCCTCCAGAAAATTCGTTATCGTCACATCAACGCTGCGTGTCTTCGCTGGATTGAGAATGTCACTTTTATTTTACAATTGATTGCTGCCTGAAGTTCAAAAATCTGATCACATCTGATGTTTAACTTAAAATAGATCCACTTAAAACTTTCTACAAACAAATTTCTATCCATATCCGTATTTCGCAATATATTAAAATATGTAAATTAATATTTCTGTGGTGTTAGTGAGAGTGTGACCGTAGCAACTGAAACATTAGTCCAAATATGGTCTGGTAACAACAATTGCGAAGACTTCAGTCATTTCTACATCCTACTTTATGTACAAACTTTGATTCCCGTTGACAACTTCAATAGTTTTTTGGGTTTACAACCTACTTCCAGAGCCAATCAAAAAAAAAATTCAAAATCGAATCATAAATGATGATTCGAATCCAATGAAAAAAATATAGATAAACTCAGTTCCACGCCTGTCCTCTTTGCGGCCAAAATATGTTCCGCCATGCATTACAAGCAAGGCCCTAAACCTAGACGGCAGTGAGGCCATCTTATAAAAATCTAAACATAACTAAAGGCATTTTAAAAGTAGGGTAGAGGTAGAATATTGGCCATGGAGACACCAGCTCGTAACTCACCCAGGTCTCGCAGCACGTCGCGCTCGGGCACCGCGGGCAGCACCTCGCGGACCTTGCGCGCCAAGCGAGCCAGCGTGTCAGCAGAACTGACCTGACCAGCAGAGCGCGATGGTCCGGCCGAGCTGGTGGAAGCTTGCGTGCTGCGAGGCCGTACCAAGCAGAGATCCTCCCATCGGAACTCCGTTACTGGGACCTGAGAAATTATGGATCAACTCTGAAATTTTCAAATCAATTCCTCCTGAAGTCGGTTGAAAATCATTGGGAATTGGTGTTAGGTCGTTTTGTTTAAGGTTAGGAAAAGTGTTTATAGGAATAACCATGAATAACAATAAATATTACTTTGGCTATTCTATAGAAGCTCGGGTACCAGAATCATGGTTTCTAAAGGTTAAGAAGCTATATGTACATGAACTGACCCGCAGTGCGTCGGCGAGGGCCTGACTAAGTCGCGCCACGAAGGCCGCATCATCATCCTCGCCGCGCTCGAGGGGCGGCAGCGCGCGAAGCGTGTACACAGTGCCCGGCGAGACCAGGAACCACATCGCGTCCGACCAATGGAAACGCTCTCGACTGTCCGACGGACCGCGCACAGACACGTTGCTCATTGGACGCTCCACGGCTGGAATTAACATTCATTTTTTACATAGCAAAGATCAAAAAATCCTCGACCAAGCTAGCCGCTGATGGTGACATAATCATGCAATCAATAGAAGCTCAGAGTCTAATACATATTTATTAGATTGATACAACCGCTGCTTTTCGTTGACAGGCAATGCCTAACAACTATATACAAGGCCCCAAGTCTGCCAGTGACATTAAATTATGAAACCATTTTAATCCAGTCCATCATTTCCAAATACTAATACAACCACGATTGGCATGCCAGTGGACATGTCATCGGTAAGCCATGGTGGCACCAAAGAACTAAAACTAGCAAATATCGGCAACTATAATGCCAGTGAACATTCATTTTGTACACAATTGGTTTAATAACAGACTTGAGACCCAGGCCTGTCTTTTATCTGCAAAAAGGAGCCCATTTATGCAGTCCCGGAAGGTGTCCGAGATATATCAATATGTGTACATGTAGAAGTCGCTAATCATCTTCAGTTATTAGTTATATGTGGTTGAGCACTTGCTTAACAAATATAAAAAATATGTCTGAATTGATCCTTTGTTTTGAGGTACTTGGCACAAAGAACTCCCAGAAGAGAATCTCGGCTGGGGCCATAAGATTGCAAATACTTTACACACTTTATCACCTATTTAAATAAATAGGTAATACAAGGATGTAGATATAGATAAAGATTAGAATAGAGAATGCATGGGTTGAGCATAAATACCTTACTGAACAAAAGAAAAGGTTAAAATACCTTTTTTTTTACCCTGTTTACATCAATTTAATACAATTATATTCATTTGATGTGTTACAATATCGGAATTACGTAATACAGATAGATAACATAATTAAAATAGAAAATATAATACTTTTTTGTAAAATAAAAATTAAAGCACAACTTACTTATAGCAACGGGTTGTATTCTGTTACCGATAGGGAATGGCCAGTCTGTGAACTTAAGCAGTGCCTTGCCATTGGTTGGCCCACCTTCCGGTTGCAGAAAGATTGGCTTGCTGGGACTATCGGCAAAATGTTGCCTGCAATTATTGGAATTTTATCAGTAGTAACATCTATACATTGTATCCAATAAAAATGTAACAAACATACAGTCATGATGCTTTTCTTATATTTTTTATTATTAGCATATTTTTTTGAAAATTATTTGACAAAATATCGCATTTTTTTTTCTGGCTCTGAAATCTAATAATTGAAGTGTTCTGTGAGACTTTCACATACAAAATAATGATGTACACATCTAAAATAATGGCCAACAACAAGATTCTCTATCGGGGATCCTTGCACAAGTTTTTTCCAAAAGGTTCAAGCTTATCACATGAAAATCTAATCTCAAGAGAGCTAATCAGAAGAGAAAGAGTTCAGCTACCTCTCAATTGATTAGAAAATTTTTTTTAGTCATAAAAGTTTTTGTGCTAACAACCACCCATATTAAAAAGTAAAAGTGAGATTTATATATGACACAGAATATATGATAAATAAGATATATTAGTGAGATTAGATATTGAACTTTGGCTTTATCAATTGCAATATAGTGTAAGGTAGCAAAATGTTACATTTTTAAAATTATAATTTATTACAAAACTTTTATCAAATTGATGTTTATCGGTTATGGGATGGGGTTGTTATAGCTTTAGCGTTGATGAATGAAATTTTTCAAGCTCACAATTAGCATAAAATCTGACATTTAGATAATTAACATTAAATACTTACTTCCTTATAAATTGTGCAGCATTCCGAATACCCAGAGTTGAAGCGAAAAATGGCGGCACTTTCCATTTTCTTAACTGAAAATGATAAATTTAATTCTTTACTTGATATATAAAATAAATAAATAATAATATATAATATAAATAATAATGGTTATAAAATAAACCTAATCCAGATTTCTTATATTTACATGAATATTACTCATTGCACACAACACATTGTACTGTAGTTTACTATTTTTATTATTCCCCAGATTTAAAATTCTTTACAGCGGCCATTGTGATCATTATTGTAGTTATAGTACGCTACTATCTATTAACTGTATATATTTCCAATTATTGTTTCGATTTATACAGTGTCAATGTATATCAAGGTATATCTATAGCATATATCTAGTGAAGTGTGAATTTGGACTCTGCTATGCAGGAAGGTAAACTTCTCTGTCACAATCAAGACTATGATTGCTGCAGTGTTTTAAATATGAGGATACCACCACTACCACAAAATTAATAATTTTTTTATAGTAGCTTTAAATGCTTGTTTTAGTTTACACATAGATACACATATTTATTTCATCTTAACACTTCATTTCCATTTCTTTGTGTAGAGATTAACTTAAAGTGTCACGTGTTCACTTACACTTATAGTTCCAAGAACATGAGCCGCTGCAAGTGAATCCAGGCAAGAAACATAATTTGCTACCATAACGCTGCATCGTGGATCCCTGTTGCCTTTCAATTTTACATATACACCTGAAAAGATAAAAAGTCATGTGATCAAGATATAATATCACTATTACACCTATAATAACACCTATCTATTCTTAGGCACATTGATTTGTAAATAATATCAGTCATTACCCAATATTTATGACGAAAAACAAAAACTTAAAATCAATTCAGATATTTTGTATGAAGCATTAAAACACACACTTTCTTCAAGTTGTGGAACTGATATTCTACTTCTTCCACATTTGTGTTCATTAACATTATGGAGTACTTACTTAGTCTTACATTGTCTTAAACAAATGCATCTTCCTAATTCTCTTAAACTTCATATCATTAATACATTAAAAGTCATAATTTTAGTTTAACTTAAATATTTAGGCAGAAATAACAAATGTAACTCATTGGTTTAAGCCAGCTGGGATTATAACATTCAACCTAGAATATTTTTCGAACAAGAACCCAAGAAACTGAGGCAATAATAACAATAAAAAGACAACACCTGATAAAAGGAATGAATGATTTTATGTTTAAGAATATCAATGAATACATAAATTAAAGTATTCAAAGAATGATAGTAAAATAAATAATGTGTGGTTAAAATCATCTGTAAATATATATGTATAATATAACGTGGTACAGTTAGTGAGTGTGCATGTGACAGACTTGCAGTATGTTTATACTATTGAAGCACATTGTGTGATTACTCTAAAGTAAAATGACTGAAAAGTCTTTTATTTGCTTTTCGGGCCTTAGTTTTAATTAAAAATAAATTACCAAACGTCCAACAAGCGAGGGTGGATAGCATCTGTCGTACACCAGATTTATCAGGTAGGATAATTGAAGCAATCCATAATATCAATCCAAGAATAATTCTCATACTCATTAAGAGTAAACCTATCGGTAAAAAGAAAAGAAACTGCAGTAGATTATCACCCGTAAATCTGCAACATCAAAATCACAACATTGAACTTCGTGAAAGAAAACATCGAAATGTTGCATTGAAAATAAATGTTATTATCACTTTCCCCAAAATTTATGTTTAGGTGGCGTACCTATGTGTATTAAATAGTTTATCCACTGTTAGGGCCATTGTTTGTTTATCGATATAAAACGTTGTCGGATGATATTGGTACAGTTAACTAGTTGAATTAAGAGTTTATGAGGAAATCAAAAATTTCTCTCTAAGAAAATTCTCATGATATTGTAAGACATAGACATCAAATCAACAGTTCACTTCACACGGGCAAGTAACGGGTAACACAGAAGGAATCAAAGAATTTATAGATAATTATATGAACGATATACATTGTAGATAAATAAAAATGTATTTCAAACTTTATTTGGGTATATCCACAAGTATTTTAATTCAATATAATTTTCAAAACCACGTAAGACCGTTAACAATATAATTATTTTATTGTCACAGAAGTTTTTACATCCTTCTTAATGATAAAGCAGTGACAATTTAGGGTTATGTCGCAGTTTGGGATTATTTTGCATTAACATTTCTTCATTTTAAAAAAAGGGCTTCCAGACTAATACGTATTTTATTTCGGCAAAAGAAATGCATACTCTTATTTGGGTTTTAATAACTATGGTGAAACGGAGACATCGCCTACGGGCACTGTCTACCCCGCTGGCGTAATATCTAGTATCACTTAAACTTAAATATTTTTTTTTCATATAAACTGGCTGTTTTTAGATCAATTATGTTGTAATAATTTAATAAATTATCCACAGAATTCTTAACATTATACTGTTTGTACACTCGTTAAATGTTGCCAAATGCCAATGTCATTTTGTTTTAACCAGCTTGAACATAAGTGTACTGAGTACTCCCTCTTCCCACACAGTACTTTGTGTATATCTGAATCATAAAGACTAAAGAGGCCTATCGTCTTGCCTTTACCTTGCACTCTTTGCTCCATTGTTTAAATTATTTCTTATCAATCAATATAAAATAAATTGTGATACGTACTTTATTTGCTAGCAAAATGCGCATTTCGTAACAAAAAAATATTTAAAAGTAATATTGTATGTAAAATATATTCGTATCTACATTAGTACTGTGGTTGTTTACAATTTTGGTGGAAATAATATTAATGGAGAGAATGCAGCCATCCTCTGATGATAACACATGTTCGGAAGAAGATAACGAGAACAAAATGCCCGAGAGAAGTCAAGGTAACCGCGAAAATACCCAAGGATATACTTCGTCTGCAACAACTTCCGCTAATCTGAGTCAAATGGAAGAGAAAATGCGTCGAAAGCTACAGTTTTTCTTCATGAATCCTATCGAAAAGTGGCAAGCGAAGCGTAAGTTCCCCTACAAATTCATCGTACAAGTTATTAAGATTGTTTTGGTAACGTTCCAACTTTGTCTCTTTGCACATAATAGATATAATCACGTGAACTATACTTGGGACAACCGGATTAGCTTCTCGCACCTCTTCCTCATTGGGTGGGACTCTACAAGAGAGATAAACGCATATCCGCCTGGAGCAGGACCTCTTGCTGTTTATAAAATTGATGAATTCTACAATACACTAGATTATGCTTATGCAGGATATGCTAATCTGTCCAATGCTATCGGTCCTTATTCATACAATGATGACAATAACAACAGACCTGACCCAGTGTTCTGCCAGTACAATTACAAAAAGGGTATTATACATGGATTCAATGAAAGCTATGAATTCAATTCAGAAATTGTTGAATCTTGTATAAATTTCACACTGCCTGATGGTCAGTTATTCCAATCGAAACCTTATATTAAAAATGCGGGATTGGAAATTAATTTTGCAGCCCTTGTAAGAGCAAAGTTAATGTTTTCCATAAAAACTATAAACTTTCGAGCTGCAGGACCTATCACCCCACCAGAGTGTGTTAGATTTGATGTAGAAATAATATTTGATAATGAAGATCATGATGGACAAATGTCTCTGGTGCTGGAAGCAGAACCCTACAAGTTAGTCTGTAATGGAGACAAAGCTTACATCACGGATAACAAAATTGATCAGATTTTACGTAGTATTCTTAATATTCTCGTTATTTTGATCTGTTCTGCATCACTTATTTTATGTAGTAGGGCTATTTATAGAGCACAGCTGTTGAAAGAACTGACGGTACAATTTTTCCGACGAACATATAATAAACAGCTTAGTTTGGATGGCCGCATGGAATTTCTTAATATATGGTATATAATGATAATTGTCAATGATCTACTAATCATATTGGGATCAGCAATTAAGGAGCAGATTGAAAGAAACCAATTCACAAATGACCAATGGAATATTTGCTCTTTATTTTTAGGTTTGGGTAACTTGTTAGTCTGGTTTGGTGTACTTCGATACCTAGGCTTTTTCAAAACCTATAATGTAGTGATACTCACATTGAAGAAGGCTGCCCCAAAGATATTTAGGTTCTCCTTCTGTGCTTTGCTACTCTATGCTGGATTCATGTTTTGTGGCTGGTTGATACTGGGCCCATATCATATGAAATTCCGATCACTAGCTACAACTTCGGAATGTCTCTTTTCACTTATAAATGGAGATGATATGTTTGCTACCTTTTCAATTATGTCAAAGAAATCTCCAATGCTTTGGTGGTTTAGCCGTGTTTATTTATACTCTTTTATAAGCCTGTATATTTATGTGGTTCTTAGTTTATTTATTTCTGTAATAATGGATGCATATGATACAATAAAACAATACTATAATGAAGGGTTTCCTAAGAGTGATTTACAGGCTTTCATTGGAGAACCATGCATAGAGGAGGTTTCCTCAGGATTGTACAGAACACAGAGTTCTTCATCCTTGAATGCCATGATGAATTCATTGTTTTGTTGCAATTTTTACAGAAGCGCCTACTCAAAAATAGGCGGTGGAAGCTCAACTCTAAATATACTATAGGCTCCCTGTTATTTAACTAGAATTAAATTACTATTTGGAGGCTATCTGTAAGTAAAAATAGTAAGAAAACCTGCATGTTTGAAGAATAACAATATTTTTAAGACCCGTCCAGTCCTCTGATGCACTTGGACAACACAAGGGGTGAAATGCATAGTGACCTGTGCCTATAGGCAAGTCAATCTTTAGATTGGAAACATGTTCACAGCATTGAGATATATGTTTATAAGCTGCTACTTTACATATATTATGTAAATGATATAATCATGTATATACATAAGATTTTATTTGTAAATATCAGATTGGAGTGGAAAAAGCTATTTAAGCTGTTACCAATATAACCAAAGATTGATTAAAATTAACTTGGTTAGCCATTTTCGGAATGATTTTGATTTGTATTATAGTGGATGTTATGATAGGTCTATTGTAATGGAATGAGCATAATAAATTTGTTATTTACTAAGTGTGTATTGTTTCATTGCACTGTTCACTTATGAGGATGTTGACTGACTATAATTGACTCAATTGCTCTTAGTGATATTTGATATTGAATGTGAGCACATATGTTATGTTCATTGTTCATTTATAATGATGGTATATGGAACACATTCTGAAGGAGTCTGTGAAATGTATGTGTGCACTATTTTAGGCCTTAATTGATATGTATGATAACTATATTTTAATTGTTTTCTACATATTTATGCCAATAACATATGTTGTTTAATAGAACCTAGCGTGACCACCGCATCGCCGTTACGAACACCGCATTAGTGTTGTAGACAGGAAATTGTTATAGATTGCAATGCTTACTAATTAATTCAATTGCATATCATAAAATTATTATTGCATATCATTTATTATTGGAAAGAGTAAAAGCTTGTGTTGGTAGTGTTTTGTGATTATATTAATCAATATACACATGAACATTAAAGAAAAGAAATGTCTATTAACAACATGAATTTGTTGTTAAGGGTAAATAATAATTTTTAATACTCTTCTTTGTATTTTATTTAATATAATATATATAAATTTTTCTAGAAGAGTAAAAAGGGCATAAAAGGGAAACCTTATATATAGGTAGCAAACATTATTTAGAGAAATGTTGGTAAGTTAACATTCCATTCACATGATTCCAGTTACTAGACTCATGTATTTAGTCGTCTGTCATAAAGGTGACAGCGACCCATTTCTCCTGTATTTACAAATATGCGATAGCATAATTGTAAATTTATTTAAGATATAACTGCACTCGTGTAGACTTCTATTTAGAATAGAAAACACAGTATGCAGTATGCTCTAACGTTCTTTTATAGCGGGGTAAATAAGGAGCGCGATCACTATTTATAACACTGTATGTTATACTGCAGGTGAAAATTCGTGTTTGCGAATTATACGGGATTGGACCGACGTCAAATCCGTCGAGTGACTATTTCGTCTAGCACAAGATGCTCGACTCTTATAACAGCTTAACTTTTAGCCATGAAGGGACAATATACTTCTTGTATTGCATTAATGTTTTGCATTAATCCAATAAGTGTTTTAAACAGTGGCAGAAAAGTTAATGCTGTAGTATGAATTCGCCAGCTCTTATGGGTACAATGCTCAAGTGCTCAACTGGGAGAAATTGAAGCAATTAAATAAAATGAAATATCATTAATAATTTCTTACACATTTATTAAAATCTACAAATACCTACAAACAATAACAATGTAAACCTATATTTGCGAGTGGCAACATTGCAGTTAATTTAACTAAATTCTCAAGTTAATACTTTAATACACCGATTTTATGATTAAAATCATTATTTATAAATCACTTTTAAGACTTAGCATCACAATTTGAAATGTTTTAACAAGGTTATATTGCTTTTAAAGTTTTTAGTAAGAGTACAATAGCTGCTTTAGGATTACTCGCAAATGACGCAATACGGTAAACATTTAAGCGTTGGCAAGCACTAAATTATCGGCGTTAGTGTTGCCGATATTTTATTTATGTAAAATAATATCAACTTAACGTGTCCTCAATTTCCTCATTTATACATAATGTCCGACAGGGTTCAAAAATACCAAAGATAATAAAAAAAGTGCCAATATTTTAAATGGCAAAAGTTTATAACTTAGACTTGTTCAAACTAAATGTTGCTATACGCGTGCTATGAGCATCCAAATTTATTCATATACTTGAAATTAGACAAAAAAATAAAAATTTTCGTTGGAAAATAATTTTAAAGTACATTTCTTGAAGCTTTGCACAATAATACTATACTAATACAGCATAAGTTGCATTAAAATAATTTTCCGCTGTAATTATGTTACAAGTGAGTTAAAATTACATAGTTACATATTTAAAAATGAAATAACTTGGAATCAAAACCCTTTACAAAACAGGACATTAATTGATTTATTACAAAATATACAAATATTAAGTCTTCTTCCGCTTTCTTTAATATTTTGTAAATAAATTCGTTAAAATAAATATATTAAAAATAAGTAATATTTTTTTAATTGTAAACGTTATTTAATATTTATCTGTGATATGATTTTACAATTATACAAACAGACCAAACATTTTCATTCTTAAACGCCTCTTATCCTCTAAATGTCGGTATTTAAGATCAATATCATACTAGCTACCTCCTTAGTTTCCTCTCTGCCTATTTAAATAAATATACTAAAAATAACCTATTTATTTAATCTACGTGTCCATCCAGACAGTGGACAAATCTTTGGTAGAACATAGACAAAAATATTGCTTTTCGTAGCATGATTATGAAACCAAAGATACACAAAGCCAATCATAGACCACCATCTAGTAAGTCTTTATATAAAAATACTCTACCATTCAGTCTCTTTGATTGGTTTTATTTTTTTGTAGTGTTATTGGTCTGCGTTTGTGGTTCCGCTCCCAGCATGATTTGAATTTCGTCTACGCTCTTTCCTTTTGTCTCTGGTATGACAAAGAAGATGAATATAAATCCTACTAGCATAATGCCGGCAAACATCCAGAAAACTTGGCCCTGTCCAATGGCCTTGTTCAAAGAGTTAAAGGTACTAGTAACTGTGAAACTGAGCAACCAGTTAAGTGTACCAGCGGTAGATCCGACAAAAGCCTTAATATCAATCAAGCAAAGCTCACCCGCCATCATCCAGGGAATCGGACCAAAACCCAAGGAGAATGCAATGATAAACAATGAGAGGGACAGCAAAGGCAGCCATGAAATCGATTGTACAATCGAAGATTCGGGTCCATGAATTCCTTGCATGAAGAAAAATACTCCAAGAGCGGTTGAGCAAACACACATGACTAGAGCAGAGAAGAGAAGAAGAACTCTCCTACCCAATTTGTCAACGACCAAACTGGATACAAATGTAGCTACCACCTGAATTACACCAATAATAATGGTGGCTATTGCGCTTGGGATGGCCGCACCAGCGCTGGCGAAGATGGCAGATGTGTTAAAAATTACAGCATTTATGCCGGATAACTGTTGGAACAACATCAGAGCATAGCAAATAAGAATGGCTTTCAAAGCTGTTTTCTTCGTGATAGCGGACAAAAATGACACTGGATTGTTCTTTGCCTCTTCGGCTTTAGTGATTAAGAAATTTAATTCGGTATCCACATCGTAATTCCTTCCACGGAGTCTGATCAGCGCTTCCTTTGCTTCCTCATTCCTTCCTTTAACTACTAAAAAGTTTGGACTTTCCGGCATAAAGAAGAATACAATGCCAAATATGATGGGAATTGTAGTACAAAGAATATTAAAAACAAAAACACTAGTATAACTACCGACGACATAAGAGAACAGAATACCAACTGTGATCATCAGCTGAAAGTAGCTGCCCAGGGTTCCACGGATGGAGTCCTGTGCTATTTCACTTGTGTAGGCGGGAGCTGTAACGCAAAAAGCTCCACCAGCTATACCCGTGATTATTCTACCAGCCATAAGCATCCCAACGTTGCTGGCAAAAGTTATTAAAAGCCAACCTAAAGTGAACGGCAAAACAAGACATAACATGGTCTTTTTACGTCCTAGGATGTCCATAATGAGTCCGATAGGGAAACAAACAGCCGCAGCGCCCAAGTTGATGAGGGAAGACACCCAATCGCCTTGAGAGCTCGATACCTCGAAGTCATAATCGGTGCTGTTGGCTTGGGTGATTTTGAATATGACCGGAGATGACCAACCGAGCATAGAACCAGCGGCCAGTGCACCCAGGGTGGCTGAAAATAAACAGAAATTGGCTTATTAATTATCAAGTAAAAATTTTTACTGACACATCACCTGTAAATTTGATCAGGTCAAATTCTGGATCAATGTCTTATTTTGGATTTTACAGACACTGAAATATTATTGAAATCAGGTTGGGAACAAATAAGGAAGCCATTAGCTATATAGCGATCACTACCACCCATGAATACTAAAGGAATTGCAGGTATTTAGAAACTTTTTTAGTCAAAGTAGAGGATGATGAGGAGAAAAGATACAGAATGTATCATAAATGGGTACTGTACCCATGTGGGTATTGTACTTTGACACCTCTGCACTGGAGACAGCACATTTGCACATAAAATACTTAGCCATTTATTATTATAAAGTAGGCCAACCACCATTGTTTTCAACATTTGAATAAAGATATAAATACACAATAAACTAGGTCAGTGTTGGAGGCAATTTCATTTATTTGAAATTATTACAGATTAACTGAAAACATAAACAGATCAACATAATGAGTTCAACAATTTGTTCTTTTACAGTTATTTTTGTCGGCTACATGCAAATAATTGGACTTTTGGACTATGATGCACAAAATCCAAACATAAATTGTTGAAACTAAAAATATAATAAAGAAAATTAGAACTCATTAATCACACTGGTTGTGTGTATGTGTAGATTATAAATATGCAAGTTAAGCCAGATTTATGTACAACACTGGCTGTCAGGCAAGAATGCTTTATTAAAAAAAAGGAAAGTTACCCGTCAAAGCTGCGATGTACTGTGGCAGCTTCCGGCCCGTGTCGCCCCGTGGCTCCACCAACGCCGCTTGCGACACGCCAATCTCCGCCATCCCGTTATTTGCGTGTGGCTGCTGAAATGATGAAAAAAATAAATATAAGAAGAATAAGACACAATAATACATTTTAAAGTATGACACCATGGCAGGTGATTATTCTTTATGTGAATGTGATGGTGTGTGTGTTGCAGTAATTAAGTACGGGAAAATATCAGGGTTGCAAAGTTTCCAACATTTATGCTGACCTTTCACAGCACCTTTATTATTTCATTGTTATTGCTCTTTCTAAATTCTCATTGTCTTTGTGAATAAAACAGAGGACTCCAAGTTAGTTATATGAATAGACAAAAGAGTATTACAAGCTTACAGAATGCTCATTTTAATACAGAAGTGACATATGTACTGCATTTCATATTCATATGGTTTTATTATAGAAGTAATTTTTGATGGGCTCACCACCTGTTACATATAGGACCTAATAAACTTTGGTAAAAAGAGAAAGCTGTGTCTGCCTACCTAGTTAAATCAAAAGGAGCTTACTGGTGGAGACCAGACATGAAAAAGGTTTATACGACTTAAAATGTACAAACATTATCAGAACATCCTATACCATGAAAAGCTTACCTCATCTTGTTGGCTTCTACTAGTGCTAGCCTCACTAAGTAAGGGTTGAGTTTCAGAGTTATGACGACTACGCCAACCACAGCAAGATGAAAACATTATGCGGGATTACTAATGGGATTATATGAGCGTAATAATTGAATACATATACGCTACATATTAAATAAAATAAATAATAACAATGCTTTGTGTATCAAAACATTACACATCTGACTTTCTACTGATAATAGATGTTGGTGTTGACATTTGAGTTTACGTAGCAGTGACGTTGCCCTGTCTAAGTGCCATAGATAAAACATAATATTTTATTAGTTGTTCGTTTATGCGCCTGGAGCAAATAAATAGCAATAAAACAGTAGTATAAATAAATTGTTGTACTTTGATAGGCGTAAATTCGTATATACATTAACTATACACATTCATAGTCTCACCCGCGCCGAGCATAACATATTCCATTCATGTTTATTTAATTTATTCCCTAAATTTGTGTAAGGACCAAATATCTTTTACGAATTGATAGGTGTTGGGAGGGCGATGAATAATTATTAAATATTTGAAATACTTATATTCGTTGGCAGAAATACGCAGGTATAGGTATAATTAGTTATCTATGTTTACTGCTTATGAAGCTGTGAGTTAGTCATACTTAAAAATAGATACAAATAGGTGGATAATATTATGCTGTGTCCGTTGGCTATTAATGTTGGAACGATCTATTCAGACCGAGTATTCGTACGCTCTTGACATTGCCGTCACGCAATGTGATAATCATTATACATCCTTGACTTTGACAACTGACACGAGAAAAACGCAGACCACCGTTTATTTTAAATTAAATAACACTCGATTGCTACAGTTTGAATAAAATAAGCACCTGTGGTGTGAGAATTGTTTTACTTTTGTTTTACTTACCACTTATCATTAATATATTAAAAACTTTTCTATTTTTAAAAGCATGAAGGTATATATTGATTGGGATCGAATAGTTTTTGGGATGGATTTCATAATACTCCAGCTTCTACAACTTCACTGGTTAGACATTTGGCCCAGTTCTACAGTAGCTCAGGCACTATTATTATACTAATAACTTGGCACTAGGGGCACCACAACGGCACCTCGGCTTAGGCCTTTACTGTAAGAAGAGTCTAAACACGGATCAGAAAGTTCCTTCTGTCAGATTGCTATTTTAATTACAATTAACATTTTATCATATCATATTTTGTGTATTTATTATACAAATATAAAAATACATGAATAAATATGTATGAGGCAGCTAAAGAAGTTTACTTCGGCCGTGTGGCCTAACGCAACGTCTCAAATAGCATGACATACTAAACATGTGTTAAAAACTTTTTGAGCAAATGTTCTTATTTAATGTAAGAAGAGTTAGAAAAATATCTAAATACCGAGAATGGTACTCCGTTAGTAACAAAATTACAGTTCACTTGCCAATTGGTGCTATAAACGAATGCTTTATTGCGGGCGGTACAAATAAAGTGTATTGCAAGTAAAATCATTATCGACTACAATCGAACATTATGGTTATAACTCGTATTATCTATAACAATGTAATTTATACTTTGTGTTTTATTATCATCATCCAGATAGGGCAGCTGGTAAACCCAGTCAATGTGCCTTTGCTTTGTTATGGAAAATAATAACAACGATTTCGTTCCTATTTATCCCGTTGATCAAACGTTACGCGGCGTTGTCGGCCACAGGATTTTGGGATGGGTTTTAAGGGCGCTCAACGTTGACATTTACGAGTAATTCCGCTGAAGGGCTTCCTAGGGGAAACCTCGGTTTGGGTTGTTACTATACAAGTTATATCATGCTTCGCAATCAGATACTTTAATTGATTTGCTAGATATACCACAATATTATTTCCACTTCTCGAATTATTAACGCAAGTGGCAGAAGAACTTCAACATCAATAATTTTATTTATACGTGAAAATTACAAATTATTATTAACGCAGCAGAACTGACTACGATAACAAAATAACACATGCGTTCTAGAAGCATACAGCGCTCTGTCTCCAATTGGGTAATATATTAACGAAAGATACTGGCAAAGCCTACCTCCAGTTATTGATACAGGTCGATGAGTACTATATCCAATATTTTTACACGTTAAATAGATTCAAAATTTAATTAATAAACAATATCAATTGCATGCGGAAGTATGTGATAAATATGACTCTCATTTGAGTAAGGTATTAAGATAACGAATTAATTAATACATGTGTGTGAAGGCCTAATGATCGAGAGTTTTTGCAAGAAGTGATAGCAATTGTTGACCTCGTTAATATTGTAAGAATTTCAAGCGAAATATAGCATGTCGTAGAGTGACGAATGTTAGACTTAGTGTTTCTAGAGATAATTTTTGCTATAATTTCCTAAATAAATCACCATACATACATGTACCAAACAACGCACAGTCGATAATAATGAAATATTCTATTAAACGTTGTATAGATAATAATTCGTGGTGGTTACTATGATAAGCTGATTAGGCGAAAAAGATAATGTTATCAGATGAAACATACAAAGCGATCGCTGAATGCAAAAATATTTTTTCCCTGTGGATTTTGAATATCTTGTAAACAGCTTTGTAAGGCGCGTACTTCTACACTCAAGCTTTTTAAAAAGTCGAAAGCACATTGTGCCTGAATGCTAGTCTTAAATTTTAAATAGCGTATGCATTCGGAAATAAAATAGCGTATGCATTCGGAAATAAATCTAAGAAGTCTATACAAGTCCTCTCGACCGCACTTGGAACGCTCTGACACTAAGCCCCAATTCCAATTAAATGATCTAAACCTAGCAGTGTGACATATATCTCCTATATAAAAAGCTTAATACGGTCAAGCTTTTTATATAGAGATATAGAAGTAAAAATAAGATCTTGCATTCTTTTTGACCGATTGGTTTACACAATTCATTTCGTCATAATATTAATAATAATTAAATACAAAAATAAATCTTTATAAAGCTCCTAGAATTCGAACCCTGGACAGTAAGATCATCGACACTTAACTAGGCCGCTTATCACCATTTAAATCAATCAAACATTGATACCGAAAGAAATGTCAAAGATAAGAATATATTCACAAAAGAGAATAAAATATTTAATATTATTTAATTTGTCATACAAAGTTAAGTATTAAAAACATATTTCTAGTTACAGATCAATCATTACATTTGACAAAATCCGTGACACCAATTTAAATACCTAAAAGCATAAACGTGCATCGTCATTTATTATCCTTGAAATAAATTGCACGACAAAAATACGCTTTTAATTTTTTAATAATAACTGTCGCCAAAGGTTAATCAATTTAAAAAAAAAACCTGGTGTGTATCGTAAAGAGCAATTACGTAGCTGTTCAGAAATTTGCGATAAAACATGATTCCGGTTTTGTAGAACCTGCGGGCCGAGCCCCCTGATTTAATTGCGCGGCAAAAAGTTGTTTTCGAAGCATCGACATCGGCTGGTTCTCATTATTGCATACCAAGTGACGAGCGAAAACCTTCGAGAGGTTGTTGATATTTATGATCCGTCAGGTGAATATCCAGTGTACAGAACTAGGGAAAAATAAGAATAAAAACAATGTAATTTAATCTGTAGTCATTGTCAACTAGAGGTTTTTCGGCGATTCGATCATGGCACTAGGACTCATGGATCATCTAACTTACATTTTCATCTTAGACGTAAGGATTCAGTTTATGTGTTTTAAAAAAAGACTTGGCTAAAAGGTCTTGTTACCAGGCCATAAAATGTTAAACAAAAAAAAGAGGTTTTTCGGCTGGAATGTCAGTTTCTGATCATAAAAATATACGATTAGAAACTGAGCTATTTTTAAATTTTTACTATTCTGAGGGTCGGGGTCTCAATTAAGCACGAAAGATAAATCGTGAAGAAGAACAAAACTATTGTAGTTTTACAACACAAATTAAGAACGTATTGACAAAGACGGAAAGTTTATGATAGTCACCAGTACTATAAAAATGTCACGTCAAAATAGTCTTAGATAAAAACAAAATTGCCGCGCAGTACATGAAGTTTTATACTCGTATCGCTTATACGTATTGCGCATCATCGTTAATATTTTTACATCATAATATATTATTTAAATAAAACGTAGACACACCCATATATGTGTATGTTACGAGTACTTCGTTTTTTCCTATTAACTGTATAGAAGGGTTTAGAAGGGATTCGCAGTTTAGTTCGGAAATTAAGTAGACTTCGGAACTTTTAAATTGCACCTTGTACATCCCATCTTATATTGATTAGAAATGTAATCTTAAAATTTACGTAAAGTGAAAGACTTCTGAAAGATATCCACAACTGGGAAATGGGAACCATCTGTGCGTCTTGATATCGATCGTGAAAGGTGGATGAGGGAACTAGTTAGATTAGCAAGTAATCTAATAGCCTATACATATTAAAATTGAGTAAAGCTGAAATTTTCATAAAACACTGCGTTATGTACATGATCGAAACCCAATAAGCTTTTGACAGGTACTAGGTGTGATTATTAATAATGCAAATAAAATTGCAAAAGAAGTTTTATTTTAGTAAATCTTATATTATATATAGTTACCGGTATAGAAAGCATCACATTTGATACGATAGCAGACGTGATCACTTGTGCTGGAAATATAGGTAACGCACCCAGCGTCAAGAAAGTAGAACCCGCGCCCGAACCGAACATTTTAACAGTTATATAAATCCAGGGGTACAAACGTAATCTTGACACAATGTTTGCGTAAGGTTTAAGTGGCAGTGCGGAGATGTTTGCGATGCTGGAGTGCATCTCGAGATAAATGATAAGTTATCACATATTCAGTTATCACATTTTCATCAACAAAACATGACAACAGCTTACATTGATATAGTTGCGAAAATTCTGTATTTGGCTTATTGCAACAGGCAATCAAGATATGTGTTTATATAGCGAATCATGGAGACCAGCAACTCCACACTCTATTTTTAACATCTTACAATGTTACTAATAAATATATGTTCGCCAAAAGACGTACACAAGAAGTTTCCATTTTGAAGTAAAACTTTTTCTGACCGGGTGAGCTAAGCGTATGGGAATTTTAATTAAAAACGCTAGTTACTTCAAACTAATTGTACTCGTTTTGTTGCACGTTTTCACGGTAAATATATCATTATCTAGCATATTAAGAAAATAAAACGCTTTATACGAACGTAATGGATGATAATTAGAATACTAACTTACACACGATAGACAAAATGAATCCCTGGGTCGAATTTCAGTTTTCTGACTGTACGAAATTATTCACATACAGTGGATAACGATTAAATATCAGCAGAGCCGCTGTAGCTCAGTATTCATGCGATCTTCTCAACTTGCTTAGTATTGCTAGCAACCCGAGTGCGATCCCCGGTGCTTTTATCAATAAAAAAAATTATGCTCCCGGTGAGCAGTGGGAAAACATCGTGACCGACAAACAACCTTAGATAAATATTCTATTAAGCCATTTACATGTTTTTTTTTTATTGTTAGATTACAACCACAGACCTGTGTCCGTGCTCTTTTCCAATACACTTAAATTGTTCAGTCTGCATTTATTAAAAACTGCCACTTGTACAGTTACTATTTTCCTTTTTTTTGTCGCGAGAGATCGCCTCGGTTCATGCGTCGCAGACGCCCCGCTGCATTGCTATTAGCTTCTCCGCGACCGCTGTGTCCCTGCTTCTCATGGCCATTTTCAGGTTGTAGTCCACTATCCTCTCCCTT
Source organism: Meandrusa payeni (assembly GCA_029286785.1). Classification (NCBI taxonomy): domain Eukaryota; kingdom Metazoa; phylum Arthropoda; class Insecta; order Lepidoptera; family Papilionidae; genus Meandrusa; species Meandrusa payeni. The sequence continues at coordinate 1,490,787 of JAGSMX010000039.1, forward strand.
GATGCGGCCATTGCCTTTGTCATCAGTCTTCCTGTGGCGTCGTCCTGTATAATAGACACAGCTGACGGTGTGTCGGAATATCGCCACTACAGCATGTTGGACGCTGTCGTGCAGTTGCAGTTTTTCGTCACTGTTCTGATGACCACCACTGATCCGTAAGTGAGGCCTTGGGCCTCGTGCACGGTAAGGATGTGTCCCTTTACATGTTAAGACATTCGTTTTATATTATTAATATGCTAATAACTATTTTATTTATTTTTGAGTATTATTTATTATTTATTTATAGCTGTCTCTATTTTACCCGTGCCTGTTTCTTTGCAATACAAGACAGTGTACGTTAACAAGTTTTGGCTATGTATTAAAGTTAAAATAAATAAACAAAATGAGGACAGATCATCAAGTTTCCTATAATTCTAAACTCTTAATTATTACTTACATTCCTTTGTGAGAATAATGTATGTATGGCAATAAAACCCTTTTATAAATAACGTTTAATACAAGACAACATACAAGTACTAAATTATTGGTAATGAAAATAACCAACTGATGTAAAGTGGATTCTGTTACGATCACTCTAATCGCTTCTTTATTTATCAATAAGTAATCGTTACGTGATAATATGATTATACCACCAATACAATATCTATAGTTTATTGATATTGCATTGATGGGATAATCAATATAATATAATAAACAAAGCGCGCGAAAAAAATAAAGATGGCGCGAGTTACCGACCTAAAAGGGAATTAATTAACAATTTCCATTTTTCACCGTCCTGGCGCACCTCTACGCTTCTTATACATCTATAAACTATATTACATCACCAATCTGGTTAATATACAGTCCTATCGATATATTACTCATTTTTGCGTCATAATGCATGGGCTTCTAGACACAACGTTTCCTTTCAACACTTTTCCCTTACCACACAATTTCTAATCCTGTGAATCAATAACGTTACGCATTAAGATAATGACCGTTTCTCTATTGTCCTCCATATACTTTTTACTATAACCGATGTTTTTATAACCGATTCCAGAAACTTGAGAGACTTTTGTTATTTATTATAGATAGTACACACATATTACATACACAATAGTAGATGTCTTAGTGTTCGACTTAGATTACGATATTATGATCGGGAGTTTTAAATCCTAGCCAACTTGGACCACTGTCTTAATTTTGGCGAGAAGTGGACAGTTATATCTGTTTCTGTCTACCCTGCACGAGTTAAAAGGGCCTCCTGCCATTTTTAATTTATATAATATATAGCTTAAGTGTTGTGTAAATAAGGATAAATGGATAGTTATAGTTCATTAACCCCTATTTGCACAACACTCATAAACAAAGTTGAAGAAACTCTTTTTCAATGGCACAAGCTCGCTGAGATCGAGGTCCTCCGGTTTTAATGGCGATTAAAAAAGATGACAAGACAAAGTTAAATAATCAATTAACCAGTCCAGGACGTCAGGACATTGTCGGAATGTCCGCACGGAAACGGACGTAACGCGGCTAGAGGCCGCCCTGTTTTAAAACAATACACTGTCAAGACAGTATTCTATGTTCTATTTATCTATATATAACACACGATTGTATTCAAGAAAAGAGTTACTAACCATCGTAGACTACATCCCTATTGCGGGCAATTGTAATTGCTATTACAATCATACCATAATAATGTTAAATGTTATAGTTGTCAGTGCCACTATTGCTTTTCGATGACGTGCCACTGACACTTGAATATTATCAATTGTTAATATTTGGCAATCTGAAACATAATAATTCTAATTTGTCATTACATTTCAACAAATATCTAATTATTATAAAATAATCAAAATATTCAATAAATGATCGTAAACAATGGTGGATCAGTATGAAGTTAATAGATTTTTAGGTCAAGGACAGAGAATTGCAGCTGGTCGGATGGCGTAGTTAAAATTAAATTTAAAACCTACTTTAATTGCTATTGTTTAATTGGATGTTTAAAACATTTATTAATTAAATTCCTTCTTTAAATGAAAAAGCTAAAACACTATTATTTTCATTCGGTATACATTTTAAAATAAGGAACAACAGTAATGATTTTTTTTTAATACCATGTTCGGTATATTTTTAATTAAATTGCTAGTTTAAATAAAAAAGCTAAAACATTACTTTTTTCATTCAGTATTAATTTTAAAATAAGTAACAGTAATGAACTTTTTATTTTTTTTAAACCGATATATAATGTGATATATTTTTTAATTCAATTTTAAATTAAAAAGCTAAAAACTGCTATTTTTAAATGAATGTTTTGTTGTTGTTGTTAATTTACTCCAGTGTAATTGTTTTAGAACACATTTTCGGTCTAGAACGTTCTTTAACTATACGTCTATATTTATAAAACTTTGCACACTGGCTACTCTGTATAATAGGATTGATATTGACATATACAAGTGCAAACTGCTTATAAAGTCGTAGTACACTGGTAAGAAGCCGTATATCTTCTTAACTGCATACTAAAACTTGTAATACTAATTACTGCCCTATTAGAATGCGGATCTATCTACCTATGAAGTTATACACGTTTCTACGTGTAGTAGTTACTCAGATGCGTCGTAAACGTGCATCTAGTTCTGTAGATGGTATGCAACGGTCAATTTCTGTAAGTGGATTGAGACAATTTTAGCATATGATTTTTATGTGTGAAGAAATCTGTAAAACAGAAATTGTCCAATTTCTTAAACTGACTTTAAAATAGAAGGAGGTACGTCTTTTTTCCGTTTGTTACCTCATAACTTTGAAGTGGCCAAACCGATTTTGATGATTCTCTGAAATTCTTTGAAAGCTGGAGCTTCCCATATGGTCCAATTCCAATTTCAATTTGATCCAACTCTGACAATGCCAACCATAAGAAAACCATATAAATCTTAAATTTGCATTAAGTATGCGCGCGAATGGACGATTTGATTTATGATTCATTTAATTGGAAAGGATGCACTTCACATATATGTGATAGTTTGGTAAGAATTTGGTTAGGTTCTTATTAATTCTATTTCGTATTATCTATACGATTTGAAGTCGGTTTTTGTTTTAACTTGTAAATTTCTGATTGAACTATGCCGATCCGCCAGTCGGCCTCTATATTTTCACCGGGTTTTTGGGAGGTGGCACAGCTCTTGGATAGTTTAACCTGAATCTCCTTAGGGAATCGAATTTAAATATTAAGTCGAAGATAAGTGAGTTGTAATTGCATTTCCAACTACTAAGTAAGAATGTAAAGAAGAATAACCTTCTTGATAACCCAATCTTTTTTTTTCAGAAATATTACTAACATTATTGTTAACACCATTCCAAGTTTAAGCTTGTTAGGAGATGGTTCACGTCAATAGTCGAATGGTTGATTCGAACCTACGATCTTATGATTCGCAAACCGTACCCTAAACCATTAGGCTATTGTTTCTTGTTAATACTCGTATTCTTTAATTCTTAATACAAATTTATACAATAATTTAATTCTTATCTTCACACATTAAGTTTAATTAGTAATTAGAAGATTCTGTATAATATACGAAGAAAATCACCCAATGATATATGAATACCCGGAAGATAGTGCTTAATAAATACATTTTAAAATGGGAGAAATTTTATAATGTAGTTTTAAGGGATTGGGATCAGCAATATCGCAGCCAGGTAGACCTCTGGTTACTGGGACACGTCACTTCTCTTGGAAATACCTGCATTGTGTTCGAGCGGCACATTGTTTCGCCCCAATGCGAAGAATGTCAACAAAGGAGGAATGTAAACTTGCCTCACTAAAGGTTCTATAAAAAAAAGGATCGGTAATGTGTGCTATTAGGACGTAGCTTATTATAGTGTGGATACATACGTTTTATATTTATTTTATTATATATATAATCACGTGAGCAAATAAATAATTTGTACACTTCGACAAGGTCAGGCGAGTTGTAAAAGATAATATAATCCCAATAAATCCAAGGAATTTAGGTCTAGCTATCTCTACTGTTAAAATAGTAAATAATATTTGAAACAGTGAGATAAAACATTTTACTTTTTATAATAGATATGATAAAAGATAAGTACGTGCAGTACGTGTTACGTACGATACGTATAACATTTCGCAGGATCGTCCGGACGTCTCAAGTAAATGCTTGTTAAGGAGGAATACTTCCGACGTCGCCCTTCTTTAGTTTGTCATCTAGCAAGTTCCTAAAGAGACTGTTCCTTTTGTGTGTTTTCTTTTATCTGCCTATATATATTACCCACATTATATATAAAAGTATTTATTGTAGGTCGCATAGAACAGCTTAATTACCGTATGTGGACACAATTCTAGCAGATGATTTCTTGTACGAAAAAATCCGTAAAACAGAAAGTGTTCAAGCCGGATAGAATTCGAACTCTGACTATTAGATTGTAAGTCACTTGTTTGCTTCGCAAGGAATATTTATTGCTGTATGTCTATAAACCGGCCACGTTAAAAAAGACTTTGGGGAAGACTTATTTCCAGTATTAGCAGTGGATAGCCACAGGTTAACGATGATGTTGATGATATATAACAGTTAAAAATTCTAGTCGCCACATTCCTGTCTGTCAGTGTCACATCTAGTACACTCAATGATCGCATCTCTCTTAATTAATTATAGATATGATAATGTTTTATATTAACGGTATTTCAAATAGAAAGGTGTAAAATGGGTTCAGATGAGTTCATTAGCCTCTATCTTTAACCTGGCTAAGGTATTCATACGTTTTAAGAGTTATAAAATTAGTCAATTTAAAAATACGTTACTATATTTTTTATTCGTTACTATATTGATTAGCTGATTGCCTATTTGGTTCAAGGCTTTTACAATTTCTGTATGTTTCAGTCTGAACCAGTTAAGCTGAGTGATGTTTGGGTCCTTACTTCAGGCACGCGCGATAGCATTCTAACTCGTATTACATATCGACGGTCAGAAGGACAAAATATCGTTGCCTTAGTCCCCGCATACGACGAAATAAAATGATACAGCAATGAGTTTCTTGCAGTTTTTCTACTGTTTATTCAAAAAATTATAATTTTTTTTTGGCTGTGTGTAAAATTGATATTACGAGATACGAAATTTCCACTTTCTACCGTCGATATGTACGTTATTCTATTTAGTGATGCAGTTTCCAGACCAAGAATATTTAAACTTAAAGAAATCTGCTGAAACATTTTAAATAGTTATAATTATATATAACAAATTCAAAAATAATAAAAAATCAATAAAGACACGGTGTCGTACCGTGTAGTTGTGATAGTCCGCGAGGTTTTGGGTATAGTTATATTGACGCACACCCCCGAGACGGGCTAGCCCAGCGAAGCGAAGAGGGGTTGTGGTGTGTTCCTTACGAAGAACCCACGACCCCTCGGTATCGCTAATGTGACCAACGTTGGGTTTAAATCGGTGCGAGTTCGACATAAAACGACCTAGTCTCCACGAGGGTGTATACGTAGACATTTCCCAACGAAAAGAATAAATAAAAAGGTCATACATTTATAATATTAATATATAATTTATGATTACATATTGCGTGTAGTTTTCTTTGCAAGTGTAAAAAAATATTGAAAGTGTACATACAATACAATTCACCCAAATAAAGTAAGAGAACACTAACACATCTTTGTTGAAGGAATTGTGTTGATGACAATCTCAAGAGATTTTAATTTATAACATTTTGCCCATTGTTTACAAGTGTCTTCTTTTTGTGTGTTTTGTTTATTTTTTTTATTAGTGTAAACAGTAAACAATTTATATACATTTTTAACAATCACATCGACTTGTTTTATACTCATATATTTTTAAATTTAATTGAAACTAAAACAAAAACCATTTTTGTTACCATATAGATTACAGTTTTAGCTAATCAAAACATAAATTAATCAAAAAAAAATATAATTAAACTCACCTAAATAAACGTCGAAAATAACAGATATTTGCAAGCACTGGATTATCCGGCCGGAAATGTTTAAAAAAAACCGCGAAACAAGCCCTAGTTTTTACCTATACGTATAAAAAAGATCGAACTAATCGCACAGATTATTTTCGAATTTATATTTTGCTCCGCTCCCGTAAAGACAAAGGCTGTTCAATTGCGGCCTATTTTCCTGAATCTCTTGTCGACACTGACCGCCGTTGCGGGACACGGCGTCATTTGGACTAGCGTGTCGCAAATAAAGACTCCTGTGCACGTGCGATTCTTTTATGACTGATAATTTTATCTCAAACTAATCGTGGCATATAGATACGAGACAACACGAATGATGACTTAGCCAATAATATTATTAAATATATTGGTAGCGTTATTGCACTTAGTCAAAATGGAAATGATAAGAGAACTTCTTTTGTTTGTAAAGACATTAGTTTTGTGATTAAAAATATCGTCTCAGATGTATTCTGGGTGTTTTAAAACTCATAAATGATCACTTTAAAAATACGAAAGTTACAGTTTCCAAATGTAATACGAAATTATTTTTTTATACTTACTTTACTTTCTTGAGTAAAGACAAAAACTGACTTCAAATTGAATCGACCGTTAAACGCGCGGACTATTCGCGTGATATTCGTCCATTGTCAGAACTGAACCAAAATTTGAAATAAAAACAGTATATCAAAATTGGTTCACCAAGTCGAGGTAACATACATAAAAAATATAGACTTTTTAATTGAGGACCTCCTCATTTTTTGAAGTCGGTTAAAAAAATCATAAAAATCGACTAAGCCATTTTGGAGGAATTTTATTACAAACATTGTGACGCGAAAATTTTAAATATGAGATATATCTTCTATTCTAACTATTATTAGTAAAAAAATTGTTCGTATGCAAGAAGCCTTATGTGCCTTATAGGTAATATGCAGGGTGGGTATGTGAGGTACAACATGACACACAATTGAAAGTTGGAGGTAAAGACAGCGGACGGATTTGCTCGAGTTTTGTTGTAATGTTACGAAGAATTTGATCATTTCGTAATACATTTGTTTGGAAACTTGAACTTTCGCGATTTCAACATATAATCATTATAAGTTACTTAGAGTAGTCTCCGGAATTGGATGTATGGGAATAATGCTAAGTTAATCGTAGATACAGAGAGAAATATGGTGAAATGGGTGCCAACTTTTGCTAGTCGGAGAGGCTATTTATACAAAAGAATCGTAGAGGATACAACATCGCCCGATTAAGATAAACATTTTAACTGCGTTATCCGCTACTTACCCACCTTAGTAGGTCACTAATATCAGTGTTGTGAGACTACGTTTATAAACAGGAGACATGTTTACATGGGTTTTTTAAATTAGTTCAAATGCACCCCAAACGCTTTAGCGTACTGTTACATGCCTACATTGTTACTTTTAGGGCTGCATCTGCTGCCTAGTCAACATTATTATAATTACGACACCATATACGAGATTAGCATCAAGCTCAGTTCTGTTCTACCTTCCATAACAAGAGGATACTTACCGTATTTCGTTATATTACCAACCCTAATCAAAGGGATCGTTTAAAGAAAGTGTATTTAATTATTGTGCTCCTTAATATCTAGTGTAATTAAATAAAAACCTTTTTTTTAAAGGAATTTTAATTCCACGGACTAACCAGTACGTTTAATAAATGAGTTTGTAATTGAACCCCAACTGTCACAGTCGTAATATACTAAAACCCTATCCGAAACATGCTGCATCTTACGATATAAGTATCATGTCTATATTTTAAGTACGCAGTAAAAAATAACAAAAAACGTCTTCCCATTTATCACTAATAAGTGAAGCAAAATCTTTGTGGGGTACAAAGATTTTGTGCTTGAGATTCTTGCGAAAATTGCGCCGAAGAAGGACTATCAAATTTCCCACACTTGTTGTTTATGGAGAGGACTATAAAATCAAATTTAAAAAATGTAATGCATTTCCATCAAGTTCCATCAAACAAATAAATAAAAAAACGTTACACACACTACATTGTATTTGATACATATATATATATACATATGATTGCTTCGCAACGGTTAAATAACTAAGGAAAATAATTACTGCCAAGTAATTAATATATAAATTGTGTCGAATCAATGTCGAATTTAAACTACAGGACGACCACTAGTTAGTATAAAACAAAGAAATCATTATTGGGATGTAGTGACAAGTGTACTTACGAGAAAAAACAAAAATCGACTTCAAATCAATTTAAACGCTAATACGCGCGGACACTCTTTTTTGATTTCTGAATTATCGTAGAAATATTACGATTTGGAATTAATCAGAACCAAACCAAACACTCATCATACTGCTCTTAAAGTATCCTTTACAAAAAAAATGAATCATAGAAATCGGTTGGCGTTATATTGAGTTATACGTCGGTTTGTCGCGCACATACTTAATACAAATTTAAGACTTATATGTATCACTTCAAATAGAAAAGAGTGATTAAAATTGGTTCACCCATTCTAAAGTTATGACGTAACAAACATTAAAAAAAACATACAAATGAATTGTACTAATTTAACGAACCTCTTCTTTTTTGAAGTCGGTTGAAATGAGGTAGGTTTGCAGTAGACTAGGTGATTTAACATTTCTTTTCATTCTGTATTATTAGGCATATTCTTTATGTAATATCACTTAAGTGTTTATATGTGGTATAGGTACATACACATCTTGTATTTGATGATGGGTGTAGATATTTGACAGTAATAAATACGATACATGCGAGAGAGCAACAACCACGTGTCTTAACTTTTTTTAACTAGAAATAACAGAAATGAGGCTAAGGTCTTTAAGCAAAAAGCCAGCCAGAAATATTCCGGTTCTGACCGCCTTCAGCACATTACAGCATGGCATAAAAACAAATCGATTCAACTCGCTCGATTTCATGTGAAATTGTGTATTGGTTTTTACACGATGATACAAAGGGGCAATAATTGTTTTGAACTCGGTTCGTTTTAAAATTTATTATTCTTCTTCTCTTCAATACTTTTAAAGACAAATTCATTACCAAGGTTATTAACCTCGGTAAGATGTGGTCACTCGTTATTTTCTCTGTCTTCTCTATTTTGAGATAAACGATGTGAGATGTTTTAAGTTTATTTTGTATGATATAGATATATACAAAAAAATATTACGATGTCAATAATCAAAACAGGTTCATAAATGATTGGAGTGTCCTGTCGCTGACAGATCTCTCGGGGCCCACCCAGGGTACTGGAGGATGCCCCGCGTAAACAACAACATAAAAAAAGGTTCATAAATGACGGCGCTAAGAGTGCACAAACATTAAGAGAAATAAGAAGGGCTCAATTACTCTCTATCAGCAGCTCTCAATTTGAACCTCCTTTTTGATGTCGGTTAAAAATAACGATCCTCGGGAGGCTGCGGTATCTTGGATTTTAAAATGTAATCCCGCCTAAATATAAATCACGCCTACATATAACGCTGTTATATAAGCGGAAAGTTTGTGTTATTATCGATTAAATAACCAGTACCATAAATCGAACGTCTGACGTCACATTACGCAGCGACTGCAATTAAAATAGATAGGGCAGAGACAGTAGAGCGTGCAACGTTTGCGCTGACGCAACTTTGCTCCCGTTTGACCCGCAGTACGTTTCCTTCGATACGCGTCTTATCGTTTGGACATTAGAATTATGTATAGATCGCTATAATATATGATAAGGCATGTTTCTATTATCGATTTGCGAATGGTTTATCTTCTTTGCTATTGGAGGTCTATTTATCTAGTGCGGTACGTGAAGGCATCGGATTAGGAATGGAAATATTTTAAACGTAATTATAATGACAAAGTAATCCAGTAATCGATGCATTCATATTTTGTAATTTTAACAAATTGATTTTTAAGACATGTAGACTCTCCTGGTCTGTGCCCAAAAGTGGAACATATAATTTTAACCGATTCCAAAAAAGAAGGAGATCTTTATCGTCCGTATTTATTTAATTACTAGCGTACCCAGCCGCGCTTGTAAAGCTAGATTTTGCTTTATTTTATTTAAAAATAAACTTACATCATTGAATATTTAATTGAACTCTAATAAATTATTCATTTCTCTCCGTTTTCATTCTCTTTTATTCTTTTCTCGTGCAGATGAAGATCATTACCTACACCCATGTACATATCAGTAAATACAATATCATTATTATCATTTATAAAAACATATCAGTTATTGTCAAAAATAAAAGTACGACGTATGGCTGTTTGACAGTTCAAAAAGAGGAGTACTGCGATCGTCACCAAACTTTACACGACTACTTGTCAGGTCAATCTGAAGATTCTCTGAAAGTTTCATTGTAATTGGTCCAGCTGTTTCGGAGTCTATACGGATCAAACACACACATTCTCTTTTATATATATAGATTGTTCACTCACAACTAAGTTTGTACACATATAAGAGCCGTGGTAGCTCAGTGTCCAGGCGGTTGCTTCTTATTGCACAGTACGCCAGCATCCTGAGTTGGATCCCCGGCGCCGGCACCAATATATTTGTTGTTGCAATTTTATGTGCAATTTAATTATATGTGTTCGAAAATTTTCTAAGGCATGTGAAGTCCGCTAATACGCACTATGGCCGCGTGGAAGACTATGCCCTTATCCTCTCTTTACAGGGAAGGCCTGCGCCCGACAGTGGGACATAAATATATAAGCTGCAACTATAGCTTTTGGTTAAAAAGATTTACTTTCAAATTAGTTCCATGTTAATTCTGTTGAGGTAGAAAGATCTGAAGATATAGCAGGAAACTCCTAAAAATCGTATACAAAAATATTTATGAATTAATAATCCAACTAGACAAGTAAAACATACCGACAAAATAATAGCTTGAAGTTAACAAACGTTCAAATATATAAGTGTATTATTTAAGTGCATTTATTTGAACAACAATTAGTACAAGCACATAACTTTATCTAAAGATGGCAGTGGAGATAGTCCGTTTGACATATTTCAATTATATTTTCACGATGATAATACCGAAACAACTATCATATAAATTTATTAACACTTTGTCATTATCTTAATATAATTATTTGTTTATACCTAAAGGCAAAAGACATTTACTTATTTGCTTTATCGATAAATAACATTGCGACTTGGGAAAGTTTGGCACTGTTTTTTTTTTAATGACGAACTACACACATTGGCCAGAGAAGCTGGCCTTGACTGCTTCACCGGATTGAGAGGTGGCATAGCTCTTAGGTCGCTTAGCCTGAACCTCTATCGCTAGTAACTCGATAGGGTCCCCCCGGTAGGGGTAACCTCGGCTTGGACGGTTACTACGTTACGCGTAAGCATTCCGATCCGAGGGCGCCCGAGAGGGCCGAATCACGACTCGGTCGGTAGCTATTTCACGGATGATCTGAGGGACATTCGAAAAGCTAAACTAACTTTGAGTGCCACTTCGGGAAGCGTTGGCGCTGGTATGGCACGTAATATGGCGCGTAACTTCAGCCCAACTAGCTATAGCGTAATTTATACCGGAACATATTAAATATATGCAGAATACTGGTTGAAAGCTAAAACACCGTGGATATGTTTATACCTGTGTGTGTGAAAAAAATTTCAACCGACTTCAGAAAAGGAGCTTCTTAAGGAGCATTTTTCGGTATGTTATTTTTATGTTTGTTACCGTTACCTTTCCACTGGGTGAACCAATTCGGATGATTCTTATTTTATTTGACAGTTGGTGTTTCTTGTGTAGTTCCATTTAAATTTGGTTCAATTCTCCCATGAGAAAACCATGTAAGTTTTAAACCTGTATAAAGTATGTGCGCCACAAATAGACGAGTAACTAAATATCGCGTCAACCGATTTCGACGATTCATTTTTATTGGATGCACTTCAAGGGCACGTTGTGTTGTTGATAGTTTGGTTAGGTTCTGATTAATTCTATTACGTAATATCTATTATTCGGAAATATAAAGAGGGCCGTCAGTACGTAATAGCATTTAACGTTTGATTTGATTTGAAATCGGTTTGTTTTCGTAAATATACTTGTTAATTTATTTTATGATTTTTATACTGTGCAAAAACATTCTCTGTATATATATTTGTATTAGAAGAGCTAATGGAAGTTTTACATTTAAAATTGGACATTCCATAAATCACAACAAGATTAGACCTTATCAAATACAAAGAATTCAAGTCTGAATCATTTATAAAAATTTTCTGCGCCTTGAAATGATGAAAACAATTAAGGGAAAATGTCATTCTAATTTGAATTATATTTGAATAATAATTTGTATGATAGTTGCTATTTTTATAAACATCGGCAAGTCTAAACCGGTGTCCCGATTTAATTAGGCTAGCGTGGAAAAATACTGTGTCTTATATTATACAACGTCCAAAAGTATAAAGACGATGTACCATGTGGCATGTGATTAGCGTGCCTGGTTTCTATGAGGCGGATATATGACCGGATATCATTTGCCCCTGAATTCTATTGGTACTCTATTGCTGGTAAGTAACTTAGCTTGATGGTGCGACATGCGACCATCCTATGAATGATGTTACTATGGGCCTTGGAGGTCACATAATCGGTTCGGCGTCTCTAAATTTATTTTGTTTGTTGACGGGGAAAATCTTCAACAAGATATCCTGCCTTATGTGAGGTTCTTACTCACTAAAACCGCCTCGGCGGCAATCTTCGGAGCACGGCAAGGGGCTTCAGGATCTCCAGCGGAACACCGGAGCCCCTCTGCACTGGGCTTTGAAGCAAATTCCGGGGCAGGTTGCTCCCTCGCCCATTGAGAGGCGTGGGTGCTCCATTTCTGATTTAGATATACATACCTATAGTACTTAGAATCCATAAGCCAAAAAGAATCCAAAAACGACGGTGCATGTTATGGCGTTAGGACGTGTGAATATTATAGGAGTCAATCTCAGTGGAATCATCGCAGACAGCGGGGTCTAGTTTTCGTACCCTTTGCTGACGTCTATAGTAACCATCTAAGCAGAGATTTCTCTCACCAGACCCTTGTACCTAGTTACTAGAGATAAAGATTCAGGCTAAAGGACCTAAGATCTATGCCACCTCTTAATCCGGTGAAACAGTTAAAGCAGCTTCTCTGCTCAATCTATGTAGTTCGTCACAAAAAAAGAAGAAAAAATCCTATCGCTATAACTCGGACACATATTATAATAAGCGATTTTAAGTTCGTAACAATCGTAAAAATCGACATTTGAAACCTGTTCTTCGATCAGGGACTGGTTTCTACTGGTCACCCCGGTTGCGAGCTTTGCGGATTGGTGAAATTTAAATGGCCTCGAGTTATTTTGTTGGAATACTCTTTGTATTCATAAACAAACATATTATCGGTGTCGGCACCGTAAACACATATTAACAGCCATACTTCAATTTATAATTTAACAAAAGAAACAACCCGTGGCAGTGTATGACTGACTAGGGTTGTGTTTTAGAATATTTTTCTAAATCCTAATGATAATATTTTAGGGTTTGCTATATTTAAAAAACAACTGTCATGAAGTGGTGTGGCGACTAGCGTTCGCCAACTACCAAAGAGGATTTTAGACGACAAAATTATTTATAATGTATTTGGAATTAGAAAATTTTTATAAGACACATGTCAACATTTTTCATTACGACGTTATAAAAATAAATACTAGACTTTATAAATAATATATACAATGTATAAAATATAATTTCAATTGTCCTCATCATTTCTGTGATATTTTTATTTACCGGCGGCAGTGCAAAAGTAATAATGGGATTGGCATTCCGCACTAATGCCACATTACCCAAAGTACCATATTTTGTGACATCTTAAAGGAAAATTACAGATAACTGTAATACCAGCAACTTATACTAAGCTAAGACATAAAAGTGTACTTTACAGTGATGAAATACCGTAGGGAAAAACGTGATAACTTTAGATGAATTAAGTTACTTATTTCAATACCCGTAGTAATTCATTTATTCGTGACAATATCTTATATTAATTTTTCCTTTATTATTTACATTTCTTGATTTACCTCAAATAAGCTGAATATACACGTAATTCGTGTTAGCGTAGATTAAATTGTTGGTGTCGATATATTTGAATTAATTAATTCCTCCACATAATATATATCTATAAATAAATAATATATAAAACGGTTGGACCGATGACAATAAATTTTTCAGGGAATCTTCAGATTGACCAGTAATTCTGTAAAGTTTGGTGACGATCGGAACACAACTCTTTTTGAACTGTTTCAAATACAGCTTTTATTTACTATGATGATATTCTATTGTTTTATAATATAAATTTGTATTGACACATGCGTTGTGTATATGTCATTATGAAGCATATTTAAGTAAACATATTAGAGTATAATAAAGTATACTGAAGTATATTAAAAATATTAATCTAGGATTTTAAAGAATTCAAGGTAACAGCGTCGCAAATGAATCCGTTTACAGGGTAATGATAATAATTAATGATCTTCACCCGCTCGAGAAGAGAATGAATACGGAGATAAATGATTATTTTAATATATTGTGAGAGTTAAATTAAATATTTAATGATGTAAGTTTATTGTTTAAATAAAATAAAGCAAACTCTAGTACGCTAGTAAAAATATAAAATGCCTTCTCAACCAGCCTTGACTTTTACCTATTTATAAAGATCGATAAACGCAAGAAACGTGGAAGAGCAAGAGCTGGTGTCAACATGGAAATGCTAAATATCTCTATACGCCATGGTATCACGAGTGCCAGTATTTTCCAATTGACTTCAAAAAAGGAAGAGGTTCTCAATTCGTCTGTATGTTTTTGTTTTATGTTTGTTAACTTTCCGACTGGGCGAACCGAAAGCTAATGCTTCCCCTGTGGTGGGACAGCCCCATACCTAGAAAAACCATATGTTTGTTTTTTTTTTAATTTGCATTAAATATGTGCGCGACAAATGGACGATATACTTCAAGGGTAATTTGATGAGAGTTTTGGTTAGTTTCTGATTAATATTTAAATTCGTAATATTCCTACGATAATTCGGATTTATAGATAGATAGATATAACTTTGTTGTACACCAAAATCAAACAAAAGGCATTACATAAGTAAGGTTTTACAGTTTGTTGTACAATGGGCGACCTTATCGCTGAGAGCGATCTCTTCCAGGCAACCTGTGTATGGACAGGAAACATTTGAACAAAACAGGACGATGGCGTTAGAAATACAAATAAGATAACAAATCTATATATATAATTGACAACCTACACTAAATATACCTACATAAATAATTTATCATTAAATATACTAATACATAAAATATTCATATATCATAATTCCGACGAAATCGATTGATAATGTTGCGCTAGTAAATTTTTAAAAGCAGGTAGGGATTTAGCAAGCCGAATGGAATTTGGAAGGGCATTCCACAGACTAGTAGCCCGCAATGTGAATGACTTCCCATAAAAGTTTGAGGAATGAGTAGGGGTTTTAAGTTTAAAGGTTTCAGAGGATCGTAAGGATAGAGGATCGGATAGGTGGATAAATTCAAAACGTTCTTTAAGGTAAATTGGAGTAGATGGAATGGAATTATACTTGTTTGCCTACGATTCTCAAGTATCCTAGTGTGGTCTGGTTACATATACTTATCATATTACGGTACATGACGTTCTATTACGTAATACGTAAACTTATTAAGACTTACTGGGGAGAGTGAGTGGCAACTAGCAAATGATACTGCGTCATATTATTGACATTTTCTCTAACTCCTAAATTTTTTCGTCTCCTTTCCATAGAAGTTATTTGAAACTACTTCTCTCGTACCGTACATAAGTACCTCGTCTCTCATATTTGAAGGCAATCCTTGTATTTGTGACCATCACCAGGGATTTCAATTTGTATATACTAACAAAATTTTATTATGCAACGTGTATGTATTCCACAATCATGCAAGCACATTTAGGAATTTACATATAATTTTTACTGAATTCAAAACTATACAGTATAACTCTACGTAATTGGCTTTGAATGAAAAACCGCTTGAAATCCAAGAATTCCAGCAAACGTCTCTATTGAAAAAGTTTCTACACAAAGACTTATTTATAGTTAATCAAAATTAAATAACCTTATATTCAAAAGTCATAAAAAAAACTAGGCTGAAAATCAATTTTCGTGTGCCATTTTACGACCAAAAAATGTTATCTGCACTAACCTCGTCGTAAAACTCCGGGTGATATTTCATTGACACCATCAAGACACTATCCTTCACAATTTTTTTCATTTTCATAAAAAATATTTAATGAAAATTCTAATGTTTAAAATAATTTGAACTGGAAAATATTTTATATTTCGTGGGCTTTCTTCCGTAACAGTCGGCAGCGAACTAACGGCCACATGAGTCGGCCCAGTGTTTTTATTCATCAGTTATATTATGACTTTTCCTCAAGCACATTTTCATATTATATATATGTATATATGTAAATTTATACTTATATACATGTTGAAAATAATATCATCATACTCGTATAGGATCCATGCACTAGTGGGCACATCCTCTGCGTCGTGTTAATTTTAAAACCAGTTCGCTGTGTTTTCAGCCGGTATTATTTTTTTGTTTTTCATGTATTTAATGTCATTTGGAAACTGGTCATTTGCTCTGCAATGTCACGTAATAAAACGCAAATACAAACACGATGGCGTTTTTTTAATCGCAAACGATACGCGTTATGAGATTTAATGTTGGAAAAGAGGCGGACCGGAGCGCACGTGTGGGAAGTCACGTGCTTGCATTATTTTTGAAGTGAAAAATTCTTTAGTCGCGTTGTGCACTTTTTGGTGGAGGAAAATCTTATGGGTTCGCGTTACCGACATGTCAAGCTCACTAGCTTAGAAAATGCCTATTCAGTTTACTCTTGAAAACACCCACATTTTTTACGGAAAAGACAGACGCGGACAAACTATTCCAGTCCTTTGCTGTACGAATAATGCACGACACGCAGAACTTAGTTCGTGCGTGTTGGAGGGATGTTCACAAGAAAAGGATGAATTTCATCCGTGCGTCTTGATGTCCGATGGTGGAATGGAGATTCTGTGTGGGGAATTATGGAATTCTGTAAAACACCGAAAGGCTAGTCACCTTGCGCCTGTGCTTAAGTATTTCGCAGTACAACCAACCTATTCAATAAACAGAGGAGCGTTGCTCTAATACTTGGCTCTTTAACGATAATTACTTCTTAAAAGTAATAAATCTAGACATAACAATTCACTGTTATGTTTTTATGAGCAACTACGCAGCATAACCGGAGTTTTGTACATTAATTTAACAACTACTGGTTCTATGTAGCCTTAAAGTATTTAACTTTCACGATTATAACCACTAGACAAGCGCTAATAAATCTACTGATTGGAAGGATTTATAGTTTGAATCCCGAGAGGTTTATCTTTGTGTTTAAAAGTTGGCGCTATACACTCGTCTATCTGTTCTACCCACATATAAGATTATAAACGCAATTTTATAATCTCTCTCCATGGTTGACAGAGATGGCACTTGGTCAAATACAAAGGCGTCTACACGATTGTCGTGTCAGGGGTACTGCATTGATAAATCATAGTGGCACCAAAGACTACTAAAACTAGCAAATATCCACCACCATGATGCCCATGACCCTTCATTTTGTACACAATCGGTTTAGCAGACTCGTGGAACAGGTCACAAATGTTGCAGAAGGGTAGGTTCCGCAATGTGTACAGATCAAACATTATAGCCATTGGGCTTAGTAGATATTTTACAATAAATATATACTATTTATTAATTTCATTTATTTATTCTTTATTTGCACACAATAAAAAGGTACAAATAGGCGGACTTAATGCCAGAAGGCATTCTCTACCAGTCTACCTTGGGGTTGTGTAGACACAAAGTAACGGATGCAAGCCAGGTGGAAAAAATAATAAAAGAAACTATAAAAACAGTGCGGACCAGCTCCAACAGCATCCTGAGCATGATTGCTCAAAGGCTTGACTGTGTTTATGTAAACAGATGCTGCGCCGTCTCACATGGGGTAAGGTATTCATCAGCATAGTTAAGCCTTTAGTATAATATTATATTTCTTTATTTTATATTATAATCAAATAGTTATAATAATAATTTTATATTTTTATCTTATAATTTAGTCTAAGGTTAAGGGTTATTTGGTAGTTACATACAATACAATTACATATACATACAAATAAGTAAAATATATAAACATAATAATTATATGTTATAACAAATAATACATATATAGATGGATAGGGACAGTAATTGTCGAAATATTCCTTGCTTAGGTAAAGCTTCCATAGTAACTGTTTGTAAGTAGATTTAGTTCCAGCTGTACGTACATTTCTTGGCAGCGCATTCCAGAGTCTTATTGCGTTAAAGGTAAAAGATTTATGCATGAAATCAGTGTGACAGGAAGAAATATGGACAAAATTACTATCAGTGGAACGAAGACAACGGTCGTGTGATTCACCCTGATACTGAAATGTACACTTCAAGTATTGAGGGGCAAATAGATCACGTAAAATACTATGCTTTTTTTTACTGCAAAAGGGAGAAACGAGGTTATGGCTCACCTTATCTTCTGATTCACAGTTCATCAGCCCATGAACATCCAAAACATGAAAGTAGCTGCAGGGGCGGTTGCCGGTTTTAGGGAAAGTCCCCTACTACCACCTACTAAATTCCATAAAGTCCCTCATCTTTATCTCTTGAAGACTGACATTGAAGTCTATATAAATTGGTTTAGCTTAGATTGTCCCAATAGATTTTGCTAATAAAATGCTCTCGGGCGCCCTCGGATCGGACTGCTGACGCGTAATAATGGTAACCGTCCAAGCCGAGGTTACCCCTCACCAGGGGGACCCTTGTGTCGAGTTACCACGTAATAGAGGTTCAGGCTAAGCGATCTAAGAGTTATGCCACTTCTCAATCCGGTGAAGCAGTAAAGGCCAGCTTCTCTGTGCCAACTGTGTTAGTTCGTCAAAAAAAAAAACATTGAAGTCGAACAGAAAGGCTGATCATGAATGGTTTTCGTTCCTTTACTGTATGCATAACTAAAAATTAAGGTAAGCGCTTCGTTCGTTCGTTTCACATCAATTGAAATCCTCTTCAAATTAAATCACTGACGGATTTTACATTAAACGCTCAGATTTCAAAAACATTTAATTAAATACACTGCCTTTTTGAGAGAAAAGTTACAACTCGGAAGTATTCAACGATATATTACATACTAAAATCGTCTTCGAAACACGCTGTCATGTGTCCTTTCTATAATTCTTGCAGTTAACATTTCTATATGTAATGATGAATAGATGTTCTTATTTTCCAAGCAATATGCTAAAATTATATATACCGGACAAACAAGTTGCAGTTCTGGGTTGAATGTACTTTACAAGTTTGATTTTAGTGGGAGGACCGGATTTTGGCATTTTATTGTAGTTTGCCATGCTCTTCGCCGGTTTTACCTCATAGTCTTTAAGTCGCAGAGTTAAAATAGACACACCCCTTACTATTAATAGTATAGTCCCCATCCACATAAGGTGGAATCATAAAAAGAACAAGCCGATGTTGAAATTGACCTGCCGATGTAGAACAGGGCCATATCTTTTTTGTTTACTTCGCTGACATGTAATTGCGTAGGATATTTTATAATGTCGGCAATTTGTTTAAAAAAATGGCGTTTCACTGTCGTCTCCTTTCGTAATTTATTTTTTTCTAAACTATATATATATATATATATATATATATTATATTACTAAACTATACTAATTATGATTCCACGAGGCATTACATACCGCTAAAGACCGCAACAGGTGGAGAGCGATCGTCCGCCATATAATTCGTGGAGTTCACGACCCTCAGCAATTAGGAAGACGACGCAAGGAGGAGAAGGAGGATATTTTATAACCTTCTTTATTATAACTTTATCTCCAGTCAATTCTTGAACATAAGTTTACGATAAAACATAAAACCTTGGCCTAACATCAACCTAATACCGGCATTTAATCTAATTGTACTGCGTTTACAGGAATGAAGACACTTTCTCCTATAAAGGTTAAAAGTTCCACGAGCTATTTCCCTAGCCCATAATCATATAACAGATAAAAGTCAACGATCATACGTCAAATCTCATGAAACGTGCAGATTGAACTGAGGTCAAAAGGTATAGCTATAAAGCAAATCGCATTTAATGCAATTACGAAAGAGATAACTGTGTGTACATTGTATTGGTATACAAATACGTTTAGATACTATGTATTTAACAGTGGATTTAGTTTATCGCAATGAGAATATGGCTCAATTAATGCTAAGTTATCACCACGCCCACAAATACCGAGTATTTACAGATGCGTTGCGAACTATTTCGTGAATACTGCCTGCACTTGTCCTTTCCTCCGATAACTATGAGGTATTAAAGAATAAAGTGAATAGGCATTTACTAAGCTAGTGCGCCTGATCATCCAGGACTGGATTTCCATTCAACATCAGGTGGGATTCTTTACATCAGCAACCCGAGTTTAATCCTCGGTGCCGGTACCAATGTTCTTGTTTTTTTGAAATTGAAAGTGTTCATTTGTCACGCGCTCAGTGGTGAGTGAAATCCCTTGTCTGGACTATGTCTTTCTACTCTTTTCACAGAGAACGCCTGCGCCCAACAGTGAGACATATATAGGCTGGTACTTTGCGTTCGATAGGCTCCATTCACTTTTATTGAATTTCTATTTTTATATTATGCAGTTGAATTCAATTCAAATATAGCAGTGAATGTCGTAGCATTTAAAATACATGTAGAAATTAAAATTTAAGTCACACGGACATACCGGGGAATACCATCTTGTAGTATTTCGTTGAAAAAAATCTGTTTACATACCAGTAAAAATGAATTTTCCTTAACTTATCCATCCACTTATTTGTCCGTTTCATTTCTTGTTGGTGCATTGCCACTTATGTTTAAAATAAGGTAATTTTGTGCCTGGGACTGTAATAAATGTTCCTTAAGCGCCGATTATCAGGTTATGGATAAGGAAATGAATATGTATGAAATGTTATAAATAAATGAAGACAGAAACGCAAAATAAAGACAGATGCAAAACATTCCGGAACTATTTTTTATAGAACTAAGACCTACTGTCAGCAATGGTTAACAAATCATCAGATGCGTCATTCAATTGTCGGAACAGAATACTCTTTGAATACTAAATATATTACACACAGCAATTGTCATCGCCGAAATTAAAGTGTTTAGTTAAAAAGATTAAACGTAGAAAGTTTGTTCTGTGAAATTGAGTTGCAATGTCGGTAGAGAGGAATATAAATCTGCTTACATCAGGAAAGAGGCAGATATGCCAGTTGGTAATCAAAAGTTTGTGATCACCGCTACGCCATGAATATACCCAGCAAGAACAAAGGAGGTAAGGAAAAAGATTGATAATAGAAAAAAGGAGCTGGTGAGCTAATGACAAATCGAAACTCATTGGGAAGGGTCAAAATTCTGCGACACCATTTTATCACTCGGTGGAGGCAACGGATTCATGCAAAAGTAAAAAGCTATATCACATGGACAGACGGGAAATATCTAAGTACTATAGTCCTGAAACAGTAATAATAGGTTAGTTAATGTAATTTTTAACCACTTTCTATCACCAACAATGCTTATTGAAGATTTTTTATAAATCACACACTCTGCAAAGGCCAAGCCATGAACAGAAACAAAGAGAAATAGTTAAGGGTATGTATTCCAATTAGAGCATGATGATCGCGGCGTGGTTCGGAATGCTATCATGACAGCTTGAGCCAAGATTTTCTCTAGGGTGCGCTACATCATCGTCTTCTGAGCTAAGAAACATAACATATAGCTTCTGAACAATGAAACATAAAAACAACATGAACAGATCGCAGCCCTTAAATTGTAGGCAAACGCAGTTTAATAAAAAAATAAGGGAAAACATTAAAAAAGCGTAATCAACAATGGAGTACGTGAAGAGCGAAACGTGCGCAGCGGTCAGCTACGTGACACCAATCACAAATTGTATCCGTTATAAGATATTTTAACTTCCTGACGCTTAGTTGCTGAATAGAGGACAATAATAGCCATACCAATATTTTTAGCAAGAGAATACAGCAGTACTACATTTTACGATGCAATGTAGAAGGTAGCACATATATTATATAAGGTCAAGGTATATATGTCACGAAATACGACAGGAAGTTTCACTGACGATATCCAAGGTTTTTCTATTCGAAAAGGAGACGTTTCTAAAGAAGAAATTTATGTCGGAAGCGATCAAATTCTTTCGCTTCTTCCAAAATTAACAGCTAAGACCTCTCCGAGGGATTTCCCCCGTTTCAATGGGATAAAGTATATCAGAAAATTAGGTGAAGACTTGCTGGGAATACTTTAGATAATTTATCCTGTCAACATACATGTGATCTTGAATGTGACAAGAATAGATCAGAATATATTTTAATTACTTTTGGCGGTTAATATTTCGCGGCAGTGCATTTAAGGCAGCTGTCTGCTGTCTTTATTTGGGATATAAATAGCCATACTGTTTTAGTCTTTCGAGGCGGTTAAAAAACAATATGGGAATAAACTGAGTGCTCTGACCTTTACAAATGTGATGTGAATAAATAAATTGCATAATACAGTCGACCCAGCTTAGTTATTCGATAACCCTCGTTAAACGTACAGCTTTGCTAATTAATAATGGACGTCAGTCAATCAATAAAACGATTATTAAGAGAAGCAATCGTCATACATGGTTAATTTAACATTATAAACAACATTTTCAAAGGCTAGATTATCTAACATTTGTCAATTCAAATTCTAGATAAATTAACATCGACCTACGAGATAAATAACATTTATCTGTTTCTTAAACTTAAAAAGTGACAACCTATGTACAGGGTTATTAGTAATTCGACATAGGTGATAGGGGTGACTATTTACGATAATCGCACCCCTATATGCATATGCAACTATTTTAGATCACATCTTTTTTTCGAATAATTTTTGACTTGATGCAACATCAAATACTTATTTAAAAAAGTATCAAATTAAATCTCGTTTTTTAATTATATTTAAAAACGATTTAACAACTACCGGACCAAATTTAACCATGCTAGATTAAAACGATAATATTTCAATAATGAAACTTTGCTGGCAGATTTTTTAAATATTTCTTAGCTCTATAAAAATGTATAACATCTTGGAACTCATTTCAAACAAACTAAAAAAAAGTGATCACAAAGGAAGTAGGCGGAAAACCTAAGCTCCTTCATTAAAATTTCTTTAAAATTAATTAAAAACAATGGCCAAATTAGTTAAACAAAAAAATACAGCGTAAGAGGCAAGGTGGTCGCTGAGCGTTGGCGTCGGAAACTAAACTATCACGTATCTGGTTCTTACGTGTTTGATTCTTATGAGATTGTTTAAAATTTGTATTGTGTTATGTGTACGGTGATATCTATCGCATGAGGTACTTAATGGCGAACGGAAGGTAAATGGTTAAAATCCCACCCTGCCATATGTTTAGTTCCAATGTTTCTGATTTAAAACAAAAACTATTTTTAAGGTAACAGAGAAACTGTGGTGGGTTAAGTTGCTAAACCAATTGTGTGAAAAAAACCGTCAATATTTACTAGGTTTAGAAGTCATTGGAGTGTTTACCGATGGCGTACCACTGGCACGCCAATCGTGTGTATCGTACTAGACGTATTTGGTAATGATGCAATGATAATTGATATGACTGTATATCGGTTTCATAATGAATCTTCACTGGCAAATAGCAGACTTGAGACCCTCATATCAGTACTCTACGTTTCGTCAGGCGAGTGAGGTGGCACGAAGTATATGTGTGTAAATGTTTCAGATATATATAAATGTAATTGTCCGTTGTATCCGGATGTCACTGTATGCATTTCCCAGTGCACAATTAAACAACAATAGCGCAGTTCACATTAACATAAGCACCACATTGTGTTATCTCATTGCCAGGGTTGTCTGATGAAGTCAAATTGAATTATCTAGAAAAGATTAAATTTTATATTTAAATATTACTATTTGTATAATAATTTCCACGAGTTCGTGGAAAATTATATTGTTTTTGTTTTGTCAGAAAAAACTCCAACGCAAGATTACTTATATTAATATTTACTATAGAAACAAGTTTGTTCGACTTTACGAGAAAAATATCACTGAATTCAATCGTCTTAAAAATGCGTCACTAACAGCAAGTTAACAATATTAGGAACCCGGGCGATCTAGTTTTTAACCGAGTTCAAAAAGGATGTTCTCAATTCGTCTATATGTTTTTTTTATGTGTGTTAACTATTAACCTTGGACTGGGTGAACCGATTTTCATGATTCTTTTTTATTTGAAAGTTGGTGCTTCCAATGTAGTGCAATTCTGTTAATGAAATCCATGAGAAAACCATATAAGTCATAAATTTGCATTAAGTATGTGCGTCACAAATTGACGAATAATTCAATATCGGTTGACGTAGTCGGTTGACATTTTTTCTAATTCGCGCATGGTCTTCCGGACCTTTGTGTTAAAAATAATGCAATAATTTAATATGGCTAATTTAATTAATTTATAAGTGTTTTTTCTTAATATTTTATTATTTAAAATATTTTTGTAACTATTAATAATTAAATCCTTACGTTTCTTATTAGCGAATGTTGTGTACACCTGTAATTGGCATACACAACAGGACTTAGTTTGTAAATTTGATTATTACTACAATGTATGCGTGCGTTATGGTGTTGGTATATCTTATTAAATGAATAAATAAATATCATGCTAACC
Source organism: Meandrusa payeni (assembly GCA_029286785.1). Taxonomy (NCBI): domain Eukaryota; kingdom Metazoa; phylum Arthropoda; class Insecta; order Lepidoptera; family Papilionidae; genus Meandrusa; species Meandrusa payeni. The sequence continues at coordinate 1,515,603 of JAGSMX010000039.1, forward strand.
GATTTCGATGATTAGTTTATTGAAAAATGTACTTTAAGTACTTAGCTTTAAGTACTAAACTTTAAGTAGTTTGATGAGAGTTTGGTTAAGTTAAAATTTAAATCAGCCTTGTCTGTAAAGAGAGTAAAGGGCATATTCCTCCACGCACACCTAGTTTGGATTGGCACACTTCACATATCTTCGAAAATGTTTCTATTGTGTAACATATAAGTTTCGTCACGATGTTTTCCTTCACCCCCGATCGCGTGGTAAATTAGCACATAAAATTGCAACAGCAAATTTATTGGTGCCGGCACCGGGGATCGAACTGGAGTTGCTAACGTACTGGACAATGCGAGACAATCGCCCGGGCACTGAGCTATCACGGCTCTAATGAGCTGACGGCTCGAGAGTTTGGTTAGGTAAGATCTATTTTATCTCAGCCCTGTAGTTCTGGGCTCTCAAGAATAAGACTACGGTATCCCTTGCCTGTCGTAGAAGGCGACTAAAAGGGGCCTCGGGTTCACTGGGCGACAAGGACCCCACCCTTTGTCGTGCGCTATGGTCGACCCGGGAAGAAGGCGACATGCCATCTCAAAGAATTTTTCAATTTATTAACATCCAATATATGGGTGTTTAAAACCATCCAAACAAAGGGTAGTTTTATATGCTTTGATTATTTCTACTTTCACTATATGTTTCTAATAGATTAATCCCTTTTAGAAACATTTAAACATTTTGAGATTCGAACTAACTCTCAAAGAAGGCAGTTGAAAAAGTTTTTCGAATTCTCGGCTGGAATTTCTTGAATTTGAAAGTAGTTAAAAAGCGAACGTTATATTTAAACTTCCTGAATTACAAAATAACAAGTTCTGGTAACCCTATTGGTACAGAAAACAGTGCAGTAGAGACCGGCGCGTGCGCATCCTCGAACTAAGTAACAAAGTCAATGCCAAGGCCGCATCCGCCGCAATGAGTTGCGTAACGTACCATTTGTGGTAAAGAATGCATTACGTTTGATAAACGGTGACAAGATAGCTATTTAACATATAACGACGATAATAAGTACTCTGTGTTGAAATCTAAAGCTACGTTTTATAATTTTAATATCATAGTTTTATAGTGGCCAGATAGTTTCGTTCGCATGGTATATACAGGGGTTAGCGTTCACCCTCATAGCGACCTCTTTGGCTTTACGTAAAACAAATAGCAATAGCTACATTTCTTACCACACAGCTTAGGTCTAAAAGAAGTCAGTGCTCTCAATCAATACTCACTATATATGAATTTTGTTGGCATAAGACCTAATTCCGATAATCTAAAAGTTTGTCGATTGAGATATTCGTCGGTTTATTTCAATCTTAATTAACGCCAGCGATCACAAATGGGGATGGGGAAGAGAATATAGGCGCCAGAGCTATCGTATATATCAGAACTCTCGTATCTATATATGAGAAACGACAATAGCCTAATGGTTTAGGGTACGGACTGCAAATCGTAAAATCCACAAATCCACAATCCGACTAATGACGCGAACCATCTTATAGCACAAGCTTAAGATTTATAAAAAAATATATATTTTAGCCTTCTTTAAAAAAAGTATGAGAAATCGTGTCGTATAGTCTTCGATCCATAACGTTTAATTTGATTTTTTTTATTACGAACTACACAGATTGGCCAGCGAAGCTGGCCTTGACTGCTTCACCGGATTGAGAGGTGGCATAGCTCATAGGTCGCTTAGACTGAACCTCTACTGCTAGAAACTCGACACGGATCCTCCCGGTGAGGGGTGTTTTATTTGATTTGAAATAGGTTTTTACTCGTAAATATATTTGTTATTTTAGGTATATAGAATAAGAGAAGTAACACCTAATGAGACCGGTATAAACTGATTATTTATTACTTTTTTATATATGATTCATAAGTGTTGCCAGTGCAGAGGTGTAATAGGAAATAAATAAAACAGAAAAGGTTAGAGAGGAAGTCTTTGTGCGCCAGCTCGAAGGTAACGGAAGTACGAGAACCTGCTTCCGAACAATACGTTCTTAGGAAGCGTATATTTCATTTCGAATGGACAATGGAGAGACCATTGTGTGCAAAAATATTTGGCCTTCGTTAATCCAGACGTGTTACGATTATCTTTACATGAAAGAATATTTTTTAAAGAAAACTATTAAGGTATGTCAGCACAGCGAGGATGCTGGAGGAGGGACTCCTCTCGTGGGACTCACAATGCAGAGGGAAACCAGTGCGTTCCGCAGGTGATTCCTGACCCCCTCAGCATGCAGTGACGGTGGCTACCGACGGGATCTCACTCAGAGACTTAGACGCCGGTCCATCAGCCCTGTAGTCCTAGGTAATTTGCCAATGACATTTCAATATGAAACCGATCCGATACTGTCATATTCATTATTATTTCATAATTATCAAAGATGTCAAATATTAACACACATACGATTGACGTGCTAGTGGTAAACTACCACAAAACCTAAACTGCTACCGATAAACCATAGCGGCACCGATGAACTAAAAGACTAATAAAACTAGCAAATGTCGATCACTATGATACCGATGGACGTTCATTTTGTATTGTTGTTCAATTGGTTTAGCAGACTCAGAGCCTTGTAGTTAGTATTATTTTTATTACAATTACATTAGTGGCGGTGTTCATATGAAATAATTTTTCATATATCCTTCTTTGTTTGTTTTATGTTATGTGAACCGCAATGCTCTAAACTGAGCCGGATAATAATTATGCTAATGAATACCTGACATTGGCATAATTTTCCACTTGGCAGAATACAAATTTTTAATCTAATTATCTCTCAGTTCATAACAAGAATCTTGTTACTGGATACAGATCTGATAACTTGAAAAATAAATATGCAAATGTATTGTTTTATTATTGTAAGATATTGGTACGGATGAATCAGTGTTAAGTCGTGTTTTTATATACTAGGGGTCGCTCTAAAGTCGAAATTCGACTTTAGCCCAGGAATTGGAGCATTGAAATCATATCGTTAGTCAATTTTTATCATAGTTACTTAACCGTTGCCAAGCAACCATATAGAATCTGCGTTTAAATATGTGTGACACTGTGTAATGTTTTTTATTGATTTAATGCATTTCGTATGTATAATTAAAAAAAACAGCAATCTGCACACTTTATCTATATAAACTATATCGGAAATTTCATACTCCACCATGCGCGTGTGAGATAATTGTAGTATAGTTGCTCCTTTGACTATCGAATGATTCGTTTCCGATGTTTACATTATATGTATGTCAAATGAAGTTGCCAGTTACTCTTTATTCATAACAGTTTCATTTCATTCGACACATATAGTATATATGTGTTTAAATACGAATAATTAGTTATTAATGTATGTGCTATTACAACTAAAGAGTATTAAATATGTAAGCATTGTGAGAAGTCGTGTTGTTGACTCCACATAGTATAAGAGCAACGGTACAGTTCAAAGAGTCCCTTAGAGTTCTTCGGTGGCGTCGCGTAAGTGTTGTTAGTGTTATTCGTCGGTAGTGCCTCTGTATATAAGTACTACTGTTATTTACCTTGTCTTATATATTATACATGTACTATGAGTAAAGTGATATACCTATATTTATGGTGATGTTGTTAATATGTTATTTACTAAAATATATCTGATGTATGTGTTACAATGAATATGAAAGTATCAAAGTTAAATAAAACGATAATACTGATAATAAGTATATTATTAACTGCTCCTGCTTCTAACACGCGCAATTTTCGTACGAAGGGGTATAAAGTTTTTAATATGTAATATATTAAAAAATTAGATTTGTTGTGAAAAGAATGTTTACTTACTTACTTTTTAAAATGTTTACTGTCTGAAACGTGACTAGTTGAAACCATAACTATTCGTGGGCCATAGCATAACCTAGACTTCCAGGTGCGTTGTCGTTTGCGTAATCAGACTGAAACCTTGATAGAGCCTTAGTTTGGCACCCACGGGCCTCCTCGGGTCACAATCCTATCGTGAATAGAGTCACAGAACAACCCGAGATTCCCTTGAGTTTCCACTGTATGCAACAGCTAAAATCTCTTCATTGGTAATACCACGGTTACTCTTTATATCGCTTCGTTATTCGACGTGTCACCAATCTGGGCACCTAGTCTGTTATTTGTCTCGTTTCATTATGAACCTAACGTAACATTATGAAACCGTAATGGCACCAATGAACTAAAAATCTATAAAAACTAGCAATTATCGGACACTATGCTAATGAACGTTCGTTTTGGTTTTCCAGACGTTGTAAGTCTACGGGTGTCGCTTATCGCCATTATATACATTTTCTATTTCTCTCTTTGTCCAATCATCTTTCAAACATGCTCATCATTCTTTTTCAAACTACACGAAATTATTTAAATTGCTTTAATCATAATTTAATTTATCATCGCAGTAATTATCGTAGGAGCTTTCAAGAGTAGAGTGAATAGGTATTTACTAAGCTAGCGCATACCATCTGTCGACTATATCACCACTTAACATCAGGTGGTATCGTGGTCAAGCACTAGTTTATATCCCATAAAAAAATTAGGATCCTAACCAGAGTACTTCATTTCACAGCTGACATTAATTTTGCTCTGATGCTTATTAATATCTAGTGCTTATAAGTCCATATTGTATTAGTAGGGACTCGGTACGTGTGTCGCAGTGAGTCATGTTATACTTATTTATGTAATGGACTTCCCAGAGCACCACCGTCCCAATTTCGAAATGATCACTAGCGGTTTTGCTTTCAACGCCAAGGTCGTCTTACTTAAAAACGTTGTTGAATGGGAAAACCCATTTGTAAAGTTGCGTTTAAATTCATTTGTATCTTGTGTGTACGAAGCAACTCCGGCTTATATTGTCATTTTGTATGTCTTTTATGAATAACGATCGATGGTATCTATCATGTCTACTAGTAAAAACCATTTAACAAAACGCATTGACAAATCGAGCGATCAAACAAAAATAGCCTATTTTAAAAAAGAAAGCAATTTTTTTCAGAAATATAACTAAAATTCTTGTTATCCATTCCAAATAAGCTTAAGCTTTTTTTTCTTCTAAAATCTTCAAGAAGATACCCCGCCTTCTGGATGGAAAGCTGGGTTATGTGGGATTTTTACCCACTAAAACCCCCAGGTGGCCTTCCTCGGAGGGGCTCCGGGATCTCCAGAGGAAAGCACCGGAGGCCCCTGCACTGTGCTCTTCGGAGAGCAACTCCCGGGGAGAAAGGTTAATCCCTCCCTCTGTTCCTTTGCAGTGCAAGTCGAAACGGGCCAGCCGATGTCGCCTTCCTCCTGGGTCCACTTTAGCGGACGACAAAGGCCGCCGCCCATTGAATCCGAGGCCCCTTTTAGTCGCCTTCCACGACAGCGTTAATCAGTCCCGAAACTACAGGGCCAATTAAGCTTAAGATTGTGCTAAGAGATCTTTCACGTCAATAGTCAGATGGTGGATTCGAACTTAAGACCTTACGATTTGCAGACCGTACCCTAAACCACTAGGCTATTGACGCTTCGTAATACGCCTTCAATTATTGTGATAATGATTACCTATATCCTTAATCATGCGCTTATTTCCTGATTACAAAGGGATGCATGCAAAAACTCGAAATACGCTATAAATTAAACATGCGTCTTCCTTGTTGTTTCGGTGACCTCACTGATGAGATCGTATATTTAAATATATACTAGATGACAGTAAGTGCACATATTTTTAGTGCTGTAAATATCGTGTTAACACTCGTGGCTGCATCCGTATTAAAATGAGAGGAAGTTCAAAGACATGTCAATTTTCTGTGTTAAATTATCTCATAAGGTATGAATGTTGATCATATCATGGCTGGCAATGTATACAGACTGTAGACTGTGTATGCTTTATAGTACGTAAAGAACGCGTCAATAGCCTAAAGTCCGTGACTTAATCTGGGATTCAGTTATAGGCGCAAATATCACAAATACTTACTGCTATCATAATATCCACACTTGAATAAAAGAGGGAATTCCCCGACAATAATCGGTTGAAGAAAAACTTATCGTGATCATTATCTCGTTGCATTCAGACTATAATCATTTTTAACAACGGGAAGTATGTGTGTTTATTATTATTTTATCATAATAACGCTAGAATTATGAATATAATCTTTCGGAGGTGTAAATATATTGAATCTCAAAAAGTAAAGATATTTGAAAATCGAAGATATTTGGCTATAATACTGCATATATATGAAAAGCAGTTTAGGCAGGAAATAGCCATATCCTAGGCTTGTGTCTATATTCTACCACCTGGTCTCGACTACTAATTTAGTCTACGAAGAGAGTAGTGTAGTCTTTCTGCACCTGTGATCTTCAAATATTAGACGTTGATCGTCACCCATAAAACAGGCAACAACATTATACATTCGGCGGGTCTCAACCCTTTCATAGTCGATGTTCCGCGCTTCCGAATGATGCGATTTGAGTCATCGTTCATCGTGCGTACAGCAAAGGAGCGGAACAAGTTGCCGGCGTCAGTCTTTCTGTCCGAGTACGACGTGGGAGCCTTCAAGAGTAGAGTGAATAGGCACTTACTACCCTAGCGCTTACCATCTTTCGACTATATCACCACTTAACAGCAGGTGGGAACGTGGTTAAGCACTAGTTTATAGCTCATAAAAAACAACAAATCCAGTTTTTGAGTCAGAATGAGGTGGAGGTATATAACAATGGCGGAAGAGGGGATTAATGCTCTCCTTACTCTCATGGCATTGCCATTAGGAGCAGACAATACCAATGTTTAGTTAAATTGTTAATACAAGTATAAAAAATTAACTCGATTCATATTGAAATAGGTAAAAGATGCTGCAGAATAAATAGCAGCAGAATAAAAGCGGAAAAATCTATGGCTTAAAAATATCTCTTCATTAATCGAGGCGTGGTAACTTAAGTCCGGGCACTTGTCTCAAGTTGTGTACCTAGTACACTGACAACTTAAGTTTGACAAAAGAAGCCACCACTGCAACAGAGATTGAATAAACAAGCAAATAAACTCAGTGGGCAAACGGTTATCATCGACAATGTTTACGTAACAATCGCAGTGTTTGAGTTGCGGCGTCAGCCGTTAGTTCTCTCACAATGGACACATACAATAAACAACATTGTTCCACGATCCGCTAACACTCTGTCACTGATGGTATAGATTTCAACACTTTCTGTCTATCATCTCATTGATTATTAATTTCGACAATATCCAGCAACGCATTGGCATTGCCAACTTAGCCACAAAAGTTAGTAGCTTTGCCCGGTATTTTTTGAAGTAAAACTTCTACTACACACGACTTCGGTGAGCTGGCAAATGCGTTGCCAAAAGTGTGATCGGGCTAAACGATTGTAAGGGGAATGAGAGGGCGGACAATCTTGCAAAGCAAGCTGCAATCGGAATGAAGACCAAACCCAATTACGAAGAGTGTCCTGTTACGTATGTCAAGCGACAAATCCGATTGGACTCGCTTGACATATGGAACAGGCGGTACAAAGACGGGGGCACTGCGGGCACAACGAAGGGGTTTTTCCCCGACGTTGTGTCCGCATACCCCGTCATAAGGAAAATGGATCTAGATCCTGTACTGTACAGATCCTCACAGGGCACGGAGGGTTCTCCGAGTATCTTAATAAGTTTCATCTAATCGTTAATAAGGTGCATCTGTGATCCAGAAGTACAAGAGTCGGTGTTGCACATATTGACTGAATGTCCGGAATTTAATGTTAAAAGATATGAGTGTGAAAGCGAGACGAATGAAAGAATAACTGTAGATAATATTAGAAAATTAATTAGCGATAAGAATAAGATAGATATATTTTTAAGATTCTGTAAACATGTAGTAAATAAAGTAATAGCTAGAAACAAAACATAATGTAAGTAGATAGATATAAAAATTAGGAAATAAAACAGAATTGTAAATAGAAATAAGTTGTGTAAATTAGAAACAAAAATAAGAAAATTGTGTATTTAGAAATAATAGATATATAAGGAAATTGTAACTAACTAGAAATAAGAAACTGAGAAATTAGTATTGTACAAAGGAGACAAATTAGTTAGTAGTAAATTAATGTAAAGATAAAAATACCCCCAGCCAAACATGCTGGGGAACAAAAATTAGTAAATCATCATAAAAAAACGATTGTAAGTCGAGAGGGAGATTGAGTAGATTGAAAGAGAGAGAGTTGCGTTTCATAAATTACTATACATCGCTCCCGAAATTCCTTGCACACTTTGATGAAAATCGATAGAGCCATTACCAAGATTCAGATTAAATTCAAGTATTGCTCACTTAAAGGTAATAAACCTCAAACCGACTGCCTCAAGAAAGGGAACTACAGTCGATGTACAATATTTTTAACCTTCTCAAAACGTTCGTAAAAGGATATATAATGTAGATGACTTGAAACAAGTTAAGTTTGTAGTAATACATTTCATTTTGTTACTATTGTTAAATTGTTAAAGAATTTTATCTTTTTATGACATTTTTTATTAGGATTTTACAACTTCACTACAGTGAATACAAAGCAAGTGGGGTGCTGTCTGATTCTCTGTTCGAAGAGTTACGCTTTGTTTCGTCTTTCATTATTCGTACACCAAAGAACTTGAATAGTTTGCCTGCGCCTGTCATTCCCTTCAATTACAATGTAGGTGTTTTCAATAGTAGAGTGTGTGCCTTACCACCCAGGACTACATTTCCACTTATCATCAGGTGGGATCGTGGTCAAGCGCTTGCTTAGAAAGTATAAAACAAACAGCGCAAGAGTTCCTGAGGTGAAATCTTGGTTTAAAATATGTGAGAAACATTTTTTCTACTATACCCTTTGCGACGATTTAAACGAGAGTAGTAAAAAGCTACCTATCATAATTATCTCTCTCTCTGGTATCAGTCTCTCATGTCTGGTGATCACCATCAGGATTGCATCTGGAGGGGATGATCTGCCGGTGGCTTCTGTGTAACGCGTCTCTTACGAGTGAGAACGACGAGTCTTTTATTTGCTCGGACCACTTTGTTGTGTGTTTCCAACTACGATTAGTTTCTCCAGAACATCGTCGCCTCTGCGCATTGTGTGGCAGAAATATGCCAAGATTGAAGACACGCTGTCGGCATGTGGTGGACAAACGAGTCGTAATCAATGGTGCATTTCGCAGTCCAGGGTATCCTTAAAATCTCCTGGTATTGTCGAAGTTTCCATAGAAGAAGATAGTGTATACTAAGACTTTTATCAGTCTAATCTTGATTTGAATGAATAAATGAACATACTTTTTTGCACAACAATAAAAAAAATACTATACATAAATAATAAATTTACAATTTCCTCATTTGTCGATGTAATTGCATGCTCAATCGGCAGTGTTATCGCTAAGAGCGATCTCTTCCAGACTACCTTTCCTCTTTTCTTTTTTTTTGTAGATTTTGTAGATGTTTTGTTTTTGTAGTTTATGATATTAGAATTATACGGAGCTATTATCGGTGTGGTTTTTTTTTTGTAAAAAGCTTATGCTGAGTGGCCAGAGAAGCTGACGCAACAGTTGTATTCGGATATATTATATTATATTATTAATGAGCAGTATTGTTAATCTATATGATCTATCTATTGTCTATATTCTCTTGTGTATATTATGAACGCTTTTCCACGTCATGAAAACTAGACGTTATGGCTTCTGCTAATTAAATTATTTTGTTATGCATAAATTAAACAAGTACAAGAAAAAATAACGAAATTATCATAATAAGATTAGTTTTATTATATAAAATATATTTCTGTAATAGAACAATTAATCCTTGGATACCTTTGTTATCGCCTTTTCACAGACTTTGGTTACAGTCCATTTATAAATGTCCGACTATTGGGCATATGCCTTCCCTGTAAAGAGACCATAACTGCATATCCCGCGAAACGCCCCTAGTGCGGATTGCCAGACTTCACATGTCTTTAAAAAATGTTCAACAAGTGTAGTTTTCCTCACGATGTTTTTCTTCAGCACACTTAAAATTGCAAAAATCAAATTTATTGGTACCAGCACCGGAGACCGAACTCACTAGGTACAAGGGTCGCCTTAAGTTGCATGGTACGCTAGCAACCCGAGTTCGATCCCCGGTGCCGGCACCAAAAAATTTGCTGTTGCAATTTTATGTGCTGATTTACCACGCGCTCGGCGGTGAAGGAAAACATCGTGTGGAAACCTACACGTTTTAGAAAAATTTCCAAGACATGTGAAGCCTGCCAATCCGCACTAACGCCGCGTGGCGGACTATGTCTCTATATTCTCTTTACAGAGAAGGCCTGTGCCCAGCAGTGGGACATATATAAAGGCTGTAACTTTAAACTTAAAATGAATGAAATGAACATTAGGTAAGTAGTAAGTTACTCAATATTCATTACTTACGCTTATATTCTATTAAGCCTTCCGTCAGTGCGCAAGTTAATTACCGGCTAATACCACTTGTTATAGAACCAAGCCAGTTAATAGTCTTATAAAACAATCTAGCTGCCAGACGAAATCAAGATTATATAATATATACTCTAGGTTTTGTGGGTTAATTGAGAGTGTTAGGTTTAAAACAAGTTCATTGCATAACCTAAATATTGTACGCAGTTACATTAGGTCACGAAATCTCTTGTACCTTTTGTTATTTTTGTGGCATGATGACCAACTTATGGTGTACATAATTGTTAAATTGTTAGACGAATGCTTATTTTGATTAACAAATAGTTACTAACACTTACGTTAATTTACATACATACTAAGTTTTCATAGCATCGGTATTTCATGGTGCCTGAGGCTCATCGATATGAACTCTAACGGCTTCGTAATGAAGCAGAATGGTGTGGTGGACGCATTGCGTTTACCTCAAAAATTTTCAAAAAAAAATATCATGTTCGCACAGCCAAGTTTGAGTACAAACTGAAAACTACAATTTGTATTTGATATGTTTGTTTTGGTTGTTTAGTGAATATTATTTGACATCTAATATTATATGAACTGTTAATGTTAGGAATTCGTGATATAAAGTGGAAACCTCGATTTGGTCCTTCGCTCTAGACGCGAAACGTTTTGTCTCTAAAATTATTTATAGCTACAACTAATATATCAGTCAGTCATTACGGTGTTAGATTAAGATTATTCTGCTCGTATATTGTAATTCTTACGGCATTTACGTTTTATTGAAGAAAGAAATATTTCAATCTATCACCGTTCACACATTAATTAGACGATAATAATACCTTGACATAGTTTTGCATTTAACTGAATGGCTCAGTCGTTCTCCAATTAAACTGTAAATTGCGTGAAATTATGGCCTAATGATGAACTTAATGATTTTATAATTAAAATTATTATACTACCTAGGTATTAAAGAATGCCTATAATAATAAGAACCTGGATGACCAAGCTTTGCTCCAAGCTGCCAAGTTTTACTAAATCGTGTAATTTTCTCTTCTAATTCTAGATTCAACTCTCACTTGATTCTCAACAGATGGAACCCGTTAGTGATTCCTAGCCTTACCGAGTGAGTGCACCAACTTTTTGTTTTTAATTTTTTTTTATTGTTTATGTTTCACCATTGCTTATGTTCTACCATTGTCTGTTATAACACAATTAGACCTATCTCCGCGCGCTGGCTTTTTTTGACGTTAATATCGACTACAGAAATGTATCTGTATCGGAATACGATGACAACTGAATTGTCAATGAATGATCGTATTAAATGAGTAACATTTTCATATCCATTAATATGGAGCCATTTGCACGGTAAGTACGAACTTTTGCGAAAAATTACGAAGGAAAATATTTTCTCACTATATCTATTGATTCATCACTAAGCAACCATACGACATACAATTTTCTTGGTCTAACGTTAAACAAAACAGTCTTTGACTTACTGTTTGTTACTCACGAGTAACAACGCGATCAATAGATCGTACGTAGGTACTACGTACCCTATTATCAGTTTTATAAAACGACATTTTCTAAAAAATAATTCCTATCTAGATCTATTTCACGCCCCCGAAACTCCCTGTATACAAATTTCATGAAAATCATTATAGCCAATTCCGAGATTCAGATTTTAAATATATATAACAGAATTGATCCTTGAAAGTCATATTGATACATTAGTAGTTCAAGTGACTAATTCTCCAATAAGCATCAAGCAAGTAAAAGAGCCGTGGTAACTCAGTAAGAGCGGTGGTAGCTTAGCGTCCGGGCGGCTGGCTAAGGTTGTATAGTACACAGATCCCCGGTGCCGGCACCTATAAATTTGCTGTTGCAATTTTATGTGCTGATTTACCACGCGCTCGACGTGAAGGAAAATATCGTGAGGAAACCTACATGTGATAGAAATTTTTCTAAGGAATGTGAAGTCTGCCAATCCGCACTAGGTGTGCGTGGCGGACTATGCCCTTATACTCTCTTTATAGAGAAGGCCTGCGCCCAACAGTGGGACATATATTATATGTATAAAAGGTCTAATTTTAACTTAACTTAAACACACGTAATTTTGATATCAATTCAATTTTTTAATGACCTAGCATGAGAGCGGAGACGGCTACTCCATTTCTCCTTTTAAAAAAAATAAGATTTAGCAAGCAGTTAATTAATCTATTAAGTAGTTTATGAGTAAAACTCTTTTAACATGCCGTGTATGCAAAAAACGCACTCAGGCGTAAAAATTAATCTTCTAATGTAAATTGATTTCAAACGCACGACCGACTTTTGGTATGATGTTATGCGATTAACGCTAAAATATGTTGACATAAATTGGCAGAATAGCTCAATCATGGGGTTACCCGCCCCACAATCTGAAAAATTTGCTTTGTCTTTCATTATTCGTACAACAAAGGACTGGAATAAATTGCCCGCTTTTCTTTCCCTTCGATTACGATGTGGGTGTTTTCAAGAGTTGAAAGTTAACAATCCAAGACTCCATTTCAACGTCAGGTAGGTTCGTGGTCAAGCACTTAGAAAATTTATAAAAAAAAATCTTACAATATGTCCCTCTGCCCATTTTTTTTGTAGGTTAAATAGAGAGAGTAATCTACTTTCCACAATCAACTTTTCACCTAACTTATTAGGTCCTATATGTTACATTTATTTATTCTCGTGTTTCTTTCCATATCGAACCATCGCGTAACGACACGTAATACAAAGGTAAACCTAACAAAATAGAAATGTAAAATGCATTAATTCTATAGCGGTTTGTAACCTTTCTGCGGACAAGGCGGTGCAATGCATTATGAATTCAATAAATCATAAGGTCGTCGACTCGAACAATGTGATAAGGTAAACGATTGTGCCGGGTACTGTTCTGTCCTTAAAAATAGTAAACGATTTTCTTGGACACTAAATAATTTAATTTTACAATATTGAATGCTTAGATATGCTTTATTCTGCACGACGTTTGATAGTTAAAATGATTTTCAAATAGTATAATTCAGCGTCAATAGCTTAATGTTTTGGACCCCACGGGTACACGGAAGACTCGCCTGGGGTCTACGTTAGCGTGCCAAGAATAAGTAACAATTCGTAAGCGACTGTTACTTGTAAGAACTCGCTGGAATTTCCATATGCAGTACAATGCCTTTCGGGGTTATGGTAGAAATATAGCTGCAGGGGGTCCACTGGAACTACCCAAATTTTGAAAATGGTCTATGATAACAAAAGTTTGGGATCCCATTAGGTCGTAGGTTAAATCCACTAGTAACAAGTCAAATATATAGTTTTCAATCGGGGGTACTCCGCGGGACGTAGCTAGTCATAAATAAATGTAAACATGCGATCTAAAAGCAATTTTCCTACAGTAAACATAAAAAGGAGAAAAACAGGAATAAATGAAATGCTACTTTTGTCAAAGAAGGTATCAAAATATCGTCACAAGTGTATCAAGGTACCATTCTTGAGAAGAGGAGAATGGTCCTTCTAGCAAAACTCGGCGCCGGGTCATTAAGCTCTGCCTACGCATTCTTGATTGGAAACTAACGATTCGGACTTCATCAGAGCTGAAGACTGGCCGTCGTCTAACCCCGATCTTAACCCGCTGGATTGAGATTTATGGTCAGTTTTCTCTAAACGCCATGATAATTTGGAGTCGCTAAAACAATCTATACGATTGGCAGTGAAGAATTTTCCCATGGAAAGAATGCGTGCTTCTATTTATAACTGACCTCAATATTTAAAGGACTGTATTGCAGCCAATAGAGCCACTTCGCATAATCGTTTTATAAATATATAAATAAATATAAATTGTTCAATATTTATGTATTAAACTAACACACTGTAAAAGTAATAAATGTTATGTAGGCAAGACTAGGTACATAGACTAAAACTTTATCTCTAACTTTTTTTATAATTTCCTTCCGATTATCGTTCAATCAAATCACTAAGTATAATTTTATTAGGTTAAATTAAATGCAATATTGAGAAAAAAAAAAAGTTTCACCTAAAAGTGGTTCGACCTCGATCGAGAGATTAACCACTTACATAAAATTCGCTTATACTTCGTGTTCAGTAACACTTTAGTTTTTTATGTAATAATCACAGAGGTACAAAGAAACTAAACCACTTTCCTGAACAAATATAAAACTATACTGACTTCTCATAAATCTACTTGAATAATACAACTTTTTCTTCACATGTGGTCCCATTTCTGACAATGGCATCTATGACTAAACCAAGTCTTAAATTTGTATCAAGTATGCTCGCGACAAAGGGTTTAATAACTCAATATCACGCCATTAGAGCCGTGGTAGCTCAGTGTCCGTGCGGTTGGCTCAAGTTGCGTTACGCTAGCAGCCCGAGTTCGATCCCCGGTGCCGGCACCAATAAATTTGCTGTTGCAATTTTATGTGCTGATTTACCAAACGCTCGGCGGTGAAGGAAAACATCGTGAGGGAAACCTACATGTTTTAGAAAAATTTTCTACGGCATGTGAAGTCTGCCAATCCGCATTAGAGCCGCGTGGCGGACTATGCCCTTATACTCTCTTTACAGAGAAGGCCTGCGCCCAACAGTGGGACATATATAAAGGCTGTAACTTTTATCACGCCATTCCATTTCGACGATTCATTTTTAATTGGAGTTTGGTAAGGTTCTGACTAATTCTATTTCTTAATATTCCTACGACAATTCGAAAATACAAAGAGACCGTCGCGCGTAATAGCGATTAACGGTTGATTCTATTTAAGTTTTGTACTCGTCATATTCCCGTATGTTCAACAATTTACAATGGTCACGGTAACAAGACAACCCACTGTCATAATTTTTGTAGGTTACCGTCTGATCATAATTATTTTTGTTGTCAAGTTTTGCTCTGATCCACAGATAATTATTTCACAGTATTTTGAAATCATTACAATGGTGTTCTTAGTTAAAAGAAATTATTTTCGCAAACATTGTTATTTTCTGTTTATTGTAGATTAGATCGACCGATATATTTTTGTAATATCAATTCAGAGTCCTCTAAGTCTGCTAAACTAACTGCGTCAAAACGATCGTTCAGTGACAACACAATTATCGATTTTTAAGTGTGTAGCTAGTTTTAATAATCTGCTAGTGCAATTGTACCGCCATGTTTTCCAATGGCGTAACACTGACACTCTAATATTGTTCTTTTCTAAATTTTACAAATATGTCAATAATTACAATGAGTTAATCAATATCGAAAATTCCTAAAATGATCAAAGGAATTTAATTAATTAGATAGATAAATGATTTATTGCTAATATCCACATTAAGTTAAATCCATTAAAGTTATAACTACATTAAATCTAAAAGTATGCAACGGATGGGCGGAACGATAAGTAGATAGACTTTTGGCACAATGACAATTTGTGATAGGTCGGTTTCATAGTGAAATGTCATTGAGAAATAGCAGACTCAGGTCTTAATTTAGCAATTTCGGGGTTTACTTTATTTGGGTTAGAGATATTTCTTTAATTGTTGTTTGTGAACAACACACAAACAACAATTAAAGAAATATCTCTAACTTTAATATATATATCTTATTTTAATAATCTGCTAGTGCAATTGTACCGCCATGTTTTCCAATGGCGTAACACTGACACTCTAATATTGTTCTTTTCTAAATTTTACAAATATGTCAATAATTACAATGAGTTAATCAATATCGAAAATTCCTAAAATGATCAAAGGAATTTAATTAATTAGACAGATAGATAAATTATTTATTTCTCATATCCACATTAAGTTAAATCAATTAATGTTATAATTACACTAAATCTAAAAGTATGCAACGGATGGGCGGAACGATAAGTAGATAGACTTTTGGCACAATGACAATTTGTGATAGGTCGGTTTCATAGTGAAATGTCATTGAGAAATAGCAGACTCAGGTCTTAATTTAGCAATTTCGGGGTTTACTTTATTTGGGTTAGAGATATTTCTTTAATTGTTGTTTGTGAACAACACACAAACAACAATTAAAGAAATATCTCTAACTTTAATATATATATCTTATTTTAATAATCTGCTAGTGCAATTGTACCGCCATGTTTTCCAATGGCGTAACACTGACACTCTAATATTGTTCTTTTCTAAATTTTACAAATATGTCAATAATTACAATGAGTTAATCAATATCGAAAATTCCTAAAATGATCAAAGGAATTTAATTAATTAGACAGATAGATAAATTATTTATTTCTCATATCCACATTAAGTTAAATCAATTAATGTTATAATTACACTAAATCTAAAAGTATGCAACGGATGGGCGGAACGATAAGTAGATAGACTTTTGGCACAATGACAATTTGTGATAGGTCGGTTTCATAGTGAAATGTCATTGAGAAATAGCAGACTCAGGTCTTAATTTAGCAATTTCGGGGTTTACTTTATTTGGGTTAGAGATATTTCTTTAATTGTTGTTTGTGAACAACACACAAACAACAATTAAAGAAATATCTCTAACTTTAATATATATATCTTATTTTAATAATCTGCTAGTGCAATTGTACCGCCATGTTTTCCAATGGCGTAACACTGACACTCTAATATTGTTCTTTTCTAAATTTTACAAATATGTCAATAATTACAATGAGTTAATCAATATCGAAAATTCCTAAAATGATCAAAGGAATTTAATTAATTAGACAGATAGATAAATTATTTATTTCTCATATCCACATTAAGTTAAATCAATTAATCATAAGGTCGTCGACTCGAACAATGTGATAAGGTAAACGATTGTGCCGGGTACTGTTCTGTCCTTAAAAATAGTAAACGATTTTCTTGGACACTAAATAATTAAATTTTACAATATTGAATGCTTAGACATGCTTTATTCTGCACGACGTTTGATAGTTAAAATGATTTTCAAATAGCATAATTCAGCGTCAATAGCTTAATGGTTTTGGACCCCACGGGTACACGGAAGACTCGCCTGGGGTCTACGTTAGCGTGCCAAGAATAAGTAACAATTCGTAAGCGACTGTTACTTGTAAGATTGGAATTTCCATATGCAGTACAATGCGTTTCGGGATTATGGTAGAAATAAAGCTGCAGGGGGTCCACTGGAACCACCCAAATTTTGAAAGTGGTCTATGATAACAAAAGTTTGGGATCCCGTTAGGTCGTAGGTTAAATCCATTAGTAACAAGTCTACTTTTATTGTATATATGTTTGTAAAATATTTAAATATATAGTTTTCAATCGGGGGCATTCCGCGGGACGTAGCTAGTCATAAATAAATGTAAACATGCGATCTAAAAGCAATTTTCCTACAGTAAACATAAAAAGGAGAAAAACAGGAATAAATGAAATGCTACTTCTGTCAAAAAAGGTATCAAAATATCGTCACAAGTGTATCAAGGTACCATTCTTGAGAAGAGAGTGAAGCCCTTATCAACTACATGTTCAATAACCAAGAAAGGTCCTTCTAGAAAGACTCGGCGCCGGGTCATTAAGCTCTGCCTTCGCATTCTTGATTGGAAACTAACGATTCGGACTTCATCAGAGCTGAAGACTGGCCATCGTCTAGCCCCGATCTTAACCAGCTGGATTATGATTCATGGTCAGTTTTAGAGAGTACAGCTTGCTGTAAACGCCATGATAATTTGGAGTCGCTAAAACAATCTGTACGATTGGCAGTGAAGAATTTTCCAATGGAAAGAATGCGTGCTTCTATTTATAACTGACCTCAATGTTTAAAGGACTGTATTACAGCCAATAGAGCCACTTCGCATAATCTTTTTATATTTTAAAGTGTTTAATATTTATGTATTAAACTAACACACTGTAGAAGTAATAAATGTTATGTAGGCAAGACTAGGTACATAGACTAAAACTTTATCTCTAACTTTTTTTACAATTTCCTTCCGATTATCGTTCAATCAAATCACTAAGTATAATTTTATTAGGTTAAATTAAATGCAATATTGAGAAAAAAAAAGTTTCACCTAAAAGTGGTTCGACCTCGATCGAGAGATTAACCACTTACATAAAATTCGCTTAAACTTCGTGTTCAGTAACACTATAGTTTTTTATGTAATAATCACATAAAAAAGAAACTAAACCACTTTCCTGAACAAATATAAAACTATACTGACTTCTCATAAATCTACTTGAA
Organism: Meandrusa payeni; assembly: GCA_029286785.1. Lineage (NCBI taxonomy): Eukaryota > Metazoa > Arthropoda > Insecta > Lepidoptera > Papilionidae > Meandrusa > Meandrusa payeni. The sequence goes on from JAGSMX010000039.1 coordinate 1,534,218, forward strand.
TAATACAACTTTTTCTTCACATGTGGTCCCATTTCTGACAATGGCATCTATGACTAAACCAAGTCTTAAATTTGTATCAAGTATGCTCGCGACAAAGGGTTTAATAACTCAATATCACGCCATTAGAGCCGTGGTAGCTCAGTGTCCGTGCGGTTGGCTCAAGTTGCGTTACGCTAGCAGCCCGAGTTCGATCCCCGGTGCCGGCACCAATAAATTTGTTGTTGCAATTTTATGTGCTGATTTACCAAACGCTCGGCGGTGAAGGAAAACATCGTGAAACCTACATGTTTTAGAAAAATTTCTACGGCATGTGAAGTCTGCCAATCCGCATTAGAGCCGCGTGGCGGACTATGCCCTTATACTCTCTTTACAGAAGGCCTGCGCCCAACAGTGGGACATATATAACGGCTCTAACTTTATCACGCCATTCCATTTCGACGATTCATTTTTAATTGGAGTTTGGTAAGGTTCTGACTAATTCTATTTCTTAATATTCCTACGACAATTCGAAAATACAAAGAGACCGTCGCGCGTAATAGCGATTAACGGTTGATTCTATTTAAGTTTTGTACTCGTCATATTCCTGTATGTCGAACAATTTACAATGGTCACGGTAACAAGACAACCCACTGTCATAATTTTTGTAGGTTACCGTCTGATCATAATTATTTTTGTTGTCAAGTTTTGCTCTGATCCACAGATAATTATTTCACAGTATTTTGAAATCATTACAATGGTGTTCTTAGTTAAAACAAATTATTTTCGCAAACATTGTTATTTTCTGTTTATTGTAGATTAGATCGACCGATATATTTTTTCTAATATCAATTCAGAGTCCTAAGTCTGCTAAACTAACTGTGTCAAAATGATCGTTCAGTGACAACACAATTATCGATTTTTAAGTGTGTAGCTAGTTTTAATAATCTGCTAGTGCAGTTGTACCGCCATGTTTTTCCAATGGCGTAACACTGACACTCTAATATTGTTCTTCTCTAAATCTTACAAATATGTAAATAATTACAATGAGTTAATCAATATCAAAAATTCCTAAAATGATCAAAGAATTTAATTAATTAGACAGATAGATAAATTATTTATTTCTCATATCCACATTAAGTTAAATCAATTAAAGTTATAACTACACTAAATCTAAAAGTATGCAACGGATGGGCGGAACGATAAGTAGATAGACTTTTTGGCACAATGACAATTTGTGATAGGTCGGTTTCATAGTGAAATGTCATTGAGAAATAGCAGAGTCAGGCCTTAATTTAGCAATTTCGGGGTTTATTTTGTTTGGGTTTAGGTTGTTTGTGGACAACACACAAACAACAATTAAAGAAATATCTCTAACTTACAATAGTTATACCTTATTTTAATAATCTGCAGCGGAGCTAGTAATTGCAATGCGGTGCGGCGGCGCGTGGGTGTCCAATTTGCAATGGAAAGTGGCCCTGCGTGGCTCGAGATTAATGTTCTCATTGCGACGCGATATACTAAATCACTTAGAAATCTTGTCTCCGTTCGCCTGTGCTGCTTACTTCATATTTATCAAGCTTATTTTATTAACTGTTGTTATATTTAAATTGCAAATGTTTCTGTTAATTCACGTTGAAGTATCCACCAGTGGAATCAGTTGCGGTGTTTACAAATCTATACGATTTGGGGAATCAAGAACCGAGCCTACTTCTTTCTCAAATGCCGGCAATGCATCTGCAGTGTTTTGAGAAACTACGCAGATTCACCAGAGAAGTTGGCCTTGACTGCTTCACCAGATTGAGAGGTGGCATATAGCTCTTAGTTCTCTTAGCCTAGACCTCTATTGCAAGTAACCCGATACAAGGATCCCCCCGGTGAGGAGTAACCTATACCCTAACGGTTACTATGTTACGCGTAAGCATTACGATCCGCGGGGACTCAAGAGGGCCGAACCACGACTCGGTCGGTTGCTATTTCACCAAATTTATAAAATTTTAATCTAATGGACATTCTAAAACTAAACTCACTTTGAAGGCCACGTCCGGAATAATCTGCGGTGTTGTGGTTGTATATGGACGACGGTGATCACTTAAACTCGATGAGCCGTAAGCTCGTTTGCATCCATATACAAAAAAAAAATATATTGTGATTACCAATATTTCCTTAAACAATAGAAAACATTTGCAAATGATTAGTATAAATCTTGCCATTAGACCTTTACTCGACTGCTTAAGTATTCTAATGACCTTAAACGTTGATTAAGATGTATTTGGGTTGCGCAATGATCTTTTGTATTTAACTACGTATACTAAACAAAAATCTAAAATAGTAACAAGAAAGAACACAATTTTATCCTAAGCACTGGCCATATTATTCAAGTCACGATTTAAAACTAAAGTAGTCGAAATAGAAGTTAACCTAGAAATAGGTCACACTAAAATGGCAAGACAAAGGTAGACAAGGAACATCGTCGCTTCTTCTAAATAAACAAAATAAAAAAATAACAAAGAGTTTTTTTTAAAAAAGAAGTAGTTTTATCGTTATAGATAGCCTGTACTATACAACCGCACCATCGATCACTTTTTATAAATACTTGAATTGTCGTAGTGTAGAAGTACATTGAAGTTATTAGTTTTCGTATTACGAAATATCAATCTATGGGTAATTAGTTGGGATCCCTGCCGTTTTCCAGATGGTTATAACACTTATTGTATCAACCGCGGCAGAGCCACAAATCTTCACCAGCACAGCATTTTAAAAGCATTAATAGCCGAATATTTTATTGAACTGCACAACGAAAGTGGACAAACCCACAATTGTTAACGTTAGCCATCTCCTAACACGAGTTTAAGATTATTTGTAATGGTTACAATTCTTAAAACAATATTGATGATTGACGCGAAGACGAGGCGTCTTCATATAGTTGTAATTCGTCCGATGACTAGAGTGGTCAGATGATTAGCCTCTGTCTTTTTTTCTGAAATACTGAAATACTGGCAACACACCAGCTGCCTTTTTGTATTTCGCGAATGTTTATGGGCATGAGTGATCCTAACCTAGCTACCTTTTTAATAAAAAATGCATCTACAGGCTTACCTGACCTTAGCACCTTATAGTTGCACATAGGTCCAAAATGAAACGCTTTTTGGGTGAGAATAAGAGACGCATGTGACATCCGTCTATAGGCACGCAAACAACACCGAAATGACAAAATACCCGGAGGTCTAATGGCAACGCTCAAAAAGATGCAAAGAAATAAAAATACATATGAAGAAATGCTTATCAATTTATATAGTAATTAACGTTTTAAACATTAACTATTATCACAAAGAGTGTGTTAAGGCCGGGGAGAACGCATCCACCTAACCTTACTGCCGGAATAATACATGAATCCGGTTTGAAACCGAAATTATTTGGGTTGAACTACATTGCCACAACGGCTGATGTCATGAGAAATTGTGTATGCTCTCCAGGGTGCTACATTATTATCTGCATTGCAGTTTATATAACATATAATACGTTACTATAATTAAATAATGCAGCGCGCTGAGTACTCCTCCTATGACCGCATTCAATGGTGCCTCCATATAATGGTTTTCACAATCCTCGATAGTGAAGGGACAAAGAAGAATCCAATAAATCCATACAACTCTGAAGCACAACCTTAAACCTGAGGATCATTTCTGAGCAAGCAGTCGATTGATATAGAGACTCAAGTATGCCTGCCCGAAACATTTTGGCACAGTTACAGACAAGGTAAAGGACATCAGTAGGACGCGGCGAGAGATAAAACATGAAACTCAAGACTAAAGGCGATGGATGATCACTGATGGAAAGGATATTGATATTCATCATCATCATCATCAGCCTATGTCAATCCACTGCTGGAAATAGGCCCCAATGCCTTCTCTACTCCGCTTTCCATCCAGCGTTGGCCAGGTATAGGAAGACTGCCTAGTACTGGGAGCTATGATATGTGATGTTCTGTCATTAATACAATATTTTTAGACACTTTATTACATCGCATAAGAATATACACACAGAACACTACGAAAGGTTTATGAAATACCTCATAAGGATACAGAAACCATGACGCTGAATCAGCCATTTTAACCACTAGGCTATTTTGTCTTGAAATTGTTTTAGTAGTAGATGCAGTATACATGCACAGCTGTCTCTTTCGGAATTGTTTCTCTCTTTTACTCTTTCAATTAATATATAAAAATATTTTAAAGAGTCAGCTTTGTAATGCACTCGGTTAAATACTCGTTTGAAATTTAAAATTCAACTTAACACTGGCCAAATGCACAGACCGTGCGAAAATATAAAAGAAACAAATATTTCACAACGCTAATTCAACAATAAAGAACCGATAACAATATCGCATTTAAACGGATAACAAAAAGAAAAACTCACCTTTCCTGAAGACCAAGCATGTTTTTCTGTCATAACAAATCCCGCATTATCGTAACCACACTTCTCACTGCTGATTTTGTTACGGCCAACCACTTTGTCGTAATAACTCATCGTTAACACAAATATAGTTATACAAATAATTTCTGCACAACTACACGTGTGCCGACAACCTTGATACCCTTTACAAACGCAACTAGAACGAAACAAGATTAAATATTTCGCGTAACGTGTTCGGAAAAATATTTATAATCTGTTATTTTTATTATTCTTTTACAGAATGTGTCCGATTTCCCGCCGAAACCGTGATAGCGCGGGAAAACCACTCCGTCTGTAGCACAGAGGTGTACTGCCGAGAAACCTAAGAGTTAACCCAAATAAATACTACCTAAGTGAAGTAGACGGAACATTTTTTCGCCGTTTGTTACAAATTTAAATTATATTAATAAATTCTTTTACTATATAGCGTCTTAATCTATCTATACCTTTTATCTGCAAAATAAATATCTACGGTTTTGTTTAAAATTACGACTATAAAATAGTATTAGTTGTTTTAAATAAAATACTATTATACTATAGATTAAGGGTTCAGCTCACGTCAATGTCATGTTTCTGTTGCGTCATGCCCTATTGTTTTCGTTTTGGTCCAACCCTACCTAATTTTTTCCTTTACTTGATTGGAATTCATGCATTTACTAATACTTCTATGATTGCCGTTAAAATAGAGTCGTAATTATCCTAACCTATTTTCTCAATAATAAAAAATAAATAAACTGATCGGGATCGATCAGATTTCAAATTTGGATACATATTTTTAAGGCTTCAGCCATATATTTCCAGTGTCATTTTAAAAGTGAAGCGCTCATAAAAAAACAGTCATTTAAATAATTTCGTAGTATTCGACCTTAATATTTTTTTTGCTCAACGAGTTGCCGACAATGGCCAATCAAAGGCTGCGTAGCCGGCTACGTGTTTCGGAGGTTTTTGCGCGATTATCGCTCAGATTCGCGCGATAATGTTGGCAACATTTGCCGCGGGTATAATAAACTTTCAGGTCACACTGGAAAGGCCAATTATGAATGTGGCAAAAGGTATTTGTTTCTGAAACCTCACTGCACAAAATTATTTCTCTAAGAATTGTTACTACCACTAAAACCTCTTTTTAATTAAGAAATGGAAATAAAATACATGCATAGCCCTGAGACCATTTTCACAGATCTAGCGGTCATTGGTCTCGACTTTTGAAAATTGACAAAATGAATGTGGAATGTGACAGTTTTAAACAACGCTATAGAACCTTTAGACTATTTCGACTAATACAATCTCAACAATTGTCCGTTCCAGTGAAGTTAGAGTATCATTGTATGGCAAAGACTGCGTAACTTCGACGATTTCTTTTCAGCTCTATTTTCAGTGACTGTACAAATACGTTCGTGAAGCGACTTTGGCAGCTTTCGCGATTTGAAATAAGAATAGAATAAGTAATTAGATTTATTGCATGAATTGTTTTAATACCGAATTATTTTTACTTTACGAAATAGTTAAAAGATAATATTTATACAAAATTTCATATATTTGTAGTATGTGGCTTTAGCTGACGGGCCGAGGCGAATTATTTATGTTTCAAAAATGTATTTTATGGTGATGTATTTATTAGATTAAGTAAATCGGAGTATGTCTGTTATTCTTAATACATACGACCATATTATAGAACCTACACATTTTTTTTGTGAAGAATCACACATAGATTAGAATTTGAAAGTTGACATAGCTTTTAGGTCGCTAATACTGAACATCTAAGCAACCTATTCAGTTATACTAATAAATAATAAGGTCACATCCTTTTAACCCTAGCGGAGTAGACAATCGCTGTCCGCTTTTGATGAAGCTTATTAGTTGTCATTTAAATTATGGCATGTGACACTATTCTTTATCGAACTTGATTAGATTTTTTTTATACTTTCTAAGTAAGTACTTAACTACGATCCCACCTGATGTTAAGTGGAAATGCAGTCCTGGATGCTAAGGCGCACTAGCTTAGTAAATGTCTATTCACTGTACTCTTGAAAATACCCACAATGTAATCGGAGGGAAAGACAGATGCGGGCAAAATAGTCCAGTCCTTTGCTGTACGTATATTGAAAGACGAAGTAAAGCGCTTCGTTCGGGTTTGAGGGATGTTCACAACAAGAGGATGAAATCTTGCAGTACGGCTTGAAGTCCAATGGTGGAACGGAGATGGGGGAATTAGATTATTTAGTTCCTGAACACACTCTCAATATGTAGAAAACCGAAAGGCTACCTTACGCCTGTGTTCAAGACTGAGCAGATTGGTTTCAGCTGCGTCACCAAATAGCCTCTTAGCCCGTATTATTATGAATGGTATAAATTGTAAGGCCGACACTAGCTCTCAGGTAATTGTGTTTATACATCATATTTACATCAATCTTCTTTTGGTCCGTTTAACAAAAGTTTTAAACCAAATATGTTTGTAGGTGTTAATTAACTCGTAGGAGGGAAGTCCGTTTAGCCGACGATATGTGAATTGCTCATCAAATACACTCATGAATAATATTTATAACCGCCTTTTAAAACAGCCGAAATTTACTCACAAACAACCACTCCCAATTTGGTTAAGAAAAAATATTGTCCTGAAGTTTTGTTTTTAAGGACTTTGTTCGTTTCGGACATGTCGGACCCATGGTACCCTAACCTTAATATACAAACAAAGGTCAATAGGATCACATGAAGCGAAAAATCAAGACATCAAAATTCAATTACCATAGCCATCAGATTCTTCGCTCCATCTGAGGTCGGGCAATAACGACTAAGTCACCTACATATTGTTCACTTGAAGTTATTTCCGAATATACATTCACCGAGAACTCACATGATTCTTCTTCTTCGTCGCTTGAGTCTTTACAGACTCGTCGTGGTTATCACGTATTAGGTATCAGTGACCCGCTTCACAAGCCGCCGCCACTCCTCCCTGTACGCTGCTTTTTTCGCACACTGATGCAAAGGTACGTCCATAGCCGTTATTATCTGGTCGGTCCATCTCATAGGTGATCTTCCCCTAGGTCTGGTGCCCTCCACCTTACCCTGTACTACCAGGCGTTCGATGGATTGAATATGATGATAGTCTATGTAAATAGGGAATGTGTCCTTCAGAAAATGAATCAAAGAATAAGCAAGTACGTAAAATTTTACGTATACCCTTAAATATGACTTATGCATTTCTACTGACGGTAGTTTTTTTTATTACGCGTATTTAAGAAACACGACTGCTTAAAATAAATTGGGTTACATTCGACAATGTAAACGAGTAGGAGTTTATAAATTCATTTCTTTTATTTTACAATCTCAATTTTTTAAACTGATCTGTTTAGTCATGTGTTATATCTGTTAAAAACAAACGAATACTTATCCATTTTAATGATTGTATTGGTTTATTAAACTCTTTGGATGCAACGAATGTTAATCTCAAATTAACTCTGGGTTTTAATCCGAAAAGTCCTTGCTATAAACGACCCGTTACTTATCTGGTACCAGGTTATACATTACAAATTTAGTTACATTCATAGCTCTTTCAATCAATACTTCACCGTAAAGTCCATACACCTCCTGTTTTCATTGAATGATGGCATTCTCCATTTTGATCGTTATATACATTTCCTGAATATCTGCATAAGTACGCTAATAACTCCATTAAAGCATTATCGAAAGCTGAACAAATATTGTAAGAACTTGTGACGTCATGACACACGAAATTAATGGAAATATAATGGTGTTTGATACTGACTTAAATTGATTGCATAAACCATACGCGCGAATATTAGTGGTATATATATATCTTGCAAATATGTGACTTCTATTACGGAGGAAGTGTGGATTTGTTTTTTTTATACCAGAGTAAGGGAGTCGAGGTCTCTTCTGCTGCTATAACGTCACAGGATGTTTTACTAATGTTCTTGTAAACTAAGTAAACTGCGTAAAACGTGAGTTCGAACCGTATATATATATACCTATATATATATATATATATATACATTCATACATACATTCATTTTCATTGATTTTTTATTGAAATATTACTAACAATCTTGTTAACCATTCCAACTAAGCTTAAGCTTGTGCTAGGACATGGTTCACGGCAATAGTCGAATGGTGGATTCAGACCCACGACCTTACGATTCGCAGGCCGTACCCTAAACCATTAGGCTATTGACGATTCGATTGAGTAGAAAGTATTCAGATACACGCGATTTAAAGACATTAGTTGACGAAGCCTACCTAGTCTCAATCGGCAAGCTATACCAGAGTTTTATAGCTGTAGAGGTAAATAAATTTCCCTAAAATTCGTGACATTCGTGTTAGTCGCCTTCTACGACAGGCAGGGGATACCGTAGTCTTATTCTTGAGATCCCAGAACTACAGGGCTGTTCATCAAAAACTTAGCCTAAATGTACAGATCTCTTATATCTAGGCAAATATCTTTTATATCTTATATCTATAAATATTATTTCACAGGTATTTTTAATTAATGTTTGGCTAGTTTTGCAACATCAGATAGCTAAGTACCCTCCGCACTAGTTACAAGAACTGTATGACGGCAGAGTACTCGTAGTGCGGCCAGTTTGTTGTTTACGTTTAAATACGTGAGATCGTTGCTCTTAACGATTGATCCGATTCGATTTTAAATCAGTTTTTGTTTTTCTTCGTAAATATTGTTGTTTATCTAGAAATTATATATATCAATAAAACTTGCAAGAATTTCTCTTGCTCTCTTGATTTACTAAAATAAAAATCTTTATAGGTTAAGCTCGCCTATATACATATATTGAATGATTGATGAAGCGTTAATTACACTTAGAAGATGATGGCTAGGAACCACCGCTTTGAGCCGGACATAAGATTAATCTAGTTGTTTCTACACGTTAAACCTCAATAGACCATTCTATACATTTATTATCTCTCGGTATAGTCAGCAATCAAAGGTCATTAATCATAAACCTTTAGTTCATTGGCCTACAGCCTGACGAGTGTTATTTAATACACCGTTAGAAACTCGGACACGGGGGAAATCTGTTGCCGATACGCGAGATCTAAGTGTGGGGAGAAATTCTGCAATATTAGCCTAATAGATTTTCACTTACAAACTGGCTGCCTGTACCCGTTAGGTGTTACGATCGTGGCGTAGACGCCTCGAATCTAGGATAAGGTATAACATTTAAGCACAATCATAAATGGATAGATATATGTATGTAAACTTTTAACAAAATTATGTTATAGACAACATAGTATACACACACACACACAACACAAACACTCACACACAACACATACACACACACACATATGCAATCACACATATGCAATCACATCACTGAACCACTGACTGACTTTAATAAGGTATTGAATATTGAGTATTATCTAGTAATTATATAGTATAAATTAATATAATAAATAAATTACACAAATTAAAATAGGCATAGACAATTTAACAAAATAGGTAGCAGGAAAAGATAAGAATAAATAAATAAATAAGATAGTCGTGTTGGGTCGGTATTTGTAAGTTATCTTGTAAACTGTAACACTGATTTCATGATTCTTTATTGTATTCTCTAATCTCTTGCTTTTTTATAGATCTATGCTTGAAACAAAATTTACATAATATCCTAGTTATCATTTTTCGTTGTTTTACAGTTCGTTATGTAGTGTTAATTATATTTATATTGTTTAATTATAAATATTATATCTGGATTCGAGCTCCCAAATACAGCTTCGTACTTCTAACTATTTACAGATCAGCTCAACTATCAGGTTCTTTCCGATTGCCAATATCACATGTTCTGAAGAATTGGTTAAATTATTCTATCCGTGAAATTTTTCATTAATTCTCAACATAACTCCATATTTCATATAAAACGAATTTCATCTTCGTCTTGAATGAATGAATATACTCAGTCACTTGGGCAATAACACTTAATAAGATTGTGAATCAAAAGCTTAGCAAAAAGAAAATAAACTTTCACGTTCTTTCCCTAACGAGGTAGACAGAATTAAATAATATATAATATGAATAGCATTTTATTTCTTTGATGTATTATTTTTTCATTATTTTTTTCTGTTCAATTATCTAATTTAATTTGTAAAAATCGACTTGTAATTTATTATAATTACCAATAAAAATCTGAATCTTAACCTTCCTGCGAAGATCGTTCTTGATCGTCTCACCATCGACGCCTTGCGTCCACCTAGTCTTAGAACATCCCTGTATGTGGCGATTCGATTATTTTTAGTATTGGTTCACGGGATGAGGTCCAATCGTTGTCTGGGTGCATTGGCTGTATGTGTTTCCGGTCACGCTTTAATTACAATAGATCTTTTGTCATCGTGTCATCGAATAGAGCTATGTTTGTGCGACATTGGCTGTCTGTGTCCAATATTGACTTTCATTGATAACTGAATTAGTCTACGATTGTTACAAGAGCATGCTAAGAACATAAGACAACATCATTGCATTCACAATTTTACTGATAGATGCCTAGTCTTATGCGGGACAAGCGAGACGCTTAGGTAGGTACGCAAGGATAGCATCTTTTATTAGAAAGGATATGCTTCAAGTGTAGTTTGATGAGGGTCAGTTAGTTCCTATTCAATTTGAAGTCGGTGTTTGTTTTATCGTAAATATTCTTGGTGAGAAATAAATTTCTTTAAACCTACTCTTGTAATGAATTTCCAAAAATCATTATGTCAATCAGCAAAAAATCTCCTAAACGATTTTTAGAATTTAGTACATAATAATAATATTTTTATTATTAATGTTTTTGCTCACACAATAAAATAATTGTAAAGTTTATCGTATTCACGAAGATCTGTTATTGGCAGTCTGTTTCTTAATAATTACTAAATCTTTTTGTAAATTTTATTGCTGTTGATCTTCCTATAAATAAACAAATAAATATCTTCCGAATTCAAGGTCCCATGCCAAAAGAACGGGATTTATTAAAAGTAAAGCCAAACAAAGAAATCAATTAGTTTATAAATGATGGCAAACAAACAAATTCAAAATCCTCCTCTCCTTTTTTGAAGTCAGCTAATAAGCCAAAAGATGCTCGTACATTATTATCCATAAACTGCTAAATGATTACATTATACAATAATTGTGCTCTGATTTACTTCAAGGTAATCGTAATTGAAAATGTGTTGGTGCTGCTGACGTCAATCTTATGAAATTTTGTTCTAAGTTACGCATAACGCACAGAGTCCAAAATCGCGTGCACGCTTTGTGGAAATAAGAACGAAAGTTGAACCTCACGAGGGTAAATCGATTATTTAAAAATATCTTTCATGTAATGTTCTTTCAAAATGAGAGATACAAACTAGAATTTCACAATTACATTTTGCTTACATTAGCGTACCCAGCCCACTTTGCCGGTCTAGATTTTGCTTTATTTTATTTAAACAATAAACTTACATCATTAAATATTTAATTTACAAAATATTAAATATATTAAATTATTCATTTCTCTCGTATTTGTTCTATTCTCGACCAGATGAAGATTTACCTACACCCATGTAGATATCAGTAAATACTATATCATTCCTATCATTTATACAAAACATATCGGACTCAATGTCAGAAATAAAAGTACGACGTATGACTTGTTTGACAGTTAAAAAGAGGAGTGCTCCGATCGTCACCAAACTTTACACGATTATTCGTCAGGTCAATCTGAAAATTCCTTTATAGTTTCAGTGAAATCGGTCCAGCCGTTTCGGAGCCTATGCGGATGAAACACACACACATTCTCTTTTTTATATGTAGACTAAGATAATATAAAATATATAACTACGTACAGGTAATGTATTGTTTTTGAGATATTGTCCTGCAGTAAGACGACTAAGCCGTTAGGTACTCCTAATCTTATTTTTACCGTAATATTTAGAAGTTCATCTCAGTTGTCTACCGCCAATATTACACATCGCGATATCTAAAGTTATATAAACAGAATCATCTTCATTTATCTTGCCATCGAGAATGACAAGTGCAAATATTTGAAGTAAAAATATATGCACACAGATGTATTTGTCTATTTGATCGTATAGACAGGGTCATGAAACTACGGCCCGCAACCGAAATGTCCCAATGTTGTCTTTCCTTTAAGATCCTGTACCTTTTTATTTAACTGTTTTAATTTAAAACATTACTATACACGAGTACATCGATCTTCTTTGATAACAATACGAAGCACCATCCCGTCTTACACTGTTGCGATCTTTCTGTTCTCCTTATTAACTTCCTATTACTTTAAAGCAAGCAAAGAACTTCCTTACTCGTTTACCCGATCTTCGACACAATTTTGTGCTAATGTGCAATGCAAAAATGCTAGCAATGTTTTTTAATGCTAGCAATGTACTTTTAAATTCTAGCAATGTTTTTTTTTTAAATGCTAGCAATTTTTTTTTAATGCTAACAATGTTTTTTTTAAATCTAGCAATGTTTTTAACAAAGATTACTAACATTCGTGTTAGCCATTCCAAATAAGCGCTTACGCTAGGAAATAGTTTACATACGACTATGGGAACCTCAACCATTAGGCTATTGATTATCTATTATTGCAAAAATATCAAATGATTTTTGGCTATTGTTATTTTCGTTGGTTATTAGAAGGTATAGTGTCGGTTCCGCCCCCACGCCTGCGCTTATCACTGAATTTTCACTATAACATCCGACCAACTACAATTCAATTCAATTATCATCGAGCCAAAATACGTCATCGACTAATTTTATATTAAACCATTTAAACAGCATTTGAGTTCATTGTCACCCTATCAGAGAAATATAGAAGGGCATGGCACATTGCACATTTGAATTGGCAGGTTATCAAAATTACCAAAAATCGACACCTATAATGTCAGTGAACGTTGTTTTTGATTGTAACAGCTGACTTGTAACCCTGTCAAAATTCGTGTCCGATCATTGCGGCCCTTGAGCCGAAAAGGTTCGTGACCCCTGGCTTGCAGATACACTGTAGCAGGACATCGGCTGTGCAAATGTCACTGTCCAAGCATTAGTCAGATCGCATGTCATCCTATTTATTTGCTATGTTCTGTAGCAACCTGTTATGCCCTCACTATTGGAACTGCCTACCCTAAGTTCGATACGAGCAATAGATATATTGGGTTGTTGGTAATTGGGCGTATGTCCGTTAGGAGGTGACTATTTGCTATTATAATCCCTATATGCACGCGTGAGGAGTTATACTTTTTTTGGCATTAATAAAAAATAGTTTTTAATTGCATGCAAATAATTAATTACAATACAATAATAAAAGGATTGGAAAACGGTAATTGACTAGCACACAGTCATTAAAGTTTAGTTTAAATTTGATATATTAAATAATAATATTTTAATTTATATCAATAAATAATGTATGCAATAGTTATAACCTTATATTGGAGCACTTGAAAAAGTATTTTAACCACAATTTTTTTCCCTGCAGCGTCAACCTGTTTATCAATTTTTCGTAATGCGCCTAAAGAAGTGTAACTTCAAAAAACTCTATGGAATTTGTCGGGCAGAATATTTTACAAACATAACTGTTATCTTAGATCTCCAACAATGCATACAAACTTATTTTTTTTGTTAACCGGGATGAAATTTTCAAAAAGATATCCCGCCTTCTGAGGGGAAGGCGGCGGTTATGTGGGGTTTTTTACCCACTAAAACCTCCCGATGGCCCTTCCTCGGTGCATGGTGAGGGGATTCGGGATCTCCAGTGGAACGCACCGAAACCCCTGTGCCCTCGCAGTGCAAGGTAACACGGGCCAGCCGATGTCACCTTCTTCACAGGTCCACCTTGGTGGACGACAAAGGCCCCCACCCTTGTCGCCCAGTAAACCCGAGGCCCCTTTTAGTCGCCTTCAACGACAGGCAGGGGATACCGTAGTCTTATTCTTGAGAGCCCAGAACTACAGGCCTGAACAATGCCTAAAAATACAATTACAAAGGAAGCGGGCGGAAATTCGTAATTGAACTGAGCCTAAGCTCGTTCCTTAAAATTTCCACAAAATTAATTAAAAAGAATGCCCAATGTAATTAAAACAAAAAATAAAAATTGATGTATCGTATTGGTACATACATCATGGCATCATAGTAGAAGGTACATCAAAATAGCTCCCCATTTATTAGTACACACTACAATAGCTTGACAGATAATAAAACCGGAGATTCAATTACTGACGTGAACCTATTCAACCTTCATCCTCAAAAGGGTCATCGCACTTTCTATATTCACTAAATAGGATGATATACATCCAAGTCAACGGTCTTGTGAGAATCGCTGGCTGAATGTAATAGAATGTTTTGACCGTTATTACCTTGACAACTAACTATGAGTCGTTAGAGTTAAATACATGGGAATTCGTGCAAATTTAGTTTAGGAAATTCACCTCAAATTTGAATAAAATTGTCTAAGCATAGCGAATGTACGAGGGGAGGTGTTCCTCCCTTGTGACGTTTTGGATAAATGCCGAAACCCCTCCCAATCCAATCTAGATGCCGGGGAAAATGAGAATGAGAATTAAAATAGATGAAGCAAGCAAGCAACGTCATTAAGTCATTCACATCCGAATACAATGGTAAATTATCGATTTATAATAAGGGCTCTTTTCTTGTTGATTACTAAATTATATTGGTTTAAGATTATCGTGGTAACTTTATAGAATAATTATAAGTAGGAAAAAATGCGGAAAATGTCAAGCAAACATACTAAAATCGTAGAAACGGAAGAGATATATAATTGAAATTTAAAGTTTTATCAAGTGTCAAAGACGCCACCTTGTCATTTTTATTCGTAAAGAAGCAAATCACAGATTTATGTATATTGTCTAATTCTTTGAAACGTGCTTCTTATTTTCTCATTTGTTATATTATTATAATATTTAAAAAAAACAACTGTCGCATATTAACATATATCTTATTAATAATTATTCAAATTAAATGATTCTTATAACGTCGCAATTTCGAATGACGAATGTAACTATCCTACGTAATCATTTCGCGAGGTTAAGACAAGTTACGTATTAAGTTAAAATCTATTTTACATGAATGACGAAATTCGCCCTTACACCCTCCACTTAGGGCCCTAACAACATAACCCCAAATCGGTTGACCTCTGAATGACACTTCGAACAATTAAATTTACTTACCTTTATCTCTAGCAGGCCGATCATCTCGCCGGGCTCCCCGGATTTTTCCTTCTCCGACATTTCTCACAGAGATATTATCACCACTTGAATTTATTTCAAAATCGGAGCAATATATACAAGACGGTTTCGCGTGGTTGACTATTTTATTGGTGAGAGTCACCCTTGGGCACGCATGCGCAGCGCCGTCGCCGTGGACCGAACAACAATAGTCCTTGCTGAACTTAGAATTGCGCGGGAATAGGGGAGCCATTACGCGGGAATTTATTATTTCAACACGTAATTATTCCGATGCGTCGCGGAAAGTGATCACTGTCTCTCTCAAACCTCATAGGGATGAAAAAGGAAAGCGATTTCTATTATGTTTTTATCTTTCGAATATTCTAGAAAAGAAAAAAAATTGTCAATTGACAATTTAAAACTAATCTAATATTTAAACGTGAAATTCTTGAATTGAGAAAATTACCTGAATCTTGGAAAATGCTACAAGGATTTTAATGAAATTAGGTATATAGGAGGTTTCGAGGGCGATAAATCGATCTAGTTAGGATTCATTTTTAGAAAACGTCCTTATATTCGTGTATTGGATATATGAAGTAAATCCAGTTACGTTGCTAAGCAACAGTAAATCAACGAGTGTTTGGTTTTATGTTGGACCAAAAAATTGTTTTAAATTAACAAATTTGTGACTAGACAAATTACTCTTTACAAAAATTATAGTTGATAGAAATACGATTTTTTGTATGTATCGTGTATATAACATACTATAACATATATTAGAAGAATTTTATTAATATTTATTAAAAGAAAATAATTTCAGATTCAAAGTTGCAATATCATTTTTGTCGAAGTCTGCGTTGGGCAAATTTATTTAAAATCATAGTCGCCCTACGGGAAGATTGGTCAGGACCTCGCAACATTGCGTCATATACCTTAATGATAAAACTTCGACTAAATTCGTTGAACTAAATCCATAGACATTTCGAACAAAACATAAAACATTTACGTAATGAACTTAATCAAATTAGGTAATAATGCGACCAAGTTGCCAGTTAGTTAATTTTTAAACTTTAATATAAAATATAAATAAACTTTATTTAAATCTTAAAACAATGCATAATTCATTTATGGACTTAGCCATAAATTAATGTATATACGATAAAATCTCTGATGATGTTCTGGATCTATCATTGCTGGGTTCTATAAGACTATACTGAGTACGCAAAGAAGTTTGCATCAGCATGTAGCCGGTTATTCGAATTTACTGTCCTATGTAACCCAACAATAAACAAACAATTAACAATAAGGCAGTTTTCGAGTTGGAGCAGCTCTGTAGTTCTGGGCTCTCAAGAATAAGACTACGGTATCCTCTGCCTGTCGTATAAGGCGACTAAAGGGGCCTCAGGTTCACTGGGCGACAAGGGTGGGGGCCTTTGTCGTCCGCTAAGGTGGACCCGGGAAGAAGGCGACATCGGCTGGCCCGTGTCGCCTTGCACCTTGAGGGCACAGGGGGAGGGAGAATCCTTCCCCAGGACGTCTCTCCTTGAGCACAGTGCAGAGGGGCTCCGGTGCGTTCCACTGGAGATCCCGGAGCCCCTCGTCATGCACCGAGGAAAGGGCCACCGGGGAGGTTTTTGTGGCTAAAACCCCACTTAACCGCCGCCTTCCCCCCAGAAGGTGGGGTATCTTTTTGAAGATTTCCTCCCCGCTAACAAAAAAAAAAAAAAGTTTTCGAGTTGGAATGATATCTCATGTAGAATTGCCCTGAAGGTACGAGTTTCATTAATCAAAAGGAAAGTTATAACCTTTTATTTATGTCCCTGGGCACAGGCTTTTTCTGTAAAGAGAGTATAAGGACATAATCCGCCACGCGGCCGTATTGCGGATTGGGAGGCTTCACATGTATTAGAAATTTTTTCAAGATAAGTAGGTTTTCTCACGATGTTTTCCGAGTGCGTGGTAAATCAGTACATAAAATTGCAACAGTACGGACACTGTGCTACCACGATTCTGTCATCAGTTAATAATTTTTTTTAAGGTTAGTTATTCATCAGTCAATTAACCTTAAAATACTGGCTAAAATAGATAAAAAAACTAAGGACGAACGAAATAGGATATAAAGCCACAGAGGAATTTTTTTTCACCTATTGCCAAGACGGCGAATTCTGCATACGGACGAGCGTTTTACTTTGTATTTCATGTCGTGCCATTAAGCGTACAGCAAAGGTTCGTAATAAGTTGAACGCGTCTATTTTTCCTCCGCTTAAAAATATATCTTAAAGTATATATGAATGAATGAATATAGTTTACTGTACAACATTTAACAAATACATCACAGAAATAATAAATTTAAAAATTATAAATAGACATTTAACAGTACTAAGGTTGTACGCTATTAGATCAAAGATTTCATCTCTTAACATCGATTGTCAAGTCGATTAGAACTTTTTAAAAAGTCATTGCGTAATCTCTCTCTCTTCCATGCTATTGGTCCCACATGGTGGTGGGGTCAGCTTTCCGAATTTTCGCTTTCCACTTCGCTCTATCCCCGACATCGTCTTCGGCGATGTTGCACTCCCTCATGTCTCTCGACACCACCCTCTCCCACCTTGTCTTGGGTCTTCCTCTGGATCTTCGACCGGGAAGGAAAGTTTTAGCGCGAAGTTCCCTACGTAGTCGGAGGGCCTCCTCTTAACGTGTCCATACCATCGCAGCCTACTCTCCTGCATTTTGTCGGCAATGTCGCGCACACCCAGGCTTCCTCGCACAAATTCGTTGCGAATTTTGTCACGCCTGGTTACGCCACACATCCATCTCAGCATTTTCATTTCGGCAACTTGGATGGTATGCACGTTATTCCGAGTCACGGCCCATGTTTCGCTGCCATATGTAAGGACCGGTCGTATGATGGTTTTGTAGACCAGACCTTTCAGTCTGACCGGCATCCTTTTGTCTGGGTAACACCAGTTACTTCTCGCCATTTCAACCACGCTGAGGCTATTCTGTGCTGGATGTTACATTCCAAGTTCCCAGAGCTGTGCATTATATTACCCAGGTATTTGTATTGGTCGCACAGGGTGACCAGTTGTCCGTCAATGGGAATCGGATTGCTGTCTCTTGAGTTTGGGACATTAAATGTCATAAACTGGGTCTTTGCAATGCTCAGCGTTAGGCCACCGGTCTGTAACTGGTGTTTCCACGACAAAAGAGTTTCTTGCAACTTTTCGCGGCTCTCAGTGCAGATGGCTACATCGTCTGCGTATATAAAGGTCCACGCTGCCGAAAATTGCGCTGCCTCGGTGAGTGAATCTAGAACCAAGCAAAACAGATAAGGGCTTAGCACTGAGCCTTGATGCACACCTTCTGTGACCGCTATCGGTTTAGTCCCACCCACTGCCGTCCGGATTGTCGATCTTGCATCCCTGTACATGTCGGCAATGATGTTTACATACTGTTCGGGGACGTTCTTCTTACGAAGGCTCCACCAAATCGTGTCCCTTGGGACCCGGTCAAATGCCTTTTCCATGTCTAGGAAGGCCACATACAATGATCGGTTTTTGGCGCGGTACTCTTCAGCAATCGTGTTTAGGGCAAACATTGGATCGATGGTTGACAAGCCGGGTACGAAGCCGTAGTGATTTTTAGATAGCGAGCACTCGGATCTTAGGCGGCTATCAATCACTCTTTCGTATAGCTTCATAGTGTGGCTAATGAGCTTGATTCCGCGATAATTATTGCACTCGTACTTACTACCTTTACCCTTATATATAGGAACTATGGTGCTCAATCTCCAAGCATCTGGGACCTTTGAAGAGAGCAACATACAGTTAAAAAAGTTGGTAAGTAGTGCGACACCTCGCTCGCGTAGACATTTCCAAGCTTCCACCGGGATACCGTCTGGTCCTATGGCTTTCTTGTTCGACATCTTTTGTAACGCTGTCTTAACCTCATTTGGATGGATTAGAGGGATCAGTCCTACGTTTTTTTCCATCTCTGGCAGTTGCGTAGTCCCTGACTTTGGGTTCAGTAGCTGCTGATAGTACTGATGCCAAGTGGTTATGATGTCTTTGTCTTTATATAACAAGTCGCCATTTTGGTTTTTGATGGTTTTGCACCTTGTTGGATCCTTAGTATCTTGACAACGTTGTTTTGCGAGCTTGTAAATACTCTTTTGGCCTTCTTTAGTTTCTAATTGTCTGTATAGTGATTTCTGAGCATGCGCTTGTTCTATTGCTATTTTTCTCTTGGTGTCCTTCTTGATCTTTTTATACTCTTCTCTATCTTCAGGCGTTTGGGTCGATTGCCATATTTTGAAAGCAGCTTTCTTCTTCTGTATTGCATTTTGCACTTCTTCAGTCCACCACCACGTTTCCCTGTTCTTTCTTTTTCCTCCTTTTGTACGACCAAGAGTACAATTTGCAGCCGTTGTAATGGACTTGCGTAGGTATTCCCATATTGTGTCCACGTCTGATTTAACATCGATCTCCAGATCTTTTAACTGTTCACAGAACTTAGGGATTTTCTCCGCTTTTAAGTTCCACCATTTGGTAAGTTCTGGAGTATTAGGGGGTCTCTCCTTGGCTGTTTTCCGAAACAACATGTCCATAACAACAATTCGGTGTTGAGCGATAGCGCACTCTCCAGGAATCACTTTACAGTTCTTCACACGGCCGATGTGAGCTCGATTAACTAATATGTAGTCTATCTGCGACATTGTTTGACCGCTTTTGTACGTAATTTTATGTTCTGGCTTTTTGGCAAAGAAAGAATTTACAATTGCGAGATCGAACGCTGCTGCTGTTGAAAGAATGGTCTTACCTTCATCATTTAGAGTGCCATAGCCGTAACCTCCGTGCACTCTTCTAAAAGCGATGTTTGCTTTTCCAACATGGCCATTGAGATCACCCCCTAGGAGTATCGTTTCTTTCGTAGGCACTTCTTGGAGTTGACCTTCTAGAGTTGTCCAAAATGTATCCTTCTCCGTCTTGCTACAACCTCCTTGGGGAGCGTATGCAGAAAACACGTTTAGGACTTCTCCTTCTACCAGTACTTTTAAAGTAATTAACCTGTCACTAATTCTATTGACCTGCAGGATATTATTGAGGTATTTCTCTCTAACAGCAATTGCTACACCATTCCTTCCATGCTTTGCGCCCACGTACATAAGTTTGTAACCCCCTCCGATGTTTCGGGCTTTTGATCCAGTCCATCTGGTTTCTTGTAGACAAACGAAGTCTATCCTTCTACGAGTAAAAAGGGAGGCAAGCTCCTTTGTCTTCCCTGTTAGTGTTCCTACATTCAAAGTAGCGAAGCGAATCTTTAGGTTACAGTTGTGGACTAACTTCTTTGGCCGAGCCCATCCTTGGCTCGGTAGCCCTAGCAAACTATTCGCAGATGTAGGGCGATGTGTCTGCGCGTCGTTTTTCGGCGACGCCCTATCAGTTAACGTCAATTCACTTTGTAACCTTTCCATATTCTTAGTGTGTGTTTGGCGGATTCTGAGGTTTATTAGTCCAGTACCGATTGCCATCTGACGTACAAAAACCTACCCGCTTGAGGTAGGGAAACCTTGCCCAGGGTTTGTAGTTCTGACCCGGGTTTGCGCAGTAGACCATCTGACTAGGCCTGTGGTTGCTGCCGTTGACGTTTCAATTCAACCGTTCTTCCGCCACCAACCTGAACTGATATCCTGCACTGATATCAGTTTTTCTCCATTTGGACCGTTTAGAGCTCCTGCTCACTTGCTCCAGAAGGACGGCACAGTTTTATGCCATGTCGGGGGCCCGACACAGTTTAACGTCATGTCGGGGACTCTAAGTTGAGTAAAATGATTTAGCGTTCTTTTTCTACCGACATTTGATTTGTGCTACTGCTTTCGTTTCTCTGGAGACTAAAAAGGAGGATATTAAATGTATATTCTTAATTATTTACTGAAAATCTTAATCAATCGAATTAATAACTGTTTAATTTAAATCAGTCTATCTACTTATGTACATACAATGTATAAGGAATAACAAGGACACGACCTTCGTATATCAACTACCAAGAAGCAGAAATAACTCGTGTTTTGACGTAAATGGCGCAATAAAATATTGTGCGCAGTAGAGATCAGATAACGATCAGAACGAAAAACGAGAGAAGATTGACGTCACTGGTTTTAAATACGTAATAGATATATTAGAAGATAAGATAAAAAAGCTTTCTCCGTATTAGAAGACAATTAAATCGTTTATTCCAGAACTGAATTACGATGAGTTCATGCCATGATGATCTAGTCAAAGTTGTATCACTAAACCAGCACTGGGCTTGATACCTAGATTAGATCCCTTAAGCTTTAGCCCTGTAGTTCTAGGCTCGTAGAATAACGATACGGTATCTCCTGCCTGTCGTAGAAGGCGACTAAAAAGGGCGTCGGGTTCACGGGGCGACAAGGGTGGGGGCCTTTGTCGTCTGTTACAGTATACCTGCGAGGGCGCGGGGGGAGGGATTAACCTCCCCGGGACGTGCTCGAGCCGTGAAGAGGATGTGGGGGGGTTAGTAGGTAAGAACCCTGCCTTCCCATAAGGAAGATACATCTTGCTGAAGATCTCCTTTCCCCCCGTTACAAAAAAACAAGATGCCTTAAGCTTTCGCTACGTTTGACTACCCCATTATTTAAAATGAAATTAGTAACATTGCGGTCGCTTCAACTTGTATAGTACTCAAGCACTCCAAGTTTGACCGCCAATAAATGTGTGTGTTGGAATTTTAAGTGATCTACACGTTTTACTATAAAACAATTCTTTTCTACGTAATTGTTTATGTTAATGACATAACCAATGGTAACGAAATCCTATTTTCGTCCTGTTTTACAACTTCACGGGTTTGAGAGATGTCCGGATCGTATTACATCTTGACCACTTTCATCCCTATTTACCCATGTTCTGAAAGTGTGATCCCTATTTAACCATGTTATCCAGAATTTCTCAACCTTCAAAGTTCGGCCATTTTTCTCCTTGTCCGTAATAACACCGTCATAAACACAAATAAATAAAATTGGAGTGTCTATTCGTAATATAAAAATAACCGCTTTTTACTACATGCAAATGTCATTTTTTTTTATAAGGGAACCTAATATATATAATGGGTATAATAATAGAGCGAAATGGATAGTCCATATTCGTCATCGACGATGTAATAAGCACGCGAGGACTAGACAGACGTAGGTTTCTGATAGAAAAATATATTTTTAACCAACCCCCAGTCGGTGACGGAGGCTATGGGGGCCGGGAGTGCGAGTTTGACCTCGTCCACCCAGTCCCCAGCAACGGTTAAGATGTTAGCCCGCCCGCCGCTAGCCAGACGCAGCAGGAGTGTCAACCCTCCCGCCGGGGCCCCTCCACGCCTTATTAGCGGTGCGGAACCGCTGAGTCGCGGGGGATAGGGAGAGTGGCAAGGACACACCAGCACTCCTCTCCCCCGCGACTCGTACTTATACGACTTTTTTCCGGGCTTGGGAACGGCAGCGCAAGAGGTTACCCTATTGCTCTGACAGAGTTAAAGGAGCAAGTGGGTGATTTAGGAAATAGTATGCTAAGTCAAAACAACAAAATAACTTACGTGCCTCGACTGTAGTTCAGCATTACGGCTCCAGCAACTAATTCCGGGAGAGCTTCGAGACGTCGTTGTGTTCTTGTCAGTTCAGAGGAGTTCCACACTTATTATTTATTAATTTGTTTATTGCTCTAGCATGAAATCCCTACACCCGGTCCACATCCACATTGTCTATGTCGGATCGAGTCATGGACAGAGACACAAGTGAAGCTATAGGCATAGTTATTGATTACTCTATACCAAGATGTCACTATATTCTTTTTGCACCCTACTTTGTGTTATTTATTAATTGTTCGAATACCGTCTTTACGCCGAAAATATATATAAAGCACACAGAATGAAACAATTTTTATTGAGTCTTGGTTTAAAATATAGGTTTTTTTAAATTTCCGAACGTTCCGATCGTGATGTCACGGAATTGAACCGTTGAAGAACAAATAAATCTATTTACTTTTACGAATTAATTTTTCTACAAACCCGATGAGTTAGTATTTTAATATAATTATTATGGCGATATTATTTCTTCTCACATGATCTTAAATTATCACCGTCACTTATGAACACCCACAACGCAACACCTGAGAAGCTTCGGGTGCATTTTCGACTTTTGAGAAAGGAGTAGGCTCGTGTCTTGAAGGTCCCCTAATTGTACTGGTTTCAAAACACCGCTGGTGACAGTTGATTCCACAAGTTGATAGTGCGTTTTATTATCCGTAAAATTGTACGACCAATGCTATTTTGTAAAACATCAGTGTCATGCGTCTAAGTTTCCATAATCTATATGAACGTATTCTTGTTATATTAACTGTGAAAGGGAATGTAATGACATGTTATCCACGTTTGACGTAATCATGAACTGTAAACATTTCTCGCTCGTATGAGCTATGTTTAGTTTTTAACTAACTTCTAAAAAAGTAGGTAAGATAGTTTTCAATTCGTGCTTTTTTAATGTCACGCTCAGGATTTGGTTTCAATCAGATCCCATATTCATTTTGTTGGCACAGGACGTGGGCTTCCGAAGACATGCCGGGGAACTCCTAAAAGTCGTGTGAAACAATGCTTGTTTATTGTGATGTTGCTAGATTATGGTAATCTAAGACAAAGTAAGTACTGCATCAAGACAATGAACTGATTGTGGTATATTAAAGAGAATATAGGCGCCAGAATATCGTTATATAACTATAAAATTAGTAAAAAGAAAAGAGGGCGTCCACTTGTAATAGCGTTTAACGTTTGATTCGAGTGAAAGTCATCCCTTAAACCTGCAAGTGCTGCTAAATGCCATCTCGCATCTTTGGGCTGGGTGGAGAGATGGGCTAAGAGGCTATTTGATGACGCAGCTGAAACCAATCTGCTCAGTCTTGAGCTCAGGCTTAAGAAAGCCCTCGGTTTTCTACAGCTTGCATTTTGGAGTGTGTATAAAAAATAATTTTAAAACAAGTTGTGGCCGGACTTTCTGCCAAAGTGTTAGACAGAAATCGTACTCGGGCTTAATAATCGTATGATAGGAATTTATTATAAATTCTATATTATATGTGCAGGTTATCTGTGGTCGTGTGGCTGTCGTAGTGATAACATTGCATCTTTACACTTAACCCCGTCGTAACATCGCAATAAGTACCGTCGTGTCATGCTGCCTTTGTCTTTAGTAAATGTTATCACTGTATGACATATAGCTTCCGACGTATTACGCACAATATATATATATATATATTTATAGTGTGGCGATATAGTCATCTACATTAAATGTTTGTCTATAGAGCAGTGGTACTTCGGATAAGCTTTCGACTTACGATCTGACGGAGATCCAAAATGTTTGATGATTTCCAAAACGAATAAAGAATGATGGTTTATACTAATATCTATACTATAATAACTTTGACTACGTAGAGACTGAGCCAGAGACATAGCAAAGAATTAAAATCTCTCTATAAGCATATAATGTTTGTGTTAGGATCAACGGGGTGGACAGAGACTGACAATAAATTTGCCGATATATTTATTTTATAATCAAATTACACATATCATTAAAATTTCAACAGATCGGGGCCTTACTTGCCCTGGCTTACCCAAACCTATTTACAAAGTGTACGTACGCTATTTAAACTACTCGAGATGGCTTCTATATAATCTTATATGTTAGTAATATCACTCCACATCACATACAATTTCAGATATTATGTTTACACGTTCCCATTACAACACTATTGTCCAAGTTTAGTGTTACCAGGCAGATTAAAACACGAGATATAATGTTACCCAATATGTTAAGAACAATGTTACATTATAAGCTTAAAATACAAATAAAGAACTAGTTGACTAACTAGAACTCTATGCTATATATTTTGACAATATTCTGTAATATTTTTTTTCATTCTACAGTAATTTTACTTAATAATTGGAATAAAAGAAACGAGTGCATATGTAAAAGGTGTTTATAGATTAAACATATACAACTATATCCATCAGTGGTGGTCAAACTTTTTGGTTGGCGGGCCACAAATTGAAAAATAAATTTAAACAGCCCAAAATTTGACTGAAAAAATCTTTTGATTTATAAAAAAAGTTTATAAAATCTATTTAACAAAAAAGTTAAAGGCTAATTTAGCAAATTACCCGAATGGTTGTGGTGGCAATTTTTTTTTTGGCTTTTTACGTAAAAATTTAGGACCTTAATTATAAACTTTTTTTAAACAAATCAAGAATATTTAAAGGTTTTAAACCTTATAAACACTACTGATATCAATAAAAACAGAAATATTTTACAATACCCTTTTGCAACACATAAAAAATATTTACTCAAAAAACTCATGGCGGGCCGGATGAAACGCTCTATCGGGCCAGATTTGCACACCACTGATATACATTGATGTTAATAAAATATTATAATTCGATTAAGAAGATATCTGTATTTTATCTGTGGCAAGATATCTAACCTAAAACAGATTAAAGCTGTTTCCATTAAAATATAACACAAAGTTATTGTAGATTTATAGAAGACGATTGGTAGAGTCAAGTTTATTTTGTACACAATAAAATACATTTATAAACAAGTTTTTTTAAAACTATTGTACATTGGCAAGCTTAGAAATAAATGGAGTGGTTTTTTTCAATAAACAAAAAGGGTAGAACGCAAAATTTAAATAATACTAAACTAAAAAACGTTTTGATCACGTATATTTTTGTTTAACGAGAATAAGCGGATTCGCTTGGCAGATTTACTACCTTTCAAAGGTCACATAATTTTATCAAATTTTTAAAGTAGAAATAGTCCACGTAATGTCATTTGTCTGGACTTTACAGTGAAGACTCGCCAATATAAATAGTATAAACACAATCAATACAATAAAATTGACAAAATCCTCCACTTGAGGATGACCAATATGTTTTTACCTATTAAATAATAAGGAGTTTCCAGTATCATTTCATCACAGCATTAAATGGCGTTTATATCAATGTTTTATGTAAATATATAACGACAGTATGTTTGTATCACTTGCTTGGAAAGTTGAAAAATGCTAATTATCTTTATATATATATATATATATATATATATATTTAAAAAAGAAAGCTAGCAATATTTTTTTTTAAGAAATATTACTAACAATCTTGTTAACCATTCCAACTAAGCTTAAGCTTGTGCTAGTACAGTCAGTCAGTCGAGTCATCTACAAGGTTCACGGGAACCTCGCAGGTACGGGCCTCGGGGTGTTACCCCATTACCCGGAGTTATCAGCGCAGGGGCAACTGCTCCCCTGGTCTTGGAGTACCGTTTTGGAACGGATTTTTAGGAATAACTATTTTTACGTCGGGGCTAATCCCTCAAGCGTCAGCCGCGACGAATCTATCTTCTACGCCCTCTCGACCTCTCGGTCTCGATTGAGACGGAGGTCGAGAGGGGGGCCTATGAGTTCAAAATCTCCCTAGAATAGGGGAATTTGAACCTACGGCGCACGTCGGGAGGACGCGCGTGTTGCGGGGTGCTAGTACATGGTTCACGGCAATATATATTTAATTTATTTGTATACGTTCATGTATTCGTTATTTTTCTCACCTATTGCACCTGTTGATTTGTCTCTATACAATCCCAAGGTAGACTGTCAGAGGATGCCTTTTGGCATTAAGTCAGCCTTTTGTACTAATATTATTGTGTGCAAACAATGAATAAGAAAATGAATAAATAAATAAAATATGTAGCAGTAGATGGAGCGTGACAGGCAGACATCGGTATAGCATATTGGATCGTTATGAATTGATATTAACATAAAACTTGGGTACAACACCATCTTCGCTTTTTTTTAACTTGCATTTGGAAACTCTTCATTGATGTAACACTAGTAGTGGCGACAACACAATTGAAAATCATAGAAATAATATTAAAATCATAAATAATTTAAATACAAATAATGTGACGACCGAGATATACTTGGCTTACGTCTTTATACCTACAAATAACGTCATGCAACAAACAAAACTTTAAAAGTAACTAATTTTATACTTAAGTTCAAACATTATCATTTACCACAAAACGTGTGTGACACTCGGATATTCGGCGAATAAACACACTCGGGCTAGGGAGAACGAAAAACGCTATAAATTTAACATAAAATAAAATAACCCAGTGAGACAGACAACAACAGTGGACACTTGAAAATAATTTTTAAACAAAATTTATCAAAACCTATTTCTCTATTTTAATTTTAATAACCTTTGTGAAGTGGAGTTCACTAATATCAAATAAATCTCTACTATCCAGACTAATTGGTTAATTTGACGATAAGAATTAATAGCAATTTTTGTCCTTGAAATAATTAAACATTCTCACGACTGTAACTCAAATAGGGTGGATACATAGAGTATAGATTTTTCTTTTTTTTTTTTAAGAATGATAACAATTTTTTTCATAGCTATAACTAACATTTTTGGTAACCATTCCAACTTATGTTATAGTACAGTGGTGGGCAAACTACGGCCCATTTGGCCCATTTAAGCATTTCATCCGGCTCGGCAAGAGGTTTTTGAGTAAATATTTTTGATGTATTGCAAAAGGGTATTGTTAAATATTTCTGTTTTTGTTGATATCAGAAGCCAGAAGAAATTGTCACTAGCAATTTGTGTAATTAATCGTTAATTTTTTTGTTAAATAGATTTTATAAACCTTTTTTTATAAATCAAAAGAATTTTTTTTCGGTCAAATTTTGGCCTGTTTAATTTTATTTTTACAATTTGTGACGCGCCAACTAAATAGTTTGCCTACCACTGATCTAGGAGATGGTTCACGTCAATAGTCGATTGTAACCTACAATATTACGATTCGCAAACCGTAACTTAAATCATTAGACTATTAAAGCAATTTGATTAAAGATCGTATGTTTAACATTTTCTCTGATAAGACTTAGTTTTGTGGTAAATATAACTTTATAATAGAATAGATTTTAGATTAAATATGATTAAACGCTAGAGTAAAGTTAAAAGTCGAAAGTTCTTCGATCTCAATTAACTATTAGGCCGGTCATACTACTCGATGCATCGGTGACTTAATTCGTAGATAATATAATTGACACAGATAATCTATGAATCTATTTACAATAAAGTACATTTGTAATATCAATTCTTATACAACGATTTATATACATCGATTCATAGCATTTATACATATTAATTTCTAGACATTGCTTGATTCTATATCGATACACGTAGATTAATACATACGAATTCATGTATACGTATGGATTTGTGGAATTTTTTCATATCATGTTAATTTGTAAACATCGATTCCAATTATTTACATAGATTCAAGTTTCACTAATCTAAATTAATTTCCCATCGGACCGATGCTTAGTAATAGGGTTATGAGCAAATACATATACAAATAAAAACAAACTAAATCTGTTTGTATGTTTTTGAGTTATTCGTCCATATGTCGCACACATGGAATTAAGAGCCGTGGTAGCTCAGTGTCCGGGCGGTTGGCTCTTGTTGCATAGTACGCTAGCAACCTGAGTTCGATCACCGGTGCCGGCACCAATAAATTTGTTGTTGCAATTTTATGTGCTAATTAACCACGCGCTCGGCGGTGAAGGAAAAACATCGTGAGGAAACCTACATGTCTTAGAAAATTTTTCTAAGGCATGTGAAGTCTACCAATCCGCACTAGGGCCGCGTGGTGGACTATGCCCTTATACTCTCTTTACAGAGAAGGCCTGCGCCCAGCAGTGGGACATATATATTATATATAAAGGCTGTAACTAACTAACTATGTCGCACACATACTCTATACAAAATTAAAGACTAATTAGGTATTCTCATGGATGCCATAGGACTGAACACAGGGGAAGCAGAAGCTTTCAAAAACGTCGCCAGTCGAAAGTTATACAAAAAAACATACAGACGAATTCAGAACCTCCTTTTTTGAAGTCGGTTAATAATAATAAATAATCTTGTTAACTCGGATTATCATCGAGGAGATAGTGGTTGGTATACATGTGATGTTATTCGTTTCAAAACACTTCATTATACTACACCTAATCTGTAAATAATATAAACGTTATAAATAGTTATATTACAATTATTTATATAAGTAAAAATTCTGAATTCATCGCATTCTAATAATGAATTGATACCTCAAAATTTCAGTAAATATATAGACACAAATGAGAACCTTAACGAACGAGTTTAATATTTATTATAAAAAACGTTCAATATAACGAAATATAATTAAACTCTAACCAAACTCTCATCAAACTACCCTTAAAGTACACCTTTTCTATAAAAAACTTAATCATCTGTAATGAGTTGATGTCACATTGAGTTATTCGTCCATTTGTCGCACACATACTCAATACAAATATAAGACATGGTTTTCTCGTGGATGCAGTTGTAAGAATGGGATCACATGCGATGAACCAGATTTCAAATAAAAAAACCGAAGAGAACCAATACATACATAAATAACCAAAATATACAAACATAACTAGTATCATAGAAACAACATCGACCTAGTCACTCTATCGTAACTGAGCCCTAGAACTTAGGTCCTTGTCAAACCCTTATATAAATCTAGGGAGCCTAATATAGTATATGACTCTATCTCATCGTTGGGTTAACTAGTCAAGTTGGATATACCCTGTATTATCACTTCGTAGTTCTTATCTTATATATAAAATTCTCGTGTCACAGTGTTAGTTACCATACTCTTTAAACGGCTTCACCGATTTTATATGCATATGCAGTAGGTTTGAGAATCGGCTACTATCTATTCATATCCCTAAGTGATAAGGGTCCACTCCTGACATTTCTTTTTTGGACAAAATTTTATTTATATATAATGTGGCTTTAAAAAATAAATACAACCCTAAGTTTTCACCCTTCTATCACCAACCCCTATTTCATAATAGTCATTTTAGTAATTTAATCATTTTTCATCCCGCTTGGTAACTGATCAATTGAACAATTATTGTTTGATACTGCTATATCAAACATGATCCATGGCCTATGCTGTAATCTGAATTGTTTGTAACCTTGCACAAACTAATACCAATAAGTCTAGTAATAATTGTAATAAGTACTAATTCTAGTAAAGTCCAATGTGAACAGACCTTATAGATCACGTGTTTCATCCTAGGCTTCATCTTCGCCAAATAATAATAATAAGCCAAATGTAAGCCTATTTTGTTTACAAAAAATTGACAACAAAACGGCAAACAATCAGCTAGTACTCGTATGTATATAAAAGAATAGACGCCGAATACACTACAAGGAATTGACAAAAAATAGATACGAGATTATGAATTGGAAGAAATTAACGCCAATATAAAACCAACAATATAATACAATTAGCGCCTGTACTTGGAGGGGTAGGCAGACAATACGGACTTAGGACTTCCAGCCGGAATACAGAAGTAAATACCAATTTGTGATAAATATTTAAACGAGATCCGTTATGTTCAGGATTGAATCTATTTTAGTTTTCTATATTATTTTGAATATTGATTGGTCCGCTCTGAAGGGCCTTTGTGCCAAGTTACCCTCAAGCGAGGCTTAGACTGAATGAACTAGGAGCTGTGCCACCTCATAAAAAACTCAAAGAAACTGTGGCTCATCAGCGTTTTTTTTCCAAAAAAAACGTTATACTGCCATCTAATAATAGCTATATTAATTGGTACGAAGCCAACCATATATTTATTGAGTAGTTTTACCTTTATCAAATTTATACATACACTAATACATGCACTAGTTTCATACATACATTTACTTGATATTTATTGTATGACTAACATTAGAATATAAATTATCAATAGTTATAAATTGAGTTTTATTTTATTATGGATTTATGATATGTATCGATGTTGTTAGAGAAACTTGGACATCACTAAAATATTATCAAATACATTTTATATTTACATCCATATACTTAAAAGTAATAGCAATGACTCGTCAGTGTCCGGACGTCCGCTTAAGTTAACGTTGGGCTGAGCTCGAAAATCAACCCCTTTAGTTCTGGTCTCGTAGAATAAGGCTACGGTATCCTTGCCTGTCGTAGAAGGCGACTAAAAGGGGCCTCGAGTTCACTGGGCGACAAGGGGGCGTTCGTTCAGCGAAGTAACCCGGGAAGAGGGCCCGTGTCGCTTTGCACTGCGAGGGCACACGGGGGAATGGATTGACCTCTCCCCTGGGACGTGCTCTCCGTAGAGCACAGTGCTCCGGCTCCGGTGCGTTCCAGTGGAGATCTCAGTTTTTAGTGGGTAAGACAGCGGTAAAACATAACCTTACAGACGGCGAGGTATCGTGTTGAAGATTATTAATTTGAATAAACAATATTGAATGATTTTTAGTTTTAATGTAAGATAAATAATTTGATATTTTAAATGGATAAAAATCAAATTATTTATCTTAATCATAAGTATAACTTGTTTAAATTTTTACTCCATTGTGAATCTTTACTCTGTAGTTGAAATATTGACTCACTATATTCGTAACGCGAATGGACTATAGGTAATTACACATTAATGACGTTTACTTTACATGATTACCATTTGTATATTAATGTTCAATACGACTATAAAGGTAACGTCCAGACAAACATCGATATTCAAAAAAAAAAATTACAAAATATATATGACGATTCACAATATTTTAATAGAGCTAAATTGTAATGAAGTCATTAATAGATTCGTATGTGAAGTAATATTTACAGTTAAAATAAAAATTTCATGTCCATTTCACCCAAAACTGGATAGACATACATAGCAATACAACACAGACATAAGACAAATTTCGGCGAGTGATTCTAATGAGTCGAAAATTAAAGTATCACTGCCAATTCAATTTGAACAATTCAAATCCAATTCACGTGAATATTGAATTAAAAATCTAGCTTGCTTTTTAACTATCTAGTTAATCTGTTAATTCTTTATATAATGTAAGAATAAAACCTTGAGCAGCAAGTCCTACAAGACGGTAAGTCTAGTTAGCCCACTAACTTTACTAGCTATGATCCTCATGGCAGTAATATATATTGCTTAGAATGTCGCCACGGAAGACTGCACCTATCCTGACCTAAAACTATCAATATACAGCATTTAAAATAAACTATATTCACACAATCTTGACGCAAGTCCTCTTATTGCAAGAGAAAACCCAACAACTGCCTTCCAAACCAGGTCCATTCTGAGAGCTCCCAAACTGATAAGACCACGGGCCATATGTATCATAACCGGACAGTGACGTCATCGTCGAGAGTGGTCTCCAGTTCGCAGCACGAAGCCAGCTCCTCGAACGACATGCCGTCCAGTGTCATAGTGATGGAGGAGATGCTTTTGAAAAGCGCCTCCGGATCCAGGTCCTCGGGCAGCTTCGTGAGGAACTGCGCCGCGGCTATGAAGTCCATGTCTTTCAGCTCGTCTTGGTACAGATGGAGAATGCCTGAAAAGACAGAGGATATAATTTATGCAAACGTATTTTTACAAAATGCCACTCTAATACCTCTTACTGGCTCATTGCGATATCACAAATATTAAACCGATTGATTTGAAATTATGCATATGCAACGAATTATGCGCAAATCGTATCTAAAATGGATTGTTCTTCATTTTTTTTAATAGTAATTAAATCGTTGTTACTATCATTAATGTGGCAGCTTTGCTTGCAGTACACACAGTTACAGTACAATAGCCTAATGGTTTAGTGCACGGTGTGCGAATCGTAATGTCGGAGTTATAAGGGCTCCGGGATCTCCAGTGGAACGCATCGGAGCCCTTTTCTTCGGAGAGCACGTCCCGTTTAAGCTTAGTTGAAATGGTTAATGGAGTGTTAGTTATATTCTAGAAAAAAAAAATTTTTCTAGCTTTCTTTTTAAAAAAAAACATAGACTAGCATATTTTTAGTTCTACTCGATTTTTTTCTTGTTCTAACATAACAGGGTCTTTCCCTCGGTGCGAGGTTATCCTTGCCTTCTGGGATATCTGAATAAGTAATGGGATGGTACACGTTTCCAACGTTTTTTGTAAAAAAAAATATATTTATTTTGAAAGTGTGATTTTAAACTGTGTGAGACTGCTTGCTGAATGACACTAACTTGGCTTATATGCTTCATAATATAATGTTAAGTTGTTCTGAAATGAACAAACTAATTGTCAAGCCGGTTACGATCTGCGAAAACTAACGTAAACCTCGTGCCACGCCATCTTTCTCGAAACTTTCCGTCCAAGTACGAAGTGGGAGCTTACAAGAGTAGAGTGAATAGGCACTTACTAAACTAGCGCGTACCATCTTTCGACTAAATCACCACTTAACATCAGGTGGGATCGTGATCAAGCGCTAGTTCTAATAAAAAACAGCGGAATCTTATTTGTAGACCTATTATTTTTTTAGTGCCACTCCAGCTTGGAGTGTATAGCGTGTTAAATTATATGATTAAACCAAATTTATAATCCGTTTTCTAGTTACACAGATGAATTTGATGTTTCATGAACATTATACAGCGTGTTCTTACCGAGCGCCGCGTTGAACAAAAACGTATCCCCGTCCCGTAGGAACACGTCCCATACTCTGCACGCGGCGTCCAGTGGCATGGCCTTCGCGAACGCCGTATACAGCCACTCCACCAAGTACAGCTCCGGAGCTACGAGGTCCGCTAAGGCGGGCAGGTTGTACCTTAGCAGCCGCCCGTACGCCTTCCATAGGCGCTGTTCATCAAACAATACAACTATGAATAACTATTTGTCACAGCTGGAATTTAATTGAATCGTGCTAGGCTACTAAATGGTCTGACACGTACGTGTCCGGGTCTAGTTTACTTCCGCGATCTAGTCTCCTCGGAGGGCAACTTCCTCAGGTTCAGGGAATTTGCACACGCTTGACACAAAATCGCGATCCGTTAGGTTGCGCGTCGTAGAGGTCGTTATGGGGTGAGCTTCGAATGGTGGAGAAAGGCCTTAATAAAGAACTTTTAGGGAGTCAAGAAGGTGCGTGTGGGTCCACACGGCCAGACCACGCGTACCCTTCCGCGTTTCGGCCCGTATAACCGCGAGGTTGATGGGGCCATAAGAGGTAGCTGGAATTTAATCTCCCACACATATGCTGAAGAGGTATAGGGCACCCAGGAGATCTCAGGACCATGAAGATGCAAGAATTATCATTTCTGGCCACTGTCTCTTCGACCTGATACCAAAATGAATTTTTCTATCCCAAAATCTGCAATGGTTCAATGGACAGTATGGAAATGTTATCCTATGTAAATCTGTATATTCCCTCACACGGGTAGAAAAAACTGCTTTTGGTGGCAACAGCTCGTGTGTACTGTAGTTTTTAATCCATTGTCCCTTTCTTTATTTCACCAGAAGTGAGAAAAGAAAACTTGAGTAAATAATGTTTTGACTTAGCGAAAAAAAAATTTGTCTAATTATTTATCATTTTATTTATGTAAAAAGTAGAAACTTTTTATTGGCTGTAACATAAATAATATTACACTTTCGTTATGTAGCTGTAAGTTTCTTAATAAAATAAAATAAGTACTGTATTTTTTCTGTAAAGTCATCGTGTTAAGTCACGTTTGCTATTAGATTCGCCTGGTTTCCGGTCGAAGCAAGTACCTCGATGATTCTCCCGTGTGAGTGGGTACATAAAGAAATCTAGCATTTGAACTCAACTCATCTGCTCTGTCGTCTATTATCTCTAAGGTAACAGACAGGAAGATAATTACTACTCTAGAGAGCATTTATGAGGAAATAACCTGCATAGCAGCTCCGTCCCTGGTGAAGGCAGCACGCAGCACAGGCCCGTCCAGCAAGTTGGCGAAACAAACGAAGGCCTGCGGGGCTTCCATGTTCAGGATCAGCACCGCAGCGATAAATGACATACCCTGGAACAGAAAATTCTCGTAACTTTAGAAGATCTACTATATCGTATCATTCAAGTATGCAAACTAAAGTGGAACAAGCATATTTACGAGGAAAAACAAAAACCCTATTTCAAATCAAATCAAACGTTAAACGCTATTGTAGAAATAAAGCTATAATGCTCACCTGTATATATCCGATATCCGGTCTATAGCAAACATATGCAGCTAGTAACTCGTGCAGCACGTCAAAGTATGGACCTCCCGGCTGGAAGATGCACAGGTGGGGGAACGTCCGCGCTATATCCAGCTGGATTAGCTCCATGGAACACTCGTCACTATAGTCTAATAGATTAGGGTTTGATTTTGAACAACACTTCTTTGGACCTCTTTCTACCGTCAACGTTTTAAGGTTCTGTTCACTAAAATTCCTCGGAATCCCTAAGCGAGGCTTCTCTTCAACGTTGTCGTCTGTTTTAGCTTTCTCTGAAACTTTGTGCGTTTCGTCTTTGGACAGTCGATCTGAATCTACTTTGTCAGTTTCAACGTCCCCGTTCTGACAGCCGCAGGTGTTTCTATTCTTCACTTTTAGCTTGTTTCTTCTCAGCTGTGCTTCTAGAAGCCTCTGTTTGGCTTTCTCGACGTACTCCTCGTACATTTCCGGAGTGATCTTCAGTTTGTTCTCGATGGCCAGTTGCCAGACTTTGCCACGTATTGACGGGGGAAGGCCGCTCCACCAAAGTTCTAGTGTGCGCTTTGCGTTTTTCCTGCAAATAAAGAAATATGTTAGAAATAATTACGTAAATTTCAATATAAAATTGATACATATTTACTGATTGATATTATTATTTTTGGTTTAATTTTTTTTTTAAATATTACTATCACTGAGCCGCGGTGTAGCTCAGTGTCCGGGCGGCACCAATAAATTTGCTGCTGCAATTTTGTGCTGATTTATGACACGTTCGACGGTAAAGGAAAACAAAAATTTTCTACGACATGTTATTCCGTCCTAGGGCCGCCTGTGCCCAGCAGTGGGAAGTATATAAAGGCTGTAAACTTTAACTAATATTCTTGTTAACAATCAACTAGCCTAAGCTTGTGCTAGGAGATGTTACGATTCTTAGACTGTACCCTCAATCATAACTATTGACGCTTGTATTTATTGATGGAATCTATGAGTTACAACCTTGATTTTTGTTTTGGGGAAACGTTTAACGCGTACGGGCCTTCTGGAGCAGGGCGGCTTATGTCAGGCTGCCTCACAAAATATTAGCTCTTAAAACAAGGCATTTCGCGAGGAAAGATTATTATATATTTTGTTTGTGGTTATTTTATGCGATCATCAAAAGGATTGGAATTGACTAGAATGGAACGAAAAGAAACAATCAAATTGAATATCTCAATCAAAAATAAAATAAACGAGCATTTATCAAGACATTAGTACTATATAACATAGAATAAATCAATAAATATTGCAGGATATTGTAACTACACGATAACGTATTCAATTATGTATTCATAGCTAACAAAGCTTTGGAGGTCGCAGTCACGAGCGACGTATTCGGGTGGTATGCATGTAGGATGTCCACATCAAAAGTAAATCCTTCAGTTTCTTTTCTACCCTTTTATAACCGACTTCAAAAAAGTTATTTATGATAAAAGTTTGTGCAACGCGGTCATCTTCCTTCAAACCTATATGGGAAACCAGGATTCTTGGACTAATATCTAATGGGAACTAAAGCACCTGTGTTTGTACAAACAATGTATTCAATGTTAACGCCAGAGCCGAAAATTTCATATTTTTTTATAAGCAGCAGAACTACTATTATTTTTTTGGGATATGCAAAAGACTAAACCATTCAACGTGGCTTTTTGGTCACTTGGACAATTTTTGAGATACGACATTTCCGCTTTCAACCATGGATTTAATATCATTAAGATAAGATTTTAATATGATTAATTCTTATCACAGAGTTGGTTAGAACAGTTAATCATGAGCCGTGGTAGCTCAGTGTCCGGGCGGTCGCCTCAAGTTGCGTAGTACACGCAACCCGAGTTCAATCCTCGGTGCCGGCACAAATAAATTTGTTGTTGCAATTTTATGTGCTGATTTACCACGCGCTCGGCGGTGAAGGAAAACATCATGAGGAAACCTACATGTCTTAGAAAATTTTTCTATGGCTTGTGAAGTCTGCCAATGCGCACTAGGGCCGCGTGGCGGACTATGCCCTTATATTCTCTTTACAGAGAAAGCCTGCGCCCAACAGTGGGACATATATAAAGGCTGTAACTAATTTTATGTGCTGATCGTGCGCGTTTACCACACGCGCGGCGGTGAAGGAAGACATCATGAGGAAACCTACATGTCCCAAAATTTTTTCTTAGTCATATTACTCTGTTTACAGAGAAGGAGCCTATATGAAGAGATAAACCATACCGCCAAATGACTTATGTCGTGTTCCGTTATGATGCCTGATGAAGCCTTGAAGGTTGGGTCTGAACAGTAGCATTGCGAATGTTGACCGAGTACGATGTGACTGTTGGAGACGTACTGGGCACTTGATCATGGAGGGTAGCGGGATCCGAAGCACGGTTATCCGCTGGCCGACCGCAGATAGTTGGGGGCCCAAGTAGTGAGAAAGCCACTTGTGAAAGGCTGCCCCGCCAGCTGCGAAAAATCCCAGGGTGGCTCCATCGTGCCGGTTGGCGACCGGATGAGAGGACCCGATGGCAATCCCTGGGGGGGTTCGGGCGTCCCCGCAGTCTCCAGATCAAGCGCCTACAAGTGCAGAACCTTCAGTCCCGTCGTTGGGTTTGCGTCGCATTGCCTCGTTCAACTGCCACCCTTCATCTCTATTCACTCTCTCCCTATGAAAAGTAACAACAAGAAAAGTAAGTCTCAACAGCGGTTGCACTTCCTCTCTCTCAAAGTGCACCTTACCAATATCCGAGGTTTGCACTGTAATCTCAACGCAGTCCACCACCACCTCGAGACTGAAAAGCCGCACTTACTTTTCCTGACGGAGACGCAGATTCGGAGTCCTCTTGATACGGCATACCTCAACTATCCTGGATACACATTGGAGCATACTTTCCGCCCTCGAGCCGGAGTCTGTGTGTATGTCCGTAATGACATTTGCTGCCTGCGTCTTCGTC
The DNA here is from genome assembly GCA_029286785.1 of Meandrusa payeni. Taxonomy (NCBI): domain Eukaryota; kingdom Metazoa; phylum Arthropoda; class Insecta; order Lepidoptera; family Papilionidae; genus Meandrusa; species Meandrusa payeni. The sequence continues at coordinate 1,572,910 of JAGSMX010000039.1, forward strand.
ACCTTGAAGATCCCAACTTTTCTACACTATGGGTAATGGTAGATACGGGCATTGATAAGATCCATTACGCCTGTGTCTACCGTTCGCACAACGGAGACCAGGAGACAAGTCGGCTGTTTCAACATCTAAGTGAGGCTGCTGATGCGGCCCAGCTTCGATATCCTTCTGCCCAGCTGGTCTTTCTGGGGGACTTCAATGCCTGTCACCAGGATTGGTTATACCCATACCAGAAGACTGACCACGCTGGGAGAGAGGCGTGGAACTTCTCTCTAACGCATAACCTCTCTCAGTTGGTAAAGCAGGCCACTAGGGTACCGGATGTGGATGGCCATTCAGCTAATTGCCTAGACCTTCTGTTGACCTCTGATCCAGATAGATACGTTGTCGAAGTCGGTTCACCTCTAGGAACTTCTGATCACTGTCTGGTGAAATCTGTGTCGTCCCATTCTCCCCCGGATTTCGATGTCCGAGGTGTCCGGCGAATGTGGCGTTACAAGTTAGCAGATTGGGACGAGATGCGGCATTTCTTTGCATCTTATCCATGGCGACAGGTATGCTTTTCTTCCAAAGACCCGTCGAGATGTGCAGAAGCTATAACCGATGTGGTGAATCAAGCCATGGAATATTTTATTCCTCACGCTGATGTACCCATTGGTGGCAAAGCTGACCCGTGGTTTAACGCTGAATGCGTCCAAGCTGAAAAGCTTAAGCATTCGGCATACTTATCCTGGGTTGATGCTCGAAACCGCAAATCTCCGGAAGTCAAAACAAAGAAGAAAGCCTTTAACCTAGCCGCCAAGGCCTTTAAAAGAACTACAGAAGGCTCGCTTTGACCGCATCAAACATATTGGTACAAAGCTTTCTGCCCTGCCATCTGGTAGTAGAGCTTTTGGTCTCTTGCAAAGCGGTTGAAGCTAATTTCTGTCGATCCTCACTGCCTCCGCTGGTTAAACCGGACGGCTCTCTGGCACACTCGGCAAAGGAGAAGGCAGATCTCTTTGCAAATCTCTTTTCCCGTAGCTCACGTCTAGACCCCGGCGACAGTGTTCCACCATCCTTACCTCACTGTAATACCTTTATGCCAGAGGTACATATTACTAACAAAGAGGTACTTAAGAGACTACGCTGTCTGGACGTGAGCAAAGCCAATGGGCCTGATGGCATTCCAGCGATAGTTCTGAGGTCATGTGCGCCCGAGTTGTCTCCTGTGCTAACACGTCTGTACCGTCTCTCCCTAAAGACTGGAATTGTGCCTAAGTCTTGGAAGCTTGCAAACGTGCAACCCGTGCCCAAGAAAGGTAGCCGAGCCGACCCTGTCAATTATCGACCTATATCGATTACCTCCATTATTTGTAAGATAATGGAACGTATATTGAATGCACGCCTTGTGGCATACCTAGAAAATAATGACATCCTTAGCGACCGACAGTACGGGTTTCGCCGAAACCGGTCAACTGGAGATCTCTTGGTACACGCCACTCATCTCTTTGGCCAGGCTCTCGAGAACAACGGTGAAGCACTTGCTGTTTCGCTCGATGTATCGAAGGCCTTTGACAGGGTCTGGCACGCTAGCCTCATCAACAAACTTCCAATGTATGGCATCTATCCTGGCTTGGTCACCTGGACAGCTGACTTCCTGAAGGAACGGTCTCTACGTGTAGTCATAGACGGCTGCTCGTCTGAGGTAATGGCCATAAATGCCGGAGTTCCTCAGGGTCTGTTCTCTCTGCAACTCTGTTTCTGCTGCATATAAACGATCTGCTCAAACCCGGTATCTTTGGGTATGCAGACGACAGCACAGTTGTAGAGAGTTACCAATTGGGTGCTAACGCCACAAAGGATCAGGTACAGTCCCAAAGGAGAGCCATGGTAGAGCGAATGAATCTCAAACTACAGGAAGTCTCCACTTGGGGCGATGGCAATCTTGTGAGATTCAACGCCGCCAAAACACAGGCGTGTTTCTTTTCCGCTAAAGGAGCCAGTACACCTTGGCTCCTACTTTCCAGGATCTATCTGTGGAATTCACTGATCGTCTTCAGTTATTGGGTATTGTAATCTCACCGACCCTAAACTACGGACGATTCATCGAGTCTAAGGCTAAGATAGCTGCAAAAAAACTTGGGATCTTGGTCAAAGTGCAACCGTACTTCTCTGCGGGACAGCTTTTAACACTTTATAAAGCTCAAGTCCGGTCGTGTGTAGAATACTGCTGTCACATTTGGGCAGGCGCAGCTAAATGCCATCTCGCAGCTTTGGACTCGGTGGAGAGGCGGGCTAAGAGGCTATTTGGTGACGCAGCTGAAACCAATCTGCTCAGTCTTGAGCACAGGCGTAAGGTAGCTAGCCTTTCGGTTTTCTACAGATTGCATTTTGGAGAGTGTGCTCAGGAACTACATGATCTAATTCCCCCATCCCCTTTCCACCGTCGGACTTCTAGACGCACTGCGGGATTTCATCCTTTTGTTGTGAACATCCCTCAAACCCGAACGAAGCGATTTGCTTCGTCTTTCATTCTTCGTACAGCAAAGGACTGGAATAGTTTGCCCGCGTCTGTCTTTCCTTCCGATTACAATGTGGGTATTTTCAAGAGTAGAGTGAATAGGCATTTACTAAGCTAGTGCGCCTTACCTGCAGGACTGCATTTCCACTTAACATCAGGTGGGATCGTAGTCAAGCACTTGCTTAAAAATTATAAAAAAAAAAAAAAAAAAATGAAGGCTGTAACTTTTTTATTCATAGACTTTGTATTCACTTTAAAAGAGAATTACTACACAATAGTTACTGGTGAATAAGGTCAGAGTTCATCGCTCGAGACGTATATATACGGTGCGATTAGTAACTAATATGGCTGCCGGGCTTACTGGACACAGACGAAGACAAACAGAGGTCACGTTTTGTCTGCCGCCTACTTACCAGATTAGGCATTAACGTAGCTCTCAGACATGCTCATGTCTAATATCTATATGTGTCTAGAAGTGACGCAAAGTACGATACGAGTGTATGGATAATAAATAACTACGACAATATTTCCGTTTTTTTGTTTTTACTCGTAAATATACTGTTAGGTGCTAAACATTAATTTGATTCAAAAATGTCAATATCGGACTGATTTTTTTTAATGTGATCCATGGCTTTTTTTTTGGACGAACTAACACAGTTGGCACAGAGAAGCCTTTACTGCTTCACCGGATTGAGAGGTGGCACAGCTCTTAGATCGCTTAGCCTGAACCTCAATGTGATCCATGGAGAACTATGGGTCTATATGTTTGCCTCGCGATTCGACACGTGACCTTTGATTTGGTTTTACTATTTTATAAGTTTGTTCTTTGTATCTATTTTAGGACGATTAGGTTTAAGTTTTAAGTTAAGTTTAAGTTATTTTAATGTTTTTTTAGGTTCGTTTACTTATTTTACACATAAAAAAACAATTTAAAATAACATAAAATATATTTTGATGTATTCTGTCGGTAGACATGCGGGTAGTTAAAACAACTTACATGTTTTTTGCTTAACAAGGCAATTTTTCCTCTTTGTGTTAAAGCTTGTCTTGTTTTATCTATTTCGTTTTAGGACAATTACCTAAGTAATTTCTTTCCAGTTTCCTTGTTTACTTACATGTTATGCCAGTCGGGTAGTACTGTGCGGGACCACTCGTGCGCGTGCCTCGCCAGCCTCTCCTCCAGGCGTAAGGACTCGTGCAGCCGGGCCAGCCTGGCGGCGGCTTCCCGCTCCACGCGGCGGCGGGCCGCCTGCACCATACGCGCGTGCTCCGCCTTGTGCCGGAGTGCCTCCTCCGTACACTTCGCGGGCAGATTCGATGGCCTGTAAAATAACATGACACGGTGAACGGAGTTCCACACTCTATATAGCACGAGCATGTGTCAAAAAACTTCAACATAAATAAAAAAAATGCTGGGAATATTTGTTTTTCAGAAATATTACTAACATTATTGTTAACAATTCCAACTTAGTTTAAGCTTTTTTCTCCATCCCCCATAACTGAAGCCTAGGCGACGAACACGGGGGTTTACCGCATAGTTACAAGGCCTCGAGGTGACGCGCGCAGTGATTCCGTTGCGCTCCTGCCAGATGTAGATGAAATTCCGCCTCATGTGAGATGAGATGAATCACGGCAGTGTGCGCGCGCAGGCGTTCCCTTGGTTCCGTCTAAAGGCGCCAAGTAGGACACCGTGGGGTCAAAATCGGTGCGAGTCCGAAATACCTCTTCTCGCACCCGCGAGAGCAGGTATGCGTAGGCATTTTCCCATTTAAAAAAGGAGATGGTTCACGTTCATAGTCAAATGGTGGATTCGAACTCACGACCTTACCATTCGCAGACTGTACCTAAAACCATTAGGCTATTGACGCTAAAATACTCAAAGCAGTGTTGGTTTTCTTTTTGACCAACTTTACAGATTGGCGTGCTAGCGTTCGCCGCAAGTTGCGTACGCTAGCACGATTCCCGCTGCCGACACCAATATATTACAACGTCCAGTCAATATTAGACAAAAGAAACACTTCGAACCTAACAACGTAAAAGACGAAGATCCAAAAATAGCCAGCAAAGAGAGATATTTAGTAACCTAAAAAAAACTTTGAAACCTTAGCCCCCTTCCACATGGCGTGTCTCACACATCACTGCTCATCCCAATAACCAATTCAAATATGTAAACATCGCGTGCTTATACACAGAGATTTTTTTAAAATTTATTTCGTGTTGCCTCTACCAACACGTTATCCTATTAGTATGAAGAAATCTGTGATATACATACGTTAGCATAGTCATGTTTCTCTCAGACTTAACTACGTGTAAGCAGGTGAACGACCCCAATACGAAAAAATTAAGATTAATACGTGTGATAGAGAAGAAAGAGGGTCAAATACCTGTGTAATCTCGATTATGTTTTATAGCTCATAAGAATTTTTTACCATATACTTCGAATTTCGTGTGGTCGAGTCGAAAGCGGCTACACATTAAACATTTGTTGTCAAGACTTTGAATCATTGACCCATGACTTCACATGTTTCGTTTTTTTTTTGTTAATTTAATTATAAATGGACGATTACACAAAATGAGGACTATAACGTTTACGTTTACTTTTTTACTTCAATCGTGAAGGATTCAATCAGGTACAAAACTTATACAAAACAGTCTCGGTAACAAATCAAATATTCTCATGACGAATGTTTACGATCAAGTGATCAATTAGATACACTTTACCATCCGCCGATAGATTTTTTTGACGAACTACACAGATTGGCCAGAGAAGCTGGCCTGACTGCTTCATCGGATTGAGAGGTGGCATAGCTCTTAGGTCGCTTAGCCTGAACCTCTATCGCTAGTAACTCGATACAAGGTGAAGAGTATCGCCGATAGATGACAGCTCTACTGTGTTGCCATTACACAAAACATAAAATCTTGATATTTATTTTTTTTGTAATGGTGTTTTGTGTAATGTTTATAATGTCTATTAAATCAACAATATAATAAAATCGTGGGGACAGTAACTAGCAGTCCCAAATCTATATAATTACTTTACAGACAAAACCATGCTACAATCGTAATTATTATGAGGGAGATATGATCATGGCGAAGGCTACGCTATGCTTAAGGACTCGTTAAAAGAGTAATGACATACGGCTCCCGGAAATCTGTCATCAAAGAGTCCTCGCTTTATTTAAACACATCTTCAAAGCTTTGTCAGGAGATTACACTGATTGTGATGTACTCAATTATCTAATACTTTCTATAGATCGACCTACCGACGCCCTCTTTGTATTTCCGAACTATCGTAGGAATAATCGATAACTTCAAGTGCATCCTTTCCAATAAAAATGAAATGAATCATCAAAATCGGTTCGCGTGATATTGTATCATTCGTCCATTATTAGCGTACATACTTGATGCAAATTTAAGTTTTGGATGGATCCCTTTAACAGAATTGGACCAAATTTAATTGGGACCACACGGGAAGTACCAGCTTTCAAATGAAAAAAGAGTCATCAAAAGCGATTCACCCAGTCGAAAGTTATACGGTAACAAACATAACAAAAATACAAGCGAATTGAGAACTTCCTCCTTTTGAAGTCGGTTGAAAAATACGTAGGGTCCGATCCTTCTCTAGGCTCAACAAATAGTCCATCTTTCGAATCAATAGAAGCGTCTATCAAATTTAAACTGTAGTAGCGTGCCGCAATAATAATATCATTCAAACGTTATTGTCATTTTTACACGACGTGGTGGTAATTTTTATTTTAAATAAGCCATGACTTTCTTTTTCCACAAATGTCAGTTACATATGAAATTATCTGGCAAAACTGGACAGAAATTAAAGAAATACACACACATACACTAGTGACTTCATACGCAAATTATTTCTACTAATGAAAAGACTGTTTTTCGAAAATATTTTTTTATTTCTAATAGATGTCATACGCTGGTCTAGTCTAGAAGTTTTAATTTATATAAAACAAATTCAAAAAAATTTTTGAAATGTTTTATATCAATTAAAAAAAAATTGTTCAGACTGCGCGTTCATGTACCCTATAATTTTAGATCTACCTATCCTAGACAATGCATATTTTAAAGCACTAAAAAGCATAGAAACACACAATAGACACTTGAAAATGTAAGCGTCAACAATTGACGCATGGATTAAGGCACGGTCTGCGAAACGTAAGGTTGCAGGTTCGAATCCTTAATTTGACTAATGCCGTGATCTATTTTATACCACAAGCTGGAGCTTCATTGGAATGCTTAACTCGGAATCTAAGATTCGTGAAAAGAAAATTGTTAGCATTATTTAAAAAAAGGAATTTGTGAATTACCATAAGCTCAACTGGATCAAATTTGGGACATTATAAAGACCATGATAAACGGATTGCTATATCTGTCTGCCCCATTGAATTAGAAAGATATTAGATCGAATTGTAAATTATATTCGAAGAACTGAACCCGCTTGTCTGTCTCATCTTACACACATAGTACGTTGTAACTTCCGGGTTGTGCGTAGGGGATGGACCCCAACCACCGCCCTCGTTACAGTACATTCATTAATTATGTGTCAAGTAAAAGCCTAGGGCGCACCAGATTTATGCATGGAGATAAATCTACGGTCCAAAATAAAGTTGCTTAAATGTGTAGAAAAAGACATGACTTTCCTTTTAAACATTCCCATTTATAAAAATGGACCGAGAGATCCACTTGTTAACTATAGACCAATATCTATACTGCGATCGATGATAGATTTATTTTACGCAAAACACTAATTGTTGGGCGGACTAGCTTTCATAAAATAGTAATGAGTGTATCGCAATAATGACATATAACATACCCTTACCATCGCTAGATAATTCCGATAATAACAAATCGTAATTTACTATAATCAGCAAATTCTCTCGCAGGTTGCATTAACGGAACGGATGCTGCATTTGCGGAATCAATAAGCCAGCTGAGCGCGCAAATTGCCCTACCGGAGGCGAGTCACGAACGCGTTGAATTATACAGAAAACGTGGCTGCCAAGTAGCGACCCGAGAAATTCTCGACAACAGGGCTGTCCAAGCTTTATAGCGTCATACTGACAACTGTAGAAAATTTCCAATACCAGAAACGTACATTCAAAAATGTGCTGTAGAGGCCATAGACTGTAGATAGTACACACGAACGCACCCTACACACACAAGTGTTCACATCACGAAATCACGGACGACCTCAATCGAAATTTAAAACTAAGTATTATGAATAATTTGTGAATCCCTTTGTTGGCAGTCTATACAGGTATAAGTTGATATATTGTTAATATTATATCATAATTATATTGATTTTGTAAAAAATAATAGAAATTCGAGCGGGCTGTGGCGATCTAGTAACATATAAAGAGACGATAATTTTAGAATGTCTGTATACAGCGTCAGTATTAAACAATGTCGATAAGCTCATTACCATGATTTGCTATTTAAGTGGTGGGCAATAAACTTGATCGCATATCTGACAGACGTTAACCCGCCATACGCCGGGCACAATGAATTTCTGACAAAGCACAAATTGTATAAAATCTAATCAAAATGTAAATAAAAAAGGGTAAAATTTACAGCCTTTATATATGTCCCACTGCTGGACACAGGTCTTCTCTGTAAAGAGAGTATAAGGGCATATTCCGCCACGCGGCCCTATTTCGGGTTGGCACTACGGCCGCGTGAAAAATCTACACGCCTTACCCACTTGTCCTAAAAAATTCTAAGACATGTGGGTTTCCTCACGATGTTTTCCTTCACCGCTGAGTGCGTGGTAAAAAATTTAAATATTGCTTGTTTATTTTTATTAGAAATAGAGCTCTGTCCTTATTATAAACAATTCTTGCTATTATTTATTCTTGATTTACCTTAATACCCTATCTTATTACTTTACCTCTCCTGACTTACTGGGTCACACGGAGGAGGTAAGCCGCTTATACCATTATGGCCGCTCTTGCTAACTTTAAGTACAGTTTTTACTTAATTAATTGTATTCATTTAAGAATGTGAGCAATAAAAAATCTATTGTCTTCACGATGATTGGCATATTTGGAACAATAAATGTATTCATAGTGTAATTTCATCAATATAATGTAATTGGACCAGCGGTGTATGTTGCGCTGACGTTTGGTGGTGCGAAACGAAAACTGCGATATTAGTGCTTGTGTGAAGCTTCGTTTAGTCAAATCTAAAGTATATTTACGAGAATAAAAACTGTTTTAAATAGAATAAAACATTCCCGCGCCCCACAGACTTCAAATCCTTACTCTCCCTGCTAACTCTCCTTTTGTATATATTTTATGTTCATTCATTAACGAAAATAACATTTAACTTTAGTTTGTCTGTCCTTTAACCAACTAACCCTTATGTATATATTGTCATTCTTTTTTGTTTTAGATATATCAGCAGTAATCATCGCGGGTGAATTGTCTCAGCAGTAACCATTCCTCATCTCTGTCAGTTTTGATCCCTGTCCGTCTACGAGGACCGCTATTTTCAGCAGGACATACACACTTCTACATTGGCGAAATCTCTATGGAAACGCCATCAACAAAAACGATTGATTGATTGAATAAAACGTTAAGAGCTATTACGTGCGGTCGCCCTCTTTGTACTGTTTTAATTTGTAGGTCTCGTAGAATAAAATAGTCCAACAACTAATACACTCGCTTTATTGAGACAGCGTAACGTTGTACAAAGAATTATTTATATCGAGTAAAAGTCACAACTGCGCGTCCTCACAATCTTTATACAAAATTAATTAGAAGTCAGATTAGGAACTAATAAGGTTAAACTATTGTTTACAATGCCAAGTTCATGTGACGATCAACTAAATTATTAATTATACTTATAATTAATAATTTAATTAAATTAAAAAATTTCACATGAAAAACATCTTTAATTAAATTATAATTAAAGATACAATAAAGTTCATTAAGATATTATTGGAAGTAGTTATTATGCATAACAATCGCTGGGTGTCATGTGTTGCCAGCTAACAGTACATATTTCCGAAACATCTTAGCAACGTTGCGGAATATAATTAATCAGAACTTAATAGAATTCTCATGAAGATACCCTTGAAGCATATGGTTTCCAACGAAAAATAAATCATCGAAATCGGTGGTAAATGGAAAGTGATACAGAGTTATTCCATTTGTCGCACACACATTGAATGTAAATTTAAGACTTACATATATAGTTTTCTCATGGATGCCATCGTCAGAATTGAATCAAAATTAAATGTGACTTAGGGAAGCACCGACTTTAAAAAAAATCATCAAAATCAGTTCACCCAGTCAAAAGTTCTGGAGTAACAATTATTAAAAAATACAGTATTGAGAACCACCACCTTTTTGAAGTAGGTTAAAATGGATTTAGTATTATGTTTACGAAACAATGCATATATACAGCAAAACACAGTCAGCACTTTCTTCCCATTTCAATTACACGTTTCAAAGTAGGAAAGCAAGTATATTTCGTTTACAAATTTAAAAGTTCACGCGTTTGCCTAATACTCCTACATCGGCCTACAAATGTATTTATTGATCATAATACCCCAGCCGAGGTTATTGTTCGATATATTCCATTATCCTGCCGCGGTGAAACCACACCCAAACTGTACACACACCCACGTCACTTACATGGCGGAATTTGACGATATATTCTAATAACATTTAATATTCAACGGAATTGAGACTATAATATATCTTATACATAATGATTAGCTCTTGATTTAGTCTACTAGTGGTATTACTTCAAATTATAGAAGCGACAATAGCCTATTGGTTAGGCTACCAGTCTGCGACACGTAAGGTCGTACTTCGAATACACCATTCGACTATTGACGTGAACCATCTAAACTTAACCTTAGTTGGAAGAGTAACAAAAATGTTAATAATATTTGTGAAAATATTGCTCGGTATATAACGGTAAATATATCGGTACAAACCGACAGATATTACGAACTGCTTAGCCACTAACAAGGCAAGCAATTTTTATACTTACTTAAACACAAAAGGAATATTACTGAAAGTATGATCGGTTAAAATATATTGAAGACATAAATATAGTAAACATATATTAATAGACAGACAGAGGCTGGATAAGGCACGATTGAAGTTCGTCGCAATACAATTGGAATACGAAAGAAAACAATTCAAACAAGAAACACTTAAAACTGTACGTTTAAAAGGAAGCCAAGTTTTTCCAATACTTCCAACGATTACAGCCACTTCCAGAAGAGCCTATAGCAAAGGAACTAAAACGCGATACTACGAGTATTATACAACTTCCGAGTGCCGGTAACATCCTCGTAATTAAATGTTCTGAGAATAAACTTTCCACTTTTATTGTCTTTATGTTATTGCAACACACCACCTTACTACCACTTCTACATAAATACAAGCCTTCACGCTCGTCACCCGGACGGTAGGCAGGGATCATGAACTTTCACTTACGATTTTGACACTAGGTATGTTCATGCAGCAGCCCTGTAGTTCTGGGCTCTCAAGAATAAGACTACGGTATCCCCTGCCTGTCGTAGAAGGTGACTAAAAGGGTCTCAGGTTCACTGGACGACAAGGATGGGGCCTTTGCCGTCCGCCAAGGTGGACCCGGGAAGAAGGCGACATCGGCTGGCCCGTGTCGAGGTTTTAGTGGGTAAAACCCCACATAACCGCCGCCTTCCCCAGAAGGCGGGGTATCTTTTGAAGATTGCCTCCTCGTTAACCAAAAGGTATATTCATATTTTCAATATATAATTTTTGCACTTTGTAAAAGTAATTTGTTTATTTTTAAGAAGCACAAAAATCTGCCATCGAGCAAGAGTGTAGTAGCATACACTACACTCATCGTGTTTTTTTATTTGTGTATTGGATAAAATAAACCGATATAACTATCGACATTAGATGATACGTTGAAATCGATTAATGTAAAATGCTTTTACAGAAGTTTGAGGTTAATCTGATTATTGTAAAGATGACACCATAAGGCTTGGGACGCTTGGAGTGAGATGGAGTTAACCGGAACTAAATTAATGAGGTTTTAAATTGCATTTTGTTACGTTTGTGCCCTAAAATATTAATTTAGTTCAGAATTAAATATTTATTTATAGACTTCCTGCCTCGATATCAACTCCGCTCTACCAACACATTCCTCACATATTCATAACGGCACGACGATACGAAGCAGATTCCGCCGTCCGTTGTTATCGAAGCGCAGTTTATAAATATTTGGAACGGACACACTTGCCTTACGTCGGGTGATTCATTTAGAGGTAATTTAATGCTGTCAACCAATGTTCTTGACCGACTTCTAAAGAACGAGGAGGTTTGTCTGTATTATGTCTCTGCACTCATAACGCCATAAATGATAAACGGATTTTGATTTTTTTTTGTTGTTGGCATAGAACATTAGATTATTATAGTATAGAACAGTGATTCTCAACCACTGTACCGCGGCACTTTTGTGGGCTGCCAAATTTCAAAAGTGTGCCGCTTGGCGTCATTTTGCAAATATATAATAAGGTTAATATTATTAAATTATATCATTTAAAAGAAAAATATTTTTAACATAAATATATTTTTAAATATTTTAAATATATATATTTTTTAAATTTTGTCATAAACTATTTATGCAGTGTGTTGTAGTAAGTAAATAATTTTTATCTTTTTCCTTGTGTGCCGCCAAATTTTAAAATCGTTAAATATGTGCCGCAACAAAAAAAGGTTGAGAATCACTGGTATAGAAGAATGCTAGGTGATTCGAGATATTGGTAGGTTTACGACACTCAAAGACTATATAGGTAAATGGTCTTTAACGGCAAAGAGCAAGAATTTAAAATATTTTTTAAATGTCGCAAACGTCTATTACAAATGCCGGCACCAATTTCCGGCACCGGTTTGGTACAATTTTAAGTGCTGATTTACATCGCGGTCGAAGGTAGAGAATTTTTATTGGATGAAGAACAATTCTGCTAAGTCACATTAGGGCTGTGTGCTAGACTACGCCCCTATACTTTCATCACAGAGGAAGACTGCTCTCCAGCAGTGGGATATAAATATGGATGCTGTGTGTATTTAATAATAAATACTTTGTTAAATAAAAAATAAACATACCTGTCATGTTGTATGAGTGCTATGGAGCTGGCCACCAGATCCTCAAACTGCTTCTCACTGGCAGAGCTGCCCTGTCTCTTGTGGTGGTGTGGTGTGTTGGTGGCTGACGAGACTGGCGTTAGAGACTTCTGAGTCTCCGCATTCGTTTTCACAGCGAGATTGTTAGTTGATTTACTGCCGAAAAGTCTCCACGTCACGCCTGGAGTGCTGGACTCTTGGGCCTTACTGATCTTCCAGGGGAAGACGCCTCTGTAACAATGAAACGGTTCTTTAATATAATTTTGTATAATATAGTATTTTATATTTTATGTATGTTTTGCTTATGTACATGCTACTCTTATATACATAGAGCTCAGTTTTTATTGTAAACAACTCTGGGTGTTATTTATTATACCTTTCCTGTCCTACAGGGTTGCCTGGAGGAGATCGCTAATAGCAGTGGTTCCCAACCTCGTGCCCGCGAGCACCACGGCGCCTGAACGATTCGTATGTGCTAGCCACTATTCGACACAGACTGATTTTTTCAAAAACATTAATTAAAAAATGTTAATTATTACTTTGTTTTGTAAATTATTACGTTTTGTAAATACATTTCTCTGGGTGTATGAAATTTGAATAATAATTTATTTTATTAATTATATAATTATATTATTTATTAATAAATTATGTATATATAAAATAAATGATGGGACTCCTTCTATAACTTATGTTATGGAAGGAGTTGGTCGATTAAAAATAGGTAGTTCCCGGCATTTGACCGATATTTTAGAATGTACTCTAGAGTACAATAAGGTTGGGAACCCCTGCCTTATAGCGATGCGAGCGAAGGCCGCACTGCCTAAGTGTTAGGTTAAGTTTAATTTTTATTTTTTTAATGTTTAAAATGTTAGACATAAATAGTTGATCTTTATAACTATCAACAGGTGGAAAGGGATCGTCTGTCACATAATTCGTGGAGATCACAATCCTCAGCAATGAGGAAAACGACGCAAGGAGGAGGAGGATAACTATCTACAACCTATTATGGGGATTAAAACAGTCACCCCTTTACTCGATCTTATTTCAAAACAACATAAGTAATGAATCCATTATGTAATCTTATCTTATCTACTTGTTTGAAGTATTGTGATAAAACTTTAATTTAAAAAAAATCACTGATTTTTAACTTAACCGAAGAATAGGTAATATACAATCGGTCCGTTTAATTTAATCAAGTAGTCCTTTTAAAGAATGAAGAAGAAATTAAAAACGAATAACACCCATACAATGTGAAAGATGTAACATGGGGTGTAGTGTTGGATATAGCAGAAAGAATTTGAAACACTCCTATATCCCTTTCAGTTTGCCCTGCAAATCAATTGAACATTTGCATAAAATACGCAAACGATTTGTAAACATCAACAGTGGCGGCCTTACGCCCGATGAACTGTCGACCTATAAATAAACCCCGCACACGTCCCACTATTGGCGCACGTATACTCCGCAAATACAAAGCGCTGTTGAATACTAGATGTGATATATTTATATCACCAACGTAGCGAATATTCAATTTGATTGAATACATAAACTCTAGCCTTATCACATTTCGCAGTTGTTCTACAATAATACTGGCATTTAAGCTGCGGTAGCCAGGTTTTGCTACGGAGATTCAGCTTAGAGTGATTCAAACTATTAAGACTGTTTTTTTTAATAATAACGTCCCTATCTTTACCTTCCGAGTCGTCTTATGGGTAAAGTTGTCCTCTCGTTCCCACATCATTCATCCGTCCCTCTCACAATTGGACAATCAAGGCCGCCGACCGAAAGAGGATCGACGCTTTCGGAATGTGGTGTTGACGCCGCTTGTTCAGGATTCCATGGACAGCGGTGCGACCGACTTGTCGACGTTAAAGAACTAAATATAAAAACGTCAACGTCTGTCCACTATATGTTTACATCATGTTATGAGATTTTTTGGCAAAATTGCACGAAGGGATACCTACAATCTAAAAAGATTGGTAGAAAGATGGTCGGATCAGATCTCTCCTGAACTGGAGTAATTCTATAGCTACGCCTTCCACAGAGCCATGGATGGACGGACGGAGTGCCTGGGGATTAGCAATTGATCGCCGATCCAGGAAGTCACAATCCTCAGCAATGGGAGAGCGATTGAAATGAAAGAATTTGCCAGTGACGTTTCATTCTGAAATCAACCTATTGCAGTCATATCAATCATCATTTTATCATTACCAAATGCGTCCAATACTGACACGTACGTGATTGACGTACCAATCGTACGGCATCGGTTAGACATAGTGGCACCAATGAATTAAAAAATAATAAAAGCAAATATCAACCACTATTGAACTGTGCCTTTTTTAATACGTCGCCAATCTGGTCTATATATCTCCAGAATGCTGTACCGGCTGACTACTCACTTCTGCGGTATGGAATTTCTATCATTCTTACGTCATTCACCATGTCCATCCATACATGATTGTCAGTTATAAATTTTATACTCTGTAATATCCAAGCAATTTTAATCGTTCACCTAAACCTTGTCCCTCCGTCCTTGGAAATAAAATAGAACGCAACTCAAGTATAATCAACTTTATTTTAATTGATAGTTTTTTTCTTCTTTCAATCATAAACAATTTGTCCGACCAAAAATGTGTTTTCAATGGTAAATTCATTATACTGGTTTTTATTTCTAGATAAAACAAGTAAGCAGTAATGAACAAAAACAACTCGTTCGGACGGACGCGATCGTTCATTACGATTTACACGAGTAAAAATTATTCTGACATGACATCGGATTGTTTTAAGGAAATGAATGAAGTGAATTGATCAAGTAGTAGTGGGCACTCGAGGGAGGTCGCACTGCGTGGGAACATGCGACATTTGCACACATCTTAAAGTGGAATCGCGACCTTTCCAATTTATCGCTTGCGCAAGGCTGAACCCGTAATGTTACTCGGTTGTGGACGCAGTGGACTAAGTCTATATAGACGCTGGAAAGCAAAAACGTAGTAAGTGACACATATGGCCATTTTTACTTTTTACATTGTTGGAATCAGAAAAAAAGACGCGTCGATTAGAAAAATAGCTAAAATAGGATTTTCAAGATTGACACTTCTCGTTTATTTTTTGGGCCGTAAAACGATTTTCTTTTAGTAAAACTCTAGGTCAATGCCGTGATACAATACTTATTCAGCAAAATATAATAAATATTGTTTCCAAAAACGACAGCTGTAAATCCATAAACACGAAAGTTAAATTTAAAAGTTGAAATGTTTTTCTAGTGAACAATTTCTTTTTTGTGGGTTACTTCGTTTTTGTTTTCTCTTTTTCGTCGATATGTGTGCGTTTAATGTAATTAAATAAGAATTGAGAAGGAATGCTTAGTTTTCTGGCGCCCTCGGATATGCTAACGTGAGTAGAGTAATCGCCGTTATTTAGCCTTCGAATGTTCCAATTTATCCGTGGAAAAGCAACCGAACGAGGCGGGGTTCGGATCTGAATTCTTACGCGTAAAAAGTAACTGTCCAAGCTCAGCTCAGCCTAGTGTGGAGTTACTACAAATAGATATTCAGGCTTAGCGTCTTGAGAGCTAAGCCATCTTTCAATCCGGTGAAACAGTCAGTCAGTCTTCTCTGGCTAGTCTGTGTAGATTCGTAAAAAAAATCCTTGACCCTTGCACAGAGTAACTATCAATAGTAAATTAACAAAATTTTAAACGTAGACTTAATTTGAAATCGATTTTGATTGATGTCGTAAATGTACTTAAAGGCAAGTTTTTTTTTACTAGTAATATTAGATTCATAGTAAACATTAGACTTGGAGGTAGACTTGGCGATATTCTAATTGTAAATAAAATGCAAAATAATAAAATTCTATTGTCTATCTATAGAATGTAACATATTCAAATGCGGACGTTGTTTTTTTTTTCAAGATATATACACATACGCCAAACAAAAGTATACTTTGATTATATACAAATATTAGTCACAATTGTTTGACAGACAGTTTCGCGTACTAAACGAGGACGTATTCATAATGTTTTGGAACGTGAAGTTATGCTTGTGCTCTCATCTATTTATTGTAGAGTTACTATATATGTATGACTGTTTGCTGTTATCGGACTCCATACCGGGTAAAGGATGCATGAGTTACGAAAATACGATTCAACGCGGACAAAGTCACAGGTACAAGTTTGCATATGTGGAATTTATTACGACAATTTTTATGTAATTTCATCAGAAACATAGTTTTAATGAATACACATATTTTTGTAGATAGTCGATTGCTTTTAAAGGTCAATTAAATTATGTCTTATAATGCCTCACCAACAACTTGTTAAGGTGTTTAGAATGTGACTTAGTATGAATTTAAATCTTTGGGTAAAACAACATTTTTCCTTTATTTAAAAGTTAGAGAGTATAGTCCGCCACGTGGCCCTAGTGCTGATTGACAGACTTCACATGTATTGGAATTTTTTCTAAGACATGTAGGTGTCCTCACTGTGTTTTCCTTCACCGCTGAGCGAGTGGTAAATTAATATTTACAATTTCAACAAAATATTTAATTGGTGGCAGCACCGGAGATCCAATTGCTGTTACAAGGGGACATTGAGCTACCACGGTTCGCTTCTTTTTCACTTCGTTTTTTTTTAACACAGTTTGCTAGAGAAGCTGGCCTTTACTGCTTCACCGGATTGAGAGGTGGCATAGCTCTTAGGTCGCTTAGCCTGAACCTCTATTAGGTGGTAACTCGACACAAGGGCAACCTCGGCTTGGACGGTTACCATTATTACGTGTTAGCAGTCCGATCCGAGGGCGCCCGAGAGGGCCGAACCACGACTCGGTCGGTAGCTATTAATTTGATTATTATAAACAAAAATCTATTGGGACAATCTAAGCTAAACGAACTTATATGCCACTTCGGGAAGCGTGTTTGAATTTAGAAGTGGGTAATGTCTTGTAAGTGGCGGCACTCACAAGAAGTTTATTTGAATGTTTGGTGGCAGTCTCGAAAAACCGTCGAGATGCCTGCTTAAAGAATTGGGTTTCACATCGCTTTCCCTTCTTACTATGTACAAAATGGTATTTTTAAAAATCATATATGAGAATGTTTGTTGATATATTGGTAGTTTCATGATAATTTAAGACGTATTACTTAACGAAAACGATCACAAAGGTGGAAAAAGGAATCCTTTATTGGTTTCACCCGTCACATTTGATTTATTTTTACTGGTATATAAATATACTCATAAATTATCTCACTCACAATTCCCACGACCGAGTGCAGCTTCAAGAATAATTTTATGAATTCCTAAATATTGTTCTGTAAAAGATTGCAATAAGTTTGAAGTGCGGCGTAAATTTGTTCAGCGCGTAGGTTACATATAATACGAACAAGCGAACGGAGGCAGGCACCGCCTGGCACGGCGCGGTACGTGCTCTTGCGTCGACAAATCGTCCAATCTTACATGACCTATCAACTACGCTGCACCTGTACATAAACAACAGAATACATATATATATATTTACATATATAAATCCTTTATTGCACTAAAATGTGTGTAAGCGAACCTAATGCCATGTTTTTTTTCAGCTTTTAGTTTAGAGATATCGTGGTGAGTAATATAAAAATAATACAATTTAAATATTGATATAATACAATTGTATGCACGATGTGCGTATTATTGCTAAAAGAATCCAGGTGCTTAGACGGACAGAAATTTGTTTCCAATAAGTTTTAATAGGATCTGTGATTATATCTAATTTAAATAGAAATCAATGAATGAGGATAGAAGTCATATAACAAATATTTATCACAAAATTTTGAAAAAAATACAAAATTTACAGAGCGTACATAACTATGTAGGCTCTGTAAATTATATACCAATATATATTTAATCTACAAAGTAACGAAAATAATAGAGAAAACAGTTAACCCTAACATCTCAATAACTAAAAATAATAAAAAACGCCGCAACCAACGCTCTAGTTTCCTTGTCATACTGAAAGTTAGAACAAATTACGGCAAAAGATCGATTTGTTTTAAAGGATCACAATTGTACAACAAAATACCCGCACACGTCAAGAGGATATACACACAGAGCATTCAAAATGCAACTTGCGTTGCGTTAGGTGACTCCATCTTTCGTGTGACAGCGATTGAGAGATTGTTCTCGTGTAAGTGACTTGTAATGTCTAAAGTGAGAATAAAGTTTCTTAAACCTAAACCTATATATAGTTAATCTGTGCGCGTTTTCGTGTATGTAAGAAGGGCGTAAGTGTTGAACTATTGACACGGTGCATACCGCACGAATTAAGAGAAACAGCGTCACGCGTCAGCTGATCTCCAAACAAAAAGGTGCGAGAGACGCCGTGCCGGGCAGCGCTTGGTACGCTCCCACCCCGTTCTGGACACTCCGTACTTGTTAGGGCGGAAACACACTGGGCAGTTTGTACATGCCGCTGTTATCGTATCTTCCGCAGCCTCACTGGAGGTTTAAATAATACTTTACTAGACAACATTATTTCCCTCGGATCGGAATGCTTACGCGTAACATAGTAATCGTCCAAGTCGTGGTTACTCCTCACCGGGGACCCTTGTGTCGAGTTACTAGCAATAGAGGTTCAGGCTAAGCGACCTAAGAGCTATGCCACCTCTCAATCAGTTGAAGCAGTTAAGTCCAGCTTCTTTGCCCTATCTGTGTAGTTCGTCATAAAAAAATATTATTAAAATATATAGATATATTTAGTTTTATTATAGGGCTTTATTGCTTGATTTACTAAGTACCAGTTCCAATAGTGTGGCCCTCTCGGGCGCCCTCGGATCGGAATCCTTATGCGTAATATAGTAATCGTCCAAGTCGTGGTTACTCCTCACCGGGGACCCTTGTGTCGTATTACAAGCGATAGAGGTTCAGGCTAAGCGAACTAAGAGCTGTGCCACCTCTCAATCCGTTGAAGCAGTCAAGTCCAGCTTCTTTGCCCTATCTGTGTAGTTCGTCAAAAAACCAGTAGTCTATCTACATAATGATATGTATTATTTTGTATTTAAATCATATTTTAAGTGTTTATATCTGAGTATAATGTAAATTTGATTGCGCATACGCACACGTGTGTATGTTTCAGGGTTTATATGAGCGTGTGTGCGAATCGAAGTGTGTACGGGTTGAAAGTACTATTATTTCTGTATGTACATCAATTTACATATTTCAATAATTTTTCAAATTGTTCATAAGAGAAAGTGTAAAGAGCAAGACGTTCATCGATGGATGGAAATAAATGGATTCCCAAAAGCAAATGCTACGCCCTGTCGGACCAAAAAAAAGAGGATTACTCAAGATGCCTGTCGCTATGGCGGCATAAGAGAAATTTCGTGTTCACTTTATTTATTTATTGAACACCAACACAATGAACATTTTTAACATACAATATATAAAAACAGTGGAAAAGTTGCATGGTTAATGCCATCGCAGTTAGAGGTGAAGACTGCATGCAATGAATGAATGAATGAATGAATGCCGAGTGACAATATTAAAATATAACTATAAGAAACGCAAAAACTAAAATTAAACTAAATTTTAAATTTAAATTAACTAAGCAAAAAGAAATAGAACGAAAAAATACTATTTATAGGTTAATGACTTTTTAAACAAACCATTGCATTGAGAGATCGGTATCATTACATTTTGATAATAAGTTAAATTCTCTAGTAAGTATATTAAAGGGCGCATTCTTACTTAGGTTCGACCTGGATACACTACTTAACAATTGGTATCGTGATGGTTTAGGTAACGACGGTATAGAAAAAGCTAGGGCACTTCGACCTCAATAAGTTTTTGTATTTTACCCGCATGTTCCTCTGTGATTGTTGACAGTATTATTCTTAATAACTTAGCAACACGCTCCCTGGTATTCTCCCTATGCTCCCTCTATTTTTATCTTTAATCTCTGTTTCTGTTATGAGTAACACTAGATACAGTGAAAAATAAAACGGTACATGTCGTTAACCAAGATATGTCACTGACTAGACCGTGTTAAAGAGAAACATTTAATACGCATAGTGCTAAAAAACGTTAAGCCACTAAGCCTACAACTTTTTTATTAGGGGCACGACAATGCAGTCTTGAGTTCTAACAGGATGTATCCCGCTTTCAGGTGAACAGGAGCAGAACTCCTATCGCCGAATAATTTTATTAAAAGAAAAACATTAAACACAACGGAACACGCTAGTGTGTACCCATCTTTATCTTTTTAGTCAAACACAAAGCTCGCGTTGTAAACAATGACGAGAGATGAAGAAAATAATTCATCACATAATAACTGTAAAATAGACATATAGTCGTATAGTTATGTTTTCCAGTAACGGTCGTTGCAAGTCATAAGGAGAGTCAGGTGGAAATAACTTAAGTGTTTGAAAGCACTTTACAACAAAGCTTTGTTTTAAACTTATTTGGACCAACAGTTCGCGGGTCCGTTATCTTCTTTGTGGTCTATTGACCTATAACACTAACAAAGATGATAAATAGTTACATTCATTTATACTTAACTAGAACGAAGGCGTCAGTGCGGGCGTGTCTCTGCTGTTTTGATGCATTTTTTTTAGTTTTAACACTCTGGATTCTATCGAGAGATAGATATAGAATACTTGGAAATACCTATAACCTTCCGAGTAGGGGACCCTTCTACTAAGTTAATTATAATAAAGAAGAAGACTGAATGCAACCATGGTTATTTCTCCATTCGATGAATTTACGAATGGGTACAAAAGCTCGAGAAATGTGTACATCTACATATACAATGTACAGTAAGCGAAGCCGATTCTCATACAATGTACTCGAGATGTAACGATGCAAACGCTGCATAATACCCACTCATAATGTTACACCGCTCACGACTGGCGCAATTAATTGATAACCATCGCACACTGCTGTAAGGAACCCCATTCCAGCTTTGGCTCTTGCATCGCATGGTCGTGCTTCCGTACTCCTGCGAGTAAGTGTCTAAACTCACCGTCCTTTTCAGGCGCTGTGTGCGAGCGCTGTCAGCGAGCGTCGGTCCTGTGTTGCTGTCTCTGTCGTATTTGTCGCTTCTAACGACTTGCGATTAGAGTATAAGTAGAACTAATTAGAATCACTTGCGGTCGGTGGATACCTGACGGTGTGAACGAAGCCGACTGTAGGTCCCCCGGTACCTAGCGGTGCCCTTCAGGAAACGCGAAAGCCGGAAGGGTTGACAAGGTTGGCCTTTGGTATACTGCCATAGTCAACAGTCAACCCTCGTTAAGCCTTTTAGTGCCCGGGTAGTTTTAATTAACTTAAGGACACACCCAGAGGTGCCTCATAAGAAGGCACCTCGGACGCACAGTAGGCACACATCCTCCCTGCCTATACCCGGCAGGGAGGGAGGCATTACACACCCCGGCGTCCCACCGGGACCCTGCTAATTGTGCCCCCAAACCAACCCACCCCACGCGTGGAAAATACGAAAAATGAGTCGTGAAAACGACAAAATGTCGGAATGGCTCCGGGCTCGTCACCCGGACCTTTATCACCAATTCAGGGCTGAATACGACGAAGCCCAATCGCGGCCCTCTTCAAGGGCGTCCTCTAGCGCCGAGGAGTTAGGCTCCCCGAGCATTGAACCTGCCTCCGACATGGAGGTGGGTAAGTCCGACTCGGAGAGTGACGTCTCCGTAGAAGGCGAAGGCCTCTTTGTTGAGGTCTCAAAGAAAAAGAGGAAGAAGCGCCGATCGGCCACTTCCTCCCTTTCTAATAGTCCCACCCCGCCCACCAAAGCGCACAGGGGACCAGCAGACTCCGCGGCGTCGCGGACTCTGCCCCCCACCCCTACCCCAACACGCGAGACGGCAATCGCCGGACCCTCTCGCGCGCCCCTCGCGCCTCGCGATCCCCGCACACCCGTCGCACCCCGTACTACCGCCGCGCCCCGCGTAGGTCCCGCCGGTCCGTCCAAGCCCCCTCCGGTCTATCTGACGGATAGATCGCAGTGGGCGCGTGTACAATCGGCAATGCCCCACGCCAAGCTGGTGCCGACACTAGCTGGCGATAAAATCCGCATACAGGCGGAAGACGCGGAATCCTTCCGCCAAGTCACTGCATTTATGCAGCAGTGCAACATTTATTTCTATACTTACGCGCTCCCGGAAGAGCGCACCCTGCGGGCGATTATCAAAAGGATCCCCGCAGAGGTATCAGTTGAAGAGGTCACCGCCGACCTAAAGGAGCAAGGCCTCCCAATAATTCATGTACACCGCATGCTCAGACAGCGGAACAAGACCCCTTTAGATATGGTCCAGGTCACCTTAGAGCGCACCCCGAGGGCAAGCGCATCTTCGACCTTAAATCACTCTGCCGGTTCGCGCGTATCTCCGTAGAGGTACCGCGCAAGACAGGCTTGCCCGGGCAATGCCATCGCTGTCAACTGTACGGCCACTCGGCGCGCAACTGCTTCGCGCGACCCCGATGCGTCAAGTGCCTAAAGACCACGGCACCCGCGATTGTCCTCGTCCAAAGGACAAAGCCCTCCAGACGGAGGAGCCTGCTTGCGTATTGTGCAAGCAGACGGGCCACACGGCCAACTGGAAGGGTGCCCGAATGCTCCCCAACGTAAACGGCCGGCCGTGAAAACCGCGCCCGCCGCCGCCAAACGTACGCCGGTGCCGCCACCGTCAGCGTTCCCGCCACTACGACCTGCGTGGCAGTCGCCGCTTAGCTATACAGCGGCGGCCGCAGCGACTACCCATTTCGCGCCACTTACGCGCCCGGTGCCGGCTTCGACCGCACCGACCACCACTCGCCCGAGCCAGGCACGGCAATCCGCGCCTCAAACCGAAACGTCCGACATTCCCGCGGCCTTCGAATCACTGAACAACCTATTTAGTTCAGTGAACATCGAAGACCTTATAGGATTTGCCAACGAGTATGTCAATGCGAAGAATCTGGGCTCGAAAGCAGCCCTCATTCTTAAATACCAACACGTCCTTATGGCGTTGCGATGACTCCGCAGCTAGAATCAAACCCCGTTCGTTGACCGTCGCGTTTTTTAATGCGAACGGGCTTAGGGAACAAAAAGACGAAGTCGCGAACTTCGTCCGCGAACATCAAGTCGACGTAATGTTAGTGCAGGAGACATTTCTCAAACCCTCCGTTCGTGATCCGAAGATTGCGAACTATAACATCGTTAGGAATGATAGAGCCGGCGCCCAAGGCGGTGGCACTCTCATTACTATAGGAGGTCCTTGCATTGCGTTCCGATCGCCACGCCGCGTTTAGCGCACCTCGAGGCCTCGGTCTGCCAGCTAGCCATGACAGGCCACGCCCTATCACATTTGCTTCGGTGTATCTTCCTTGCCACCGTAGCAAAGAAATTCTCAGATCGGACTTCGAAGCTCTCCTCTCTCGGAGATGCTACGATTTTAGCCGGCGATTTCAATAGCAAGCATCCTCGGTGGTTCTCCCGTATGACCAATCCGCGCGGGCTGGCCCTCGAATCTCTGGTCGATTCTCTCGACTTCGAGATCGTGGGACCACAAGAGCCCACTCATTTCCCACATAATGTGGATCACACACCGGATGTCTTAGACATTGCTATTCTCCGTCATGTCACTCTCACAGTGACCAACCCGTACGTGATTCACGAGCTTCACTCGGATCACCGCCCCGTACTTCTGCGGCTTGGGCCCTCAGCTCAAACCGCCCCCCAAACTAAAACCGTCATCGACTGGCACAAACTTGAGTCCCAATTGAAAGATGCCAGCTCCCTCACTTAGAAGCGTTTCCTGAGAACGTAGATTCTCCGCTCAAGACCAATCTCGCTGCGCACGCGCTCACGAGACACATTCAGACAGTCATTACTGACTGCTCCCAGGAGGTACCGGTCATTGACGATCAGCGATGGGTCCTGCCCTCTGAAATCCGTGATCTCATGAGACGTAAGAACGCAGCCGCTAGGGCTTACGATCTGTACCCTACCGTGCGTCACCGTTGGCAGCTACATAAATTACAGCGTGAGGTGAAAACACGCATAGCTGCCTATAGGAACGAGCGGTGGAACAGTACGTTAAGCGAAATTCGTCCTTCCCACTTGGCATTTTGGAGTTCACCAAAATCACTCAAACGCGACCCCGACCATGGGATGCCACCTCTCACCCGTCCCAATCTCCCGCCAGCTTCACTGGACGAGGAGAAGGCCGAGTGTCTGGCTGACAGTCTCGAGTCTCAGTGCTCTCCCAGCGCCCTTCCGGTCGACCCCGCCCACCTCCTCAGGGTGGAGGGTTTGGTCGAACGGAGGGCGAACGAACCAATCCGCGATCCCGTTCCACCGATTACGTGTACCGAGGTTGAGGATGTGTTAAAAAAATTTGCGTCCCCGCAAAGCCCCCGGTCTAGACGGCATACCTAATCTGGTTGCCAGACGCCTTCCAGAGAATATTATACGCCTTTTAGTTATAATATTCAACGCCGCCATTTCACAAGGCATCTTTCCCAACGAGTGGAAGGAAGCCGTAGTGATAGGGTTCTTCAAGCCCGGCAAAGTGCGCACCGATCCCTCTTCTTATCGGCCAATTAGTCTCCTCTCCGTTCTGGGGAAGGTGTACGAACGGCTCATCTTAGCTCGATTACGCGCCTTCATGGTTTCGCGAGAGCTTCCTATCCCAGAGCAGTTTGGCTTCCGTGCCAAACACTCGTGCACTCCAACAGGTGCTCCGCATCACGGAGCACATACATGCCAAGTCAATCATCGGCATGCACACGGAGCCATCTTCCTGGACGTGGCGAAGGCATTCGACAAAGTCTGGCACGCCGGGCTCGTATACAAGCTGTACGAGCTCGAGGTGCCGGACTATCTCGTACGCACAGTACGAGACTTCCTTACGGGTCGAACCTTCACGTACCGCGTCGAGGGAGTGCGCTCCACTCCTCGTCCCGTTCGCGCCGGAGTACCGCAAGGCTCCGTGCTAGGTCCAGTCCTATACACGCTCTACACCAACGACATCCCGCGCTCACGTAGAGCGGAGCTAGCCCTTTTCGCCGACGATACTGGCATATATGCTTCGGGGCGTTCCCCCGAAATTATTCTCAAGAAACTCCAGACCGCGGCCAATGCCTTAGGGGATTGGTTCCGGAAATGGAGGATCGAAATCAACCCGGCTAAGAGCGCAGCCATGTACTTTTCGAGACAAGCTAGGCGTAGCCCTCCGTCTCTCCCCAATATCCAGCTTCTCGGTAGTCCCATTCCTGGGTCACCGAAACTAAATACCTCGGTGTACTTCTGGATCCGAGACTCAGCTTCGGACCGCACGTAACTCGAGTTAGGAACCGGGCTGCCCACGTAATGGGCCGCCTATATCACTTAATCAATAAAAAGAGTAAAATGTCCCTTCGTAATAAGGTGACACTCTACAAAGCAGTAATACGTCCCGTTATGACGTACGCGAGCCCGGTCTTCGCGCATGCCTCCCCCCGTCATATTCACCGACTCCAGGTTATCCAAAATCGTTTTCTGCGACGAGCCACGGGTGCGCCGTGGTTCGTACGCAACCGCGAACTACATGTCGATACAGGGCTACCGACGATAGCCCAATTCTTTAAGCAGGCATCTCGACGGTTTTTCGAGACTGCCACCAAACATTCAAATAAACTTCTTGTGAGTGCCGCCACTTACAAGGCTATCCCCACTTGTAATTCAGACGCGTCGCCCGGAGGCCGAGACATGTCCTCGACGATCCGGACGATGTGATCACCGTTGCACAGGCTAGATCTCTACAAAGCCACAAAGCGTCCATCCGCGACCGTCGGAGGTTGCGAATAATCCTTGCGCGATACAAGCACTTCATGGGGAAACCCCACCTCTCGATAGGATTAAGAGCGTTGCTGGAGTTTCTTCGGCCACTTCTTCTCCCAGCGCTAACGCTTCCCGAAGTGGCATATAAGTTAGTTTAGCTTAGATTGTCCCAATAGATTTTGTTAATAAAATAGCTACCGACCGAGTCGTGGTTCGGCCCTCTCGGGCGCCCTCGGATCGGACTGCTAACGCGTAATAATGGTAACCGTCCAAGTCGAGGTTACCCCTCACCGGGGGGACCCTTGTGTCGAGTTACCACCTAATAGAGGTTCAGGCTAAGCGATCTAAGAGCTGTGCCACCTCTCAAATCCGGTGAAGCAGTAAAGGCCAGCTTCTCTGTGCCAACTGTGTTAGTTCGTCAAAAAAAAAAAAAAAAAAAAAAAAAAAAATGTAAGGAACCCATTCTATTATTTAAACGGCGTTATATTGCTTTAAAACAATAGCAAACAAACAAAATTTAAGGACCCACGGTTCTCATCCAGAGGCGTACAATTCCCAAGATTTTAATCGTTATGCGCAAATACATAACGATATAAATAAATAAATAACATAACTTATTTGATAGATAGATAGATAAATCCATTATTACACTAAAATCCATGTATAAAGTCGAATTTAATGCTATTTAGCATTCGTCCAACTAACTGGTTGGACTGTGATCCCTTTTCCAGTAAAATAAGGCAAAGTACCTTTAAATTTTGAAGCGTCAATAGCTAACGGTTTAGGGCAGGGGTCGGCAACCCGCGGCTCTTTGGATGTAAAGCTACGGCTCTTTAGTACTAACTTTATTGCTGCAAGTACAATGTATTGTTGGCGTAAAAAAAAATTACAAATTGTAATTTTTACTGTTGCGACTCACAATGATGTCTACTCCTGGTTGAAGGTATGGTCTGCGAATTTGCTTCGTCTTTCATTCTTCGTACAGCAAAGGACTGGAATAGTTTGCCCGCGTCTGTCTTTCCTTCCGATTACAATGTGGGTATTTTCAAGAGTAGAGTGAATAGGCATTTACTAAGCTAGTGTGCGTTACCATCCAGGGCTGCATTTCCACTTAACATCAGGTGGGATCGTAGTCAAGCACTTGCTTAGAAATTATAAAAAAAAAATCGTAAGGTAGTGGATTCGAATCCACCATTCGACTATTAACGTGAACCATCACCTAACACAAGCCTAAGCTTATTTACAATGGTTCATAATTAAGTTTAAGAATGGTTATGACTGTTAATTATGTTTGTGAAAAAAAAAAGTTCAAACCGTGCATCCTTAGTTGTCTGCCTGACACAGAATGGTAGTCACGTTTTAATAACTTTTTAAATAATTGTATAAGATGTAACATCTCCGTGCCTCATAATATTCAAACAATCGTTCACAGACTACCAATAAATCTTAGTTAAGACAGGGTTCAGTGGCTCGATACCGTTCATTAATCGATATTTTTGACCAATTACTTAATCCGATTACCAATCGAATTGAGTAAAACGCGGATATAAAATTGGTATTTGTAAAGAATTCGATTACGAAACGAAAAGAAGATGAAGTAGGCGAACTTATTGACTAGATTTCTAATATTCTATGAAAGTTTGACAAAATAATAAAACATTTGGAGAATTCATACGTATATATAATATAGGACCCAAAATGTTAAATAGACACATAGATAAATCGTATAATGCACTACACATAAATACAAAGGCGTACAAAAACTAAACAACTTGCCTTATCATTCTTATATTACATGTACACACACACACAGAAAAATATGATATAATTAAAATATTAGATATATAAATAACCATGGGAGGAAGGACTGCCAACTATCGCACAGGAAATCCCTAGTTTAGGTGGCAGTGAAACTTAGAATAGAACTAATACTCGCAGTAAAAAAAGTGTAATTAGTAATACTGTTTGTTATAATTTTGTTAATTAATAAAGGATATTTATTTATTATGTACAACATAATTATGTATATAATTACCGAAGCGAGAATTATCTATAACATCAGAATGTTATATAATTTTAATATAATTCATTTGTACATTTCATAATTAACTCATTAGTGACGTAAATTTATATAAAGCGTGTTACGTTGTACTTAACCTGTATTACTAACGTGAGATTGCTGAAAGCTACGTTAATATAGGGTGGACCGCATTGCGTCACGTCACCCGAATTCTCGCGACATGTCAACCAACTTCAAAATAGACAGAGGCTCTCAGTTCATCTGTATGTTTTATTTATAACCTCACCTCATAAATTTCGACTGGATGAAACGATTTGGTTGATGTTTTTTTTTATTTGAACGCTGGTGCTATCCCATTTCAATTTGGTCCAATTCTGACAAATATCAATAACCATATAACTCTTAAATTTGCATTCAGTATGTGCGCAACAAATGGGCAAATAACTCAATATCTAGCCAACCGATTTTGCTGATAATTTTTTTACTTTAAACACAAGCTGTGTACAAACCAAAGCTTCTTTTAACGTACATCGCGGCAGAATTCAAAATTCTATCGATACCATTTTGACTTTTCCACGACCGTAGGTTTTTCGCCTAACATTCTTCCACGTACTACCAACCTGTGGAAACAACATCAGTACGATTTGGGGACATTCAAGAAACGAGACTACGGTTTTTGGATGTTTATGGGCGACGGTGATCAATTAAGATCAAGTGAGCCGTTACATTTTTTGTCCATTGTTGCCCCTTCAAAAAAAAAGCCAAAACCGAATTACTTCTACTCTCTATTCATGTGACCGATAGTTAACCAATATGATTCCCCTATGTTCCGATGTACCTATGTTTATTTAAAACAAGTACAAATCGATTTTCTGTGTTCTTCAAGTTGCTTGACGTAGTAGGTTTGGAATTTGAATAATTCGAATTGTCCTTCGAACATTCTCCTTCAAAAGTGTCAGAGCGGCTTCGCAGAAAAGGTTAATTATGACAATCACAATGGAAAAGTCGTACGCAGTCTGCATGTCCTACCATATGTCGCACATGCTTCAGTAAACTGTTGATACAATACAAACACTAACGCCTATCGCCCGCAGGAATAGGCGAAGATTATTGACTTCCACTTACTACGATCCTAGTACGCTTCATTTACATCGGTATATCTATACATATATAATCGTCGGTGAAGGGTAATTCTTATCTGTCCCCTTTTTCAACCGATTTCAAAAAAGGAGGAGATTCTCAATAAGTGGTTCTAAGTTTGTTACCTCATAACTTTGGACTGTGTGAACCGATTTTGATGAATCCTTTTTCATTTGAAAGCTGCTGCTTCCAATGTGGTCTAATGCTAATGGTATCCATGTGAAAACTATATAAGTCTTAAATTTCTTTAAGTAAGTGCGCGACAAAGACGAATAAATCAATATCACGCCAACCGATTTCGTTGATTCATTTCACACACACACCTGTATACATTTATTAACAACATTGTAAAAGACTACGACGTCCAAGCCCGGATAAGCGACTTGGACAAAATGGCGGGAAGTAACCGGTGTCCTCTGTGATCGCAGGATACCGATGAAGCTAAAGGGCCTTGTGTACAAGTGCATCATCCGACCAGTCCTGCTGTATGGCAGTGAGACGTAGCCAGCCCTCGGAAGACATGTCCAGCAGCTGCACGTTGCAGAGAATAAGATGCTGCGCTGGATGTGTGGCGTTACCCGATTAGGTCGTATAAGTAACGAACACATCGTAGCAGACAAACTGCAGGAAAGTCGTGTCCGATGGTATGGCCACATATACCGCAGGCCGTCTGACTATGTCGGAAATAGATGCCTAGCCCTTAATGTACAAGGCCCAAGACCCCGCGGCAGGCCCAAGAAACGCTGACTGGACGTTGTTAAAGCGGACATGTTAGTGAACCACCTAACAAACGAGGACGCCGAAGACCGGGCAAAGTGGAGGGGACTAAGTAGGAAAGCGGACCCTGGCTGTAGGCCGGGAAAACGCTAGGCAGAAGAAGATTGTAAAAGACCAAAATTTTGTGCAAAATGCATACTCAACAATGCAACTCAGCCAGAGCCCAAGAAACAAGCGTCTGCTTAGTTTGCGAGTCACTGCGTACGATAAATGTGTGCTAGAATGGTTACATATATGTCCGTTTAATTTTGTAATGTATATAAATGTAACGAAATCTGTGCGTTAATAAATAAATATTCTATTATATTTTTTATTGGACAGGATGTACTTCAAGAATAGTTTGATGAAAGTTTGTTTAGGTTCTGACTAATTTTATTTCGTAATATTCCTACGATAATTCGGAAATACAAAAAGACTGTCCACGCGTGATAGCGAAAAACATTCGATTCGAATTGATTTTTGTTCTATATATATACTTGTGTTATATTTTCGTTGTCATTCTTTCCTCTTTCTATATGTCTGAACCAAAGACGCCTTCCTCCCTCGATTATAGTCATAACATCCTCTACCGATGTAATGAATTAAAACAAATCATTCAATGCCTTTTAATCTTACCGATTTTCGATTTCTCAAGCGTCGCTTTTTCGATGTTCATGATAATGAGGGAAATGATTGTAAGTGCTTTAAGGGGAATTTAAAATTATAATATGCGGGACGATTTTCTATCGTGGTTAACTATGTACCCTGATTACCTTGCCTCCGATACCTGGACCGCAAAGACGAACAAAAAGCTAGCCACTCCATTCATTGCTGCGTTAACAGCATTCCATCGCTCGCCCTTGACCTTACTACGCGTCATTAGTGGGTGCACGGCTTGAAAGTTCCGTGCGGGTTGCAATGCATCCGTTGTGAAACCTCAATTACATTCATCATTGTGACCTTTATTTCATCGACATAAGGATATAATTACAATCATCGATACGTTAATGACTGTACCTATAATCACTATCATTTCCGTTTCTTTGTTCTGTACTTAAATAACCAAGTTAGTACTTCGTGAAAATAAACTTTGCAATTGTTATTCTGTCTTTACTTTCAACCGACTTCCAAAAGGAGGTGGTTCCCAATTAGTCCGTATGTTTTTTTATGTTTGTTACCATAACATAACTTTCGAGTGAGTCCATCGATTTTGATTGTTCTTTTTATTCGAAAGCTGATGCTTTCTATCTGGTCCCATTTCTATTTGGTCAAATTCTGACAATGGCATTCATGGGAAAACGATATAAGTCTTAAAATTCCATAATAACTCTTTAATTTGTCAAGTATGTGCAACACAAATGGACGAATAACTCTCAAATTCACGCCAACCGATTTCGATTATTCATTTTTTATTGAAAAGGATGTACTACGGGAGTAGTTTGGTTAGGTTCTGATTAATAATATTTCGTAATATTCCGCGTGTAATAGCGTTTAACGTTTGATTCGATTTGTCGGTCGGTTTTTGTTTTTGCTCGTAAATATACTTTGTATAGCCCAAATACTTTGGCGATTGTTCGGTTAAATTTCAAGTAGCGTATATCATGAGTTTTTTTTTAATTATTGAGTAATGTTCCAGAATGTTCTCTTAGCCTGGTTGAAGCCGTAGCCCTCGAGTTCTAACGTGTCTAGATTTGAAACTCTTATATTCCTTCTATTCTCTTTCTATTAGTTATCTCTGATTAGTTTTCAAAGTTTTTTTGGCTGAAAATCAGCGCTGTGCTACATGTTTGAGCACAGCACATACTCCATATACAACAAGGTCTTTTTTGTTTTTTGTTATTGCTGTGTTCTAACGTCGAATAAATCTATATTCTATTTCTATGTCTTCATCATCGGTACAAGCCGACTGAGATTTGAATCCGAGTCTATCGTATCGTAATTGGAACGGCTTAGCTACTATGTTCATCGCTCCCTCATGAAGTCTCTCTGCAAAAAATTCAACAGCCATTGTTGTGGTGAGACGTGTTTCATTAGGTCGCCTTTATCTCGTGACCTTCGGGTTCGGATGTGGGGTCGAGCGCTCCGCTGTTATCGCTCCGTGCGTCAGTATTTCTATTTAGACTCTGTAACCATTGTTTAAAATTTTTCAATACGATTTGGCAATTCACTGTAAATAATTAATTTATGAATGCGCTTCCATTCGTTTTTATGTTACGTAGACAATTATACCTAGTTAAAAATGTAACTGTGTAAACGATGAATAACATGTTAATATATTGATTCTCAAGAGTGTGTATCAATAAAAGAAAATAAAATTATAATACATCGTAACAGAAGTCAGACGGAGATCGGCGCGCTCGTAAAATATTACCGGAGTCTCTGTCGACGAAACAAACGCTGACGTAACACATATGTACGGACATACAGATTAAGTAAAATAGAGAAAACTGCATTACATTGTTGTAAATTCATATTAATAGCCTGCTGCGCCCCGCGCTGTTAACGCTATAAAAACAATTCATTTTTAAAAAAGTAGCCTAAGTTACTCCTAATTACATCTTATATATAAAAGTCGATTCAAAGAAACATACAAAAATCGAAAAAAAATATA
Organism: Meandrusa payeni; assembly: GCA_029286785.1. Lineage (NCBI taxonomy): Eukaryota > Metazoa > Arthropoda > Insecta > Lepidoptera > Papilionidae > Meandrusa > Meandrusa payeni. Next base: position 1,605,872 of record JAGSMX010000039.1, read on the forward strand.
CTTTGGTGTATGTGTAAGCATCTCTCTGTGAAAAGCATGTAGCCAGTAATATTTCTGTCAACCCCGATTGTGATGGTCCTCCGACATGTCGCTTGTTATTTAGGGCTCTCTTTCTTAATATATTTAATGATTATATATTTTATGATTACGCACTTTAACTTATCGTAATAACCAACATTCACCTTGGCCAGTTTTAATGAGATGTTACCAATCCAAATTCCAACTTCTCCAAATACGAAAGAAGCTAAGGTACTTTTAATATTGTGTTAGGTAAACTATATTATTCATGGTACATTAGATTCATTGGCAATACTGGCGCTTTGTCGATAGCTCCGGCTGATCTATGGTCTAGTTCAGAGTGGGATCGTGCATAGACATCTAGATAAAAATAGCGCTACTGGCGGAGCTTGGCTCAATTGTCTTCAAGCAGTTAAACCCTCGTTCTTCTGAAGTAACCGCCGTTAGTAGTGCCGCCGTGACGCTGAAGCGGAGGAGAAGTGTGCGAGTCATTTTTGTCTTTCTCTACAACTCTTAAAGTATTATTTGTGTCCTAAATACTTGCCGTTTACCGTGCTAAAGTCGGATTTTGTGCGCCGATTAGAATAACATAGATATAACCCTTATAATTGCAAGCACTTACTACGTAGCAAGTTAGGTTTTTTAAGTTTTCTCTTTCTGCATCTTATTTATCTCTATCTCACTTTATCCTAGAAGAATGTTATTTTCTTTTAGAAAATTTGTTTATATACGACTACTTTTATACATTACTAAAGCAGCGTTCAAAGAACAGAAGATTTGCTTAATAAACCCTACAATGTAAGCAAAGCGATAACATTTCGACCTGTCGCCGTAGTCGTGACATAATGATGTTGGCTCGTCGCATTCAGCATTAGGGCCTTGCACAGACGCTCGCCATGATATAACCCTGCCGGTGTTGTGAAATGATCTTAACTTGATTGTTGTGAATGATGTAAAACAAGTTGATGTGGCAACTGACTGACAAATGTGACGCGGTTATCTTGATCTAGTGCATAAACAATAACATACTTTCCCTATAGAGAATTCAAAAACCAGACCTGCTGATGCCTTAGTTTCCTTGGCCCTGCTATAACATGTATGTTTACAGGTAAAAACAAAACCTGACTTCAAATAGAATAAAAATCTTACGAAATAGAATTAATCCGAACTTAACCAAACTCTCATCAAAGTACCTAAGGCCTACTTATTGATTGATTTAGGATGTATCCAATAAAAAATGAATCTTTGAAATCGGTTGGCGTGATTAATTCCTCCCTTTGTTGCGCACATACTTGGTGAAAATGACTTACATAGTTTCATAAGACCGCCCATTGCGCATGTAATTACATCGACAAATGTGAAAATTGTATGTTTTTTTTACCGTTGCGCAATAAAGTATACTCATTCATTCATAGTTTTGTCATAGATGCCATTGTCAGAACTGACACAAAATTAAATGGTACCATATGGGAAGCGTCAGCTTTTAAATAACAAAAGAATCATCAAAATCGATCCACTCAGGTGAAAGTTATGAGTAAACGTAAAAAAAACATATACATACGAATTGAGAGCCTCCTCCTTTTTTGAAGTAAAAAAATAAATAAAATCGGAGTGTGTTTGTAATATTAAAATACCTTTTGAATGTACGCGTATAAATGTATATACCATACATATAATAAAATAACATTTTTTTTTAAATTGCAAATCTGTCTGTCCGTCTTTTTGTTCTGGCTAATCTCTGGAACGACTAAACCGACTTTGACGGGACTTTAATTGGCAGATAGCTGGTGTAAAAAAGAATAACTTAGACTATTTTTATTTTACTAAGGGTCTAAGGGACGCCAGTCTTAAATAAGTTGATTATCTTGATAATATACTTTCGTCTTTAATGATTTTGGCCGGACATACAACTTATTGCCATAGCATAAGTCGCCCACTTTCAAGCTATAATATTCCGTTATCTTTCTGAATCGCACGTTGAATCCTCGATGATCTCATTTGTAATACTTAAATCTTACTTTAATTTTCAGACTTGACTGCCACCGACAACGTTCAGGATTACCAGACAAATCCTATTTACTTGTTATGTCTGCGTACTCACAAGTCCATTATATCTACCTTAAAAGTATAAAATGTTATTTATAATGTTTTGTTTATAGGATTAACAAATAATACATGACTCCCACGTGGGCAGACGAAAGATGGCGAATCAAAAAGAAATCTGAAAGATTTTATAGCGCTTTTTGAAATACGGAACCGTTTCTAGGGCGAAACTAAACATTATACAATATTTAGCTTAACCCAGCACAACGTAACGTAATAACTTCATAAAATCCGTTCAAAATGTGAATCAACAACGCTTTCGCTTGTCTTTATTCTGTATAACTTCTTATTAAATTTGTTTACAGTTACCCTAATAACTACTTATGTAACAATTTAATAGTTGAACTGTTAATAGATAGCCTTATGGTTTAGGGTACGATCTGCGAATCGCAAGGTTAATCTAATCGATGTTAACAACGGTAAACGTTACTTACATATAACTTATTTAGACATATAGTGAAAACAGTGCTCCAACAGACATGTCATCTGGTATTTAGATCTTGTTTTTCTAGATTTGAAAGTTTTCCAATCTCGAAAGGCTTAGTCTGCTAAATATGACAGAGCTACTCATAGACAGTACAATCCAACCCTAAACTAACAAAAATTTAGTAAAATATATTTATCATATTATGTGAAATAACGCATAAAAATATACAACTTTGTTTTGCTTAGAAGCAATGCAAATTGTAATTTGTAACGGTTGTGTCTTTGATTTCTTTCTATGTATCGAATTAGTTCGATACTGAGGAAGGGAAAATGGTTGTCGATTTGAGAACATTCTTATAAACATTCATTCTTATAAAACATAACATACATTCTTATAAACATTCTTATAAATATTATGAAAATTCGGAAAGACATCTAGACGGGATCCAAGATTTAATACGGTGAACAGAACCTGACAATAATGACGATGGCTTAAGATGAGTTGAACCTAAAACAAAATTGCAACACCAAATTTTGTACAAACAATTTGAAGCCTCCATTCAAGGTTCAGCTTACAGCATCGGCAGTAATCACGATTACCGACGCAAGCGCAACTTGGCAACGTTTAATTTCGCAACTTTTCGCTCAACGTCCGGTTCGAATCCGGACGACATCGACGTAACCGGCGTGAGAACGCACACTGACGCGCAAGAAAACGTGCTCCCAAAGTGACAACATCATCATTACGCTCCAACTAAGTCCACATAACTTAGTGGTTGCTGGTTATACGTGCATTTTTAATTGTAGGTCTCAAATTTGGTTTCAAGTCAAGTTAAAGCGGTTGAGGCCGATGCCCATTCATGTAACAGTGATTATCAAACTTATTTCTTTTACCGCCCGCATTGAAAATCAATTATTTTTCAGCGTCCCCATTTTTATACACTCCTAAAACCTAAAAAAAATTACACAGGGTAGAAATATAAACTAATTATTCGTTATTTTGTAGTAGGTGGGTTTTCATTTTAGTGAAATTTACAATAATATATAAAGTAAGTGAACAAATTATACATCGCCCCCCTTAACCCACATCAACGCCCGCCATTTTTATCGGTCCCTTAACGCCCCTATCTAGGTTTCATGCTCCTAAGGGGGCGTTAATGCCCACTTTGAGAAAGATTGTTGTAACAGCAAAAGTCACTATATTGGCTCTCTTATAGTGAATACATTACACAACTGAAACTCTGGTTGGACCGTGCGAAATAGCACATGGTAGCAAAAGAAAACAAACTATTAAATACATTTAAGACATATGGTTTTCCCATGGATGCCATTATCAAAAATGGCTCCAATTGAAATGGGACCACGAGGGAAGCACCAACTTTCAAGAAGGATAATTTCTATCCCCCATATGCCCTCGCAGTGCTAAGCGACACAAGCCAGCCGATGTCTTCTTCCCGGGTCCTATTTGGCAGACGACAAAGGCCCAGTGAACCCCGACAGGCAGGGCATACCGTAGTCTTCTTCTACGAGCCCAGAACTACAGGGCTGAATAATAGAGTACCCATTCCAATGCGAACAACTGAGGCCTATTTACGTTTTAAGTCAACACAAATGTTGCTAGATTGAAAATATGAAATGTTTACGAAAATTTTAACACAAACATGGCACAAAAGACCTCGTATCAACGGCGCGGTCATTATTTGAATTGCCGTCATTACACCGTCACCTTGCGAGTTTTCGGTCGTTGGATAAATTCTCATACTCGCAAATATTACTTGATTTTATTAAATGGAACTACTTTTACAAATTGTCCTGTCATCAAAAAACATTAGCTAAGATGACAATAACTCATAAGGTATTGCGATTAACGCTATAAATTGTAATAGGCTGGTTTCATAATGAAATGTCATTGACAAATAGCGGCCTCAGCCCTACTTGTATATCACGTTTACATATTTAGAACAAACAGGCTGTGTCCCGCAGTGTTACCCGCGATTAAAATTTATATCCTTTTTTGTACTAGACCGAAGATTAACCGGAACAAACAGATAGACAAAAATGTAATTTTGGTATATGTACCGTATATACATTTAAATGCATGTAGTAAAAAGCAGTTACAATAATAATGGTAATCAGTCCTACTAGATACAAGAAGCTTTTACAATTATAAGCTTTACAAACGATTAACTTTCTCATTGCTCTTCAATGCAAGACTACCCCGCTCCGTCCTGCCATTTGGTCATCCTAGCTCTTAGTAAACAGACGTTTGCGACTTCGTAAACATTACGCGAATATACATACGTCACATTATAAAGGAAATTATCGATCATGCTGCGAAAAATTCCGTTGCGGTGTGGAGGGTAAAATTATTTTTCGCATTTGAAAAATAAAATAAATCATATAAATATATGTTATGTATTGAATAAAATATATATTTTATTCAATACATAACAAGTGAGACTACGAAACAAGTCAAAAGTCGAACATTAAGCCTCTACACTTCCGATAGTAAAATTGGAAATAGTAGAGGGCCTAATCAAACTAAATGAAGGGTGCTTTTCGGCCCAAATTTTATAATCATATGAATAAATATAAATTACATTCTACACGAAAAATAGACAATCTAACAAAGTATGCGAACCTCAAATTTCGCTTAGTATTACTTTAAATAATAAAAAATAAAGAAATCTCACAACCTTTAAACCTAGTAGTGTAGACAGAGACAGCTGTGCCTGTCTGCTTTTCACCAAGCTTATTAAGTACTATGTGAGGTAGGTAAACTGTTATACGTGGTAAGCCTATCGCAATACTGTGGGCACAAATTTTTAGTTTTTGTTTCACCTTAAAAAACAAAAACGTAATTCATTGGCACAAGTGGGACTAGGGTTCGGAACCACGAGCATCAAATCATAAGTCTAATCACTGAAACATCTTTGAATAGTCTGTATATATTGGTATTCCTGCTATTGGAGTAGTTACCGGACTTCAGACACTCCATCCAATTGGCCATAAATAGAAGAGAGTGGGTAGTGCTCGTTAAGAGTAGCTCTCTCTGCAGTCACAAACCTCAGCGCTAAGGAAACGAGAGAGGCGGAAGCAGAAAGGAAGAAGGTATATGAGTAAATCCGGCCGTTTTAACAAAACCTAGCAGTCTTACTTTCAGTACATGTATAACTACAAAGCATCGGAATTGAATTCACTATTAAAGCCAAAGTACTCACTTGTTGTCCGGGCGCATGATTCGACTCCAAGACTACTTACTTCACCGCGCAGAAGGTGCACCACAATACATCAGATAAAACATAGCGCTACACGTGGAAACAAAGCGTATGCGTACATGGATGCATGCGTACGTGGCCACAAAGCGGCGCTATCACACACGGACCGCGTATGACTGAAAAACAGATGCTGAACAAAGACAAATATTTTTCGACTACATCGTGCGACATTCGTACAGTATATGTATATGTATCAGAATCATCATTATATTAATACGTGAAGCAAAAACTTTGTACCACGTTTCACGAAAATTCCGCGGAGACGTATGAAATTCCCTAGACCTATAGTTAATATAAAGAAGGCGTACAAAATGCTATAGTTTTATTTTAAATTAAACATAATAAATGCATTAAATGAATAAGAAGCAAGTCTATTTAGGAGCAAAAACAAAAACTGACTAAAAATCAAATCAAAGTTAAATAATACTAGTTTAGTTAATAATACTATTTCCGAATTATCGTATAGGAATATTACGAAATAGAATTAATCAGAACGTAATATAACATATACTTTCGCGCCGAAATCCTAAAAAAATCTAAATAAACTTAAAAACTTTTTTGTTAAATTAAAAACACGCGGACAACTTCGTCCGGGCACAGCGAGTGATTTATAAAATATAAATAATAATAGCGCCATCCATCTAAACCAGTTGACACTAAAAATCTTACGCTGTTATTTAACGTTACAGACGCTATCTGTCAGAGGTATGCCCTCCGCAACATACCTATCGCTCAAAGTCTAAAAATATTATGCCGTATATTAGATATATATAGAGTAAGCCAAATTGCGTTCAGCACAGCAACCTTGCCCCCTACGCAGTAGGCTTTCCCTTTGATAACATATCGAAATCGTACCAGTTAAAACATGCAATACCACGTACGAACTAATAACTCGACTGAATTACTGAACTAAAAAATGTTGACAACACCGAATATATTGTGCAAGTTAGATGTAAGTATATACTTTATAATGCAATTATTTGTTGTTTATTTATTTATTATTTTTAATATCTGATAATGTGTATACAATAAAGTATTTAAAAATGCAATACACATTCCTAACATCTAGATTGGAATTTATATTACTGTTAAGAATATTCTTATAAACATATTTCTTATTTATAAATAATGGAATCAATAGAATTTAAAAATTATTAATAAACTTTAATATAACATAAAAATATAATAACAAAATATTATTTTTAAAAAATATGAGTCGCTTGCGCTTACAGCGTATGAGTAAATATTAGATAATTACATCGCTATTTATAACTACCATAGAGAAATGGTTGTCTATGCCAGATGCTCACATGAGAGTCGACGTAATGCCTTGGGAAAATCAAAGCGTTCATTTATTATCTGTTGACAAGTGCCACTTGTGTTTGTGATAACGAGACTCTTTAATTACTTTATTTACATCTGTTTGTTCGTGTGAATGACTATGACTGATGCGATGTCTATGACTATAAAATAAAAGATATTAAGGTGGTTGTTTATAGCAAAAATTTATAGCAGCTAAAATTATTTCTAAATAAATTCGAAACAACATAAGAAACAGGAAAAAAATTAAGATGAAAAATTATAGTGACAACTGAATGCGCACGCTACTTCGTCCGCGTGGAAGTAAACAAAAAAGACATTTAGTTCTTTTTCGTTTTGCATTTTTATTTTTTTAAATTAAAGTAGCCTAAGTAACTCCTTATAACATCAGCCATCTGCCAGCGAAAGTTCCGTCAAAATAAATCCAACCGATCCAGATATTAGCCGGAACAGACGGACAAGACAGATCGGATTCATAACGTCACGCAAATAGCAGACTATGAATAGGATCTGGCAGTCAGTTAAGAATGAGAAATCCTTTAAATTTTATTGTATTTCCAGTATTATCTATTTATATCGATAGAACTATTAAAGGTAAAGTTACAGCCTTTACGTATGTCGCCCTGTTGCGCACAGGCCTTCTCTGTAAAGAGAGTATAAGGGTATAGTCCGCCACGCGGCCCTAGTGCGGATTGGCAGACTTCACAAATCTTAGAAAAAAATTCTAAAACGTGTAGGTTTCCTCAAGATGTTTTCCTTCACCGCTGAGCACATGGTAAATCAGCACATAAAATTGCAACAACAAATTTTATTGGTGCCGGCACCGCGGATCGAACTCGCTTTGCTAGCGTATTATGCAACTTGAGGCGACCGCCCGGACACTGAGCTACCACGGCTCTAGAACTATTACAGACGGGTATATTCTTAATTTAATTTGGGAACTGCTTAGAAGTTAATCAATTATGATGTAACAACCGTTTTCATTGTTCCTACACTGGTCGATAGCCATGAATGTTATATTTTTTAAAGCCAGGAATTATTTCCATAGTAATCTACAAGGTTGATCGTCTCATATTCAACTTCCGCAATACAATTCTAATGTAATCTAATACATAGCACTTTACAAGACAGACGAGATGGGAGAGATATCAAATATTTCTCAATACAAAAGCCTAAGGGGTCAAATGCCAATTCACTATTTTAAATTCAAATCTAAATATCGAAATACACAAGTGTCACCTAACAAATGACATGCGACTCGCTGTATCGATTTACGCCTAATTCACAACGGTATCGATTCGTAACGATTTCTCCGATATATTTACGTATTGGTAACGAATGATGATCGAGCATGAATTCTTTGTACATAATTCGCATAATCCAAGTGTTTCTTCGTGTTCACTTTCTCTTGTTATGAATTTCAACAAGTATAACTGGAAATCTCGTAATATTGCTTATTCACATCTTTTTAGGTTTCGATTCGAGAAAATTGTAGGAAGTGTCTTACACTAAAATGTAATATACGTGTAATGTACACGTAATAACCAACATCAAATCGACGCTAAAAATTAATTAAATTGTAAAATCACGACAATAGGATCGAACGGTGGATAGGAATCTACCACCATAAGTTTCGCAAACCGTACCGTTACCCAATGGGCTATTGGGGCTTCGCTATTAAATAGGATATAGGAATCAATCCTACATCCCATTTAATCCCGAAGTGGCATATAAGTTAGTTTAGCTTACTTAGTTAAATTAATAAAATAGCTACCGACCGTGTAGTGGTTCGGCCCTCTCGGGCGCTCTGGAATCGGAATGCTTACGCATAACATAATAACTGCCCAAGCCGAGGTTATCCCTCACCGGGGGGACAATTGTGTCGAGTTACTATTTAATAGAGGTTCAGGGTAAGCGACCTAAGAGCTATGCCACCTCTCAATCCGGTGAAGCAGTCAATCCAATCTGTGTAGTTCGTCAAAAAAATCGTATGGTCGTAATGTAAGATATTTTTTAAACAATGCTATATTTTACGAATATTACGAACATTGTTGTTTTTAACAATTCCAAATAAGATAAAGCTGCTAGTTTTGTTTAACTGGCTACTTAAATACGAATCGAAATCGATATCCGTTCGTGTATCGGCATCTCGTGTAAGAACAATCAACATTCCGGCTTTAACTGCCGGCCGAAAATGACCCTACAGATTTTCCAGTTGGCGAGGCAAGAACAAAGCTGGATCACCTGCATCCAGGTCACGCTTGAGAGCGCCGCAGGATGCTCCGATCGATTGAATGCGTTTCAAGCGGACGTCCACACAATATTATTACAACTAAAACGTCAATAGCCTAATGGTTTAGGATACGGTCTGAGAAACGTAAGTGTGTACCATTCGACTATTGACGTCAACCATCTCTTAACTAAGCTTAGGCTTAGTTGGAATGGTTAACAAGAATTTTAATAATATTCGTGGATAAAAATATTATTAACATTATTAAAAAAAAACTATAGACAAGTTTTTTGTTTCAAACTTATTTAGTAGCGTTAAAAAAAAAAAAATATAAAGCATGAAGCTTAGTAATATTTTTAAAAATATATTTAATACGGTAACTTTATTGTTTGTGAAATTAATTACATTATATATGATTAAAATTATATTTATTTAATACACATTTTTTTAATTTATGTAATAATCTAATAAATCTCTGCTACTAATGTTAATGCAGCGACCTTGTTTGTAATACACATATTTTATCAATTAAAATTTCAGTGTATATACATTAATAAATTAAATATATATAATAATTACAAATATAGCATTTAATCGATCATTAATAAAACAAACAAAATAATATACATTTATTTATTATTATTAATTCCACATTATTAGGAATGTTTACTTATTAAAAACTCGCGCCGCGTGGAAGTGTTCACTTCTAGCGATAAGGCCGCCCAATGTTTCACTTCTATGAGTTACTTTTTACTTTTGTGTATTGTTTTCTCTTTTTATTACCAAACAATAAAGAGTTATTTATGTATCAGACATACCTACATCTAATTTCAAACCATACATTGAAGTTTGCAATAGGCCATTTGAAATGCAAGAGAAAATATATGACCCTGACACACACTGACAATTAACAGAACATATTTGATTCGAACTTCGTAATGATTGTGCTATTAAAATAGTTCGACGTTAATATTATACAAGATCGTTGGTGTATACCATATTGAGCCCTGTTATCATATCCATTGAGTATCATTTTATATGCAGTGTTCAGCTTAATAATTTAATTTCAAAAGGCACTATTGAGTCTACGATTTGGTAAAAGAATGAATTGAACTGCCGAAGTTTTTAAGAATGTCTTATTAGTTTTCTGATAAAAGATAAAGACCACGTCGTAGTTCTGTTCGGATTACCAGCGCGAAAGGCCAAGCTCCCTTCCAGAGGCCTATGCTGCAAGTTACACCTTAAAGAGTTTCAGCTTAGAGCTATGCGACATCTCATAAGCCAGTAAATCTGTAGAGTAGACTACGGGTCCACTTTAAAAAAAATACTTTTTATACCCCGTGCGTATGTATGATGTAGCAGGACTAATATATGGAGCGTGTCATGAAACTTGACCACTGATCTATTGACCTCAGTAATAGGAGACGGTCGCACAACCTTGATATCCGATCAGCATTAACTAGGATCATCTTCCTATCTCCTATACAAAGGAACCAAGCGCTGAGGTTAATATAAATTACTTAATATAATTACATAAAAATAACGTAATTTCCTGCTTCAGACCACACGACTGAAATTAATAACTCAGCTACAGTGTGATATAGACGATAGGCCTGCACTGTGTCTTAGATATACGAAACGTAACTGACTATGAGAGAAATAAGAAGAAAAAAGAGAGAGAGAAAAAGTGTGCTCGCGGCTCTCCCTGTTGCCCTACAGTAATGTACAAAACATAACTCTGCCTCTCTTTCTATCTTAACAAACAAACCCTCTCGACTCCCGTTCGCCTCGCTCGATTACACTTATCGTAACGTAATCAGCTTACTTAAGTCAGGCTTGCGTTAAGAAGTTTTACTTCAAAAGAGGTAAACCTTGATGGATTGCCATTTTCATCACGATACATTCATAATTTTACACAATAACTTTTTTAAAAGAAAGCTAGCAATATTTATATTCTTTTTTCTTTTTCAGAAATATTACTAACAATCTTGTTAACTATTCCATCTAAGCTTAAGCTTGTGCTAAGACATGGTTCACGGCAATAGTTGAATGGTTGATTCGAACCCACGAGCTTACGATTCGCAGGCCGTACCCTAAACCATTAGGCTATTGACGCTTCATTTGTACTTGTAATTCTAGCGGGGTAGACAGAAATAGCAATCACTCCCCGCATTATTCTGGTTCTTATTCTGGTTCTAAGTGACAAAAGGTGAGCCTACTATAAAATTTTATATATGTTAACGATTTACTACAAGTTATAAAGTGTTCATACCATAAACATAAAAATTTTGACGTACCAATTACTCTACGAGAAACAAAAAGCAATTCAATTTTACAACGGCAACTAACTTAATAGTTGCTCTGGCAAAATATTAGTATATAAAATATTATCTAACAACTAACTCAGGTTTTATTAGGCGTTTTACTCAAATAGATCGATATTCTATTTTGATGGAACGAGAAACGATATCGACCAATCCACAAAATCGCTTTAAAACAAAATTACGTGGGTAATTTAGCTTTAGATTTTCGAAATTGTTTTTAATATAGGGTTAAGTAAACGTAAGTTACGTACACACTTTGGTAAACTTTCATAATTATGTCATAATACAATTCTGGGCTATCCGATCAGATACAGTGGTTCAGCTCTCTCTAGCAATCTCCGTACAGAATACTATGAATTCTCTATATACATATTATATTGTGAATCAATAGGTAATATATAATAATATTACCATCTAGGGGTAAACAGAGACAGCTAGCTTTATCTATCTATCCACCAGGACCAAATTTTACAAGGTTACTTTCGTAAGAAACCGGAAAAATATCTACAAGCGGACCGCTATATCGACCACTGAGATGCCAATGAATGAATGAACCAATTTGACACAATTGGTTTAGCAGACTCATAACCCAGGTGAGCCATAAGCTCGTACCCTGTTGCTGACAGATCGGGGGTACTCCAATTATAACGGCTGATGGCATTCGCGGAAGGTTTAGTGGGTAGGGGTCGCCCAGACCGATTCCCACACATCCCTCCGGGACCACCCAGGGTTCCGGAGGATGGTCCGTAAAAATGATTCCCACGCGTAAAAAAAAAAGTGAGCCATAAGCTCGTTTGCCACTTTTCCGATAAAAAAAATGTTGCTTGAACTCTTTTTAAATTGTTACTTATTTCCTAATAAATGATTGTGATATTCCATTTCCGAGGAACTATTTATTTTTTGCATTTTAAAAAATTCCTCACAAAAGATCTTAAATAGTTCTGATTTATAACAGACCGATAAAAAGGGACTATAAAAAGTTTTATAGCCAGTACACTGTATGCGAACTAATTAAATTTTACTGCGTGCCCGTAAAGCAGTTTCATGCGTGTGTGAGATATAAGGAAGTGAAAAGTTCTAATTGTGGTGGTAAGATGTTTGTGCAGTTTTCTCTAGTAAGAAGTTGATTAAAACAAAAGCCATACAACGATTCACCAAAAAGTACGAGTCATCCAAGTGTTAACATTATACACGTATGTATCATTAAGGCACTAGAAATCGGCGTTTATCTTCCGCAAGTACTCTCTTACCACTACCCATGATTAAACTTTCACTGGGCGAAATTTATCGTACATTCGCCTCCGCTCCATTCTGCTCTACATCGACTTTATTGAATAAAATAATGGCCGGCACAACTTACAGCAATAATCAAATACTCTCCATTGTTTTATAACCATTTCATGTTATTATTCTTTACAAACTTCTTAAAATTTTCACTTTTCGAATTTTAACCGATTGCCATCCTATACCGCCAACAATACCATTTTTTGCATGGTGAGGGGCTCCGGGATCTCCAGTGGAACGCACCGGAGCCCCTCTGCACTGTGCTCAAGGAGAGCACTTCCCGGGGAGAGGTTACTCCCTCCCCTGTGCCCTCGCAGTGCAAGGCGACACGGGTCAGCCGATGTCGCCTTCTTCCCGGGTCCACCTTGGCGGACGACAAAGGCCCCACCCTTGTCGCCCAGTGAACCCGAGGCCCCTTTTAGTCGCCTTCTACGACAGGCAGGGGATACCGTAGTCTTATTCTTGAGAGCCCTGAACTACAGGGCTGCCCGACAACAACACCAAGATCCCAAAATCTTCAGTCATTTTATAAAGACTCCTCTAGTCCAGAGGTCGGCACATGCGGTTTTTGGATGTGAAGCTGTTTCTCTTTAGTACTCATTTAATTTATAAAATATTTATTGTTGGCAAGAAAAATTTTGTGGCTATTTCAAAAAAATTAAAATTCTGTAAATTGTAATTCTCGATCCTTCTATTCAAAAGCTTGCCGACTGATCTAGTCAGTACAGAGATAAAGGCTATCTCTTACAGCATAGGTCTTCCTTTTCAAGATGTATAAGAGCTTTTATGACTGGCACGCACCCACCCATGCAACCAAGCACACTATTCTTTCACACATACACACTCAATCACATAAAAAATAATAATATACTGTCCCTAAGTTAAACTCTGAGTTAGGTACAATAACTCCCTAATACAGGCTATTCTATTATAAAAAAAATCTAGCAGTCGAAGAAACTGCGTTGCTATAACAGCTTGTCGTTTGGTTCAAAATCTACTGAACCAATTGTGTATAAAACGATCCCTGATGTTAAGTGGAAAATTTAGTACAACGATACGTATGCTATAGGAAATTATAATGTCCACCATGACATGTTTTCATTGTCGTAGACTACTGTAGTCACAACTCAAACGCAGGAAGTCGAGTTGCACTCAGAAAATGACATTTTCCCGCAACATATGAAAGCATCTCGCAACTGCTATCCGGCAATCATAAAATGAATGAACGTAAAGTGACGTTTCACACGCCTCTACAGTCTCTCACATTATATAAACGAAACAAACTAATTTGGTCCATACGAACAGGGAACAGGTGTGAAAATTCCGTGTGTACACACCGCTTTGAACGTGTCGTGTGAATGATTTCGTAACCGAATATTTATCGTGTTACGAAACGTAATGATAAAGATTTACGTAAAATGTACGATTAGAATTATCAATGATAAGCAACATTCTCTAACTACATTTCTCTTGTCATCGTTTAAAGTCTCAAAATATTGCTATTTTAAAATACAATACTCGCAAACCACATCGTTTTAAACACGTTCTGTTGTGTATGCCTTCACGTCTGTCATCTGCTGTTTATGCCTTTCTGTCTGTTCAAGCATCTGATCGAACAATAGCGGGATAAGGTTCAGATTTCTATAGCAACATTAACTTATATCGATCTTGCACCTACAGTTACAAACAAGTCGATTCGCTTCTAGGATGCTCTTGCGCTATGCTAGTCAAAAGAGCTCGGAAAAAGCTATATACGCCTCCATGCTGTCTATCAACCATAAAAATACAATTAGATTGCTTAGATAGGGAGAAAAACGCATTATCGCCTGAGTCTGCGAAGGGAGATCCGTCTTGCTTTGGAGTGTTCCGAGGAATTGATCAGCACAATCACGAACACCCATGCTTATATTTGACGTGACAAATATATTTTTACGAGTAAAAACATTTTTCAAATCGGGTTATAAATGCCGGCGCTCTGAGCGCACAAACATTTAAAAGCGAAATGAGAGCCTCGTCCTTTTGAAGTCGGTTAATAATCAAGTAATTGATGACGCTGCAGAAATGGAGACCAACGCAAAGCGCCCTGTATATCGTTATGATAGATGGATGTCGGTTGCTTAGTGCGACCTAATTCCAGAAATAGAAATGTTTCAATTGGGCGTAGGCGGTTCACTCTATAAGAGACCAACCTACACAAAATCTATTTACCTTTTCTTCATGGATGAGTTATCAAGTACTACGAATATTATCCATTGTTAGTTTTTTTTTATCAGTCGATGACGTCACAGGTTATAGTCAACTCAAATGTTTTAAAATCAATTGTATCAATTAATCTAATTCTCAAATAAATGAATCGATGTCGTTCATTATCTTACTAATATTTTAAATCTAGAATATTAAATAAAAGAAAACTAGCTTTGGACCACAAGACTAAAAATTCTTTAGCTCAATCTATAGGTACATATATTTATATACAGGTAAAGTATTTATAATATACACGTAATTGTACTTGAAAGAAAATGTGCGCGCGCAGTGCTTTCTCTTGCCCCTACCGCAATATACAAAATGTAACTTACTACCTTAACTAACTTATATCTCCCTATCAACACCAATCACACTTATTGTAACGCATTCACCAGTTACTCCTCAAGTGAAGCGTAAAGAAGTTTTACTCCAAAAAGTTTTACTTCTACTGTCATTTTATTTAATTTCCTTCGGCAAACAGCCGTAGATAAAATTTAAATGGTGCATTTACCATGTACGTGATATACTGACGTAACATAATTCCTTAAAATAACTTGGACAAAGGAAGTCCGAAGCGCAGAACAATTAGTCACTATGGAGTCTGTACACAACTGGGTAATTGCCAGTGTTTGTCAAAAGGATCTCAATTATGACTCAGTGCTGCTATCCAAATATTGCCCACATTAGTCATTGTTCATTAGCTTTGCTATAATCTGTTGCTTTTAACAATCCGAAAGTAGTTCTTTATTACAGAGAGATGTTCTGGTTAAGATAATTTCATCTATTTCAGCCCTGTAGTTCTGGGCTCTCAAGAATAAGCCTACGGTATCCCCTGCCTGTCGTACAAGGCGACTAAAAGGGGCCTCGGGTTCACTGGGCGACAAGGGTGGGGTCTGAGTCGTCCACCAAAGTGGACCCGGGAAGAAGGCGACATCGGCTGGCCCGTGTCGCCATGCGCTGCGAGGGCACAGGGGGGGAGGGAGTAACCTCCCCCCCCCCGGGACGTGCTCTCTTTGAGCACAGTGCAGAGGGGCTCCGGTGCGTTCCACTGGAGATGCCGGAGCCCCTCGTCATGCACCGAGGAAAGGGCCACCGGGGAGGTTTTAGTGGGTAAGAACCCCACATAACCGCCGCCTTGCCCCCAGAAGGCGGAGTATCTTTCTGAAGATTTCCTCCCCGTCAACAAAAAAAAAAATCATCTATTTACATACTTAACATTTTAAACCATATAATCAAGAACACATCATCCACGACTGCATTTCCACCTAACACAGCTGGGATGACATGGAATAAAGTTACGCGAACGTATAATCGTGGAACGCCAACTATCAAGATAATGTCGATGGAATTTGTATTTAATTATTATATATTAAAAAAAAATAATTCTGTCGTGATGTGACGGTACTGAGTAACAATTCCTCAGAACATTCCCAATGGTTAATGCTATAGAGAATACAAAGAGCCCCGACATCTCTTCGCAGACTCAGAGTGCCAAGTGGAGTTGTAGAGAATAACGAAGGTGCGCAGTAACACGCTCAGACCATGCGTGCCCTATCGCTTCGGCAAATATAACCCCGCGAGGATTGTGGGATATTGTTATTGAACGGTATGTAATATTAGTATGCATTTCAGTTTTATTAATACAACTGGACGCCAGTCCGCAAGTGTAGATCGTTAGCATACTGATATGAAAGTGAATGAATGTGGACCTTGACCAATACGCGATGTCAACTGGACAGTACACGCCGTGCCAAGGTGTTACGCGGTGTTCGTGGTAAAATAATACAGGAAAAACTGCTATAAAATGTTTACATCAACAAGTAAAAACATAAACAGACTTCATATATACGCTAAAACTGAACGAAAATACAATGTAGAGTGAATAGGCAGATTTTTACTAGATTTTGCAATCTGCTATTGTCAGTTGTGTCCTACCTAGCCTACCCTTTTAAGAACTAATATATGTTAAATAAAAGAGAATGTGTGTGTTTGAGCGGTGTAGGCTCCGAAACGACTGGACCGATTCCAATGAAACTTTCAAGAAATCTTCAAATTGACCTGACGAGTAATCTTGTTAAGTTTGGTGACGATCGGAGCACTTCTCTTTTTGAACTGTCAAACAACAGCGACAGCTACTACTTTGATGATATTCTATTGCTTTAAAACCCAAAATTGTATTGACAAATGCGTTGTGTCTATTTATGTTATCATGAACCATATAGAAGCACAAAATCTAGCCCGGCGAAGCGGGCTGGTTACTCCAGTATATGTTAAAAAACGAAGTTCCAATCAAAAGAAAATTGGAAATCAATTTATAAATTACGACGTGTTATATACAAACTACCTGCACCCAACAAGAAAAAAACAGCGAATCGAATCCGTATACTTGTTGAAACGCAAACAAAAAAGCACAGCTATAGCCCACGACCATATACAATGACCCTTTCAACACCTGCACTAACGATAACGTTTCCATCGTACCACCTCCAATGCAAACACTAACCAAAATATCGAAATTATTGTAACTGAAGCATCAATGGAAAGCACAGCGCGCTCGAGTTTCAAGGTTAAGTCAGTTCGAGTCCGGTTCAGGGTGCAACGCCTTGGAAACAGGTTCCCCGAGTGCAGTGTGGGTCACTGTGAGTACACGGGCGGGATCACTAAAGCGGTTTTATTATAGCCGGGTTCAAAAGGCCTTTATATTTATTATTTTAATACACCATGTTGGACAACGGAATCTCAACATTACTTATGATAGAAATTTTGCTCAAAAATATCGTTAGGATTGTTGTAATATTAAGTATTTTCACTTAATAAACAAACCGAGGTGCCTTCTCGGAAGTCCTTGCCCCGTGTTACCCGCAATAGACGTTCAGACTAAGCCACCCTTCAAACTCAAAAAGAAGGCGACATCAGCTGGCCCGTGTCGCCTTGCACAGCGAGGGTACAGGGGAAGGGGCCAGAGCACAGGGCAGAGGGGCTCCGGTGGAATGCATCAATGACACGAGGAAGGGCTACCGGGAGGTTTTAGTGGGTGTGAATCCCACATAACTCCGCTTTGCACCCAGAATGTATATTTTTGAAGATCTCCCCCCCCCCGTCAAGAAAAAAAGGAATGTTATCACTGTATCCGACGAGCGTGACCAATACAGCTTAAAAAAGGAAGTCGACAGAAACGCATAAACTCGTTACTGGCCATTGAACGTTGTTCACGTAACAAGAACAATTGTAATCGCCAAGCCCCACCTGGGCCCAATTCGCAACAGGCCGGGACAGCACGTCGCTAAACAATAGAGATTTACTACTATTCACAACGATAAGACGCGCATTGCATTAGTTCGTGCGTGAACGTAACAGGGCGTAGGAGAACGAACCAACTTGTCTTTCGGCGGATTCTTTTAACTAAACCCGGGTAATGAAGAAACAAGAAAAAGTATGTATGCCGCTTTTCACACCGGCAGAAGTGAAACATCAGACAAGTATATTTACGAGTAAAAACAAAAACCGACTTCAAATCGAACCAACGTGAATTAGGACGGACGCCCTCTTTGTATTTCCGAATTATCGTAGGAATATTACGAAAAAGTAATAATCAGATCCTAAATGTACCCAACCAACATACATCCTTTCATTCATCGAAATCGGTTGGCGTGATATTGAGTTATTCGTCCATTTATTACGCGAATACTTGATGCAAATTTGATATATGGTTTTGTCACGGATGCCACTGTCCGAATTGGACCTGGAAATTGAAATGGGACCACATGGAAAGCACCAGAGTTCAAATAAAAAGAGAATCATCAAAATCGGTTCACCCAGTCGGAAGTTATGAGGCACCAAACATAAAAATTGCATACAGACAAATTGAGAACCTCCACCTTTTTTGAAGTTGGTTTAAAAGTAGCTTATTACTAGAATTTTTCATTCAATTATTGAAGCTTAAGCTTAGTTGGAATGGTTAACAAGAATGTTATTTATGAAAAAAAAAATTGTTGGCAGAAATTTTGGCAAAATTTTTGATTATAGTTTTGACTATGACTGAATGACTACGGCTTCGACCGCATAATTTTATAGTAAATTTTATTCAAGGAAAATATTTTTATATATTAGTAGCAAAATAACTTTTACGCAATTGCATTGTTTCTTTGTTCAATGTTTATCTAATGCCTTTTGTAGCTTAAATGTTGAAATTATTGTGTCATAAAAGAAAACTCAAAATTTAATATAGAAACAGTTTTTTTTTTGTAGATTAAGAAATATGCTAAATACATAAAAATCTCTTTGAAAATGTCTCACACAATTATTTTTAATCTATTCTACCCTTGAAGTACGCGGACGGCTGGCAGTAGCTGGATGAGAGTGGCCGAGGATCGTGCTCAGTGGTATGTACGTGGAAAGGCGTATGCCCAGCAGTGGACTGTTGGTGATGATGATGACAACGTGAAGTGAGGCCATCAGATCATCTATTGATCTATATACCCATAAAGAAAAAACTTTTAAAAGAATATAACTACATAAACAAAGGGAAAATCTATCGCCATGTATTTGAAGATCGTTATTGCTTAGTACTACCAAATTAGCTTAAAATTACAGCCAGGATCAAACTTAAGTTGCACGTGTAAAACTTAAATTAAGGCGAATACAACCAGATACAGTGGCATCTGTCTACATACAAAAAGTGTCTTTAAAAAATCAATATCGAATAGAAGTCGACGTTCCTTAAGGCTTCCCGCAACTACTTTGAGTCACCGTGATAATGAAAAAACTTTTTGCTATTTTGTTACATAAATTACCACTTAATAAGCGCATCAGAATGGTAAACGACCAAAACATAAAGACCGATGGCACAAGTATAAATACGTTGCGCCACTGGTCTCTATTCACTGGCTATACGCTATTAGACTTTACTGCGGGGAGCCGTCGTGTTCCGTTATTTATATCCTTAATCTTGTCTGTCACATTCCTATAACTTTACAGTGTTATTTACATTATAACAGGGTAGACAAACAGCTTTCTAGGGCCCTAGAAAAATTAATTCGCATAATAAAATTGAAAAAGAAAAACTTCCTGATTTAAATATACTTATTTTTATTACTAGAGATCTTACTGAACAAGAAAAAGAACTCTTCACTTAAAATAAAAGTTAGCATATAAAACAAATAATATGTTCCCTCTGGTAGGAATCAAATCCAGCAAATTCCATAGAACGCGTTCAAACTAAATAGAGTTCCAGCGATTCGTATCTTTAAAACTGGCCTTTGATTTACATCAAAATTGTCAAAAAAATTATTGCCATCCTTAGCCTCGATATAACAGTTCTGCGTAAATAATTATTAATTCCACAGTATAACACAGTTAGAAATCGTGTCAATAATAAAAGTGACGTAATCCGCGCCTGCGCGGAAACATACCGCTCCACAACTGTTGCAATTTAAGTAAGATTTTTTCACCAAATATATTTATCAATACCCTGATAATATTATTCATATGGAATATTGTCGCATATACATATATAATTCCATAGATAACGCGCGCGATAGAGTTGTAGAGTAAGTCGTAGAGTACGCTTGAATACAAACATTCATGCAGGACTAACGGTTGTATCAGCATAACACAACAGCGGGGCGGGAGAAAGCGTGGAAGATCGAGCGAGTGAAAGCAACGGCAGTGCAGCCGCCGCGTCGCATCAAACGGTCGACATAACCTCAAATATGTTTGCGATAACAACGATATCCATAATAACCGCCGCGGCCGCTGTCTACTGGTATCTGAACCGGCACAAGCCCATGAAGCACTTGCTAAGCGACTTCCGCTACATGCTGGACATGCAAGGGGCAGGCGCCGGAGGACTCATCGACGATTGGGTCAACACAAGAAGGAATAAAATTGTGTTACCAGACGCGAGCAGAAAAATTGCCGTTATAACCGGCGGAGCGCGAGGAATAGGCACTGAAGTGGTCAAAGGACTGCTCAAAGCGAATGTTACCGTTATAATGGGCATCCGGAAACCCGACTCTGTTAAGAAGATGATCGAAACAATGGAGAATGGGAAAAATCTGCGAGCATTCTCACTCGACTTACAATCACAAAAATCTGTAAAAGAATTCGCTAATTGCGTCATAAAGGAATTTGCAGAGATTAACTATCTCATAAACAATGCTGGGATAATGTATGGAGATTATAAACTGACCGAAGATGGCATAGAGTCGCAATTTGCTGTGAACCATTTAAACCATTTCTACTTGACACATTTATTGTTGCCAGCATTGAAAAAAGCTGGCACAGTTGAGGAGCCTTCGAGAGTTATTAATGTCACATCTTGTGGTCATTTCCCTGGGAAGATATTCTTTGATGATATTAACATGAAAGAGCATTACGACACAATAGCCGCCTACGCTCAGTCGAAACTAGCACAGGTAAAACAATCCCCCAACTATATATTTTGTTATGGCAATAATTTCATACAAAAACATTTTTCTTTTCATTGTTTATTTCTTATCTTTGTTTCAGGTAATGACCGCCAGATATCTTAATAAGCTACTGGATAGTGAAGATGCTAATGTGAAATTTTACTCTGTTCATCCCGGGATTGTTGACACAGATTTGTTTGAACACACAACCTTCCAAAGGCTACCATGGTTGAAGAGAATTTTTTTCAAAACTCCTGAAAAAGGAGCTACTCCCATACTATTTGCCTGCTTTAATAAAGAGATTGAAGAGAGAGGGGGTCTTTATATTAGTAACTGTATAGAAGGTTTCAGCAATAGGTTTTCTAAAAATGTAGATTTTCAGAAAAAACTATTTGATACTTGCTGTGACTTAACCGGTATTGTATCTGAGAAGTTTGGTAAACTCTAAACTTCTTCAATATCTTATTTAATTCCTATATCAATAAAATTATTGAAGCGACAACAACACTACAGACCTCTAATACCGACTGCGCTATTAAATTATATATTTACATTTTTGTAGATTTTATTACATTATATTTTTAATAAAATTATACTTACGACTTTTATGTCTTTCATTTATATTTTACGTACAAAACTGCACTTGCAGAACCTGTGATGGACTTTCGTTTTTCGTATACATCACTACATAGCATAAAATGAAGCCGTTTTCATTCAAAAATTCACTCACAAAATTTTGGTGTCGGTTATGGCAATCTCTTTAATACAAAGAACTGTGTTAACAATTATTACCATTTTTATTGAATGCTTAGTGGCTGGACAAGCAACAATTTGATGGTGTTGGAATGAATACCCAACTGACTTGCAGTATGAAAATAAAAATGTTAAAAGAAGACAAGGTGAGATGTTTTTCAGATTTGTTTACTTGAACAAATAACTTGAAGAAAAATGCTAGCAAATATGGCATCCATTCAATCTGTAATGGGATCTGGCAACGAGGAATATAGACACAGGAATGGGTGCATACTATCGTTGTCCATAAAAAAAGTTCAGGTGTTTAATACCTAATACCAGTCTTACTTCATTCATCCTTTCCATATATTATATTATTCTATTTGAAACGTGACAAACATCAAAGTTCTCAAACATCACATTCTTTTTAAGCATTCCAAATAAGCTTAGACTTGTGCTTAGAGATGGTTCACATTAATAGTCGAATGGTGGATTCGAACCTGATCATATCCTAAAGCAATGCACTATCAATTCTTTGTAAGGTATTAGAAATTAACTTTTAAGTGGATTTACATAGAATCAAGACTACATTTTATTTTGTTGCGACTTATAAATTGTAATTTTAACCAAAAATTATATGACATTAAGACAAACATTCTAATTATTAATAAAACTCAAAAACGCTAAATTTCTAACACTCACCTGCTAAAAAATCCAGACAACCCTTTTTTCTTCAGTTTGCTGTTCTCCTGGTCATTGTTCACATTACCTACTTCACCATCCTTGGAAGCACTGGACCCTAGGGAACATTCAGATAAGCTCGACACTGTACTTGAGAATGAACCACCATCTTTCCCTCGCTGGTGACCACTCACACTACCGCCCCATTGTAATGTACTTTTCGGGGAGTCACTGGTATCACTCTTTTCGCATGTTGAGATTGAAAAATTCCCTTCATCACTGAAACTACTTTTCTTGGACAACTTATCAACTTCATCACTAGTTTCAACTGGTTTCTCCACCTTTGGACTTACAAAATGCAACTGCTTTGTTATAGGGTTATAAGCGAGTTGGATGTTGTCCAGAGCTTCGCTTAGGCGCATCCCGCCTTTTGGGCATGGCGTTGTCGACATAATGAAATTCAAAAACCGAACTAAGTTGAAAATTTACATCCATGGCGTTTTAAGCATGACGCAGACATCATCAATGATTATTAATTACGAACTATAATTAGTAAAACTATTTGTTAATAGCACTGAGAAATACACATCGCTACAAAAACAACACTTGAATGTAAATATTTGATTTAAACGCTAAAAGTCAAACTATGATTTCGGAGGGTATTGTGGTATTTATAATGATTTGTATATACAATTCACTAATTCAAAATACTAATACGGCTTCTACAGCTAACACTACGTTTTATTTAATTAACAAATCGTTCTAACTAAAACACAAAGCAACACACCCACCACCTTCTCCTTTCGACTGTAAATAAATTGACATTTGCTTTACTTTGGTTGGAATTGGTCCATGATAAAGAAAATGATATTAATCAACTAAAAAAGAGATGTAAGCCCAGTACGTGTAATGCGTAGAATATGTTACTATTTGATTTAGTCGGGTTATTTTTTGATTGATGTTTCTAACATAACTGTCAAATGTGTAACGTACAGATAATCAAAACACTTTAAAAATTAAATGTGCTTTACAAAACAAAAAAATATAAATTTTATTATTATATGAGAGATACCATCAAAATATATTGTAATAATTTGTGCAATATTAAAATTACATAAAATACAGAAGGCTATTACAGGCAAGAACAGATTACAAAAAAATTTTGGGGGTATCATATTTTTATCAAAATTTTCGCAAACGAGAACTTTCAAAATTACAAATAAACTTAAAGAATATTTGAAGAATACAACATCTAATAGTACATAAATATATAGACGCATAATAAATAGGTTTACGGTGAATAATTAAAATTAATAACAATTAATTTACTGTACTTGTGATAGCACTGGATACAAATATGTCACTAGTATTCTTTGTTTATAAATGGGCCAAATAATTGGGTCGGTCAACAAATGACTAACAGAACAATAACTTATATATCGTCAACCACCGAGGTACTAATAATACATATATATATATATACCTATTTAAATTTGGCGCCGTGCGAAAGTTGCTGATGGAATAAACTACAGCGTTCGTGTTAGCATTTTTTTGTATGAACTTGTTTTTCTTCTCCGATGAGATATGTGTTCTGTGGGCCAAATAACCATGGGGCTCACCTGACATTAAGCGACCATCGCCGCCAATCGGTCATCAACATCGCAAGGGTTACCTTGCTGTCATGTATTTTAATCAATATGTTCAAAGTACTTGCTTGCTTTTCTGCCCTTTTCACTTCTCCCTAACTTTCGCCAGTACAAAAATAGAAATAAATCTGTCAAAAAGTAGTTGTATAAGGGTTGTTAAAATAATGTGAAATATTTAATCAAAATAATTTATTTTTACGTAGCAAACATTTTTTTCCATGGTCACTTCAGAAATACAAGGCCTTTTCCACGAAGACCATTAATACAATATTAACTAAAGTATTATTATAAAAATAGTATCAATAATGTATTGATATTTACAAATAAATATATTTACGCACAATGTTAACAGAATAGATACAAAAAATATAAATCCTTTTAAGCTATTGTAGTTCATACGCGATATACAAAAGCGTTTAAGATATATCAAATATCAGCATACTGTAAGTCTTCAACTCTTCGATGTTGTGGCGTCGGTGCCAGTGTTTTGCAGCTCAGGGAACAGTTCCAATACGCAGAGATCTAGTAAGCTATATACCAGCTGGAAATAAAATTCAAATTACATAAGCATGACAAGTGCCTTTGTGTTTTTTATATATGTAAATACAGCAGGTAAGTCAAACCATGATAAATATAACCAATGACTGGAAAACTAACAGGCCAGGTATCTGAAACTGCCACGGAACGCAGCAGATCGGTGTTGCGGAATTTGTAAAATGCAGTTTTTAGCTCTAAATAAAAAGCTTAGTATGTTCATTCCGCCGTGCCTTTTCGTACAAATATTTTTTTTGTTGTTTTTGACTCCAAACAGAAGAGTTGCAAAACGCAAGTCTTTTCTGAGGGTCATTGTTAACATGTTGGAATTGTTTAAGTTAGTTTAATCGTAAATATACGTGTTACTGATAAATATGCTCAAATTTACACCTGTTTATTGAGCTGCGGACTCTGTATGATCTCGAACGCGTTGTGCAACGCGGTGTGCAGCCCCCCGCCGAGCAGCAGCGCGGCGCCGGGCGGCACGCAGCGCAGCAGCCGGCCGCGCGCCAACTCGCGCTGCGCCGTCGCCTCTATACGTGCCGCAGTGGACTTTCTACCGAATAGGAGACCTGGCAAACGTTAACGAAACTCGTACTAGTCAGACACCGACATCTCGCCCCCATTATGGCGGTTCACCATGGAAGGTCTTACTCAAAGGCATTTTCTTCCATGCTAAAAAAAAATCGGACATCAACAATACAACTGTAGGGTGCGAGCCGTTCGAGTCCGAGAGTTCACGCTCGCTTGGTGTTAACATGATGAACGCCGGTCACGACCATAGACAAATGCAGGTGCTATTGAAGTTAAGTTAGGCCTGGGGTAACCTCATCTACCACCAAAATCGAAAAGTCGAAATACTTCTCGATGTAGCGTTCGGGATAGTAGAAGTGTCAGTGTCATAAAATATATATGTCAATAAATGCTTACCGTGTCCTAATCGAATGAGATGCGCCAGTCTCCTCTCGGATAGCAGATTGGCCAATATGCTGTTTAGATACGTGTTGAATGCGTCGTCGAGCAGAGTGCGCGCCATCCCCAGAAGACTGCCAGCGACTCCGCAGACGAATCCGGGCGCTTTCACAACTTTAAGCACTGAAGATTAAACATTAAAAATATAAATAATTATCGACTTACAACTGATGTGCATAGGTACAGCTATGCTATGCTATGTGCATTAAAGTATTTCATAGGGTTCCACCAAAGAAATTGGCATTCTAGAACTGGGGCCACGGATTGACCGATGTGGAAGGAGTTTCTTGACCAAGTCAAGGTTCACAAAGAGCCAAAAAAAGACAAAGACGATAAGACGAATAATTCATTACAAAATTCACCGAAAAATTTGTCGACAATGTTACCGAGGTTCTGCTATATGGTATATAATTTTAACATACATATAATTTTAACATATACAACTCACACAAATACATGAGGCAATGCGTGAAGCCCACCACGGCGCTCTGGTGAGTTGTGTACCGAGGTGCGGGAGTGGTAGGCTCTCCGAAGTTGTCCCCGAAAACAGCGCCTCGGGGCTCCCGCACTGCGCTCGCGGCCAGTTTTAGGCTTTCGCCCTCGTCCGCCTCCTGCGCCTCTTCTACCTCCCGGACACCCTGCTTGCTGGAAACATTACATAGTTTTATTTTTCTAAATATCATTGAAATATCCTTTTTTTTAATACTTTCTAAGCAAGTGCTTGCCCCTCCTGATGTTAAGTGGAAATGCAAATCTGGATGGTAAAGCGCGCACTAGCCTTTGAAAAGACTTGCGTTCTTCTTTTCTTTTAAAAAGAATGTTAACAATTTTTTTTTATACATGTTAACTATTCCAAATAAGAATAGGCTTCTGTCACCACGACGTTCACTTCGAAAATCGATTCTAAGACCTTACGAATCGCAGTTCCAATATCCTAAATCATAAGGCTACTGCCGCTACAAATTATTTTACGCGTGATAAGTAATGCTATTAATAAAAAATCTATGATAAAAACAATACAATTTTTTTAGAGAGATTAAGAGAAATAATACATAAAATACAAAGCACCAAAACGTCTATTCCGTTAGTTTCCAAAGTGGCCCAGGAGTCCACGGGATGGGAAGAAATGCTGTTATTCATACGTGCCCGCCGGCGAAGCGGGCAAGTTATGTTGGGCTTGGCCTACTAGAGACCCTTACCGACTAAAACCTCCTATGGTGAGCAGTCCTTCACTGTGATGGGACGAGATGGGGTCGCGTTAGCATTCACCATCTCTCCCCGGTGACAGACCCGGTTTTAAACCATTTGTGCCATGCTAAAAAAAATATTACTAATGATGTCTTACATGAACAAGTGAACTTACAGAGCCTGATACCGTTCCTTATCAGACGACACCAAGTAATTCCTCATGAAGCTCTCCAGGTGCTGACCTTTCTCCTTCCTCAGCTTATGAGCGACTGACTGGTAGATGTTCCCCAAGTCCGTGCTGTTCACGTTCAGGGTGGACGCCTGGACCACCATGGAGAAATCACTGTCCACTGTGAGGAATAAGTACAGGAGCTCGCTAGTTTGGAGGAGAGGCTTCTGTAGTAACCTTTGCAGGAAATCTTCGTATTTATATCGCAAGGTCTCTAGAGGACTGTTGTCTCTGAAAATAAAAGAAATAAATATTTCGAAGGGAAACTTCTTTAGCATTGTCATTTGAAAATTCAATGAAACGAAAAAGCGACTTAGAAAGCGGCACATATAGATTACAAATATACAGTGTAGACCTGAGGTTCCCAACCTCGCGCCCGCGGAACTATTCGTATGTGCTTGTCACTATTCGACACAGACTGTTTTTGTTTTTAAACATTAAATAAAATTAAAATTACTACATTTTGTAAATACATTTCTCTGAGTGGATTAAATTTGAATAATAATTTTATTATTTTGAAACATTTTTGTTTATTATTTATTATTAATTATTTCTCTAGGTGTGAAAATAAATGATGGGAAAAGGACAGGTTCACGGGCGACAAGTGACAAACAAATGGAAGCTTTCTTCATTTGTACAGTGGATATGGTAGTGGGAAGGGAATAACCTCGGGGAGTAATCTCACTAAGGATGCCAGAGTCATGCACCAAAAATGGCCAGATACCCCGGTATCTTGTTGAAGATGGGGAATCTTCAACAATAAAAAATGATCAATCTTAAGGCAAGCCTTTAAGCTTCAGTCTGAACCTCTACTGGAGTACCTCAGCGTGAAACAAAGACAAGAACCTTCTAGAGGGTAGGGTGAGGTCGAGCAGTTGGTCCCCGTGGAACTCGTGCAGCTTGGCGCGCAGCAGGTGGAAGTCGTGCTCGCTGCGCTCCACCGGCCACAGCGCGGCGGCGGGGCGCGCGCGGTGCACCGTCAGCGTGAACACGCGCACCGTGCCGCGGCGGGGCGGCGCTTGCTACGACACATCCAACACGTATATCAGTTTTGACAACGACAACAGTGTGCTCAGGAACTACATGTCCTAATAATTCGTGAAGCGAAGGACTGGACTAGTTTGCCCATGTCTTTCTTTCCCTCCGATTACAATGTGGGTATTTTCAAGAGTAGAGTGAATATTCATTTACTAAGCTGGTGCGCCTTACCATCCAGGACTGCAATTCCACTTAACAACAGCGAGGATCGTGATCAAGCACTTGCTTAGGAAGTAGAAAAAAAACCAACACTAAGCAACAGAGAAGATTGCACAGCTAGAAATAAGGGAATGAAGAAACTCACAAGCCGTGTTTCCACATTGGTCAGCACCACCTTGTAACTGGCCAGGTCCTGTTCTCCCATGCTGTCCTCGGCTGCGATCGAGTCGAGATACTTCAGGATATCCATATTCTCCATGCCATCGTCCTCCGGCAGCTCCGAATTGGTGAAACAATCCAACACCTGACCGTCTATTGTCTGAGACCTTAGAGCGCCTTTCAAACGACTGCCGATTTTCATTGCTGCATTTAATAGCTTATCTTGTGGCCTAAGATGACATAAATATTATTACCATGATAGAAACAAAAACTATACTATAAGCTATATGATATGAAATATTCATTTTTACGCACATACACATATTTACTACACACATATTAACAAAAATGTTGGACATATTAAAAAAATGTACTTATTTTTCTTTTGATTTTCTGTACATATCTCTATGACTAATCAATAGTCTGTATTAAGGAGATACTGTACTTAAACCCAAGTTAATCTTACAAAATATTAATAATTTTTATATATGGATAGGATTACGTGCGTGGGAAGTGGGCGCAGGTGCGTGCGTAAGTGGGTGACAAAAGTTAATCATTACCAATATTCTTACCTTTTAGCCATCTGTTTCTGATAACCGGTAGGCACCCGGGAACCAATCAACAGCTTGTAAAACTGAAAAAAAAGTAAATGAACAGTCTATATAACAAAAATAATAATCTTTTTCTTATTTACAAACATGTCACATCATAAAGGAGCTCTGTCTTCTGAACTAGGCATGTATACCTCTCGGGGAATAGTACCTTGGTAATAAGTACGATCAGATAGTTTAACCCAAAAATAAATTTAAGTTAAAAATTAAAGCAGAAATTTGTACTAAAAATGTTTAGTGTAGAATATTGAGATATCTTATCTTTTTATTCTTACTAAGCATTTGCTTTGTGAGAACCTGATGTTGACTTGTTAAGTGGAAATATAGTCTTGGAGGGTAAGCCACATCAGACACTAGATCAGTAAATGCCTATTCACTATATTCATGAAAACACCCACATTGTAATTGGAGGAAGAGACAGATTCGATAAAACTAAAACAGTCGTTTGCTGTACGAATAATGAAAGACAATGCAAAGCGTAATCAAAGTAATTTTGTTGGGTTTCCTTCAAACCCTCGTCGGGTTTATCAAATGTAAATAAAAAAAAACATTCCAAATGGGTTTATCGGGTATTCGCTAAGATTTCGAAAACAAAAAAAAACAGAAACATCTTTTTTTTAATTTGAAAAAAATAGTGAAGTGCTTCATTAAACTGAAGTTCGGTACTAGAGGCGCCTCCCGTCCGCGCCCCGGCGTCCGTTGACCCGAGCATCAGCTGTCTTTAACTTTGTATTTCATTGCTGGTTTTTTTAGTAATGTATTTTTTATTAAACTATCGTTTCATTAACTGTACTAACATGATGGAGTGTAAATAAAGCTAATAAAACGTTTTGAAAATATTTTTTTGTTAATCAGGATAGATTTTCTTCCGTCCCATCATTAAAGGTGTCATTAGTACCATAGTCGTTTTCGGAAGCCCTGTATAGTATGAAACATTTTATTGATATCAAAGTATTTCCACACTAAGAACAACTCGTGGAAGACATTGGCAAGTGGCATACCTCTTCACTGTGCAGGTATCTGGGCAGCATGATCTTCTCCAACGCGGCGTGAGACTGTCTCGCCGCTTGGTACAGCGCTCGGCTTGTCTGCAACCTGCGTATATTTATACTATAGTAGCTGAACCGGCAAACAAGTTGTTTTGCCATCAGAATTAGTTTTAGCGACTGTTGTGGTAGTCAAAATATGAAAAATAACATTTTCCCTCAGCCATGCAAAGTGACAAACGATTCAGATTACAGCATAGGCCATGTATCATGTTTGTCCCTGTAGTTTGGTAAAATAAGGCTACGGTATCCCCTGCCCGTCGTAGAAGGCGACTAAAAGGTTCCTCGGATTCACTCGGCGACAAGGGCCTTTGTCTTCTGCTGAAATGGATCCGGGAAGAAGGCCACATCGACTGGCCCGTGTCACCTCTTTAGAAAGAGACATGTTCTGGCTGTCACACTAAGGCTGCGTGTAAGGTCTGTGTTTTTTTTTAAACAAACGAATCTACGCTGATTGGAAAGAGAAGATGACCACTACAGCCTCAGTTACATTCAGGCTTTAAGAGCTTGCAGAGCAAGAGGTGACAACGAGGAGAACCTCGGTTTGAACGGTTACTTAAATCAGGTTACTATTCAGAGGGTAGATCCATGACTGCTATTAACGGTAGCCTAGGCGGTTCAGTAACCAATAGTGGGAATTATATAGGTTGTTACGTTATCCACTCGGTCACCTGTGAACGTCCGCTGTAGCCAGTTCAGAGAGCAACTCCTCGAGCAGCGCGGCGGGCAGCTGGCGCACGCTCTCGGCGCACTGGACGCTCAGCTCGCGCGCCGCGTTCCTCACGTACTCCTGCTCCGCTCCGCTCAACTCAGGGTTGAGGAGTGTAGTTTGAAATGATTCTAAAAGATTATTTTTAAATTACGGTTTTGTGTATATTATCTTAGTACTATTAGGCTGTACGAGATCCTCGGTTCATGGGGTGACAAGGGGCCTTAGTCATCCGCTAGATGGACCCAGGAAGGAGGCGACATCGACTGTCCCTTGTCGCCTTGCACTGCGAGTGCGCTGGAACCCCGCATAACTCCGCCTTTCCCCATAATGCGAGGTACGTTGTTGAAGACTCACCCCCATTACCAAAAAAAGGACGTACGAGATGCGTTTACGCGGTGGAAGTGAGTTCCACAATTTACAGGATGCAGAGGATCGTTACCATGTTCTCTGGTCGCACGCTTTGATTAAGAGAAAGACCCGTACCGAGGGGTCTCCTGGCGTCGTCGACTTAACACACGATTGGCGTGCCAGTAGTAAGCCATTAGTAAACCATAGTTGCACCAATGAATTAAAAGACTTCTAAAAATAGCAAATATCGACCTACTAGGATGCCAATGAATTAGAGTCAAGTAGAATAGATTAAACTAGAATGCACAATTGTTTTTTTTTTCTCTTCTGTCTAAACAAGTCTCGTCGATCCCACCGGATGTTAAGTGAAAATGCAGTCTTGGATGATAAGGCGCACTAACTTAGCAAATGTCTATTCACTCTACTGTTCAAAATACCCACGTTGTAAACGGACTAATTATTCAGTCATTAAAGTAATCGAGAGTCAATTGCTCGTTGTGACATGCACTTACTTATATCCTTGTAGAACTGCAATAGCTGGAGATGGCAGGTGGACTTCATGTACTGCATGAACGAGTAGAAGTGCTCCTGCTCGTTGATCACCAGATCCAGGTCTACGCGCAGCATCCGGCACCGTTGAGTGTACACAGACTCCGATTGTCGAGCGAACGTCTCTAAGAATTCCACCTGATTTTACATGATAATGTTGGGTTACTTGCAATATTCGAAGCGTCAATAGCCTAAGGCAGTAATTCTCAACCACTGTGCCGCGGCACTTTTGTGTGCCGCCAAATTTTACAAATATATGATAATGTTAATATTATTAAATTAAATCATTTAAAAAGAAAAATATTTTTAACATATGAATATATATTTAAATCGACAAAAAAATAAATTATTTTATTATTTGCTTTGCAACGCGTTGTTGTAGTAAGTAATTTTTATCTTTTTCTTTGTTTGCCGCCAAATTTTAAAATCGTTAGATATGTGCCGTAACAAAAAAAAAATTCAGCATCACTGGCCTAAGGTTTAAGGTATGGAGTGCGAATTGTGAGGTGGTAGGTTTGAATCCACCAATCGACTATTGATGTGAACCATGTCCTAGCATAAGCCTAAGCTTATTTAGAATGGTTAATAAGAACATTAATAATATTTGCAAAAAAAAATTGTTAGCATCTTTATAAAAAAAAATTAGTAACATGTATTAGGACCTGGACCAGATACCAATGGTCTTGCACCAATAAGTTTCAGACTTCCAATTTAATAAGAATAAAAAAATACATATTAAAATTTGTATTAGGGTCATGACATAGTGATAGGCTTACTACCTGTCACATATGGGACATATAAGCTTGTGTTGACAACGGACAGCAGTAGCTGTAGGTAAGAGCGAAAAAAATAATTATATTTAACATATATGTATAAACTTACATTACTACTACTTACTTATATGTATAAAATACTTACTACTTACTTTATAGTTTGGAGTATTGGGTAGTTGTGCCATTTTCTCGTCACCTGTCGCTAGGATTATAAGCGCGTTCAGTATGTACGGATCCGCCAAAACATCGGTCAGAGACAAGAGCACCCACCCAGCGAAAACCTCCCTGATGAGGACGCGGAAGACTCTGCAAATCAATAACTAATAATTAGTTAACAAAAATATTCACTTTTTTTTATACTTTCTAAGGAAGTGCTTGACTATGATGCCACCTTATGTTAAGTGGTTAGGTTCAATAAAGTTAGACACTACTGTGTTTACTATACTGATGCGCTAAAATGACATAGCCACCATGGAGTAATTACTAAAGGAAAGCCATAACAAATCAGACTACAATCTACCTTAAAGGTGAAATAAACTTTAAAACCGCAGTCACCAGATTTTATAAAAACCAATGAATAATAAAGAAAAATGTAATGATGAAAACAGTATCATAAATACTCTTCACATACTTACGAGTTATTTCTTTCATTTGGCTGCAGAACCAAGGGAAGTAAAACTTCCGTTAGAGAGCGTAAGTATTTTAACTCGGCACGTCGGTTACACACGGCAACGTGTAAGGTCGGCCTCGTCCCACTCGATACGACAGCGTAATGACGCAGCGCGCAGGGCACTAGCCTCTCATTGATCAGACGAGCATAGTCTACCTGGAAAAAATAGTTTGCTATATGTATTACACGGATTGTGTCTTATGTACCACCATTACTCCTCTAAAAGTAGAGGATAGCAAAGAGAATGGAGTATTATGTAAATAAAAGATAAAAATGTAAAACAAGAAGGTCCTTTTTTTAAAACAATTTCAATATGGATATAACTTTTTTATTACAAAGTGTGTTAGCCAGTTTATTTAATGTTCAGTTATCTTTTGTATAATACACAACAAACAAGAACAGTAGGAATAGCCTGTATTGAACACTCACATACATTGCGGCGTCTTCGCATACTAAATGTGTGTTAGTTTGCTTAACAACTCGTGACAATGTGTTACGGATTGTTCACTGTCAATTGGTAATATTGTGGAGTAATTGTATGAGAACTGACTGTTGAACAAATAGACAAAACTAAAATAGGTCCTTAATGTGTATTGTAATTTTCTTAAATGTATTAAATACAATAAAATAAATAACAACTTGAGAGCACAATATTAATAAGACATAATGAGTTTATTGTTTCGTGTTTTAGGGCTCTATCTGAAAACCAACTTTTTTGAATAGACATGATTTATATACTCAAATAAGGTCTCATAACAAAAAGTGGACTTACCATTGGTTAGGATTATGAATTGGATTAATAAAAACTTTACTTTCTTACTGCAAGGAAGTTTTCATACATTATTACTACTCTTTATGTTATTACCTTTAGTGCCCTTTGCAACAAACTTGCCGATGCATATCTAAGTTGATGCCTCAACTCATCAATGAAAAATGGCTGCAGCGTAATCTTACTATACCATGTATTTATAAATTGGTCCAGTATTGCATTGTAGAACTGGAAAAGAAATGCCAAAATATATGCTTATTTAAGAGGAATCAGGTTAGATTAGTCGGTTATTATGCACCTTTTGTATGGCACATACTTGGTTGATAAATGTTCAGTGCTTTTCTCATTGTCAAATATTCTTAGTGAGAGTCAAAAGAAGAAAAAACAGTCAAAAAAAGAAAAATGCATTGTCACAAGATTTCTTTCTGTCGCCATAACCACCGGTTGTATAGGATCTACTTCAGTACCGAAGGCACTCTAAGTTAGATTTTATAATGCTTTTATATTTAATAATGTCCTTTTATGTATTTTACTTTTATTATAATATTGTAAAAATGTCACTTAAGATTTTAAAATGAAATGAAGAATAATAATACAAGTACCATATTTCATCTTACCACTATAGTTTCTATTAAAGTCTTTGTATAAAAGCAGCTTTAATATCAAAGACTAATGATAGAAATGCCGAAAATTCTAAATAAATAATATTATCTTACATCTTCTATAGCTTGATCCAATTGTTTATGCATAAGTAACCCACTCCAGGGCTCTGGAGTTATGTCTGGATTGTGGCGTGCGCAATCTTTGTTTCCACATGTTGCACAACCCTGACAAATTAAAAAAACATTTTCTTGAAACAAAATTAAATATAAACAGAATGAATCACACTAAGACTCACATAACACCTAATAGTCTAATAGTTGAACATCAAATTAAAAACATTATCTTAATGTAATTAAATAAATTCCAGGTATTTTGAATACACAATACAAATAAAAAATAAATTAATGTGTTTGAAGTTAATTCTGAAAACAACTGCTTTTTATTCCAAAATTTTGTCTCAAAATAAATTAGATGTTTTGTACATTTTTTGGTCTTGCCAATTAATTACAATTAATCTTTAATTACAATCTCGTTTTACGATAAAGTAATCTGAACTTTTTATAAGAGTAACTTAGCATTTATTACAGTCTGACTTATGGTTTTTTATTCCACTATATAGATGTTTCAAGCGACTGACGATACAATTTGGTATATTATTTGAGAAAGAACAGTTTATTGTGTTAATAAAATAAGGAAGCATAACATAGTAAATCAACTTACCACGTTTGGAGGTTCTTTGTACTCCTTTAGTAATGGCTTATTGGCAAAATGGCACGCCAATTGGTTCACATAATTGAAGAGAATGTTTGAACTTAATGCATAATAACAAGCCAAACATCCCAATACATAACTTACTAAAATTGTGATCAAGTGAAATCTAAAACAAAACAATTTGTCACTGATGTATGTGATTGAGAGATAGAACATTTATTAATTTCTTTTGAAAGATAAACCTGTAAAAATATAGCACACCCAGAAGAATACCACAAATAGAAATAAATACAAAATAACTTGGTTTATCAATTTTTTTCATAAATTTCGTTTGACATCCTTCAGTCATGGTTAAACCAAAACAGTGGTAAAACATAAACAATAGGAAGGTATAAAAACTACAAATGACATTTAGTTTACGTCAAGTACCTGTCACATATAGGACTATAAACTTGGTTTAAAAACGTGATGGTTGTCTGTCTACCTTACTAGGGTTAAGAGGAGTTAAAAGCTCATCTTATATTATA
Source organism: Meandrusa payeni (assembly GCA_029286785.1). Classification (NCBI taxonomy): domain Eukaryota; kingdom Metazoa; phylum Arthropoda; class Insecta; order Lepidoptera; family Papilionidae; genus Meandrusa; species Meandrusa payeni. Next base: position 1,642,166 of record JAGSMX010000039.1, read on the forward strand.
TGCGCTCTGATGTTCAGGCTAAGCGACCTAAGAGCTATTCCACCTCTCAATCCGTTGAAGCAGTAAAGGCCAGCTTCTCTGGCCAACTGTGTTAATTCGTCCAATAAATATCTATATATATATAAATGCGCTACAACGTACAATGTGCCTACAAGAAAACACACAGTAAATATTAAGAATATCTTGCAAGAGGCGTCGTTAACCGTATATGAATATAATAGAGATATCTGTATCAGGTTTAAAGACATTATTGGTTTCACGATAATGGGCAGTTATTTAAGGTTTTAATTTAAAATAATTTGTATTGGAATGCGAAAATGGTGAAACGCTGAAAACGGGAAGTCCATTCGCCATGCAGGGCTTGGATTCGAAAAAAATTAGACCACTAATCTATTTATTATATAAATAGCTTTTAAAGAAAACATAATATTTAAATTGCGTGTAACTTTGGTTTTTAAAACCAAATAATGTAGCTTTGATGATATAGTTTTCATCTTATGTCAGTTAGTTAACCTGAAATATTGTTGTCAAAATTTTGTTTTAAAATAAAATCTTGTCGAGTATAAGTAGAGCAAAAATAAAATAATATTATAAATATTGGCATTAATCCTTTCCATGCTGTAAACAGTAAGTTGGTTATATATGACTATACATAGTCATATAATAATATTATATAAATTTTAAAGTATGTTCCCTGTTATCTCTGTTTATTGTTAAAAAGTCTGAATTACGAAATCTATAAACTCGCAACCCGCTGGGATCAGAGATCACTTTATCTATATGCGGCCAATGACGGCATCTTATCTCTCATTTACTAGTTGTTTGTTTTCTCCGGTCATTGTAATTAATTGCTTTTAAGGGTGCAAAAGTCCAAATACTGCTGTTAAGTTTAAAACATATTTCAGTTCAAAATCATTGTCCCACAAATTGAATTGAAAACGAGCTATCTGTTATTCAATTACTTCTGTATTTTCAGTTACAATGGTGTTACAAAGATATGTGCTTAGTGCAACAAAACATTTAACATCAAAGGGAAGGATAATACAGGCAATGAGGCAAACATTTTGTGAGTTACGTTACACATATTCTACAGAGCCAACCAACAGGAAATACACCAATCGACATGAATGGGTGACCTTTGATAATGATTTAGGAATAGTTGGCATAAGTAATTATGCACAAGAATCTCTTGGAGACATTGTCTTTGCTCAGCTTCCAGACCCTGGTACTAAAGTTGGTGCCGGTGATGAATGTGGGGCATTAGAAAGTGTTAAAGCAGCTAGTGAAATATATTCTCCAGTTAGTGGTACAATAACAGAGAAGAATAGCGAAGTTGAAAATAAACCCAGCCTGATCAACACATCATGTTTTGAAGATGGATGGCTGTTTAAGTTGAAATTAACAAAGCCTGAGGAATTAGAGGAGTTGATGAGTGAAGAAGAATATGAAAAATTCCTTAAACATGATGCTGAGGCAGACCACACATAATAATATTTTTTGCATTTAACAATTTTGTGTTATTTTAGTTGTTATAAAAAATATGATTTAGAAATCTCACACTGAGTAATCATTTTTAACCTAATTCATTTCTTTGGCAGAAACTTCTTAGGTTGTAGATGTAATTTATCACTTAACATCAGGTGAAGCCTTATTTCTGTAACAAAATATTTTTTTAATTAGTTGAGTTTCATGTTTTGATGAAATACAAGTTAGTTATTTCATTTCTGGTATATTATGATTATAAAATTAATAATTAATCAATTTTATCAGCAAGAGGAAAAGGTAGAACAGATTATACAGTGTTTCCTATTACGTCAACACTCTTGCCTACTGAACATAGTACATGTGTGTGTGCATGTTGCCAAGCTGAACCGAGAGAAATGGCATAGTATAGTATTCACAGTAGTAGAACATGCAACTATTAGGTAGTATGTACTTTCTCTTGTCCTAACATATGTTTTTACGTAAATAATATGAAGCCATTGGAAACAAAGTCATAGCTAGTTTATAAAAGAGTCCCAGACTAGTGAAGAGATAATATCATCAGCATCCCAGCTGCTTTAAAATAGGCTAAATGTTAAGAGTCTGTAGTGTATTCTAGTCAAAATTTTGACTTTGTTGATAAAAATCTTCACATATGAAACAACTATGAATTAACTTACGAAATTTTTTTCAATAATTAAACCCTAACGCTATGATTCCCTTGATACTCTGCAATTGTTTCACTTCAGTTTAGCTTGGTGAAGATTTCACTTGTACTATGTGTGAACAGCACACATTTTTATTTTCAGTGACTTTCAGTTGTTATAAATGAGACATATCAACTTTGATGCTATTTGCTTAATAACATAGCTTATGTAACAAGTAAATTAAAAAAGACAATGCATATTGTACTATTATTTTTAAGTGCTTTTATTATCCATAACAATTATTACTTTGGTGTACAATAACCGCTGACTAAAATTACATAAAACATAAAATCACAAAACAATCACAAAATCATTTTATATGTAAATACTAATTGTATTACACTGATAATTAAAAATAATACAAACAATGCCTAAAAATACATTTGCACCTTTGTAAAACAGCAATTTCTAAAAATTATAGAATTGAAATAGTAACTATTAACAAATGTCTTTAAAATCTCGAATAATTACACAAGTATCTTATCCAAAAGAACAATAAAGTCTGCCTATTTAACATTAAATTATATCAGAAGATATGTTTGTTCGGGTAATGTAGACATTTTCTTTCTGTAAAGCTAATATAAAACAATTAGGCATGTTACCTAAACGGTAAGCAAAGATCATAGATTTTCACTTATTACGATCCAGAGATTTTTGTTAATTTCATTTTTATCCATAAATACGCATATATATTCAATTAATATTCTTCACCTGCGTCTTTTTCAATATATGGCATACATGATCTTTTCTGTCTAATACTAACAAATTTAATGATTTTTTTTCAATGTTTTTTTTAATGACTCAAAATAGAACTTATTCTATTAGTATATTCGATAATAATTAGTTATGATTATTTCCAAAATATCCATTTTAATAATACGAAAACTAAAACGATAAACATCAAAAAATTAATGCAATCTAAGGAAGGTTATTCAAATTTTGTAACACAAAAAAGACCTAACTAAGACTTTACGACAGCTGACAAATGTCCATACATAATAATATACAGGGTATTACGGTAAACAATTACGTTTACTAATTTATATGGCTTATTTTCATCTATTTCTAACCGACTTCAAAGATGTATATAGGGTACGCCGACTTATGTGATGTTTTAAAAGTGTATTTTATCAAGGCGGTCCCATATAATTTATGATCACATAATGAAGTCCATTAATGAAATGGAACTCTGATTATTAACAATTGTTTAGATTGTATACAAAAGTACGGCTTACCAAAGTCATGGATTGACGGTGTGGTTGTTAGAACAACAGAACTTCTTAATAAATGTCAAAATCTTTTGAAGTCGGTTGTTTTTTAATATGGAAGTTTCTTTTCTCATTTACAGCTGAAATGAGATCACATGAAATTATTTACCTTTTTTTCTTCATCATATTAAATAACGGTAGCTGTTTTTTATATCTTTACTCATGTTTGTAAAGAATCCTGCCTATTATATACTATAGGAATCAGATGGCCATGCCTATTTATTGCTTGTCACATTTTGTTCCATATGTTTTAATAGAATTATACATTTTATGGTACATACTATTAATTTAAAAATATGCATGATTTCATTCAGAAGATCTAATGCCATTGTTATTAACATATTGTTATAAAAAAAAACTTAAATTCCTACAATGATTTGGGGCAAAACATCTCACATCTTAGTATAACAATGATTAAATACAAAAATTCTACTTTCAGTAACATATTATATTTATAATCTCCGAACTATTTATACTATTAAAAGCATCCTCATCTAATGGCTGATTTAAATATTGAATTTGAACTTTCTGTGTTTATAGTTTTATATAATTTATTTTTAATGGCTGCAATTTTCATTTGTAACATTACAACTAACGCTAAACTACCAGATAAAAAGCGAAAACGAACTTGCAATAGCAATATCAAACTACCCTACTCAATTCACACAAACTTTTAAAATTTAATTTTCAAAATTTTATATATAGATAAGCTAATTGACTGTAAGAATAAATTTAGAATATCATTGTCAACAATTTATAATAAAGTGCAATTCCAGCGATTATATCTTTATTTGGCATTCAAATTATCATATATAAACACATGTGTATTTCTATAATGAATAAGTTTTTGTATGTATGTTATATATATATAATATATATTATATTTTTGTATATATATTATATAGGTAATCCATTTAGGATTTAAATCAAAATCTATGTGTCAGATTTTGATTTACCTTTTCTAGACATAAAAAAATTATAACCCAAGCAACACGGGGCATATCTACTAGAGTTTCTGTATGTATATATTATATAATGCTGAAATAACGTTCTTGCTCGTGATGATCAGTGGTCAAAGACAACAAAATTTCATTAAATACCGATTTTTCTTTTGACGAACTACACAGATTGGCCATAGAAGCTGGCCTTGACTGCTTCACCGGATTGAGATGTGGCATAGCCCACAGATCACTTAGCCTGAACCTCTATCACTAGTAACTCGACACAAGGGTCCCCCTGGTGAGGGGGTAACCTCGGCTTGGACGGTTACTATTTCACAGATAATAAATCTTAAACACTGATTAAAGAATTATGTTAGGTGCATTTTCATGGATATAATCAGAGTCTATACCGAAGAAATAAAAAGTGCCTATAATTTAAAGTTCAATGGGGCTTTCACAAGTAATGCATTCAAAGTTACCTTTGAATGAGCATGGACAAAAATAACTGTACCTCGAAACAAGGAATTTGTGTGTATGAGTGATATTTTGCTTTGAGATGAGATCAACATTTAAGACACAAAGAAAGGCACAATACACCACTCTAACAGTTTCTCCCACCCCAGAGTAGACTTGTCTGTGTGTTTGTGTCCCTCGTTTTCTAAGCATTTTTTGATTGAAGTTATTTTCGCGTTTTTTGTAGATTTACACAACATTAGCAATGGCAGTTCAATGGAGAAAATTGCTTTAAGCTATAAAACTTGTAATACTATATTAAAATAGATATTGATTGATCAAGAATTGCACCAAAGCTACAAAACCGTTCTAAATTAGTTACGCATAAGTATAATATTATCCATAATGGATTATGACTTGATTTTAATCATTTGATTCCCGTCTTCGGATTTGTATCCTGTACCGTCCACTGAATGTGTATGAGTTCATCCAAACGTAGGTTAATGTTAAATATGACAAAAATCTGCGAGTTACTTGAGTAGGAGAACTCGCAGGTGGGCTTCTTGCAGGGCTCTCGGTTCAGAGTGACGTTCTTCACGGGCAGCTTCTGACCGAATATGGTTACTTTGTTGACCGGAGGCATGCCGTACGCCCACCATTGCAGGTTGCTCCGGAACTCTTGCTTGTCCAGTGTGAAATGGACGAGGCTGTATTTGCTCTCATCGTAGGTATCTGTTAATAATGATAAACAAGTTAATTCAATAATCTGATACGTCCTTTTACGGACCGACAATGTGTGAATACTTAAATAACTAATGAAACGACTGCGCTAATAATTTATTATTTCATTGTCTTTTTCAAATCTACATGATTTGAAAAAAAAAGCCAGTGTTTTTTTTTAAAAAAGAAAGCTAGCAATATTTCTTTTTTTTTCAGAAATATTACTAACAATCTTGTTAACCATTCCAACTAAGCTTAAGCTTGTGCTAGGACATGGTTCACGGCAATAGTCCAATGGTGGATTCGAACCCACGACCTTACGATTCGCAGGCCTTACCCTAAATCATTAGGCTATTGACGCTTCGAATGCATATAAAATTTAACGGACGTTAAAGTTTAGTGTAATCATGCTTTTAACGATGCAATGGCGATTATCAGTATTTAACTAGACCGCGCACATGCTTGGTGTATCCCTAATTTATTTTTTTATTTAAAATTTTCTTAAACAATTCTAAAACCATTTCTAAACGAATCAAATGTATGATTTAAACATAAAAATCTATGTTTCGCAGGCGTAAGTCGCCTAATGTTATAGTCCGTAATAGTCTCATAATATATTCTATATTTTTGGAGTTAATACTCACGTAAGCCCAGGCCATCGTCCCAGTACAGCATGGCCTTGGCCTGACCAGCGGAGTCCGGAGCGGCCAGAAGTTGCAAGGGGCGTTCGCGACACAAGCTCGTGCTTACTACGCCCTGAGGTGGTTCTTGCATCGGCAGGATACCACCGCCCTGCAATACAAATGTCACATATAATCTTTGTTAGAGGATTTTCTGAATCAATAAGTTTATTTAGGTAACTAAAACTCGTAAATGTTTCTTTCTAGCTATTCTATTAGGTTCAGATTTATTGTCTACTACTACCTACCTACCTAATACCCAGCCAGCCAGCTTGGTTTCCTCCGTTTCGGAGCCGATATGACACATACCCAAACACTTTCTCTTATATATATATAAAAATATATTTGGTGTTCTAGATATGGTATTCATTAGAGATGAAACGGATATCCAGTAACTATCCGGTATCCGGCCTATCCGGCCTTGTTTTTTCACTATCGGCCGGATACCGGATAGTAATCAATATCCGGCCGGATACCGGATAGTATAATTTTAAAAAATCTCCTTATTTTACTCAAGGCAAATCAATCATACTCCAATAGGTTATGGACACCGTTTATTTTTAATTTTTATAATCGCACATCAAAAATGTTTGTTTTATTAATTATTAGTTTAATACTCAAAATTAACAAGTGGCAAATCGTGGTGAGTAAATACCAAATTTTCCGCATTTGTTGGTAAGAGGCGACTTTCGCTGTAAACGCTACTGCCAGGTGCTGTAAGATAAATTCTAGCAAACCTTGACAACTGCGGGCACTGATTTAGATTAACTGACCACCAAATGTATGGGTCGTGATTTCGATCGATCCGACATGTCTTTGAAAAAGTCAATCTCGTTAGCAATTGGATTTTGTTTTCTTGATCGCGACAATCACTACTATTATCCTTTGCCACTTCATTGAAACAGTTCCAAAAGTTTCATGAGCTTCACGTGTGAACTTGGATATAAATTTCGTAATTTCTTCAAATGGTTTTAAAGATTTATGCACTGTTCCATTAAGCCCCATTGTTGTGTCGTCAAATTAGTGAGTGTGTCATGTTCAGCAACATAAAGAGATTGCCCTTTTTTGTTCCAACAAGCGTTCTGCCATGTAGTAGGTAGAGTTCCACCTCGTATTGATGTCCTGCACTAACTGATGCTGCGGTAAATGTAACTCATTTTGAATTGCAAGCATTTTTTCTTGTGCTAAACCTGAATGATTGAAATGAGTTACTAGACGTCTTCCAGTAGCAATCATGTCTAATACTTCAGCTTGGACCTTCATTGCCTCATTAACAACTCGCTGAAGCGAATGTATGAAACATCTAGCAGAATCATACTCTGCAACTCGAACTCCTTTCACCATATTAGTGCCACTATCATGGATTAGTAAATGAATTCTATTTCTATCAACATCCCAGCGAGCAGCAATAGCGTTCAGTTCCTTTGCTATATTTTTCTCCAGTGTGTGATCCTGAAAACGGCTTCACAGCTAAAACGCCGTGTTGAAGCTGAAATTCGGAGACAACCAATGGGCTGTGATCTCGTTTACCGCGCCAATATTCAAATCAAACTGATCGCGTCAGCGCAATAAAGGGCCGAATATCCGGCAGCCGGATATCCGGCGCTCCGGCCTAGTAGCTTGCCGAATATCCGGTATCCGGTATCCGGCCACACTACTATCCGTTTCATCTCTAGTATTCATATTTATTATTTATTTGCACACGATAAAAAAGGACAAAAAGGCGGACTTAATGTCAGAATGCTTTCTCTGACAGTCTACCTTGGGGTTGTGTACTATAAAAAAACACAAATACATATATTTGAGATAGCACGATAAATACCAACTTTCACGACAGATACATTTGTTGGCAGCGTATTCCAGAACCTTATTGCGTTAAAGGTAAAACAATTATGGAAGTAATCATCAGGAAGGAATATAAAGAAAATTACTACCAGTATTCAACATACCTTGATCGCAAGCATATGTCGATCGGTGATGTTCCTCCAGCCAACGGGCAGCATCCTACCATCTGCCAGGCTGTACCAGGCTTGTCCGGGGAAGTAGGCCCTGGTTGTGGAAGCTCCTGGCCACAGGATGGGTGATATCAGCAGGTAGGGCCCTATCATGAACTGCGAGTCTATGTCGTGAGTGTTAGAATCACTTGGGTCGCTGGAAAATATAAAACCTTCAATGTATTTTGTAACAAAAGATGGTTTCAACCGACTTCAAAAGGAGGAGATTTTTAATTCTTCTGCATTTTTTTTACGTTTAGCGCATAGCTTTCGACTGGGATGATTCTTTTTTTTATTTGAATAACTAGTGCTTCCCGTGTGGTCTCAATTACATTTGTATCATTTCTGACAATGGGATCCATAAAAAAACGATATCATCAAATGGACGAATAACAAAATATGACGCGAAACGATTTCGATGATTCATTTCGGATCCTTGCGACAGCATATAGAATAGAATAGAATATTTATTTATTAACACAGATTTGGCTACATTTAAAAACGATACACAAACCAAACGAACAGACTATATACTTGGCACATATGTGAACACAGTGACCCCCAAACTAAGCAAACGCTTGTATTTTGGGAGCCAGAGTTGCGCTGTGGAGTAAGCATAATTGCACAAAGTAAAAAACTATTTTTTAATTTAATTAATAAATTTATATATATATATATATATGTGGTGGTTGGCCAATTATATATATATACAGGCGCGTGTGCGGGGTGTTTAGTGTTCATGAGTGTGTGCGTAGTTGTGTGTATGATCGTGTATGTGTTATATATTTGTTTATTTTGTTTGTGTCTACCCGATGATCCTTTCGGTCTGCTCGAGGGTGAGGCTGAGCAGCCATTTTGACACCGTTTGCCTTAGTTCATGTAATTGAAGGTGTCTTATGTCCAGAGTTTTGGAGACATTATTGTAGATTAGGTTGTGTGCATAGGTTGGAGAGCGGCGGGCAAGAAGGGAATTAAAGGTGGGTAGCGGTAGTCGGAACACTCGTTTTGACAGCAAGGTACGGTAGTCAGACCTGGATTTTAGACTTTTGTGCACATTGATAATGGCTTTCATGATGAACAGTTGCCGGACACGCAGTACTGGAAGGTCAGTATAGAGTGCATCGGTAGGATACCTGAACGATTTTCTCAGCATAACCTTTAGGACCGCCCGTTGAGCCCTTTCTATGATGATGAAGTTACTTTTGGCAGCTCCACCCCATACTGAGATTCCATATTGTATGGTAGATTGGCATAAGGCGAGAAAAACTGTACGAAGGGTTTCGGTTGTTACGCAGTCTCTGAGTTTCTTCATTACGTGCATCAGTTTCCTGACCTGGTGCGAGAGATTTTAAGATGTTGTTTAAAAGACATGCTCTCATCTAACATAATTCCTAAGTATTTAAAGGAATCAGCCCTTTCGATGTACTGGCAAGAGCAATTAGGTTGAGGCGATTTTTTAAAACCATTGCATATGTGAAATTTTAACCTTGAGTTACGTGGCGGGCAAGATGTCTTAGTTTTAGCAAAGGTAATTAATTTTGTTTTGGAAACGTTAAGGGTTAACAGGTTATTCTGTAGAGCAGTTGCAACGTAGGAAAGACCTTTCTCTGCGACCTCGAAGACGTGGTCCCACGATTTACCGTGAAATATGATGGCGGTGTCGTCCGCGTAGGATATTATTTGGGAGTTGGTCAGGTTTATATTAAGTATATCGTTGATATACACGATAAAGAGGGTTGGCCCGACTATGCTGCCCTGTGGGACACCAAAAGTGGTGGGGAGCGGAGGACTGGACATGTCTCCGACCTTTACGTATTGTTTCCGGCCAGATAAGTAACTTTCAAACCATTGCAGGGGGATTCCTCTGATGCCAGCTGATTCGAGTTTTTAATAATAGGGACTGAGACAGTATCGAAGGCTTTGGCTAAATCAATAAAACTCCTAGGGAGTGCTGTCCATTTTCAATAAGAGATGAGACAGAATTGAACAGAAGGATAGCTGCATCCTCAGTCGATCTACCTTTCCTAAAGCCGAACTGATTACCAGATAAAACATTGTTACCTTCTAAAAATTTTGTTAAGCGGGAATTTACTACCTTTTCCAGGACTTTGGATATGATACTAAGTAGGGCAATAGGTCTATAATTGTCCGGTGAGTTCGTTGCACCGCTTTTATGTATCGGTCTCACGGCTGCAGTCTTCCAACGGTCTGGAAAGATTCCTGTTTCTAGACTAAGATTTACAATGTAGGTAAGGGGCGTAACAATGGCTAATTTGATACTTTGAGAAGGTCAGCTTTAATGCCGTCTGGACCAGCAGCGCTGTCATTTTTTAGATTAGAGATTATTTTTAGAATTTCGTGTTCATTAGCCGGAAGGAAGAATATGGAATTATGACACAGAATACCTGGTTTAAATTTAGATGCAAGCGAAGCTTCTGTCTCGGAGAGGTTGGCCAGAATATGATCCGCTAATCTCTTACCCACTGTCGAGAAGTGTTTATTGCAGTTATGTAATGATTCAGCTGAGTTGCTTGTAATCAAGGCAGAGTTAGAATTGTCTTGAGCTAGGGGTTGGTATATTGATTTGAGAGTTTGCCAGAGCTTCTTGGGTTCATTACTTGTGCGTAAAATCTTTTTTAGAGTAATACCCGACTTTGAGATTATGTAAGAGTTTATTACAGAAGTTTCTGTATCTTGTGTACACCAGGTGCTTAAACTCATCATTGGGATTAGCTCGAGAAATTAAGTGCAGCTTATCACGATGCCTCATGCATCTCAAGAGGTCTTGGGTGATCCATGGCTTAATAGCAAACTTTGTGCGGCTTGATTTTATTTTTTTTTGAGTGCTGGTCTATCGTGCTGGTGAGGATGTCAACAAAGGCATTTGTTGCAGAGTTGACGCAGCGGTTGTTTAGCACTGCTGACCAGTCGTGGCGTTGCAGTTTCAAGCTCACCATATCTATGTCTGTTGCAAATCTGAAGCGACACTTGTGGGCTGGCGTTTGTTTGAGAGGGATGGATGCAATCGCAATGTTGTGATCAGTGATTGAGGATTTACAAATCACTCCTGTGGGTCTTTGTGTGGATTTGATAAATATATGATCTAGACAAGCACGCCCCCTGGTGGGATGGATAATGGCTGAAATATAGCCTTGTGAGGCCATGAGATTTAAGTAGTCTAAGTGCTTATTACTATTTAAGTTACAAATATCAATGTTAACGTCCCCAGCAACTATTACTAAAGGAAATTTATTTAGGTCTTTCAAGCTTGTATTTAGCGTCGAAGTGAAGTTATAAAGGTTAACTTGAGAGGGGGAACGATATATGCCTAAAACAGCAATTTTGTCGTTGAGAGTAACCAGGAGGCTGTCCGCCTCTGTTAAATTTTGCTGGCACGAAGAAGCAGTCCACTGAGATCTTGTGTATATAACAACCCCCCCATTTTTATTTGTTTGTACAGATGTACGGAGACGGAATATCCGGGGATCGCTTCAAGTATTGTGTTGTCGTTTAGCCAGCATTCCGTTAAAACGATGACGTCGAAGTCAAGGTCAAGGCGTTTAAGTGCGGTACAAAAGGCGTCAAAGTTATGTTGGTAGCTCCGTATGTTTAATGTAATTACTTTGAAATGATCGTACCTGTTTTGTAATTTGTTCCTGCAGTCCTCTAGTTGATTAAGAACGTGACATTCACTTAATGTGGTTTCATCAATGTCTTGGATAACGTTTATTGTCGCCATGGGTGCGTAAAAATAATGCAGTAAAGAACAGCTGCACAAAACGTCATAGAATATTGCGGAATCTTATGTAGGAGAATAGTATTAACTCTTCGCGGGTACGGAGTACGTATAGATTTTATGGTGTGGGGTGAGTGGGTGAAGGGGATGGTTAGTGTAGAGTGAGAGTGTGGTGGCCTGTATATATATTATATATATATAATATATAAATATATCTAAAAATAGTTTAGAGGCCAGTGAATCAAGTTGATCGAAAAAATTTTTGTTATAGACCGAATCGTATTTCTGCTCTCTTTGCGAGTAATCAAGTTAACCCAGTCCCCATTTGGTAGGTGAAGATATATGTCCGGTCTAGCGACTAAATGGATTATGGCGATGAAGGAAATGCTCACTCGAAAGAGAGGCCTGGCCACCAGCTCGCCGTGTAGGTGTGCCCTCCAGAACAGCGTGTAGTAGTACGGCAGCAAGTTGTAGCGCATTCGGAGCGCTTGCCGTGACGCCGTCACCACCTCCGCTCCCAAACTCACCGGATCTTGCGGCTGAAAATATTTTTCTACCATAAATAAATATTAATATTATTCTTTATTAATGAGTATTAGGAGTATTTTACTCATGCCTTCGACTATATTACTATTATATATATATAATATTGTTAGGAAAGACCAGCATAACATTTTGAATAAAAGGCGCGCGCGCACCCCGCTCCCCGCATCATCATTCGGCCGGCTCACTCGGAGCGGCATCATCGTTCGAGGGCTGTTAGACTTATATTCTCTTTTTCTTCACCTTTACTATTTACTGTTGTGTTAAATCTAACTTAGTGATTGTTACTTTGTTTCTCGAGTAATTAACGATAACTTAGATTAGTTTAATTGAAATGTTTGTTACGTAAATCAATATACGAGTAAGACGTGAATTTGTGATACGGGTTGTTTCTTTCTTTGCCAGCGCTAGAGCTCCTAACAATATATTATATATATATAATATATAAATATATCTAAAAATAGTTTAGAGGCCAGTGAATCAAGTTGATCGAAAAAATTTTTGTTATAGACCGAATCGTATTTCTGCTCTCTTTGCGAGTAATCAAGTTAACCCAGTCCCCATTTGGTAGGTGAAGATATATGTCCGGTCTAGCGACTAAATGGATTATGGCGATGAAGGAAATGCTCACTCGAAAGAGAGGCCTGGCCACCAGCTCGCCGTGTAGGTGTGCCCTCCAGAACAGCGTGTAGTAGTACGGCAGCAAGTTGTAGCGCATTCGGAGCGCTTGCCGTGACGCCGTCACCACCTCCGCTCCCAAACTCACCGGATCTTGCGGCTGAAAATATTTTTCTACCATAAATAAATATTAATATTATTCTTTATTAATGAGTATTAGGAGTATTTTACTCATGCCTTCGACTATATTACTATTATATATATATAATATATAAATATATCTAAAAATAGTTTAGAGGCCAGTGAATCAAGTTGATCGAAAAAATTTTTGTTATAGACCGAATCGTATTTCTGCTCTCTTTGCGAGTAATCAAGTTAACCCAGTCCCCATTTGGTAGGTGAAGATATATGTCCGGTCTAGCGACTAAATGGATTATGGCGATGAAGGAAATGCTCACTCGAAAGAGAGGCCTGGCCACCAGCTCGCCGTGTAGGTGTGCCCTCCAGAACAGCGTGTAGTAGTACGGCAGCAAGTTGTAGCGCATTCGGAGCGCTTGCCGTGACGCCGTCACCACCTCCGCTCCCAAACTCACCGGATCTTGCGGCTGAAAATATTTTTCTACCATAAATAAATATTAATATTATTCTTTATTAATGAGTATTAGGAGTATTTTACTCATGCCTTCGACTATATTACTATTATATATATATAATATATAAATATATCTAAAAATAGTTTAGAGGCCAGTGAATCAAGTTGATCGAAAAAATTTTTGTTATAGACCGAATCGTATTTCTGCTCTCTTTGCGAGTAATCAAGTTAACCCAGTCCCCATTTGGTAGGTGAAGATATATGTCCGGTCTAGCGACTAAATGGATTATGGCGATGAAGGAAATGCTCACTCGAAAGAGAGGCCTGGCCACCAGCTCGCCGTGTAGGTGTGCCCTCCAGAACAGCGTGTAGTAGTACGGCAGCAAGTTGTAGCGCATTCGGAGCGCTTGCCGTGACGCCGTCACCACCTCCGCTCCCAAACTCACCGGATCTTGCGGCTGAAAATATTTTTCTACCATAAATAAATATTAATATTATTCTTTATTAATGAGTATTAGGAGTATTTTACTCATGCCTTCGACTATATTACTATTATATATATATAATATTGTTAGGAAAGACCAGCATAACATTTTGAATAAACGGCGCGCGCGCACCCCGCTCCCCGCATCCTCATTCGGCACAGGAGTGTTCGAATTGTCTTCCTTTGGTATTTTGATTGACAAGAAGGGCATAACCAGGAGCTTCTCAATTCATCCGAGAGCTTAGTGAGGTTAACACAAATAGGATGAAAAGTGAGATCACAATTTGCGCACCTTATCGGACTGGATCTTATGTTTTATTACACGCGCCGCAGTTATTAACCATTGTGTTATAAGGCGTTTACACAAACAAGACAGTGATTTACGACGCACAGTGGACGGGTCTCCTCAGGTAGCTGTGGGGACCGAGATGGACCATATGCCGCTTAGCAACTTGTCTCTTTTCCCCGAAGTGAGGAGGGGCGTGCCGAAGCAGTATTATTTTAGTTAGTATTTTAGCACTAATTGATATTTGCACATAAAGGTCAGTATTCTTTGGCACTAATTGATAATTTTAAAACGGAATGAGCAACACGTCTGCTCGAAGCGAGGTGTACGGCGCAACTCAAAAATATGCTGAGACGGTGTCCGATATTGGCGTCATATGTTTTGTATTATTTGTCCGTGTAACTTTTAACTGTGTTTTGTCTATTTTTCATTCTTTTTTAATGTGTGTTATATTCTGTGTGTGATGTGTTTTTGTATTGTGATGCCAATAAATAAATGTCAATGTCTATTTTTTATTGGAAAGGGTATATACTTCAAGAGTAGTTGGATGAGAATTAAACAAGTATCTCTCTTCTCCAGTATTTTTTCTATAGATATAAAGGTTAAGCAGAAAGCTAACTTTAATTGATTTTTGGCAACCGCGAAAACTTTCAAGGAGTAATGGACGGAGTACCAGTAATGGACCAGATACCAGGATTACGGAGATTTGAAGGTATACATGCAAGTAGATATATAATATATAAATATATCTAAAAATAGTTTAGAGGCCAGTGAATCAAGTTGATCGAAAAAAATTTTGTTATAGACCGAATCGTATTTCTGCTCTCTTTGCGAGTAATCAAGTTAACCCAGTCCTTTAAGAAATTTGGTAGGTGAAGATATATGTCCGGTCTAGCGACTAAATGGATTATGGCGATGAAGGAAATGCTCACTCGAAAAAGAGAGGCCTGGCCACCAGCTCGCCGTGTAGGTGTGCCCTCCAGAACAGCGTGTAGTAGTACGGCAGCAAATTGTAGCGCATTCGGAGCGCTTGCCGTGACGCCGTCACCACCTCCGCTCCCAAACTCACCGGATCTTGCGGCTGAAAATATTTTTCTACCATAAATAAATGTTAATATTATTCTTTATTAATGAGTATTAGGAGTATTTTTCTTATGCCTTCGACTATATTACTATTATATATATATATATAATATTGTTAGGAAAGACCAGCATAACATTTTGAATAAACGGCGCGCGAGCACCCCGCTCCCCGCATCCTCATTCGGCCGGCTCACTCGGAGCGGCAACATCGTTCGAGGGCTGTTAGACTTATATTCTCTTTTTCTTCACCTTTACTATTTACTGTTGTGTTAAATCTAACTTAGTGATTGTTACTTTGTTTCTCGAGTAAATAACGATAACTTAGATTAGTTTAATTGAAATGTTTGTTACGTAAATCAATATACGAGTAAGACGTGAATTTGTGATACGGGTTGTTTCTTTCTTTGCCAGCGCTAGAGCTCCCTAACAATATATTATATTAGTATTAATATATTATATATATAATTATAATAGTACTACAAATTAGTACTAGTAGTACTACAAGTCTTCACTTTATACATTGGTCCATTTATTTTGACGAACTTTTTGTCGCCCATGAGGCATCCACAGCACCAGAGGAGCTGCAGCTGCGTTGCCAACCTTTTGAGATTGAGGTAGGCTCGTTTCTTGAAGGTCCCCAAATCGTAAAGTAGTTTAATTGTTTTTTTAATACTTTCCAAATAAGTGCTTGATCACAATCCCATCTGATGTTAAGCGGAAATGAAGTCCTGGATGGTAAGACGCACTAGCTTAGTAAATGTCTATTCACTCTACTCTTGAAAAGACTCACATTGTAATTGAAAGGAATTACAGACACAAAACTATTCTAGTCTATTGCTGTACAAACAATAAATGATGACGAATGAAATAAATTTAGTATAAAAAATAAACATACCATGGAAGAGTCAGAATTATGGTTTCTGGAGAAAGGATAGAAGGCGCCCAATTGCATCCAGCGCTTGCATAACTCAACTGTCGTGTTGCCTCGGAAGCCGCAGATGTCTGCACCCATCATTGGGATGCCGAAAATACTGAAGCTCAATAGTTCTGGAAGGAATAATAAAATATCAATGGTGTTCTTTATCAACCTGCAACACTATCCTGAAGTTGGTTCTCGCTAGAGGTACAATACTTACCGCTTTTCAACATAACCATATAAAAATTACAACATACTCGTATAAATAATTTTACATGATACTATACAAAATAAACAGTTTACAAAAACCCTAATTCATCTCTTGAGGCATCCGGCTCGAAGGACCGTATTATGTTGAGTACAGTAAGGTCAAATTTTAGCATTGTGTTTTTTTTATGCAACAAAGCATGAACTCTAACACGGTTTACTTGAGACTGTTACACTAACATACTACTGGCATAACGTCATCTTATGATTTGACAGACATTCTCTCCCAGTCAACCCAATGTATTGAAACATGGGTTGTTGTGGTAGTTATGGGCTCTCAAGAATAAGACTACGGTATCCCCTGCCTGTCGTAGAAGGCAACTAAAAGGGGCCTCGAGTTCACTGGGCGACAAGGGTGGGTGCCTTTATCGTCCGCCAAGGTGGACCCGGGAAGAAGGCGACATCGGCTGGCCCGTGTCGCCTTGCACTGCGAGGGCACAGGGAGGAGGGAGGGAGTAACCTCCCCCCCGGGAAGTGCTCTCCTTGAGCACAGTGCAGAAGGGCTCCGGTGCGTTCCACTGGAGATCCCGGAGCCCCTCACCATGCACCGAGGAAGGGCCACCCGGGGAGGTTTTAGTGGGTAAAAACCCCACATAACCGCCGCCTTCCCCCCAGAAGGCGGGGTATCTTTTTGAAGATTTCCTCCTCGTTAACAAAAAAAAAAGACCACTCATATTCACGCGAGTAATATTCGCCCGAAAGAAAGTTGATTTAGAACCAGCTGTACGTACACTTAATATTATCCATTGAAGGAAATAATTTTTCACGAATATTGTGTAACTTTAATCCTATTTTGGATTTCAAATATTAAATTAAGTCTAGGAGACATGAAACCATTTTAAATAAATCCTATTTGCACAAGGGTTTGGGGTATCTCATGCAGTGTAGCTAGCCTAGCAATACGATCTATTAGTCTTACCAGGTATGCTCATTCGCAGGTCGTGCCAGCTGCTGTCCACGTCGCCGCTCCAGTGGCCGGCGTACCGCGACAGCCCGGGGAAAGACGCGCGCGATATTATGAACGGCCGGGTGCCGCGTATCTCCACCAGCGCGCTGAAATATCAATTTGAATGCATTACAAACTTTGAACTTCCAGCTTACAGCAACGTGTATTAAAATTATACTGTAAAATATATGTTATAATCTCCAATACACGCAAATATGCACACAAGCCCACGTATATGTTCGCTCGAGGTATGCTTTTAAAATAAAATAAGAAAATATTTATATAATATGCAGCATGTTATATAATATAAAGCATTACCAAATCGCTTTATGTAAAATTATTTGGAGAACAAGGTGGCGACAACTGTTGTATCTGTGGTTTATGGTTTTGGGCGCATGAGTGCATAGCATACCATGCATATGACAGGTACACAGTACACACACACAGTGGAAATGCGTCTACGACGCGCCCGTTGGGATGGGTTATGCATTGCTCGGCCTAAAAGAAGCCTCTGGGATGTTGGGGCGAGACGACCACCCACCGCTAAGCCCAAGTGTTAAACGTGTGCTTGGTGTGGGGCTTCCCAACATAATTTTACAAACTTGGTAATGCTGAACTATTATTCCAAATCTTTATGAACTATGAATAGAGTATGTATATCTCCTATTTTATGTACATTATATATAGATACGTTATACGTAATTATTTTTAGTTAGTAATATATATATGTATTAATTTCTTTTGATACTATAACTAAACTATAGTTATAACATCAAAAGAAATTAAAACAAGTTATTTTTTTTTAATTACGAACTACACAGATTGGCCAGAGAAGCTGGCCTTGACTGCTTCACCAGATTGAGAGGTGGTCACTTAGCCTGAACCTCTATCGGTAAAACAAGGTTAGTGATCTCTGTGACGGGTGTGAACGTCAATGCCTCGATGTCATCTACTTACAAATGGGTTACGGCAGCTTCAGTAAGTGCGTACAGGTTGTGCAGATCATAGTGGTCGCCGGCGTACTGCTTCGCGTCCATGCAGAGGGTTTTGTGCTTCAGACCCTCGTTGCCCAGGTAGTGGGGCGTGTAGGGCAGCTCTTCTGGAGCGCACTGTCCGTACAAAGAACCAGACACGAAGTTGGAAGGTTCGTTCATATCCTGTAATTCAAATCATATCAATTCCATTTCATATCCAGAATTGGTTTATTGAAGAAAAATATTAATTACGCCCACTTGACTTGGGAAGTAAGCTGGTGAATGCGCGACGGGTGCGTTACGAAAAGTGTGATCGGGTGCTAACGAATTTTTAAAGGGAGAAATAAGTTAGTGAAGATAGATAGGGGTACGTTTCGTATGTAATTGTAGTGGCAAGAGAGAGGTGCGAGCACACATTTTTTTTCTCTCATAGCCATTTACTTTTGACGAATATTTGTATATAATATAGATAAATATATATAATAGATGAATTTAAATAAGTTTTACTGCAGTCGTGTGTTCTAAATCACACTCTTTATTGTACAGTAACAATTCCGTGTATAATTTTTTTTTTAATTATTTTGATACATCCAGTCTTGTAATATAAAATAAGTTACACAAAATTAATTTAAAATGTTGACAAGGACCCAATATTTCTTATACTAATAGCAAGTTTAAGCCCGCTTTTCGCATCCAGCCACATCTATCAATACAAGGTATTCGGTCCATCTAGAAGGTGAAGGTGGACGGGGCAGTTACACTTATGAGATCAGATCATGTACTTACAATCCAAGCTCCGTCGTATTGTATCTTCTTATGGAAATTAGTCATCATTTCTGTCCAATATGCGGATGCGTTAGGATGTGTGAAGTCAGGCCACACAGTGGACACTCTGTTCCAAACCTGCACACAAAATTTATCATGAAATACGTTCTGGCAACAATATCCTCTTTGATCTTTCACATTCGTACTCGTTGTTAAGTAGTGCTTACATTAAAACAGATGAATTGAGAACCAAATCCTTTTTTGATGTCTGAGGATATTGTATTTCACAATCCATTGCTAAGGTTATCCAATATGCTGAACAGTTCTCACCTTGCCAACAAATGGTTGTCCTGTAGAGTTCTTGATGAAGACATTCATTTCAAGGCCTCGGTCGTAGGGTGGATAGGTACCTAGCTTCTCCGCAGCACTCACTCCAGGATCTGATGCAAACAAAATACATTCAACAGACATTGGATAATCCTGGGCATGGCTGAAATTCAGTACTGTGGCAGCCTTGCTACAGCACATGAGACGGATAGAGATACAGACAGAGACAGTGTCCAATGTTAACATGATGTCCTATTTTTCGTTCTTTCTTCCTTCAACAGTATTTTATTTTTATTTGTAAATGATGTCAATAACAAAAATGTCTATTTATATATCTATATATTTATAAAAGAGAAAGAACCTTTCAGGGAATCTTCAGATTGACCTGACGAGTAATCGTGTAAAGTTTGGTGACGATTGGAGCACTTCTCTTTAAGAACTGTCTTTCTGAACTTTTAAATGGCGAAAAAATGTGGACTATTGTAATTCTAATTAGTGTCTTACCAAACAGCACCACGTAATGCATTCCGACATCATGCAGCTCCTTAACGAACTCCGGCAGACCTTTGAACTTGACTTCGTCGTATGTGAAATCGTTTCCGTCCTTCATATAGTCTAGATCATTCCACTGCACGTCCTGTGGAAGTTAAAAAGCAAAATTACAATACTTCCCTATATACTCATCCTGCCGACCCTTTATTAAGATTTTGTTTAGGTATTCCAAAACAAACTAAAATATAGGGTCCACTTCAGTAGTCTAATGGATTTGAACAAATGATCTCATGTTTCGCGGACCGCATCCCAAATCATTAGGCTATTGACTCTTGACCAACCGATTTCTAACAAAGAGATCAACTTACCAATGGTATTCCCGCTTCTCTGTTACTCTTCCATACGTCTCGCGTCACCTGCAGACTCCCATAATTGTATCTGAAAGTTCAATGGTGGCGTCATATATGTCGGCGCAGACTGTTTTCGAACATCGAACAATTAATGACAACCCCAAAGTAGAGTACAAAAATATTATAAGTTACTTCTTAGTATAAAGTTCTTATACTAAGAACTTTATACTATTACTTTGTCTATGGATTCACTTGTGTCTATGACCCGATCCGACATAATATACGTAAAATATGAATTCCAAATTCCATCGACACCATCTTGATGATTAGAGTAACACGCCCGTAGGTTTTCCACGTACTATCAACCCGTGGAACCAATTGTCGCCAGCGGTCTTTCCGAATCAGTACGATTTGGGGACCTTCAAGAAACGTTCCGGTGTTGTAGATGCTCATGAGGGACGGTGATTCCTAAAGATCTCGTGATATTAAAAAAAACATTATACGTAAATATCGATATACCCAGATTCTATTCAACATGCGGTTATGTTTATAATGATCGGGTAGATCTTTAACGCTCACATTTATCCGACTACTCGGACATACCCTATATACCTCGCATACATCTATCTACCTATTCTGACATATATATATATATATTTAAATATCAGTGGTAGACGCTCTTGCATCCTTCCATATTTGTACGTATTGTAATACAAACTTGCACAAATGGAAGCCGAGCGCCCAGTACGGCGGCATGAAAGGCTTGCCGATGATCTCGGAGAACTGCGACATCACTTCGCTAGGCGACGGCCCCATAAACAGGTATAACTTGATGATCCCACCGATGGCACGGTACGTTATAGCTGGGGTGGGTTGCAGTACTGTGTCTGAAAACAATACAATTAGTATCATTATTTTTTCTATTTGTTGTGTTTGTGTCACGCTTTTGGTCTAACTTGGATTTCTCAATAATACAATATTTGTATATGTCACCGCAAAAATGCATGCTGCTTTTTTAAATATATTTATGTATAATATATATATAAAAGTGTATGTAACAATATTATTAATACACAACCGAATCGTGTCGGCCTTAGTTTTCTCAGCTTTTTCGGCTGAAAACCAGCGCTCTGGTACATATGTGAGCACAGCACATGCTGAGCCAAACACTTTTCGGCACAATTTCTATTTTTCCTTAATTTTTCATAATTTAAATAAGTTTTGTTTGTCGTTTTTTGCCTTGTTTTATCTGTTGTTTCTGCGTTCTTGTGCCGAATAAATGTTTATTCTATTCTAATAAAAATAACGCGAAATACAGTGCAAAAAGTATTAGTTAAATTTTAGCATAGAGTTATCAATAACTTCGTCTGTGGCATTGACGATTGACCGAACAATAATGAGAATAGGTTAGTTGTGTTTGGTCAGTTAATGTAGGTCTCCTCTGAGCTGACAAGAACAAAACGATGTCTCAAAGCTCTTCCGAAATTACTTCTAGGAATAAACATAAGTCGTTTTTATGCTGAGAAAATTATTAACGACAGCCGTTTCACACAACGATTGTAGGAGATAATAAATTTCAACTATTTGTATATAATTGATTCTGGTGTACGAACCCATAGCATTGGAGTTGATGAACAGCAATCCTTGCGCCTTGCCACTCGGTTCTAGCGCCATTAAAAACGGTTGAGTGCCGTACAGGTTGGTCTGAAAATTAAAAAAAATATATATTATCATTTTTAACTTTCTTTTAGCAAGATGTTTACTTAATGATAAGATATGCGATGCACATAACGAAATCTAGTAATATTCTAACGGAAGGATTGACGAGGAATGGATGTTGGAGCGAATAATGCGATGGAGCGATGTGGCGAGTGCAGAGGGTGAGGCGAGGAGAGGAGAGAGTAGAATATAAATAAAAGGAGAGAGTAAAAGTGATTGTATTGGTTGACGGTACTTCACTTCGTTGTCAGTAAAGCGAAAAATAAGTGAACATAAAAATCAAGTGTGTTCTTTTAAATTATCAAATACTAGCGTACCCAGCCCGCTTTGCCGGTCTAGATTTTGCTTTATTTTATTTAAACGATAAACTTACATCATTAAATATTTAATTTAACTCTCACAATATATTAAATTATTGATTTCTCTCCGTATTCTCTTCTCGAGTGGGTGAAGATCATAACCTACACCCATGTACGTATCAGTAAATACAATACCATTTTTATCATTTATACAAAAACATATCGGGCTCAAGTTAATGTCAGAAATAAAAGTACGACGTATGGCTTGTTTGACAGTTCAAAAAGAGGAGTGCTCTGATCATCACCAAAGAGGATTACTCGCCAGAGCAATCTGAAGATTCCCTGAAAGTTTCATTGACATCGGTCCAACCGTTTCGGAGCCTATATGGAACAAACCCACACACTTTTTCTTTTATATATATATATACTACACTTGCAAGGTATTTCACTATATGTAGAAATAATAGTCGGCCGAATGGATAGCCGTTTTCGGTTATGTAAGTACAAAAAAATCATTTGATTAAAAGAAAATTGTATGCAATGTATGACTTGGTGAAAAGAGGACAACGAAAGCAGTTTTTGTGTACCTAGCTGCTATTATGTGAAACACCAAAACATGACATAAACATAACATAAATATTATTTCCATAGAGATATATATTTCGCTTACGTTCTCTATCGGTGCCTGGTCACTATTGAACAGCGTGAATGTCTCCCAGGTTTTGATTTCCTTTCTGAACCTGGCCCGTCTCTCTCCCAGGCCGTACACTTGGTTCGAGGGCAACAAGCTTGATAACTGTAGGAACTTGTCTGAAAGTATCATCCCACCCAGTCCTTGGGTGCTGAATCTGAAAAATCAAATTAAAATGGTAACTTTGCTAAAATACATTCATATCGTCAATAGCCTAGTAGGGGTGTGTAAGGAATAGAATCTAGAATAGTAGGCTAGGGTTCTCATACTTCTGCAAATCATAAGATAGATCATTAAATTATCTATTATTATTAATTATTAGTTGGGATTGTTAATACCATTTCACTGTACATAGATATATTTTGTTGCACTCAGTCGGTCTTTATCGAAGCTTTTTTTTAAGCTTCTTTATT
The DNA here is from genome assembly GCA_029286785.1 of Meandrusa payeni. Classification (NCBI taxonomy): domain Eukaryota; kingdom Metazoa; phylum Arthropoda; class Insecta; order Lepidoptera; family Papilionidae; genus Meandrusa; species Meandrusa payeni. The sequence goes on from JAGSMX010000039.1 coordinate 1,665,912, forward strand.
TGTTGTCAGTGCATCAAGCTGCTTTTGATTTATTTTAATTTTAGTAATATATATATGTGTATATATATATATATATGTAAAGTAATAAGTATATTTTATTTCAAACAAATATATAGACTTTATTATATATATAACTTAACTAAGTTTAGCACTGATTTGTCATATCTAATGACATACATACACTGTAACATTGTCAGACAAGCGGACCACTTTGAAGCCAACACTGGAGCTCTCAACAACCATCTTGTACTTCATTGTCTTTATAGAACCATACACCATCGGTATCTCAGGGTACTGCGATTCAAATCTTCTGTGCTCGGGGTCGGATATCTGGAACACAATCAATTAGCCTATTGGTTTAGGGTGCGGTTTACAAATGGTAAGGTCGTGGGTTCGAATCCACCATTCGACTATCGACCTAGCACAAGCTTAAGCTGAGTTGGAATCGTTAACAAGAATATTAGTAATATTTCTGATAAGAAAAGAAGAAAAAAATATTGCTAGCTTTTAAAAAATTAGCATATGTAAAATCTAGTTCTATATATGTGGTGTGCCTTATCAGGCAACACTGCATTTCCACTTAACATCAGTTAGGATTGTGGATTGACAGCCCTGTAGTTCTGGACTCATAGAATAAGACTTCAGCGTCCCCTGCCTGTCGTAAAAGGAGACTAAAGGGGTCTAGGCTTCAATGGGCGACAAGGGTAGAAGACGACATCGGCTGGCCCGTGTCAACTTGCACTGCGAGGGCAAAGGGTCCAGCAGACCCGAAACGTACTCTCCGAAGAGCACAGTGCAGAGGGGCTCCGGTGCGTTCCCCTCGAGATCCCGGAGCCCCTCATCATGGACTGAGGAAGGGCCACCGGGGGGGGTTTTGGTTTTAGTGGGTAAAAACCCCGCATAACCCCGCCTTCCTCAGAAGGCGGGCGCCTTCTCCCCTGAAGGCACCCCGTCTTCTTGAAGAGATCTTGTTGAAGATTTCCCCGCCGTCAACAAAAAAAAGGATTGTAGATTCTTCTTTTGTAATATGTACATGTATATACATATATAAATCAAACATAACTGGCCACAAGAGAGAAACAAAACATGTGCTTGTACTTCCCTTTCTATCTTCACTAACTTATATTTCTCTCCCAACTACCGTTCGCCTTGCCCGATCACTTTTCGTAACGTTCTAGTTGCGCATTCACCAGCTTACTCCGCAAGTCACGCGTGAGCAAAGTAGTTTTACATCTATAATTATGCGACTGCTACGCTAAGGAGTTCTTCTGGCAAGACGGTTACACACTTGAATTCTGGAGAGTTGGGAATCCTTACCTTCACATTGATGATGTCCCCGGTCACAAACATGATGTCCATCCGCACCCGGCGGAAGTCGCCCGGATAACCGGAGGGCCGGTTGAGCGCGTAATAAGCGGTTATGCCGCGCTTGTTCTCCGTCATGTTCACGAACTTGTACGTGTCATAGTTGGGAGGATAGAAGCAGAACGGTGCGCCCTGAGTGGACGTTGATTTCCAACAACAACCTGTTAATAATAAAAGTTTCCAACCGACTTTAAGAAAAAGACTTTATTATTCGTACAGCAAAGGACTGGAATAGTTTGTCCGCGTCTATCTTCCCCTTTTATTACAATTGTCGGTATTTGTCGAGAGTGAATAGGCATTTACTAAGCTAAAAAATGCTAACAACAAGTCGTGACGACGACGGATTGTTCACTGTCAATTTGATGTGCTGATTTACCACACGCTTGGCGGTGAAGGAAAACATCGTGAGGAAACCTACATGTCTTAGAAAAATGTAAAGTCTGCCCAACCGCACTAGGTGTGCGTGGCAGACTGCCCAGCAGTGGTACATATAGGACATAAAGGCTGCAACTTGATGTGCGCGATAAATGGACGAATAACCCAATATCATGCCGAGCGATTTCGATTCCAAATATTAAAATAATATCAATAATAATAGCTAATTGAAACAATATGCATTTACTAAGCCAGCGTAAGATAATAGACGCAAAGGGCTAACATATAAAAATATATAATATAAACAAAATGTTAGGTAACAATGAAGAGCTGACCTCTTTTTAAACAATTTTCTTGACTAGCTCCTATTTGTGGGTAGCAGTCGAATCGCATATTATCAGTCACTTGAGAGCACATCTCCTGCAGCATCTCGGGCGTTCTCTCCAGGTATTTGGCCTCTGTATCCGGCTCCTCGGTCGGCACCTGGATTGGCTTAGGCCGCATGTGACGCTGGTATTTCTCGTCGTCGTAAAGTGGTGTCTTTTTGGAGCCTTCGGAGCCATTGAATTTGTTCTTGGTGCTCAAGTTGTTGTGGTCGTGGTAATGCACTTCGGGTACAACCTGATAGTATACAACAACACTGATTAAGTTCAACGTGGATCAACTGAACCTAGTTTACGACTAAATTTTTATAAATAAATAATGGTAGCAACATTTATTCACAAATATTACTAACATTCTTGTTAACCAATGCAATTAAGCTTAAACTTCTGCTAGAAGATGGTTCACGTCAATAGTCGAATGGATCTTGTTTCGAAGATCGTAATCTAGACCATTAGGCTATTGATGTTGCAATCTTGCAGTACATGCTGAGACGGCGTCCTAAGTTGGCATGTTAAAAAATGTATACAGTTTGTATATTTTTTATGTCCCACTATTGTAAAGAGAATACAAAAGCATAGTCCACCACACGGTCATAGTGCGGATTCGCAGACTTCATATGTCTCAGAATTTTATAACACATGTTGGTTCCCTTAATCGCCCAAAGCGTGGTAAAGCACTTAAAATTGCAACACCGACACCTGGGATCAAATTCAGCTTAAAGTAACCGCTCGGACACTACTGCTGACCGGGCTGCTACCACTAAGCGAACAGGAGATCTTAATTATTTACTGAGCACAATACCTAGTTCATGAGACAAAGCTCCTGTATATTGTTTGGTTGTTAGTTATTATTAAAGGTATTATTATTATTACAAATGAACACACATATTGAACACAATCTTTTTGTTCTTTCATCGTTTTATTCGTTTTGTGATGTGCAATTGTAATTTTACATTTGTTTTATTTGTCATCTTATTTCATTATGTATTGATGCCAATAAATCAAATATCTTCGAAGTATTAGTCCAATTGAGGTCAACGTATTTTTTAACACTTACCATTTCATAGTACGTCATTGGTTTCTCCGTGTTTTCGGGATGAACTCGTTCCCACAATTTCCTATAGAACATTAAATATTATTCATATTTTATCATTACGTAATTCGTATCTAAGTATCATTTCCGAAAAAAAATATTCATTTTATATATATATATAGATTGGCATCAAAAAAAATTGTACAATATATAAAAAAGTTGTGTCCCTTAACCCACTGTAAACTGCATGTCAGGAGCAAGGAGTAATATCCGCGTCATCATAGAAATTACTAGAGATCCGCCGTATCACTAAGCGACCTAAGAGCTATGCCACCTCTTAGCAGCAAAGTGGCGCAGTGGAAGCGTGCTGGGCCCATAACCCAGAGGTCCGTGAATCGAAACCACGCTCTGCTAAAATATTTTAAAGAGCTATGGCACCTCTCAATCCGGTGAAGCAGTCAAGGCCAGCTTCTCTGGCCAATCTGTGTAGTTCGTCATAAACAAAAAAAAAAGCCACCTCTCAATCCGGTGAAGCAGTCAACGTCAGGTTCACTGGCAAATCTGTGTAGTTCGTCATAAAAAAAAGCGCCGAACGTATGTCATATTTCTTTATGTTTGTATTCTGCCGAACATTTAGTAAATTAGACGAATATTTTTACAGCAAAAAAAGTCCACAGATGTGATCTTTTCACACTGACACTGATGTTTATGACGCGAGCCCTATGTAAAACCAAGTGATACGACTATAGAAATGGTACCACACACGAAATTAAAATGTTATTTTCCCGTCTTAATTGTAAAAAGTCGCCCGGATAGAATAAGGCTCCAAGACTACTTCTTAAAGATAAATTGAGCCCATTGTTAGCAAAATTTGTAAATCTTAGTATCAAAACAGGTTTAGTTACCTAGAAACGGTCGATTATCCACCCTATTTATAAACAAGGAGATCATTTAAATTATTCTAACTACAGACCGATTGCAATATTATCAGTTATTAATAAGATTGTTGAGAGGGCGATAGTACTAAGAATAAATCGTTTCTTTAAACAAAATGGCATAATTACAGACACACTACAAATAAACGCTCACACACTTATTTTTATGTTATGAGATATTTAATAACTAATTGAAATAACGGGCACAGCGCTTCGCTGATATGTACGACCCTGTTTGCTATGCAGTATAAATATACCGAAAATTCGGTTCGGTACATTTTAGACCGAACGTTCAGCCGAATGTTCGTATTCGGTTTAACTCATACACGGTGGATTATCACAATGGTGTGGGTTTTTTTGAGAAACATAACGATCATGTTATATGATAAAGTTCACAACGTGGATGTCTTTGTGACATTACTGTAAGATCTGATACAACTTGCCTGTACTTGTCTTCAGTCCACGCCCCGCCCAAAGCTCCGCCCACCAAGAGCCACACCGCGACGCACAGCATGCAGACCAGCAAAACACCCATCATCCCAGGACAAACACTCTTCACCTGCTCCCAGAAACGTTGCAAAAGGTTTCGACGCTGTGAGAAACGCTGATACCTGTAACAATTATACATCCCTCTATTAGATTTTATTTCAAATATCTGAACCGACTTCAAAAAAGGTGGTGATTAAGTGTCAGAGGTTGCGGCTCATTCTGAATCTCTATTATTGTAATTCATTCAGCTTTCGAGAAGGAACTTGGCTTGTCTCACTTCTTCCGCCACAATCTTTCTGACTGCAGGACTAACTAACTGACAGGGCTCGAACATATGTTTCAATCGGATCACTAATCTACTAACGTTTTGGGAAACTTATGCACTGAGGAAGAAGTTTCAGAAACACTTCCAGGAATTCCAGCAACACTTTTATTATTAATTGAGGAGCGAAGTCGACGCCCTCGACGGCGAGACATCTTTAAGATGGTATAAGTATTAAAAAAACATTTACTTAACACAATTCGAAATATAGCAACTCTGTGCAAAACACTACACACCACAGACTTATAATACATAAAATGAGGCAGGAATTGCGATATGAGCGCTATTTATCTGTTATTTTATTACATTTCTCAAAGTAATAAATAGAAATCAAAGTTCATCAGACTTTGATAGGTAGCAAGGACAAAGAAACGTGCGCAGTAACTCTTGACCTTAAATAATTACTCTTTGTGGCTAATAATAGAAACAAACAAAGTAATCGAACATATCATAATGGCCTGGTTTATAATTAAATATGTAAATTATAAATGACAAATGAACGATCATAGGGCATCCTGTATATTTCGGTAATTCTTGCATTAATAAACACAAGTATATTTATGAGTAAAATCAATAAACAATTTCAAATCAAATCAGTGACGGATTAGAAATTAAACACAACAACGCTATTTGCCAATAACATTTCACTTTGAAACCAAATACAATTCATTTGTCACCACACCAAAAAACATAATCTACTTATTAAACTTAGTTGACATGTATATTGATTATTGAAATGTTAGCATATTTGGATAATTTTTATGTATGAGATTATATACAGACAAATATGAACTAGATAATTGATTACCGAAACAAGCTAAAATCAACAACTATGATATCACTGAAGATAAATTTTAATAAAATTGGTTTAGTAGACTCGAGACTCTGTTTTATTTCCCAAGTATAATACTTCTGTAAAAAAATTGTGGTGCCTATACTCTCATCATTCATGCTCATCATTGTTAGGTGTAGAAGTACTGACCTAGTCTTGGAATGTCATAAACCTACCAATATACTATATAGATGTAACTATATAGCAGAATAATTCTTGATCAAAAAATCAACAATTGTTCTTTTATAGGATTATTAGAAGTTCACTGATATATCTTTGAAATTAAATATTCTATGCCCACCAAAATAATATGAGACCTAATTGATAACAAACCTTCTCATCAGTTTGTAAATGACATAGTGAGTAATAGTGACATACGAATTAAGACTCCTGCCTTTGCTAAAGATGGTTAAAAATAATAGGTCCTTCTAACATCTTTCCCAAATTTCCATTGATAGTAAAGCATTAGTTAAGCTCAAAGTGGGACGTATGTATCGTCGTCAGGAGTCAGTGACAACCCGCAGAGTTGAGTTAAAAAAAATAGGGACTTGCAAGATGTAAACAAAGTCTATAACAGTGGGACATATTTGACAGGATGATTTTCGATATTAACTTTTTATAGAATAATTCCCATACATAACTTATTAGTAACAGAACAACAATGGACGATACAGACTGATTATGCGAAGGGGTGGGTATTATTCTACATTTAGATAGTCTTGAGCACCAGTGCAAGGTAGCTAGCCTTTCGGTGTTTTACAGATTACATTTTGGAGAGCATTTGAGGAGCATTTTGAGCACATGAATTACACGAGTTAATTCCCCCATCCCCATTCTACCTTCAGTCATATAGAGATTCGGCAGATCTCCACACTTTCATAGTCAATGTTCCGCACATAGTGCATAGAGCAAAGGAGTGGAACTAGTTTCCGGTGTCAGACTTTCCTTCCAAGTACGACGTGGATGTCTTCAAGAGTCATTTTGTGAGCATGTTATATAAAAAGCCACAAGGAAATATTAATAGCATAGTCCTTGACAGGGTCAGAACACACAGAAATTAGACAAACACTATCAAATTTACTACAAGGTAAACATTTAGGCAAAAAAATTGCCAATAATTGAAATATTAACTTTATATATGTAGAAATATAATAGAAATACCAATCACTTAATGTATTACCTGCTAAAAATTTATGTCTGGCTGATGTTATAGGCGCACCACCTGTCAGTGTGTGACCTAATAGGCTTGGTGAAAATTAAAGCTATCCTTGTCTAAACCAATAGCGCTAAAGGACGTGAGAGCTTATTAATGTCAATGTATTTTGTTTTATATAAGATTCAATTAATACATTTAATATTTACAAGTCAATGTTATATGTTACAGTAAATAGAACAATTTTAATATTTCTCACCTCGGCTCCCCCGAAGGTTCCCTATCATCTCGAGACTTCGGAATAATTCCACTGAAAAGAGGAGCGCGCGATTTCACGCTACTCTTTCCGAAAGGCGTAAAAGGTAACTTTGTGTAAGTACCTCCCTTGGGGCCATTAAGCGATGTTTCTTTTTGGCCATCCATCTCTCTATCAAATATCTCGTCAATGTTAGCACTGCTTCCATCTTTCGGCAACTTAAGACTCTCGTAATATATTCGATAGTTAATATTATCATTTAAAGACAACAAATCACTTTTTGCGTCCGATGGCTTATCACAAAACTCTTCAAATGAGACCACTTCATAATCGTCATCTGGTTCTCGAGATTTTTCGTTTTTCTTGTGTGTTTTCGGCATTCTGCCTTTGTTCTAACGATATTTTATTATTCCATACTAATAATAGAATTTTAACACTTCGATTACAATGAAAGATAATACTGCTTATAAATTTTTCATGTACATTTTATTAATCACAGGGTTTAAGAAAGGGAATAAAAGTATCAAATCAATAAACAATAATCGAAATAAAGTTTATCAACAATAATTGACAGTCACCATTTGGCGCTTTATTACGTCTGCTCTGAACTGAGTAAAATAATTGTAGGGTTCAATTGATTGTTGTATTTGAATAGTATGTATTTGTAATATCAAAGAGTAGAGGTACTAGCTCCAAAGAGTATATAATAAATAGATGATTGTACAGATGTAAAACTGTTATTAGATGTGCAGCCGTTCAATACAAAATAAATAAAATGAGCAAGTAACCGTATAGTTTATTTATTACACATTTTTACTATCCGAAAATATGAACAAATTGAACTAGATGCTAAGCTAATGGCATCGCAATCACAGTCCATTTTATAATCGGATGGCAATTATAAATGAAGACTGCAGACGTTTAATAAATCGGGAGTGACAATATATATGTAAAAATAAACACAAAAAGTAAAATTAGGCTTATAATTACTAATAGAATAATTACATTTGATATAAGTCACTGGCATGGCAATGTCCGTTTTTCTTTAATTAAGGATTTTATTTTTATTTCTTACTTCCTGTAATGATACGCGTTTTCATTTTTACCTAATAATATATAGAATTAATTATTCCACATTCACACACATGATTTTCGATTTCAAAATGAGATTCTTCAAGAGAAGAGTATTTGAAAAAAATCAAGAGACACATAAATTTATTTTAGACAAATATATAATTTGAAACTTGAAAACTTTATACTATTTAGCTAAGTTTTTTAATATATATTTTTTCAGAAACTCTATCAAAAAGTTAAGGTTACTATTATACAGATTATAAGAAAAAACTATGTAAACAAAGCATAAGTTAATCTTAAAAAAAGGTACTTTTTAAACTTCTAATTTGTTAATATTTAGTTTAGTGTGGGTATAGTTAGAATATATATACTACTCCCTAAAACAATAATTGTCAATAGTGTGGATAGCATGGTGGGCTATTTAACAAATAAGTCGTATGTTCTCTAAAAAAAAGTGTTGTCTGCTGGTTATTTGTGAAAAACCTGTGTGTAATATGGATTGGAAGAGCGCAAGAGTTCTTTTGGCATCTACTGCTACCGTCGTCGTTGTTTCGCAGCTAGCGAAAAATTTGTGCCGCTATCTTTTTGGGTCAAAAAAATGCATAGAAACTGAAATAGCAAATGACGATACATACAGTGAAGTTGTACAAATAAAAAACCGTGAAATAAACGATGTGATTTTATTCTCCGATGATGTTATTCGGCACACAATCAAGATTCCATCCAATAGAGATTTTACATTATGTGAAAGCAGGGAGTTAAATTGTTTTAAATTAATAAAATATATTAAATCAGCTCGTGAAACTCTAGATGTGTGTATGTATCTTATAACCAGCACAGAAATTACTGAACAAATAATTAGATTAGGCCAAAAGCATATTTTAGTGAGAATTGTTGTTGATAGTGATATGGCATACGCCCCACCATCACAAATCAAGAGACTTGAAGAGTACAGTAAGTATTTCAACTTCTTGAATATAAAATCGCAACGTTGATATAGTTTTTCAAATGTTTCATCGTATTATTACAGGTTTCATTCATGTTCAGACGAGCAAAAGGTCGATATTAATGCATCACAAATTTTGCATTGTTGATGGTCCAAAAGCGATGAAACGAAAAAGCTTATTAAAAGCACATGCAGAGAGGTTAAATGTACATGCTCACATGACAAGAGAGTGCACAAAACAATTCCCAAAAATCAAAAGCACAAAAGGTTTCGTAATGTCTGGTTCACTAAATTGGTCTACGCAGGCTATGGTATCGAATCATGAAAGTGTTATCGTAACATCTCATCCGAATATTATGAGTAAATTTGAGAAGGAATTCGAAAGTTTATGGGAAGAGAATGAACCGGTAAAAATTGAAATTTAACAAGATGGTTTGTTTATGCTAAAATTTATAACTTTTCTCAATAATTTTATCTATTTTATAGGCTTTGAAATGAACATGACATGCAACATAAGAAACATATTGTACGTGTACTAGGTAAGCATTACACTACGATAGTATTACTCATTTAATTACCTTTTAACCAAATAAAAACAATATGTCTTTAAAAAGAAATCGGCCAAAGATATTACTCGATTTAAGGGTTAATGTCAAAAACGTAAATTGAATCATTCGTTCATTTCTCTCAAAAATGACAGAAGTCTGTCATAGACAAGTCCATGTGCACTTCAATTGAATTTCGATCGATCATATGTTTTCTTTGTGTAGTTTTTTCAGCCGCTGTAATTCGAATTGGTTATAATGTAAATTTTTAAAAATCTCTTATAAAAGTTCATACTGTGTCATTGTGATTAATATCTACGTGCATGAGCATAAACGAACGTTTGACATTAAATTTTGTTTGGTATTAAGGTGCACTTCGAGTGCACGTGCTTGCATTTTTCAGACAATTTCAAGTTATTTCAGTCATAAAAGTGTTACAAAAGTACTAGAAAATTTAGAGGAACCTTTCTATATTTATGTACTTCAGTTTAAGGCTCAAATTTTGAGTTTATCGTGTTTAATCTACTTTTAAATCGAGTGTTAGGTTGAGTTGGAAGTTCTCTTATTTGGTTATTTTTTATGACAATAATTGCGATGTATACCATAACCTGGAATAGAGCTTCGAAGGATGAAGTGTTAGTGGTACGTAACGATTCTTCCGTTCATTATTTATTTTCAGGTTACAGTGAAAAAATATGTGCAAATGCATGACATTCCAGAAAGGTCATCATGAACATAACATAACATTTTACATTTCCTTTTCGCTTGTATTAATTTGGTTTTATAACTTTATTGATATAAATTAAGCAATATTTTAAAATGGGTAGTAGAGGTATTATTTTATTAAAAAATATATTTAAATAATATAATATATTCTACTAATAATTCTCTGGCTAACAATATGGGCCATATATTTTATTCAGTATAAGATTGACAATTGTTTCTTAGAAAACATTATTATTTGTTTAATTTTATTAATCTATTAAGGCTTAGCTTCTTATTCCTTTCCGAATAACTTCATATTAAATATCATTATTTATATCAAGATAGATATTTGTGTAAATAAGACTACTTAAATGTAAATTAAATTATGGCTTATTTACGTAACAGTCATATGCTCATGTTAATTATTCCATTTTTCAATAACTAATCTCTTAATTAACAAACACCGAGCCAATTAAATGTTTCTACTGAAATCTACTATATCTATAATATATATTTTTTTAAATAAAATTACTATATTTAAATATTAAAGGTATTAAAAAAAATTATACAATAGAAAAAAAAATTGCAATTTAATGTGTGATATATAATAAAACGATTATTATATTGTACTATATTAATTATATAATACACATGGAATACTGATCAATTCATAAGTTTTGTTAATATGTTTGTAGATAATTATAATAATTTTAATTATATAAAAAAATATATTTTTGCTATAGTAGAATATAGATAGCATGTCAGGTACAATTTCTAAGTTACAAACCATTATAATGCGTTTTGTTAGATGCAAGCTAATTTACTTCCTGTATTGTTTCAGATGGATGCCCAAATGATGCAATGGCGAATGTGCAAGTGTAAAACATGTGCAATATGTTATTCAGTGTATAAAGAGATAAAGTGCGTACTGTCCATTTTTAACGTGATTATTTGGGTATTTGCGACAATTCCGAAAAGGTATTTTTTTTTGTTTTCGAAGTGTTTTAAATAAGTGCGCCTTGGATGCAGTGTTTTTGTGCTAGATGTCGCTTTTGGAGGTTGTTGCTCAAAGCAAGTGAAGAAGTATAACTACGTGTCGCTAGATGGCGTTGGTATGTATTTTTTAAATTGATACTTTTATTTTGTGTCTAGTGACATCTATCGTTGAATAGCTTGATCTTAAGCTTCGTGTTTTGTAGCCTAACCGATAGATGTCGATGTTATTTCGTGTTTTCAATTCTTTCAAATAAATGTTATTTTAATCGATTTAATCATAATTACTCTAAATGAAAACATACCTGTTATATGTCCTATGCTATTTTAAACATTTTTACTACTGAACATTTTCTGTTCTACTAATTTTTATAGAATATATTCATCGGTTAATTAAGAAAATTGTGCATGCCGGCGTGAATCGTGATGGAGTTATGATACGCATTAGTGATTCAACATCGAACTGCCTTGAACTTGGAGCGTTGTTACGAAAAAATGTTAAATATTTCCTGAGCGGTTGGGCCATTTGGATTCGACGGCCGTCGTGATTGATTTGAATGCGAGCAGTGACACTTAACACACGCGTTGGCATTTAGATGTCAGATACATAATCATTTAGACATTTTTTAACATAAACATACTATAGAGTGTATATAATTAAAAAGTTAATATATGAGAGATAAATATGTCATTGATGTTGAAACGATATTTGGTCAGAAACTAACTACTTTTATGATGACATCCTTGAGAAATACAATATAAACATCCTCGCCCGTCACCTGAAAGGATAGGCGAAACTTTTTTTTATACTTGCCAGTGCTTAATAACTTTCCCGCCTGATCTTAGTAGGACACTGACACACCACTATAGCTTCATTACATTCCATACAACTGTCGTCATCATACAACTACAATCGTCGTTTAAAGATACTCCTAGAAAGCGTCCTCTGCCGACTCCTTCACACATTTTGACTTTCATTGCATTCATTTATTTACTTTGTCATTCTTTCCTCCTTCTTTCTGTATGTCCGATTCACCGAAACACACCGTTCTCGATTCTTGTTCATCCTTTTTCGTAATCACGCAATTCTTTAAAATGTCATTCAGTTGCACCCTTCGAAGATTTACCAGGAAACTCCTAAAATAGTATTGAAGCCTTGTTTATTGAGATATATTGATAAACCTATCAAGGTTTATGATATTCCCAGGATTATAGGATATTTCTGATCACTATATTCACTATATTCCGTTTCTTCACCCAGGAATATAGTGATCAGATCTTCGTAATACAACTACGATACTTCGGAAACAATTAAAAATAAGTAATAACGTTTCATATGATTTGAAGTCTGTTTTTGTGTTTACTCGTAAATATATATATTTTTTTGGTATTCATGTCGATATTTCGATTTGTACCGTTTCGGTTTTCCTTAATATTTTTTCAACTAAACACTATAACTAACTAACTAACAATAATAAGATGCTTTCATAATGAAGTGAAATGTCTATCGAGCGGAATATAAACGTAGAGATTAATTTATTTAGGGCACATAGTATTAGGTTGCGTGGCCGTAACAATATATATGCGGTTCATAAGAAGCAATATATCTCGTATTATCAAGATTACCCGGGATTTATTTCACTTGTTAGGTTTCATTGAAGGAAAGTGGCGCACAAAGAACTTTCGTGGGCGGTAACAAGAATCTTTTCTGTATTATAACTACTAGAGATGCGAAAAAATGTGTCGAACATGGGCCGAACGACTCCAGCTACTAACATTTCTCAGAAGTGGCACTCCAAGTTAGTTTAGGTTTTGAATGTTTGGTCTCCTTCTGCGAGTCAGTAATCCTGATCCTGTTCGGAGATCGCGCAGGCGGGCCGGTGGCAGACCGGCCCGCAGCCCTGCAGTTCTGGGCTCTCAAGAATAAGACTACGGTATCCCCTGCCTGTCGTACAAGGCGACTAAAAGGGGCCTCGGGTTCACTGGGCGACAAGGGTAGGGGCCGGAGTCGTCCACCAAAGTGGACCCGGGAAGAAGGCGACATCGGCTGGCCCGTGTCGCCTTGCGCTGCGAGGGCACAGCGGGGGAGGGAGCAACCTCCCCCCCGGGACGTGCTCTCCTTGAGCACAGTGCAGAGGGGCTCCGGTGCGTTCCACGTGAGATCCCGTAGCGCCTCGTCATGCACCTAGGAAAGGGCCACATAACCGCCGCCTTCCCCCCAGAAGGCGGGGTATCTTTCTGAAGATTTCCTCCCCGTCAACAAAAAAAAAAAGGTTTTGACTGTTCCTTAGATTATCCGTGAAATAGCAACGGACCGAGTCGTCCCTCTCGGACGCCCTCGGATCGGAATGCCTATGCGTAACTTAGTTACCGTCCAAGCCGTGGTTACCCCTCACCGGGGGCCCTTGTGTCGAGTTTCTAGCGATAGAGGTTCAGGATAAGCGACCTAAGAGCTATGTCACCTCTCAATCCGGTGAAGCAGTCCAGCTTCTCTGGCCAGTCTATGTAGTTTGTCATAAAAACAAATCGGCCTAACATTCGGTCTAAAATGTACTGAATCGAATTATTCGGTTGTTATACTGCAAGTTAACAGGTTTGTTCATGTCAGCGAGGCGGTGTGCTTTTTGTTTTTTTAGTCAAACTTCACCTTGGCGTCTTTAGTTCAACTACATAGATTAGTAAATGCGTCAATACTTTAATTATTAAAATTTCTCTCCTGATATTATTAAAATTAATATTCAGATTGTTTAATTTGCTTAAAAATAAGTAAATTAAAAGCAAGTCTGTGAGCGTTAATAAAGTTGAATGGGCGTCAAACATCACTGTGTGTATTTTCGCAATAAAAATATTCGGCAGTTATTCAGCTTATTTACGGAATATTGTTCTAAATTACTTAATGCTACTGAATTTACAAGCTCAAATAGCCGCGTCGAATAGTCTAGATCTAGTCTGCATACCACGAGAAAAATGGCGACACAGCATTGAATTACTTCTGGCTCTTGTATAAAATTGGATAATCCTAGATTTCCACTGTCGATTTTCGTATTTGGATACATAGGTATTTATCATGTTCCCGGTAAATAAATTTCACTGCTATGTAATCATGTATGATAAATTATTTTGTGTCAAATTACCGGTATACGGTGTAATAGTATTATATCATTAATATCGTCAGTTGAACTTTGTCGCTGAGTCAATAGTAACGATCAACAAACGCAATGACAAGTATAAATTGTGTCTAATTATGCGACTATTTCTAGATGTGTGTTAATGTTGTGAAATAATTCATTACGCCAATTACGTTCTTATACATTTTTAGTTTCGTCCACCGTAACTAGATGGCGCTACTAGTTTGTAATTGCCCAGGCCGAGTTATAGGAAATACCAAAAGGGCTTTCGTATTTGTTTTTATTTATAGAGTATCATTGTTTTTTGCATTTATTTCTCTTTTAAAAATACAGATCTCAGTTCTTTTCTGCATTTTTTAAACTGAATAAGCATTGCTATCCTAAGCTGTTCTTGGAATGAACATCAACTAATGTTTTATATGTTATTAACCAAGTAAAAGAATTATTACATTTTAATTGGTTTAAAAGTTTTCAGGGTTTTTTACCTAACTGAGATAGAGATGATCATGCTGATAATAATTTAAATAATTGTTACCAGCATCATTATTAGTAATAGCCACCTTTTGCTGTGATGTAGTTCTATAAATTGTGTGGCCACGAATCAATGAATTTACCCTGTTGCCAAGGGCAATCTAGCAACACTTTATTTATTTAGTATTTTTTAAATTAATAACAAAACAAACACCAATACCTTCCAACATACTAGAACTTTGCAATTTTATATAGTGTCCTAGCCTGTTACACAGGAGATATTATTGTAACATCTCTACTGCTTATCTTAAATTTAGCTATCAATTTACTATTAGTTTCAATAACTTATACATGAAGTTTTAATATATTTTTAATTTATACTATATTTTAGTGTATAGTATCACAATTACTTTAATTCTATCTCTACACATTCGTTATTGTTATTGAAATTTATCTGTGTAAACACTAAAATGGGCGGGAAATAACGAAGTGGCATAATAAACGTTTTCTTAATTTGAATTCAGCAAAATATAAGTTTTTTCCTTATATAAGAATACCTGTATTATGAATAGATCGATCTATTGTATGCATTGCAGCATCATTAGATGCAGGCAATTACCGCAGAGTGGCGCCTTCCTCGTGGCGCTCGGTACACGGTCATTTATAATGAGCGGGTAAATAAAATTTGATATATATATTTTTTGTTACCAACATGTAAATGTGATAAATTGCGGTGACAATTCTCGAGAATTGTTTCTTACAACTCGTGAATGATACCTGTCGTTTTTTTTGACGTCTACAGATTTAGAGGTGGCATAGCTCTTTAGTCGTTTAGCCTGAACCTCTATTCTTAGTAAATCGATACATGGGTCCCCCCGATGAGGTTTAACCTCGGCATGAGTGGTTACTTTATTACTCGTAAGCATTCCGATTAACGCGTCCTATCGGCAATCCTGCAATACCTGTCAATCTGGTACAATTGCAAGGACTTCTCTGTAAAGGGAGTATCAGAGCGTAGTCCGCCCTAGTGATAGCAGATATGATGTCTCTTTTTCTTGTGCTTCTTGTTTCATGTCTATGTTTTCATTCATCGCCGAGCACTTGATAAAAAAATATTTATGATTTCGAATTAGAAATCGAACTCTGTTTAGTAGAGTACTGCAACTTAAACGACAGCCTGAAACTGAGCTACCACGGATATTTACGATAGCATGCGCATTAAAAGCAGTGTGTGAGGTGAACGTTCTCTCCATCTCTCGATTAATTAAAAAAAAAATTGTCATTCAAAGGTCAAAGAAATTCCTTTTATTTACCACCATTACAAACGGTCGCGTCGTAATTACGTAGCCTAGTCGAGGAAAAAAAGCGTATGCACACTCGAACGGGGGGTAACTAGAAACAATATGGAATAGGCCATGAATATTAAAGGGACGGTGGAAATTCTCGGAAGGTGTCAAACCGTCCGTCCATTAACAACTGCAGCGAGGTCTAGAGGCGCCGGCATACAAACTGCGCATTACTATTGCTTTCATTAAAAAAAAAAGCTTTTTATACTCCGCGGTGAGTCGCTTAAGCTGAGTGCACACTGAGAACTTTTGCAAATAATACATATAATTAAACTATTTATATAACATCCATACATTTTGTCATGTTTTACTGTAGAAACATGGAGATGATACTTGTGGTACGTCAATAGCCTAATGGTTTAGGGTATGGTCTATGAATCGTAAGGTCGTATGCTCCAATCCACTATTCGACTAATGACGTGAACCATCTCCTGGCACAAGCGTAGGCTTAGTTGAAATGGGTATCAAGAATAATAATAATAATAACTACAGAAGCAAACATATTACATTATACAGAAGCTCGGCAAAGTACCTGTACCTCGGGGGATAGTGCCTTCCATCAGTCACAATAGGAAACCGTGCGTTATATTGGGCGTACATTAAGTTTTTACATTAATACTAGCGTACCCAGCCGCGCTTCTATAGCTAGATTTTGCTTTATTTTATTTAAACAATAAACTTACACCATTAAATATTTAATTTAACTCTTACAATATATTAAATTATTCATTTCTCTCCGTATTCATTCAAGGTGAAGATCATTACCTACACCCATGTTCATATGAGTAAACTAAAAACTACGGGTATGATATTGTATCATACCCGTAGTAGTAGTATCAATATTAGTATATTTTGAGCTGTATTGACAGTTCAAAAAGAGGAGTGCTCAGTTCGTCACCAAACTCTGCTGGATTACTCGCCAGGTCAATCTGAAGATTCCCTGAAACTTTCATTGAAATCGGTCCAGCCGTTTCGGAGCCTATATGGAACATACCCACACACTTTCTCTTTTATATATATAGATATAAAATGAAAAATAAAAAAATTGTGTACAAAAAAAAAAGGAAAAGAACTACCGTCAAAAACATGAATCGATGCGAGCGTGTAGCGTGTTATTGTATGTACGTATTAGAGTTTTGTATGTAGAATACTGTTAGCATAAAAAAAAAACAGTTTATGGTTCCTAAAGTTTTTTGTTTAAAAAAATCATTGTTATTACAAATGTGTTCCGTTTGATTGACTCTCAACTCTATCGATTATATTTTAGTATATTTTATACCCTTTGATATTTAGTAAATAAACTACAAGTAAAACAAGACATAGCGATACGGCAGACCTCTATGTCGTTATAAAAACTTATAATATAAGAACTATTAAAACATAAACATAAAAAAATCTAAAAGGTATAACCATATCAAAATATTAAAACTATGTGATCTACAAATGAAAGTACGTATAAGAAGGGTGGCTTCTGCAGGTAATGGACATTACTCTTAACCACTTCTCGACGCATTCCTGCAACAGGAAAAGGCCACTACATGCTTCTAATGACAGACAAATTCATTAAAAATGCTTAGAGCGTCCATCGGTTAATCTACCTACCCTAATACGTCAATGAGATAATATCATCCAGATAGAGAATATGCATTCATCTATGAATCTTCACCTTAACCCTTCACTGTGTATGAGTCACGCGACTCAGCATATTATAATGTTTTTTTTTTTAATATTTACAAACAAAGCCACGTAAGGGTTAAAAGCACCGGACGCGGTGTGCGTATGGAAATAACGTTTCGAAAGGAAGTAGGGAAATAAAAGAGCCACTGGCTTACAATGGAATCGATATTAACACGATTAGGATCGATTAAAGCCGTTGACCCGTTTCAGGGTCAATAAAAAGGATATACGAATGCGGCCAGCTATCGACGCCACTTTGTTTGGGTGTTTATATGTTGGTAATTGCGATTGATTTTTATTCGTAATTTACATTTCTTTTCTTTTTTTTTAATGTAATTTTGTCGAGTTTTGTTTCCATAAATTTAGCTTGACGTCGAATTCGTCGTAATATTTTCTCGGCCGAGTTGTCTCTTGATGACACTAATGCGATGTTTAATTGGAGGCTAACAAACGATTTCATTATTGCCATTAATATGTAACACGTAAATTCATTCGTCAATTCATCAGGTCGAACCGGCTTCAAATCCTTTCGACCAGATTAAAATACTACTATTAGTACTAAGACGACTCTAATGATTAATTAATATAATTTTCTGATAGAAACGTTTAAGCCGAAGTTCCGTCTTCAAGGTCCTTACGCCGAGTTACTCCTAAAGTGGTTCACACTAAACCACCTAAAAATTATGCCAATTTACAAAAAACCCGGTGAAACTGTAGAGGAATTCCTGGCTGACTAGCGTTGTTCATTTAAAAAAAAAGTTGAATTAATTTATTCCATAGAGTAATACAGTAGGAGATGTGCGATAAATGTGGCATAAAACTATGTACACCTTTTTTGTACTTGACAAACAGATTATTTCCTTAATCAGTTTATTGTAAACTCTGCCTGCCGATGTAATAGAATTTTATACCTAAGCTCCATAATATTTTTGTGTCCCGTATACATTAACTTATACCTATAATTTACGATCAATTTGTAAAAGTGCCCATCTTTATGACGCTCTCGAAGGAGTCTTACAATAATACCCGAGCCAGCCGCCTCCCCGCGGCCAACGGCGTTAGGAACCTTCCCCATTCTCATTGCTCAATAGATAAATAATTCAATTCCGTCTTTTCTATAACAGTGCCATCACCTGCGTTTACTTTGAAATAAAAAAAAGGAATATTTGGCATCTCGTTACTCAATGTCTTGTGCTATTATGTTTGTAAGACGCCATTGTTTGGCGGGAATATCGCTACGGGTTTTCTAGTTGCGCATTATTTAATTAAAACCTTTATCACACGGTACTAGAAATGTTTTTTCAATAAACTTACTATGTAGCTTAAATCGTTACGCTGCCGTGTGCCCCAAGCCAGGTGCGTCGACTTATTCGAGTTTTCAATCCGGCATTGTCCCCGGACTCTTGGTTCACTTTCTTTGCACAATGAATGCAAGATTTGCACAAAAACGTCTCACAAAAGGGGGGCTTTAGAAAAACTAGCGCATGGTGAATGCGTTCGGGTAGGTTGCCAGCGGTTCCGATATATCGGATGTCTCGAAACCCCGTGTGCTAATTTAGTTTTCATAAGTAAACTACACCGTCCGAAATGGCGCGAAAGTAATGACAGATGTTTTTTTTTAGTCGCAAACGGCCAGCGGCATATGTGGTCGCGTGCCGTCATTATTTTTAAGCTTTTGTTTCTAATGCTATACATATATATCATACCTACAGTAAAACTCAAATAACGTTTATTCACATAACCTATTTAATTTTAATGGCCCCAAGCCGAGGTCCGTCTAGGTATTACGTAGACGCAAGGATTAATGGTAGTACATAACTGCTCCGGTTTAAAGTGCATAGCCAGTGTATTAAGTCGGTCCTGCGCGGGATTTGTTTCTTAAACTCTTTCTGAAAGCAAAGAATATTTTGATATTGTAATGTTCTGATTTAACTATCTATCAAGGTGATCGAAAATTCGAGGCATGTTTATCTTCTCGGAAACCGTATAGTTAAAAAACAATGCATTAAGAGTAAAGAATTAAACAGAGGTCCATTGTCGGGTGCCCTAGATCTAACGGGAGTGATGTTTTTGGTCTCAGGAATCTGAAAATACAAACTCGTATATTCGAAGTGTTGCGATTCCCTGTCTTCAGATCGTAAGAAAGCTTATCCTCTACACCGGGGGTCGGTAAACTTTTTCCAGAGCCAAATTTCATCGACAGTTAACCACATTTTACTAACCACTTTAAGGATCTAAATAGCCAAAAATGCAAGAAAATTAACATGCATAGGACTTCAAAGAGCTATGTGGCTCACAAACCGCATATTCCGAACCCACTAGGCTATGACTGTTTCGGAATAAAATAAACCATATATTCCTTATAAATATCTTTATCCAGTCCCTTAGATTATCCGTGAAATAGCAACCAACCGAGTCGTGGTTCGGCCCTCTCGGGCGCCCTCGGATTGCAACCCTTACGCGTAACATAGTAACCGTCCAAGGCGAGGTTACCCTTCACCGGGGGAACCCTTGTGTCGAGTTACTAGTGATAGAGGTACCGTCTATGCGACCTAAGAACTATATGTGAAGCAGGCAATGCCAGCTTCTCTGGCTAATCTGTGTAGTTCGTCAAAAAATTATATCAATAAAGTTGATGTCATTATTGTATTAATCGCACATGTGTTTGACTGCCTGTTTATACTAAACCCGACTTTTTGCATGATAGAATCATTTGTCAAATATTCTATGTACTCATTTCCGAAGGAATGGCGTCGTTTGGCCGGCCGAAATTATATCAATGGATCGTCCTAAAACAACATTCGGTTGAAAATTTTTTGACGGATTGTTTACTTTACAAAATTGAATCCCTCGAACCTGTAAGTTTTTGCTCCTTTAATATTTCCTGCTTTATATACGTTTCTTAGTAACGATTAAGCACCGTTTAACGTTAGGGCTGTCCAATGACAAAAATAAATTATATTGTTATTTTTTCCATCACTGAATTTTATACATACATTGAAATATTGTCTTAATATTTGGAAACCAGAATAATATTAATATTTGGAATTTTGTCTTAATATTTGGAAACCAGAATAAATTTTTGATTTAGACTAGATATATAGAAAAGATAATAAAAATTTTGACCTTTTAATGCCTTCTTCTTCGTCGGCGTTATAACTCTGTGTGGGTACTGGCCACAGTGCATGTGTATACAAATTTGTTTAATGTATTATGAGAAATTTATTCACATTAAAATATACTTTAAAGCGACAATTTTATAAGTATTCTAATATATATTTAAGTATTAAATTGCATTTTGTTTTCCGCTTCATTGTAATTCAAGGTAACTACCCAATCCGATATTTTGTTTTTACAGGTTTTCTTGACTAGATCATTTTAAAAGCATTTAATTCATTTTTTTGAAGTCTCCTTTTAAAGGCAGCATATCATTTATGAGACAAAATATACGTTCACTATGTCATTTAATTCTATTTACTAAATAAACTTTTTTTTTATGTGACAGCCCTAGTGATTGTTTGTATGTTTTGCTTACCTCTCGCCACCCACGACGACGCTTGGCGTTTCGAGTGTAAGAAATAAGATAAATATATCGCATTACTTCCGCGAGCGGTCTTATTCATGATCCGTTTGTTCTTAAAACACTTATTTTGTCTAATTGTATCCAAATCAGTTCGCACTCCTTATAATGTTTGTCAAAATAAAAAAATATCAGGCTGAAATGGTGATGATTATGAAAATAGTATACAATATTTGTACAAAGCCATTAAGCAGTTACTTGTTTTAAGAATATCCTCTGTTAAAATAAAGGACCTAATAAGCTTGCGACCTAATTTTCTAACTATATGTACAAAGGCGTTTTAATCCAGCATTTTCTTCCAGCTAACCTTTAGTGGTTAAGAGCAGGCTAAGGGTAGTGCCGCTAAAAATAGCGTTTTAAAAATATTATATAGATACATCAATATACATTTACATATACATACATATTTACTTCAATATAAATATAATAATATTTTATTTATTTATTTATTCTTTATTGGCACACAATAAAAAGGTACAAATAGGCGGACTTAATGCCAGTAGGCATTCTCTGCCAGTCTATCTTGGGGTTGTGTAGAGACAAAGTAACGGATGCAAGCTATGTGAGAAAATAATAAATAAAAGAAAACTATAATAAATGCATGCATATATAATATACCTACCTACTTACAAATAAATTAAATATATAAACATAATAATTATATATAATAATAAATAGATGCATATATAAATATATATATTTAATTATAGATGGATAGGGAAAGCAATTGTCAAACTATTCCTTGCTTTGGTAAAGCTTCTATAGTAAATGTTTGAAAGTAGATTTAGTTCCAGCTGTACGTACATTTGTTGGCAGCGCATTCCAGAGTATCATTGCGTTAAAGGTAAAAGATTTATGCATAAAATCAGTGTGACAGGAAGAAATATGGAGAAAATTATTATCAGTGGAACGAAGACAACAGTCGTGTGATTCACCCTGATACTTGAAATTTACATTCTAAGTATTCAGGTGCAAATGGATCACGTGAAATAGAAAATAATGTACAAAGTATTCTGAAGGATCGTCGATCATTGGAAGCCACTTAAGCTGTGAGCGAAAGAAAGAAATACGGTCGTACTTATACATATCTAATAATATACATATGATACATAAACGACAATATATACCAGTTTGTAATTTTTCGTTTGAGTAGAAAGTATTCAGATGCACGCCATTTAAAGACATTAGTTGACGAAGCTTCCTTAATCTCAATCGGCAAACTATTCCATAGTTTTATAGCTGTACATGTAAAAGAATGCGTGTGTTGGAGATTTTTCATGTCAATAGACCAATGTTGAATACGAAACTGAAGTTTCGTAAACCGCACCCTAGACCATTACGCTATTGAGGCTTAAAAATCGAATAGCAATTGCCATTACGTGAAAGCCGTTAGAGCTTATCTCTAACATGAATGCATCATACGAAGACTGCAACACGATATTATTGATTGGAGTATTGTAATATAGTATTGAATACGTTTCCAGTACACACGGCCATTGCATGTAACATCGCATTTCATACAAATTGAATTCTGTCTAACGTTTATGTCTGTTGCGGTTGACGAGACTGCGGTCCGAGTTAGATCGACTGGGGAACGTAGTCTGCATGCCACTGCGTAACTCCTCGTTCACTATTATGTTGCTGTGAACTGTTCCACCGCAGCAGCGCACAACAGTGGGTATTGAATACTGATACCGTGGCATATGGGCTCAAACAATGAATGAAACGGGTCGAGGTTTCGTACGTCCTTCAGAAAGCATGTGAGGTTTTTTTTAAATAAGCGTCCTGCCTTGAGGGCTAGTACTACTAGATGTACCGACGACATGGAGGTCGAAGATCTTGTACAACTTATTTGGTAATTTGTTACATTAGATTAATTTACTATCTTATCAGCCCTGTAGTTCTGGGCTCTCAAGAATAAGACTACGGTATCCCCTGCCTGTCGTAGAAGGTGAAAAAGGGGCCTCGGGTTCACTGGGCGACAAGGGTGGGGCCTTTGTCGTCCGCTAAGGTGGACCCGGGAAGAAGGCGGCATCGGCTGGCCCGTGAAAATTTGTGCTTGCACCTCTCTCTTTTGCCCCTACAGTTATATACGAAACTCTCTTTTTCTGTCTTCACCAACCTCCCTCTCAACTTTCATTCGCCCGATCACACTTTTCCTACCGTATTCACCATTACTCCGCGAGTCAAGCGGGCGTAAATTAGGCTTACTTCAAAAACCTTAATGATAGCGGAATGCCCGTAGGAGATGGCATGGTATGTGCACACTGCACAAGTAAGTAGAGGTTCAACGGACCTAGTGTTATAAGAATGGTAGCTCCTTTACCCGTCCGTTGAACAGGGGGCATCTTAATCTCAACTATTAACTAGATAATAGTGGGTCCGCTCCATGCAACTGATACACGTAAATAGTAACAAAAACATGCGCTCGGTATAACGCTTGCAATTTTTTGCG
The DNA here is from genome assembly GCA_029286785.1 of Meandrusa payeni. Lineage (NCBI taxonomy): Eukaryota > Metazoa > Arthropoda > Insecta > Lepidoptera > Papilionidae > Meandrusa > Meandrusa payeni. The sequence continues at coordinate 1,689,975 of JAGSMX010000039.1, forward strand.
CAACATAACACCGTCGTGTCGGCCGTCGGCGTCTTTGATGAGAAGTCTTTATTGAATTGGATCCGCGATCCTTGGATGCCGAGCTCGTCTCGCGTGGCGGATCTCCGCGGACTGAATTTTTATATCGGTCGTAAAACCACAACGGTACTGCGGTGCGGTGGAAGTTGCAACTAAGTACTGTAGGATTTCCGCAGATCATGGCAGGATACTGGATCATGAGTCTGGTACTTGGCATGTGTCAGTTAGTCACACAATAAAAGGTACAAATAGGCGGACTTAATGCCAGTAGGCATTCTCTGCCAGTCTATCTTGGGGTTGTGTAGAGACAAAGTAACGGATGCAAGCTATGTGAGAAAATAATAAATAAAAGAAAACTATAATAAATGCATGCATATATAATATACCTACCTACTTACAAATAAATTAAATATATAAACATAATAATTATATATAATAATAAATAGATACATATATTTAATTATAGATGGATAGGGACAGCAATTGTCAAACTATTCCTTGCTTAGGTAAAGCTTCCATAGTACGTGTTTGAAAGTAGATTTAGTTCCAGCTGTACGTACATTATTTGGCAGCGCATTCCAGAGTCTAATTGTGTTAAAGGTAAAAGATTTATGCATGAAATCAGTGTGACAGGAAGAAATATGGAGAAAATGACTATCAGTGGAATGAAGACAACAGCCGTGTGATTCACCCTGATACTGAAATTTACATTTCAAGTATTCAGGTGCAAATGGATCCCGTAAAATAGAAAATAATGTACAAAGTGTTTTGAAGGATGGTCGATCAGACATTGGAAGCCACTTAGCTGTGAAAGAAAGAAATACGGTCGTACTTATACATATCTAATAATATACATAAACGACAATATACACCAGTTTGTAATTTTTCGTTTGAGTAGAAAATATTCAGATACACGCGATTTAAAGACATTAGTTGACGAAGCTTCCTTAATCTCAATCGGCAAACTATTCCATAGTTTTATAGCTGTACATGTAAAAGAATGCGTGTGTTGGAGATTTTTCAGGTCAATAGACCAATGATGGATACGAAACTGAAGTTTCGTAAACCGCACCCTGAACCATTACGCTATTAAGGCTTAAAAATCGAATAGCAATTGCCATTACGTGAAAGCCGTTAGAGCTTATCTCTAACATGAATGCATCATACGAAGACTGCAACACGATATTATTGATTGGAATAGTGTAATATAGTATTGAATACGTTTCCAGTACACACGGCCATTGCATGTAATATCGCATTTCATACAAATTGAATTCTGTGTAACGTTTATGTCTGTTGCGGTTGACGAGACTGCGGTCGAGTTAGATCGACTGGGGAACGTAGTCTGCATGCCACTGCGTAACTCCTCGTTCACTATTATGTTGCTGTGAACTGTTCCACCGCAGCAGCGCGCAACAGTGGGTATTGAATACTGATACCGTGGCATATATGCTCAAACAATGATTGAAACGGGTCGAGGTTTCGTACGTCCTTCAGAAAGCATGTGAGGTTTTTTTAAATAAGCGTCCTGCCTTGAGGGCTAGTACTACTAGATGTACCGACGACATGGAGGTCGAAGATCTTGTACAACTTATTTGGTAATTTGTTACATTAGATTAATTTACTATGTTATCAGCCCTGTAGTTCTGGGCTCTCAAGAATAAGACTACGGTATCCCCTGCCTGTCGTAGAAGGTGAAAAAGGGGCCTCGGGTTCACTGGACGACAAGGGTGGGGGCCTTTGTCGTCCGCTAAGGTGGACCCGGGAAGAAGGCGGAATCGGCTGGCCCGTGAAAATTTGTGCTTGCACCTCTCTCTTTTGCCCCTACAGTTATATACGAAACTCTCTTTTTCTGTCTTCACCAACCTCCCTCTCAACTTTCATTCGCCCGATCACACTTTTCCTACCGTATTCACCATTACTACGCGAGTCAAGCGGGCGTAAAGTAGGTTTACTTAAAAATATACCTGATGACCAATGATAGCGGACTGCCCGTAGCAGATGGCAAGGTATGTGCACACTGCACAAGTTAGTAGAGGTTCAACGGACCTAGTGTTATAAAAAATGGTAGCTCCTTTACCCGTCCGTTGAACAGCGGGCATCTTAATCTCAACTATTAACGAGATAATAGTGGGTCCGCGCCATGCAACTGATACACGTAAATAGTAACAAAAACATGCGCTCGGTACAACGCTTGCAATTTTTTGCGCAACATAACACCGTCGTGTCGGCCGTCGGCGTCTTTGATGAGAAGTCTTTATTGAATTGGATCCGCGATCCTTGGATGCCGAGCTCGTCTCGCGTGGCGGATCTCCGCGGACTGAATTTTTATATCGGTCGTAAAACCACAACGGTACTGCGGTGCGGTGGAAGTTGCAACTAAGTACTGTAGGATTTCCCCAGATCATGGCAGGATACTGGATCATGAGTCTGGTACTTGGCATGTGTCAGTTAGTGTGAGTGAGTGATCAATTACTAAAATATGTGAACTCACATAACGTTATGTCTATGATATTTGAGCTTAAGCTTCTGATATCTTTTTCTTCTTTGCTAACAGTAAGGTTCGTTGCGTTAGATTTGATTTGAATTTGGACCTGTTCTTATTCTGATTTAGATACCCAAAGATCTAGCTCCAGGTCGGGTTATTACGTGGAAACGTTTGATGTCGAGAACAGTTGTATAACGAAGGCAATCGTGTTGAATACGTTGATTAAATGACATTTAAGTATTCGCCCGATATACACAAAATTATAAATATAGGCCACTAACTATAACTTAACCTATAATTTATCGTTTCGATATTTTTCGGGGTCGCGTTTATCGTTTGGAACAAACGCATTCTATGATAAAGCGTGATAACGCACGTCTAGAACGGTTCTCTACTGGCTATCAGCTTATTGCACAATAATAAAACTTGTCGTCTATGCGGCTTAATGCTGACTATGTATTTGTCAGTTTCATGATAGATATTTATTACCCAATAGATGGCGTTATAAGTCCAATAGCACTTGCGATATGTCTATGATAAAAAAAAACATTGAAATATTCACAGTAAAATGTACATTTCGTAGCAAGCATTCCAAGCAAGATAATCCGACATAGGTTTTTTTAAATTAATACAATTGCAAAAATATGTCCTTTTTTCGACCAAAATAGTATAAAAACAATATATTATTTTCTCGAAAAAATGGTAGCAAAAAGCAAACTTCCAAACAGGATATATCTGGGCAACCCACTTAAACTTTGCCACTTACATAAGCGGCGGGCGCGGCGATTCTAGAAAATTCCATTTGCAGGGTGGGGCTGCCCGGCCCCAGTAACGATATTAAAGAATTCTTGTTAAATTGTCCCGACGATGGCTTGTACTGGAGAAGAATACGTGTCGGGCATTTTTATACATCCCATTTGTTGGTTTGTCTAACGGCTGGTGTAGATCGAAAAGCATAATGCAAATTAAACACTTATATGGTGTCCTCACTCCATTGTCAGAATTAGATCAAATTGAAATGGGAAAACACCAGCTTTCAAATAAAAAGAAACATCAAAATCGGTACACTATTAAAAAATAAACATTGGAAAGGGTAGCGGAGACACTATCGTTGTGTTTAAAATTTAATTTCGCGAGAGCATTTAATTAGGTCGACACCTTGCGATATTATCTGTCCTAAGGCATTCCTTTCCCTCCATCTTTGATTTTTATAATGCTAGTATTAAATATTAATGACGTTCGTTAGCGAGCACGCGGCCGCGTCTAGACGGGAAGCTAGTTGTAAAGTTTTTTTTCATACAGAGTGTAATCCGACGCGGACCCTCTCCGGGCGAGGTTAGGACGCTCGCATACTAACGACTTTGGCGACAAAGGTTTACTTAACTAGGTTGTACGTAACTTAGGGTACAGTAGACCCGGGTAGAAGGCAACACGGTCGCCTTAGCACTGCGAGGGTGCTGGGAGGGACTAACCGCCCCCGGGACGTGCTTAAGGGGACAGTGCATAGGGGCTCCGGTGCGTTCCACTTGAGATTCCGGAGCCCTCCGCCATGTACCGAGGAAGGGCTAACGGGAAGGTTTAGTTAGTAAGAACCTTTTTTTTTGTTGCCAGGGGAGAAATCTTCAACAAGATACCCCGCCTTTTGGGGAGGTGGGGTTGTGTGGGATTCTTACCCACTAAAATCCCTCCCCCCATCGGATCGGATTGTTATCGCGAATATATTTATATAATTATTGGATCCAGTCAAGTCACTCCCTAAAAAGGTTACGAGGTTCAGGCTAAACGACCTAAGAACTTAGCCACCTGTCAAAAACCCACATAATTATTTTCTAGTATAAAATATTTTACGTCGTCCGGCTGCTGGGAGCCTTATGCTAGAAGGGTCAGAACCGGTTCCGGTACTATTCGTTTTTGCGAAATAAGTGTCGCTAAGCTGATTCGAGTAACCTCGGCCTCAATCCCGAATGTGACGGATAGAATGGCAAATTGTGTTTTTTGTCATCGGGCTTTAGATAAGGGAAGAGCTATGGAGGGCGCACCCTTTTCCGTCATTCGTCTGGTTTTCTTTATTTTAATATTCTTTAGTTTATACAAGCTGACGACCTTGACTTGACTGAATTTGAGAGGTGCCTGAGCTGCTCCTCTGCTGTAAGAGTTTCTAAGAGAGTATATTTGTTTGTGAGGGTACTCTATCTTTCGACGACACTCGACAAACCCTCACGAACCACAACATGAATGGTGGTTCAATAATATATAGTTATAATAAGTGCATATTATTGGTGTTCCAAGCTTTGAATTGCACTAACAACACAACAAGTTTGTAATTTACTTAATTTTTAGGATTTCAAATACTTATGTACAAAAATCACTAGCTCAGCTTTGTTCTCTAAGAACGGTGAGATATTTTTTTATTTTTTATCACAGTGCCCAATTTCATTGATAGTTAAACAGAATTTCGTAAATAGACCGGATTTAAATAGTCGCCAAAATTTATGAAAAAAGAGCAATAAATAGAATGTCAAAGAGCTACATGTGGCGCAAAAGTCACAGTTACCGATCTCTTCTGCCTCATTCAAGCTAATAAGCTAGGTGTATAAGGGATATTGATAGTTCTGTATTATACTTCTCTTTTAATAGATACGAGAGTTTATTTTTTATGTTTAGATGGATCTAGGTTTAATAGCCATCAAGGAAACACGCGCCTTTAATGGAAATTGCAGGTGTTGTAAGGGCAAGCGTTACAACGAACCATTATGTATAAAATATTGTACGGCGGATCCGTACACCGATTTAAATAAAAAAAAATCTTAATTAACACCGGATCATTTAAACTCCTCCACGCTCCGTTAATGCCTTTCTTCAAACCGACGGACGACTGCCGGCGTCCACTTTTTGTTTCTTTCTTCTGTCAAATTTATGGGATGTACCGTGATATAATCCTTATTACTTTCAGATATAGAGCATAATTGCGTATGGTATTTAAGTTGCGCCAAGTCCTTCTCAAACATTGTTGGTAAGTTTGTGCAAGTCACGTTATGGTTATGCACAATGGACGTGTTTTTAGTAAAATTCATTCTGAATTAATGATTTGAAGGTGTAAACCATCGAAAAGGGATTGAATAGAAAATAATAATTTTGAGTCAGAACAATGAACATATCTCTTAGGAAAAACGCCCACTATGTAAAAGTAGGTGTGACGTACCAAATACGTCAAACACTGACAAATCCAAAATCAATTCAATTTGGATAGATTTAACACACGATTGGCGAGCTAATGGTACGCCATCGTTAAACCATAGTGGCATCTACGAACTGAAAGACTACTAAAACTAGCAAATATTGACCACTACGACGCCAATAAACATTTTGTATCGAATTGGTTTAGCAGACTCACGGCACAGAATATCATTATGTGTGTTTTTAAAAGCTGGTGAGAATTAACAAGTCGTACAGAATTAGGATTTTGGACTTATTTGGATTTGTTTTATCTTGGGTTTATGTAATACAAACTTTGATACAAAATATGAATTTGTCGAAAACTTAGATATGTGCATTTTTTACTGTATTTATGAGTGCTTGACGAAGATCGCATCTGATGTTAAGTGGAAATGCAATTCTGTGGATGGGCACTAGCTTAGTAAATGCCTATTAAAATTACTCTTATAAACACCCACGTTGTAATCGGAGGGCAAGACAGGCACGGGCAAACTTCCTTTGCTGTACGAATAATAATGTATGTGCATTATATATACTATATAAGAAAAAAATGGCGTCGGAGAGGGAGTTGGCCGAGGTTTGAGAATCCGTGGACCTCGTGGAATCGGTACATCGCGTGAGACGAAACGTTAATTTCAATGTACGTCTGGATTAATTACGATTTTTCGTTTGGCGCAACTTTTTGAGGAAAAAAGCGAGAACCATAACTTCAAAAGGCAGTTTATTATAGAATTTGAAATGTAACGACCGCTTCTTTTTGTTTTACGTTTTTAATTGTGTTATGTGCGACTAACAGTGTGAAACTCTTCATTTCATCTCCTCCCAATAGCATTCTTTTTAACAAAAAAAAAAAGAATTTACAATGTCGCTTCTATTATCTATGCTTGGGTCGATATACGTATTTGGATATTGGAATAAAATATTATTTGTTGCTTGTTTGTTTACAGTCGTTAAAAAAGATTTGATTTAAAAGAAAATATTAAAAGAAAAGATACGATAAACCTTAAGACATTTAGGGAATACGGGACCCAATTGCGCACATTCTCTCTCACTCGCATTCAAACGCATTCTTTTGAATCGTTCATTCACATTTATGCGCGCCGTAACCCGAGCCGCGCCGCGCGGGCGTGTTCTCACGCGTTCTCATTTCAAATTTAGGCGCGAAGGGAAGCTGTCAAAGCGTCGCGCGTTTGGGGCATTAAACGTGCCGCGACGTTCGGATACACGGACCGGCGCGCGTACGATTGCATTCTATATTGCTTTATGACGTCAAATTATTATGTTAACAGCGATAAAATTTTATGACGCCCATGTTAACCTATCGTGATATTCAGTATGAAAATGGGGAACATAAACGTGTACAAGCCATCCTCTGAACTTGCAAGGATTTCTCGGAAGTGATAGTAAGAACAGCATATGAATGCCTGGGAACCAAGGGTAAGCGGAAAGATGGTGGCTATGAATGGTGGAATGGTAGGCTTGAGGCTGCGCGTAAGAAGACGTTTCGATTGCGGACGGCATGGCAGAAGGCAAAAAGGCCGAAGGGCACAGAGAGGTGTTAGCAGGGGACGCATTTCGTGCGGCCCGCCGTGCTATAGAACCATGATGAGGGAGGCAGAAAACAGTCATTTTGTGCGATTGGTTGAGCGTGGCAATACTGACCCATGGGGTCAGTCATACAGGATTGCCAGTGGTAGAATCCATCCACCTACCAATGTCATCAATGGCACAAGATATGCCCGGGGCCATGCGGAAAGTGTAGGGGAAGCCGTTAAGGCGCTCGTGGAAGCTCTTTGTCCCGACGATGATCCATCTAGGGATAACATTTACCACAGGAGTGTCCGACTGGCGGCCTCTGCTATTCCGAGTGGCTCTGACGCGCCTCCCCTTAACCGTGATGCGTTGGGGCTATAGTGAGGTCGCTTCCGAACACTTCTCCGGGAATTGATGGAGTCACAGCGCGAATGGTGAAGGAAGTGTGGGCTGTTGCCGCAGCGGAATTCCAGATGGTGTATGCAAAGTGTGTGATAGAAGGTGTGTTTCCAGATGTATGGAAGGAAGGCCGACTGATCATTTTGCCTAAAACAATGACAAGCCGCTCTCGGACCCTAAAGCATACCGCCCGATTACTCTGCTACCGGTACTAGGCAAAATCCTCGAACGTGTCATACTTGCGTGCGCGCCTCAAGTATTCTCGAATATATCAAGCGCACAGCACGGGTTTATTAAGGGGACGCTCGACCGTCTCGGCGATACGCACGATTCTGGACGTGGCAAGGGATACTAATCGAAAATATGTCCAAGCATTGTATCTCGACATATCCGGAGCATTCGATAACGCGTGGTGGCCTATGGTTCTGTTGAAAGTAAAGAATGGAGGCTGTCCCCCCAATGTTTATCGGATGCTGTCGGGTTATTTTGTTGGGCGACGTGTTGGACTGTTTTTGGGAAATATTGTTACGTGGAAGGTATCCACAATGGGATGCCCACAGGGTTCGGTCCTTGGGCCGAATTTGTGGAACATCCTCATGGATGACCTTCTTCGCCTTCCGGTTGAAAATGGTGTTAAGATGGTGGCATATGCAGATGACGTCACGGTTTTGATCGAGGCCGACTCCCGAGCACAAATCGAACGCCTTGCAACGGACACAGTGGGTAAAATATTAGAATGGGGATTCAGGAATCGGCTGGAATTTGCGCCCAACAAGTCAAAACAATGACCTTAAAGGGCAGGTTTCAACGCCCTCCTGTTATGAGGATGGCAGGAGTCTCCATTAAAGCCGTGACGTCCGCAATAGTTCTTGGTGTATGTATAGATTCCTGCCTTTCGTTCGGTGAGCACGGGAGAATCATTGCTGGCCGCGCGGCAAGATGCTTTGGCAAAATGTCGCGCGTGTCAGCTTCTTCATGGGGCTTAAAATATCCTGCGCTTCGTATCTTATATACCGGGACGTTCGTATCGACATTAACGTATGCGGCTGCATGCTGGTGGGAGCGGGCACGTGTCCATGGTGTCCGCTTGATCCTATTAAGAGCCCAAAGAGGACCCTAGTACTGCTGACAAAGGCGTACAGATCCGTAAGTACTCCGGCTCTGCCTGTTAACTTTAACCAGGGTGCTGCCCGCGGATCTGGAGCTTATCCGTGCTGGTAGGGGTGAGCAGGAGAGTAGGGACTTACCAAGACCTGAGGTAAACGCACGCAAACGGGCAATAAGAATGGACGTAATCAAGGAATGGGAGGAAAGATGGCAGAGGGAAACGCGAGGCAGAGAACTTTATCAATTCTTCCCGGCGGTTGCAGACCGACTAAAAGCAACTTGATCGCACCGGATTATGTGACTTCGCAGCTCCTAACGGGTCACGGAAATTTTCGTAAAGGCTGCACGAGATGCGTTTATGTGATGTTAGTGCGTGTGATTGTGGACAGGATGCAGAGGATCGCTACCATGTGCTGTGGTCGTGCCCACTGTATGATGATTTGCGCGCTAGGCTACTGAACGGTCTGACACGTACGTGTCCGGGTCCGGTCTACTTCCGCGATCTGGTCTCCTCGGAGGGGCAACTTCCTCAAGTTCAGGGAATTTGCACACGCCTGGCATAAACGAAGGACCCGTTAAAAGCTCGTCGTCTGGCGCCGTCGAGCGAGCTCTTATGTTGCGTGCCGTAAAGCCCCTTAAGGGGTTGAGCTCGAATGGTGAAGAAAGGCCCTGATAAAGAACTTGTAGGGAGTCAAGAAGGTGTGTGTGGAGCCACACGGCCAGACCACGCGTACCTTTCCACGTTTCGGCCCATATAACTGCGAGGTTGGTGGGGCCATGGGAAGTGGTGGGTAGGTGCTTATCGTGATATTCAATAAATATTCGGGGAAGTGGAGTGACAACATACGATATAGCGGTGGTTGATTTATACATTCAATTAAAAGAAGAAGAAAAAACATATCCTTTGACACTTTTGAAATATAAAACTCCACTTTATAAAGCTCAAGTCCGGTCGTGTGTAGAATACTGCTGTCACATTTGGGCAGGCGCAGCTAAATGCCATCTCGCAGCCTTGGACTCAGTGGAAAGGCGAGCTAAAAGGCTATTTGGTGACGCAGCTGAAACCAACCTGCTCAGTCTTGAGCACAGGCGTAAGGTAGCTAGCCTTTCGGTTTTCTACAGATTAAATTTTGGAGAGTGTGCTCAGGAACTACATGATCTAATTCCCCCATCCCCTTTCCACCATCGGACTTCTAGACGCACTGCGGGATTTCATCCTTTTGTTGTGAACATCCCTCAAACCCGAACGAAGCGATTTGCTTCGTCTTTCATTCTTCGTACAGCAAAGGACTGGAATGTTTGCCCGCGTCTGTCTTTCCTTCCGATTACAATGTGGGTATTTTCAAGAGTAGAGTGAATAGGCATTTACTAAGCTAGTGCGCCTTACCATCCAGGACTGCATTTCCACTTAACATCAGGTGGGATCGTAGTCAAGCACTTGCTTAGAAATTATAAAAAAAAAAAAATCTTACTGTACGTTATACGTTTTTCACGTTATTTTATACCATGAATAATGTATCCGGGTACGACAGGGATCTGCAAGAAAACAGTTCTTATATATAACACAAGAATAGTTATGAGTAAAAATTAAAACTGACTTCAAGTCAAACGTCACGTGATAAATCATTATGCAAGAAAATATGAAACAAAATCCTATGCTAAAAAAAATATGGGACCCAATTATAATGAATCCCAAAAAAAATCACAATCGGTACATAAACGACGACTCTCAAACAAAAATATAGTTATAACCACCTCCGTGTTCTCGGAAGTCAATTAGAAGTCAGTTAAAATGTGAACCTGTATTGTATTTATTATGTCGTAGATCGTTCTTTCCCGCTCGAGCCACCCCATTCATACAACAGCAGTGGCTCGACCGCTTGAAATACTTCAACTAACAAAAGCGGGCAGTAGTTGACTTTAGATTTATTTGGCGCTGTAATAAAAGCGATTCTTGTAGAGTTTATCGTCTGGCACAAATAGTCACTAATTACAAAACACTCACATAAAAACTAATTGAATTACTGTAATCTTATTTAATGCCAGACCAGATTTGAACTGTTTTATTAACAATATACTGTTTCATTCTTATGGTCCGATGGCCGCTCTTTGTTTGAGGGCTTATATAACTTTGACAAATTTGATCTAAGAGGGTTTAGTCTGAACCTCTATTTCACGTTGAATTGGGGAATTTTAATGGTTTGTACAATTTACGTAGACAATCAATTTTTGTTAGAAGAGAAAGCTAGCGATATTTCTTTTTACAGAAAAAATTTCTAACATTCTTGCTAACCATTCCAACTAAGCTTAAGCTTGTGCTAGGAGATGGTTCACGTCAATAGTCGAATGGTAGATTCGAACCATACGATTCGCAGACCGTATCCTAAACCATTAGACTATTAACGATTAAATTACACAAGCTAACAAAATACCAGTGGTTCTCACACAGTTAATATTTACCATTTCATATTGGCAATCACTCCACGTAACAAAATTATAATTTGTGTTCCGTAAAGTAACAACCGAGAGTTTTTGCGTTGACATAAAAGTAGGCAGGGCCGTAGGGATTCTCAAACAGCCAGCCAGTTCTGGGTTTTCGAGAGGGCTGAAGCCATTATAGTTAAAGTTTAAGTAACCAAATGGGACATTATGGTAACGAATGCACATGCAAGTCTCATCCCTTTGCACCTCACAGCATAATTAGCTGGGGTGTCTGCCATTTCATGACAGCATTGCTAAGGCCGACTATCAAAATAGTAAATTCATGTATTTTTACGTGTAAAAACAAACCCTGGATTCAAATCGACCATTAAGCGCTTCTACGCGCGGACACTTAGTCAAGACTTAGTTAAGACAAAAATCAAAAAAAATAAAAGACGGCGCTACAAGTGCGCACACGTACAGACGAATTAAGAACCTCCTTCTCTTTTGAAGTCGGTTAAAATGTAAACGTAGGGATGAATAACTTTCTTTCTGGGAATATAGAATAAGTGCTTTTTGTGCAAGATGTTATTTATGGTTCGTGGGGGATCAGGAATGGCGTCGTCTCCTGTAAGTCACAGATAAACGGTAACTGAACAACAAATTTTAACGACTTAACGGCCATCTTATCTAAATTCTCAGTAGTAATAATGTGTCTGTATCTCTCGATCGCATCTTAAGTGATCAGCATAATACAAAAGCTCTTAATATCTTAAAGAATGCTTTTGAATCTAGATGAAATACCATAGATATTATACCACCGACTCACTGGATTTTTTTTAACTATCAAATTGTAGTATTGGAAGGCACACGTGCTGCTTTTGGCAATTTACGATTCCCAGAGGCCGTGCCGTAGAGTTTGGGTGTAACGTTATTTTCATAATGGTGACAACGTTGAATTTTTTTTTGGGATAACGTCCTGATTATTTACCGCGACTTTACCAGTTTCCTGTTATGTTCAAGTAATCGGTTAAATAATAACCGATTACTTGAAGTTTATCTGATTACATACGGTTCTATTGGGCACATGTATCATGTAAGATTGGGATCATCTTGTCTCTGCTAGGTATCAATGTTCGTATCGTCTTGCAAGGCTATTTTTTTGTAAAGGATCAATGCTGTTCGGCTAGAGAAGGTTCAATAGTATCATTATGACTGTACAAAAAAAAAAACTTAATTTATTTTATGGTATGAGCCGTGGTAGCTTAGTGTCAGGGCGGTCGCCTCAACTTGCACAGTTCACTGTGTTCTATTCCCGGTGCCGGTACTAATAAATTTGTTTGAGGTAACTTTAAGTGCTGATTTACCACGCGCTCGGCGGTGAAGGAAAACATCGTGAGGAAAGCTAGATGTGTTAAAATTTGGTGAGACATGTGAAGTCTGCCCATCTGCACTCAGGCCGCCCATATAATTTTTTTACAGAGAAGGCCTGTATCCAACAGTGGGAGATAAATATACGTATATATAGGTTGTTACTTTATGTTTCTGTGTCTTTTTTTTAGTATGGGTCTTGATAAGCTCGTTGAAAAGGTAGGGCGATTGGTATCGTTATTTACAGCGCTGGATTTTTTTAATGATAACGTAGTTCTACTTAATAGAGACAAATTGGGTTTTGGTGGTGAGACCATGCTTGTGTTAAAGAACTTGTGACTAGTCGTCTGTCTACACTGTAATCCAAATCTAAATACTTACGGTATCTCCTGAAGCACTGTAAATATGTATGCGATAGATTGATGTTTATACACTTCTAGCAGTGAGTTATCCGTGATTGAATAGAATGATAGTTTCCCTAGCGACAAGACGACGGCTGCGCCAGATGGCGGGCCGGCTAGATGCTCCCTTTTCAATTGCCCTTCTCTCCGGTCCTCGGACTTTTTTGCCTTCGCAAAACTGATTGTGATCGTAGCATTGTTACTCCCGGCATTGTCCGGAGAAATAGTAAGATTCTCCCCGGATTTTACATCGCAACACTACTATTCGCAATGTTTTCTCCATTTACAGTGTGGGAATAGGTTTGGGGATTATGATGGAATGGATGGGGGGTACAATGAGGGATTAATTATGTTTATTTAAAAGATGCGGGCGTTTCTATTATTGTTTAACAATGTAATGTTTCTGTGACGGATGTACATATTTACTTGGTTATGTTAGTAATGTTTATTTATATTTGCCAATGACTATAGTGCAATAAATGATTATTTAACTGTGGTTCCCAAAATCGGAACAAGTATTTAACTGTAGTAATACCAGTGTTGGAAGATTGAATACCAACTGATCACACAAGCATTTTTTTTTGATACACGAAGGGACGATGACGCGTAATGTCGGATTTGCACCGACTATTTTGATCAGATATATGTGACGATGTTATACTACTAATTTATTTATTTATTTAATCTTTATATACACAAAATAAAAGTGTACAAGTAATCCTCCTCCATCATCAGCTTTAAAGAGATTAGAGATGCGCGAATTGTTTTTTATTGGCGCCATTTTCACGACGAATTCCGAAAGAATTTCAGAAAAAAAATAATCTTAACATTCGAAATTTACAAAAATGTGAGTCATCTTCCAGAATTATTTTATTTTAGATAAGACATTGTTTTTGGTGCTATTTTGGTATATATATACCGATCAATAATAATTCAAACAAATATTTTAATAGAAATTTATAAGTTACCTTGCTACAAAATTATTAATTTTTTTTTTTGTTTTATATGAAAAGTGGCAAACGAGCATACGGCTCACCTGATCTTAAGTGATCACCGTCGCCCATGAACATCCATAGCACCAGAGGAGCTGTAGGTGCGTTGCCGACCTTTGAGATAGGAATAGGCTCGTTTCTTGAAGGTCCCTAAATCGTAAACGTTCGGAAACACCGCTGGCGACAGTTGATTCCACAAGTTGGCAGTGCGTGGGAGAAAGTTACGCGAAAAACGTACAGTCGTTGAACGCTAACCATCAAGATGGTGGCGGTGGAATTTGGAATTCTGCCGAGATGTGCGGTAATGGAAATCGGTAGCTGGGATGATTCCGAACAATTCCTCAGAACACTCCCCATGGTAAATGCGATACAGGATGCAAAGAGAACCGACATCTCTTCGCAGACTCAGAGGGTCGAGTCGATCGGATCTATACAAAAAATAATATAAAAAATATACTTTACATAAGATACTAAGTAACATGAAATAAAAAGCGCCCCTATATACAAAATTAGATTTGCACAGAGTACGTGCTACGCACACGTAACATATGGGGGGTGGATTTTCGTAAGAAAAAGGAAAATACGACGTTAATGTGGAACGAGGTGACGTAATGTAACACGTTTCCACGAATCTAATCATCGTTTGATACTATATATATATAAAGCATACTATTTGATGTGTATATTTTAAATGCACCAAGACACGGCCGTAAAATTTGAATTCCGCTGAACTTTTCAATTGAATTTCAATTCGTGTGTATGTTTTATTATGTTTGTTACTTTATAACTTACGACTGGGAAAACCGATTTTGATGATTCTTTTTGTATTTGAAAGCTGGTGCTTCCCATGTCGTCCTATTTTCCAATTCTGATAATGGCATCCATGAGAAAACCATAAAAGTCCTATGTATGAAGTGTGTGCTCGACAAATGGACGAATAACTCAATATCACGCCAACCGATTTCGATGATTCATTCATTCTATTGGAAAAGAAGTACATTAAGAGTAGTTTGATGAGAGTTTAGCTACGTTATGATTCATTTTATTTCCTAATATTCCCACAATTTGAAAATACAAAGAAAGGCGTCCGCATGTTATAGCGTTTAACGTATACCTCGTAATTACTTACACTTACGTTCGTAATCTGGTTTCTTTACCCTTACAATCTCTCCGACGGTAGTTTAAATTTCTGTTAACTTTTTTTTCGAAAATTAACGAAAAATCATTAGACTTATCTATAGTGGTTATACAGTGGAAAAAGTCTTGCTTGACGCTACTGTAACTAATTGACTGGTAACAAACAGATCGACGGCGTATCAATATTTTAATGGATAGTTTTCTAAGAATTTCAAATGATTCCCGTCACGTTTACGGCGCGAACTCTGCCGAGGGGCGTTTTTAATATCTTAGCTATGTAGGAATCTCATAACGGCGGTCGTTTTGAATAATGGACCCCATAAGTACGCACCATTTGCTCTGAGACGCGACACTGATGGAGTCTTGAGGTTATGGACCTCATCTGTGAGACATATTTTATGTCTCCGGTATCAGTTAGACTAGTGAATGAATTAACATAATAAATTAAATGAGCTATAAGTATAAATTAATATTTTCTTATAGACAATAATGTGTACAAGTAAAAACAAATATCATTCAATTTTTAATTCATGACTGCGCTATTAGTGTACAAAAAATAAGAAAAATACAGACGGGTAAAAATAAAAATAAGAACCCTCATCATCAGCCTGTGTCGATCCACTGCTGGTAATAGGTCTTCCATTGTATACGATCCTCCGCTTTGCGTATCGAGCCACTTTCAGCTATTCTCATAAGATCGTTCCATCAGAAGAAGGACGCTGTACGCTTGTCCGACCCATGAGCAACAAACATCTAAAGACTACCCGCACCCATCTACCGTTGCTGAATCGGCAGATGTGGCCGGCCCACTTTAAGAGCTATGTTGTTTTCACTCGACTACCTTTGTTCTCCTTCCAATTTCTTCTTTTCGTATTCAATGCCAAGTAAAATAAAATGAGAATAATTTGAATGAAATTTCCATTATCCGGTAATCGGTACATCGTATGTTAACACAACTCGTATAAACAAGGACATAAGGTATAATTTACTGCAAAGTGTAGGACGATATCTGTATTATTTTCCTTTAGTTGATCTAGTTATTGCCTAAAATAACAATTTAGTGTATATATTGCCGAAAAACAACAATTTATTGCCAATTTTACGTCCCTAGCTTTACAAGTTGTGTATTATCCCCTCCTATCTCAGTATATATCCCGATTAACTGCTGAGATATCAAGGTTATGTGACTTCACCTTGTTTCTGTAGTTATTGATAAGTAATCCTTATGATGGCGTATAAACAGCTGACTGTCTAGAGCGTCTGTGTGTGTAATAAATTTAAGTAAAAACTAAACTGAACCTAAATGTGGGCATGACTGGTCTCGGTCGATCTCTTTCAGTCAACCCTTTTTTTGTATGTGGGGAAATGCCTACGCAGATCCACCCTTGCGGGGACAAGGATGGATTATGTAGGACTCGACTAAAACCCCACGGTGTTCGTCTCGATGCCTATAGTCAGAACTACGGGAACGCGTTAGCTCACTTCTGTAGCCCCGACGCAAACCTGTAGGACAGGAAAGGTAAAATAACTATCAGGGTGAGAAAAGGGGTTAAGAAAAAAAATTAAGAGCAAGAATTGTTTATAATAAAGTTATTAGAAATTAATATAGGCTATATATACAAACATATATAAACTTACAAATCGTACAAACATATCTATTTACATTCATATTTCACTCTTCAATTTTTCAAAATTCCATCGATGTCTCACAGTCTTAAAATTTGGCACGTTAACATTATTTCTTGGACCTTCTACCTATGTTTCTAGAAAAAGAAATGTGATAGCCTAGTAACCAAAGCGTCTTAGGTCAAGAAATTTGAGTTCGGTTTCTTACATACCAAAGTTCATTTGGTAAAATTTATGTCCGATATATGGCAATGAGATCACTGCTTGTTGCCCATTAGAGAAAAAAAAACTGATTAGGAGAGAGATACCAAAAATGATCGTGTATATTTTGTGGAAATAGATATTTGAAAGTATTTATATTTTTGTTTTTCAGTAACTTTTCACATTTCCTCGTAAACGATCTCCCGGAGGACTGAGAAATTTTTGCAAAACAGGTGAAGTCCGTGTCCGGCTGTCTGCCCTCTGATGATGTTTTATCTTTCGTAGCAACGGCAATTCAAAGTTAGCTTTATAAATAGCACTATCAAACGTATTGGATGATGTTCTATGAAACCTAAGACGCCTGGACACTGCTACAGCTAATGGGTATTCGTATTTTAATTTTATTGTACCGCCTCTATGAGGAGAGATGTTATTTTTATTTCTTACACATGCGGGTTTCCTTATTAAGAACATTCATCCTCCAATTTCGTAGCAATTTCCGACAGTTGACCGCACTGGTCGTTAATGTGCTTGGAATTTCTACCAAGATCAATATATCTAACTAGCGTAAATATGATTGATAATGACAAAGCCTGATAACTTAGTGTTCGAAGCCTCTCCGGGTAAAATAAACTAATACGCAATATACATATACCATAGTTGCGACAATATTGAGTAATAATGCCGCATTAACTGATTTTTAAAAGCTGGTAGTTAGCAAGTCTGATAGAATTAGGAAGTGCATTTCAATGTCAACGTCGTTTGAAGCGTCAGTAGCTTAATGGTTTAGTGTACGGGCTGCGAATCGTAAAGTGGGTTCGAATACGCAATTCAACTATTGACGTGAACCATCTCCTAACACAAGCCTAAGCTTATTTGGTATGGTTAACAAGAATGTTTATGATATTAGGGAAAACAAAGCATTCTTTTTTTTAATTTAGGAATTATGATTTGTAATATTATTTGTATTGAGTTGTATTCCATGAAAATTGTTCAGTTGGTATGCCTTGAGTTTCCAGTAATGCTCACTCATGTTCCAATGCAGTAGCTATACGCCGGCATTTTATATACCATAAGTCACAAGACACACAGTTCCTATATTATTTTAAACTGTCAATTGACCCTCTTTGTTAGATACCCTTCGATCCCCTTCGGAGTCCCAAACATGCGTTTTATTGCTTTTGTAACGTCCGTACATGCCATAAAAATAGTATTGAATTTCAAATTCAGTGAAATTAAAGTGGGATTGCTCTTTTCTAGTGGTCGATATTTGCGTCGCAACTTCGACATGTGAGGATGCGAGCTTGCTTTTACCGAGTAACTAATTTTTTTAAGAATTTTAAATAGAAATTGGTTTCGTTTCACGAACGGCTCAACCGTGACGGTTTCTCCCATGACAATGACAGTTTTTATACGAATGCGTAGTCAATCCTAGTATACAGAGGGAAATCACCTTATTTTTATTTTTATGTGCTTATGCGTAACATAATCCAAGCTGAGGTTGTCCCTCAACGGGGGGACCCTTGTGTCGAGTTAGTAGCAATAGAGTTTCAGGCCAAGCAATCTGAGAGCTATGACATCTCTCAATCGGTGAAGCGATATAGCTTCTGTGGCTAATCTGTGTAGTTCGTCACAAAAAAAATATCGAAGGAGTATCGGTGGTCGCACGATAAGAGATTACACCCGCCGCAGACAGGAACTACTTCAATATATAACAATAATACTTTATAAGGGTTGCAGGGTTTTGAATGCGATAGACTCAACCCACTGTCACATATTTGACAAGATCGGGTCGGTTAAAAGGTAAGATAGTTTGCTTTCCTTCTACCCTGATAGGGTTACAGCAAGTATATTTACGAGTAAAAAAATAAACCGTTTTCAAATCGAATAAGAATATTACGAAATTGAATGAATCTGAACCTATCAAAGTCTCATCAAACGGCCTTTGATGAATATCTCTTCCGATAAAAATGTATCATCGAAATTGATTGGCGTGATAATTGAGATATAAGTCCATTTGTCGCGCACATACTTAATGCAAATTTAAGATTTATTTGGTTTTCTCATAGGTGCCATTGTCAGAACTAGATTAAATTAAGATGGGATCACACTGGAAGCACTAGATTTAAAAAAAAAAGAATCATCGACATCGGTTCACCCAGTCGTAAGACACATAAAAAAAATACAGTCGAATTTAAGAGAAGAACCTCCTCTTTTTTTTAAGTCGGTTGAAAAAAGAAGCAGAGCTCTTTTTAAGAGCGGAAAACGTGTCGAGTGGGCTCTTAATTAAGTATTAATTAAGTCTTTTCTTGTAATATTAAAGCAATGTTTTAGTTTTTATTTTATAAACGAATATAAACTTGAAATGTAGAAAGGTGACTTAGAGCAAAGTAAACAGCCATATTGTCCCAATGCTTCTACAAACTGACTGTAGCGCGAAAGGATAAGGGGACGAGATACAATTGTTTGTTTTTAATTTGTCTAGACTGATACTTAGGCTACATTAAAACAAAGATTTACAGCCGACTTTCAGACCATGGAAAGTGGGGCGCAGTGTCCCCACAGTCTAGGGTACGATCCCTTAGCAAATCGTAGGCAATTTAATTTGTCTAGGCACTCGATGGTCGTTAAGATGTTTTATTATACGCCATTATAGTGCACATTATACCTAAGCACTAGCCATTATTGCAGTAACTCACAAAGTTTGCATAAACATGCCGATAAAATTTGTTTCTAAATTGATTAGAGTAGTGTAAGACTAGACTATGCTACTCTCTCTGGATACAGACTAAACTAAAATTTTACGGTACACTTTTAGAATTTCGTAGCTCAAAAAAGTACCGACGCACAGTGCTTTAGAATCACTGCTCTAGAGAATTGCTGTTTTAATTAATCTCAGCAGATTTGTAGCCAACTGTTCGCGTTATCTTATAAATACCTGGGGCCTAGACGACCGACACTAGCTCGGTAATTGTTTTTTGCGAAGATAAAAATCAAAAATTCTGTCGTAAATCTTGTAAACGTAGTTCAAAAAAGTTAAATTACTTCCACATTGTATGGCTTATCTAACTCTAGATTCAACTCGCTCTTCGATCCCGTTAGCAATTCCTGGACTTAAACGAGTGACTGCACCATATTTTTGTTTCAAACTTTGTGATCTATTTCTTCTGTATGTTCTACCATTGTCTGTTGCAACCCAATTAGACCTATCTCCCCACACTATATCTTTTTTGCTGTGAACATCGACTACTTTATTCATTCATCACTAACCAACCACATGACACACATATTTTATAAATAATTTTGATTGAAATTGATTTTCTTGGTCTAACGACAAACTCATTGACTTGCTGTTTGTTGCTTAGCAACGCCATCTACCCGGAAAAAATGACATTTTCAAAAAGGAAACCTAGCTGGATTTATTTATTGCCCTCGAATATCCCTGCATGCTGAATTTCATGAAAATCGTTGAAGCTGTTTCCGAGATTCAGATTATACACTCGTGAGCAAAAATAAAGGGTCGGTTAAGAAAGTTTGAATATCTCGGAAAGTAGAAGACAAGAAGAACGAAACAAGTGTAAAAGAGGCACTAAGTTCTAAAATAAAATTTAATGTATTATCCAAGTTTACGTAAGATATCCTTTTTCGTTTAAGTTTTTTTTTTTTTTAATATAAATAAATATTTTTTTTAAGGATATTTAACTGTCTATCATGCACAATTTATTTCAGTTAGCTAGCGTCTTTATCTTCCGAGATATTCAATCTCTCTTAATCTACCCTTCATTTTTGCTCATGGCTAAATATATACAAGAATTGCTCGTATAAAGATATGAGATTGTCAACGTTAGTAGAGAATCTCATTCACGGATGTCAACTCACGTGCAAACCACAAGGCTTCGTTTTCGCTCAGCAAAATACATAACACGTAGAATGGTATTGTCGCTTTCATAGCATCTAGCAGCACAATACGATACGGCAGCTGCGCGTCGCGATGCGCCTGCGCAACAAAAACACCACAATCACGCTCTTATTGTTGTGGCGCCGATAGTTTTTCTGGTGTGACGTCGGTCGGCCGCCGTTTACCTGCTCCCTACCTGGGCCCCTTTCGCATGTTCCGATTGTTACACTATTTCCAACTTTATGAATAGTCATATGAATTAAACAAAGGCGTATGCAGTACGAGTTGCATCATATTATAATTCTTAGCACACTGTGATAAGGTATGTTTCTGTGCGGCCTGTCTATAGTGTGGAATTTGAGACTTCGTAGTGTTATCTCAGTTATTAATTACAATTGGCATCTCGCTTTCCAAATTGAGATTTCTCACATAAGTCCGTTATCGGCTACAGCTTGATTTATGCCTTAAGTTATCTTCACTTAGACTTCAGTGTCGATCTTTTCGTTATTTAGTGAACTCGATTACTGGACCCGGTTTAGAATCTCGGCTGAAGTTTTTTTTTTAAATAAAAAATGGGCAAACTAACAGGACGTTCACCTGACGGTGAGTACGTTCCGTCGGTAATAAGGCACTTATTCCAAGCAAATTTGTCGTCTCAAGGTATAATATCCCCAGTGAATAGCTACACTGCCCTACAAACTGAATTACAATAATGTATGCACACTGTTGCTTTGACATTGGAAATATGGTACCTACATCTAAATACAATCTAAATATCGCGCTATAAAACTAATGAATATATAGAAATGATTGCGTTTGTGTATATATATACAGTATTGTACACCATAAACTCAAAGTGGTAGACAGAGATGACTTATTTCCAAAAGCACATACCTACAAGTCCCTGCAAATTATGTTATCCTGCATATTTATTCTTCGCTTTAGAGTATTTCTGATGTCTTCCAATCTACGTTGCTTACAACGTACCATAAAGGCGTTACCGCTCCTTTTTTATTGTAACAATTAATGTTATATATGTTTCTAAAATTCTTGTAAACCATTAGCAATAGCTTAAACATGTGTCACTTGGATCACGTTAATCGAAGTGGCGTTGAATCTACGACCCGTATGTAGCCTTAAACTGTTACTACGAATTATCATTTTAAATTACTTCCTATCATTTATTCTTACAGTATCAACTTAGTCTTCCCATAAGTCCCACGCTGAGTCGTGGTGCAACCATCTCGGAAGCCCACGGTTCCGAATAATGCAATTATAGGAGGCTTTTTTTCGAACTTTTTTTTTTCAGAAATATTACTAACAATCTTGTTAACCATTCCAACTAAGCTTGTGCTAGCTAGGACATGGTTCACGGTAATAGTCCAATGGTGGATTCGAACCCACGACCGTACGACCTGCGTCGTACCCTAAACCATTAGGCTATTGCTACTATATATAACCATCTACTAGCAAGCACATTATTTGTAAACACACACACTATATATTCTACAATTAATCACACACTCTAGCTCAATCACTCACTTCTATACACACACCCACTCAGAATAAAATAATTTAATAAAGAAATATAAAATTAGAAAAATACGTGAATTCATTTTTATTTATCTGGTACGTTCAAATTCGCTTACGTCGTACGCTTGTGCCACACCACATTGGTCTCATACCCTCACATCTTACTTTAATGGCATAGTAATTATATCAACAAGTGAAAATACGTTATACTTTATTTGTACTAAATAATTTAAACTAGTGTAATTAGTCCTACAAATAATAGTATATAATAATTATTCTATAGTATTGGCGTGTAGTGTACGGGTGTTTGCAGGAAGTCCTTAGCTGTCCGTAACACAACGGCAAAGTTAGTGATAAGAGTAACTCTATATTGCCATGCATTTGTATTTATTTTAATTCGATATGTTATTCTTATTATAGAATAAAAAATATTTCTTTCTATTATGGTCATTTTCTCTAGCCAATCAGCGCTCAGGTTCGTCAACAAAACAAAGGTCTATACCTTCTGTCAGCTATCCCTACCTCACTGCATGAAGAGCGTGAGTATTTATGTAAAGATGCTCTTACGTATCCTCATATTATATTCCAGGAGACGGTAACGTACGTAGATTTATGGGCTTTAAAGTACTAAAACATCTATAAGACTTCACGGAGGGGTTGCCTAACGCATGTTAGTTTAACGCTCGGCAGTAAAACGAACGAGCCGGTTAACGACGGCATCGGGGTTCGATCCGTTCGGATATCGAATCGGCAGAGGGCGCCGTCGCGTGTCATGGCGGCGATCCGTCATAAAAAGAGTTTATATAATTGCAATACAAGTTACCTATGTTATTTAAATGATATAGTCAAGTTATACGATGTTGGTAGCCATAAGCAATAAACAGGTAAAGTAAAAAGTATATTTGCAACTAAAAAAACATCAATTCACTCGTTTAGAACATTAAACGCGCGGATGTTTTCGTTTCTGAAATACCATAGTTATTTTATAACGTTATCATATTGAGATTGAGAGATTGACATGATAGAGAACAATCTCACAAAGGAGTATGCTACAGGGACAAAGCGGAGTAGAGAAACTTGGAAAGCCAATTCTAGTTGGCCGAGAAAATCGCTAGGCAGAAGAATAGGAAGAATCGCTATCCTTATATAAGAAAGAGAGGAACATTAAAAGGAACCAAAGAGAAAGTGAACAGAATTTAGAAATATCAAGAAATAAGACTAGGGCTGCTGCAACGGAAAGAGCCGTGCTAGCTCAGTCTCCGGACGGTCGCCTCAAGTTGTATAGTATGCTAGCAACCCGAGGTCGATCCCCGTGCTGATTTACCAAGCGCTCGGCGGTGAACAAAAACATAACAAACGTGAGGAAACTTACCTTCCTAGAATTTTTTTTCTAAGTCATGTGAAGTCTGCTGCTGGGTGGCGGACTATGCCCTTATATTCTTTTACAAAGAAGGCCTGCGCCCAATAGCAAGACATATATAAAGGCTGTGACTTTTAACTGCTGCAACAGCCCTATTATTGTTGATATTTTTTATTTATGATCATCTTACCTTTACCATATGGGGAGTGTTCTGAGGAAGAGTTCGGAATCATCCCAGCTACCGATTTCGATTACCGCACATCTCGACAGAATTCCAAATTCCACCGCCACCAACTTGATGGTTGGCGTTCAAAGACTGTACGTTTTCGCGTAACTTTCTCCCACGCACTGTCAACTTATGGAATCAACTGTCGCCAGCGGTATTTCCGAACTTTTACGATTTAGGGACCTTCAAGAAACGAGCCTATTCCTATCTCAAAGGTCGGCAACGCACCTACAGTTCCTCCGGTGGATGTTCATGGGCGACGGTGATCACTTAAGATCAGGTGAAAAAAAAATCTTAATCAATTTGTACGAAATTTATTAACATTCAAAACCAACAGCAAATCTAAACTATCAGGTGTCATTTAAATAAACATAGAACATAGCAAAAGTTTTTTCATTCAAAGTCTTAATCTATTCAAAACGCCATTGTTACACGAAAATCACAAAAGCCATCGAAGTTTTACGACCCGAGTTTATTATATAAAGCGAACATGACAGAAATATTTTTACCGTTCAGAGATTAAAAGATAATCACGCTAAGCTCTGCTTATGCCGTCACGGACTCGAAGCGTGAACGTACAAGGGGTTTTGCACTTTGGTATACCAGAAATATAATTTATGTCTATCTGATAACCGGTGTTGTCTTCGAGGGCTGTACCCAACGGCCCGTGACTTGAGCCACTGATAATATCAATTTTTGAAGGAAGCGGTGAGAGTACGGGTTGGATGCCGTCGACCCAAACGTACGTTCTATTATATATTTAAGCAGCATGTAAAGCTTAATGTTGGACATATGTATTTTTTTTAATGATAACACATTTTAGTATAATTATTACTAGCATTCATGTCAATCATTCCTAATAAGCTTTAGATTGTGCTAGGAGATGGTTCACGTCAACACTCGAATGGTGGGTTCTACGATTTTGTTTTATTTCTATGGATCCTCAAGAAAAAAAACAACGACTGAAACACGTATATGTATGTTCAGTGGTATTTAGCAAGTTACAAATGTAGCATTTAATAGTTGAGCGAGACGTTTAGTTTTATAGGTTCCATAGCTAATAATATGGTCGACCTTATCCGTTCGTTCCGTAGTTGTGTGTTTAGTTTTTATGACCAAATTTATGGGGCGTTGAGGAAGTAAACAAAAATATTATGGGAATAAATACCCATTAATAACGAATCAACGGTATGTTATAAAAGCTTATCTGGATCTGTATAACATGAAGTTATTTCTCTCCTCCGTTGAACGGTTTATAGGGTATATCGTATTGTTGCTTTATTTAGAACTCGGAATGTCCCATGTTCTATTTGACAGTAATGAACTAAGACATTATTTACAAAGGCGGTCTTTTCTACTTTTTCTTACGTTGTTGATTATTCAGTCTTTTGACTGGCTTCAAAAAAGGAGGTTCACAACACGAAGTGATTCTTGAGAGCGTTCAAGAAATTTATGGCACCCAACCGTGGCGATAAACTTGTGAATAAACTGCTTGTACTCCATTATAGAGCGATGGAGTCCTTTCATCCCTCCACAAGGAAGAGGCGATCTGTTCTCGGATTCATTGTTTGCGATACTTTTCCATGGTAATGACCTCGTCCTGATTAATGCTAAGCTTGATAATATCGATTGTATCTTGGTTTGTTGTGAAAATGACGGTATTGTGTAATAATAATAACACCGTAAAACTATCGAGTTATCGCTAGTGCTTCCTTTTCCTTCCAACTTCTAAAAAAGGCGTAGATTCTTAATTCGTGTGTATGTTTGACACCGCATAACTTTCGAATGGGTGGACCGATTTTGATATTTTTATATTTGTAAGCTGGTGCTTCGAATTTGGTCCAATGGCATTCCTGACAAGTATGTGCGCGACAAATGGACGAATAACTCAATATCACGCCAACCGATTTCGGTGATTCTTTTTTATTGGAAAGGATTCTTATTAATTCTATTTCGTAATATTCATATTATTTTTGTAAATATACTTGTGATAATTTAATATTCATATAATTGTAACTATATTTTAAAACAGTGGTGGGTAAACTACGGCCTGCTGGCAAAATCTGGCCCGTTAGTGCACTCCTAGGACATTGGAGCTTATCATGACAGATTGTGAACCCATTTCAATATTAGTATTCAACTTAATATTTTTATATTACTGAATCAGTAATAACTATTGAAATATGGTCCTGAAAATTATTTCATATGGAAGCGATTTTTCTTACAAATGGTTCCGATTATATCTTTTAAATCTGCAGTTGAAACTGCGTTACCAGGAACAACAAAAAAGGATCTTATGAATTCAACAAGTGAATGAACAAGTATAATTTGTTTATAATTTCTAACCGTTTTCCGGTCGCTAATACACTCTTATCTTTTATAATTACTGGTCGTGTAACTCACAGCGACACGTATCGTTGGTTTTATGAAGTTCAAATTTTTGTGAGGGCGCGAGGGGAGGAGGGCCGCGGTATTGTGGAGGGCCGGCCGCTTTAAGTGAGCTTTCGTATTGCTTATTTCATTTTACGCTCATCAAACACTTTAAAATATTTGTCTGACCGTGAACTAGGCTTTAATTAATTGTGGGAACGGGGAATGGTGGACAGGTGAGTCGGGAGATTGTGTGATACGCAATGGTTGTTGTACAGAGCTGGCTAAACAGCGGCCCGCGGACCGACATTGCTGTGCGGATCCTTGAAGATTTTTTACTTCTAAAACGATGCTTTTTTTAGAATTTGGTAATTCAAAAAATATAGTAGATCATCGGTAAGCCGAACTGTACGGCATTTGTCAAAAAGTTCAAGTCATAGAGATTTTCGAAGTAAAGTAACTGTACACTAATTTGATCGATTGTTGTTCAGTGATGGTACGGATACGGCTAACTGCATGTAGTTATATCGAGCAGTTGATGACCAAAAGACCAAATCATAAAGATCGAAAAGATCTCAAAACAATTTCGAATTTACAGCTGGCCATTGAAAGAAAAGTTGTGCATTCCTGGCTCAGTGAGTGTGCGCGCCCGGTTATTGTTAATAGCTCTTGTAAGTTACTTTGTTGCTAGATTTTATTTTATTGATATTATATATTTACTGTTTATAATAGTAAAAACATTTTTACCGACTCCAAAGACTCTATTATTGTATTTTTTGTAATGTTTGTCCACTCGCGTAGCATAGCATTGTCATTTATCGTTGGCAGTTATTTTAGCGCGTAAGAACCTCACATAACTACAACACCTCTCATAACTAAACACTTCTGGAGGAAGGCGGAGCATCTAGTTCAAGATTTCCCCCCATTAAAAAAAAGATTGATTAACAATATCCTATAAAGGAGTTGAAAGGAAGAGCTTCGTTATTCAGATCATAAAACTCCATATACAAACACTTGAATTACCTTAACGTCCGTAGACACGGTGCTTAGATATACATTCTATTGTACGCAGAAACATTCATAATTGCCTAATGGAATCTTACGACCGAAAAGAGAATAAATGTTTCCTTCTCTACCCTCTCCTTTATGGGTTAGTTATAAATATTACGATCGTTTTAATAATAGTAATAATAAATAATAGCCATTGATATGCAATATTAGATAATGTCGAATGTATGAAATGGCACACATAGAAACCTATTGTGTTTTATTACTTTGGGGCCACGGTAGTGTGTGTGATGGAGGGTCAATGCTTGGAAATAAAATATTATAGCGAACTGTTACTGCGTCTGCTGGCATAGGTACGTTGGTGAGGTTTTAACCTTACTATGACGCAAGACTGATAAATTCGTCGTATAAAAGTAGTTTCTGCTGAATTTTATTGCCTAGTCTAGGTGGACGAATATGTATTCTGTGATATCAGGAGAACTCCAAACGTTTTCCAGACGATACGTCTTTAGAAAACTTAATAATTTAGAGGCTTGCATCCAGCGAGGTCCTATGGCCTTTATGTGGTCGTCAGACCACCTTACGGGTGGACTTTCTACACCAAGCAGTCTGGGATTAGGAGCACAAATGTGGGAAGAAGAAAGGGATATAGGCTTCTGAACTTCGTAATACAACTATAATACTTCGGAAGTAAGAGAGAGGGATTACATGTAGTAGCGTATTATGTAGGATACGTGAAGTATGTATGAGGACGTTTTTTTATTTTTATTCGTAAATATACTCGTCCATTAGGCACTACGAAACTGGCAGTAATTTTTTTTTAAAAAAGCTAACAATATTTTTTTTTTACAAATATAACTAACATTCTTGTTAACCATTCCAACTAAGCTTAAGCTTGTGCTAGGAGATGGTTCACGTCAATAGTCGAATCGAATAGTTGACTCAAACTTACGACTCGCAGACCGTACCCTTAACAATTAAACTATTGACGCTTAAATATATAAGCTTGGTAAATCGATCTCTAGCCAAGTTAACTGAGTTTTGTCTTTAGACTATGTCGTAACTTTATTAAGCATTTTAGTAATAAAATACTTGCCCCTGCTGGTCCATCACTATTAAATGTTTACAGCGAATTATCGCGTGCTCTCGTGTGCGTATTGAGGGGGATGAGGGTGAAATCTATTACTATGATTGCACAGTATCGTTGCGCTTTATAGGCTAGTATACGGCACGTTTTATGCGTCGCAATAAAGTGCACTCGGCCCGTGGCTTGATTGGAGTCGTCATGATCGTATTTGTATCTCTACGCATGCCAATATAGGAATGATTCTTTGTCATATAGAAGCAAGTTTTTTTTAGAAGTAAAACTTCTTGTGAATGCGTTACGAAAATTGTGATCCAGGAGACGAAGGGAAGAACGGAGAAATAAGTTAGTGAGAAAAGATAGATTTTAAGAAAGATAGACATTTTTTATGTTACTGTAGGAGCAAGAGAGAGCGGTGCGAGCACTATTTACTTCCTATCTTTCTCTCATAGCCGGTCACGTATTCTGTATCACACTGTAGGAGCAAGAGAGAACAGTGCGCGCGCACATTTGCTTTCTGTCTTGAAAATCGTGTATATTTTAAAGATATGTACACACGTATATACGCGATTATTGTATAGATGGAGCTAAAGAAGTTCTACTTCAGTCGTGAGGTCTAAAGCAAACAAGAAATGCTTTTATTCATACGTACGCTGGAGATGCGGCCAAGTTACGTTGGACTCGGCCTACAAGAGGCCAACCGACTACCGATCTCCGCCATGATGGGGCAAGATGGTGTAGCGTTATCATTCAACGTCTAGCCCGGACATAGCAAGGTGGCTTAAGTAATATTAAGTGATACCAACTACACAGCTACCCTCTACTAAATTCGGTCGCGTCGCCCGGAGGCCGAGCACGTTCTCGACGATCCGGACGACGCGATTATCAATGCAAAGACTAGATCTTTACAAATTCACAAAGTCCATTCGCGACCGTCGGAAGTTAGAATAAGTTAATCCTCGCGCGTTACCCCTTAGATGTTAGGAGCTGGAGTTTCTTCGGCCACTTCTTCTCCCAACGCCAACGCTACCCGAAGTGGCACTCAAAGTTAGTTTAGCTTTTGAATGTCCCTTAGACTATCTTAGGGCGCCCTCGGATCGGAATGCTTACGCGTAACATAGTAACCGTCCAAGCCGAGGTTACCCCTCACTGGGGGATCCTTGTGTCGATTCACTAGCGATAGAGGTTCAGGCTAAGCGACCTAAGAGCTATGCCACCTCTCAATCCGGTGAAGCAGTCAAGGGCAGCTTTTCTGGCCAATCTGTGAAGTTCGTCAAAAAGCCAACTACATACCTACTATCGAACTTTTGCAACACTAGAGTATTTGTAGTTCTATTGCTGGCTTTGTCTCTATTTTAAATCAGGTCAAATACACTGTTGGTGTCAGCTTATCGCAAAGTGAGTGAAACACGAAGTTGTGGATGGTAAAGAACGTGGCGTTCAATTTAGGAATGATTAAAGATTAGACACAGAGTTTTTTTTTAAGATTTCAGTTTGCGGACGAGTTCAATCGAGTAACTGCTACTACCGAATTCAAACCTAAAATACAGTTAAAAAACTATGTCGAAACTTCTCGCGCGGGGTAGATGCAAAAAATGAACCGTATCGTTTATGTATACCATGTCTCCTTTCTACATGACATCACCGACGTATGCCTTAGAAAAGTATAAATATATTTAATAGGATGTATGTCTTATTCTTATTGTTGTAAGGATTAGATTGTCTTGTGTTGTGGTGTTGGCGAATTTTTCATCCGACCGGCCCACCGGCTCTAATACAGTGTTATGTGATAAAGTGCCCCTGTCTATTTTGAAACTGGGCTATCTCCAAGCCGATTTTCCCAAGTTATCTTTTTATTCCGCATTCCTTGTGTTTTGCTCTAAATAAAAGATTGTGTTAATCGTCACCATTCCGTCCCACATTTTAAGGCGAAGCACTTTTCGCATATAATTTTTAATTTAAGCGTAATTAGTAGAGACTGCCTAATTAGTTCAGTTTGTTTTTCTTTTCGAATGTGATACGCTGATCGGCCACGCTCTCGTCGGTCTCTACAGTTTCCCTGGCTTTTAGGGAGGTACCTCAGCTCTTTTGAATAAGTGACGCTTTGATTAATGAGAAAATATTATACAGGATGTTTGGAAAATATGTTTAATCAAAATAGATTTTTTTTCCGTCCCTTCATCAAATGTGTACTATCGTCTGTCTTCGCTTTTGGAAGAGGTCTTCTAATAACCTGTATATATGGTTAAAATAAAAAAAAAATTTACAACCCTCATCCCAAACAGCATAGTCAGATAAAAATCACTATTTCACCGGAAAATTATCTAATAAATCCAAATAAAATATATTATATAGCTAGATTTTAAACCCATTTTTATTAGAACTTTTTAAACACGCTTTTATTAGTTTGGCATTTGATTATAATATTATAATAATTATAATATTGTCCTTGTGTACTGTAAATATCGTTCGGGTATATTAAACGATATTTAATGAGCCGTGGTAGCTCAGTGTCCGGGCGGTCGCATCAAGTTGGATGGTACGCTTGCACCCCGTGTGTGATCCCCGGTACCGGCACCTATAAATTTGTTGTTGCAATTTTATGTGTTCCACTAGGGCCGCGTGGTGGACTATGCCCTCATGCTCTATTTACAGAAAAGGCCTGTGCCCAGCAGTGGGACATATGTAAAAGCTGTTTCTTTAACTTACTTTTTACTTTAAATGATATTTGCATGTTAAATAGTTATTTACAGTTACATAGAACATTTATAATTACTAGACATAGTTTTCACGTCACCTCCTTTAATGTTTTTAACACTATTTTTTTTACTTCTCGAATAAATGAAGTAAGAAAATCTAAACCTTCGGCAAGTTGTAATAGAATTAAATTTGGTACTTAGTTGAACTTGTCTCCCGCCGATAATAACGTCGGAGATGAAGTTTGTGTGTTCGGCGTCGCTAAGTCAGTTTGTTTTATGGCTCGAGTTAGAGTTCGGTGCCATCTCCGATCACCATCGCCGCCGTTTGAACCGTCGCGATGGTGTCACGCTATCAATTCTCCTTAATAAAAACTTTATCTTAACACAGTCGGTAAATTTGTATATTGTTGTTTGTTTCCAAGTTTTGATCAGTAATGAACAAGTTGATATGTCACGTAATAATAATCTTTCTTTTATTTACTACTTAAAGTTTTCTAGTCCGGCTTAATTACGGCGCCATTCCATAATGGGTTGGGTTGGGTTTATTAATACCATCTCACTGCACATTGATATATTTTGTTGCACAGAGTCTGTGTTTATCGAAGCTGCCTACAAATGCGTAGAAGGTGTTTGACTCTATTATATTTATATATTATTGTCAATATATTAAGCAGCTTTTTTGTTTTAATTTTAATAATATATATTTAACTTTTTATAACATCATATTGGTATTATCTGTAACGGTGTTATAATTTTTGTTGATTTAAATAAATAAATAATCATAGAGGTCATTCATCCCAAGATGAAGGGTTAATTACGTAACGATTCTTGTCACGCTTTCAGAAGTTCGTAAACCTGAGGGTGACATTAGTCATTTGTCTGTAAATCAAATCACCTATGCCATCCATTATACTGTCGATTAATATACCAATTAAGCAAACTTATTGTTGCATAGTAACACGCAACATCTATCAATCAAGTCACATTCAAGATTTTAAAAATGACAAGTTTATTAAATTAATAGTATATTATTTACGAGTAAAAACTAAAACCGACTTTAAGACCTATATAGTTTTCTTATAACAGTTGAATCAAATTAGTGGTAAAATGGTACTTACAGTCGAAGCACCGGCTTTCAAATAAAAAAAATCATCAAAATAGGGTTCACTCAGTCGAAAGTTATGAGGTAACAAACATATAGACGAACTTTGAAGTCGGTTGAAAAATATCGATCCTTTGATATTAAAAACATCTTTTGTCTATTTTCTTCAGTGTACCGATATTTTTCACGTAATAAAAAGAATTCCCTTGTCTTTTTTTTTATATGAAAAGTGGCAAACGAGCATACGGCTCACCTGATCTTAAGTGATCACCGTCGCCCATGAACATCCACAGCACCAGAGGAGCTGTAGGTGCGTTGCCGACCTTTGAGATAGGAATAGGCTCGTTTCTTGAAGGTCCCTAAATCGTAAACGTTCGGAAACACCGCTGGCGACAGTTGATTCCACAAGTTGGCAGTGCGTGGGAGAAAGTTACGCGAAAAACGTACAGTCGTTGAACGCCAACCGTCAAGATGGTGGCGGTGGAATTTGGAATTCTGCCGAGATGTGCGGTAATGGAAATCGGTAGCTGGGATGATTCCGAACAATTCCTCAGAACACTCCCCATGGTAAATGCGATACAGGATGCAAAGAGAACCGACATCTGTTCGCAGACTCAGAGGGTCGAGTCGGTCGGAAAGACCCTGATCGTCGACTATTATTGTCTTCATCGTGTATTGACTATTTACAAGTTAGATAAAGCCAAAAAAAAAGGATCAGGGTAAATGACGTAACAACATATCGTTTATGATAAGTAACAGACGAGTGTCCGTTATCGGCGGAAGTGTATCTACTACAAGAGTATCTCCCATTCACTTACCGAAGTATATCATAATCTCGAGCTCGAAACTATTTATCAGCTACGTGTAAGGAACTAAACAGTTCCCTTGGGAATGTAGTAAACATCGCTTCACAGAACCTTTGTTATTAGATTGTGCGATTGGACTACTCTCCATATTTGTTTGGTTTCTTTTTCTAGACGCTTCTTATCGTTACGCTATGTTGTTTATGTAAATACTAGTTGACCCGGCAAACGTTGCTTTGCCATCAAAATTATTTTTAGTGCAAGGTGACAAATGAATCAGAATACATCATAGGCATCATGCACATAGATATATTTTGTTGCACTGAGTCTGTGTTTATCGAAGCTGCCTTCAAATGCGTGGAAGGTGTTTGCTTTTTATTTGTTTTAATTTTAATAATATATATATATAACTTAGTTTTTATAGCATCAAATTAGAGTATCTGTAATGGTGTTACAATTTTTGTTGATTTAAATAAATAAATAAAATGTTTGATGTAGAAGTATCAAACAGTCATTGATCAGTTATCCTCGCCTTTAAAAATAATAAAATTACTAAAATGACTATAAAAATAACAGGGGTTGGTGATAGAAGCGTGAAAATGTAGGGTTGTATCTATTTTTAATGCCACAGATCTTAGGGGTGGACAACCCTTATCATTTAGGAACATGAAAAATAGATAGTAACCGGTTCTCAGACCTACTGAATATGGATATTAAATTTCATAAAAATCCGTCAAACCGTTTCGCAGGAGTATGGTAACTAACACTGTGACACGAGAATTTTATATATAAGATTATAAACATGTCTGTAATATATATTAATTGATATATAGATACATGATCTAATGTCATAATCACTTAAAAGCCTCTACTGTAAAGTACATTTTTATGAGTTAGCTTAGTATACATTGATGTCAAGCAGCCTTGTGTAGTCTGGGCTCGTATGCCTGGCATACTGCGTGTCGTAGAAGGCGACTAAAAGGGGCCTACAATGGACCCGGGAAGAGGGCGACATTGGCTGGCCTATGTCGCCTTGCACAGCCAGGATGCTGAAGGAGAGATTAACTTCCTCGGGACGTTTTGTCAAAGCATTAGGCAGAGGGGCTCCGCTGCGTTCCACTGCAGAGCACGGAGCCCGACACTATGCACCGAGGGAGGGCCAGGGTTGGGGGGAGAAGGCGGGGTATCTTTAAAGATTTCCCATCCGTTAAAAAAAATTGCTGTCGATATGCTTTAAACCTCATGCCAGTCATGTTGAGTTAACTGGAGCTTCACACAGCCGCGCCTTAACCGGCGGGAGCAATTGGGCCGCGCGGGAATAACCGCCTGACTCACGCGGCCTCGCCTAGCGCCCACCGATGGATTTAGGCATGGGGTTGCCAGATCGTCTCCGCTGTAAAGTACAGTCCAACGCCTCTTTTAAATGTACCTTATGTATAGAGTAGTATTCGTTCATGTGCTTTTTTATTTTTACGTTAGAGGGCCTGCTCACCTGAGCCCTAATTCTGCTACTACAATTGTGTCAAAATTAACGTTCACTAGCAAGTTGTTTTCAAAATCTGCTACGGTCACGCGTAGTGGTATATAACAAGTAACAGAATTAATGGTTAAAAGTGGTCCGATCAGATAAAAGACTCGTCGTCATCCAAATTTTACTCTGTTGTAAGAGACGCGCTGGATAGAAGCCGGCGGAGGCAGGTCATCGGCTCTAAATGCAACCCTAATGTCGACCACGATCCTCAGACATGAGTGACTGACACTAGAGAGAGAGAGAGTCCATGTTATGCAGAATGTGCAGTGTGTATACCTTTACAACCAACTTCAAAGAAAGAAGGAGGTACTCAATTCGACCGGTTTTTTTTACTAATTTAATGTTTGTGTTCTCATTGCTCAAAATCGCAAATTACAATTTTTTTATACTAATAAGGTTTTGATTGCTATCCTATTTTCATTTTCACATGCTCGACGGGGTTAAACATCGTAGTCACGAGGAAAACTTTGTTTGAGAATTTGTTTAAAACATGCGTCAATAGCCTAATGGTTAATGGCCTATGGGGTACGAAGTCACTACTCGGCTAATGACGTGAACCGTCTCCTAGCACAAGCTTAAACTTAGTTGGAATGGTTAACAAAATTTAGTAATATTAGTGACAAAAATTGCTAGCATACTTTAAAAAAATCCGCTCTAGGGCCGCGTGGGGGACTTTGTAATAATAATTTTTATAGAGAAGACCTGCGGTGATCAGTGGACTAGGCTGTAGGCTGCTGCGGAACTCCGAGTCCTAGACACTTGTATAGTAAATCACTTTCATCTGTGAAAAAAAAAGAATGCTATCAATTTCATTATAAATATTCACGTGTTCACGTTACGCAATGTCAATTAGTACCAGCGATCGGTACGTGGGCGTCGTATTCTAAACTGAATAATATTAGTGTATTGCGGACGTTCTACATTACGCCTGCCGCAGCCTCTTGCATCCCACGGATAGATTCAACGAAATTAGACGGCATAGCGTCGTAACCGGGACAACAGCTGTTGCACCATATAACATAGTTACACAGGACTATTAAAAAAATCTACCTACCGTATTATTTTTTCTCAACATTAACTGACGACAGAGTTACGATCGGTGCGTTATTTATCCGAAATAAAATGAATGGATCTAGAATCACCTCGCTGTCCGTCGGGCCGACGTGTAATTTTAAATAAAATCCGTTCCATGGGGATTATCTGGTTCCAAGGTCTCGGATATGTGGGTCACTGGTTCAGTGTAAACACGGCGGTGTGATTGTTTAACTAACCAATAGAGTGACGGGTTGAATCCGTCGTTGTTGCGTTGCGAAAGAATCCCTCTTTTGAATTACATGGCGTTTGATTACAAACGTGATTCATGCGTGAGTTCTTTTTTAATTCACCTTTATTATTATATAATCTTATATTTACACGAATAATAAATTGAATTACACATTGGAATAAAGCTAACCACACAGATTTTATCACTGTTATATTTCGCGCGTCGCAATATTTTCTATCTTCCTTTGGACCTGTAGTCTGATGAGCCCTTAGCTTTTGGAGTTCTTATATGGTCTTCAAAGCATTGTTTGAAGACGAAAAGCATTTTACATAAAATAGAAGGCGGACATGTGCGGCTACAAAATGGTTTCCCTTTGTAAAGGCGTATGCCATACAGGCATATGGCAGCACCTAATGGTGGCTTATATATAGGCTTATTTCTGGTCCTTAGCAGTGAGGGGGCGAAGAACTGAGTCTGAATACCACGCTATTAGTAGACTTTTAATCCTTCCATGCACTTTTCTATCCAAATTGACCAGAAAATTATTTTAATACGAGTTAGTACGAATTCGAATACATTACAAACAAAATATGAAACATATTAAAAAACAAACTACAGTTAAAGAGAAGAGAAAACGGACAAATAGCATATAGGATAGGATGCCAACATTGGACACCGTCTCAGTATGTGCCGCGTCGCAAGGATGCGACAGCGCTTGCGACGCCGCTTTTCAGCGGTGCCCAGGACCATATTTTTATATAAATATATAATACATTAAAATAATAGATGAACAAAATATTTTCTTAAATAAAACGTATAAAGTTTATTTTTATATTGAAATAGTAAAAATATTGGAAACAACATGACACCGATATCAAGGGGATATTATCTTTTTGTCACTTTAGCATCAGGTGCTTTAATTTAATTTGAAATGCACTTTGATATATCAATTAAAATACGACGTACCGAGAACTAAAACTCCTTTACGTAGTGCTTCTGAAGGTGGATGAACACTAATGTCGATCTACATTCCAACATACATTAACCAAGAAGTGCTTCATCAAAAGTAGTGCGACGACAATATTGTTTCACGTCTATGAATATGTCAAACAGTTCGCTGCGCCAGACGCCTCCCGAAATAGTCCCGGCTACGTTGTCGATATTTATATACATACAATCGTTCGTTTAAACGTCGATCTGTTTAGTTTATTTTTGTTTCTATATGATTACAGTATTTCCAGCACGTATATTAGGTTTCCTAGGATAGATTACACATGAAATCTCATTAGCGATTTTTATAACTGACTGGTTAATAACAAACTTTTTTATTACCCGCCTTATAATTTCATTAGCAACAAAATAAATTACTAATAAGTAGGAACAAACCTGTGAGATGGATCCCATCAGGCCTAGACCCCACGGATTTACACCAGTTTTAAAACGATTTGGGGAAGTATTAGAGAAAGTACATATATAATTATTGATCGTGTACATGCATAAATTTGTGCAGGAGTGTATGTGTGTGTCTACACAAGTTTGAGTACAAATAATTAAACACACAAAAGTAATATTAACTATTCAAATTTATAATCTTTTCTGTTTCATTATAATTTCAGGGATTCTAACCAATTTGATAAATTCAGGTTTTCTTGTTTAGCGGGAACAAATAGACAATAGATATGTGATTTTATTGCTTTTTTTTTCATAGCTCTGTCTTCATATATTTATGTACCCAGTCTATAAAATGAACTTAATAGCGCAATAGTATGTACGATATAGGCCACTAACCCAAGCCACAGCTGTGTGATGATGACATCGGTCGCAAGATGGCGTCACGCGACGCTGTTGCGTCAGGAGCGGCGCCTGCGCAACCCGATCGCTCTGTCGCGTCTGCGATACCGATTTGGAAGCGCGGGAACTGATCTTTTGATCCTTCCGACTTGTTATAAAGTAGTAGTGATTTGATCTATACAGCAATTGAGTTGGATCCTCGGATTCCCAGCTGAGATATTTTTTGTAAAATAACGCGATACGATTAGCAGGAGGATGATAGTACAGTGTTATCTCGAGTTTTTAATTGCAGTATCCTTCGTAGCTCCACGTTTGTCAGCCTGAAGTTTAGTTGAAGAAGTATGGTATATAATTCTATTTTCGTAAGCCCAATAAATTCATCAGCGTCTTCGTCAGCAATACATGCACACTATTACTTGGCAGACTATATATATGTCTCGGTGTGGTTTGAACGCCAGATAACGACTACATTACCTTCTCATGTTATGTAGAAATATAACTATAAAAATTAAAGGGATTATTAAGCAACTAAAAATGAACGGCGGTTGAATTGAGGGTGATTTCTAAAACCGTGATGGTTTTATGTACGCACCCGTGTAGTAATAATACTCTTGATTTAACCCTTTCTTTTGATTGGAAGCAGTAGTAAAATAAAAGATGTCTTATTACAGTATTTTCAGCTCGTATATTAGGTTTCCTAGGATAGATTACGCATGAAATCTCATTAGCGATTTTATAACTGACTGGTTAATAACAAACTTTTTTATTACCCGCCTTATAATTTCATTAGCAACAAAATAAATTAGTAATAAGTTGGAACAAACCTGTGAGATGGATCCCACCAGGCCTAGACCCCACGGATTTACACAAAACTTTTAAAACGATTGGAGAAGTATTAGAAAAAGTATATATATAATTATAGATCGTGTGCATGCATGAATTTGTGCAGGAGTGTATGTGTGTAATTGCATGTGTGTATTCGTGTGTGTCTACACAAGTTTGAGTACAAATAATTAAACACACAAAAGTAATATTAACTATTCAAATTTATAATCTTTTCTGTTTCATTATAATTTTAGGGATTCTAACCAATTTGATAAATTCAGGTTTTCTTGTTTAGCGGGAACAGATAGACAATAGATATGTATTTTATTACTTTTTTTTTCATAGCTCTGTCTTCATATATTTATGTACCCAGTCTATAAAATGAACTTAATAGCGCAATAGTATGTACGATATAGGCCACTAACCCAAGCCACAGCTGTGTGATGATGACATCGGTCGCAAGATGGCGTCACGCGACGCTGTTGCGCCAGGAGCAACCTGCGCAACCCGATCGCTCTGTCGCGTCTGCGATACCGATTTGGAAGCGCGGGAACTGATCTTTTGATCCTTCCGACTTGTTATAAAGTAGTAGTGATTTGATCTATACAGCAATTGAGTTGGGTCCTCGGATTCTCAGCTGAGATATTTTTTGTAAAATAAAGTGATACGATTAGCAGGAGGATGATGGTAGAGTGTTATCTCGAGTTTTTAATTATAGCAATATCCTTCATAGCTTCACGTTTGTCAGCCTGAAGTTTAGTTGAAGAAGTATGGTATATAATACTATTTTCGTAAGCCCAATAAATTCATCAGCGTCTTCGTCAGCAATACATGCACACTATTACTTGGCAGACTATATATATGTCTCGGTGTGGTTTGAACGCCAGATAACGACTACATTACCTTCTCATGTTATGTAGAAATATAACTATAAAAATTAAAGGGATTATTAAGCAACTAAAAATGAACGGCGGTTGAATTGA
This sequence comes from Meandrusa payeni, assembly GCA_029286785.1. Lineage (NCBI taxonomy): Eukaryota > Metazoa > Arthropoda > Insecta > Lepidoptera > Papilionidae > Meandrusa > Meandrusa payeni. Next base: position 1,729,362 of record JAGSMX010000039.1, read on the forward strand.
GGGTGATTTCTAAAACCGTGATGGTTTTATGTACGCACCCGTGTAGTAATAATACTCTTGATTTAACCCTTTCTTTTGATTGGAAGCAGTAGTAAAATAAAAGATGTCTTATTACAGTATTATTCTAATAGAGCCTGATTCACAGACAACTTTCCCTGTACTCCTTTTATTTGAAAGCATTTTGGACTAACGTGCCAGGGAATATCCAATGCCGGCTAAACTGCATTGACCATAACTTTATCTCATGTAATGTGTTGGATAAGTCATTACTCCACTTTAGATATGACCCAACCCGGTATCGTTCAGTATATTTTGTATATTTCTAGAAAATTTGTTAAATTTATATTAGTTTAGTGTTTCTATCATATCTTTCTCGATCCTGTTATATTTTACGAGACAGCAGAAGAGGGCTGTCAGATTCTAGACATAAGTATATCACACAGCGCCGCTCCACATGAAATAATAAAATTACTAGAAGCATCTGTCTTATTCCGTCCAACCACCCTCGGTGGAATAGTCCCGAATATCATTTAAAATTTAACGTAACATTAATATGAAGTGATTCGTTTAGAAGACATCCGGATGTGGTGGTATTGTGGCGTGATTCAATATTAGCATAAGACCACACGTCTGCTCCTGCTCCATTAATACTGAACTCAATTCCCGCACGTTCCCATTCCCGGGTTGTAACGCGGAGTCCCGTGACGCTACTGTGCCTATTCCCTGCCTGCTGGAATCCAATTTGTCCGTCTATTTCTGTGCGCATTACACGTGGCTTATTGTAACGAGAAGTTGATGGTTTCTCCGGGAATAGCTTTTCAGTGTCGAGCTTCATTTTCAACCGACTTCAAAATAGAAGAAGGTTCTCAATTCGTCTGTATGTTTTATATGTTTGTTACCTCATATCTTTCGATTGGGTGTACCGATATTGATGATGTAAATGTTCCCCCATGATCCAATTATGCTAATGGCATTCATGAGAAAAAAATGTAAGAAAAGCTTAAAATTTGCCTTAATTATATGCGTTAAAATGGACGAATAACTCAATATCACGTCAACCGATTGCATGTAAAAAAATGTTATTTTGGAAAAAAAATGTTATGTACATGAAGAAAAAAGTTATTTTAATTTTACAAACAGACACTTAAATTTTATTTATTTGTTATTTGTATAGATTTTATAACTTACCATCGTTGTCGAGGTATCGTTCAAGCTCAAAATGACATAGGATAAAGTTATGTCAGCCATAACTTATTATCTCAATACGTCCACAAGTCGCAACAAAACGGCACAGCGTAGGTAAGAACAGTTAGTTTCGCGACAGGGAGGAAAGCGGGGGATACTGACTCCTCCGCTATGTCGGTCGCCTCGGAGAGGTCTTCGACCTCAGGGCGGCCAAAAAGCGGAGGAAGCAGAAATCTCCACCGCCTGCCTCTGCTGAGAAGGATGATGAGGCGGAGATCTGGGACCCGACGGTGGCCCCAGCCAAGCGGAGATCGAAAGCCAATCTCCCTAGGTCGGAAGATCTAGCTAGGGAGATGGCTGAGCGGCCAACGGAGGACCTATGCAGTCGCATAAGGGCCTCCATGTTGGCCGTGGAGAAGATCTCCGACAGGTCGAGAACCTCAAGGGCACGTACGTGCAACATTTGCGCGTGGCGGCCCTCGAGGCGGAGGCGGCGAGCTCTGAGCTCGCTCGGAGGTGTCGCAGCCTCCGGCTGCGGACGCGCTGCAGCGTGAAAACGCGCAGCTACGTTCGCAGCTCTCCGACCTGACGGCGAGGGTCGAGCGGCTGACGCAGGAGCTGAGCGCCTTGCGTAATCGCGAGGCGTCTCACCCTCCGCCAGTCGCGGGCCCGAGCCGGGCTGGGGTACCCAGTGGGTCCCAGGAAGCGGGGCCGAGTAAGGCCGCTGGTGCTAAGCCAGCGGTCTTTAAAAAACCGCTGCCGCCGGCGCTGGTAGAGCGGGCGTCTTCGGAGAGCCGGTTGATGGAGCGCATCAGCGCTCTTATCGACCGGAAACTCTCCGAATACATGGCGCCCGCACCAGCGGCTGCCGGCAGGAGGGGCCGCTCAAGCGGCACCGGCCCGACGACCGCAGCCGAAGGCCAGTGTGCCTTCGGCGCAACAGGTTGAGGCCCAGCCGTCACCCGCAGGGGAGACCTGGGCCGTGGTCGTCGGCCGGAAGGCGAAGAGGGCTGCGGGCAAGGCCGCCAAAGGCGGCCCCAGCACCGAAGCCCCAGCCAAAGAAGGCGGCCCCCGAAGGCAGCGGCAAAGCCAAAGCCAAAGGCGGCGAAGCCGGCAAGGCTCCCGGGCACGGCGGCCATCACGGTCACCGTGCCGGAGCACAACGACGCGACCTATGCCGCAGTCATGTCAGCCGCTAAACAGCGGATCAAACTGGCAGACTGCGGCATAGAGACCGTTCGCACGCGGAGGGCCGTGACAGGGCCCTAATCCTGGAGGTAGCGGGCGCTGACTGCTCGGCCAAGGCTGACACGCTGGCGGCCACCATGAGGAGCGGCTGGTCGACCTGGACGTGCATATTGCACGTCCAGTGAAGACTGGCGAGCTGAGAGTGATGGACTTAGACGAGTCCATCACTCCAGCTGAGGTGGTCGCAGCGGTGGCCGAGCAGGGCGGCTGCCAGGCCTCAGACGTGAAGGTGGGCGAGATACATCGCTCACCTTTGCGTCTGGGGTCGCTGTGGGTGCGGTGTCCGCTCGGTGCGGTGCGTAAGCTGGCGACAGCGAATCGCATTCGCATCGGGTGGACGGCCGCGAGGCTGGTGGTGCTCGCCGCGAGACCACTGCAGTGTTTCCGGTGCCTGGAGCAGGGGCACGTGCGTAGCACGTGCACCTGCGAACAGGACCGGAGCACGCGGTGCTACGCTTGCGGCGAGCCCGGCCATAAGGCCCGGCAGTGCACGGCAGCCGCCCCAGTGTTTCGTTGTGCGCAGACCTTGGTCGCCCGGCCAACCATAGGTTGGGGACCAAGGGCTGCGCACCGAAGAGAGGGAAAAAGGGAGGTAGGCAGGCTCCTCCCAAGGCCACACCCAGTGTGCCGGAGGCCATGGAGGCCTCACCTTCGGGGTGAAGGTGAGGATCCTCCAGGGCAATCTGAACCACTGCCGAGGGTCGCAGGACCTGCTGATGCAGACCCTCGCGCAGTGGTCGGTATCTCTGGCCGTGGTGGCAGAGCCTTACCGAGTCCCGGACCATCCTCGCTGGTTCGGTGACGACGGAGGCTCTGTCGCCATTTACTGGTGGTGGCGCAGGGGACCCGCCCTGTTCCTTACTCGTTAAGGGACAGGGCTACATTGCGGTGCAATGGGGTCCCCTGGCAGTTGTGGGCTGCTACGTCTCTCCCAGCTGTACCCTCGCCGCTTACGAGGCGTACATGGATGCGGTGGGCGACTGCGTTCGCAGATGCTCGCCGCGTCCAGTGCTTGTCCTGGTGACTTCAACGCTCATTCCAGAGCGTGGGGGTGTGCCAGGACAGCGCGAGAACCGTGCAAGTGGGCGGCAGGACTGGACCTCCGGCTTTTAAACCGGGGTCCGTCAGCACCTCCGTGCGTTGGCAGGGGAGTCGGTCGTCGACTTGTCGTGGGCGACTTCCTCTGCCGTACGCATGGTGTCGGGATGGAGGGTGGCGGAGGAGGTGGTCACACTATCTGACCACCTCCACATCATGTTCGATGTGGCCCTCCGTCCTCCCGCAGGTGCTGCCCGCCGGCACGGTAGCAGCCGACCGCGGCGATGGTCCCTCAAGCGGCTCGATGCTGATATGCTCGAGGCCGCTGCCATCGTCGCGGCATGGACAGAAGGGTCTTGCCCGATCCCGAACAAGAGGCGACCTGGTTCCGGAGCACAATGACGTCGATTTGCGACGTCGCGATGCCAGGCCGGGTCCCCAAGCTCCGGGCGGTGTACTGGTGGTCGGAGGCCATAGAGCAGCTTTGCGAGGACTGCTCACGGGCCCGACGCCGGTACACCAGAGCCCGTAGAAGAAGGCGAGCCACAGCCGACGAAACGGCGAGAGCTTATGCGGGGTATAGAGGCGCCACGATCGCGCTTCAAAGCGCGATCAGGGAAGCGAAGGCTCGATCCTGGAGTGAACTCCTCGAGGGGCTGGAGAGGGACCCATGGGGGCGCCCGTACAAGATTGTACTGGGCAAGCTCAGACCGTGGGTCCCTCCGGTGACGGAAACCCTGGATCCTACATTCGTGGAGAGTGTGGTAGACACACTCTTCCCAAGGATCCAGGGACTCAGCCCTGCACCCCAGCGATGCCGTCGGACCGTACCATCTGGTCCGACGAGCTGGGGTGACTGCCGAGGAGTTGATCGAGCCACGGGCGCCTCAGGGCCCGCAATACAGCACCCGGCCCAGACGGGATTCCCGGAAGGGCTTGGGTGCTGGCTCTCGCCGCCGGCCTGAGGGGGAGACTTAGACGGCTGTTCACCAGCTGTCTGGAAGTCGGAGTCTTCCCTTCGGGCTGGAAGGAGGCTAGGATGGTGCTGATAAAGAAGGACGGTAGGACCGCGGAGTCTCCCTCCGCGTACCGACCCATATGTCTGCTGGATGAGGCGGGCAAATTATTCGAAAGAATAATTGCCGCCCGCCTCAACTCACACCTGCGGCAGGTAGGCCCCGACCTGTCGGAATGCCAATATGGCTTCCGGCAGGCGCGGTCGACCGTTGACGCGATCCTCCGGGTCCGTCAACGGTCGGGGCAGGTAGTGACCCGGGGTGGCGTGGCGTTGGCCGTCAATCTTGACGTAGTCAACGCATTTAACACGCTGCCCTGGGGAGCGATTAGGGAGGCATTGGTGTTTCACCACGTGCCTCCCTACCTGCAGCGCATCGTCGGGGCGTACCTGCATGGCAGGTGCATCCAGTACATGGGTCGGGACGAGTTCCATCGGAGGGAGGTGAATTGCGGGGTTCCGCAGGGGTCTGTGTTGGGGCCCCTGCTATGGAACCTCGCATATGACGCGGTCCTTAGGGTCGGTCTCCCCGCCGGCGTGAGTGTCGTCTGCTATGCAGACGACACGCTAGTCATGTCCGACGGGGAGGATTTCGATAGCACCATCCGGCTCGCCGAGCTTGGGGTGGCATGCGTCGTGGACAAAATCCACGAGCTGGGTCTACGGGTAGCGCCTCACAAGACTGAGGCGCTATGGTTCCACAAGCTCCCAAGAGCTAAGGAACCGCCCAGCCGGTCGATTCGCGTAGGTGACGTGCTGGTCCGGGTGGGGTCGGAGATGAAATATCTCGGCCTCACCCTGGACAGTCGCTGGGGCTTCGAAGTGCACTTCGACCGCTTGGTCCCCAAGATCGATAAGGCAGTGGGTGCCCTGCACAGACTGCTGCCTAATCTTGGGGCCCCAGGGAGTCCGCCGCCTCTACGGAGGTCTCGTGCGATCCATGGCCCTCTACGGGGCGCCCGTGTGGTGTAACCGCTTCACGGGCGTCCGGCGCTGCAGAGCTGCTACTTAGCCTGCAGCGCAAGATGGCCATTCGATCGCACGAGGATACCGTACGGTATCATACGAGGCGGCCACTATCCTGGCTCGGTTCCCGCCGCTCGACATTTTGGCGGAGCTGGACGCGCGTGTGTACACGCGCGTCCGGGCCGTCGACGGCGGGGCCGGGCCGCCCCTGGATGCGGGAGAGGTGCGTCGGCAGGAGCACAGGCGGGCGATGGAGGTCTGGCGCGAGCGGCTCTCGGAGCGTCGTTGCTCGCGCCAACGCATCGTCTGTGCCTTCCTGCCGAACTTCGAAGCCTGGCTTAAAGGAGGAATGACGCGCACGTCACATACCGCCTGACACAGGTACTCACCGGGCACGGGTGCTTCGGTGAGTACCTGAACAGGATAGGGCGCGAACCGACCGCGCAATGCCACCATTGTGGCTGTGACCGGGATTCCGCACAGCACACGCTAGCCGTGTGCTCCGCGTGGGAGGCGGAGCGGCGGATCCTGGTCCAGCATATCGGGCAAGACCTCTCCCCGCCGGCGGCAGTAGCGGCTGCGCTGGCGGGGAGATCTAAATGGAAGGCGCTGGTCTCCTTCTGCGAGTCAGTAATGACCCAGAAGGAGACCGCAGAACGGGATCGGGAGAGGGCCGATCCCGTTCGAATAACGCAGGCGGGCCGGTGGGAGACCGGCCCGCAGCCCTGTAGTTCTGGGCTCTCAAGAATAAGACTACGGTATCCCCTGCCTGTCGTAGGAGGCGACTAAAGGGGCCTCGGGTTCACTGGGCGACAAGGGTGGGGGCCTGAGTCGTCCACCAAAGTGGACCCGGGAAGAAGGCGACACCGGCTGGCCCGTGTCGCCTTGCGCTACGAGGGCACGGGGGAGGGTAACCTCCCCGGGACGTGCTCTCCTTGAGCACAGTGCAGAGGGCTCCGGTGCGTTCCACTGGAGATCCCGGAGCCCCTCGTCATGCACCGAGGAAAGGGCCACCGGGGAGGTTTTAGTGGGTAAGAACCCACATAACCGCCGCCTTCCCCAGAAGGCGGGGTATCTTCTTGAAGATTTCCTCCCCGTGAACAAAAAAAAAAAAAAAAAAAAAAAAAAGGTAAGAACAGTTCATCATGCTGTCCAGACGTGGGGCGATTGCTTGGCCGGGAACGTATTTATTTAATCAGATTTATTCGAGGGCGACCGCGCCGCGGCATGGGGTGTTCGTGGGGGGAGTTCGCTCACTTGCGGGTCAATAATGCTATTAGACGGCGCTGCGATGCCCATTACTGATAGCGGCGCTGAGGGAGGACCTGGGGTCGCCATGCGTCGTATGTCACCAGGACTATCCTGCTTATGGACTTATAAATACGGACCCCCATGTGCCACGACTAGAATTACTAACATAATATCTTAAAGGGACCTAATTGAAAAAGCAAATCCTTTTAAACAAACAGTGCAGAAACTTTAAAAAAAATACAGTCCAATTGAGGATCTCCTATTTTGAAGTCGATTATAAAATGCCTCTAGACGATTGGACAGAGAAGCTGGGAACGTGGCAGAACTCTTAGGACGCTTAGCCTAAAGCTCTATTGGGTGTAACACGGCGCAAGCGCCTCCATGAAGTAACCGTGGTTTTTTTTATGGGGGTATAAACTAGTGCTTGACCACGATCCCTCCTGTTGTTAAGTGGTGATATAGTCGAAATATGATACGCGCAAGTTTAGTAAGTACCTATTCACTCTACTATTGAAGGTTTGGACAGTTTATTATGTAAGCTGTTCCCAAATCACTATAAGATAATCTATGTAACTATTATAGCTCTTACAGAAAACCTAGTAGCACAATTCAAGAATAACATTTTTAATCTGTAGCAATTGGGTGTGACATATTTATGAATGCGTCGGCCGCTTCCGCGATTGCGATTCACCGTCGGTGATGTAAGTTTTTAAAAATAATGAACAGTACGTTCGGTACGAGCTCTGATATAACATATTATGTACTATATTTTCTGGAGTTTCTCCAACTTAGGTCGCCTCATCTCGGCTTGGACAGTTACTTGTCGGTTGGTTGCTTTTCCCCGGAATACCTTTTTTTTTTTTTTGTTAACGAGGAGGAAATCTTCAGAAAGATACCCCGCCTTCTGGGGGGAAGGCGGCGGTTATGTGGGGTTTTTACCCACTAAAACCTCCCCGGTGGCCCTTCCTCAGTGCATGGTGAGGGGCTCCGGGATCTCCAGTGGAACGCACCGGAGCCCCTCTGCACTGTGCTCATAGAGCACTTCCCGGGGAGGTTACTCCCTCCCCTGTTCCCTCGCAGAGCAAGGCGACACGGGCCAGCCGATGTCGCCTTCTTCCTGGTCCACCTTGACGGACGACAAAGGCCCCCACCCTTGTCGCCCAATGAACCCGAAGCCCCTTTTAGTCGCCTTATACGACAGGCAGGGGATACCGTAGTCTTATTCTTGAGAGCCCAGAACTACAGGGTTAAAGGGTCCCCGGAATACCTAGGGTCATTCGAAAGCTTAACTAACTTTACATACCACTTCAAGAAACGTTGACGCTAGGAGAAGTGACCGAGGCCAACCAGCAACACTCCTCATATCTAACGAGGGCCTTCCTACGAAACGGCGGTATCGCGATAAAATTACTCAGCTTGATATGACATTTCGGAGTACAATTACATATATGTTCATTTATTTCTCTGTATTGCGAGTGGATACGAGTTTACATAGGAGGTAACACAGAAACTGGTGTTATTATTAAGTAACTACCACCGCCCATGAAGACTCTTTTGTTAAATGAAATTAAAAATAAACCCAAAGTTTATTATATTTCTATGTGTTTCTGAAACAGATATCAATCATATAATCATAGGACAAATTAATTACTAAAACGTTTTCAGATAATTCTTTTGTTATATTATACTATAAGACTGAGTATTCCAAATATTGTAGAATCTAAAAATCACGAAATTTTCAAGAGCAAGCCTTAGTTAGTAAGTAGAAGCTAAGATTAGTACCACCCCTAAAAAACCCGGCGAAACTAATCTGATCTATATAGTCCATTGTCAAAAACAAAATCCCAACTAAACGACATTTATTGGACTTTCCACAAAGATTCTTTTATGTAGTCATCCTACGTCGTAGGGAGGAAGATAACGCGACCAATTTGCAGATCTAATATCAGTGTGGCCACGGAATTATACTGGGCCACGAAAAGGGCGGGATGACTGATCCATGTGGAATTTATGACGTGACGCGAAACTTCTTCTATATTAACATTTTGTGCAACAATCTTGGATATCATTTTTGTTGCGTATTCACATTGACTTTCTTTCCGTCTACCCTTGTTTGTTGGGGTGTTGATATGTTTACGGTTTGTCCTCACAAACGTAACGTTAATCAGTTCAAATAGTATTACTGCTATATGAGACTGATTCTGGCGCTTATATCACATAAATATTCGCTAGTGTTGTTAAGCCGAGGGTCGTACGAGTCATAGAGAAGAGCTTAGATCGATATTAGGCCCATTTCTAACTTGAGGCATTCGAATCTACCATTCGACTGATGTAAACCATCTCCTAGCACAAGCTTGAGCTTAGTTGGAATGGTTAACAACATGCTATTTAATAAAAAGTTATTAGATTTTTTTTTCTTATAAATAAGAACCTTTGTCGTTATCGCAGACCGTCAACCATTAGGCTATCGATACTTTAAGTTTGTGTCCTTAGTTACTATATTTAAATGAAGCCATAAACTTGGTCTTTTTTGTTTCAGGGTTAACTAAACTAGCTCATCATATTTCTATTTAAAAATATCAACATCAAAGCTAAGAGTCAAGTCTACATATTTAACCGACTTCAAAAAAGGAGGAGTTTCCAGATATGAACGTATTCATTTTAGAAGTTTGATTACTTATAGCGCTGTCACTTATTTCCAGTCATAAAAACAATTTATGAACCAATTTCGAAATTATTATTTTTCTTAAAAGAAATTTCATTAACTGCCATTAACATTATTTTAACGTTTGATTCGATTTGTAATCGATTTTTGTGTTTTAATCGTAATTATAGTTGTGTTTTATAAAGTTAAACGCGTGACAAAACATTGTTCAGTTACAAGAAAGTAAATTACGTGTTGACAAGTTTCAAGTGACCGTTATATTAGGGTGAACGTACGCACCTTAATTAGGGACAGTCGAGATAAGAATACATTGGGTAGTAGTGTCTTCAATGTTAAAAATATAACTGTAACTTGTCACATGAGTATCCGGTCAAAGATTTATGTGCCGGTCACGTGTGGGCGGGAAAGCCGTATATGAAATTAGATTAGATAGATTTAGACTTCTTTGCTTACCTAAATGTGTGTGGTAGGGGACGGTATATGGTGACGTACTAGAGAAGGTCAGAAATACTCGTAATGCAGTCTTGGATGGTAAGGCGCACAAGCTGAGTAAATGCCTATTAATCTATTGAAAACACCCACATTGTAATCTTTTTTTTAATGAAAATAACAATTTTTTTTTGCAAATATTATTAATGTTCTTATTAATAATTCTAAATAAGCTTAGGCTTATGCTAGGAGATGGTTCACGTCAATAGTCGAATGGTGGATTCGAACCAACGATCTCACGATTGGCAGGCCGTACCCTAGCCCATTAAGGCTATTGACGCTTAATCAGAGGGCAAGACAGACGCGGGAAAACATTTTGTCCGGGATTGAGGTTGTTCACATCTGAACGAATAACTATTATTGTATATATAAAAAGTTTATGTCAACATTTTAATTATTGTAGAGGAAATCGACTTCAGTCCGCTAAACAACTTGCCAATTTTTTTTAATCAACTAAATTGCTTCCTATTATAAGCGGTCGTGCATCGAACAGCTCAGTCATGGCTTCCGCTTGGTCTAAGAGCACAATGCAATTTCGCGGAGGCCATTAAAGGGTTTTATCGATGGCATCTAGCAATTTGGGCGAAGCTTATCAGGTCGATCTGTTGCCGGTGACAGCGGGGCGCGCAGGGGTAGCGGGGGGCTGGTTCGATCCACGCTGCATGGCTCACCATCGCGATAGGGAAATTACTGTAGCGGAATAATAACGTATGTGGCCAACGCAAGGGATGTTACCTAACATGTCATAGAGGTTATTTTCAACCGACTTCAAAAAAAGAGGTTCCTCAATCCGTCCGTATGTTTTTTTATGTTAGTGACCTCCGTAACTTTCGACTGGGTGGACCTGAATTTATTTTTAAAGTTGGTGCTTCCAGTGTTGGTTCAATCCTGATAATATATCTCGTTCATGGGCGATTCACTTAATTTCGCGCCAACCGATTTCGATTATTCATTTGTTATGTACTCTAAGAGTAGTTTGATGACAGGTTGGTTAGATTTGATTGTGTAATATTCCCACGATTATTCGGAAATACAAAAGGGCGTAATAGCGTTTAACGATTGATTCGATTTGATGTCGGATTTTGTATTTAAAAATACGTATTGAGAAACTCCTCCTTTTGAAGTCGGTTGAAAAAAAAGATAGGAAAACTAGTTTCGTGTGAAATATAATTGACAAAGCGGCTGTGCGTTATATGCGCGAAGAGCACATTAGCGTTAGGGGTGCTCTATGCCTCCCCCACTCAGGTTTTATCGCTCCCCAACGTCCGGTCTAGACTTTCCGGCGCTCAATCTGTAGTGGACTGGACATAACAATTATATGAAGTTTTAATGATATTAGTTTGCTTTGTTAGAATGCGCTGTGACCTCATAGCCTGCTTACGTTGTACGGGTTCCGTCTACTATGAGATTATTATTTTGCCGCGGCCTGTCGCCGACTGGATACGTTACGATTCGCTTTCTGTTGTTGCCAGGGGTAGTAACATCTAATTGTATCGATAAGTCGGTCATGGAAGGCCCTTTTTCTATAATTAACAGAGGAGGTATTTATTTTCATTACTACTTTATTTACGTTCAAAATAGGGATTGTATAAATATATCGGATTAAAGCAATGTATCGATGTTTTATAACTCCTAGTTCCAAAATCTTTTACTTATTTCAGTGTCCGGTGCATAGTGCTGATGTCACGTAAGGTATATATCTATTTGGACAAAATAAAAGTGTATAAACGGGCGGACTAACAGCCAAAAGGCATTCTCTGTCAGCCTACTTTAGAATTGTGTAGAGATAAAGTGACGCTTAGTGCAAAAAAAGTAAAAATACTCTACTCTTCTTGTACTAGAGAGAGCTCAACGTGCCGTACTGAAAACATCTCTTTCCCTTTCGTACAGGCATCCAACAAGGGACTTATATGCAAGATCCCAAGAGCTAACAGTACGACAACTTTATATACTGTACACGGTGTGTAAAAACACTCGACTTTAATTTACTACCCACAAAAGACCGCAGAGAAAAGACGGAAATATGCCGTTTGCTAAATAGAAGCTCACTCCCGGTTCGCACAAAAGTCTTTCTCTTTCCTTGTAGGCTACCTGTACAATAGGCTTAACAAAATTTAAAAAAATTTTTAATCAGTTCCCGCTCAATAAGAAAAACTTTAAAAACAAAATATCTGATTGGTTAAAATCCTTAAACTATAAAGAAATGAAAAATATAAAACAAGTTAATACCTACATATTTATCAGTTTCGGCATATTTATAGGTAAAAAAAAACAAACACATTCACACACTCACATGACACGTAACTACAATTATAAATCTATATTCCTTCTTTTATATATATATACACATATATATATATATACCTTTATTTATTTACAAATATTTATGTATATACCTTCTCATTCTCAGTTTTAAAAGTTTTGTTAAAATCCGTGGCGTTTAGGTTTATAATAATTATTTAAAACAATAAATAAATGCATATTTGACTAAATATATGGATAAGGGAAAGAGAAAGATAAATTAAAAACTATTCCTTGTTTAGGTATGAATTATGATTATGATGATTACATAAACAAAGCAAATGAGGAAAGATATTTTAATACTTATATTTTGTTCGTTGGAAAATCCATTTTTTGTATATACTTATCAATAGTGTAGAAGGAAAACGGTAATCGTCCTTGCCGCTTGCATTTGTCATTCAAGAATAAATATAATTATTTAACGGCCTGCTAACCCACACCATAGTCCACGTGCTGTTGTTTTTAATGACGGAACGGTTTCCCTCTTCTTTCATTATGCCATAATAGGTTTCATCTTCGCTTTCCATCAAGCGAAATTAAAACCACACGTGAGCCTATGTTATATAAAAAACCGTGTGGTGTTGTGGGACACAATTTTTTTTTTCGAAAAAAAAAACTACTTTACATAATTATCTTAACATCTTTATCTTAATTACAAAGATTTATAAAAATATATAATTTATAACAGCGCCATCCATCTAAACCAGTAGACACTAAAATCTTACACTTTTATTTAACGCGTCTTCAACGCCTCATGAGAAACGTCATACTACGCGAACGACTTCTAAGCGACGGCGTATAGACGATGTAGTATAAAATGCAGAGTTTTCTTCATTCATGTGATGGCATTTAAGGCGTACCCTTGAAGAAGCCCAGCTCTCATTGAAGCAGCGACAATACCAGAAATACCAGAAGATCCACGATTTACATAGTAAGGTTTTTGTAGTCCATTTCAACAGATGGCCGTAAGTCGTTAGTAATATTTGATAATTGTTATTTATACAAAATGTTATGTTCGGAATATTGAAAGGTCACAGTTATTTTAATGATTTCTTGTTAACAATAAGTCTCGTCAAAACCATAAACTCCAAAACACTTAGCAATGTAATGAATAATGTTTAGAAAGTTCCCTCCGGCAGACTAATAAAACATGTTAATATGATTGTTATAGGCCCTCGGCATGACCACTCGAACTGTAGCGTCTGCGAGTCTAGACCGGACGTGGGGAGTGCAATTAATTGTCTGCGGGGACCCTCGAGATATGTCGCTCATTACAAGTCAATTCTTTGCGCTCATTACGGTACAGATAAAAAAGTTACAAAAGCACGGACGTCTACGGAAAACAATTGGTTGGTTAAAATATCGGTTATGACACTACAATATTAGTTAAGTATTGATGTTACTGCACCGTGAATGTAAAAAGAAGCTCTTAAATGTTTAGTAATGAAGCAACTAACCTATTTTTGGACATAGCGACCATCTCCGAGTTACAATATTATCAAGTCAAAGTTCTTCTCCAGTTGACTCTTCGCTAAGTTCAGGAGTGCTCTGTCACTTCTTAAACCGTTGAAGATGTAAAAGGCTACAAGCCGGTGGCAGTAAGCCATTCTTAAAACGAGCCTATCATAGTGAAACGGTTGTGAGAGCCTATGTTTAAATTCCCTGTGACAATGCAGTAAAACAAGGAGAGAGGTCCGGAGAACACGCTCAAAGGGGGCTTAATAAAGTATGAGATGACGAAGCTCGCACATAAAGTTTGCATGAGGGCCGGGGTGACGTGACGGAGTGCAGAGGGGTGAGGGATTAATAAATTAAATTTACAGCTGTACTTTATATTAGTACTTGAGCTTAACCCTCACGTCGCGCGTTTTGATAAAACATTCATATTATAATTGGGGTACAAATAAGTTTTCAGCGGTTTTTGTTCAAAAAAAATAATATTTATTGTGAAAATGTTATTTTAAACGACGTGAGACTGCTTGCTGAGTGATTTTAAAGCGGTCCTTTTGTGATTGAGTCAAATCTTTCTCCAATGACATCTCCAAATCTGAATCCTCTTAAATTTTTGACATTTTTTATACTTTCTAAGCAAGTGCTTGACCACGATCCCATCTGATTTTAAGTGGGAATGCCGTCCTGGACGGTAAGGCTCATGAAAATACCTACATTGTAATCGGTGGGAAAAACAGACGCGGGCAAACTATTCCAGTCCTTTGCTGTACGAATAATGAAAGACGAAGCAAAGCGCTTCGTTCGGGTTTGAGTTGATTTCGACCTTGCACTGCGATCTCTGTCTTTTACGACAAATGCACGATTTTAAACTTTTGAAACCAACCACATGATCTCTCACTGCAAGGCATCTTCATTATATCCTTCATGTATTTAGACATTAGAAAAATACCAAATTTCAAAGTAGAAAGTTACATTTATCTCATTACACAAACTACTAAATGATGAAAATCTATATTCCTTAATACACTATTCATTATGTGAAAGTTACAACTCCTTCGGAAGTGCGATATTAATCTCGACGAGGAACTTTGACTGGCGAAGAGAACTTCCCGCAAACTCAATCAAAGTATACTTTATCAATCATCCAACTATTATTTATGAGCAGGAGCTATAACATCGAGGTACTAACCATAAACTAACGTATAAATTCCAAGCGTATTCTGTTATACCGTTGTAGACATTAGTTGATTTGATACTGACGGAAGCAAATGCATTGTTACTCGCTACAACATTTGTATTTCACGTATCGAAGATATCCAGAAACAGTTTATAAACTACTAGTGTACCCAGCCCGCTTCGCCGGGATAGATTTTGCTTTTTTTATTTCAACAATTAACTTATATCATTAAATATTTAATTTAACTCTCACAGTATATTAAATCATTTATTTCTCTCCGTATTCATTTTCTTACACAATAGAATATCGTCATAGTAAATAAAAGCTATATTTAGACATAGACATAGACAGTTATATTATATTAAAAATATTATTGTATTGTGATGCCAATAAATAAATGTTTATGTCTATGTCTAAAATATATTTTATACAATAAAATAATAGATTAAAAAAAAATATTTTTGACTTAATAATATATTTAATATTATTAAGTCAAAAAATAAAATTAATAATATGATAATTAAACGTATAAAGTTTAAATTATATAATAAAATATTGAAAATATTGGAAACAACAAGCCAAATAATTTTTCAAATTTGACAGTTCAAGTAATCCGATCGTAACCAAACTTTACACGGTTACTCGTCAGGTCAATTCCAGAAAGTTTCGTTGAAATCGGTCCAGCCGTTTCGGAGCCTATACGGATCAAACACACACACATTTTCTTTTATATATATAGATTTATGTTATTGTTTTCGTTACACCTACAACTCACATGACTATCTGAAATACTGCGCTCAATTTCATATTCTTCTTTTAGTTATTCGTCGCGAGGCAGCAGACATAACCTTTTTACTGAATATTATCAATGGTAGCATTCACTGCCCCTTTCTCTTGAAAATAAAATTTAGCGTGTCCGATAATCATATTCCTTTGGCGACGGTTATGTGGGGTTTTTATCCACTAAAACCTCCCCGGTGGCCCTCTCCTCGGTGCATGACGAGGGGCTCCGGGATCTCCATTGGAACGCACCGGAGCCCCTCTGCACTGTGCTCAAGGAGAGCACGTCCCGGAGGGGGAGGTTACACCCTCCCTCCCTGTGCCCTCGCAGTGCAAGGCGACACGGGCCAGCCGATGTCGCCCTCTTCCCGGGTCCACCTTAGCGGACGACAAAGGCCCCCACCCTTGTCGCCTAGTGAATCCAAAACCCCTTTTAGTCGCCTTCTACGACAGGCAGGGGATACCGTAGTCTTATTCTTAAGAGCCCAGAACTACATGGCTGAAAAAACTTATTCCTATCCATCTCCCTTTGGCATTTTCCAACTATCGTCAAAATTCATTTATGTGTCGCGCTGGTCACACGCTCAATATATATTCGAAAAGGACAGAAATAGACATCTTTAATACTACAACTGAAGCAATAAGACGTGCATTTTATCGAAATTTCTTTAATTGAAAAATTGTTGATAGGCTTTTTGTTATTGTTTTTGTTCACACAATAAAATAATTGTAGAGTTTCTCGTAATCGCGAAGATTTGTTATTGACGGTCTGTTTCTTAATTTATTATTTCTTTTTGTAAATTTTATTGCCGTTGATCTTCCTATAAGTAAAAAAATAAATTGTTTTAATTCATCCATATTAAATTAGACTAAGTGTAACAAATGTTTAATTACGTTCATAGTTCGTAATTATGTGAGACTAGCGTCTGACTGGACTTCAATTCTACTCGAAATTTACTGCGTTTGAAGACCGCAAAGGATTCTGTTGTTGCATGATGGACCAACATGACCAGGGAATTACTACGACCTCGTAGAATATCGGCATCAATTGGAAGTACTTATACTTTTCCGTTTCGCCCAGTTAATTATATGAAAGCATCTGAACTAAACTTCGGGTGACCACTTTGCCGATTGCCATCGTAATTTGCAAAAAAAAGTCATTCAAAACCCGTCACCTTTGGGAAAAGTGGATTAATAAGGCTCTCTCACATGAGGGTTTCTTTTAATTTTAGACCCAATGGGTACATTTTCAACACATAAGTTTAATCACGATGTTTTTTTCACCACCGAGCGCGGGGTAAATCAACACTTAAAGTGGCGACAATAAAATTTATTGGTACCGGCACTCTTTGTTCATTAGTTGATTTTTGCCAATATGTTATGATAAAATAACTGTTGTGGTTGTATAACTATCAGTCACATACTGAGCATAGTAGAACAGCATTCGCATTCAAAGTCGGCGGAAGTGTTAAGAACAGGGCGAGAGTTTAACGTCCCGAGAATCGCGCCTTGGATCAAACTAGCGGTAAAGACAGCGGCGCGTGATTTATGTGCCATTTCACTATTTTAAGATCACGCCTCAAGCGACAAGAGTCTGCAGTGGGAGTAGATTATTTTGTCAGAACACAGCAGATGATACATACAGATGAACATGACATAGGTGATCCCTTGTACACAGGTCGTGCCAATACTTCTGGGGAAAGGGTTGACGAGAGCCGGAACATCCTGTGTCTGAAGGACACTTTTCTTGAATGAGTTCGACCAAAGGAGTGCTTTTAAGCTGAGGAGAGACAAACAAAACGCAAATTTGTGTCTTTTTAGGGTTTACTTCTTGTAGTCACACTTTCACGCATATTAATATTTTAATGTATCTCCCTACAAAAGCTCTTTACTTGATCAGCCTCACATTTCATACTCCTGACAAGTGGCCGTAGGTGAAATGCAAAATCGGTAGTTAGAATGATTCTATGTCCTAATCCTTCATGTCAAAGTGTATTTTCTAACGCCACGACACAGTAGAAAAGAACGGTAACATAGAGCGGCATTGTGTGCAACTGATTCATTCATAAATTGGCGATCGTCTGATTTACGCCGCCGTGTTTTGTGCTCGGCCGCAATAAACTGCCGTTTGGTGAGAACGAATGGTATTCATGTTTCATTCGCATCGTTCGCGGATTGACGGTGAATGATTGTCCTCGATGCCGGGGAATGGTTTCAATAGATTGCAATGAGCTCGTTTATGATTGTAGCGATGTGACCTGTTGGGTCCAAGTTATGATTGGAAAACTATTTCAATTCACTACTAAGACGGCTGAAGTTTGGAGACATGTTTTCAGTTACAAGTTATGGTTTGAAATCGCAATCGGCATTTCACTTTGCCGGAATCTCTTAGTAAAAGTCTATCGGAACTTCGTAAACAGTTTGTATATGAGACGTAATATATGGCACCAATTATGACCAGAAATATGTGGTGTGGGAGTTGCATAAATATTTCACCCTGATTATAAATCGAACTGTGATTAGGTCTTTTTATATGACAGAGGTAAGCCTGTCGCTTTACAGCTGGCACAAACATAAACCAGTTCGAATCCGTTCTAGTATATTTACGAGCTAAAACAAAAACCGACTTTAAACCAAATCAAACGCTATTACGCGGACGCTCTCTTTTTTTCCGAACTATCACGTATCTAGACATGGATTTTCATATACCTACCAATATTACTATCAACAAGCATTCTTTTATACGATTTTCGGGAGTTCTCTGCTTACCTTCGGTACCCAATATCCAAGGTCAATAATATTAATACGAGACCTAATTGAAAATGACCCCTCTACAACAAAATCGATTAGTGATCGAAATGATGGCCTAATCAATAAGTTAAAGAAGAAATACAGCAGAATCCTTTTTAGAAGTCGATCGAAAAGCTTTAAGTCAGCCAGACGGCCCTCAGTTTCACCGGGTTATAGAGAAGTGGCAGAGGTCTTAGGTTGTTTAGCCTGAACTTCTATTGGGAGTTACTGGGCGCAAGGGCCCCCGAGGGGAGGAATGTCCGCTAGGGGACAAATAATTGGCTCCACCAACTGTATCGACTCGTTAAAATTTATTTATAATATATTATTAAATCCAGGAAACCTTACAGCTATGCAAACTATTGCATAATTTGCAGATGTATCACTTGTTTAGAAGATAACAAGTTTTTACATAAATTTTAAGAAAAAGTAGTAGAAATATTCAAAATTTAGGTAACAAAGGATTGGAAAATCGCATCATAGTCCCGCAGGCAGGACATCGCTAAATATACTCATAAAAAGCTTACGAATGGAGATCTCATTGACGTAAAATAGATCGACATTATTGTTACTTCTTACAATGGTTATTGAATTCGTTACACGCTCTAATAAAATTGCTAATAGGCATATAGTTTGCATTACTAGGTGGAGTATATAATGGACAGTGTAATCGTAGACGCGTAGAATAATGAAATGAGATAGAACAATGCAACTTGTTAAGTAGTTCAGATATTCCAAGTTTCTGTCCGTCTCGTTTCGTAATTGGTATCGGAAGCGCGTGCGGTTTTCTCCTCCGCGTTGCAAACGCACTGAGCAAATAAACGTTTGACTCATAGCACGCGGAGTTGCTCTGGCGCCGGCGTTTGGCACACGCCGCGCACGTCCAGCGTGTCGTATTACATTTTCACATGTTGTGGTAAACGTCAGGGTTGTATATATATAATATTCTCTCTATATTATGTGCTAAGAAACTGAGAAATTAGCGAAGGTTGTTATCATGCATAACAGCACTTACACATACATAGATATAAAACTTTTACAATTAATTAAACTACAATTTAAAAAACCTATGATATTTATTATTATATAGACTTTTATAATCGTGTATATATTATATTTTTTGTATATATATATATATACATATATATAAGCATATATACGTACTGGAGATTAAAGTTCGATTTAAATTGTACCGAACCGAATATTTGGCCGAATTATAATTATACGGTTGGTACATGTCAGTACAGCCCTGTAATTCTGGGCTCATAGAATAAGACTACGGTATCTCCTGTCCGTCGTAGAAGGCGATTAAAAGGGGCCTTCGGTTCACTGGGCGACCTTTGTCGTCCGCCAAAGTGGACCCGGGAAGAAGGCGACATCGGTTGGCCCGTGTCGCCTTGCACTGCGAGGGAACACACACAGGGGGGTGGGATTAACTCCCCGGTACGTGCTCTCCGAAGAGCACAGTGCAGAGGGGATCTGGTGCTTTCCCCCGTCAAAAAAGTGCTAGTAACGCTGTGCTAGTATCGTAGCGAAAATAAATTTTTTGACGGTTTTAGTGTAAATGATTGTTATATTTTCTTCCAAATATTCGGCCTAAAATTCGTCTCATCTGTAATACATACATATAGCTGGAGCGAAAGTAGTTTCACTTCAGTCGTGTGGTCTCAATCCCACTCTTTTCTTATGTATGGTTTAATAAAATTTTGGTATGATTAAAAATGACGATTACTAATCCAATCTTATCTCCTTTCAGGTAAGTTTCATTTCACCGAGCTCAAACCGTATGTGCATTACGTAAGTGATTGTTAATTATCTTAGGAATTGAACGAAATATGTTAATTAAAAGTACAACTTGTTTTTATAGTCGTATCTTACGCAGTGATATAAATTAAGTGTAACTTATGGAACGATTCGTTAACTCGGTCGCGTATAGATACCTGTGAGGAGGTTTATTACTTCAATTATAATTAAGAAGTTAAACGTGTCTTGTATTGTTTTGTATGAGATTATTGAGAAAGGAAGTTCGGTGTATTAATTTGAATTGGTAATGAGTTTAATTATGGTGTTTGTGCTGCATTTGCTCGTTAATATAATATAACTAAAATAATGAATCATGTCAGATCTCGGGCAGAATTTCTCCGGTTTCATATTACATGGACGCATAATTGCTTGTTGGTTACGGATATTTTAACATTTTTTGGAGTAAAACTTCTAGTGAATGCGTTACGAAGAGTGTAATCAGGCGTGATATAAGTCAGTGAAGGTAGAGAGAGAGTTACGTTTCGCATATAGACGAAGTTAAAGAAAGAGCTTAATGCTATTTAGCATTTTCTTCCAGCTAACCTTTGGAAGGTGTAGATCGTTTGACCTCAAGTGAAAGATTATGTATTATCCCTGTAAAAAAAATACATTGACTATTTTTTTGATTTAATGCCCTTATGGATACTGACTTAAAGTTATTGGACTTAAATTTAGTTTTAACTAGATTAGGCTTAGATTTTTCGAGATTTCCAAAGTACTTGATGGATTTGCCAAGTTGCTCCCTTTTCCTTTTGTTATCAGATGGGTCGGGGGAGCGGCGCTTTTTGTTTCAAAGCAAATCAGATGAGCCAAAGTTGTAGCAGTTTGTAGACACCAGTTTAAAAACACACGAAGTTTGTTGAGCGCGGCGGCCCGGCTCGTTAATCATTGTAAACGCCGGGGAAATTCTCTAAAAGGGCATAATGGTCGCTAAATCCTCTACTTATCGGTTGTTGTTGCCTCCTGCTCTTGTTCGAGCGTGCCACAAGCTACACGTGGTAGCGTTACCACGCGCATCACTTTGTTTTATCAGATCTGGAAAGCGAAGATTCTACGTTTTATATTTGAAACTAAAGCATTGGTTGTAAATGTTTACGTACCCACATAATATTCGACTTGCGTTATTGTTAATTAATTTTACCTGCTCTGTCTTTATTTGACCGCTCAGATTTATCCGTCTATTCCGATACACTTTATACCTCGCAAGCATCTATGTATCCTGTCATCCTTAGTGTTCAGTAATTACATCTCTCTAATGATGACATTGCTTCAACCAATCAATCATTTGCTACTTGTTCAGTTCAGCCCCTTAGGAAGAGTATTTTATTAATTTTTCCAACTGAACCGATTTTATTTAGTGTTTCTTGAGGGTTTGTTTTTTATTCGGTCCATTATTTTATAGTTGGTATAGGTCCTTGTGTTCGGAAGATATACCCGGGAACTGCTAAAAATGGAACATTGCGTGTTCATTGAGATATTGCTATGTTGACAAGTTATGTTTAGATAACTCTAACGTATTAAGCTTGGGGGGGAGGCTCGTCCTCGCCCAGAACGAGGATGCTGGAAAGCATCCAAGTCGCACCATATGCGACGATGGTAGAACATCTTGTGGGTTTGGTCGTTAAGGGTAAGCGGTTAGGTACGTTCCCAATAGTAAAAAAAATGGTATTAAGCTGACTTGTAATTTATCCTGCTGGGGCTTAATCTTCTATCTTGGAGACTTCTCAAATACATAACATATGCGGAGAGAAATGACTGAGTGCATGCTGTCTCTCTCGGGCTTCATCTATGAACCGCTTCGGCCGACGTCTTAGGCCACACCTTGTTATTCTCAATTCCCGTTGCGCCCCACCAGAAGAGAGCAAGTGACAAATGATGTACAGTATTGGAAAAAGGCCCTTGCCGATGTCACCCGGCCGCAATGGGTGTCGATGTTTATTCTAGCGACATAACACCCATTTTTTACCAGGTCTCAACGGAGTTATTAATGGATTCGGTCTACCTAGTCGAATTTATTCCATTTAATATGCCGTTACCATTTTCTATTGACGCCATTTTGAATTATTGCATAGTGTGAATGATTTCATGTATGAAATTATTTAAAGCCATTTATCCTTGCGATTGTCAAATCAAAGAAAAGAATATTTGTGTGTTCTAAACAAAAAAACTGTATATATTTGAGAGGGACCGATTATGCAGGGTTATTGGTAGTTCGACGTATATCCGTTACACGACGTATATACGTATATTTGACTACATAAGGTGATATTGTGACATATTGCAAAAGTGAACCATTTTGGAATTATCATGTTTTTTAGTTTTTCAAAATATCTAAAATATTCAACATTTATTTATTTATGTATTACACCAACACAATGAACATTTTAACAAACAATACATAAAACAGTGAAAAGTTGTGAAGTTAATGCCATCGCAGTTATAAGCGTAGATTGCAAGCAATTAATTGGCGAGTGACAATGTAGGATAAAAATAAAATTAACACAAAAGTAAAAATAAAACTAAATTTGAAATTAAAATTAACTAATAAAAAACTATTTGTAGTTTAGTGAATGTTTATACATACTTATACTAGGAAAAAGAGGTCGATATCGTCCGTTTTGAAAAAGAGTTGAATTCTAAACTAATACTTTTAAGGGCGCATTCTTATCTAGGTTCGATCTGAATAAACTGCTTCTCAACAATTGGTATCGTAAAGGTCTAGGTAACCGCGACGGTACAGTGGAGAGAAGCTACGGCGGAGAGAAGCTCAGGGTGTCAAAATGCCATTTGCAACTTTATAGAGGAATGTCGGGTCTAGCATGCGTCTTCGGTCCGCAAGTGAACATCAAAATATTATATTAATTGACATGTTTTGTTGACATGTGTGTTTGTATTTCATAAACTACAGATCTCCACACAGTAATTGCGTGGAAATTATAACCTCTTCTTTATGTCGGTTCATAAAAAAAAATTGTTAATTTCGTATTACTTATCACCTGTCAGTCACGTTGATTTACCTTTTATCGGTCACACGTTACGTTACACCCTCAAAGCCCCCATTTAGGAGCTACGTCATAAGGATTACAAATGGCGCGCATGGCAGCTTGCAATTTTAACATCATGTGCTCCTGACTCACGCTTAATTATTGCGGAAGTTGCATTAATGATGTTTAGATTAGGGTCGTAATAATATGACTGGGGTTCGGCGATTTTATCACTGCAACTGTTCGACAGTTGATTCATGTGCCCGCTGGGACAATGGCCTGTGTGGTTATGGTGGTCCTGGGATCTGCTAAGCCAATTGTCTCAAAATAAATGAATGTACTTTTCAACCGACTTCAAAACGGAGGAGGTTCTCAATTCGTCTGTATGTTTTTTTAATGTTCGTTACCTCATAACTTTCGACTAGCTGGCTTCCCATGTGGTCTACAATTTTAGTTCTTATAATGGTATTTATGAATAATTCAATATCACGCACACCGCTTAAATATTTTTTGTTTTGAAAAGAATGTATTTCAAGGGTAGTTTAATGAGAGCTTGGTTAGGTTCTGATTAATTTTATTTCATAATATTCCTACGATATTTCGCAAATATAAAGAGGGCGCCCGCGTGTAGTAATAGCGTTTAACTTTATTTAGCCTCGTCCCCTCGGCGGCATACGTGAGGATACGTGATGATACTGTACCAACGATGATAAACGCTTCTATATCTATATAAGATGTCAACTGTTAACTTTTCATGATATTAAGTTACTAACGTACAGTGGTGTTTAAAAATACTGTAGTACGTACTACAGTATCTTGTCGCTACGCGTTCGCTATCGCCTTTACGCTTGATATAAAAATGTCTCCTAAACATTTACAAGGCAGTTTATCACTAAGTGTCATCTTTGACCTACTTAATGAAATAATTATAATACACACAATAACACGTTTTTTTTGGCTGATGACTGCGGTGGAATTTAGTGACGGAGCTAAAAAGAAAGAAATTCAGAAGAAATGTTTTTTACGTAATAAAATATTCATTCAAATTCCTGACGCTTCTTTCCCGGTAATCGCTTCATCGTTATGTCGTTATACCGTCACTACCTAGTCCATGATTTGTTTTTATAAAAAGAATTCTTACAATTTTTTATAAGAATTACTCTTTTAAGTATTAACTTACTTCAGTTTAAATACTTCATTTATCTTTATTTCATTGATAGATAGATAAATTATTTATTGCACTAAAACACATGTACAGAGGCGGACTTAATGCTATTTATGCATTTTCTTCAGATACCCTTTGGTGGTTAAGAGCAGGTTAGATAGATAGATAGATAAAACCTTTATTGTACCAAATAAAATGTACAAAAGCGAACTTAATGCTAATTAGCATTTTCTTCCAGCTAACCTTTAGTGGTTAAGAGCAGGCTAAGGGTAGTGCCGCTAAAAATAGCGTTTTAAAACTATTATATAAATTAATAAATATACATTTACATATACATAAATAGATACTTCTATATAAATATAATAATATACATACACATGGAATATATACAACGACAATAAATATACCAGTTTGTAATTTTTCATTGTTTCAGTAGAAAGTATTCAGATACACGCGATTTAAAGACATTAGTTGACGAAGCCTCCCTAATCTCAATCGGCAAACTATTCCATAGTTTTATAGCTGTACAGGTAAAAGAATTGCCATAGAAATTCGTGTGACACAGGTTATTGGTAGTGCCGCTAAAAATAGCGTTTTAAAATCTTATATAGATAAATAGATAATTATTTACATATACATAATCAGATAACGTTTCTATATAAATATAATAATATACATATATATAGAATAAGTAAACGATCAGTTTTATATATGTTGTCATTGATTTAGTAGAAAGTATTCAGATACAAGCGATTTAAAGACATTAGTTGACGAAACCTCCCTGATCTCAATAGGCTAAGCTATTCCAGAATTAAACTGCTGTAAGTTTGTACTGCTGTTTGCTGTAAGCAAATGATATGCCATAGAAATTCGTGACATTTCTAAAAAAAAAACTACTCATTGTAGTAGCCTAGCGTGTATTAACACAAAATTTATTTCCAGCCGCTCAGTTGTTCATGATAGGGAAGTTATTTTTCTAAATTCTCACAGCATAGCTCGACATTGGATATGTTTTAATTAACCGTACATTTTAGACAATTAAGTCTAATAACCCGCCCTTACTTAATGTTTCAAAAGGCGAGGCACTTTCAAATACGGGACCATTCCGAACGGTGACTGTCCACATTATGAAGCCATTATGATGCATCATAAATGGTAAAAACTACCCGCATGCGTGGCACGCGTGTTCGATTCCGGGCCCCGTATTGTTGTGTGTTTTTGTCAGCCTATTAAGTTTTGTTTGTGTGCTCGCGAGCACGTTCCGAACGTAATTTCGGGGGTTTATCGCCTCGGACACAAGCGGAATGTATTTATTCCCCTACCCGTCCGTCTGTGTGTCGCATGCTGAGTAGGATTAGGCTATGTGTTGGCGTTTTTATTGTTGTCGCACGGCTCGCTCGTTTGTCCACTTTAATGGTTTTTAAGTGTTGTTACTTTAATAATTTTATCTTCTGTTGAAACAGCTATCGTTTTATTAGATCGATTGCGGTGTTTATCGACTACGTGAGGACAATATATCCGATTCAGTTGTCGAGCAAACTTTTTCAACTTTTAAAGGTTTTATTTTTTGTTAAAATGAAGTTTCAGCCAGTGCTTTACGAAAACTGACTTGATCGTAAGTAGCTCTTGCTTTGTAAATGTAATGAGGCGATTCTTCTGTCTGGGTATCAAAGGAAGAGAAGAGAAAAATTGACAAACGCAAATAATTTCTGTCTCTTCTAGTACGACAAAATGAAGCATTTCGTTTCACCGTGATGTCCGTTCCAATCCTTGAGTTCTTATTTTGGATAGTGTAGATCTGGAATTTATAGAAAGATGGTAAGAGAATATGATTTGGGAATGAATACTTCTTTTCATTATAAGACTGACTCCCGTTATTGGTCAGTAGGCTAACAACTTACGGATGAAGACAATATAATATAATTAGTTAAAAACCGAATTCAGAATGTCCTCCTTTTTAAAGTTGGTTAAAATAGTAGTAAATTCTATAGGTTGTTGTGCACTGTAAATGTTCGAGCACTATTGACTCAGGGTATGTAGTGGTTGTGGGTGTCTGCAGTGTCTTTTTCTTTACCGTAAATCTAATCCGTGTTTTACTTATTTCTCTATTATATATAAGAAAGACTTGTTTTTAATTAGACCGTCTTAATTTAGATGTGTCATTTGGTGGGGACGGTTTATTTTAAAAATTCTAAATTTTGCGACTAATGTATTTTCAAGTAAAATGACGAATTATATTTTTTATGTGAAATGAAAAATGTACACCAAAATTAAGTAAATCGAGATTAGGTTTTCGTAAAGGGATAGAACCGGAAATGTTGCCGTAGTGTCAACAGGACCTTCCACGAAATGCGAGATTGCGGCCTGTTGGAAAAAAGTGGCATTTTGTTGCAAAGCAAACACGAGGCGCCCCTATACTAAGTTTACGTCGTGATAATTCGGCCGCCCTGCTGATTTGGTGTTCATTGTTCGGTCAACTTAGCGTACGTGTCATGTTATGCTATCGTCAAACAACATGTATAATATCTGTTCTGCGAATTGCAGTGGATTGGTCAGAGGCAAAAAATTATTAAAAATTGTGAAATACACAAGTATAAACAAGTACAAACAAAAAATTACATCAAATCTTCCCTAAAAACGAATTAAAAAACGAGTATGGTTTAGAGCTAAAGAAGTTTTCTACATGACTTCTCTCATTTGTATATATATATATATATATATATATATATATAACTAGTGTACCCAGCCCTCTTCGCCGGGCTACATTTCGCTTTATTTTATTTAAACAATAAACTTACATCATTAAATATTTAACTCTCACCATATATTAAATTATTCATTTCTCGCCGTACTCATTCTCTTCTTCATTACCTACACCGTTGTACATATTAGTAAATACAATATCATTTAGGGATTTATTATACTTCATTTACTTCAATATACTCCATTGTACTTCAATATGGTTCATAATGACATAAATATACACAACGCATGTGTCAATACAAATTTTAGGTTAGGTTTTATTTAAGATTATAAAACAATAGAATATCATCATAGTAAATAAAAGCTGTATTTGAAATTTCAAAAAGAGGAGTGCTCCGATCAACAAACTTTACAGGATTACTCATCAGGTCAATCTGAAGATTCCCTGTTTGGAATTGATTGAAATCGGTCCAGCCGTTTCGGAGCCTATATGGAACAAACCCACACACTTTCTCTTTTATATATATATAGGTGTAGTAAAAAGCTGTTATTTTAATATTAAAAACCGACACTTCAATTTTATTTATTTTTATAGATACGTCGGGTATTCGAAAATAAAATGCACTTGAATTGCGATAAATACGAGAAGTCAGTATGTAATACTAGTGCAGAAAAGGTTGTTCTAGTGGTTTTATTACCAACCAGTACCTTTGGTTCCCTCAGTGAGCATGGCCATTATAAAAAAAACTAAGATTAAACCGCTGTTAAATACTTAACACAATATTCAATATTATTTAATCGTAAATTGATATAAAATTTGTGACATTTTTTGTAAATATATAAAAAAAGTTATCAGTGTTAGTCTTTGTAAATATTGGAAGTTGGTATTTACTGTGGGATTTAGATATGTTACAGGATTTCCGTTTTACGACTCATTTGAGATTCCGACTTGTTTTTAAATTATCGGGTGATTTTTTAAGTTAATCGTAGGGCACGGATTACGAATCTTATTCATTGTTTCGTTATTACGAGCCGGTCAATCCGTTCATTTAGCTTTTAGCTATGGTTACTGTTAGTTCAACTTTATCTTTATATAATCTACTTGTGAAGCGCTGATAGTTTAGTGGACATGTACGATCTGAGGATCGGGAGGCAAATCGACATGTACCAGTTTCCATTTAATAATAACTCATTCGTTGATTAGATCACGCACAAATTTGTGGCTGATATAGCGATAGGCTTACACTGTCACATCTGGGAAATGAGTACGGTGAAATACGGATAGCGATAACTATTTCTATACGCTGTAGGCTATATAGAGGCGACAGTTTATTTATTTTTATGTATAATTTATACTAATAAATGGGGAGAAGTATACCATAAAATGTACCGTCTTTTGGAGAACGTCTGAGTAGATAATATACTGTTGATAATTTACCTCAAATCTACATTTTTAAAAACGTTTAAGTTTAAAAAAAAATCTTACAAATTCGTTTAACTTATTAACCGACTTCATATAAGGAGGTTTTTTTTTATAAAAGCGTTTTTTATAAAGCGTCAATAGCCTAATGGTTTAGGGTACGGCCTGCGAATCGTAAGATCGTGGGTTCGAATCCACCATTATACTATTGCCGTGAACCATATCCTAGCACAAGCTTAAGCTTAGTTGGAATGGTTAACAAGATTGTTAGTAATATTTCTGAAACAAAAAAAAAAGAAATATTGCTAGCTTTCTTTTATAAAAAAAAAATATAAGGAGGTGAATCTCAATTCGTATATGTATATATATATATTTTTGTTACTTTATAACTTTCAAATGGGTTAGCCGATTTTGATGATTCTTTTTTTATTTGATAGCTGGTGCATCCAGTGTGGCCCCATTTCTGTACAATTCTGACAATGGCATCTATGAGAAAATCGTGTAAGGCTTAAATTTGCATTAATGCAAAAAGCTTAAGTATGTGCGCTACAAATTGACGAATAACTCAATAACACGCCAACTGATTTTTTTTTTTATTTCAAAGGATGTGCTTCAAGAGTTGTTTGATGAAAGTTTGGTTAGGTTACGATTAAT
Organism: Meandrusa payeni; assembly: GCA_029286785.1. Taxonomy (NCBI): domain Eukaryota; kingdom Metazoa; phylum Arthropoda; class Insecta; order Lepidoptera; family Papilionidae; genus Meandrusa; species Meandrusa payeni. Next base: position 1,758,448 of record JAGSMX010000039.1, read on the forward strand.
TCTATTTCGTATTTTTTTTTATATACTTTCTAAGAAGGGTGTTTGACTACGATCCTATCTGGTGTTAAGTGGAAATGCTTATTCTCTAATATTCCTACGATAATTCCGAAATATAAAGAAGCCGTTGGCGTATAATAGCGTTTGATTCGATTTGAATTCGGTTTTTAATTTTACCTGTAAATATACTTGTTCGACATGTGACTCTAATGTTTACTATTCAATTTGACATTTTATTTACCTATTATAAGGTAAAATAAAGTGAAACGACGTATTGAATAGTGTTGAACTAGTGAGCCAGTGTGAACGTAGTCCTATGAGAAGCAAGTTGTTTGCCATCGACGGCAGACAGATGTCCGGACCTCCCATCACTGTTATCACTCGCGATAAGCCCCGATGGCGTCTCTGACCGATTGCTATTCAAATCCATTCTAAGCACTTGTGATAAATTCGTAATTCAAACAACTTATAATCGTCCGTTGAACTTATATAACAGGCTAATGATTTTGCATAACGACGCCGTGTAATATACAACTCATGGTCAACCACCTCGGAGAGGAATCTTTAGAGTACCTTAATAGCAACACATTTTATTAAGTAACAATCCTAGATTGAAAGACTCTCATATATTGTTTAAAAAATATGAGCAATCTAGAGAAATATTCGTATTTTTGTCACTATGGTAAATCAATGATCAATCTTACGGCTTATGGCTAGCATTGCGACGGGCTCGATTGCTTTGGTGGTGAAAAAGTTCCAGCTTATATATGTCCCACTATTGGGTACAAGCTTTCACGCGGTGCGCTAGTGCGGATTGGCAGACTTCACATGTATAGGTTTCCTTACGATGATTTCACACTTCAGCACTTAAAATTGCAACAAACATATTTGTGGTTGCCGACACTGGTAATTGTATAACAACTTATGTATAATTACTGTGCCTACATACCCTTTTTCGAAGCAAGCCTCATGTATAGAAATGGAACAAGGAAACTAATTGGTAAAAGACCAATAGAACCTAAACCCTTAACCATCGTAATTTGGTCCGACGAGTGAATGGCTACTATATACTTACATTTTTATATAAATAGTTGTTATACAAATCTCATATAAATTAACGCAAGCATGAAGATTAACGCAAGCGTGCAATTCGTGTAAACAAAATCAAAAGCCCATAAATTACTTTGCGTTTATTCAAATTACGGTAATACCTAATACGTCTTAGTCCAAAACAAATTCACGGGCTTTGCCTTTGTATCCCTCGTACATTGTCGCATGCATGTGAGCTGTGTGTACACGGAATACGCACACATCGGCGCACACGTGAAATTCCTCAGTGTGCCGTGACCTCGGCGACCTCGTCAGACTGCGCAGACCCTAAATCAGCCCCGATCAAGCAAGCCTTAGTCAGCACTTGTGCCTTTAATCTCGTAAATGTACGGACTTGTACTGACTGCACAGGTCACCTGCCGCATAGACGCTTTTTTATACGTTTAATTTTGTTAGCTTCTGTATGTTTGTTTTATGAAAATTAAAATTGGTATAAGCTTATAAGTCTAATTGATTTAGAGTCAGTAGAATATATTATTACTTAAAGTGTTACACCGCGAGATACTGGAGACAATAATATATTAAATAAATCAGTGATGTATTAAATAAAGATAAGTTATAAGTGGCTATAACTAAATGACGTAAAAATTAATATATTCATAACTTGGTCCTACGAGTCTGCTAGTCTGCTATACTAATTGTAAACAAAAAAAACATTCATTGGCATCATTGCAAACATTTTTTTTTATGCCTTTAAACTAGCGCTTGACCATGATCCCACCTGGTATTAAGTGGTGATATAGTCGAAAGATGGTACGCGCTAGTTTAGTAAGTGCCTATTCACTCTACTCTTGAAGGCTCCCACGTCGTACTTGGACGGAAAGACTGAGGCCGGCAATTTATTCCACTCCTTTGCTGTACCCACGATGAACGATGACTCAAATCGCTTCGTTCGGACGCGCGGAACATCGACTATAAAAGGGTGGAGACCCGCCGAGTGTCTAAACGTCCGAAGGTAGCATGGGGATGGGGGAATTAACTCGTGTAATTCCTGTGCACACTCCAAAATGTAATCTGTAAAACACCGAAAGGCTGGCCACCTTGCGCCTGTCCTCAAGACTATCTAGGTGTAGATCTTGGTCACCTATCAACTTCTTGGCCCGCCTCTCCATGGAATCCAGTGCCGCGAGTTAGTATTACATATTAGCGCGACATCATCCATCCTGTTACACCGCCTTGTAGGTTTAGTATCCTAGTAACACCAGCAGTTTCAAGTTTGGAACATGTACCATTAACAACGACTTTTATAATCCGACACTTGTGGAAACAAGTGATATTGTCCGTATATGAGGACCAAGCAAAATGGAAATCGCTTACCTCTGCCAAAAATCGTGCATATCACAGGCCTGAATGATATATTTATTAGTTCTTAAAGTTTTTAAATTGTTAGGGGTATATTTATAGAACTTAAGGTAAAGTTCAACACGTAACAAATTAACTTGAGTCGTAAAGTGTAAATGTATCTTGTTAAATACGGTACGATACAATTATTGTCTTCTTCATCGTTTCGGTCGCCAGTCACTAGACGTAAGATAAACATTCGATATGGGTTCGATTAGATTGCCCACGACAGTATTTTCCTCGCATTAAAATATGGTGTCTACGTTTGTCTTTAAATTGGAGTCAATAGGCACTTACTAAGCCAGTTTACCTTTAACGGATGAACCATTAAACCAACATAACATTGGCGGTTTCGTGATCAGGCATTCGTTTAATAATTGTAAAAAAAAACTAATTTACTAACGAAGATAAATTAACGCCTTATTAGAAAACAAGCGGGTCACCATAAGTGACAAAAATTAATACATACATGTTAAAATATCTTACAAGTCATTTCCTTTAAGCCCGGAACACTCATCAATTAGCTTAATTAGGAAGGACAGACGAAACCGGAGCGCGACCCTAGTGCGATGAATTAAGATTCATTACGTCTACGGGCCACCTACTCTGTGCCCGCACCGAGTGAAAAGTTGGAAGGGTCAGACAATGTCACTTCCATACGCCTTTGAGCGTGCTCGGTAAACAAACTAATGTAACGCCATTGGGGTATTAAACTTTGTTTCTTTGTATTTTTAAGTGGTGGGGTGTGACATAAAGTCGTCTGACACACAATGATGTATAATAATTTGCGCTGTTTAACGCCCTGTTGGCTTTAGCGTAAAAGTGTTTTTCGTATCGCTGCCAATTACGATACTATATTACACGTTAAATCATAAGAGATTATTGGTTGTTTATTATGCATCCGTCGTGATGAGATGTGTATACAGAGAAAAGGGGTTTGTTAATGCAATGCAGTTTGAGTTTTTTTTTTTTTTCGGTTTTGTGCAATTTTAGTGTTGCTAGTAATAGAAAACTAAATAGTCTGACGTCCTTTTACACTAAACGACTCCTTGAAAGACATAGCAATTAATTGCTTTCCGATTTTCGTCAATATTTTTAGGTATGGGACTTAATAAAATTTCTAACCTATGTTATTCCGTCACCTATCTGGCAGTTACAGTCTCGTCAAAATCGGTCCAGCCGTTCCAGAGAATTGTGTTACTACTTCAGTTGTGCCACTATGGTTTTCCAATGGCATACCACTGACACTCCGATGTTGTTTCAATTATTACCATTTTTTAATCTCGTATGTAACGAAAATATCCAAATATAAATTAAATTCATAAATATCAGACAATCAAAAAATATAAACAAATCAAGTATTAAATGTAAAATATTAAATCACTGGATTATGGTACAATAACAATTGTTTCGTAAAAGGTTGGTTTCATAGTGAATTGTCATTGCTAAATAGTAGACTTGGGGATCTGGTTGAATTATTTATTCAATCAATGTCGTATTGTTCGATAACATTAGGTATCGCTTCAGAAGTTGTAAATATGACATAATAAGAATTTTTTCTCGTCGTTAAGATATAAATAATTTATTTTTATTTGTAAACCGCACCGACATTGACCCTGTTCGATGGCCATGACGGTTCAGCTGGTAACACAATGGGACTAAGTTTTGTGCCGCCGACATATGTGTGTTGGAAGTGCGAACCCCTATGTGAAGTCGGAGGTAGTTATTCTCGTCAGGAGGTTTTCTATTCGTCTATATATTTTTCTAATTTTAGTGTAATTATAGCGCCATCTTTAGTAACCGATTTTGAATTTTTTTAGTTTCAATTAGGTCCCATATTAATTTTGTTGGCGTAAGACTTGGGTTCTTAGTACCAGGAAACTCTTAAAAATCGTATGGTATGAATGCTTGTTAATTAAGATGTTGGTAGGTTTATGATAATCCAAGATTAGATAAGTATTACATCAGCCCTGTAGTTCTGGGCTCTCAAGAATAAGACTACGGTATCTCCTGCCTTGCACCGTGAGGGTACAGGACGGAGGGAATAACCTCCCCCGGGATGTGCTCTACTAGAGTACTGCGCAGAGGGGCTCCGGTGCGTTCCACTGAAGATCCCGGAGCATATGTACTTTATATTGTGTATTTATTATAACTCTCCGGTGAGCTCCCATTGTGTCACTGCCCTAACCAAACGTTAACTCAATTCCGGCGTCAAACCCAGATCAGATTTAGTCTCCGAGTTGCATATCATTGACCTTAACGCCGTGTTTACTTTTCCGTTGTCGGTCCATATTGACTGGGTCTACTGGTGATTGTTGATTGTGACGACGAAAGAAAATTATATTCATTTATGCACCAAAATAGTTTCTTTATCCGACTTCAAAAAAAAAGGAGGTTCTCAATTCGTGTTATGTTTTTTTTAAATGTAAGGTCCGATCTCCCCAAGCATGAGTCGGAGCGAACATCTCGGGTTATATACGAGATAAAGATAGGCACTCCTCTAGTCCCCACATGTCTTGCTTGGATTTCAAGTGATGACTCATTCTAGTGGCACACTGGCGCAATAGGTCATGTAAACATCAAGTTTCTTAAGAAATCTCTAGAAGGCAGTGGCTTTTTAACCACTGTTTCCGTGGGTAATGTCATATTTCTTTCGAGGCTAGGAATAGTGAAAACCCTATAGCAAAAATATTATAGTGATTTTAATAAATTTGACTACAGAGGTTGTATTAAAATCATAAAAACCTTGTAAGTAGTTTGCTTAAATTTTCTTCTTAATAACCATAAATATTTAATTGGGTATATTTTAAACGACCTACAGGGCGAAGTGGTATAACTAGTAATCGATTTTGAAACGATATCGCGGCGTATTATCTCGATGCCATTTCGATGTTAACGTCACTCGATCTGATTACGATATTTAATAATGGCGGACCAATTACCATAAGCATAAGTTGCGATCGGTTTCTCGGAAATTTGATTTTTTTATCGGAGTCACGCTAACGTGTTATCGGTCGCGACCTCTCCCGCTTTTGATGGTGATGTGACAAGTCGCATGAATTTAATATTGTACTTGTGTTCGAATCGATTTTAAATTATAGTAATTTCATTCGAAATTCAAAAGTTAACACGCACGCACGTTATTCTGTACATTATTGTCTTAATAATTGGAAGGAGACCCGACATTTTATTTGAAATTCATTTCCATTTCTTAAACAATTTTAAAGCTCGACTGTCGATGTCAATACCATCATGATGGACAAATGAACCATGACCATGAACAAACGATGGCATACATACATATAATTAATAATGTACACTAAAGATACCTACAAAAAAAAATCTTCTGAAGATCTTGTTGCTGTTACTCTTGTAACCTATTACCTTGTTTTCCTAAGTTTACTGCTAATTTAACCGAGATTATTACTTTATAATTACTTTTTAAATCAGCAATGGGCATTCCACAGTTTAGTGGCCGGCAATGTGAATGTCAATTACTTCCCATAATTTTGAGGAATGAGTGGTAGTTTTAAGTTGAAATTTTTCAGAGTAGAGAAGAGGTGCATAAATTAAAAATGTTTCTTATCGTAATTTATAATCTGGACACCTTTGCCAAATCCAATGTAAACTTTATAGTTTTACGTGTACCATTTTAGGCTACACCTTCGTCTTCCATTAAGCGATTGAAGCCAAAAGCGAGCCTATATTATATAAAAAAAAGTTTGGGTAAATGGAAGGATGCTCTAGAAAAGAGAGAAGATATGTGGATTCCGGGGAAAGCAATATAATGAAGAATGAGTAGATTGTGTGTACCAACTGCCAAAGTGTTTCTTTTTTTTTTTTAATAATTTCTAAGCAAGTGCTTGACTACGATCCCACCTGATGTTAAGTAAGTTTCTTCTCTGACCCCTTAGTAGTAGTGCCGTATGCTGATAGTACACCCTGTAACGGTATATAGGTGTGTACGTATGACTGATTCGTATAAGTCGCCTGTGTCCACAGTCCACACTACGTGCGTCACGGCGGGCTGGCGGTGAGTCACATTTACTGAGGCACACACACGAGACACGTTTTCAGCGACGTGCGTTGCTCTAACGTTTGCCTTTGTTTATAGTGTGTTATATGTTACGTTTGTATAGTGTGCTAATGAAACAAATGCCAAAGAGATGCGCTCATCGAGAACGCCGCTTGAAGACAAGGTTAGAAAGATTGCACCATGTTTTGTAATCACAGAAGCAACAAACCAAATCGTGGCTCACACACCAATAGTACCTTTATTAGAGTAACTTCAGGCCAAAACGTCCTAAGAGCTCTATCGCCTTTGAAGCCCGGTGAAACTAGCGATCTATCGGCTGATAGCGTAGCTCTTTCCCAAAAACAACAAAAACTATTCACTCTTCTGGTGATAGTTATCTTACGGACAAACTTGCCAGTCGAGTGCAACCCTCCCTTTTTCTTTTCTCTTTTGTTTTTCTTCTCGCAAAGAGTAAAAGATTATTAAAGGACTATATCTTCAAGAGAAGAGTTAATAGACTTTTTATGCTGACTGCTCATGTCGTTATCATCTACGATGCATCTCAACTTAATATGGTTCGGCTACAAACTAACTACCGATCCGTGGCAATAAAGCCGTGGTAGCTCAGTGTCCGGGCTGTCCCCTCCAATTTGTTGCAATTTTTACTGTTGATTTACTACCGCGCTCGGCGGTGTTGGAAAATACCATGAGGAACCCTACATGTATTAGAAAAATTTCTAAGACGTGTGAATTCTATCAATCCGCACCAGGGCCGCGTGGCGGACTATTACTACTACCCTTACTCTCTTTACAGAGAAGGCCTGTGTCCAACAGTGGGACATTTTTAGATATTATAAAGGCTGACCGATAAGTAGTCGAATTAAAACTTCCTTTTTTGATGTCTAGTAAAAAGGAAAGATTAATTGTCGCGCAGCACAAATTTATCCATATACGACAATATAGGCATTTCTAAAGTAAGCTTTTCAATTATCGCTCGTGGCACAGGTCGCGAGCCAAGAGCGTGACACAGAAATAAAGTCCGCGCCATTTGGAGCGTGTTTTTAATGCGCGCTGTCAGCGTCACACTCCTGATGCTAATTCGAGAGGCGCGGGCTTGCCAAACCGTTTTTTGTCTAGTGCTTCTGGGAAGCGAGGTTCGCTGCACTCACCTTGCCATTGCCCTCTGTTCAACATTACGTGTCGAACTGCGCCTTCTCTACGACTTAGCGTAGGGCCTTTTAAACTTCGTGTAAAAACAAAGCCGACTTCAAGTCAGCTAGGGATTAAATATCAAACGATATTATGCGCACATGCTCCGTTTTGTTTCCCTAGTAACTTACAATCTTACTTTCATCATTTTCGAGCACATAATGCTAATTTAAGACTTATATGGTTTTCTCATGGATGCCATGGACACAAACCATACCGGCAGCACCAGCTTTCAAAAAAAATCATCCAAATCGGTTCACCCGGTCGAAAGTTATGAGGCACCATAACTCTACCACTACTCACCATAATCACCACCAATTCTTTACTATTTTTGTTACGAATTCTTACGTATTCTCTAGACGAAAATTTAATACATTCTACACACTCGCAAATCTAAGAGTCCGCTCACATAATAAATCCGTTCGAAGAATCCGGCAGGGTTTGCGAACGGAAGCCAAGTGGTAATTATGCGCGGCGCGATCGCAGCGTTTACGCCGCAGCGGCAAAAAACCGCCGCAGAGCCGCTGCAATGCGGCAGGCGAGGGTGCAGCAACACAACCCTCTCCCCCGCCCCGCAGACCTCCCCGCACCCCCTGCGCACGCCGGTAGTACAAAAATTGTATCGTTTAGGAAGGCGATGCTCCCACTGATTGCTGTATGCTTGCGAAAAATTACTTATTGTAACGCAATCGACATTTAACATGCATCTTTTGTGGCGTGGGCAGAGTGCCTAATTTTTTTCGGAACTGAAGTAACCATAGAATAAGAATTCTTCATTATATTATATATCTTCGAAAACGTCCTTGTTATATAAAACGTTTACCAGTGTTTATAAAAAACTTCTGAACTGACTTACGATTGTTAACTCTATGTGAGAGATACAACGTCTACTATGATCCCTCCTCCGTCACGACCGGGTCGTTGCACCCAGATTTGATAAGTGATAAAGATTTTTTGGTGTTGCTTTAGTAGCCGCCATCGTGTGCTCGGGTAATAACAGTGCTCAGTTATTTGGATGCATGGGTATTGTTAAACACAATCAATTGAATTATTTTTAATACCTTAATTGTAAATATATATAATAAATAACCATTTTTGATACATTAATTGACCCCGATGTATTCGTAGGAGGCCATTCGTACTTGTAAATATTTCTCACTCTTAAGGGGTTTAATAAGTCGTAGAGGATATTACAAAGAAAACAGCTTTTGGATGCAGAATACACTCATCTGACACATCAAATAAATATTTGTCGAAGAAGTTTAGGCGAGATCTAGGAATTAAGTTACTTTATCAACACGGCCAGGTACAAGTACAAAAAAAATTGAGTGATAATTTTAGTGTGTTTCCTCGTTTTCAAAAATCACATTCTAAATTTGTCTGCTGAACTCTCTGATTCTCTTCAAATGTTACGATATAATATGTACGAGCTGGTTATTGCTCTGATTACATTTGCTGTCGGTTTGGTAAAGTTGAAATTGTCAAGTGAATTACTTGAAATATTTATGAAATTAAACCGGGATAAAACCCGTAAAATTCGTTTTTTTACTCTTAAGTAAATGTATAGTGAAGTCTTATCTGTATTTTTATTTTCCGCGAAATTGCAACTGACCGAGCCGTGGCGCCGAATCCAGGACTGCATTTCCACTTAACATCAGATGGGATCGTAGTCAAGCATTTCCTTAGAAAGTATATAAAAAATATAACTATAACTGTAAGTTGGTAGTAAGGTAATATTGGCTGCCTACATTTGGCTAAATTTGGCTGGCGGTAGACGGAATATTTTTAAAAACTACCATTTATCTCTAAACAATATCGTACAAGTATTAGAGATTACGTTTGCTAAAAGAAACTAAATTACTGGTGATTTCGTCAATTTCTAATATAACGCGTTCTAATTGCAGGTCCGCGGTTCAAAGCCGATAAAATCGACGTTATGTAAGTACGACTTTTTGTCAGCATTTTCGACGATCTATTGCTTAATCACTAAATACTTTTCGTCTATAATTCCAACAGTGTTGGACCTCTGCTGTTGTTCAAATGGGTCGGTAGGTAATCTTAATAATCTTCTCAAGGGGAATAATCTTTTCCAATGAAAAGAATACTTTATTATAATTTTTCTATGGAAATAATTTTTTCTTGAATTTATTGTGATAGTTTTTGGAAGAATTTTCGAAATCTCTGCCGTTTAATGGCCTATTTAATTCTATTACATTGTTAATGATAGTCTTTATTGTATAATTTCTTTATCAAGCATTTTTTTATGTTGAGATATTACAATAAAACACTGAAATTTATATATAAACATTGTATTTTATAACTTTCGCCATTAAAGTTTTTAGTGAAAACAGTAAATTCTTCTAATTGTGTATTTATAAATATTTATTAATCTTAACGCCCAAAAAGGGGGAAATATTATGTAATTATTCAAGAATACGACACCGCGTTAGGCGATGACCGATAAAAGATGCGTAGATCTATTCAAAATTTTGGGAAAGGTCTGCGACCTCTGTCTACTTTATAGTACAGGTAGTCAAACTAGTGCCTAAGCATTCGACTTAAGGACCCCGAGTCTACGATTTGCAAATGACATTTCACTATGAAGCCAAGCTATTACAATTCAATTGTTATTCAAAAACCGTCGTACTGTACCCATATATACCGATGTACTTTTCAATTATATTTGATAAGTTGATAATGATTGAAATGAATGTAATGATTTGAAACAATATTTTAGTGCCATGTGTCATTGCGGCACAACTGAACTAGCAGATTACCAAAACAAGCATAGATTGGCAAGTGTAATGTCACTGAACGTTAATTTTAACCCAAACGGTTTAGCAGACTAGAGCCTAGATTTAATGGTCGGAAGTTGGAATTCCAACCGACTTGTGTTCAGATTTACTTATTTCAAATCCCTAAGTACTAAAATATATTAGACTGAAATTTATACCCGGTCTATGACTTGTATTCATATTTATCTTTTCAATTCCTAAGTACTAAAATATATTAAAAGCGGGTAGCTATCATTACCTCTGTTTATCCAATAAATAAAGGTAAATAGGATATGGGAGCTTATATTCTCTATTTCAAATAATCCCTTAATTTCGCTTTATCACATTACTATTTCGTTTTGTTTGTGACGTAATAATTTTCGAACTAAGCTTCCTCCGCTAGGCAATTGATATGAAAGCTTATATTTTTATATAGAAAATACTAGCGTACCCAAACTGCTTCGACTGGCTAGGTTTGCTTTATTTAAACAATAAACTTACATAATTAAATATTTTATTGAACTCACACAATATCACATCTATTCTCTTTTTGAGGGTGAAGATCATTACCTACACCCATGTACATATCAGCAGCATCAGTAATCGTATACATTCGCGGCGCTATAACTTACCTTGAATACTTCAAAATCTTTAATAAACTTCAGTATACTTTATTACACTTTTACACAACGCATGTGTCAATATAAATTTGGGTTATAAAACAATAGAATTTCCTAATCGTAAGTAAAAGCTGTATTTGACAGTTCAAAAAAATGAGTGCTCCGATCGTCACCAAACTTTACAGGATTACTCGCCAGGTCAATCTGAAGATTCGCCAAAAGTTTTATCGAAATCGGTCCAGCCGTTTCGGAGCCTATAGGGAACAAACCCACACACTTTCTCTTTTATATATTATATAGACTCATTATGATTAACCATTTGGTTACATTCATATATATTTCACAAATTAAACGCACACCGGAGCAGAAACAGCATGTAATATTGCAGCACACATTATTTGTATACAGTGGCTCCCAAACTCAGTAGACGGTCAGTATCTTGGAAGCCAGAGTTGCATTGTGGAATTAATTGTGTGGTCTTATATCTTTTAATGAAATAAATTAATACAAAAAAATATAATTACTGAATTGGTTAATATGTATGTATATAATCTGAATATATTAAATATTCAAATTACGCCATGTTAAATATTTATATTAATGAGCGGTGGAATAAAAATTATTTTCGCCGTCCTTTAACTGTTAAAAGCTATAAATGTTTGAAAACTCGTTAAAAAATTTAACGGTTTTATAAATTTTGGGCAAAAAAAAAAATCCTTCGTTTTCTGATTATCAGCACCCATAAATGGCGTCACAATTGTGTTTGGGGTCCATTTTTTTCTCTTGCGATATCGCAGTGCTGATAGGATCGATAAGTCGCCGATAAATCACGACCGTGGTATCTTTTGGTTCCCGGAAGAGGCTATTGTTCCCGTTGGCGCTTAGGGAGGAAGCGACTCGGCGAGCTTTTAACGAATTTACTTTTAATTAGGACAACGGAAAGAATTGGTATCCCGGATGGTATATGTTCTCTTAAAAATCTATATTATCACAGTAAAACTTAAACTGCTGGATGCGGTCACGAAGCTAAGGTCGTTGGTTCAAACTTCTGAAACAAACTTTTTATTAAACAAAAAACAATAGTGTAAACTGATTTTTTTTTTTAAGAAAGCTAGTAATATTTCTTTTTTTTTTTACAAGTATTACTAACACTCTTGTTAACCATTCCGACTAAGCTTAAGCTTGTGCTAGGACATGGTTCACGGCAATAGGCGAATGGTGGATTCGAAACCCACGACCTTACGATTCGCAGGCCGTACCCTAAACCATTAGGCTATTGACGCTTGAACGCAATGAACGATGAACCCGATATAATTTATTGTATTGTCAATTTGATATATTTTTAATTATTTACAATATATTACATAAATAAATAATAATTACAATTTTCATCTAGAAAAATATACATTTTTTATAATTTCTAAGCAAGTGCTTGACTACGATCCCACCCGATGTTAAGTGGAAATGCAGTCCTGATGGTAAGGCGCACTAGCCTAGTAAATGCCTATTCACTCTACTCTTGAAAATACCCACATTGTAATCGGAAGGAAAGAATACAAAATAAATTTTATAGTATATAGTATCTTAATTATATTAGCAACAGGATTATCAGGACCAGGGGTCATCAAAATATCATCAAAATAAAACCGTCTTCGAATCAAATGGGACTATAATTATTAGTAGCTAGTATATACGAGTAGATAAGTGTCGTCGTTAAATAGCGCGTAAAGGGTAGTTACACCTAAGCTCTAAGTTACACAAATATGAAACATAAATATTGTATTTTCATAAAGTTTATGGCAACATAAATTCCATACAATTCATCAATTAACGCGACTCCGTACTAAACATTTCATCGTTATTAAACGCACAATGCGTATAAATTTTAATACTGTTTATGGGGGTTCGGGGAGTTATGGGGGTGCGACGGTCGGACAATGTCTCGGCTTTCTGATTTATGTCATCGAACAAATGTTGCGCCGTGATATTTCTATGAACCAGGTGCTTAGTTTTTTATTTTCTGGCGCCAGATGAACGGGACGACCGTTGGCTTTTGGACGGGTCGAGCTCTGATCGGATTTTAATGCGATTTTTTTTTATGCTAACGGTTGATTGAAATTTATATTGCTTATATTCTTCTTACTGATTTTCCTCTAAGAAATCCGTTATCATGCTATCTCTTTCTTGTGTATCACCATTTTTTTAAAAGAATTCTACAGATATTTTTTTTCTTGTTTTTTTTACGAACCTATACAGGTTGTCCAGAGAAGTTCTGGCTATCTAGTACTGTCAAAATTGAGAGGTAGCAAAAGCTCTCTGGCAGCTGAGCCTCTATGGTTGGTAACTCGACACAAGGATCCCCCGATGAGGTGTAACGTCGGCTTGGGTGGTTGATTTTACTCGTAAGCCTTCCGATCCGAGGGTGGGGAAGAGGCCAAGGTACGGTTGGTTGCTTTCCAAGGATAATCAGTTAGTTCAGCTTACAAAGTCCCTAACATTGAAACCTTAAATTATAAATACAACTTTGTAAAGCGTTAGCGTTGTTAGAAAAAGAAACTTCAGCAACGCTCCTAAAATCTAAAGTGGTGGGTAACATTCTTGTTAACCATTCCAAATAGTAACGTCAATAACGTCGTTTCGACGACGATATCGACCTACGATCTTTCTACAGGCAAGTTTCCGTCCATACAAAGTCAAAATGTAGTCAGGAAGAGATCGCTTTTAGAGATAAGACCGCCCATTGCGCATGCAATTACATCGAGATATGTGAAAATTGCACAACAATTAACAATGTTATGTATAAAATAAGTATATTCATTCTTACATTAATTTTCATCTTACGTTTCGTAGACCGTACCCTAAACCATTAGGCTATTGACGCTTATAAATTTATAGAGCGGTGGAGTCCATTATCACATACGTGCGCATTAACCTCACATACAAACTCACAGTACTAGTGGCAGTGCGCTGCGAGATCGTTAAAGTTCACGAATATATGCTCTAAATGCTTCGTAGTACATATTTTTAGATGCCGCGTAGAAACATACACAACAGACAAGGTTATTCCTTCAACAATGTACCTACTATATAAAGACGTTACTGCGCACTGCGGTATAAATAATCGTAATCGTTTAGTAACCGTCCAAGTCGAGGTTACCCCTCACCGGGGGACCCTTGTATCGAGTTACTAGTAATAGAGGTTCAGGCTAAGCAACCTAAGAGCTATGTCACCTCTTAAACCGGTGACGCAGTCAAGGCCAGCTTTTCTGGCCAATCTGTGTAGTTCGTAATAAAAAAATAATCCCAGTATGATTGAATTTCTGCCAGACTGCTGGAAGGCGGGGTTATGTGGGGTTTTTACCCACTAAAACACCCCGGGTGGCTCTTCCTCGGTGCATGGTGAGGAGCTTCGGGATCTAAAGGTGAACGCACCGGAGCCCACCTGCACTGTGCTCTTTGGAGAGCATTCGGGAGGGGGATGGGAAAGAGAAGTTAAGAGTTAAGAGAGAATTACATTCTACAATCTTTTTTTAACCGACTTCAAAACTCGTACTGTGTAAATATTGTTTTGATATGAATTAGAAAAGAAATGACTAATCTTATCAAAGCACACGAATTTCGACTCGACTAAGTGTTTAATATCCTTATGTGTTAGTGGTCTACCGCCTGATGTTAATTATTAAAATGAGTAGCAAGGCTTCGTATGAGATTTAATTCTATTATCACGGATAATATGTAAAAAAAATTCCACGAACCCTCTTCAAAGTACACGAAATAATGTAGACCTCTTATATTTTGGGAATCGGAAGGTGGCCCTAAAATGTATTTATTAAAATATGTTAATGCATGAATATATGAATAGTTAATTTGACGGGCCGGCGGGGGCGGGGTGCACGCTTAACGCGGAGGAGTGGGACTTACGCTAACGAGGCCTAGGTGTTTCCTAATATTACTTTTTCTTCTTTTTCGCAAGTTTACATTCGCTATTGTGGAGGCGATTTAATATTAAATGTCATTTACTCACTACTGTTTGGAGATCACAGCAGTTATCACAAGAAAAAACGCAATTTATGCAATCTCAATCAACAAGCACAAACCTTCATCGGCTAGCGCGCGGTAAATCGGGCCTTCAAATTGCAACAGACAAATTCAGTGGTGTCGGCACTGGGGATCGAATGTCGGTTGCTAGCGCACTATACAACTTGTGGCGGCCGCCCGGACACAGGTTTCACGGCCCGTGATCTTGAGAAAATCTACTATGCTTTTATAATCACTTCACTGAAAACGGCTGTGCTTGTTAACTTAACTTAAGGTTCATAAATAATCAGCCCTGTAGTTCTGGGCTCTCAAGAATAAGACTACGGTATCCCCTGCCTGTCGTACAAGGCGACTAAAAGGGGCCTCGGGTTCACTGGGCGACAAGGGTGGGGGCCTGCGTCGTCCACCAAAGTGGACCCGGGAAGAAGGCGATATCGGCTGGCCCGTGTCGCCTTTCGCTGCGAGGGCACAGGGAGGAGGGAGTAACCTCCCCCCGGGACGTGCTCTCCTTGAGCACAGTGCAGAGGGGCTCCGGTGCGTTCCACGTGAGATCCCGGAGCCCCTCGTCATGCACCGAGGAAAGGGCCACCGGGGAGGTTTTAGTGGGTAAGATCCCCACATAACCGCCGCCTTCCCCCCAGAAGGCGGGGTATCTTTGTGAGGATTTCCTCCCCGTCAACAAAAAAAGGTTCATAAATAATGGCGCTATCAATACAAAACCTCCTTTTTTAAGTCGGCTATGAGGTGATATTGTGTTTCATTGCCTCTCTATCATTGAGGCAATAGAACTATCCTGCATAGGAACTCCTAATAGACCGTTAACTGATATAATTACAATAAAAGTTCGCATTTTAAATTCATAGTTACACGACGAATATTAAGTAACGAATTATACTAAATTACTCCTATTCAACATTCTCCCTTATTTTCTCATATTTCTGGTTACACGATTTTCGACCCTGTGCTTTATACATTACAGATTGCGGATAATTTACTGTAATATGCGGGTGGTGTCCTTATCGCATACGAATCGAAATCCAAGCACCGTTCAATATACATATCTATTTACATTGAAATAGAATTCAATTTACTAAAACAACAAAACAACGGTCACTTAAGGCACACGTGCTTCGTGCATCCGAAAATAGTGTTTAAATAACTGGACAGTTTAAATATACGTTGGTGTAACAAAAGAATGATTAGCTTAATTGGTTTACGGAATTGATTACGATCAAAGCACGGGGGCTTTGTCTAATTGAAATTCTCGCGAAAAATGATCAAATATGGCGTCGCCCCTTATAATTGTTATCTATATAATTACCACTTCTGGGGACGGCTGACGCGTCTGTCAATGTCTTTTGTAATCCGTTATTTTATACAAATACTAGATTTGTAAGGGTTTGCGTTAGTCTCTATGTTATGTAAGTTCTTATGAAGAGATGATTTAATTTTAAATAAGTATTATCTAATACCACTAAGCGAGCAATTATTGTTTATATTTACAGGGCGTCCGGTCATTCAACATCCAATGGTGAATGGGTGTTAGTTAATCAGGATCGACATAAATAATAAAAAATCCGTGTCATTTATGTTTGTGATTTGAGCATTTTACTGAAAATCAGTCCTTGTACGATAGATAGATAAGTTCTATAACGGAAGAATAGGCTAGTTTTGGTGAAGGACATTTTTAGTTGAAAGATAATCTAGATACTATCTATAATTAAACATAGACGTAGGTATTTTATTTATTGGTATCATCATATACATTGCAAACAAAATATAATACATTAAAAAACAGACAAAGTTCCTTCTTCCTTTAATGCAATTGACGGACATATAGGATATGATGCCAATATTGGACACCGTCTCAGCATGTTCTGCCACAGCGCTGATTTTCAACGGTGCCTAGGACTACCCATTGTCGTGCTAACTTAATACTAACTTTATATGTCATCAATGCAGATGTAATTACAGACTCGCCTTCGTTTAACTTTAACTTATTTTTATGCGATTTACTAAGTGTAGAATTTGACAAAAAAAAACAATAGAATGTCAATAACATGTGAATCGTACGAATTTGTAATAGGATTTACTTTTTATAAATATTAATTTAAAAGCAATCTATGCAGACCTATACCAGATCTATACCAAAAAATCACAAAAACTACAAATGTACACAGTGAAAGCTGTCTCTATAATTTGGCATCCCATGTTACCGTCAGTCAATATACTCTCTCAGACAAAATCTTATTATTTATTTTGTTCTGTGTTATTCATATTACTCATTTTTTTCATTATATTAAATAACAGTAACATAATACTTTATTAAATTATGGCTAATGTGCAACGTCTAGGCAAACCACTAAGGTTTTTATGGGGTCAAGAAATCTTTTTAATATGTTGTTTGATAATAAATAAAAAAAGTGTCCTGTCACTCGTTTGCTTTGTTAGTCCACTTGACTTTCTAAGTAATATATTCCATGTACTATTATTGTTTTTAATAATAATAATATTATATTTTTTTCAAATTTAATCTTATCACGCTCTCTTCTCTCTCCTTCTTCCTCCTGAAAATGACTGGTGGTTAAATGTTCGAAATGTGATAAAAATCAGCGAAAATAATTTAATTCTCTATTATTTAGTGTTTTGTCCAGAAGCATTATCTAGTACTGATACGAATTTATTTATCTGGTACATCGATGTCACCTGTAAGTATCAGACGATTTCTCTCGTGTAGTGAAAATTAACCGGGAGGACATAATCATTATATCAAATGACCCATTATTTTTTTATGTTAAAAACCCTAAATTATTTTTATCTCTAAGAAAATAATTTAATCTGGCTCTATTCACGTCATTGTCCGCACCTGCCTCCGCTAGTCGTATCCGAACTCCTTACTAAAAACATCTCATTAGGACGCTAACAAAAAAGGTCGAAAATGATCATATCACCAAATAGGCAAACATTAAAAAGACATCGCAGGCTGGATTAACAAATGCTTAAGGATTCATTACGGGGGGAGTATGGGAGGATGTGGAGGGACGGGGAGGGTGTTCGCTTGAATAGAGGCCGCGAGTCGGCGCACCTGTCGTTCACAAAAAGTTTTATTAAAAAAGTTGCGGTCACCTGCTGTTAAGTTTTGTTGAATTGTGTGCTTCGAGGGAAATGTTAACGTTTCGGTATTTTGTGTTTGTTCCAATGTCTCCGGCGTCGTCACTTGCGACTGTCAGACGTGGCTTTTATTTTACCCGTGGACTTATCTGCCGCACCTGTTTAACTGACATGGTTAATTGCGTCGTCGGTTAACGGATATTTAATCAGATTGAACCATCTGACCGAGCCGTGAAATAGCTCTTTCGAGCACCCTCAAGTTGTAATGCTGTTCATCTTAAGTTGCCCTAGTAACTTTAAAATAATGGACATACCGTCACGTCATTTTAACCCTAATAGGGTACACAGAAACAGCAATCACTAGTCGTTTTTCAATAATCTTATTATATCATATATGGGAATTTTAGCTTTTGACCTTTGAAATAGAAATTTATTGGTAGAAGCCTGATCGCTAGAACGAATGTCAGTCGAAAAAGTTCAATGCTCTGCTTATTACAATACTAGCTGTACCCGTGGAATTAACCAAAAAATTAATTAAAAAATTATAAATTAACAAAAGAGTTAATTAGATTTACAATTATCCATTTATAATTTCCCAATTTAAAAATATTAAACTGTTATTTTGGATATAGTATGTATTTATTTATTTATTTATTCAACAACACAATGAACATTTTAACAAACAATACATACAACAGTGAAAAGTTGTGAAGTTAATGCCATCGCAGTTATAGGCGTAGATTGCAAGCAATTAATGTTATCATTAAGAGATAGACTTTTGCCACCGCGGATTTTTCTGTAGTATAAGATTTATGCGGCTTATATTTTTCCGAAATATCTTTATAATTTAGCTAGAAAACTTAACAAATTATATACTAAAACCTTCCTCGAGAGCCACTCTATCCATTGGCATATAGCATAAAAATCAGTGTAGTAGTTTTTGAATTTATCGCGAACAGAGAGATGGACAACGAGAAGCTACTTTGTTTTATACTATATAGTAAGGATATACACATTTCTTATCGGTTTCCTGGAGTTAGGAAAGGTATATCATCGCAATGTAAAGGTCCAGTGGCAATGAAATTAAAATAGGACCCCTCTTGAATATATCTCCAAATTAAAAATCGGTTTACAAATGACGGAATTATGAAGTAACAATCATACAAAATATGTAAAATAACCCACTTTTTAAAGTCGGTTAAAAAGATCTTATGCTTGCTTATGTAATTAAAAGTTTAGTCTCCAAATTGTGCGGTGGAAGACTATTCAGCAATTTTAACTCCGCGAAGTTTGGATAACTATTTATATAGTCGCATTGGAACTTGATTGCATTGAAGGTTGTCGGGTCGGTGCAAGTGGAGTCAATCGTCTTCAATGAATCAATAAGTTTCATGTTACACTGCTTTGAATGAGGAGTGCCGTTATGTCTGTTCTTGTATCTATACTATATATATAATAAATCCCATAACAAACAAGCCCAAGATTTAAATCTAGATTAACTGACGGTGGTAAAAAATTATTATCAAAACAGACTAAGTGTCAGTAGTAAAGGTCGTAGGTTCGAACTATTGACGTTAACCATCTCCTAGCATGAGCTTAAGCTTAGTTGGAATGGATAACAAGGATGAAAGTTATATTTGTTAGAATTCTTATTTTTTTTAATGACAATCTATACAGATTGGCCAGAGAAGATGGCGTTGACTGCTTCACCGGATTGAGAGGTGGTATAGCTCTTAGGTCGCTTAGCCTGAACCTCTATTGCTAGTAACTCGACACAAGGGTCCCCCCCGTGAGGAGTAACTTCGGCTTTGGACGGTTACTATATTACGCGTAAGCATTCCAATCCGAGGGCGCCTAAAAGGGACAAAGAACCACGGCTCAAAAGAATTCTTAATTTTGTTTTAATTTGATGGGTGGCGAACAAAACAATTGTTTTAACATTTTATAGGAGAAGATGCCAATGTTTGATGTCAAGTGACCGACGTCAACACCTACCACAGGAAATGCAGGTGCGTTGTAGACGTTCTATGAAGAGTTAGGACATACTATGTAAGTGCTTGACCACGATCTCACCTAATGTTAAGAGGAAATACAGTCCTGGATGGTTCATCATGCTTGCCCATTCGTGCCACCGCAGAAACCGATAGTGTGGTCCTACTAATGTTATTTTTTTTTGGAAGGAATTACTCTAGTCAGCCATGCCGCCTCTATAATTCCACCGGGTTTTTGTGGCGTAGCTCTTAGGTTGTCTCACCTGAACCTCTTTAAGGAGTAACTAGGCGTAGGGCCCCCGAGAGCGAACCTCGCCGCGATGGGCGGTTACTTTTTTCACGATAGCATTCCGGGCTGGCGTGAAAGAGGGCCGAACCGCGAATCGGCCGGTTGCTTTTTTTCAGAAAATTATGAACAATCGCGAAAATTCGCGAATAGCTAACTACCTTTAGGTGCTACTTAGGAAGTCAAGTCAAGAAGAAGTAAATTTCGGGAAGTTATATATATATAGTATAACAGAATATACATTATTTATTAAGAGATATTATTTATAATTCCATTTCTTATAACTTAAAATTTACTTAAAACTAATACAAACTTTTGTGTAAACCTATTGTATCCCCTTTAATAATCATAAAAATACAATTCGTAGCGGTGTTTCATTGTTCTTGTTTCAATATGGAAGAAACATTTATTAAACATTGAAATGGTTTAGAATTTTAACACCTATTAAAGACGTAACTTAAGTCTACATTTGAGTAGGAAATGAAACGCATAGTAGAAGCTCCCGTAGCGTCGCTACAAAAGCTCCCGGTGATGTAACATCGGAAATATAGAAGGCCGCCCTTGAAAGCTCCACGGTAAATGATTTGTTGCCGGTACCGCGGGCAGGTGACGGTCATTACCAGACTATGTAAATTGAAACAATGCGCGCTTTGCTTACCTAACATCTTTTCGAATATGCAGCTGTTTAAAGTGTCATAAATGACGTTACAGAAATAGTTTATCTTACCGGGGTATAAAGGAGACCAAAAGATGGATAAACAAGTCCGTCCATACACTAAAAGATTTGACAATAGTTCTATTGTCTGTTCCTGGGGTAGTGGAGGAGACGTTTCCCGGTAAAGAGGATCGGTTATTGTTATTTGTGTTGAATAAATTTTGGTTCCTATCATTGTTCGAACAATGAATTCATCCGACAAAGGCGCTGGTCAAATGCGGCGGAACGATAATTGTTTTTAATGCTTTCATTCA
Organism: Meandrusa payeni; assembly: GCA_029286785.1. NCBI lineage: Eukaryota > Metazoa > Arthropoda > Insecta > Lepidoptera > Papilionidae > Meandrusa > Meandrusa payeni. The sequence continues at coordinate 1,779,909 of JAGSMX010000039.1, forward strand.
GTTTTCTTCGTACATACGAGTACGTCGTGATTCAGTTAATTATTGGGCGGCCTAAGATAAGAGACAGATTAATTATTTAGTAGGTTATATATACTTATTTATATGAGATCTGATATCAGAAGAAATTAGTATTTAAGTTATATATGTATATAGTTAGTAAACATGCGAGACACGACTTGTTTCTTCGGTGACTGATTATTATTTTAAAATGTTAAAGTTGAGAAAGAATTTAACTTTCCTAGACTTTTGCTTTGCTCCTAAACGCAGAGTTAGGTAAAGGTGTAGAAGCAAAGATACGACCGAAATCTTGGGCGGTTAAATACCGCTTTTTTTAAGGTAATCATTCCAATTGATATTTTAAAGTAAAATTGTTTTATTTTGGTGCTTTTTGTTGTATTATCGAATGACGATAGAGACACACCTTCAATGCTTTCAAGTATATCGATTCGACGGTAGAAAGCGGAAATGTACAATCTCGAAAATTGTTCTAATTGCCATAGAATTAATCTAAGTAAAAAGCCGCGTCGAATGGTCTAGGTTTTGTCTGCAAACCACGATAAAAAATAACAATACAGTAAAGATTTTTTTTTCTAGTGTTTCAAAAAAACCTTTCGTTTCGTTCGTTTCTTTAATTTTTTCGGCTCTCGTGTACAATTAGTTATTTTGGAGATACGATATTTTCGCTTTCTACCGTCGATATACATACATATATCGTTTACTAATAAATGGTAATATTGTTCTTTGTCATCTTACCTTACTATCATAGTTTTGATAACATGAAAATGGTTAGACATGCTTATACAATAAGATGCAACATATTTTCGTGAAAGTATATAATACGTTATTGATTACTCAAATCTATAATAATATAAATTAGTTCGATTCACATGTAATTCGATTATTTATTAACCAACTTGACAATTGGTGGATCATTTATAAAGTAAAATGAAACGATAACGGATCTCTGGTAATAAATAAACTGTTACTTATAGGCAAATGCAAGCAAATCGCCGATATAGATCATGTTCAAAATAAAGACAAGATGGCTGCACAAATGGGATGGCGCGCACAAAAAAGGTGGGAGATGAGCAAAAAGGGAACGCTTGTTATCGTTAAATTGTTAAGTCTCGAACAATTTTGGTGCACCGGCTCGTGAAACTGTTTGGCGGCGACGGCGCGCTTAGTTTTATGGCTTTTTTCATTCATTCCCGTTCTAAGAATGGCGGCGGCTTTTTGGCGCCTTACACGACCCGCGCTTTTTTATCGTTCTTTTTCCGCCAAATGTAATATTTGGCGCGAAAGGTTTTTCGGTCACGAATGTTTACATTATTTTCTGTATGCTTTTTATTTTTAATTGTTACGGTTTTAATGAACAATTATTTAAACGTGTTCATCATGCCGTTACACTTAAATTACAACTTTAATTGATGCGTTCAACTTGTAACAATACCCATCGTTTTAAACGAAGCTGAAATTTATTTTATTGGGTGATCTTTCATTATTATTCCAGGTGTTATTTTGGATCGGATCTTATCTATGATTGACTTGCATTAGTGCACTACAGATAATGTAAATTAAAACATAAATTTTGCCCGTTAGAATACATTTTATAAAAGCAGTTTCATGAGAGTCCCTTTTATTACATGTAAAATAAGTAAAAGTATCGCATTAAAAATCAAAATAATAATAATAATAACTTTTATTTCAAGCTTATACATTGCTCATAATTTTGTTAGTAAGACACTTAATAACTATGTTACTATGTTAGCATGCAATAAAGTTTCTTAAGACTTTTGTAAGAATTCGGCCACTTCTTTATTCGGTATTGGTGACAACCTCTGTACTAATAGGGCAATCAGATATATAATTATTATTTTAATATTTCTTCGGAACTACTAATTTGGAATAAACACATAAAATATTGCAAATTTTTTAGGTTTAAAAAATAATTACTAACTAACTAACATTCCAACTAAGCTTAAGCTTGTGCTAGGAGATGATAGGATTCGGACCCACGACCTTGCAATTCGCAGACTGTACCCTAAAGCATTAGGCTATTGACGCATTATAATAATATAGTTAGATTAGAAATAATCTATACATATGTACGAGTATTATAGATGCGAAAGTTTGAATGTTTATTGCCCAATCACGCCAGAGCAGCTGTGCAGATCTGGATGAAATTTTACAGAGATAGATTATAGTCTGGTATAGCACGTAGGCTACTATTTTATCTAACCGACTTCAAAAAGGAGGTTATTGATCTGGTATATACCTTAAATTATAAAGAAGGTGGATAGTTTTTATTTTTTGTCCTTTTGTAATTGAATTATTTTAAAGTAATAACTCAGGTAACACCGCGGGATGCAACTGGTAAATATAATATATTTTTATTGCGCGAAATATGTTGGTACACAATTTTAAATTGTCATCATGATTATTATTTGCAAGAAAAGAATCACAGAAGCTTACGGCATCATCTGGTCTTAAGAGAACCTTCGTGTACTTCCATAATATCAGAGGAGCTGCAGGTTGGTTGCCTTTGAGAAAGTAGTGTCTAGTTTGGTCGTTGTTGTGTTTATTGATTGAGATTTTCTAAGTACTCTTTAACGACAATGACCAGAAATGTGGAAGACGAAAGAGAATGTGGACAGCACACCTGCGTGATATAAGAGAGCGGGCGTACTATACCAGAGTTTAATCCTTCACTAACGGTAAGACGGTATTAATTTTTGTCACTTAGTATGTACTTTTTACATTATTTTAAGGCGTAGGTTTGATTTTATCAGCTTTTTGTTTGTACCTATAATCTCTTAAGTTGCTTACCTTGAGTCTCTTTGGGGAGTAACTAGGCGCAAGGGGACCTCGGCTTGGGCGGTAGCTTTTATCGGAAAACTATGAAGACATTTATTAGTTAACTAGCTTTAAGTACCACTCTGGAAAGCGTTGGCGAAAGTAAATTCACTTGTTACCATATTGTAGTTCACAATGTGGCTCGGTTAATTTAGACGTCCGAAAGTACAGAGATTGCGTTGATTGAGAGGCTTGCCAGCTCGGAACATTTGAAGAAGGCGAGACGTGCGAGTGTCGGCCCCGACAGATTGGAGTCGGGTTTATAATTGATGGCGGAATGATTGCCGGCACGAGATCGGAACGAGATTTCCGAGAGCCCTATGCAGTCGGCGTCACTCATGTTTGTCCGTTATTTTTCGGACGTAGTGTTGTGTCTGTTTCTGTTATGTATTATATATATATTTTTTATAGAAGTAGCAAAAAAATCACTTACCTGCGTTACATGATGACAGTAGAAGAACTGCAGGAGTATTGTTTTCATTTGGAGCCTTATTTATGACATGCTCCCGCGAAACATAGTATTGATTAACCATGTGTCAAATTGCATAACAAAAAATAGGATAACATGTCGTATCGAAATAAACGAATTTAAAAATATAGGTTTCTTCGGAGGTTTCCTTATTTTTCTAGTTCAGATAGATATGCGACTTTAGATTAAGGTCTGCTTTTAATTACTTCTCTGATTTTGAATTGTCCTAGCAAAACTTTGTATATGTTCATTTCCTCTTAACCGTATCCGGGTAGACGGAAACAATTATCGTTATAACAGGTATACATTTCAGCAAGTGATATTATGTTAGCATCCGCACGTAGGATGGTAAAGCGAACTGTTTGCTATTATAATACTACTTTTTAAGGAGGTATACACGTTCATAGATATAACTTTGTGGGAGGCCTTCACTATTGTCGATATTTGCGGGAAGAAACACTCGGAGTCCAGATTTGTAATGTTTTGTATTTTATAATTTAACTATTTATACCATCTTATGTGCTACGTCCTTACTGGCACTAATTAGAAACTAAGTTTGTCGACCAATCCGGAAGGGACACTGATTAATAGTTATTTACCATGAGAGTGAGCGAGAGGTGATTTTCTCTGTCACACATCTTGCGCGTTCCGCACAGAGATAGCGATATGCTGTTTAAGACCCCCGATAACTTTATTGTATTGTTGTATTAAATGAAACAAGAAGCAAATTACAGAACTAAGGTAAACTTTACAGTACCTCGTACAATATGCGACTTCATCGATATAACCGTTGTACGGACAGGAAATATTAATAATTTGAATGATTTAAAAAACACTGTACATCACTATGGCAGTGGTAAAAATTGCAAAATCGCAGAACACACCGGCGTGCTGCAATTAACTTGGAATTGTAAATAAAAATAAAAATAATGCATTCGCGCTGGTTCAAGGAACTTTTGATTTCGCGGCTCGCCTTTTGCGGGCTTCGAGTTTTTGAGCCGATAATGTGCGAGGCTGCGGTGATGGGATGCGAATGTCCGCGGCAATTACTCTGATGGCATGGTGCACAGCACGCACTGCGGGACTGGTTTGATGTTGGATGTTGGAGGGATTACATTGGAACATTGGTCGAACTTTGACGCGGTTTCTTATAGATATTTGTGATCTGATATTATAAATTATATTATTTGATACTCTTGAGAGATTGTTTTATATAAAAAGGAATTATATTACTTAATATATATCCTACATTAATAGTTGTCCTATTTACTTGTTTTGATCATTCATTTGAGAGTTAAATGACTTTAAGCGTGTTATTTTAATATCTTCATTCGGTCTTTTTACGAATTCTAGCTTAAGTTATAAAGACCTGGGAATGGTATTATTTTTTTGTTCATATATCTAGTTTGTAAGATTTCTCTGTGACCTTACTTTATATAAAATAAAAAAGAAAAAGAATCCTTTTCAGAAATATTTTGAATGAAACTAATCGATATTTTTTAAACTTCATGTAAATGTTTTTACTTTATATGTCTATTTTTCCGATTTATTTAAAAAAAATTCATTTACATTCTGCTTTTGTAAATTTTCAAATAAAATTGTCTTGACAAGTTTCTAATTTATTGCACTAGATGGCAGTGTTGCACGATTCTGAACTGGGAAAATCGTTTTTAGAATTTTCTTCTCCTGTATGCATAATGAATGAGTAAGTACTGCATTCTGGGATATCAACAGTAGAGGCACAAGCCGTGCATCGTCTTAATGTCCGAAGATGGACTTCGAGGAGACTTTTCTTATAAGTGTTCCATTGTTCGGATTTTTAAGTACAAAAAATCTTTAGAAATTTTTGCGTAGTTTATTACGATGGGACCTAAAAAGTTTAGAGAACAGTGGTTATCAATTGAGATCTCTGTCACCACCGCTAGCGTTAAAAGTTCAATATTCATCCTCATCACCCTGCAACAGTCCACACCTAGACATAGGCTTACATTTGCCATGTAGACCAGCCGTACCGTGAGTACAAATGTCATGAACGTCATGTGTGAATATTATATTTCTAAAAATTTGTACCCTTAGTAAATGCATCGTAGTGACAAAACAAAATAGCCTAATCATTTATATACAACGTTTCTCTGGCAACATCGTGTAACAACAATTTTTCTTTTACTGCTGCCCTCAGGCTAAGGTTCGACGTTCGAATCGCCTTCTCAGAAGTTTCCCCGTTTTGATTTTGCGATAACTAAAACATCACATCGGCCGAGTTTTTGTGCCCTTCCAGTCCAATTACTCGGGCCAGTGCTCTTGCCGTATCATTTTACTTAAGTCTGTATAGTTTGTTTAAAGCCAGAAGCAATTAATTACATTTTTAAGCGATTTCAAAAGGATGGGGTATTAATTCGGTTGTATGTTTTCTTTGAAGAGCCGTGGTAGCACAGTGTATAGACGGCTGGCTCAAGTTGCATAGTACGCTAGCAACCCGAGTTTGAACCCTGGTGCCGACACCAATAAATTTGCTGTTGCAATTTTAATGTGCTGATTTACCACACGCTTGGTAGTCGGAGGAAAACATTGTGAGAAAACCTACATGTCTTAGAAAATTTTTCTATGACATGTATAGTCTGGCAATCCGCACCAGGGCCGCGTAGCGGACTTTGCCCTTATACTCTTTTTTCAGAGGGGTCCTGTACCTAGCAGTGGGACTCATATAAAGGCTTCAACTTTAACTTGAACTATGTTTTCTTTATATTTGTCACGCGATAACTCCGTCATTTATAATCCACTGTTAAAAATCCTTTTGTTTGTTGAAATGGACATATTTTAAGTTTTATTATAGTTCTTGTCATTGTACTGGCGATACCGAAGATATACCGAACTCCTGGCAATTAGAACTTAAATCCGTAATAGTTTTTTTTTAAATGGCGTGACCATTTAATGATGATGTTGTTCGAAACACTAGTGAAGTAACGTTTTGCTAGAATGGCAGTAACGTGATCCCACATTTAATTCTGTATGTACTTGTCTATTTATTCATAAATATATATATACATACAGGGTATTAGAACGTCGCTAAAAATCATATTGTTAAAAATTTGGCATAAATAATGGTAATAAAACTATTTTAATTGAAAAAAAATGGCTTTAGAAATATGTTGTTTTTTAATCAGGATCTATTTTTTTTCGTCCCATTATCAGAAGTGTCGTAAGTACCAACCTCTACCGTCGTTTTCGGTAGCGTTCTTCTAATACCCTGTATATAGGATATTTGTATGTAGTCTATCTTATCTTATCTTTTCCTTGATTATACCCGCGAATATGGTTTTCTCACTTATTCAGGATTGACTGGTGGAGATCGCCACTAAGGTATTAAGGTTCTTGTGAACCTTAGGTTGAAGTTTTACAATAAGTGTAAATAAATTAAGTTCATCAGATATATTTGAAGAATTCTAGAAACTTGTACTAGCAGTAATACGCGTAGTAAAGTTCCTGAGTCGATGACGAACTACACAGATTGGCCAGAGAGGCTGGCCTTGACTGCTTCACCGGATTGAGAGGTGGCACAGCTCTTGGGTCGCTTAGCGTGAACCTCTATTGCTAGTAACTCGACACAAGGGTCCCCGGTGAGGGGTAACCTCGGCTTGGTCGGTTACTATGTTACGCATAAGCATGCCGATCCGAGGGCGCCCGAGAGGGCCGAACCACGACTCCGCCGGTTGCTATTTCACGGATAATCTAAGAGACATTCAAAAGCTAAATTAACTTTGAGTGCCACTTCGGGAAGCGTTGGCGCTGGGAGAAGAAGTGGCCGAAGAAACTCCAGCAACGCTCCTAACATCTAAGGGGTGGGGCCTGCCCATAAAATAGCGGTAACGCGCAAGGATTATTCGCAACCTCCGACGGTCGCGAATGGACGCTTTGTGGATTTGTAGAGACCTAGTCCTGAGTCGTAAACGTCTCATGTAGTATTGTACTAGAAACTTTTTGCTGTATCTTTTCATTCACGAGGAAACTGTAGAATGTCTTCATTCGGGAACGTTCTACGGTAATGTAATATACTAGTCGTCGTACCGTCGATCGCAGTGGCTTACAGAAGATTTAGAACACTTTTTTATAGGAATAATAATAAAATACATCTTGCATTGATGTTACGTGATTAGCTTAGGAACTTAGGAACACAAACAAGACCTGAACAATTGCTTTAGCAATCTTCCTCTAGAATTGAAAGGACTTAAGATTTGTTAGTTTTTATATTTTTATTATTAATACTGGATTTTCGTCGGCCAGATTTCCTTCTGGCGCCAACGCTTCCATAATTGGTGTTCAAGGGCCATTTGAATGTCTTGTTAGTGTTCCGATTAAGCTACCTCCTACGCCCTCGGTTCGGAATGCTATCCCGATTAGAGTCCAAGCCGAGATCTCCTTGCGCCGTGTTCCGATAGAAGTTCAGGCTAAGCGATCTAAGAGCTCTGCCACATCTCAATCCGGTGAAACTGTTGGCAGTGTATGTTTGTCACAGAATATTGCTTGCTATAAATTTCTATAACAAAAAGGTTTTCCATACATTTATATGAAAGCTGTGTATAATGAAGACATAGACATCGAAACGTAATCCCAAACATAATTAAAAATATAAAATGACGTCAATCGGTTCCACGCACAAATGATCCAATCGATTTGACATTTCGCTTCTAATTTTCGATGTTTGTTCGATTCCCGCTGAATTTCAATGCGAAGGTCGGTTGTTCAACGTCTGCGACCCACGCGCCGGGTCAAGGTTAACACAAGGTAATTAACCAATTTGGGGAACGGATTGCACGACGGGAATACTCGGCATGGGACGCCGGCTAACGAAGTTCTGCAGAATTGGCGCTGCTGAAGTTTCTCGTCCTCTAGGATTTAGAGGACATTTTGTTTATTGCAATCGAATGATTAATCGGTTTCCCTTTGTTGTCGCAGATGTTTTAATTCAATTGATTTTCGGAAACTTACTCTTGTAATGATGATGATGTCCTGGCCGATTTCGGCCATGGCGGCTGTGTTACTGGACAAGCACGTTAATTACAACCCTTCGTTCAGGTAGAAGGGCTTATGTTTTCTGCCCTCTCGTGTGCTCTTTGGTGGCTGGCATATCTGAACTTATTGCACTTATAGGAATATCGCAGTCACCTGAACGCGTATGTAAAGTCTTAAATTCATTTGTCAAATTAAATATGTACTTCATAATATTTTTGATTGAATGATTTTAGCGACATTTTGATATTATCTTAGACCTGTCTTGGATATCTTTTCTTCTCGAGCCTCTTCAATCGTTAGTTTTCGTCCTTATCAATAGTCACATAATAGTTACTTAACAAAATTTCTTCAAATTTTATTCGCATGATTGTATAATGCTTCAGGGTTTGTTCTACGAAACGTAAGGTCGTAATCTCGAAACCACCATTTGGCTGTTGACGTGAACCATCTCCTAGAAAGTCTAAGCTTAGCTGGCATGGTTTACAAGAATATGAATATAAGTAATTATTGTGAAAAAAAGTATTTGGTAGTATTTTTCTTTTACGGTAAAAAAAATAACCGGATGATCTTGAAGCATGACTTTTTTTTTCAACGCGTATCTTCCTTTCTGTATAGCCAATCATTATATAGTTAAGAAGCGTGTGTACAGTGACGTATGCGTTGTCGTTTGTTTAACCCTAGTGGGGTAGGCAAAGATAGTATCAACTATACGCATTTTACTAATTCTTAGGTCCCATATATGCCAGGTCCAGCTCATCGCTTAACAAAACTTTACTTACGTTTAGTCACTTAGACTTTCACTGCTTTGATATGCCGTGATATGCTTTCGAGATGCGTATGTTAGCTTACTCTGGTTAGAGTGCCAGATTTAAAGTTTGATCATATTTAGATTTCAAAGGTTTTTCATGAAGACCTTAGAAAATTATGCTTGTGCTAGGGTTTCCGAATTTGTCTCTCTACACCACAAAGTAAGTCCTTTACTATTTTTCTATTCATGGTCACTTTTAAAGGAGTTCTTACCGCGACAAAGAGGCGTTCACGCCTCAGTTCGAATTTTATCGTGACGTGTGACGTATCGTTTCCGCACCATACAAGTCACCTGCCCAGGCCGGTGTCTATTACTGTGTCAGTATTGAGTGTCGCTCGGACAGAAATATCTGGCCATTTAATGGTGGCACCTCTACACTGTGCCATAATTAAACATTTTTACTTGCAATTGGTTTTGTCGGGTACTGTCCGTTACCCGACCATCTCAACACGAGAACGACGATGACTTTGATAAGAGTGAAGCCAACAAAGAAGAAGAATAAGTCTCTAGGATAAGTTAAAATTGGAGCCTATATATTATGTATATATATTTGTTACTGTTAGGCACAGGCCTACTCTGTGAAGCGAGTATAAGGGCATAGTCCGTAACGCGACCCTAGTGTGTATTTGCAGGCTTCACATGTCTTAGAAAATTTTCTAAGAAACGTAAGGTTCTTCACGGGCGCGTGGTAAATCAACACACAAAAATTGCAACAAACAGATTTCTTGGTGACGGCGCTGGGGACCAAATTCGGATTGCTATCATACTGTGCCACTTGAGGCAACCGCCCGGACACTGGGCTACCACGTCTCTCGGATTGAGAGAAGATAGCCGAGAATCGTGTTCAGTGGCGTGCTCTTTGAGACGCCTGCCTTCAGCAGTGGCCTGACGATGCAATCATGATAATTGTTGATAATTAAAGAAGAGTCAAGACAGATGAGCTTTGTCGCCTCTGAGTACTTAGATTGTGTATACACGCGTTTATTCGACGGGTAACTAAAGTGGTGTTCCATCACTCGACGTCGTTGTAACAGCGCGCCGGGCCAAGCACTCAAGCGCGCCTGTCCCCATACTTTTTGTTCCCGCTCCGTTCTAAATCCGGCGGTATCCTAGCCGCGCTATATTCGAACCGCGACCAATCTTGTAAACTTCCTGTTACGTAACACCGTCGCAGACAATCCGCCACGCCGCCCGTACTACTTTGTTTGTGAACACAAACGATCTATTGAAATCTGATAGCAGCCGCTACCGTGCGTTGCTAAGCAACCTACTCTATATAATTGTATCAATAGAAACCTTTTGTTCTCTGTTCGAAGTGGGACATAATGGAACAAGATTTATTCATTGGTACACTTTATTGTTTATCTTACGACTGAGGCTTTATGGGTGGATGGAATGCTAATTACCACTGGGAAGAGATGACGTATACGTTGGCTTGTCCAGGGTAACGTCAACAAAAATTCTGCTACCACACTTGAGGCGTTGTCTGAAGACGAACATCCTTCATCAACGCCATTTTGACCTACCGCTGCGCTTATAAAGCCCAGATTAATTCGATGCCTTAAAGCAGCAAATGAGAATACTGTCCTTTCTATATTTTTCAACCGACTTCAAAAAAGGAGGATGTTCTCAATTCGTCTGTATGTTTGTGTATCTCAAAACTTTCGACTAGGTGAACCGATTTTGATGATTCTGTTTTTTTTTCGAGAGGTGGTGCGTCCCATGATGAGACAACCCTGTTTAATTTGCATGAAGTATGTGCCACAAATGGACGACTAACTCAACGGCACGCCACTGAGCACGATTTCGATGAATCATTTTTTTATTGGAAAGAATGTACTTTAAGAATAATAAGATGAAAGATTGGTTAGGTTCTGATTAATTATTTACATTTCAACCTTATATGTTTAATTATACATATATATTTATATTTATGTATTAAAATATTATGTACATCTGTTATTTTATTGTGTTATATATTGATTATTACACTCGGTATAAATGTCAAGTAAGGGTAGTGTTGCGCCGGTATTGGTGCCGGCACCGGGGATCGACCTCGGGTTTCTAGCGTACTATGCGACTTGAAGCCACCGCCCGGACCACTGAGCTACCACGGCTCTTGGGTACAATAAAGAATTTATTGATCTATCTATGCTTGATCCAAAATAAAGCTATCATACGCATATGATTAATAGCTTAATAAAGTTGTTAACAGCGTGGAAGTCGTTATAACGATGCTTATTTTCATATTTCACTCATAACGAGTTGAAATTCATTTGTTAACAGTTGCTAACTTACGATTGCTTAATAAGTTACGATGTCGTTTAGCGTTTAATATGAAGGGCCGAATGTTTACAGCTCCTCGCTTTATTACTTCCTGCGAGATTAATAAAATTCCAGGGAAATATAAATTTACGTTTTGCGCGCGCGTTGATGTCGGGAATTTTTAAGTTGTTTTTAAAATATGAGAACGTGACTTTACGGATACATTTCGATGTGCTCATGATATTTGTCTGGACACATTCCTATTATGGTCGCATCTTCCGCTTCTGGAGTGAGGAATGAAGATTTCGCCGTGAAAACTTACCAAACTATATTAAGCTCAGTAGATGTATTCGTTAGTTTTTTTTATACTTTATAAGCAAGTGCTTGTCTACGATACCTACCGATGGTAAGGCGCACTAGCTTAGTAAATGCCTATTCACTGTACTCTTGAAAATACCCACATTGTAATCGGAGGGAAAGACAGACGCAGACATACTTTTCCAGTCCTTTGCTGTACGTATAGTGAAAGACTTTTTTTTTTTTATGACGAACTACACAGATTGGCCAGAGAAGCTGGCCTTGACTACTTCACCGGATTGAGAGGTGGCATAGCTCTTAGGTCGCTTAGCCTGAACCTCTATTGCTAGTAACTCGACACAAGGGACCCCCCGGTGAGGGGTAACCTCGGCTTGGACGGTTACTATGTTACGCGTAAGCATGCCGATCCGAGGGCGCCCGAGAGGGCCGAACCACGACTCGGTCGGTTGCTATTTCATGGATAATTTAAGAGACGTCCAAAAGCTAAACTAACTTTGAGTGCCACTTCGGGATAGTGAAAGACGAAGCAAAGCGCTTTGTTCGGGTTTGAGGGACGTTCACACAAAAGGATGAAATCCCGCAGTGTGTCTTAAAGTCCGATGGTGGAACGGGGATGGGGGAATTAGATCATGTAGTTCCTGAATCATGTAGTACTTTCGAAGCTTTAAGTAACATTGATTTTACAGGGACTTTGTGCCTTGTCTTGTAATACAAATTTAAGTATTTAATATCATTTCACTAGGTCCTGTTTGCTTAACTATGTTTTTAAGACTAGCGGCAACGCAGTAAGACTCGTCTTTGTTAAGTACTAATAGAAACCAAAGGGCGTTTACAATATCTGAAGGATTTTAAAGATCTTCCACGAGTGAGACATACTAGAGCTTTTAATTTTCTCGTGTCGTAAACACTTAATTGTTTTGTGAAGTTAAATGTTCTCCCGTTTAAAAATGTTTATCAAGTCAAACTGTTTCATTATAATACTTCCTAGTTCATATTACAACATCATTTGCCCGCAAAGTAGATGAGAAAAACAGCATATCGACAAAAAAGCGTCTGCAATGTAATAAAGAAGCAGAAGGGCAAGTATTAATTAGCCGGCGCGCAGCGGCGCGTGCGCATCCAACATGGCGTCCGCGTCCCGACACGCTTGGCGGGAAATTAATGTGTAGCGGCATCGACCAAATTAATGGCGAGCCCGCCAGTTCCAGCCAATTAAGTGTTGGATTCATCCCAAAGCAAGGTCCTAGTTTATTTACGAGGGGTATATCGAAAATAGTTATGCTGGATAGAAGCGAAAAAAAAACGCTCTACAAAAATTACATACGGCAACTGCCATTCCCTCGTATCGGCGCATCATTTAAGTTTTTATTAGTCATCGCTTACGCATTATTCTCTGAGACTATAAACTCTGTGCATATAGAAATAAGCTCAAGCAAAAGTACTAACAAGTTTTTACGAGACAAAAATCGACTTCAAATCGAATCAAACGATTAAAAAAACACAACAAACACAATTTGAAAAAAATTGCTCAATTTTATATATATTTTCTTGAATTTTGATTTAATTAGATTATTTAAGTACATACAAGTATTTAGAAAATTTAGTATTTTAGAAAATAACAAATAGTCTAAAATATAAAGCATGTCTGTTTATTTTTATCAACGATATAAAATTACATAAGTAATTATTTAATACTCATTAACAATTCGTTGAACTACATGCTTAACAGTCACGCTATCGGCCGCCGTGTATACGACTACAGCACTTCCGTTATATATTTTTCTTACGGTTTTAGTCTCACAATTTTTTATTTCGGTCGCGCAGCAAAACCCCTATTCCCTCCAAGCTTGCTATAAGGAACTTCGGTCCAACAAAAATGAATCTAGAACTAACTGAAATAAAATTTTCTTGAAGCGTCAACAATAGAATCGTACTTTTTCTTCGCTCCACACATAAATCCTAATTACACCTCTCGGGCGCTATTTCCAGAAGCGGTGTGAGCAGGTGAGTCACGAAAAAGTTTGGCACACGCGTGCCGCGCCGGATACGGCAAGTTCCGACGGGGGCTCTCGTCCCGGCGTGGGACAACAACCTCTAACACCCAATTAGTATTCGAAAAGTATATTTACAAGTACAAGTATATTTATGAGTAAAAACTAAAACCCTATTTCAAATCGATGCAAACGATATTACGCGTGGACGCCCTAATTATATTTCCGAATTATCCATTATTACGAAATAGAATCAATCGGAACCTAATCAAACAACTCCTTTAATACAAAATGAATCACTGAAATCGGTTGGCGTGATATCTAATTATTCGTCCATTTGCATCGGACATACTTGATGGAAATTTAAGATTTATTTGGTTCTCTCATAGATGTCATTGTAAGAATTTGACAAAATTGAAATAGGAACACATGGGAAAGCACCACCTTTAAAATAAAAAACGTCAGAATCGGTTCACCCGTCTCAAGAATTCGGTGAAGCTATGTCCTTTCCACAAAAAATTAATCGCTGTTTTGAAGTAAAACTTTTTCACGCACGCTTGACTTGTAAGCTGGTGAGAGCGTGTTGATAACTGATCGGGACAGGGAAGTTTCGCAAAGGGAAGGAGGTTTAGAGTAAGATATAAGTTAGTATAAGTAGAAAGAGAGAGATACGTTTACTATCTCTAAAACACAGTGCAGACTTATTGTATCACACTGAAGAAACAGGAGCAGTGCGCGCGCACATTATTTTCTCTCCAGTTTTATTTGCATTATTTACGCTCTATCATGTTAGTATAGCTTAATTAAAAAAAACAATGAAACAGAGGCGGCATTCACAATAAAAATTGCAAGTAATTTTAGATAGTTGTGAGGTATTGAACGGTAACATAAAGTATAAGAATACTATTTTTAATTTTGAAAAATAATTGTGTACGTATCTAATTCGGTTTAATATTCTTATATCATTTTTGTAGTATGTAACGAGCTTTTTGTTAAGTCAGGGTGCAATGGATTGAACAGTTGTATTAAATAATCAGAGTTATAACTTCTAAGTTCCGTAAAATACTAGTCAAACATAGTGTAAAATTCAATTGTTTTTTTATCTAGATGATCAACGCCGTTAACATAAAAGCGAGCAAACTTCCACCGACTCATAATAGCTGATGATAAGAGATGCTCTTGAACCACTTGATAAGTAAATCACCAAAAGGGCTCCCGAAAAGAAACCTCGATGTGACCAGAAACAAAACACATCAGAATATTACTGGTTTTTATATGTACATACTAGAAATACAGAAGAGGCGGCAATCGCCTGTTTAAGTTTATGTGACAAGCCATTAAGCCGATCGCCATGCACCTGGCACAAATTGTATACATTTTTTTCCACTTAAGATATGGAAAGTGCGATTCCGTTTCCACAAGCCAATTAAATTAATATGATTATTGCATTGATAATAAGTGAAAACAGTCAATAGCCTAATGGTTAAGGGTACGGTCTGCGAATCTTAAGGTCGTGGGTTCGAATTCATCATTCGACTATTGACGTGAACCATCTCCTAGAACAAGCTTAACCTTTGTTGGAATGGCTAACAAGAACATATTAGAATTATTAGTGACATTTCAGAAAAAAAATTCTGGCTTTCTTTTTTTTAAAAAAAATGATAAAGATTAGACATGACCCAAATTTTCTATCAGCGTTCCACCGAAACCATCGGCCAAATCACCCGTTTATTTCACGTTTAAGTTTGTTTGAAATGCACAAGCTAGGATTTAAATACGGATTAAGTATATGCACCACAAATGGACGAATAACTCAATATGACGCCATGATTCATCTTTTTATTGTAATGCTTACACTTTAAGTATAGTTTGATAAAAGTATTATTAGGTACTAGGTACTACTATTATTTTATTTCGTAATATTCTTGAGTTAATTCGGAAATACAAAGAAAACGTCCGCGTATTAGCGTTTGATTCGATTTGAAGTTTTTATTTTTGCTCGTAATTTATTATATCTATCTTCGATCTAATATATATTTAATTCTTTATCGGATCTGTTATCAAAAAATAGTTAAAATGTCCAAATCGTGTGTTGACCTTGAAACGTGTTGCAGCGTGCGAGTCGCGAACGGTCACCATCAATTGGCCGATCAAAAATTGAGCAACTCGAGCGCGGGCGCATTCCGGCCAGGTCGACGACCGAGACTAAGATCAAAGCCTCACCCACTAGTGATGGCCGCCGTGCTGGTCTTCTCTTATATTGTGATCTTGGAAATAGTACCAATTCAGTTCAATTTACCTCTACTAGCTCAGTTTCCAGGTGGTCGCCTCTAGTGGCGTAGTGCGGGAGCAACACGAGTACAATCCCTCTCAAAATACACTTTAATAATAAAACGTTTTTTTTTGTTTAATGTTATAATTACTTATTTTTATTTCTTTCTATTTGTGTGATTGAAATTCTTTAATATATCAGAATTTGCTTGTAATCACTTTAATGACGAACTATACAGATTCACCAGAGAAGCTGGCTTTGACTGCTTCACCGGATTGAGAGGTGGCATAGCTCTTAGATCACTTAGCCTGAACTTGTTTCGCTAGTAACTCGATATAAGGGTCCCTCCGGTGAAGGGTAACTTTGGCTTGGACGGTTACGCGTAAGCATTCCGACCGAGCCGACCGACTTGGTCGGTTGTTATTTCACGGATAATCTAAGGGACATTCAAAAGATAAACTAACTTTAAGTGCCACTTCGGTTATAATTACTAAATAAAGTGTATCTTTATGTGCAAGAAAAAAATTGTGGCTCTTTAAAATTATAATTGTTGACTCTTCCAGTTCAAAAGTTTTCCGACCCCTGTACTAGAGAGAGATAAAGAGTTTTAAGCGTCTATACACAACAGGATACATGTTTTGTATAGTTTGATTTTTATTGGAGAAGGAACCTTATCTTAAGTGATCACACTACCCACCACCACCTACTTTAGGGATTGCAGATTCATTGCAAACCTATCATAAAGGAAGCGAAGCGCATAAGTATAATGCCCACTTCACGTCGGTATTCTGTGAGGTTGCAGCATGATGTAAAGATGAAATGAATGTCGAAGGTGAAGACCAGGGATGTTCCACGGGCACCTCCCTAAACAAGTCGGAACGGCATCGACTGGGCGATTTTTTCCCACCACATCCGATAGCCGATTGACAGACGGGTGCTAGACAGCACAAGATTGCGCTTAATTCATAAATAAAGTCGACTGTACGCGCTAACATACGTCATAACACGAGCGCGACCCGTCGAGCGGATCACGTCTTAATTGCATTCGTAATGTGAACGGAAATCGCGTGAGGCTTGTAATAATTAAGCAATTAGAAGTGTTGTCTATGGTACGCTGTGAGAGAGCTAATTTATTATTTAATCTCGGTGTAAAAAATGCTGGCAAGTGCGATTGAGATACTCCACGGTACGGTGTAAAGAACTTAATTAGAGAGGTGACGGTGCTTGTATTGAAATTGCGTCTTTAAATATTCATTTGACTCTAACATCCATGTGAGTTTAACAGTGTTAACACACCTGTGATATGTGCTATGCTAAAATTGTACGTCATAAAAGTCATAAATACTTACGCAGAGATCACAGACTTCCATTTAAAAGAATCTAGCGCACGTCTTTCGTCCAAACGTCGATCAAAAATTGTATTGAAAAATGTTCTTGTTTAAATTCACGCTCACTTCACTCAGGAGTAAGCTGGTGAATACGTTACGAAAAGTCCTATCGAACGAGGAGAACGGAAGTTGAGAAGGAGATTAGTTAGTGGAGATAGATGAATGCATGCATGCCTGTATCACACCGGGGAGCAGGAGACAGTAGTGCTCGCTCACATTTTCTTTCTCTTTTGAATAATCGTGTTTATATTATATTTGTGTATACATATACAAATATAAACATATATACATACATACAGATGGAGCTAAAGTTTTACTTTAGTGGTGTATTCTAAAAGCACAGTCGTTTTTTATCATTGAGATATTCGTTAAATCGTAAGTCCATTACTATAAAGTTTAATCAACCATTTAGTACCGACACTACTTATAAACATTGTCTTTGTTTAAAAATTGTATATAAAAGTTAAATTTTAAACGAAATAGTAATAAATTGCTTTTAAATATCATAAAGCGGTGTTTGCGTTGCGGGTTTTCCCTTAAGTGCAAGAGCCGACTAGACAGACAAAACAGATAACGCAGACAATGGCTTTGAAATATAGCCGTAGAAAATATAGGGCTTGCGAAGAGATTTTTTCTATTGTTATAAAAAATATCGCTTGAATGGTATTCGGACCAGGGGCGACTATCACGAGTAAAATTATTTGATATTTCTAGCATCCGCTAGATATTCAACGGTCATCATTTTGCTATTCTGCCCCGCTTCACTTCCCACTTGAGGCGGGTGCCTCGGCTTCTCTCTAGTAGCTGCCTTTCTCGCACATTCTTGTTGGCGAATGTATAGGCCCTCTGATCTGTCCACCTTATTTGCCATTTAATAAGCGTCGTAATGCCCTTTATTCTATCTCCCACTACCAAGCTCCCGTTGGACACTTTATTGCGTCTTGTTAGATGTATGTGAGAATTTGAAGGTAAACAATATTTGATAACGATTTATCTAATAAAATTGATGCTAGTCTTCTATACAGGACGACTCATCATGTTTCTTTAGCACCAAAACTAGAGCGCGTCTATGTTCTTTTTCTCATTCTCTCGTTTTATCCACGACTTCGAAAAATCGAGAAATATGGAGAACAGTATTGTTCTAACCGTGTCTTAGTGGATTTGGATATTTTGTGTATCATTATCAACCTGTGTCTAACAACTACTGGAAATAGACCTTCTTAGTCTTACACCATATACGATTCTTCGTTTTCTTCATTCAGCTACTTCCGGCTAAGCTTTAAGGTGGTCAGTTTATAGGGAGGGCTCCCTACGCGTCTCCGATCCAGGCGTGGTGTCTATTACAAACTTTTCCGCCCCTATCTGCCGTCATTCACTGGGCAAACGTGGTCGGCCCTTTGCGACTTCAATTTGCCGACTTTAAGAGCTATGTTAACCGACTATCTTTGTTCTCGGCCGATTTTCTTCGTTACGAATTCTATCTATAAATAGGATAGAAATGCCGTGCATAGAAATGCCGTGCTCTTTCCATCGTTCATTGTGCGACTAGTGGACCAAGTGTTAGAGTCCAAGTTGTTACATCGTAGGCCATTTTGCCGTTACTCCCTATTTTTTGCGTTTTCTCCATAACTGATTTAGATATCTTTATGCGTTGCTTCCAACCTTGATCAAAGCTCTTAAATTAATATATAATGGAACCAATGCCTAGACTTCGATATGATTTTGGCGAGTGTTTGTTATTACGAGTACAGTCGACGGCAACCAAATAATGGGCCTTGTAGCAGACCCTTTTCTTACATGCCATTTACTTTTCAAATGGAGCCAGCCCTAGGTCTCTCGCAGTAAGTGCAAAATCACTGGGCGGTCGTGCGATAATACACTGACAAAGCAGATTGGATCGGTGCGCCAAGCCGGCCCATTCAGACTGTAGCGAACGGGACCCTAACAAATACGTTATTCTTGCGATCCCTCTTTTGTGAGTTGCCTCCGCCCCTCGCGCTAGCTCGAGACAAATTGAAGGAACGCTCTGACCTTCGCAGAACCGGGTCGATGTATCCTCACCCCTACCAACCCTGACATTTAATGTTATTTAAGAGGTTCTCGGCCTTCAGCATTTATGTTCCTAACAGTATATTGTATTTATTCAATTATATTTTTCTTATTAATTGTTTTGATTTGATTATCAGACTGTATTAGATGACTTAGATCGCAGTGTTAGCCGAATTGATGAACTATACGAATAATTTCGGTTTTTTCACTTTGGTCGGTTGACTAACTGTCTATTCCAATAGATTTCCCCGACGCATGAAAGACCGACTTATCAGTCAGTTCAGTAAATGTGTGTAAATGTGTAACAGGATTATATTTATAAGACGTGTTTCCTCTAGGGTGGATGTAGACCCCTCTACTCCTTAAATAATTTTTCTATTATCCAATTAAAAGCTGTTGTGGACGTTAAATTGGCTACAAATCGTCTACGAAAAAAATTACGGCTTTCACTTAAAAGAAAGCTAGCGATATATTTTTTTTCAGAAATAAGTACTAATATTCTTGTTAACCATTCCAACTAAGCTTAAGCTTGTGCTAGGAGATGGTTCACGTCAATAGTCTAATGGTGGATTCGAACGAACCTGGATAACGACCTTACGATTCGCAGATCGTACCCTAAACCATTAGGCTATTGACGCTTAATAATTAAGTCTACAACGTTGATGCCTTTGGGGAATCTATACCGGATCTCCATATTTGGTAGCGGATCAGCTGGCTGCGCGGATGTCGTGACTGTACATTACTAGTTACTTCATTAACTATGCTCTTTTATTAAACGTATGCATAATATAATATGAATGGACAGAACAATGAACTTACAGTAGCTACCGAAAACTGCATCAGCGCAGCAAGACGGAAGTGCCTCGGTATGACGCATGCAGTCCTAATTTGGACAAAACGAGGAAGTCAGCTTCCTCGCGAAGCTAAACAACGGGCACACCAATAACCCCACTTCAACTGTCACTAATCAGCCTATTTAGACCACTAAGTACATAGATATAAAAGCGACAATTGCTTCTTCTGGTTTCTAAATAGATACGTGGTTGTGTGGGAAGTCACTCTTCCAGGCAGTTTATGGCATGAATGTACGTGGGTAGATTGTGTGACACCGGTCAAGGGCGGAACGACGTCGACGCACCGCGCCAAGGTCGCGCCTTTGACCGACACTGCGCCGAATTTCGCTAAGAAAAATTAGCTCAATAAAACATAAGGTAACACATCCCGTCGTACCTTCGATCTATTATAGACTCTATTTATGAGGTACACGTAACAATTCCCTCTGTGTATAATCACGGACTTATGTTATATTATAAAAGTTGATAGTGTGCCGCCGTAGAATTTTAAGACCTTATCTAGACTTTTTTTTTGTAGCCACATTCCAGACATTTTATTTGAGAATTAGTCGATGTATAATTTAACACTTACAATTTCACATGGTACATATGCGTATAAATGAAATTGGAGTGTCTGTCATATTAAAATAACCGCTTTTTACTACTTGCATATAAATGATAATTCCGGCTAATTTCTGAAACGGCTGGACCGATTTTGACGGTACTTTCACTGGCAGATAGCCGATGTTATAAGGATTAACTGGGCCTACTTTTAATTTTTATGAAAATTTAAACAAATAGTTTTAATCGCGGGTAACAATGTGGGGCCATATCTAGTATTTTATATAATTACAGAACCACTTGTTGGAACCATTAATGTCTTAAACTACGATGTACAAAAGTCGAGGTAATGTTTTTTTTACTACAGGAAAAGGGGCTAACGAGCAAGAGGTTCCCGTGAAATTTATAACACTACCAGCATTTGGTGTATCACAAGTTGTTAAGAAGTTAGTTCTAAGAAGTAAATTCCAATTTCTAGTATATCTTTAAATCTTATCAATGGAGAAACACACTTAGGTTATTTGTCAGACTGCAAATCAAACCGTTTGATGGATCTAGAAATCACATAATTGTAAATAATGTACAATTTTTAATTTCAACTAAAATTTAAAGGTATATTTTCCTTAGCAGAGCAGTGGCCGCTATGACTATATATCGTTGTGTTTATATAGAATTGAGGAAGGTCGTTCCGATATAGGTTTGATGTTCAAATATTAGTCGATAAGAACCTCGATCAGACAAACATTCGAAGGGCATTAGTGGGTTTGTTTGAAAATCGGTTGGGAAATAGCGTTTATGTTAAAGATAAATATTTATCTCATCGACATGAAGTATATCGATATCACGCCCTTCCTTATTCGTACAGATCTGGTTTGTGTTGTGTTTATAAAGATACATCTTTTCAAGTAATTTCTCATGTTTTAAGGGCGTAAACAGCCTACAGTTTAGGGTAGGGTCTACAAAACATTCAATTCCGTTATGAAACGATGTGAGCCATGTTCTAATTGGTTCTGAAATGGGTATTATTAAAAAGTTAAAACGTTTATGATTTTTTTTTCATAATGTTTCTTTATAACAACAAGTACATTTATGAGCAAAAACAAAAACCGACTATAAATGAAAATATTTTCTATTCAATAAAAAATGAATCATCGTAATATAGAGATATACCTCCATTTGTAGCGTACGTACTTAATGTAAATTTAATATATATAATTTTCTCATGTATGCCATTGCCAGAATTGGACCAACACTTAAAACATCAGCTTTTAAATAAAATTAGAGTCATTAAAATCGGTTCGCCCAGTCGAAAGTTATGAAGTAACAATCATTTAAAAAATAAACAGACGAATGGAGCCTACTTTTTTTGAAGTCGGTTGAAAAAGAGGAGGTTCTCAAAGTTATTTTTATGTTTGTGTTAGCGTCAGTTAGTCCTACTGAATGCTAACTTAGTTTTAATGCATAAATTAATATTATAAACTGTAAAATATACTTATGAATTAGAATAAGTTAATGGACTGACAAATATAAAAGGCTAGATACATCGTGCCTAGGTTAATTAACGAATTACCCCCCAGATATTAGAAAATGTATAACTCAAAAAAAACATTAAGCATATATTAAAACATTATTTTGGTACGCAAGACGAACACTTTGGCGCTGGTGACAAACCACTGCGGTTTATATAGCTTTAAGTTATATATATAAATATATATTTCCTTTATTGTAAAATTTTATTTGTAATATTTAAAAAAAAACTTAGTTGCTAGTCAACTACTACTAAAGTACTTTTTTCGGTCGTCGGTAACCAAGTCCGTTTTCGCTTCCGTTGTTGAAAGAGCTGCTTATACTAGAAATATAGGATAAAAAGGAGAGGACTCTCTCTGTAGACAATCAGTGCACAGCTTCGAATAAGTGTGTTACGCTGGAGGAAAAGCCCTTTATAAGTGAATCTCTGAAACAAAGTCAGTAAGTTTTTATTTAATTACCTCTAAAGCTCTTGATTTTTTGCTAAAATCTGTCAATATTATGATAAAATTTAATATATTAAATATGTAACGATGTTGAGCAAGGTAGCTCACACTTGTTATCTACTTTAAAAAAAAAGAATCGCGGGTAACACCTCGAGGCGCAGCTAGTTATATAATATTTTAAATTATAATAAAGCATTTGGCGGTGAGTGGCAACCTTAGTTAAATTGTAAGTCAAGGGAATATGTCAATAAAGTGATCAAAGGGTGGTTTTAATTTTGCGTGGATGACGTGGCAATACTTGTATACGATCAAATTAAAATCTCTGTTACGAGACGCCCCACGCTTGTAAAGTACTTGTAAACGGTTAGATGATTGCCGTGGAGGGGAACACGTCTTTTGATGTCGTCGAGGGGAAAAATGTTTGTTTATATAATAAATATCTTTAGAAATTTTGGCGTTTATTAAGTTTAAATGCTACAAGTAAATGGAGAGTCTTGTAGAGCAGCAAGCATTATACAATATAGCTTGTTTTATTACGAACCTGCGTATGGCGGCCACGACAAATTGGCCACGACTGCTTCACCGGATTGAGAGGTGGCGTAGCTTTTAGGTCGCTTAACCTGAACCTCTGTGGTTGCTCACTCGGCACAAGAATCCCCGTTTTTGAGAGGAGGAGGGGGAGGTATTTTCAAAAAGATACAATATACGGCGTGATATTTAGTTATTCGTCCATTTGTGGGGCACATACTTGATATATGTTTACCACTTATATTATCTGGGTTTCTCATTGGTGCCACTAATCATTTTGTCAAAATTAAAGGTAAAAAAAGGGAGAAAAAAAAAAGAACCCATAAAAATACTAAGCCGTATTAACGATTCCTGTGTTCCTAACTGTTTTTATCCTATCTATCTCTTTGTGCGGAATGTAATCAGTCCGTAGTTTATTTTATTAATATTTATAGATACAAAAAAAAACAACTTCGACAGTTATATCCGTATTCGCGGAGAAATTTGTCCGCATTACGTACGCTCGAGTGAAGGCGCTGGCTCGCGTCCAGCTCATCTCCAGGGAGCGTGGAGTCACATGCAAAAGGATATTTATACGCGTCAACGACCATTTATTATTCCGAGTACATAGATGTAAAAAGTTTCACCCTCCTCACCCCGCACCTCGTGCCCCTGGCAGCGACTGATCGTAAACTTGCCTCGACCTTGTGTATTTATATATCAAGGCTAAACTCAAAATTGTCCATTTGTGTGCGCATAAAAAAAGTAAACAATCACTCTTGTCACCTGGACAGAAAATCAGATATTTTGTAAAGAGATAATGTTTAATATCATCATCATGATCAGCCTCTGTCAGTCCACTGCTGGACATAGGAGTCTCCAGGTCTTCAGGTCTCAGTCTTAGGGCGTCCTACTTATGTTTAATATAATAATCTCAAATTCAGTCTTTAGCATTACACTTTATCGCACGTAGGTGAATTACTAAATTTCACTTTAATGCATAAAAGTGATTTTTTTTGGCATAACTACTGGCTTATATTTTAAATTCAGAGTTTTATTGCCCCTTGTCGTTTTTAATCTAAGTATAGTATATAGTATGCCTATGCTATTTCTAGTTCCCCTAACGTGGATAGGTTAGGGCAGTTTTTCTCCCATGCCTTTCCTCTCATTCATTCATCCTTCTTGTTAGTATTTATGTCTATTACAGTCTAATATTACACTTATTATTATTACACAATTTATTTCTACTTCTATTATTCACTACTTCTTCTATTTTTTTCTCTTTCTTATAATTATATCTAGTTACATTTCTGTCATTCTCTTATTTCTAATCTTATTTTTATTACATTTGTCTTATTACTAATGCTAGTTTAAGTTCTTATCCTACTACCTAGGTACTAATTATAATTTTTTATCTAATGGTGGGCTCGCAACTCACATTGTTTTAAATGTGTGTTGGGATGTGCCTTACTTTCTATGTTTATTCCTGTAGGCTGCTGTATGGATTTATAAATCTTACTAATATTACTAAATTTCACTTTCATGCATTAAAGTGAATGAGATGGAAAAAGCATGAGCGTGGTAAAAATGCCTTCGTGTTTCTGAATAAAGAACTGTGTATGGAAGATGTCATGGCTAGAATAGTTGTTTCAGTGATTCGGACACTAGGATCAATGAGGTAAGCGAGACGAAAAAATCTGTCTCTCTACGGCCAAGAAGAAAAGTAGGAAGAGAAGGAAGGAACTCTCCTATTGCAGCCGTTTAAGCCGTATAGACCAAAATCGCCGCGAGCGGTCGGGTGAGCACGTGCAGCTGGTTTTCTCATCCCGGGGCCTCCAGATTCAGGGGAGTACGTCGCCTGTTAACGTAGGCCGTGAAGTAAGAAGCGTCGTATTACAGCGCGTCTTGTTTGGAATGGTCGGGATGTGTGCGTGTGCGTTCCCGTACCTCCGCCAAAATTCGACGAAACATCTTGGGGTTTGATCCCGTGCAAGTCTGTCATAACTCGCTCTTTCCCCAAAGGGTGTGTACGTGTTCGGCGATTCGCCAAGTAACTAGCGCGGTACTAACAGTACTGTGTAGTTAATACTTGCATGTCTGTAACGACCCAGTAAACTAAGCCCCTTAGTAGCATTCTTGTGGAATCCGATTGATTGGTTTAATTGTGATTTGTAAATTGTGTGTCAAGTCATTATTACGTGCTTCTGACTGGTAACTCGCCACGGCTTCACTTCAATACACATATATAAAAACTAAATATAGAATTGGGCACTACGGGGATGTGAGGCATAGTCCACTATTATGTTATATAGCCTTGTATATAATATACTCTTTCCTAAATTCATACACTGAATCAAATTGGAAAATTCTGACAGCCTTTGAAATGTAGTGCAGAATATAACTGATCAACTGGCAGCAAGTATTTTTCTTGTTTCTGAAAATCCGGAAACGGTTAAACTTCAAACTGACATTTGCACCTGTTGCACCATTATCATCGTTTGTCACTAAAACCTACACTTTCAACCAAATCAAAAGTATTGTATACAGGCTTATCTTTCCAAATCTCACAGGACACTTTTTTAGACATTGTCATTGGAACTTTATACTTATACTTTTATATATTTTACTTTTTATCTCCCCTTCGTTCCCTCATTTCTGATGATCGTGGTCACTAGAGCCCCTCAAGTGGACAATCTGCCTCCATCAATTTCGGTCCGAAGCAGCTGTCACCAGCTGGTAGAGATTAGTAGAGGAAATGGCACCATTTATTTGATCAGACCATCGTGTTGGCGACCGGCCTCTTGTGCTCTTGCCTTCTATATTGCCAACGATGACCAGCTTTTCAAGGTTGCCATCCTCTCTACGCATTATATGCCCGTATTATATAAGTCGTCACGAACGCATATGAAAGTAGACACGCAGCGGACAGTCTGGTCTTTATGGCGAGTTGGGAGAGAATAGATACATTTGTGCGCTTGGCAGTCGCCTCCAGCACCACATCTCGAATGCGTCTATTCTCTGTCTTTCTCTTGCTCGAATTGTTATACTTAATTTTTATATTAATATTGTAAAACCTTAACCTGAGTTTGAAAAAGAAATATAGGAGATAATAAGAGTTAATAATAATTAACTTTAACAGTTAAATAACAGATATGTAGATGAGTCAACAAAAAAGCGAAACCAAGTCTTCCGTGTAGCTTTTATTCACCAAATCCCTTAAGACATTTCGTAACAAATGTTTTCGTTATAAAGAACTTTCTTTTTGACTAAAACTTATTTTTTGTCTACCCGGTTCCGTTTTAATGACTAAAGTTGTGAGAACAGACGGTATTATACTGTTTAGCGAATGAATCGCCAGGGATATGGCGAGCGCCGCTAATGTATTGAGAATCGATTCATCAGAGTTCAAGGTTGCACGTATTTTTAGTTCGGAGTTCAATCCACTTTTTTATTTTAAAGCTACCGCTTGACCACAAAGGCATGCAATCTCAGATGATGAAGCGCCTCAACATACCAAATGCCTATTCAACTAAATTCTCGTGAAGTCAATGCAGGGAAGAAGTGCATCAAGTTATTGCATTCCTTTGCGTAAGGCAAAAGACATAGCAAGGCGTCGCGTTCTTGAATTCCTAACAATAGGATGAAAATACGCAATATATCTCTCATGTCTGATGAAACTGGGATAGTGAAATAAACATATATATAATTACTAGTACTACTATTATTGCTACTTTACTAGGCCGTGTAATTAAATCAATAATTTCTGTGAGAATTATAATAATGACTACCTATTTTATATCAGTGCTGCTTCCATTCGTAAGCTTTTTATAAATATATTTAGTGATGTACTGTCCGTGGGACCATTATGTGATGTTACCTAATTAGTGACGTATCTGAATTATTATTTTTATAAAGATAGCTAGCAATATAATTTTTCAGAATATATTACTAAAATTCTTGTTAATCATTCCAATTTTGGCTTGTGCTAGATGATTAACGTCAATAGTCTAATGGTGGATATGAACCTACAACCTTACGAGTTGCAAATCGTACCCTAAACTATATACAAATAAATAATGCATATATTTCTTCATTCATTCATTTGTATATATTTCTTCAATACTAGCAACTACTTCGACTGATATGGAAGGTTCACTGCTGCATTTCCGACCCGACGTTGAGGCTGTTGGTTCCGTAATAGGAAGGATACGACATTGGAAGACTGGTCAACTTAAGAAAATGATCAATGCTCGGAAATTGTTTTCTTGTTATATTTAACTTCTTACAGCTAACCTACACCCAGTAGAATAACGACAACTTTATTTATTAACTTTATTATTGGGATGAGAAATTTGATAGCGCTCGTATTTTTTCTTCGTATTTAATAATGAAGTAAAAACAATTCCAGCTAATTTTGTTTTGTTGTTAACATTTTTGTTAAATGTTACAAATTAGCGTAATATTGTGCTAGAAGATGTTTCACGTTAATAATCGATTGGTGGATTGGAATCTACAATCTAGATTACTATATTAATTACCTGGTTTATCTAAAGCAGGTCAATAACACTTTTTTCTTTGAAATATCATGGATACCAAGATGGGAGGGTATCTTTCATTTTAGATTCTGTAACAATTTTGATAGATAGTGATCCTTCCATAACTTCTCTGTTTCAAATTAATAAAATTATTATTCAAATTGCTAATATACCAAGAGAAATGTATATAAAAACGTATTAATAATTCACATTTCTAATTAATGTTTAAGAAAAAAATCAGTCTATGTCGAATAGTGGCGAGCAGATATGAATCATTGGCACTATGGCGCCCGCGGGCACGAGGTTGGGAACCTCTGGCTTAATCAGATGGTTATGACGAAACACTTGTTTAAAATTTATTTTAATAAATCGTAAGTACTCGCATAGCTGAGTCAGATTGTTTGTTTCACCTAAAGCAAGTGGACACCTCGTTCTGCTAACTAGTCGTAATGATAATGTCTATTTAAGTGAATTCTACTAAGCACGTGTTTGATGGTGCCGGCGGGCTCGATTATCTTGTTCGCTCGTATCGTAATGGTAATTGCGCCCGAAGGCCGTGATGCTGCGTGCGTCACTTGTTTGGTCTACTCTGTCCGGATAATGGGACCTGCCTTCGCAAAGTAAATGGTAGGTCACAAAGGACGGCATCTCGTTATATTTGAAGTGGTTGGAATTTGAAGAGGAACGCGTCTAGACATACTTTCGCTAGAATTCATGCTGAAACGGTGCGTAAGCGAAGAAATATATTTATTTTTTCGTTTGTCTAGTAAAATTTTGTTGTATAGACCTGTAGATAATTCTCGGATCGCTTGACTTTCAACTTTTTCAACCGACTTCAAAAAAAAGAGGACGTTCTAAATTCGTCTGTGTGTTTTTGTGTGTTTTGGTCTAATTCTCACAATGACATCCGTTTTCTTTATGTGTTCTTTCTTATTTTTGTTTTATTTTTTATAACATAAAAATAACCTATCGTGATGCTGACATCGCATTCACGTAACGAACTCTGCTATAGTTATTAGATGCAAATACGACTTACTGAAACACGATACTGTTTATGTTTAATTATTCCATATAAAAGAATTATATTCACAACACTTTTATCTACATAGTAACCGCCCAAGCCGAGGTTACCCCCCACCGGGGGGACCCTTATGTCGAGTTACTAGCAATAGAGGTTCAGGCTAAGCGATCTAAGAGCTATGCCATCTCTTAATCCGGTGTAGCAGTTAAGGCCAGCTTCTCTGGCCAATCTGTGTAGTTCGTCATAAAAAAAAACTTCTATTTCTTCTTAGCTCTTCGTCTAGCATTGTAAACATTAATTCAGACATACGCTAAAGTTAAAAATCTCATATAACACAGAAATAACTGTCTAATAATACCATCCGACATATGATTTGCCGTAAAAATATTTCTTGATGACTGTCCAAGTTGCTGGCCAGTCGTTGACCAGACGTTATCACTAACTGCCCGTTTTGTCACTTTTGCCGTTGCCAGACCATTACAGAGTTACAGACATGTAAAAATAACGAGCGTATGTAAATATACAGGTGTCTAAATTTAAAGCTTTTATGAATTATTTACTCATGAACTGTTGGTGTATTGCCAAATACACTTGTGAGGAATACCTGACAAAGGGTACGGACGCAAGTACCTTTTTGTATATTATAAAATGTGAACAAGCAGCTTAGTAATACTTAAGAATTCGAAAAACGATATCTGAATTGGAATCGAACACGGTAACAGGAATGATAAACACTCCAGCTTCTCCAGTTTCGAGTACTTACGGAATAGAGTCACCTGCACCCCACTAATGTAATGCGATATAGGAAATATCGTCAGAAAGAGATACGATAACAGCTGCAATAAATGTCAAACAGTTCGATAGCCTAACAGTGCTTCCTCTGTTGGGAAAATTTCTTGTAACCCTCCCCTGATAAATCTATAAAAATTAAAGTTACACACACTGCTCTGCCCTAGTGCGGATTGCCAGACTGCAAATGTTTTTAAAATAATTCTGTTATCTGTTCCTTACAATGTTTTCCTTCCACCGCAGAGCGCGTGGTAAGCACCTAAAAATTCAAACAAATTGATTAGTACCGGCATCGGGGATCGAACTTGGGTTACAACTTGAGGTGGTCGCCGGACACTGAGCTGCCGCGGTTCATTTACAAATGCATCCTTTCGCTTTAGATATATGTACAATTAGTTCATCTTTGAAATTTACCTAACATTGTCTCTAGTGACTTGTGATCTGATTATGTACCGTAAAATATTACATTTTTATTATTCATTAGGTTACTAAGATATTAGTTATAAGGTTGATTGTAAACTTAATAATGTAGACATAATACATTAAAATAAATACAACAACCATATAGCTGAAAATCAGCCCTTTCTGAGACGTTCAATGTTAGCATCATGAGCTTTCTTCAATTGTATTTTATTCTTTTTTTATAATATGTGTTATACTTAGTGATGTGTACACGTATATTATAAATATACCATGAATAAAATATCTATGTCTAAATAATTTTTAAATATGTGAACTGTTTTAACTCCTGAGTAGTCTTTTAGCAACATAATTTTCACGTAACCGCAATAGGACCCCACTTATTGCCAGAGGTATAGGTACCACTGGTTAGGAATCTAGTATATTGTGACATACGACGGGCTAAATGTCGTGATGGCGACTATTTAAAAATTTTCCCATGAGGCAGTTGACCCCACAACACTAATTTACTTTGATCGTGAGATAACGGAAGTGTTAATCACACTGGATGTGACATTTGTAACGATGGCTGCCATATTTGCGCCCTTTGAAGATCTTAATGCAAAAATGTCGCCGCCATGATATAGAGCGTGTCACCAAACGACATCTGCATTATTATTAACCAAAAGATATATTATTCGTTTATTCCTACATTATTATTCTCATGTCTCCGTGCTCAATGTTTGTAGAACGCAAAAGAGTTATACTCGATGTGAAGTTTGTCTCTTTGCTTGACTGCACTGTGGAACAGGTAATTTCCTCGAACCCTCGGTAGCTATGGTGACGACGTGATACGTCCATAAACACGCACATGAGGAGCTGCAGCTATCACAACGTATAAGAACCTTCAACGGCAGCTCAACTTTAACAATGCAATGCAGTAATATTTGTTTCCTCTCGTGCTATCTTTTGAGTATTACGGGGGGCACAAATTTTAGCAACTTATGACAATTATTAAACAGAAGTTGCTGCTTTAAAACACTCAGACAAGGCTGTAGACAAAGTTACCAAAGTACAAATTCAACTTAAGCGTCGCCTTAATTAAGCAACGAAGTAATTAAATTCAAACACTCGAAGATTGCAGACAGACACTTCAATTATTAATTATATGTAGTGTTTTGTGAACGAGTTATATGTAGTGTTATAGGAAAGTAATTTAACTTTATCTCTGTAAACAAAAACTAACTCTACTGTTGTGTTATACACAAATTGGACAAATTCATTTAATCATCAGATAACATTAATAGCATAATATGATAAGGATGTAACCTAGTCAAGCCTGTTTTCTATTTAATTTTGTATATTTATGTTAAAAATATTAACCATTTCAGATATTTTATGTACTTGTCCTTTGTGATTTTTTTTTTGTTAACGGGGAGGAAATCTTCAAAAAGATACCCCGCCTTTTGGTGGGAAGGCGGCGGTTATGTGGGGTTTTTACCCACTAAAACCTCCCAGGTGGCCCTTTCCTCGGTGCACGACGAGGGGCTCCAGTATCTCCAGTGGAACGCACCGGAGCCCCTCTGCACTGCGCTCAAGGAGAGCATGTCCCGGGGAGGGAGGTTACTCCCTGTGCCCTCACAGTGCAAGGCTACACGGGCCAGCCGATATCGCCTTCTTCCCTGGTCCACCTTAGCGGACGACAAAGGCCCCCACCCTTGTCGCCCAGTGAACCCGAGGCCCCTTTTAGTCGCCTTATACGACACGAAGGGGATACCGTAGTCTTACTCTTGAGAGCCCAGAACTACAGGTCCTTTGCGAATCTTAGTTTAATGTGTGGAAGCTGGGAAAGATTAGTTAATTACGTTTAAATTTATTCAATATTTATTCTATGTCATAAAGTAACAGCCTATATATAGCAGTGGGATGCTGGGAGCAGGCCTTCTCTATAAAGACAGTATAAGGGCAGGGCAGAGCATAGTCCGCCACGCACTAATAATAATCAAACATAAGAAAGACATCACGATGTGTTAGCCTCTACCACCGAACACGTGTTATATCAACATTTAAAATTTCAGTAAACAATTCCATTGCTTATTGAAATTTTAATAGGATCGAAGTCAGATTACAAGCGTACTATGTAATTGGAGTTACCACGGCTATTTGATAGCCAGGAATCAGTGATTACTACTTGAACGAAAACTTGTAAAGTCTTATTAAAGGTCATTTCATCATCATCATTTCAGTCACAGGATCTCCATTTAGCAAGGCACAGAGGGTTCTGGAATGGAGACAAGGGATTGACGAGCCCAGGGTAGGATATCCACCCACATTTTTACGACAGTAAAAGGCCATAAGAAAACTCTTCTACTATAATTTACTAAAAGTTTGTATCCGGTGTATGGCGATGGGCTCACTTCCTGTCAGATATAGAACCTAATAAGTGTGGTGTTGATGCCGTCTCGCTAGATTTAAAGGACCTGAGTGCTTATTTTTTTTAAATACACAGTGTCTAAACTGATATTGAATTCTTTAACAAACTCTCAGCGACTTTGCCCTACCAGAGCCTAATGAATTTGTTGATTTCGTGTCAAAAAATTTATAGTTGTTCCTCCGCTTTACTAGAAGAGTTTTAGGAGACCTTTGTGTAACCTTTACGATAACAATTGTATATTATTTAATTAAAATGTATTCTCATAGTAACGCGTTACTATTTCTCGTCGTAAATTGCGGTAGGGTGACGGCGCGCGTGTCGGTGTGTCCGGACACGTGTCTTGTTCAAGGGCAGCCGTGGGTCGACGCACCGCGCTTTTTGCGTGCTCGCGGGAAGCGCAAGTGTGGTCAGTAGGGTCACCATTCGGCCCTGTGGTCCTGGGCTCATAGAATTAAGCAGGCCTATCGTAAAAAGACTGTCAGGAACTGGATAAGGGCGTTGGCTTTTGTCGCCTTACAAGTAGGCCCGGGATGATGAAGGCAACATTGCTTGCATGTTGCCTTAGCACCTACCCCTGTGGGGGAGGTCTATGTTCAGCAGTGGATGTTTTGCGGCTGAAATTATGACTATCTTAGTATTTGACGTATTCGTTAATAATGGAAGGATAATTGATATGACTGAATAGGAAGGACGGTTTCATAATGAAACGTCATTGGCAAATAGCGATGGTCACGAGAGTAAAATGACAGCCTTTCTTATCTCTGTTACACCTCCAAAATTAAAAGTATATGTTTGAGCTTCTTTGTTATTTGAATATACTGAGTATTAACGTAGTACAAATAAAACAATTAAAATAAGGAAATATTTTTTTAAATACACTACATAATGATTTCTAAATTTGGTGAAAGTCGGCCATCGATACACAAGAAACATTCCGCGACCAAATCGAAGATAAAAGATTACTAATTCTATATCTCATTTCGGAACAAATAAAAAAAACAGTATTATTGTTGTTTTTGTATACATGGTGACAGATCACATATTAAGAATTAACATTTCACTTCGCATCTCGGAACGACTTAATAAAGCGTGTGCGCGTAACGATAAATTGTATTTATCCTGACGTTCCCACATTAATTGTGGTATACGTAGGTGTGACGACTGCTATGGAATTTATGCTCGCCTGGTACCTGGCCATTATTGCGTTCGGTTTGTTTGCTTTCGTTTCTTTTTGCGCTCAGCTTTAATCACAAAATCACACAATCTTGCTTTTATTTGCTCTAATAATTCAAATGACTTATTTCATTCAAACGAACATAAAAACCACTATGGCTTATAGTGGACATTAAATTATTTCAAATTTGATTGACTCATTGGAACAAGCCTGCCCCTCTAAAAGATCTTGAAATCATAAGCTTAGTCTCACCACTTCTTATGATAAACAATAACTTCTACAGTTTTTTTTTTATTATTGTTAAATCGCAACCACAGACCCGCATCCGTGCTCTTTTCCAATGCACTTTAATTGATCATTTTGGATTTATTAATAGAGTGCCACCTCTACAGTTACTATTTTCCTGATTTTTGGAGGTGGTGCCGGAGAACGCTCCGATTCACGCGTCGCAAACGCCCCGCTGCATTGCTATCAGTTTCTCCGCGACCGCTGCGTCCCTGCTTCTCATGGCCATTTTTAAGTTGTAGTTGTATTTCTCTTTTGATGCGGCCATTGCCCTTGTCACCAGTCTTCTTGTGGCGTCGTCACAGTCATCTGTGTAATCAGCTGACGGTGTGTCGGGATATTAATTCTTCAGTTTGGTTATATCATGTCTACTACTAGATTTCTCTTAATTTCCGTGCCTGTATTATCTGGTCTCTACTCTTCGGAGTAAGGTCGTCCATCTACTACTTCTAGAATTAAAAGATGGTTCCAAAGAGTCGCTAAGTGGTGAAACAGCAGCCAAACTATCACAGCGCCATTTCACTATCGTGCTTATTCTTGATGATTACATCATGAAACGAGATGAAAATTTGTATTTTCTCGAACGCAGTATCGAGATAAATTTCAATCGAACTCGTAATAACATTGATGTTAGATGTGAACAGGAAATAACATTGCATCACGTGAGAATCTAGTAATACAATGTAGGAACGTGTGTTTGTTTATATTCGGCGCTGTTAGAGGTCGCTGATGCGGCTGTCTGTCGGTATTGACCTCGGTACAAATCGTGTTATAAAAATCGTATATATATGTGTATCGCTATCGTTATAGCAAGTCTTGTTTATTGTCTATTTTTTTAAAGGTTGCTGGTAATATTTTTTCACAGACATTACTAACCATTCTAACTAAGCTTAACGTTTTGCTCGGAGATAGTTCAAGTCAATAGTAGTATGGTGGATTCAAATCTACGACTTTTCGCAGACCTAGGCTATTGACGTTTTTCATTTATTTAATGTACTTCCACAATTTGAATGGTGCCAAACTACAATGTAGTTTGATGGCGACAAACCTTTTTACCTACACAATACATATGTACATTATCAAAATAAAATTCCGTGCATTGCTTACACACTCTTAAATTGTTGTTCTTTATTAAATTATTTTTTGAGTCTTGAAATTTTTAAAGTTAACGATTTGGGGACCTTTAAGAAAAGAGCCTACTTTTATTTAATTTAAATAAGTGTAACACTTCTATCGTTAACTAAATAATTTTATAGTATTCAAATTGTTTATGAAGTGTAAAGTATAAGAAGTACAATAATAGAGGTAGAAATTTTTCGTCGATCAATTAATTGAAAAAATAAACTTAGCACACATTTTGAATTTTAAACCAAGGTGTGTCTTTTCTATTTGTGTATTAACGTTAAGATTTTTATTTTATTTTTTAAATTATATCGCCAATTTGAATAAATAACTTATTAGATTCATTGTGGATCTCAATGTGTAGTTCTTATTCTAAAGTAAAAAGAAAAAAAAAATAAAAAAAAAAATTAAAATCTCAAAGGCCGGCAACCTGCAGCTCCTCTGGTGCTGTGGATGTTCATGGGCGATGGTGATCACTAAAGATCAGGTGAGCCGTATGCTCGTTTGCCAAAAAAAAAAGTAGTTGTCTCAATCGGATTACGGCATCTTATGTGCAAGTACTTCTGCTGATTTGAAACAAGCAAATAAACTAATGGTGTGACACGGTAATGCGTCGCCTGCATGCCAGATGCATTGTACATTGTTCAGACGTGTATGGGGACGGGCGCGTGGGCGTTGAATCAACGACTCCCAACTGACTCCTAAACTGCGCCAAGGTCACGGGCATAGCTGCTGTCATATTAGCATAAGATTAGCAAGCCGAAACCGCGTTCTTGTTATAGATGCGGCGCTCGTGTTTACGTTTGTTTGTTGATATGATTGCTTACATTCAAACAAACCAAGGAATATTACAGTAAATACTCTTGTAATCAAAATATAATTGAAAATATAAAAAAGGAAGATGTTTTATATTCAGTTGTATATTTTATGTTTGAATATAACTCTTTCATTTCGCACTAAAGTTGGAAATTCTAAGATTCAAAAAATTTTAAAGATAAAAAATGTTTTTTATTTGAGATGTCAGAAGGTTTATGACAATCCAAGATAAGTTACCTAAGTTAGTAAGTTACCAAAGGACAACTGTAACTTATAAAGTCCTAATCAAAAAGGATAATAATAATAATAAAGGACGTCACTCTCTTACATTAAGCGAAATTGGAGTTTTTCGATAAACATTATTTTGTGATGTGGTGACACATGATATGGAAAATCATTAAGTACCACCACTAGACTCACGGGGTAACCTCCATG
Organism: Meandrusa payeni; assembly: GCA_029286785.1. NCBI lineage: Eukaryota > Metazoa > Arthropoda > Insecta > Lepidoptera > Papilionidae > Meandrusa > Meandrusa payeni. The sequence goes on from JAGSMX010000039.1 coordinate 1,816,216, forward strand.
TGGGATGTGGATTTGACGATCATTGTACAGATAGTCGTTTCTGCAAACGGTCTCATGGCGAAAAGTCTCGATCAATATCTCACGATACTTTCGCTAGATGGATGGGTCAAGGGCCAGATACAGAAGGAGGTACTCCTGGACACAGCACGCATCGTAAGGTTTTAATAATAATGATATAGTTTATTTGCATCAATAAAAGTTGAATACATATAAAGGTGAGTCCCTTAACTCCCGGACTAGCGTAAGCTGTATCTCAGGAGCTAATGTCTTCTCCCGTCATTTTTGTAATCTTAAACATTAAGAAAAGAAAAAAAAAGATAAAAACGTGAGTAACAAAATATAAATAAAGTTGTTAAATAAAATCTGTTTTTAAATGTATTTGTGTGTATGTGCGTGTGTGTGTTACTGTGTTTCTCTGTATGCACCCTAAACACTGGTTGTTTGGGCCCTGCTTCGTTACCGTTGGCACACTGGGTTAAGTTTTTATATGAATATTGTAAAAACTTAACCTAAGACTTGAAAAAATAAAAAAAAAACAAATAATAAAGAAAATAAAAGAAGGGGTCCGTACGTAGTAGCGTCTAATACGTCACTGACGTTTACAGCTTCATTGAAATGTTTATCTTTTTGTCTATTTTTAGCTTAGATTTGATTTGAAGTAGGTTCTTGTAAATGTACAGCCCTGTAGTTCTGGGCTCTCAAGAATAAGACTACGGTATCCCCTGCCTGTCGTACAAGGCGACTAAAAGGGGCCTCGGGTTCACTGGGCGACAAGGGTGGGGCCTGCGTCGTCCACCAAAGTGGACCCGGGAAGAAGGCGACATCGGCTGGCCCGTGTCGCCTTTCGCTGCGAGGCACAGGGGAGGAGGGTAACCTCCCCGGGACGTGCTCTCCTTGAGCACAGTGCAGAGGGCTCCGGTGCGTTCCACGTGAGATCCCGGAGCCCCTCGTCATGCACCGAGGAAAGGGCCACCGGGGAGGTTTTAGTGGGTAGGATCCCCACATAACCGCCGCCTTCCCCAGAAGGCGGGGTATCTTTGTGAAGATTTCCTCCCCGTCAACAAAAAAAAAAAAAGGTTCTTGTAAATGTATTCTGTAACTATTGACAGGAAAATAGCTCTTATGTTTACTGATTAAAATACGTGTTTTGTATACATGATAGTGGACTGGATTTCTGTACGTTGTAACCCCTTGACCTATTTAGTAGTCAATACAGTTCAAGGTTGTTTTAGCGAGGTGTTTTATTAAACTCGATATATAACGTACTGTATGAAAGGATTAATTGGAAAATTTATAGTGTACGCCCTCGTGCGCCGCGGTTATTGTATGCTAATAGATGTTTGGGCCTTAACAATATCATTTATATGCTTGTGGATATCATTTCTTTTATTTGGTACACATAAAATATTCTATAGAACAATGTTTCTTTAATTGATAAGCTGTCAAGTAGTTTTTTCTTATAAATTTACACTTACTGTAGCACTTTTAATTAAGGTTCACAAAGACGAACTTAATACCTAATCCTTTACCAGAAATCCCTAAGTGACAGAGAAAACAGACACATATTTGTGGGTGTAATCATCAAGGCAACGTTAAAAGACATTACGAAATATTAAGATAAATACATTTACATGCACAATATATATACATATTAATTTAACAGAAGGCAACATGATATATACTGCCAATGTCGAAGCGTCAATACCCTAATGGTTTAGGGTACGGCCTGCGAATCGTAAGGTCGTGGGTTTGATTCCACCATGTCCAACCATGTCCTAGCACTTAAGCTCAGTTGGAATGGTTAACAAGATTGTTAGTAATATTTCTGAAAAAAAAAGAAATATTTAAAAAAAAAATGTTTTACACCAATCTATAAATCTAGTAAGAACAAAAACCGACTTCAAATCTAATCAAACGTTCAACGCTATTACGCGCGGATGCTTTGTATTACCGATTTATAGTAGGAAATATTATAGAAAATAAAATTAATCGGAACCTAACCAAACATCTATAAATTACTCTTTAAGCACATACTTTTCAATAAAAAATGAATCTTTGAAATCGGTTGTCGTGATATAGAGTTATTCGTCCATTTGTAGTACACATACTAGATGCAAATGTAAGACATTTAGTTTTCTCATTGATGCCATCGTCAGAATTTCGAAACCACCATTTCGAAAGAAAAAGAATTATCAAAATCGGTTGCCTCAATTTAAAAAAACATCCTCCTTTTTCCTTTTTTTAAAGTCGGTTGAAAATTTACAAATTAAAAGAAATATATTATAACGTACATTCAAATGCAATTGAAATGCAATTTTTATTCAACTTGATTGATTTGCAAAACGCTTCTAAAGTAAAATAAATCGACATAAAAGCTTATATCTCTAGTTAAATAAATGAAACGCAATTCGGACGGCCTTACAGTGACCTCACAGTAACTAACTCTGTTATCCACAACGCTGAGAGGAAGTGACTTCCTTTTCTGGAATCGGCGGCGGTTGACGGTGGGCGCTACGCCGCGGCGGCAGATTGACTCACAGGTCATGGGTCAGCGAGTAATGGCCTGACCGATAACCGTCCGCGCGCCGCCGGAATTGAACTTACGGACTTACATTATGTGCAGTTTAATCGCTACACAACAGACCACAAGGACTTTAACAGATTGCAATATTTATATCAGCCTGACCGAGGAAGTTCCATATTCTTATGTATTCTTATGTGGAACTTCCTAGGTCAGGCGATACCAGAGAACAATTCCTGGAATACTGTGAGCTAGTTATGTTCTTAGCCGCAAAGGCTAACGGCTCAATAGTAGCAAGAAGAGGAACAAAAAAATATCCTTAAAGAAGGAAAAAAATATATATATATATTTTACAAAGGGACCAACGTTGTTGCACAACTTTTAGCAACAGGCTCAAAGGGCCCTAAATGGGGTTAAAAAAAAATCTTATTGTAGCTGGTCACAGTACACATTTCCCTACACGAAGGTGTGCCATTTTCAACCGACTTCAAAGAAGAAGGAGGTTCTCAATTCGTCCATATGTTTTTTTTGTTTGTTACCTAATAAATTTTGCCCGGATGAAGCCTTCCACGTGGTCCCATATTAATTTGATCCAATTCTGACAATGGCATCCATAAGAAAACCATACAAAACTTAATTTGCATTAAGCATTTGCGTTATAAACGGACGAATAACTCAATATGACGTCAATCAATATATATGATTCATTTTTTATCGGAAAGGATATATTTGAAGAGTAGTTCGATGAGAGTTTGGTTACGCTCTGATTAATTCTATATTTCTACGATAATTTCGAAATGCAAAGAGAACGTCAATTTTTGTTTTTGCTCGCAAATATACTTGTTGTAAAACTTTAACTTTGTTCTACTGTAAAACAGCTATATGGTTTTTCAAACTTTGCCCTTTAATATCGACATGTTGGGTTGATACGCTCATTTCATAAGAAATATCTCGGCTCGATAACAAACTATCTCTGTCTATCAGTTATTCGTTTTTCTTACCCTCCTATAAGTTCTTTCTTCATCTCAACACGTTAACTTTCCCCCGCCAATGTTATATAAGACGAAATTAGTTTCCATAACGCCGATTCGCGCCAGATGCGTGCGATAAGCTGTTTCCATTATCACCGCGTATCACGATATCTGTGACCACTCGATTACTTCTCCGCGCAACGCGCACGGCTGTCCGTGACTATGCTTTTTAACCGACTTCAAAAAAGCAGAAGTTTATATATGTATAATTTGTATTCTACATATAGTATGTATAAGTAGAAAAATGTGACCTCATTGAAACCAAACCCTTTCAAATAAAAATAAATTAAAGTTATTACATACATAACAAACAATTGACAAACTCCTCTGTTGAAGTCGGTTACCATGCGTAGGACGAGCTCGGACGACGTGTTAAGGGACGAAACTTCCCTCCAGTCACCCTTAGAGAGTTAAAACTTGCGCTGGTAGAGGAATGGGAGAATATTCCCCAACACCGACGACTCAGTAGCTTGTTGTAAAGCATGCCAAAGCGCATAAACGCCGTACTGAGAGCACATGAAGGCAACACTAAGTACTAAAATTGAAATAAAAATAAAATTTAATGAAAAGTACTGTATTATCCAAGTTTACGTAAGATAGCCTTTTTCGGTTAACTTTATGTTTTTCAATGAAATATAAATAAATTATTAAAATTTCTTTATTTTATTTTAAGGATATCTGATAGTGTATCATGCACAATTTATATCAGTTATCTAGCGTCTTTATCTTCCGAGATACTCAAACTTTCATAACCAACCCTTTATTTTTGCTCACGAGTGTAATAATTCAAAAGAATCTCCTCCTTATTTTGATGTCTAGACTAGTTGTATGCTGGATGGAAACACTAGTCTTGACTCATAGTAACGTATAGTTTTATAAATACAACGTGATTCAAAAGCAAACTCAATGGGGCGCTTGTATCAGTTCGGAGAATTGTAAAAATGGCCGCGTGGCGGATATTTGAATGGTCGTATTTCCCCGATTTGGGCACACATGTAGACGATTGTGGGCGTACCGAGTCGCCGATATGTACATGTCACACACATGAGTACATTATTGTAATGTGATCATGATTAATTTATCAATAAGTAACATTGAACTTTTAAATTTTAACTTTTTCTGTGTTTTTTTTTTGGTACTGAACTATACCGATTGGCCAGAGAAGCTGACCTTGACTGCTTCACCGGAGTGAGAGGTGCCATAGCTCTTACATCGCCTTTTTTGTTGACGGGGGCGATCTTCATCAAGATTCCCACCTTCTGGGGGGAAGGCAGGGTTATGTGAGGTTCTAACCCACTAAAACCTTCCCGGTGGCTCTTCCTCGGAGAATGGTGAGGGCCTTCGGGATTTCCAGAGGAACGCACCGGAGCCCCTCTGCACTGTGATCTTCGGAGAGCACGTTCGGGGGAGGGGGTTTAATCCCTCCTCCCTGTGCCCTCGCAGTGCAAGGCGACACGGGCCAGCCGATGTCGCCTTCTTCCCGGGTCCACTTCAGCGGACGACAAAGCCCCCACCCTTGTAATCCAGTGAATCCAAGGCCCCTTTTAGTTGCCTTCTACGACAGGCAGGGGATACCGTAGTCTTATTCTTGAGAGCCCAGAACTACAGGGTTGTCGTGTAAACTTTCCTTTAGACTAATGTAACTCTCCAATTACATTGGAAGCCTTACGTAGTCATGGAATCTTTTCTGTCCCTAGGCATGCATACTTAGATATATGTATCTATTTACGATCACCCGTTTGTTTGTACAGAACCCCGAGGTAAACTGGCAGAGAATGCAATTTGGCATGTCCGACTTTTTTTACTTATTTTGTCGTGCGCAAAGCTCAAAAGCTACCTGTGTCCTATGATTACATCCTTTTGTTGTGAACATCCCTCAAACCCGAAAGAAGCGCTTTGCTTCGTCGTTCATTATTCGTACAGTAAGACTGGAAATAGTTTTCTTACCTCCGATTTAGTACCGCGGCTTTTACTAAGCTATCTCCTAGTCGTATAAAAAAATTAAAATGTTTTTTTTTATCACCACACGTGTAGAGTATTGATTCAATTAACGTATTTTTATCGGTCATATGTAGTTTTTTTCAGCCGCTTAGAGAATTTATTAGGACCACTAACTTATCAGCAATTATCACCAATTTATGTATATGTTAATTATTCTAGCCGATATTTTCTAACATATTAAAACGTTTCAAAGCGGTTAAATTCAATTGTATGTTTGTGGTCGTGATGATTTCAAAAAAGAAGTTCTCAATTCTTCTTATCTCATAGCTTTCAATTGGGAGAACCGATTTTGATGATTTTTGAATTTTTTTTTCATCTTATCATGAAAGGTGTCATTAGTACGATCATCTGCCTTCGTTTTTAGCGTTCTCCTAATAACCTGTATAGGTTAGTATACAAAAATAATTATGTGCACTTTCTATTCTAAACTGTATGTGTACTAACTGTTCATGTAACGCTTTAATATATAATATTATAATAAACTGTACCTTTCCGTTCACAGGTCGACACGGCTACTTTATTCGACTTAATGAGTAAGTACTATTTTTAATCTATAACAATAATTAGGGATTCAACTGTTTTGTTATCTTTCACGCTAAAATCTACAGGGTCATTGGTCTGCTATTGTCACTGAATCTTCACTATGACAACCGACTAATTTAATTATCATTTTGCGAAAAATTGTCATCTATTGATTTACAGATATCATTAGGTATTACGTTACCATATACTAGCAATTTAAACAATATCCGAATGTCATCGGAAAACCATAGTGGCATAAATGAATTAGAAATTATCAAAACTCAATTGCATTTTCAACCGACTTCAAAAAAAGGTATGGTTTTCAATTCGTCTGTATGTTTTAAATGTTTGTTACCTCATAACTTTCGTCTGGTGAACCGATTTTGATGTTTCTTTTTTTATTTGAAAATTCGTATTCAATCTAAAATTTGCATTCGGAACGTGCGCGACAAATGCGCGAATAACTCAATATCTTGCCAACCGTTTTCGATGATTCATTTTTTATTAGAAAGGACTTCAAGAGTAGGTTGATGTGAATTTGGTTAGGTTCTGATTAATTCCATTTCGTAATATTGGGAATATCGGAGTATCGAAAAATTCGGAAATGCAAGGAGTCTGCGCCTAGTAACGGTTAATGTTTGATTCGATTTGAAGTCGGTTTTTGTTTTTGATCCTAAAGAGACTTGTTAAAAATATTACAATCGTCCGTCCTCTGTTGGGGATTTACAATACTACCCTACATTAGTTTTAATTTTAGAAATGAACACCTCACACTATGTTGTTCGAAGAAAATTTACATCCGTTTACCCTCGGAGATTTACAACACTACTTACATTATTAAATTCCATCTTCTTTTACGTAGCGATTTTCCGTTCTACTCCCTGGGTCTGCTTTCCTACTAAGTCTACTCCACTTTTCCCGGTCTTCGGTATCAACGCTGGTGAGATTGTTCTCTGACGAGTTCCCTTTCACGACGTCAAGCCAGAATTGTTTGGGCCTTGTAGAATTATTTCTAGGCCACTGTTTCTGCATATATATTGTTCTAACGCTTAGTTATTTTCACGTATTATTATATGTGTTGAACGAGTTTTTCGTGTATATCATTAAGTCACTCCTGTGTGTCCAAGATATTTTATCCCGGATGTGACGTCGGAAATTGAGCTGATAACAGTGACCCCGCTTCCGCGGGCCGACCTCAGATACTGAGCCAGCGTTCATAGATAGCGTTTTGGTAGTTGCCCTGTCCGATCGGGCCACTTGAAAAGTGACCTTCCATGAGTAAGAAATAATTTGATAACCCGGGGAATGATGCAGTCGCTTACCCACACCGTAATTGACAAATTTGACAGAATTGATACCTAAATGGGCCATATGTTTATTTATCCAACACACATATATGCTTATTCTAGAATCTCTGTCTAACGATAAAAGCGTCACTGAAACGTAACTTACTCAAACAACTGTAATAGTTTCTTATACCTTTACTTAGACGACACATTAATGAAATAGCTCAACTTTTTAAAACAAACGAAATAAATTATTATTTTCTTACAGAAGATGCATATGTGATAACATTTCAAAATTTCGATAAAATCGACCATCTTTTGTTAAAACTTTCCTGCACAGCTTAGCGTATTTATTTCTCATGCACGAGTAGTCAAAATAATTCGTTACCAAATTGTTTGATTTGGCAACAACTAGTTAGGCTTCTTACGGGGTCAAAACAGAACACTACAAACAATTGAACTAAACACGATGTCGAAAAATTCCACTCCGGACATTATGTTTTTAGAGTTTTGATGAAATGACTGAACGCTGTTTTTTTTGTCTGCCTCATGAGAGGGTCTTCTCCTCGATGCAAGGGACATACATACAGATATGTACCCTGTGTACATACGGATATGTACACAGGATACATATCCGTATGTACACAGGGTTCATATCTCTTTGTTTATATATTTATATATTATTTTGTTTAAACTTTTTTTTTCTTAGACCCCGTTACCTTTTTTTGACATAATCCCAAGGTAAACTAGCAGAAAATGCATTCTGACATTAAGTCCGCCTTTTTGTACCATTTTGAAGTTGAGCAAATAAAGATTCAATAAATAAATATGTCATTTATAATATGTGTGTTGAATAAATATCCGATTTCGCGGCCTTTTGGTGTAATTATGGCACTTATTGGTAGACAAGTCGCGTCTCGCGCATTCCATCGTTTCTGGATACCACCAGCTTTTCTTTTTTAAAAGCTCTCAAAACCGGTTCCTCTTTCCCTTCCTCTAGCGCAGCTTTACGCTTTCTCTTTCGGCTTCCGTCATTACACAGTCTCGGGAGGACGTCCCAAATAAATTAAAAACCCATCAGATAGTCAGTTTTTGTGTGCCTCGGGAAGTTAACGATTCATTTCATGGGTTTATAATTCGGTGTGACAGTAGGCAGTTGGATTTGGGGTCCCGTTTACGTCGACAGAACTTTTAAGACAGTTTTTGTCTACACTACCACTATTCTAGATGACCATTTTAGAAGCCAATTGAAATCTAATATCTCATTTTTTTGTTTAGTATCACGTCATATGCACCTAGATTAAGCCTGGGTTGAAATGACAGCATTCACCCCAATAAAACTATAACGAAATCAATAACAAAAACTAATATAAGCCTAAAATATTTAAAAAAAAAATAAAAAGAGAAAATATGGAAAAATGAGGAAAAGATTCCAAAAAGATTTTACAAAGATGCATGTTTGTATTCTATTTCTATGGCAATGAAATGACTGTCACAGAAAAAAGTACAGGTTACACACTAGACATCTAGAATTTTGTGTATGACAGTGATGACTTGACACTGGATGGGTGACGTGTTTAGTTCTCGATCTGTATTTGTGCAGTTTGTACTACAGTTGCATTATTATATAAAGTATTTTTAGAGTCAAAATTTCAGTTCAGATTATATATAAGATACCATCTTGCGATGTGACGGGTCGTCTGTCGATTCAGTAAGTTCCAAAGGACATTGAAAATAAATCTCTGCTTATAACGCTCTAGATTTCTTAACCCTTAATAAACTAATTAGGATTTTAACAAGTGCGGAATCCTCCAAGTCGCGCCCGTACTGCGTGTGGCCGTTCGTCGTTTTGTTTCCGTCGTTACGTAAGTAGTGTCGCGTCGTAGATTGCTGAGTTGCGTGGTAATAATTACACTCGCTGACTATCTGTACGTGCGTGTTACGATTTAATGGCGACCACTGGTCGAGAGCACACGTCCGACTGCGCATTTTAATTATCACTTGCCACTTATGCTATATTAATCATTCCCTTCTCGATAGATTCATTGTGCCTTGTATCAAGGGATAGAAAACTTTCCTACACACATGTAACACCTGGGTAGTTCTAAACAAGAAAGACAGCACAATAATGTAGTTTTTATTGTTACATAATGGGCAGGCGCGACCTGGGAGATTTATCGCCTATTCCATGCTAGTATTCTAACATGTAGGATGTTAGATGTAGACATTTTCTCTATTGGCATCATATATTGGTTGTGACGTGTTTGATATTAAACAATTCAATACATTTAAAAAAATACTGATGAACAAACAAAGAACGGACAAATAGGACATGTCGCCAACATTGATATCGTCTCAGCGTGAGCTGTTGCAACGCTGATTTTCCGCGGTGCCCAAGAATACCCATTCGTACTGTATTAGTTAGAATATTTTATACATCCTGTGTGGATAGAGGTAACATTTGAAAAATATTTTTTCGTTGCATAATGGAATGTTGGAATGTCTAAAACATCCATCTTACTCCCCGGACCTTGCTCCAATAGATTATCATTTTTTTCGAAATTGAGATAACTTCTTGTAAGGGAAAAAATTCAACTCCGATGAGGCAGTCCAAAGCGCCTTCAAACATTTTATTAGTTGCTTTGCTTTTTTTAGTAAAGGGATCAATGAAATACCTATGAGATGGCAAAAGTGCATAAATAGAAATGGTACATACTTTGATTAAATAAATATATTATATTTTGATAAAATCAACCCTTACAAAACTCCAATTTCATTTGTTAGGACCTAATATAAACTATAAGTGTGGGAAATGTCACACTCCTCCGATCGCGCTATTTTCGTAAAAACAAAGATTTTACTTCTCTCATTAATATAATGATATAATTGAACTCCCAGTGTGTCCGCACCCTACGGTCACTGGGCAACCTTGTGATAGTTTCTGTGCAGTGGCGTCCACTCTCGTGCGAGGTATTTCGGGCACACTGTTCGGACCGCCCTGATTACCTTAGCTTTGTGCGTCGTTAATTCTCTGTATGTATTTTAGGGTCACATTAAATTGCTTTATAGGTTTTTCCATGTAATAAATTTTTCTTGGAAACATTATTAAAATTTTAAACGTCAACCAAATTTAATTTATATCACAATGATACGAATCCGTTTGGTGAACGCGGTCCAAGTATTATTGCATAGACACGACCAAAGAAAATAATGACTAATACTTACTCACCACTATTCACTCAATAACCATAAATAATTTTAAAATTAACATTTATAATAATAACAATCTTTATCTATACATAAAATTAAATTGAAGTTCCCGTTTTACAAATAATATTCATATAACTATTAAGATTTTTACTACATGCATATAAATGTATATACAGTACATATAGCAAAATAACTTTTTTAAAATTTTTGTCTGTCTGTCTCTTTGCCCGGTTAATCTCTGGTACAGCTTTACCGATTTTAACAGGACTTTCACTATCAGATAGCTAATATAATAAGGAATAACTTAGGATACTTTTATTTTGGAAAAATTTAAGTAAACCAAAAATTCAAATTATAATTCAAACTATACTGGCAGTATAGAAAACAAAAAAAATCATTACCATCTATACTTGAATCAAGTCTTTTATGGATAGGTGGGTTTCCTTCCTCCGACCTTTGTTTAAAACATATTCATTTAATTATGAATATTTGGTTTATGGGTACGTTAACAGGAGGATGCACGACTACGTAGGGAGCTTAGCACTATAGATTTTTTCCCTCCACGGTCGTAGTGTCGAGAGATACTGGTATATTTCCCAGAGCGAAATGGAAGGTGAAAATCCGCAAAGCTCACCTCACCATCATGTGGGACTAATACAGAGAGAGGTCTATTGGTTACAACTTTGTTGTGTGAAGTTTATCGATAGATTTATCGCTATTTAGCATATTTATTACGTTATAACTTTAAATTGATAATATCTATGGGGCGTTCAATCAATAGAATAGCAGTACTGCTAATTGAGTATAGCTTTGAGTTACTTTAAAGACGTTTTGATAACCGTATGCTTGCGCAACTATGAAAGTTTTCCAGCACTATGTACGTACTTAAGATTTTTTTTATAGGTAAATGCCCAAACAAGCTAACGACTCACCTGATCTTAAGTGATCATCGTCGCCCACTACTATTCACAACACCAGAGGAGCTACCGGTGCCGATGCTCGTTTCTTGAAGGTCTCCTAATCGTGTAGGTTCGGAAACACCGCTGGCGACAGTTGGTTGCACAGGACGGTGCGAAAAAAGGTCATTGTTGAAAAACTACTCAATAAACCGATATAATGACCAGCAGAACCATTATATCATTTTTTTTAAGAATTTTATCAAAACGCAGTTGAAGGTAGAAATGTGTTACTATGATGCAGATAGATTGGATATTTCGAGAGACATACATATACATTTTCTCCGCTTATAACCGCCGATATGTACTAACCACAATATAAATAATTTATCAAAAATTTACTTGTAATAAAAAAGACACGAAATACGAGTACCATAGACTCTAATCACATTTCCGACAATATTAAATGAATGTGTTTATGTGTATTTTTCATTAGTAAATTGTGTTAAAGTGTATCTATTTTATAAAATATATTTACTAAATGGTGGATACACCTTGGTGACTCAGTGTCTTAAGTTGCATAGTACGCAACCCAAAGTCGAGCTCCGGTGCCGGCATCAATAAATTTGTTGTTGCAATTTTATGTGCTGATTTACCACGCGCTCGGCGGTTAAGGAAAACATCGTGAGGATATCTACAACTGCTAGGTGTGCGTGGCCGACTATGCCCTTATATTCTATTTACAGAGAAGGCCTATGCCCATCAGTGGGACTTATATAAAGGCTGTAACTTTTTAACTTTATTTACTTTACTATTTAAATATTACATTACGAAAACCAAGATTGACCTGGTGAGGTCACTGGTACTCTCGATCTGTACCTACGTTACAGAAACTTGGAACCTCAAGAAGGCGGACAGATTTCAGACGAGAATATTTCGAGTACCTCGAACAGCTCACCGAACAAATGTGTCAATTCTCCAAGTAATTGAAGTCTACGTTACCGCCACAAAGCGATCGTCCATAACATTATTCGTGCTGGTCACGACCCTCAGCAATGAGGAGGAAATAATTGTAAAATGTAATAGATATGTAAGTGTGCCATTTGTGTAAAGATATTAAAACTATGATTAGCTGTTCATGTTATTAAACATTTCGCTGTTACCTCTGAAAGTCATAATGCCTTGTTAGCAGTAATTGGACGTCGAGTTTTCATAACTTACTAGCCGACATAAAGCAACAAAATGATACTTCATGAGGAGACAGTTGCAGCATGACTTTTTATTGGAGAAGGGAGAAAACGGCTCAAATGATTTTAAGTGTAAAAGTAAATCTATCTACCCACATTCAATTAATATCTATGTTCTGCGTTCATTTTCTGGTATTTCCTCAAAAGCTAATTTCGTAGTCCTACCGATGTTGAAATATCTATTTTATTGAAACAACTAAGCTAATTTTAAATAGTTGAAGCGTCAATAACCTAATGGTTTAGGGTACGGCCTGCGAATCGTAAGGTCGTGGGATCGAATCCACCATTCGACTATTGGTGTGAACCATGTCCTAGCACAAGCTTAAGCTTAGTTGGAATGGTTAACAAGATTGTTAGTAATATTCCTGAAAAAAAAGGAATATTGCGAGCTTTCTTTTAAAAAAAATATACGAAATATTTTAAAATTAATGTAAAATCAGCTATCAAACTCACTCAGTTTACCGACTGTGACGAGGATCTGCACATCGTGTAATAAAATTAAAAGAAATAGTTCTCGCCTGATTATTTTTTTTTAGACACAACTGCCATATATGTGTACAAATTTTGTTAACTATAGAGTTATTCTGCGGACATTCGTGTGGTTTATTTATTATCACTAGCGTACCCAGATAGATTTAGCTTATTTTATTTAAACAGTAAACTTACATCATTAAATATAAAATTTAACTCTCACAATATATTAAATTATCCATTTCTCTCTGTATTCATTCTCTTCTATTCTACTAATTCTATTATTACCTACTCCCGTGTACATGCAATATACTCCATTGTACCTCAATATAGTTCATAATGACATGAATATACACAACGCATGTGTCAATACGAATTTGGTATATAAAACAATAGAATAACATAAATAAAAGCTGTATTTGACAGTTCAAAAGAGGAGTGCTCCGATCGTCACCAAACTTTACGTGATTACTCGTCAGGTCAATCTGAAGATTCCCTGAAAGTTTTATTGAAATCGGTCCAGCTGTTTCGGAGCCTATACGGATCAAACCCACACACATTCTCTTTTATATAAATATAGATTATTAACTAAATATTATTATTTTAACTTTTTGTAATTTTTAATGTATAACTGTTTTTGTCCTGTGAAATAAATAAACCATTCCAAAATATGCTAGGAGATGTTTGTCGTTTTGAGTCTAATAGTGCATTTCAAGGTGGGTTCAAACTTCTAACTTTGTGTGATCGCAGACTGTGCCTCGAAACCAAATTCCACTTAAAATGATATTTATCTTCTTCTCTAGAACACTGATGGAGAAAAAATGACCTCTGTGGTGTAACTGCGAGCTACGTTACACTGCGCAAATGGCCTTAACTTCGCAGAATAAGTTCGATCGAAAGTCAGTTATATCCTACTGGCTAAGAGACGCTTTTGAAATCTCAGTTTGAGAGCTCGGTGGAAATGAAATTGGTGATGGTGTCTTTGTACCAGGTCTAAAGGGAAGTCTTATTTCATGTTTGAATTTTTTTTTGTGGCTTGCATGTATTGATTTTACGATCAAACCAACGATTATACACTTGATTTGAACTACACACGAAGTTTGTGCATTAACTTTAACCCCCTGGAGGTGATAATTTAGACAAGTGACGTCATCTGATGCCGGGAATTTGGCAACTCTGGAAAAATAAATCCATAGTTGATATTATGCCTTATGACTCACTGCATAATTTACTTTTGGTTTGGTTCCGTCTTGAGATCTAAGATATTTTTAACGGGATTACAAATTAAATTTTGTGGAATTGAGTCATACTATAGATAATGCACATGTGTTTAACATGTAGCAGAAGTTAAGATTTGTCACCAGGGCCGGATTGCATCGTTCGGAGAACTAGATCTTAATTATTATAATTAAAATTAATTGTAATTGTCTCAGTGACATCATAAATATTTTGGTTAGACGTCATAAATAGTTTATAGCTATTAAATAATAACATTACCAAAAAGTATTTTGCTCTTTCTAAGTAACATATTCCCGTTAGTATCGTTTCGGATAATTTAGTAAAGTGAGTAATTTTGTGCAAATTCAAATAAATGAAGGCTCTCTCTGAGAAGTTAAAATGTTTTCATTGACAACGTAAACATTGGGATTATTATGGCCACACAACGAGCGGGCAACGGGGGCTGGGTGTGGAAAACACATGACAGGTATCTGACTCAAACAAAGGTCTATGGTCTATTAGGGTAACATTAAAATATTGTTTATGTAACATGTTGCTTGATATGATAAAATTTCTGTGGGTCGTAGTCAAGGCCTTGGGTTGAGTAAGGTTTCATTATGAAACCGATCTATTAAAGTAATATCAAAAACGACAAATACACATACACGAATGTGCTAGTGGTACGGTTTCGGTAAACCAGCGGCTCCAGTGAAATAAAAAAATCCAAAAAAATCGTGCCCCGTGTATGACAATGGGCTGATCGACTGTCACAAATGGGACCTAAAAAGCTTGGTGAAATGCAAACAGCAACAGTAACATGTATCTCTACCCCGATTGGGTTAAAGAAAGTGAGAGCTTATTTATTTAAAACGTTTAATAAAATTTTGCTTAAAAACGTTTTTAATTCTGTCTTAAATATCTTTGGCTTAGAACTTACTTGATTTACGTAAAGAGCATTAATTGGCCTGTGTCGATATTATGATCGCCATCGTAGAAGCAAATTACATACCATACGTAGCAGGATCATATTAGTTATTTTAATTTGATCGTTTAACTAAGATGATATTCTAGCATTTTTCATGGCCGCGCTTTACGACCCTAACTGGTTAAGACTCTCTTAAATACAAGTGCTTCTTCATTTGTAATGATTGCTGACAGTTAAAACGTCTTCCCTTCATAGCAGGTAAAGCAACGACTAAGCGGGAATATATACTTACTTATCTATATTCAGTATACACACCGTTGAGTCAGACATTCAAACAAACATAAATCTTCAACAACGTATTGATTGCTGGCGTGTTGCAACAAGATGTTTATATATTATCTTGCGATTAGACTATCCAGCTTATTGTGGGACACCACATTAATTGAATCGAATCTTTAAATGTCACTCTTAAGTACTAATTATATTTACGATTAAAAACAGAAACAGACTTCAAATCGAATCAAAACTTTTATGCTCGGACGCCCTCTTTGTATTTCCGAATTATCGTAGGTATATTACGAAATATATTTATTCAGAACCTAACCAAACTCTCATCAAATTACTCGGACATCCTTTCCAATAACAAATTAATCTTCGAAATTGGTTGGAGTTCAGAATTGGACCAAATTCTATCAATAAAAATCAAATAACAAAAAAATCATCAAAGTCGCTTCACCCAGCCAGAAAGTTATGAGGTGATGATATACATAATAAAACATACAGACGAATTGAGAAGTGCTCAATTTTTGAAGACTGTTGAAAATATAACGATATCATGTATCCGGTATTAAGCCCGAAGTGGCACTCAAAGTTAGTTTAGCTTTTGAATGTCCCTTGGATTATCCGTGAAATAGCAACCGACCGAGTCGTGGTTCGGCCCTCTCGGGCACCCTCGGATCGGAATGCTTACGCGTAACATAGTAACCGTCCAAGCCGAGGTTACCCCTCACCGGGGGGACCCTTGTGTCGAGTTACTAGCAATAGAGGTTAAGGCTAAGCAGGTCGCTTAAGAGCAGTCAAGGCCAGCCTCTATGGCCAATCTGTGTAGTTCGTCATAAAAAAAAAACCGGTATTAATTTACGTAAATTTTTTGACAATCATAAAAATAATAATTATTTATTTTCATTTTCTTGGATTAACATACATTTTATAAGATTAAAATAACTGAGTGTGAAATGTGTTCGTTAGATAAAGAATACTAAACTTAATGTCATCGAATCTAGAAAATGTTATACTTGTAAAGGACTGGAATAATTTGCCCGCGTCTGTCTTTCCCTCCTATTACAACATGGGCGTTTACAATAGTAATGTAAATAGTCATTTACTAAGCTAGTGCGCCTGACCATCCAGGACTGTTTTTCCACTTAATATCAGATGAAATCTAGGAGGTGGGGTATCTTATTAAAGATTGTCCTCCCGTCGAAAAAGGTGGGATCCTGGCCAAGCTGAAATAATTAAAAAGAATCTGTTTATATAATGTTCACAAACAAATGATCGCGGATGTAACTTAGAATAATATTATGATCGTGAAAGTTTCTTATACATTATATTTAACAGTTAGGTAATAAAATGTCACTATACTTAATAGCCAAAGTCCATCAAAATTATGACGAACACTTTGTTGATTCACTGCGCAGCTATGCAACCAACAATATAGCGTTCGTCATTATTTATATAGTCTGTAACTCCAAGTTACACGCTGAGTGGTTGTACGTGGCATGTTTAAACAAATTAATAAAGCATCCCCAAATCGAGAGGAGAAATTACGGTATTTGCACGAACGTATTGGCAGAAATTCACATTCATACATCTTTTTGGACATATACTTTAGATGCATATAATATATTATATACATAATCCACTCATTTACCTCGTGCTCGGAGGTAAAGGAAACATCGTTAGGAAACCGGCATTTCTTAGAAACATTTTTTTTTGCATTATTTTTGAACAACCAGTCCGTCCTAGGGCGTCGTGGCGAACTGTGTTCTTATTTATTTTTGTTGTATATTAACTTATTAATAACAAAAGTATCATCGACAAAATCACAGACAACTTATGTACTTGCAAATATTGCTTCAAAATAAGCTGATATTTTAGGTTGTTTATATCTGGTAATTATAGAGTTAAGGTTCTTTGTCATTATCTATTTATTAATTTATTTATTTACTTTTTTAATATCTTCTATTGTTATTTGATTCCTTTTTTTATATCTTTAATTGTACACCCTATTCTATTTGCGAAAACTTTTAATTGGCCATTTCCATGTTTAATTTAATTATCTTGTGTCTCTTCTAGCTGTAAGTTTTCCAAACATATTTAAAATAAAATTAAAATAAAATACATTTTAAGATAAAAAAAGGGAAAAAAGATATTTTCTTTCTGCAGAGTGGGACAAATTCTCAGCTCTAATGGCCCTCTGTAGTCTTCATCCTAGTGATTTCTCCGTCTACTACCAGGGCCCCCACTTTGCTCGGTTTTCGGTAACCTATTTTGAGGGATTGTTAGGAAACTGGCGCCCTGTGGTTATTTGGCCATACCATTTCCTTTTGGTCTGCTCCATCACGGACTGGATGGCTTTCACGTATGTATTGTGTGTTACTTAACGTTACGTTGACCGGCCTTTTAGTTTCAACGGTATTCTGCTTACCATGTGTAGTGTTCGTGCAAATGGGAGAATAATGTACAGGGAAGTTCTAAGTTAATGTGAAGTCGATCGCTTGCGATTTTACGACAGGCTATCTCGCGTCTCCCTGGTAAGTTGTTCAATAAACCTGCAGTTGGTCATTGTGAAACCTCGATAGTTTGGCGTTTAAAATCGTTTTATGTAGTTTTTAGTGTGCATCGTTGACTTGAAATAACTAAGTAAACGATTCGCGTTTGTATGTGTGTTGTGTTATATGTAGTTTGAAGTTGTCATTCGTTGACTGATCAACTGAAAGACATTTCGTTTCATTCACTTACTTTAATGAAGTTTTCTCATTTTAATAATAAAAAAAATATTTTATTTTATATATAAACCTAATCCTAAAAATACCAAACACATAAAGTAGTGCAGTAGTTCGGAAGTTATACGCGTACATACATTTAGGCCTCGGGTTTATATAGAGAAATTTATATTTCATTACATTTTCAATGATGATTATTTCTTTATCTACAAGTATAGAGAAAAATCTATCAATTCGAACATTCTAGAAGTGGGTGCACGTAGAGCTGCATAACGTTTGTTAACAGAACAACTGCACTCGACGGGAGCGTTCCTCCGTTAGCTGCACGCTCGCTAGTCGACTCTAACTTTAATGGCACTAACGATGTCTGTCTGTCTTTTGCGGGTTTCCGGATTATAATAACCATTGTGCAAATGTACATACCTAGTGTCTACCTTTTGTTAGACATTAGATTTTATTCTGTTTAGACATCTAGCGTTTACGGTCTCTCATGGCATATATATCTATATATTATCTACTAATAGTATATTTATTGATAAGTTATATATATGTATTATATACATGTAGACTTGTTATCGTCGACATCGTCCTGTTTTGTTCATATATTTCCTGTCGTTACTTGGAAGAGATCGCTCTAAGCAATAAGGTCGCCCATTCTACAACGAATTGTAAAATGTACCTTAGTTACGTGATTTTCTTCTTCTTTGATTTTGGTGTATAATAAGTTAAATCTAGACTTAGACTTCCTATGACCTATAACTTTAATATGATATAATTATATACTATCGTTTATTTATACTATGTTATATGTATAGACGTTATCTGTATATGTAACTATATAACATTTTGTCGTTATTTTTGCAGCACTACCCATAGCCTGCTCAAACCACCAAATGTTAGCTGGAAGAAAATGCTAAATAGCATATAGCTGAGGAATATACGAAAACTCCGTAGGATTAATTACAAGTTTGTTCATTATGACAGATCTTCAAATTCCAACTACGCCATCTTCATTGTCGGCATTCACTGCAAGCTGTTTTTCGTAATATGACCACTTGAGTTAAGTTTTTTAAAAAACATTTAACTTAGGTACTTTCAAGAAAAATCTTTCTCGGCGTGAAAATACGTTGTAAATATTCGTTTACGGGGATACGTATTTACGACTTATCAACAGATGAGTCACATTATCATTGGCTCTTTCTTATAGCATAAAATGGCTGCAAAAGCTTGCAATTGAAGAAAGTACAGTTGGAGAGAAACACCAAATTAATCCTATTTGTCTTCCGCATAAGGGAAGCTCATTTTAAAAATGGTGTCAATATAACGTAGTGACATATAAATGTCTTCCGTGGATGTTTTTTTGTCGAATTCCTGACATCGGTGAGGCGTTCGCACAGGCTCCAGGCAAAGGGCTCAGTAGTTCCACGTAATCTTAATCTCGCGGCGGTTTAATTGATAAAGTGGAGTGAATGACACTTACGGCTGGTCGTGTCGGCGGTGTACCGTCTGCGTGAGACAAGGTCGGCAGAGCGCCATATGCGCGACCGGCCCGACCGGACGCCGCGTGCTGTCCCGCGCTCGGCTTACATGCTGCCGTCTTACTGTGCCTCTTGTGTTTTATTAATACGTTAATATGTACGCTTCCCGAAATTTAACCAAAAAGTTTCGAGCGAAGCCACCTCTCAATCCTGTGAAGCAGTCGCAGACAGCGTCCCGGACCGACATGAATAAATTCGTCAAAAAAATATACTCGTAAGTGGCTATATACATACTTTCCAAACGACTTCAAAAGGACGAGGTTCTCAATTCCTCCGGTTTTTTTAGTTTTTTATGTTTGTCATCACATAAGTTTGGACTGGGTGAACCGATTTTGATGATTTTTTTTTATTTGCAGGCTGATGCTTCCAGTGTGTACCCATTTAGATTTGGTTCATGTCTGACGATGAGATCTATGACAAAACAATATTAGTCTTAAATTTGCATCAAGTATCATGTCCAGACATTTAACACAATCACTAAATCTCTAAGACGATATTTTTTAAAATTATTCTCCAAATTTTTAGTAATCCGAAACACAGACATTCATTGGTATAAGCGAGCTAGCATTCGAACGCCGACCATCAATGTCACGAAAGCCGAATGCATGGCGACTAGTCTATCAATCTTTGCAATAAATAAATAATATAAAAATTGTAATCCGGAAAATATATAGCAAAGTTTATCGTCTACAAACTAATAATTACTATGTATGATTTCCGGCGGCAAATTCTTCGACATGTGAACCGACCCTTAGGTCGTCCGTGCGAACCATGTCAGCGGCTGACTCACCGCGAGTCATCCTGGACCACGCTCTATCGGTGCGCCGATGTGGACTTTGTACCTAGGGCTTGATATCTAGTTAATGCTTTTACTTTCCTTTGTACATATATGTATGTACGAATCAATTCAGGCCTGGATTACTAGAGATTTAAATAGACTGTTTCCTCGATTGAGTTATGTCGATATACGAGTATATTATTTGATTAACAGACTTAATAAAAGGTTTTCAATTCGGTTATATTTTATACTTGGATTTCAAAGCGACCGCGAAATCCAAGATAACGATGCTAGTAAAGTTTCGTTTCGAACTACTATTACTTAAAGACCATAAAATGTGTATTATATGTATATCTCATGTAGACTATTATAAATTCTCTTGATTGATTCTCTCTGATGATACAAAATGCATGCATATGTTGATAGCGGTAAAAAGAAACAAAAAATTGTTTGTGGCATTGAAATATTTAGTTGAGAAGTTTATAGTTTATTAACAACAAAAGCAAACGACTAAACACCGAACATTTATATAATACTAGCGTACCCAGCCCGCTTTGCCGAGCTAGATTTTGCTTTAATTTATTTAAACAATAAACTTACATCATTAAATATTTAATTTAACTCTCACAATATATTAAATTATTTATTTCTCTCCGTATTCATTCTCTTTTCGAGCGGGTGAAGAAGGTTACCTACACCTATGTACATATCAGCAGCATCAGTAAACGGATACATTCGCGGCGCTATAACTTACCTTGAGTACTTCAAAATCCTTAATATACCTCAGTTTATTTTATTATACTTCAATATACTGCATTGTACTTTAAGATTGTTCGTAATGACATAAATATACACAACGCATGTGTCAATACATATTTGTGTTATAAAACAATAGAATATCATCATAGTAAATAAAAGCTGTATTTGACAGATCAAAAAGAGTAGTGAATCGATCGTCACCAAACTTTACAGGAATACTTTAGCTTTTTTTCTTTGACAACTTTTTGTTGTGATTGACTATTGTCCACTATTCCATAATCAACTACGGCGCATAAGATAAATGCTGACGTGTCCGAAATGTTTGCTCTTACAATTGTGCAAGCTATACATAGTACTAAGCTGTACATCAGTGCAGAAACATCGAACACAAATATCTTACCGTTAGGACATTTCTAATTTCTGGGAAGTTGTTTTCGTGGAAACGCAGCACTGCCTGCGCTCTAACTAACACGCTATAACTCATGGCCTATTGTCCCGTGCCGAAGTTTGGATGGGAAAGTTTCATCCAAACTGCGGCATCGGACAATAGCCCTTATGATTCGCAGTTAATATACATCGTCAGTGTATAACAATTTAAAAATAAATGTAAATGTGGGAATGGATTTAAACAGATCTGTGATCCCAGACAAACAGTGCCCTTGAAGAGTTCGAAGTAGTAGGAATTAGTTCCAAACACTCCTTTGTACCTTTTCCCGTTCCACCTTCCACAGGCCAGTCCTCGCAGGTGTCATCTCGGCGAGAGCCCATTGTCCCCGTACAATATTGGACCTCATTCACCTGCGCCCCTTATTGGCTCCACGTCGAATCACCGTCAGTCTTGCCCTACACACTGGCAATATTGAAATTTAGCGCGCCAGTATAAAGAGACTTTTGCCATATCGCTCCAAGCCGGATGGGAAGACGAGACGTTCGCAATTCGGCGGCACAATGCAGCGCAATAATAATCGCGATGAGAGTAATTGCGGCGACATCCGGCCGTCGGGATGCGCGTCCCATATGCCCGTGTGAAAGTCTCAAAGGGCAGACGTATTCGAACCTATTCTCTGCGTACATGTTGACTTAGGTTATATACACGGGACGTATCCCCGGATCGAATCATTTGCCGCCATTGAATGCGATTGTGTGAGACGAATTAGTCAGTGAGTTTGTTAGTAGGTCTGCCTTGCTGAGCTGTGGTAGGTCAATTCGAAACCTAATTTCAACACTTCAAGACGCACTGCTAGATTCGTCTTCTTTTTGTTGTGGACGTCCCAAAGGAAGCCCTCTGCTTAGTCGTTAATAATTCGTACAGCAAAGGACTGGACGTAGTTTGGCCGCGTCTGTCTTTCCCTCCGATTACAATGTATGCGTTTTCTAGAGTTGTATGAATAGGCATTTACTACTTTAAGCGCCTTACCCTCTAGGATTGCATTTTAATTTAAAATCAATTGGGTCGTAGTCACCTCTTGCTTAGAAATATAAAAAGGCATCATAATAATATTTATGGAACCTTTAATTGCAGAGTTACCACGCGCTGTACAGTGACGAATGGAAAGCGTCATTAACAATGATTTTTTTTTGTTGACGGGGAGGAAATCTTCCAAAATCAAAAAGGAAATCAAAAGATACCCCGCCTTCTGGGGGGAAGGCGGCGGTTATGTGGGGATCTTACCCACTAAAACCTCCCCGGTGGCCCTTTCCTCGGTGCATGACGAGGGGCTCCGGGATCTCACGTGGAACGCACCGGAGCCCCTCTGCACTGTGCTCAAGGAGAGGACGTCCCGGGGGAGGTTACTCCCTCCCCCTGTGCCCTCGCAGCGCAAGGCGACACGGGCCAGCCGATGTCGCCTTCTTCCCGGGTCCACTTTGGTGGACGACGCAGGCCCCCACCCTTATCGCCCAGTGAACCCGAGGCCCCTTTTAGTCGCCTTGTACGACAGGCAGGGGATACCGTAGTCTTATTCTTGAGAGCCCAGAACTACAGCGCTGCATTACATTGACACGAACAATCTCCTAGCACAAGTTTAAGTATATTTGAACTGGTTAGCAAAATTGTTAATTGCATTTATAAAAGAATACTTGCTAGCATTATTTTATAAAAATTAAAGACAGAAGGTTGGTTTCTCACACTGGGAAATATATTGGCTGTTACTTATTAACCATATAAACTTTCGTGTATTTTTATCCCCTTACTGAAATGCACAATACCGTAGTTCGGTTCAGAAAATTGTGCAAATGTCCCGTATTCCAATAAAAACGGGGACTCTCAGAATTGGGAATCTATCGCCGCTGTCAACTGGCATTTTTTGTTTGCGGAAACCGTTCCCGGACGTGTCGGATTTGATTTGTTCCGATGTTGTGACAACCGTGCCGGACAGACGCGTCGCAGGCGATTTATGTCCGGCTTTGTCCGGCTTAATTTCGCGCCGATAAATGTCGTGAGATGTCCGCCGGATTTGTGCGAATGGCACTTTGAAAGCTCCGCTTGTGGGACGTCTGATATTATTTGTGGTTTTGCAGAGGCATGAGTTTTTACCGACCGTGTTGCTAGTAGATAATGAATATTATAATAATAAATAACATATGATCGTATTGTGACACAAATTTTGCTACGACATGTAATTTTTATTTGAATTGAATACAATGTTATAATTATTGGGCGTAGTACGGTTGACACAAATTGGCGTCCATTCGATGGGTTTTTTTAGATGAAAATCAGCGGTGAATTGCTTATTTTTATCGCACCACATGCTGAGCACGGCACAAGCTTTTTTTCTTAATTTTTAGTTTGTTTTAATTTCTTTTGTTCCGTTTTTTAACCGACTTCAAACAAGGTGGAGGTGTTCAATTCGTCTGTTTATTTTATGTTTGTTACCGTAACTTTCGAATGGGTGAATCGATTTTCATGTTTTTTTATTTGCAAGTTTTAAAGTTAAAGTTACAGGCTTTATATATATAATTTATAAGTCCCACTGTTGGGCACAGGCCCAGGCTCTAGTGAGGAAAGGCAGACTTCACATGCCTTAGAAAAATTTTCTAAGGTATGTAGGTTTCTTCACGTGGTTTTCCTTCACCGCCGAGCGCGTGGTAAATCAGCACATAAAATTGCAACAACAAATTTATTGGTGCCGGTACCAGGTTTCGAACTCGGTTGCTAGGCGTAAAATCTTTAGCCAACCGCCGGGACACTGACTGACTACTGACTACCACGGCTCCGCTTTCACGCCTTCAGTATGGTCCGGTACAATTCTGACAATGCCATCCATATCTTTTATCAAGACAGTGAGAAGAATTATATTCATAGTGCATAAATATCTCTTTAACGTTTTTTTCTTTGGTATTAAACAGAAAGGCAGCAAAGTATTTCGTCATTGATACTTAAAAAATAACAGACATCATGATACATATATTTAAACTTAACATGTACAATGTCAAGGGCGTTAATTTGATTTAAAAGACGATACAGTGCCACTGTGGGACATCCGCCCCGGTGGGTCCCACGCCCACCTAACGGCGAATCACAAACTTTTTTACTTGACTATTGACAGCGCAATGAATTGAACACATGGTAAGAGTTACGCGAACCCGTTCTCCAAACGGATGTGGATCGTATTCGTTTACATTATATACAATTGCTATAAAGAACTTTTTTGCTCTTTTCATTTCGTTCAATTTGAACATACACAAAAAATATTTTGTTTTTTACAGCGATTGTTTGCCCGGAGGCCTTTTTCATAGTTATAGTGGGTAACACTGATCTACCTCCCAACTTCATGACCAGGACCTAATGAAGAAAATGATGCTCTTTTTTATTTAATCTTTATTTGCACACAAAGTGTACTCAATCGTGGGACCCACTCCAAGGCCTGCCTAGAAATCAGAGTAGGATCCCGAGGTAGGGGCAAATGAAGAGCCGCAAATGGTCTTGGATTGGTCAAGACCATTTGCGGCGCTTGATTTGCTGGCTGTCCGGCGATTCTCTAGAGCGTGCCAGAAGTTCTTCATTGCTTATTGTTTGATGTACGAGATGTACTTTAACACTTCGTATACGTATGTACACCCGGTTTCCCTCTCTTACTCTGCGGTTGGATCAGCTTGGTCGTTAAGGAGATAAAGTGTAGTTTCAAATCAAATTTCTCGTATAACAACAGAATTCCTCGAAATCATGCGAATACGAGAAATGATTATGTGAATTATCTTAAACAATAGTTTAGTGGACTCAATTTGAATGCTCTCAGCTGGTCGGCTTGATTATCTTCAGTCGATTTGTTGAAGTATAATGACATCGGTTTTTTTTAAATGGTCGACGCTCGATAATTTATAGTCGCATTACAGTTTTATTTCGCTATACGTGTTTAAGTGAGAAACTTACTAAATTGAGCCTAAAAAGCTTTTATCAAAAGCCGTAATGTTTCTTGTAAGTGTATGTCTTGTATGTTGTACGAGTAAGTGTGGCTGATAGAGTGTCACTAATAAGAGATCGCTTTATGCCTGCGGTTCCGCTAAGACCCATGTTCGATTCCCGGCACGGGCGTGTCAATGCAGGATTGTTTATTATCATTCCCTAATATTAAACTTATCTCTAGTCTTTAACTCTTGACGCTAAGGCTTACAGGAAGCAGCAGGAGAAACATGGATTACCTATTCCTTCAATGAAAGATTATATTTTTAAGTAAAACTTCTTTACGTCATCAAGTCAGGCACTTGGGAGTAAAAGAGAGCGTTACGAAAGCATGCGTTGTGATCGGGCGTGGTGACCGGAAATTGAGAGGGAGATGTAAGTTAGTGAAGATAGAGAGAGTGTTACGTTTCGTATATCTAAGACACAGTGCAGGCGTATTGACTATTTCACACTGTAGGAGCAAGAGAGAACAGTGCGCGCACATTTTCTTTCTCGATTGAACAAACCTGTATATATTATATATATATATATATATATATAGCCTGACAATAAATTATTATGATGTAAGTATTTTTAAACAGCACTATCTGCTTCCCAAACCCATGGGACGCCTCAACGCCGACTGAAGGATGAGCTTTCGTTCTATATCGTTGTAAAAAACTGAGTTGGTGAAGAAAAAAATTAAAAAGCCGCACCATCTACGCCTATCGATGTACAGACAGACAAGCCAAGATGAAAGATTCAATCACGAACCGCGCCGCTTCCGAGAAGACGCGCTGGTTCCTTTTTTTGCTAGACTTGAATAGATTTGGGGTCCCGCGAGACGCGCCACAAAGCCATGAGGACGTTAATGAAATCTCGTCAACAGAATCTCATTTAGATTTGTCACTATATTTGCACACGTACCTTTATTAATTAGATGGCAGAGATATTACGTTGATTTAATGATAAGGAGAAAACTGTCTTTTTGTTTATTTCATTTGAATACTCATAGACAAATTGGTTTAAAATTAAAACGGTTCACGCTTGACTAAATTTTTTCCCGCCACAAGGCACTCTGGAGTCGTGAGATGCGTTTTTTCAATAGATCCGTTAGTGACCCCCGACTAATACTCATTTATTCTACAAAGCGTAGCGTTAACTGTGAGCTATTAAACGTACATTTCTGTCTTAGTTACCCCGCTCACTTTATCAACATGTTCAATAACCGCAATGGTTAATGTATCGAAATAAGCTTGCATAATTAACGTTCAGCACGATGGAGTACATATATTTATATAAATGTTTAACGTGCTAAGTGGGTTTTTTATGCCGTCGAGAGATGAAAGATTTAATGCATTTTTTTCTAAGACCACCGCTCAGATGACAGTGTGATGCTCGAGGGCTGGAAGCTGGTCGCTACACGTTTGTGAATGGTTTGCTTAGTTATTGTCCTTTCAAATTAAGTAATGGTGATTGTACAAAAACTCTAGTGTATGTGTCGGCGTACGTGATGACGACGTGGTGTGGACACACTGTCGCGAGTGTATTCCGCGGCGCGCGAGTGTGTCCGTTTCTTTACGGCTCAATCAAGCGGAGTGCGCGGCCTTTTTTTTCTCAATCTGGTCTTGGCTTTCTATTTATACATTTTCACTCGATCGTCTATACAATACTATAAAATGAGGTTAGTATAAGTTATTTCCTATAATATTGATTCTTGGAAGATTGATCTAGTTAGGTTTGATTGGACGCAAGAAAGGTGATTGGAAATTTGTCATGCAATATTGGAGGCGGCGTCGTTATTAGATGCCCTAAGCCGGAGGATCCCAGACTTTTTTCTCATTGAACTTTCAAATCTCACGTTTTATCGTTTTCTCATTATTCATTGTTTTTCTCGCCTAGCTTGCACCTCTACACAACCCCAAGACACACAGGCAGAGGATACCTTTTGACGTTAAGTATGTTGTACTCTTCTCAACCGACTTCAAAAAAAGGAGGTGCTTAATTCGTTTTTATTTTTTTTATGTTTGTTACCTTATAACTTTTGACTGGGTGAACCGATTTTGATGATTCTTTTTTTATTCGAAAGCTAGCGCTTCCAGTGTGGTTCCTTAATCCTTAATCTTAATTATCAACTTAATTTGGTTATCAATTATTTTAATGGCATCCATGGCAACCATATTAGTCTTAAATTTGCATTAATTATGTGCGTGATAAATGGACAAACAACCCAATATCACGCCATTTTTTATTTCGATGTGATTTCGTCATTTCGATGATTTATTTTTTATTGGAAATATGTAATTTCAGGTTTTAGTTTTATCTCGTAAATATACTTGTCATTGTGTGCAAGTAAAGATTATATAATGCGTGGAATGTTTACATAACACGTGTTAATTGGATATCTGCTTTGTTGAAAGCAATAGTTTACTGAGTGAGGCAAGAGTTGGGAACCGTCGCTTACCAGAATTAATTTAAAGTTTTATAACTGAGAGAAATTGTCATAGCACTTGCATTCCTCCGAAAACTTTTTAACGACGCGCCGCCGGGGAGTCGGGCCGTATGAAAGTTTTAAAAGGACAAAACCCGTAAATACCTCGATTTCAAGTCGAGGTTAAGTATGCGAATCGGACGGAGATAAACCAACTTTCGTTTCAATAAACTTTTAAAGAGACCGCTCGATTCCTCGTCTGAATTTGCCCGATCAAGGTTTTTCAACGTGTTTTTGCGACGGGTGAAATTGGCGCGAAATGTATACGAGTGAGAACTGCGTGTTATATCGCTGTCGGCAAAATTGTTTGGTATCGTTGCATTGATTTCTTACTTATATAAAGACAACTTTCGCAATAGCTTTGATGTCTGCATCGCGGGAGACTTTGGCAGAATTCGCGGAAATAAAGTCTCTGAACACTCTTTTTAAAACCGATTTCAAAAAGAAGGAGTTTAAATCGACTATTTATTTTTTAATCCACTGATAACGTTAAAATTTATAAACTGATTTTGTGTTCATTTTTCCTAGAAAGGGTTTCAATCACGTCTCATAGACATTTTGTTTCCATAGATCCTCGGATTACAAAGGAGCTCCTGATTTTATGGCAATGAATGTTTGTATATTTACATTTTTCTCAGTTATACACGCTCATGTACCCACGAACACATACCTAGACACACAAACGCAAAGTATTCATAATCGGCCATTATAAATAGGCCTTTCCTCATGCCTTTCACCATATACGATCCTCCGCTTTCCGCCTTCAGCCGCTTCCAGCTATCTTATACACGTCGTCGGTCCACCTGGAGGGAGGCTCACGCTTCTCCGGCCTATGCGCCGCCTCAATTCCAAGACATTCCTCCCCATCTGCCGTCACTGACTCGGTAGATGTGGCTGGCCCACTGCCACTTTAGGAGCTATGTCGACTACCTTTGTTCTCCGTCGAATTTCCGAGCATAGCTCAGTATACATAATAATTATTAGTATTTAATCAATATAATTACGTCATAGTAAGGTACATTAACTCACTAATGCAGGCTGCATTAATTGGATAGTCTAATAGGCAGATTTGTACCGAAAAGCTAAAAAAAAATTCTAATGTGTTTGTAAAAATTTCATTTCATTGTTTATGACAATTTAAGACTAGGTAATCTCTACCCACCACCTCCCATGGCCCCATCAACCTCGCGGTTATATGGGCCGAAACGCGGGAGGGTACGCGTGGTCTGGCCGTCTGGTCCCACACGCACCTTCTTGACTCCCTACAAGTTCTTTATAAGGGCCTTTCTCCACCATTCGGAGCTCAACCCCTTAAGGGGCTCTACGGCACGCAACATAATAGCTCGCTTGACAGCGCCAGACGACTTTTTAACGGGTCCTTCGTTTATGCCAGGCGTGTGCAAATTCCCTGAACTTGAGGATGTTGCCCTCCGAGGAGACCAGATAGCGGAAGTAGACCGGACCCGGACACGTACGTGTCAGACGTAGAGTGTGTAGCCTAGCGCGCAAATCATCATACACGATCATAGCACATAATGGCGATCCTCTGCATCCTGTCCACAATCACACACACTCACATCGCATAAACGCATCTCGTGCAGCCTTTTACGAAAATTTCTGTGACCCGTTAGGAGCTGCACAGTCACATAATCCGGTGCGATCCGAATCCGGTGTGAAGCAGTCAAGGCCAGCTTCTCTGGCCAATCTGTGTAGTTCGTCGTTAATAAGTGTTTGAGGGAATTTCTTAGCTGTCCGTAACACAGGTCTATGACCTAGCAGTAAAGTTGGTGGTAAGAGTGAGCCAGGCGATTTACGCTTTGCATTTGGATTGATTTTAATTCGATATGTTATTCTTATCTATGTATATTTTGTTTATGTTTATTATAGTAAAAATAAAAAATCTTTTCATCTTTCTATGACTTTTTTAATTGTTTTCTCTTCACCAAAACGCAAGAACGTCGTGTTGGCTGCACCACCACCTGCTTCGTTGTGTCTTGCCCATATCTGAGTCATTAGTTACTGCCGGCGCCTTACATGCACGGCAAGGCGAACGGTAAAGTGTTGTATAAATAAGACCCCACCTTGTCCCCCACGCTCCATTACCCCGGCGCCGATAACCGCCGGCAGACATACAAATTCATTGGGTATGCCACATTAATTCCCCTGCCACGGCCCAGTGCCTCCGCTGCAACAATGTACTGTATAATTTTGCGATGACTGGTCTTCGCGTTCATGTGGCGTCTAGTCTGGAGGATGCGGTAGTAGGATTACTAAATACAATAAAAATAATATTTGAGTGTCAGTGGTACGCCATCGGTGAGTTATATTATAGGACATGCAACCATATAGGTAATTTAATACTTATATGGTTGCATATTCCATGGGAATTTCTCATCTATCAGAATTAAATAAAAAAGGAATTATCAAAATCAGTTCATCCAGTCGAAAGTAACATCCTCATACCTCATGTAACAAATATAAAAAAAAAAACTACAGAAAATAAGCAGACGAATTGAGAACCTCCCCCTTTTTTGAAGTCGGTTGAATAGTAGCAAATGGTTAACTATTTTTTTTTAAGAATGCTAATAATATTGATAACTTATTTATTTATTGTAGATTATAGTATAGATGAGTTATAATTTTTGTGTCTGTATTTTTTGTCCATGCACAGGTTGCCTGCAAGAGATTTCACTTAGCGATAAGGTGGGGGACATTGTACAACGAATTGTAGAGTCATCAGAACTAAAGTAGTTCTGTAATTTGCTTCTTGTTTTATTTTGGTGTACAATATATGTAAAATGTCAGTGATATTTATGAAAAGGAATATTTAGCTTATATTGACACCATTATAAGTAAAGCTAATAAGGCGCTAGCATTTGTAATGCGTATGTCACATAATATCAAAGAGGTCAGGACATACAAAATATTATACTGCACCTACGTACGGAGTCTTCTCGAATATGCTAGCCAAGTATGGAACCCTCGCTACAGTATCTATATCTCACGTATCGAAGATATCCAGAAAAAGTTTATTAAGTATTTATGTTATCGTCTCGTTACACCTATAACCCACATTCGAGGCAGCAGACATAACCTTTTTCTGAATATTATCATTGACTGTTCCTCTCTTCTCTTGAAAATAAAATTAAACGTGCCTAAGAAATCAGCGCTACCATATTCCTATCCATCTCCCTTTGGCATCTTCCAACTATCGTCAAAATTCATATATGTGTCGCGCTGGTCACACGCTCAATAAATATTCGAAAAGGACTGAAATAGACATCTTTAATACTACAACTGTAGCAATAAGACGTGCATTTTATCGAAATTTCTTTAACTGAAAAATTGTTAATAGGCTTTTTTTATTATTAATGTTTTTGCTCACACGATAAAATAATTGTAAAGTTGTTCGTATTCACGAAGATCTGTTGTTGGCAGTCTGTTTCTCAATTATTACTATATTTTTTTTGTAAATTTTATTGCTTTTGATCTTCCTATAAATAAATAAATAAATATTCCTTTTCATAAATATCACTAACTGTTCGTCTTTCATTCTTCGTACAGCAAAGGACTGGAATAGTTTGCCCGCGTCTGTCTTTCCTTCCGATTACAATGTTGGTATTTTCAAGAGTAGAGTGAATAGGCATTTACTAAGCTAGTGCGCCTTACCATCCAGGACTGCATTTCCACTTAACATCAGGTGGGATCGTAGTCAAGCACTTGGTTAGAAATTATAAAAAAAGACATTTTATTTAACCATACCAACTAAGCTTATTCTTGTGCCAAGAGATGTTCACGTCAATAGCCTAATGGTTTAGGGTTACGGCCTGCGAATCGTAAGGTCGTAGGTTCGAATCCCACCAGTCGACTATTGATGAGAACCATCTCCTAGCACAAGCTTAAGCTTAGTTGGAATGGTTAACAAGAATGTTAGTTATATTTTCTAAAAAAAAAAAGAAATATTGCTAGCTTTCTTTTTCAAAAAAAAAATTCGTAGTTTGGTGATACTCGAACTCGACCAGTCAGTATTTAAAACATATATATTTTTATTGAAACCAAATAAAATGTGTATATTTCTCTTAATACAATGCGATTATAATATAATATGATATTGAACCTATTTAATATGTATGGAATTTAGTGCGTAAAAAATAAGCATTTTCAAGCAACTTTTGATACCTTAACAACTGCGGATTGTCAGTTGCTATTCGAATCATCATTTCAAACATTAATCTAGTAGCTTTGACGTTTTTAAACCGTCAGAAGCACTACAAAAAGTCGGTTAGGAATAAACGACTCGTGACTTTTGATTTTGCGTTCATTCGAAATCGCGATTCTAATGCGAGATGTCAGTGTGCACTTAGCCTTGTTTAAATCTAGCGGTTTGCTTATCCCTCGATGTTTTATTTTCACCAGTCACTTTCCCGTAGTTCCACTTGTAAATAGATATGGATGCGAATTTGCGTCATAATGGCCTCAGAAGAAGTACGCGGCTGTTAATTGGTGTCACAGTGGCTCCGAGATGTGACGGCAATGTGAACTGCATGTTTTGATTCGCATTATTAGCTATCGGGCCCGCGCCACGGCCTCCTTGTGCGGCATCATCTAGGATTGTATCACTTGATTATACCGTGTGTACGGTATAATTTAATGAATAAAATTGACATTGTGTTACGTTTATTTAGTTTTTATATTGTGACTAAGTGTAACTATTACGCGCGGACGCCCTCTTTCCGATTTATCGTGTGAATAAAAATAAATAGAATGAATCAAAACCTAACTACATTATCATCAAAACAACCTTTGAAGTATATTCATTCCAATAAATGCCAAAAATGAATCATCGAAACCGGTTGGCGTAAATTGAGTTATTTGACCATTCGCCCACGTACTTAATAAATCAGAACGTAAATTTAAGACTTATATGGTTTTCTCATGCCATTTTCCTTCAGATGCCATTGTCAGAATTGGACCAAATTGAAATTACACTGGAAGCACCAGCTTTCATTTATTAACAGAATTATCATAAAATTTATGAGGTAATTATAATAAAAAAAGACATACAGACGAAGACGGAGACTTCAAATATGGAGAAGGTGTCTCCATATTTGAAGTCGGTTGCAAAAAGGGTATAACGCAGTCTTACGGTGCGAAACCTACCCCACTTTTCACTTCTTGAAAAATTCTTGCCAATCATCGTAGGTAAGACATGAACAAAAATAAGAAGCGTCTGTTTGTTTCTACAAACAGGCAAACGTAAGACGCGACGTGCCGCCTCGCTGCTCGTGACGTGATCAGTGCGTTGCACTTCTACGCACTTTATCGCTATCGCTGAACTGACTTATTACGTGTTGGCATTGAGTTTACCTCTTTTAAAGAGGCGTTTTAATTATATAGTTTGCTTTAGCTAGCTTTACAGTTAGCCTTTATTCGATGGAGCATAAACAGTGGTACATTATGTATTACAAAATAAAGAATTACAAAAAAATCTATAGCTCTTAACATATCACTGTCACCATTGTTCACAAACTGAGTCTTAAGTTAACAAAATTTAAGCAGAGGATTTAAGAAGCAGAAAGAGGGGAATAGAAAACGTATTGTACAGGTTATTATAAATTTATGATGTGTATAGAATTTGTTTATTAATTTATGACATGTCACGGTAAAGATGTCGTTACAGTTGATAAATTTTTAAGAATGCTAGCGATATTTTAGCCAATATTACTAACACGTTAACTAAACTAAAGGTTGTGCAATAAGATGACGAAAATAGTCGAATGGTGGATTCGAACGACCTGACATTTCACAGACCGTTACCTAAACCATCAGATCAGGCACAGGAATCCACATGTGGTTTTTTGACAACCTATATATTGCCCTTATGTCATACTTTTTATTCCATTTTTCCGACTCTACGACAATTTAGGACTCTACGACTGTTTAGGTTTAGGTTAAAGTGGCTCTCCTTCTAATATCTAGTTATCACTCGATGAAATTTAGGAAGTTTGTCGGCCCCTCTATTGGGTTACGATGTTTAATTCGCTTAATTAAAAGCAACTCTTGGCATTTGATCTGATGTCTAAACGCCTTTTTTTTAACTAAATTTTTCTTAACTACTACATGCTGTAGAGTATTTCTTATACTTGACTGTTTATAAATAGATGGTCGTATACACGTGCGATGTATTTGTAATCTGTGATGTAACGTAATGAATAGGGGAATGAACCTAGATTGTCGCTTGAACACTTTTTGTTACATTAAGGTGACTTAACAGCTAACTATAAAAAATTGATTACATTCAATTACTTATAGTGTAAAGTATAGTTTAGTGGCTAGATAATGTTTAATTTAATGTTTGTGGGTTCGAATCCCACTTTAATAACGATGAGTTTCTGCTTTCCGAATATAATTACAAATATTCACAACCGTCTTCTGGAGAGGTGGGCACAGATCACGGACACTCAGTACGTTCCACATACATCTTTCTACATCTGCTCACACATAAACGTCTGTTAAGGGTACTCCTTATCTGACCCATCTTTGATATATCCTTCTAAAGCGCCCTTTACGGACCCAGCCACTCTCTTCCACGTTATAAATTTTTTGTGCATTTCAACTCTTCTATCCAAATACTCCACTAGTCAAAACTCCTATGACCTTGTCCTTGTAACTAATAAATTACATTTTAATTAGATGCGACTCACTACAGATTATGTTACCTAACGTGATTTACCTATACCAGTCTTTCTCAAAGTGGGCGATAACGTCCCCTTGGGAGCGTTGATGTGGATTAGGAGGCGATGTATCATTTGTAATTTCTTTTACTTTATATAGTATTTTAAATTTCTCTAAAATTAAAACTATATTATATGTACACAAACAAGTTGTAACAATTTTCTGCGGATAAAGGTACACGATCAAAGATACTAAAGAAATTAGAGCAACTTTACCTTCTATGCAGATTCTTAGGGATGTATAAAAAATGGGGGGCGCTGAAAAATAATTGATTTCCAAAGGGGGCGGTAGTAGAAATAAGTTTGATAATCATTGACCTATACTATATAAAAATTATATCAATTACCGAGAGTAGAGTGAGTAGTGGGACCAGATTTCTGAAGAACTGGAGTCTACCAGCGACGCCTTCCACACGGACAGGATGGCTGTAATTGACAAAAAAGTTACGATCCCAAGCAACGGGATGGCGATTGTGAAGGAGAATAGCAATTTCAATATATCTATTATTAACCATGATTGTGTTCTTAAAATGGACGAATAACGTGTGACCTTGAAGTTGTATATTCTTATCACCGTCTCCAGAGCCACGACCAGTTGCTATGCGCATATCTAATTGAGCCGCGAACAATCTGACTAATGATAGTGATAACTCCTTATCGCCGGTTGGCGCCTCGCGGTTGCGCAACTGTTGTGAATATAGGCCGTTGTGTCGAGCTGTGGCCGTGGGTTTTTCGTTGTCATTCCTCAAAGAAGCCCAGTGTCTATCGATTTTGCATGATACATTCTCCTGTACACGTTATCCGCATTGCAAGCGACAAAAGCCTTAAGTTACTGCCAGCCCTTTAGCCCTGGGCTCACAGAGTTAGGTTATGGTATCTCCTACCGTTCAGCCCTGTAGTTCTGGGCTCTCAAGAATAAGACTACGGTCTCCCCTGCCTGTCGTACAAGGCGACTAAAAGGGGCCTCGGGTTCAACAAAGTGGACCCGGGAAGAAAGCGACATCGGCTAGCCCGTGTCGCCTTGCGCTGCGAGGGCACAGGGGGGGAGGGAGTAATCTACTGACTAGTTAGTTAGTTGGAATAGTTAGCAAGGATATTAGTAAAATTTGTGAAAAATGTTGTTAGCATTTATTGTAACAAAAATTCTTTTAAACATATTCCCAAACACAAATATAATTAACAACTGATTGTACATGCAAATGATTTACGGTTTATTAAGCTAAGGCGCGTTACCATCCAGGACTGCATTTCCACTTAACATCAGGTGGGATTGCAGTCAAGTACTTGCTTATCTCAAAAAACGTTTAAATAGTATAGTACTTTGAATATCATTTCATTTTAAAACACAACGCATTGTGAAGATGAATTCGTGTGATTCAAACTCCTGCTGTGTAGATAGCAACGCGCTGACAATAAACTCGGCCGTCTGTACATACGGCTTTATAAAAATAAAACGAAAAGAAAGCTCTAAAGATAGTTTCACACAGTTGCATAAAGTGCAGCGTACAGTCAGCGAACCTTTTTATCTCTAAAAATAGGAGCGTCTGACGCCGCAGACGTCTCAACATAACTGCACTATCGTATAGCCCTGTATATACAAATCTGCACTCCATTATCAACTCTCCTTATATAAAGATAAAGTTTAATTTCACTTGATAAATGCCGCGATGAGAGCTGCAGAGCGATTATGGTTTTTATATCTCATAAAATAGAGTTTAAAAGCGAACGGGAATGGCCTCAATTCGATATAGGTCGGAAAATGTAGCGCCATTTATAGTACTCGGGCGTACTATCGTAGTACTGTCGATGTGTGAATGAGGCTGTGATGCAATGCGGTGTGCGCGCTACGTGCTACGTAGTTATGTTTAATGAATGGCGTCGCGCCCGTAGCGGCGTCCGAGGATCGGCTTTTATTGATTTCGCGACAGACTTTGCATAATTTCTACTCAACGTAACCGGCGCGTACTATCCACTGGCTGTATACGCGCCGGTTTATTAGATCCGCAATGCATCTTGTCGTCGAATTCAATTTAAGCGGAGAACGAGTGTCAGCCACCAGCGAAACTTTAAGAAGGACCTATGAAATAATGAATGCAAAACAATTAAGAAGTACGTGACAGAAATGATACATTTTACATTGTGATTTATTACAATATATTTATGCTTAATGGTCTTATAGGTAAGGACGATCTCTTCCAGATTACCTTGGGATGGACAGAAATTTCATTCTAAAAAGTTTTTAAGTGGTTCTGTTTCATATCAATTTTTAACAATGGCATATATTTTTTCATATATTATTCATACAAAATATAACACCTATGATCGGCCAGAAAGCCGTTATAGTTTAACCGGGATTTTGTCACGTCTTGGTTCGATTTATTGGAGCAGCTCAACTCCCTCTCTCGAGAGAGCCCCGGCTGGGGCTGTTACTCTATTCGCAATAGCAATCTGATCCGATGGCGCCAGAGTGGACCACGGCTCGGTCATTTGCTCCAGACGGATATAGCTTTATCGACACCCAGAATTGATTCTCAGAATCCATTCACTCATCTCTGTGGGCGAATCTTAAGATTAAGTGTGGACAGTTGTGTAAACACTCTACGATTAGTACTCTGACAACCAAATATTCGACATTCTTCATCTCGGACGTAATTGGTTTGCGTCAGATGGGAGAACTAGAGAAATGCTATGATTTAAAGGCGGTTCATTATGGTACCATCGTATTATATCAATTATGATTCCATAATTACCTAATACCCCAAATATTAACACACATGATTGGCGTGCTTAGCTACAAATTAGGCTATAACGTGGTTCGTTAAAAATATAGAAGATATTAATTGTTATTTTTTTTTCAGGTTAATCTGTGGCTCCATCGCCACCACCACTAATACCACTTGCAGCAACGGTAAGTCACGCTCGATCAATGTAATATACGATATAAGTGATTTATACAATGACTTTAAACAAGACTCGGAAACGGCTCCAACTATTTTCATGGTTTCGGGGGCGACAAATCGGTGTAGCTAGAGTTTTTTTATTAGAAAATGTCGTTTTATCCGCGTATACCCTATTATTAGTAAGCAACAGTAACTCAATAACTGTTTGGTTTTATTAGACGAAGGAAATTCATTGTTTACTTCTAATATTTATAAA
The DNA here is from genome assembly GCA_029286785.1 of Meandrusa payeni. Lineage (NCBI taxonomy): Eukaryota > Metazoa > Arthropoda > Insecta > Lepidoptera > Papilionidae > Meandrusa > Meandrusa payeni. The sequence goes on from JAGSMX010000039.1 coordinate 1,854,386, forward strand.
ATACGTGTGTCATTTGGTTGCTTAGAGACGAATCTAAATAAAGTAGTAGTTAACTCGTACACGTAGTGGTTAAATCAAAATATATTATTTATATTTCATAATTGTGTTTATTGTGTTAATTGTGTTTACCGGTAATCCAGCTACTGACGTTATATAACGCTATGTGCTGTTTATGAGCACATCTAGTGGTAAAAGTATCGTGGAGAAGCTGTCACGTTTGAGATTGACAATGCTTTCGCTGTCATGACACAACTTCCGGTAATATACGAGTTGTATCCTGATGTTGTGCATCTAGCGCACTTCCGGCGGTATCTCTTATGGTTGCCAGTTATCTGAATCGCTAGCCTTGGATTTGATTCGACTGTGTAAAACTGCTTGAGAAACTCATGACGATGTTGATTTTTAACCTACTTAAAAAGAAGGTCTTGCAGTTCGCCTGTTTTTGTGGACTTGTACCTGCGTCATTTATAAAAAAAAACAAAAACTTTTGGTTGAAAGGGAATAGAGAATTCCTAAAATATGGATAAATGTTTGTTCATTGAGATATGACAATCTAAGACTATTACTAGGACTCCTAGAACTACTAAAACAACAAATATGAGAGACCAAAGAGAAGTCCAGAAGCGTAGTAGGGTTCAAATTTTAATGTTAAGTTTTTTTCTTTTATTTGCCTTTAAGCTTTACACTCACGTCCGTTTAACTCTAGCGAAGTAGACATAGACGCATTAGCTCCTATATGTGACAGTTGTGTGCATGGTACACCGGGCACAGCCAAATTTTAAGCAAGTACAATTCGTTATTACAAGCCGACTAGGAAATGAATGCGCGACCATCAGTTCGCTATGTAGTAATACTAATTTTCAAACATTTGAACCCAGTTCTATTGTTCTATCTAGTGCTTTCGCACACTTGTTCAAATATCGTTCCATCAGGCGGGTGAGAGAAGTGAAAAGCGACACACCTGCTCCTCAGCACGTATGATAATGTGTTACTTTATCGTTACGTAGGTTGTGATAAGAGGTATTAATTATGATAACATTTGCCACACTTTATTTTTGGAGATTCTAAGAAATACATTTGGGTTGACGAGGGTAGATTAAGAATGTTTATAAATAATCTGTTTTGATAATACCGTCATAAAGTTCACCTAATACTCGTAGTAACTTGCGGCTTTAAATATACGCAATTTATATATGAGCCGGTAGATCAGTGTCCGGGCAGTCACCTCATGTTGCATAGTACGCTAGCAACCCAAGCTCGATCCCCGTTACTGGTACTTTCCATCCTTTACTTAGATACTTTCCTATTTATATATATATATCAAATTAATTTAACGGATATAAAGTTTTTATTATAATCAATGATGAAGATGAAGGTAATCATACATAATCGATCGTTTAGGGAACAAAGTGTTAGGGCTGCACATGTGTGGGCTCGGAATGATCCAATGCATCGATACGTGCGTATCGGCGTGTAACGGACGGATTTATCTGTCGATTAGTCGGCCGGCGATAAAGGAGGCCACACGGTAGCGCCGCTTTTAGATCGCCTTGAGATATCCCTGATGCCTTTTATATCTACGATAGTAACTGATACTAGAGCTGGCCCCACGTCTATGCATAGGAAAACGGCACTTATGTCCACGTCATAAGGGAACCCTTACCGGACAGGTGGGGATTTGGTAACGTGATAAGGAGTCAATGCCACGAAATTATGGGAATACTGTTGATATGTTTTGACTGATTAGGAAATTTAGACGCATTTGTTAATACCGTTCAGTACGTGCACATTTTATTCTGAGCCGATTCCGCTTAATAGGATAGTGGATATTTTAAATTAGGAACAAATTTGACTACCTACACTATGTTCAGTTTTAAAAATTAAAAGGGCCTTAATTCCATTTGCCACGGTCCTAATACAAACCTTACCTTAGCATAGAGTGTTTCTCTAAGTCATCAGACCGCACATGATCATTTGCACAGTCGATCTCTAGCGACACAGCAAGTCCAAGAACGAACACACGTGATGTAAGCTTGTCATCGAGGCCTACTTACTTCGCCGCATTTGCTCAGCTGCCATTACAAATGAAACCATTGGAAAAGCGTATTACCGTCTCCACAGTTGTGTCAATAAGGATGGACATTATGACACGTTGCAACATAATTAAACACACGACATTAGACATGAATTGTTGAGATTTTTAAATTATGCGATTTAGTAGATACATGGATAATTTTCATACTTATCTTAGTGTCGTTTGATTGTTATCAAGCAATGGCTTCGGCTTAATGATTAATGATGAACGGCTTCAGATTAGTATCACCAGCCTATGTCAATCCACTGCTGAATACAGTGCTTCCTCAAAGCTTTCAACCATATTCAATCCTCTCGTTACTGAGTCCAGCCTGGTTAAATTATCATTATCAATTTGTCAGTCCATCTAAACGGAGAGTGTCTTTAGTTACTTCGACATATGCAGTAATTCCGAGACTAGTTCGCTAGCTTAAGACCTTTGTCCCAACGGGATAGAAAGTTTTATATGATTTCTATTAGCCAGCATCCGAAACGAAGATATTCTGCGCGGAGAATGAAGTGGTGGATGTTGTACGATAGGGAGAGATATATACAACTAAGAGAGCTGCTAGAGATCCCTTTCTAAAAACTTGACCTCTTTCACCTTATTGATATACAAAGAGTGTCATTTTGAATAATAAATGATTATTATTTCAATCGACCGTTAAGTATTTTTATTGATCGAAGTTATACAAACAATCATGCAGCTGACCTAATTTTAAGTAATACTGCCGTCCATAAACAGACAGAGGTGCGTTGTCGACCTATTAAGAGTTGGGTCACTGGCACGTTCTTCAGGCGAAACGTAGAAGTTTAATTTACGAGATCTTGTCGTCCTCAACTATACGGACCGCCGGACTTCTTAAAATGCTTCTCCAACTAGCGAAGGTTGGTTTCACTCTGTCTCTTGCGATGTGAAACATTTGGACGGCACTCGCAATACCGGTCCATTCTCTAATCTTACCTAGCAATGATTACCTTCTACGACCTAGCTCCTAAAATAATCCGTAAGCTTTTACATTGTTCCGAATCAAAACTATCTATTTGAGTGTGAATTACGTAGTATTTATCCAAAATCGTCTTAACACTTTTTACAATGCTATTTTAGTGGCGGTGCTATATTTCGTATATGGTCCTCATCAATTTTTTCTACCATTCATACATTCCACCACTCATACTTCCATATCTTCATTTAATTCTCTTTCCAATATGTCATATCAAATGTTTGATCTGACTCATGTCACAGATTAATACATTCGAAACGCGTTAAGAATTTACTGTTAAAAACGGGACCAACGTATGCGACACGCCTCACCGCTCCCTTCTGATCAAATAAAAAAAAATCCAAGCAAGGAAATTAAATACCATACTTAATTTAAATCACAGTTTTTTAACCTGATACTGCGGTATAACTGGATCGAACGCCATGTTCGTTACGCTTTATGTGATTCGATTCGTACACAACCGGCCGGTTATCTGAAATAAATTTTTTAAATGTCCAAATCATGTTAAAGATCTCTTACATCTTTCATTTATTATGTCAAATGTTTCGTGCCGACTAAAATAAGGCTGAGTATATGAGACAAATTTCGCATTATGTCAAATCGCTTACGTAACGTCTGGGAAGAAACCTACGCCCGCGCATCAATATACTGCGACAGCACTTTTTTTTGAAGTCGACCATATTTCATTTTACGACGTATAAAATTATATCACTATGATGAAAGTATGAGCAATAAAATGCCGTCGATTGAGCACGGACAGAGCTGTGGAATTCTAACTCTATAATCGTAGCTATTGAGGTCGATGGCGAATGTTAAATTTGTATTAAGCTGAAACCGCAATCGAAGAAAGGGATATTCTTGGCAGTAGTAGCGTCTCCATTATTGGGGGCCCGCGATATCAATGTATGAATGGCCAATTATGTGTCACAATAGACTGGTCGTGGCGTTTGTGGCTAGTGAACTTCCCTGCGTATAGGCAATAAATGGAACGGCGGATCAGACAACGGTGGTTCTCTTTCGTGGGATTAAGAAATGGGGTAAATCGTAGTGATACGGCGAGGAGTGGGCGAAATCGAGGCCATGACGAAACTGATTGATAACGTTCGCTATACTTACAGTGATAATGCGTATCTCTGTAACTATGGCGCGAGCGGCGGCCGCTGTCTTACCAATATTATATAAACCCCTTTTGTTATGTTATTTATTCCTTGTAAGTTAATATGGAACGGAGCTCTTTTGATACACAATTCTCTCATTTCTTAGTTTCGTGCGGCCAATTCATAATTGTTTCATATCACAACTACTAACTAACAATTTATACGGACTTGAAGAAGAGTTGGTTGGAAAATGGGGCACTTGCGTAGAATTACTCCCCAAGGAGGTTCAGGCTAAGCGATCTAAGAGCTGTGCCACCTCTCAAAATACCCGGTGAAACTGTAGAAGCCTCATGGCTAATCAGCGTAATGAGTGAAGGAAAATATCTTCAGGAAGAGATCATTTTTTTAATTAGCAGCGATAACAGCGATCTTGGAACTTATCATGCTTCAAACCCCAGTCGTCACGTCCGGTCTCATGTGTGTACAAAGAAACCGAATAAGCATAGTGAAAATTGCATAGCTATTGATATTAAACGACGACACAAACAGTACATATACCTAATGATGAGTAATAATCCTAATAATACAGCAAAGCGTGAAACATACACACGGGTCAAGTCTTTATTCAAGTCAGTAATTTAACTGCATACAGTGCATAGACCGCAATGTATTATTTACGTACAGAAATCAAAATACTAAGGACGCAATGAAGAATTTCAAATGAATTGTAGAGGGCATTAAGAACAAACATGGCGTATGGCAAAAATAATCTATAGTATGAAGACGTCCTTCTACATAATAACAAATTCATTTAAAAAACATAAAATAAATTAATAATATATTCACTGATAACAGTCGTTTAAAACATCTAAGAAGTATATAATATAAGCAGTATTAAAGTATGTATGCCTAGAAGTAACTTATATTTAAGAAAATAATTACAAATCAAATTAATTTGAAAATGTCATAATGTTTCTTTGTCGTATTCCTGATCAATTCAATAACTACCAATATCTTGTTAATTACATCGGAGATTGTTTAAAACACAATACACTTGAGCCGTTGTATATAGTAACATAATACCAAACGATGACATAAGCCGGCACTAATGCCACAATAGACGAACGTTCCCCCGCAGTAATTTCAAGAAACAGCCGTTACGTTCATGAATACGAATGGCGAGCAAGAGATATTTCAATCACTCACTTACTCTATGATCCGCAAAAATAAAACCGCAGCGTCATACGGAATGAATTAATCTTGTGCCCCCCTCTCCCGCGCTCCACTCGAGGAGCCCATCGGCGGATTCGTTACAGTTTCATGACATCAAATTGAAAGTGGAGTGCACATTGCGCCGGTCCACGATACTTCAAACGACTTTTTGTCAATATCAACAATGGATTACGAAGCGTTAACACTGCTTAGACACCGTGCGTCATCATTTCCAACTCCAGATCGGAGCATGACTTTGGAATACTGCCTTCCTTCTTCTATTTTTATTGGGATTTGCTTCAGTCACTGTAGGGAAGAGTTTCGATGTTAGTATCATTGTGAGAACTGTTTTATTATCAATTTAATTGTAATTTAGTTATCTTTATAGCCTTATCGTCGTTTCCTTTAGTTTAGAGGATTAATTTTTGTATAATTCATTTTGTTGCAGATACAAAACGTCGCAGTGCGGAACTTGAAGCCTACTTCTTCGTCTCAGTCTGCCGCTATCGGTTGCCTATGTTACATTTTAAAGTAACGTTTTGAATTCCGAAATCCTAGTAATATCTGGAACTGCATGGATCATGCAGTCATGACTGATCATAGGAGATAATTATCTTAGTTTAAGCCCCTACATCCTCACGAACCTGTGATAGTTTTTACTGCAACTCCGGGTAGTTCTTAGGACAACTTATTGTGTAACATAGAAAGCTTTGACTTTAATGTGTCGTTCATCTTAATAATTGTGTAGTTTTAAGGCTCCAGAGGAAATTGTCAAAACGATATTACTCAACAAATCATATTCAACTTCAATCACGTTTTGTAAATTTCCTCTGGAATCCTGACCAGTTCAAGACCTCGCGTGTAAATGTTTTATTGTTTAATTTTCTTTTAGTTTGTAAGTTATTTGTATTGAAACGTGTTTTGAATATTGTTGACTAACAAATACTAAACATTCTATAGCATGACATTTTTTTTATTTTACAATATCAACTCGCGAGTATGGCATGACGTTACATCACTTAATTGTTACTTAGCTTAAATCGTTTAGATGTACAGACGTGTCTTTTGACTTGTTTTCTTTTATATTATTTGATTGAATATGTATTATAATGATTATTAAAATGTTTACTTCAACAATTTCCTCGAGATTTATACAATCAGATTGAATTATAATATTACGATCAGTCGTCGCTGCGCCTTGCTGTATAAAACTTGATTTTAGGTTTAGATCTGAACTTACTTAAATTCGAGTTTTAGTCTTTGCATGGCAATTACCCCGGGGATTGCATTCTAATTTTTTTGTTGTGAAAAATTTTGATTATGCAATCTGTTAATTTGAATACGATTTTGGATATATTGTTTTGTTATGAACGATTTCAATCTATCAATAAATATTATCTCAATTGCGAGATTGTCTTTTTTATTTGAATCCCATGCGTTTGTAAGATGTTCCCACAGTGTTTGCATGTCTGGCAGACGTTGAATGGATCGCTTGGAGGTCGGACATAAAGTCATTTTTCAATTAATACAATGTCATCAGGACGGCCCGACCTCTCCGCGCCGGCTAAGCAAAACGTGATCGATAAACCTCACGTTCACATTCACACGAATATATTCTTTATGTCTAGTGGAATAGCGGCGGTATTCACCCTTCCTCAAGTGACCAGTATAGACTGTTGGTAAATTTGTACAGTTGCTTTCAAATGTTTGTCGTGAAAGTATTATAGGTTAGTTACGGAAATGTTTTAATTATTATCAATAATATTTTTTATGTTAAATCTATTTGGCTCTCAAATTTTGAAGTAAAACCTCCTTACACACTCTTGACTTGAGGAGTAAACTGGTGAATGCGTTTCGAAAAGTGTGATCGGGCGAGACTCATTGAAGTTGAGAGGGTGATATAAGAAGATAGAAAGAGAAAGTAGTGCACATTTTCTTTCTCTTGACATCCACAAAGATCGAACTAAAGAAGTTTGACTTCAGTCGTGTGGTCGTATTTTGAACCCCCCGTGGGTTAGATTAGGGTAGATAGAAATTTCAATCGCTATTCTCTGTTCACCGAGTTAGTATCGCATATGCTACAAGAAGCCATGTAACAACCAATGTACAATACATTGGTTGTTACACTTTGGACACAAATTTAAGCAAGTGATTGTTTGTACTTAAGAACGGAAATAGAGACGATGGTAAATACGGCTGATTGCTAGGTGGGACGTACAACTATTAGGTTATAGCTGCTAAGACTGAAATTAATTCAGTAAGTAATTGAATTATTGTCACAGCTTCCGACGGTACACTACTGCGGCTGCCGCCGACTTGGAAAGCCACGAGATGGATCTTTTATTTTGCACATTAATTTGCAAGCCGTTTTGCATAGACGGTCTTTGCGCAGGTGTGCATCTCATAGCTTGTATTGTAACAGTACAGATGGTGCTTTCACTGGGGCAAGCATTCGTACTGCTTAAGTAAGCTACTGAAATAAGTTTAGTAAAGCAGTCATGATCGTTATAAGTAATAAGTCATATCCGTATACAAAGGCTAACTTATGTATTTGATATTTTCAAACAGCGAAAACTATCGCCATATCTAGACAAATAAATAAAGTATTTTTATGTAACATTAAAACAACCGCTTTTGACTACATGCATGCACAGTACTTGTACTAAAAAAAAATTGTACAATTTTTGTTTTTCTGTTTGCTCCGGCTAATGTGCCGACGGCTGGACCGATTTTGACGGGACCTTGCCGATGTAATAAGAAGTAACTTACGAGTAATTTAAGAATAATAAAAAAAAAACAATTGCGGGTAACACCGCGGGGCGCAGTGTCTTGTATAATCTAGAAAACAGGTCACTCGTTTTAAAGTGGATGCAGTTGCGTTGCCAACTTTTGAGTGCAAAAGTTGTGGAGGTAGGTAAGGCAGGGTATACGAGTGGTGAAGTGGTTAGTCCTCCGTCCACCCTACTTCCCAAAATGCTATATATAAACATTTGTGCTTCATTTTGTTATTCTGGAAGCTCGCGGACCTCCTCATTTGGATTTCAAATTAGCAGAACTCGTTATGTACTGATAGAACTCCGTTTGTTTGGAAGTTATATTTATTGTGCAGAGAAGAACGGAGGCTGATTGCATAACGTCAAAGGATAAATTAGGAACGAGAAACTATGAAAAAAGGAAAGCTATGGTTTCCTACAGTTTCTTACCAAGTGACATTGAAACAACAGAAGAGCTAGGCTGTTCCCAGGCGTAAAGATTAAATAAAGTTATATTCTTCCTTTATATACGTCCCACTGCTGGGCACAGGCCTTCTCTGTGAAGAAAGTATAAGGGCATAGTCCGCCACGCGGCCCTAGTGCCGACTTCACATGTCTAAGAACATTTTTCTAGGACATGTAGGTTTCCTCACGATGTTTTCCTTCACTGACGATCGCGTGGTAAATCAGCACATGCAATTGCAACAACAAATTAATTGGTGCCGGGACCGGGGATCGAATGCATGCGACGGCCCGGACACTGGAAAATGGAGATACTGAGTGGTAGCTAATAAAGACGGGCCACATTTGGCGTGACAGTAGAGAGCAGGTGATTTACGTAACTGTTTATTATTATTTTGAAAATACTATGGTGCTATATACTTTGCTGGAGGAGGATAAGAATAAGAATTCTTCTGATTGCAGCCACATAACTCCTATCTATTTCCTTTAAACTAAACAGAGACTGTATATTACCACATATTGGAGTACTGGGATTTTTTTAAACAATTATACTAGCTTCGATGTCGATTGCCCATCGGGCTTGTACCTGTGAATTTTCTCTTACAATTGAAAGATTTTATAAGCGATTTTATAATACATTAGTTCGTGCACAGCATAATGATACTTTATTGTGGGAGTACAAGGATCTCCTGAGAGCATACTTCGGTGGAGACTGCTGCAAGATTGTAATCTCCCCGAATCACATCTCGGTTACTTCAGCGGGATTACTGAGGGAATTATTTTTTATACTTTCAAAACAAATGCATGACCACGATCCCACCCAACGTTAAGTGGAGTTGCAGTCCTGATGGTAAGTCTCACTTGTTTAGCAAATGCCATTTCACTCTATTCTTGCTATCCACATTTTAATTGGAGGGTAAAACAGATGCTGGCAAACTATTCCAGTCATTTGTTATTCGAATAATGAAAGACGAAGCGCTTCGTTCGACCTTAAGGGATGTTCACAATAAAAGGAAGTACACTTCTCACATGACTTCTTAATTGTCATTTATTACTAGAACTCTTTTTCCCTACTCATTTACTTTCACTTCTTGACGATCCCAAAGTTTAGCTAAATGTTAAAAATCAGAAGTATCAATTTAAAAGATTGTGACATAAAAGTTTCGTATCACAGTAACGCAACTGTATTCTATAGTAGCGCGTTAATTAAAAAGGACTTCTCGGCGACAAGTTTGTCCACACATTTATCAACTGAAGTGAATTTGCCGGACATTCTATTATTTCCGATTCGTTAATGGCAATTAAAGCTAATGGAGTCTAGACTTTGGGATTGATGATTGCCATTAGAAGTAATAAATTTTAGACCAAAAATAAAATATCTCAAAGCTGTATTGACCTTATCGCAGATCAATGGTAGGGACAAAATGGGGTGCGCTAGATGCATGGTTTGAACGGAAATTTAACGGTCCCAATTCAGCTCTTCTAAGAATTGTCTCTGTAGACTACTATTTTCATAATCGTCGATAATTCGAAAATTAATTCGTCTTGTGGGAGTTTTTGGATTTGCTTCGTTAAAAATTCGAATCTTGTATGTTGATCTTCCATGTTTCCGATCACATCGGGGTCACCAATGTGGGAGGCCTTCACTCTTGTTGATATTTGCGGGAAGAATAACACTCGGAGTCCAGATTTGTAATGTGTTTTATTATCTAATTTCTCAACCATTTATACAATCTTATGTGCTACGTCCTTACTGGTACTAATTAGAAACTAAGTTTGTTGACCAATCAGGAAGGGACACTGATCAACAGCTATTTACAATGAGAGTGAGCGAGAGGTGACCCTCTCTGTCACACATCTTGCGCGCTCCGCACAGAGATAGCGATATGCTGTTTAAGACCCCCGATAGTCTCATTTGATGATGGTGTACAATTTGTATTTTCAAGCGACTTCAAAAAAGGAGGTTCGCAATTCGTCTGTATGTTTTTTATGTTTGTTACCGCATAACTTTCGACTTGGTGAATCGCTTTTGATAATTCTTTTATCATTTGAAAGCTGGTGTTTCCCATATGGCTCCATTTAATTTTAGTCCTGTTCTGACAATGGTATATCTGAGAAAACCATTTAATTTTGCATTAACTATGTGTGCGACAAATTGACGAATAACTCAATATCACGCCAACCGATTTTGTTGATTCATTTTTTATTGGAAAGGATGTACTTCAAAGGTAGTTTGATGACAGTTCAGATTAGTTCTGATTAATTCTTTTTGGTAATATTCCTATTCCACTTGAAGTCGGTTTTTGCTTTTACTCGTAAATACGTTTCGTAAACACTTATGAATCGATTTTGTTTTTTGAATGGGTACGTTTTCAATTAGATGCTATATTATTTCTATCGGTTCTGTCGTTTCTCACAATTTCGATATATCAGGGGCACTACTAAAATACATATAGAAGGTATAAGACAATCTAAGAGTAAGTACTTCTTAACGGCAACGAGCTCAAATGTGACAGAAAAAGACAATATAGACGCCAGAACTTCGTAATGTAACTATAACATCTCGGAAATAAAAGATGGCCTCCGCACATATTAGTGCTTGATCCTTCACCTTTGATTTGATCTGAACTATTATGAAAACTTATGTACCACCAACCAACCAGTATGCTGAGGTAAAAGTCGTTCCTTGCAAGTATGTAATTGTCATAAACGTTATTTAACTTAATATACAAATAAAAATAATGTTACTGCAAAAACAAACAGCAGTGAGACAAGTATACGATGTCGTAAATTTTATCAGATAGGGATAAATTTATGGCGTCCGTAACTCTTTACCCAGCGGCTTCAAGAAGCAAAGTTTTGTTATATTGTAAATAATTAGGAAATAAATAAAACAGATCTCCCGTTAAGGAAGGATAAAGGAATATTTTATTTCTTTAGGACTGTCAAATCGTGAGATCTTACATTATCTATGCATAAGATTGACATCGTCAAGTAAACCGTGTTAATTTTAAAATTAAACAACGTGTAGGTTACACGTTGTTTAATTTCAAAATATACAACGACCGATCAAAGTCGACGTTAGTGCACTAACAACGACTATGGTTTAGTAATATTTTTTGGTAGAATAATCAGGAGGAAAACTAAATGCCGTTGTTATCCGGTCTTTTAGAAGTTGAAGTGAAACTTATACGATTTGGGGACTTTCAAGAAACGAGTCTATACCTTACACAAAGGTCGGCAACGCGGCTACAGTTATTTTGTGGTTGTTAATTTACCACGCGCCCGTGAGGAGACCAACATGTCTTAGCAAATTTTCTAAGACATGTGAAGTCTGCTAATCCGCAATAGAGCCCCGGACTATGCCCTGATACTCTCTTTACAGAGAAGGTTTGAGGCCAACAGTGGGACATATATACAGGGTATTAGGAGACCGCTTCCGAAAACGAAGATTGTTCAGTCTAATAACTAGATTTTTTTCTGTCCCATCGTCAAAGTTGTCATAAGTACTATCGTCTGTCTTCGTTTTCGAAAGTGGTCTACTAATACCCTATATATAAGCTGTAACTTAATCGGGTCCCGGATATGTCAAAATTGGACCCATAGATGAAACACAAATTGAACCTACCTTCGTACAGTGTATTAAAGTTTATTCGTTCAGTCTAACAACGAACCGGCCGGGGCGGTTGGACCGGTGCCTCTCCTTTCTGTATCCGGGTTGCGCGCCTCTCACTTGAGGAATTACGAGCGCGACTGCAACAAGCATCGGAAGTAACGACTGACCGCATAACTCAGCACTCGAAACTTGTCTGTGTGAATTGATCACCTATAAGGCGAAGATGAGGTGAGTTCTTAGGTGATAGACATAGCCCAGCGAATTAGCAAATTGAAGGGGCAATGGGCCGGCCATATTTGCCGTAGAACGGAAACCCGTTAGACGAAATATGTTCTCGAGTGGAGACCGCGGATAGGAAATCGCGGAGTGGGACGCTCTAGGACTAGATGGGGCGACGATCTTCGCAGGACGACTGGCAGAAGCTGGATGAGAGTGGCCGAGAATCGTGCTCAGTGGTATGCCTTTGGAAAGGCCTATGTCCAGCAGTGGACTGATACAGGCTAATGTTATTTTGACACATGACTTTTCTCTGATGAGGAATAAGAACTGCAAAAACAAAAAGTATATAGAAATAAGTATATAGTAATAAATCACTGATAAATACAAAAATCGACATCCAATCATACTTGACGAATCAAACTGTAAAGGTTGCTATTCACGGACGCTCTCTTTCATTTCCAAAGTTTAAATGTAAGTAATAAGTAAGTAAAAAAGAAAGCTAACAATTTTTTTTTCAAAACTCCTAACTTTCTTGTTAAGCATTCCAACTAAGCTTAAGCTATTTCTAGGAGATGGTTCACGGCAATAGTCGAATGGTGAATTCTAACCTACGACCTTAGGATTCGCAGACCATTAGGCTGTTGATACGATTATGTTTTATGATGTTCTGTTGTGCTTAGTCTTACATTGTTTGAAGAAGAACTTCTTTTTAGAATGAGTAATAAAACATAGGATGACTTGCTATTCGAGGGTCGACTATCATTCACGTTTTCGTAATATTTTTTTGATATTACATCGATTCCATCACGATGTCTTCCTAAATACGAGTAGCTGAGTTTGGTATATCAGCATTTAGAATTGCCACTGAATTCAGGTTGACCGATTATTATGAAATTTATAGCGAGCTACATGAACGAACAGTACCCGCTTGTAATTACATTAAAACATAAATTAATATTCCTTCAGAATGCTGTTAATGTAAGTCCAATTGGTTCGCAAACGACCCCGCTGTCCGGCGACACGCAGGTAGCCTCATTAGCCGGGTCAGAGACATGGGAACGATTATCTGCTTATCTTAAAATTTATTTTTAATAAGTCGTCCACTTAACTGCCCCGACAGTGCCGGGGTGTACGCCTCATTGATGCGCCAACACTTTTGTCGTATTTGAGAAATTCAATATTCTTAAAGCATTAATACACACAACGGCCGGGCGAGAGCGACTGATATGGTTTGAGGGTTCCGTATCTCATTCTAAAACAATAAAAGCAATAAATTATTTATGTCTATGAGAAGCATTAATTTAAGCTGAGAATTCAGCTGACACAATCGTGTAGTAGTCTAAATATTACTCTCTTAACTTGGGGGCACTGTGAGACGGCAGCTCCGTCTCACAGTGTCAGAGAGATCCTCATGGGATTTCACGTGAGATGCGTAACAGCAAAATAGCTACGGCTCCTTTATGAATCATATCCCTCAACAAATAATCAATAGCCTTATTATTTAGGGTCCTTTTAAAGAAAAGTTCAAGTTCAAAGAAGAAGAGATGTAAACGTCATTAAGACACGTTGCGTACTATTTTGTAGAATGAACGTGACAGGGATGAATCTATTGGTTCTTTAAATCACCAACCGATGACTTGACTTCAAATCGAATCAAAAGTTAGACAAAATTAAGCGCGGTCGCCCTCTTTTCCGAATTATCGTAGGAATATTACGAAATGAATTAATCAGAACCTAACCAAACTTTGGACTATGAATAATTGGAAATTATAAAAAAAGTCACCGGAATGCCACTGTTGAGACCTTTTTATTTGTCACTCGGTAAGATGGAGTGGCAAAATTGTTTACTTTATGAAAATTATATACCTGTTAATAACTTGTTTGTTAAAGACGTAAGAATGTATTTACATGATCTTGCCTTTTTTAAAAGAAGCCATGGTGCTTGCCACCGTGCGGGCGGAACCTTAATGCTTAAGCACCTACGTAAATTCCGCCGAAACTGACGGCCTGGACAGTTCGATAGCATTCGATCAATAAAGTGGTATATTTACTCGCGCGTACAGTCACCGCCGCATTCTGGGCCCGTCGAAAGTGTGCACTGATAAATAAAAGTAGCCATACGAGCGGCTTTCATGTTTGCGAAATGCCCCCGGACTTAATTGGGTTTGCGGTTTTTGAAATCGAGGCGGATCCCTACTGCGAGCGATGCTATAAAATATTTAATGTCTATTATTTCAATAATATATATATATTTTATTATATCGCTCAATTTTGTCGCGGGCAAGTTTGAATGTTTGCGTAAATTTTTACATGGTTTTCAATTATTCTTACAATATATTAAAGGTTACAAATGCCGAATGAATTTTAGATAGCATTGAGATAAAGTGGGTATCCATTACATTTGCAGTTATTAAGATTTTTCCGTCTATATAATTTGAAATACATTCTTGAAATACTTTTTAGAAGTCGAAAGGAAATTCTTAATACATCTATATGCCGTCATCTATAAACCGATGTTGATTTTTCCTAACATTTTAAACGTTTCCTTCAGAAAAGTTTTTAATGTGATTTTAAATAATATATCGTATATTCGTAATTTGGCAAAATCATTTCAGAGCTATTGTATTCGGTGATTGCGACTGAAAAATCGGCCCGAACGAATTAATAATATACTACGCATTAAATAGATTAATAATCAATTATAAAGTGCAGATGTTGCCATACACGATCCATGTTATTAAGGGCACAAATTAAGGGTTCAAAAGCTATCAAAAATTGACTGCCATAAATATTTTCTTAAATAAATTACATAAATTGACTTCTTAAATTTACGCGATTATAGCATATGTTAAGATGTGCAAATAAAATACAAACAACTGTCACCCGGAGGGGTAGGCAGAGATCACGGACTTCCACCGAAATAAAGAATGGTTCAAATCTCTGTCAAGAGTAAGTTGAGAGCTGATGGATGAATCTCGCCCTGTCACTCGAGGCGGTATTCTATCTCGAAAGTTTTCGGCTCAAACAAACACTTTAATGGGATATGTTAGCCGACGTTTAGAGTCGTCGCGTTTATAAAGCACCGCTTCCACTGGTGCGCGATACTTAGCATGCAATGCGGATTTGGGAATGACGCACGCGTTACTTGTAAATTAATATATTATAAATTTACGAGTACATAATAGTATTAACCAATTCGACTTGTAAATGTCAGTACACACTGGGCGAATGGAATTTAAATGTAACACATACATGTTACAAATGCTGTTTAAACTTATTATGTTGCTATATTTTTTTAATAATTTCTATAGACGTAATATGCTTAGTCTTTGGCTATTTTATATGCAATAATGCATTTTGAAGGTCCGCTTTACTTAGCGTTTCACAATGCGTAACTTATGTAACATATATTAATGCAGTTTTTGTTATATTCCGACATGTGTGATCAACCTTTTTTTATTTATATATTTAATCCAGTAAATTTACAGCTATTCAATACTTCTTATATAATTAACAGATATATGTCCTGTTCCGTTATGATACCTGATGAAGCCTTGAAGGTTGGGTCTGAATTGCATTGCGATTGTTGACCGAGTACGATGTGACTGTTGGAGACGTACTGGGAACTTGATCTTGGAGGGTAGCGGGATCCGAAGCACGGTTTCCGAGCGTCCCCGCAGTCTCCAGATCAATCAGCCTACATGTGCAGAACCTTCAATCCCGTCGTTGGGTTTGCATCGCAATGCCTCGTTGAACTACCATCCTTCATCTCTATTCACTCTCTCCCTATATATAACAATGTGGGTATTTTCAAGAGTAGAGTGAATAGGCAGTTACTAAGCTAGTGCGCCTTACCATCCAGGACTGCATTTTCACTTAACATCAGGTGGGATTGTGGTCAAGCACTTGCTTAGAAAGTATAAAAAAGTTAACAAGTTTTCATCTAAGTAAGGAAAAATATACTAAAGATATGCAAACTTTAATACATGTTTGGAAAATCGCATCATGGTTCCGCAGAAAAAACTTCACCAAAGATACTTATAAAAAGCTGACGTAAAATAGGTCGACATTATTGTACTTCTTACAAAAGTTATTGGATTCGTTACATGCTCTAATAAAATAATTATTAAGCATATATTTTCGTCCATTCGCGACCGTCGGAGGATGCGAATAATCC
Source organism: Meandrusa payeni (assembly GCA_029286785.1). Lineage (NCBI taxonomy): Eukaryota > Metazoa > Arthropoda > Insecta > Lepidoptera > Papilionidae > Meandrusa > Meandrusa payeni. The sequence continues at coordinate 1,870,999 of JAGSMX010000039.1, forward strand.
TTGCGCGTTACCGCTATTTTATGGGCAGGCCCCACCCCTTAGATGTTAGGAGCGTTGCTGGAGTTTCTTCGGCCACTTCTTCTCCCAGCGCCAACGCTTCCCGAAGTGGCACTCAAAGTTAGTTTAGCTTTTGAATGTCTCTTAGATTATCCGTGAAATAGCAACCGACCGAGTCGTGGTTCGGCCCTCTCGGGCGCCCTCGGATCGGCATGCTTACGCGTAACATAGTAACCGTCCAAGCCGAGGTTACCCCTCACCGGGGGGACCCTTGTGTCAAGTTACTAGCAATAGAGGTTCAGGCTAAGCGACCTAAGAGCTATGCCACCTCTCAATCCTGTGAAGCAGTCAAGGCCAATCTGTGTAGTTCGTTATTAAAAAAAAAAAAAGCATATATTTTGCATTACTAGGCGGAGTGTTTAATGGACAGTTGACAAAAGAAAGCTATGTATTTTCATTAAAAGTTTTGCGGATCGGATGCAAGTTCGAAGTTCATCATAGCCAATTAAGTTAGGCTACCATGAAGAATGTCATACATACAAAACAATATTTTAAGAGATCAGTACTAGAAGGTATAGCGCGAAGTTTGTTCATCCCTGGAATAGAACAACGTGAAACAAGCATTTGTCAAGAGTGTTACATAGATATCGTTCCTATACCTTCACTTCAACTATCAATTTTTTTGTATATTATGGGAATGTTAGTCCGTCGCTGTTTAATCAAAAGGTTGAGAACCGCTGAATTAGAATTACTCTCACGTAATCGAAGTACGAGCACAGTCAGACTACAAAGACAAACGGCATTTAAACAAGACTCTATAATGTAACGGCTCCGGTTTGTTCAATGGGCATTAATCATTATCGGGACCCATTAAATTGCGTTGCACTATATTGTTGACAGTTCGCAACAAATGTCAAGCGGAGCCGCGGGGCACGGCTAGCGCGTTACCAGCGTCCACTCTATACCTGTTGGCATATTGAGTGTCGGAGAAAGTGGATATGCAACGTTCGGTTCTAATTCATCAAGGCCCCGGGGCTTCGTGGGGGCCTTTATCTACCCGCTCGCTTGTGTTAGATTAGATGTCATATTACATGGTATTTATATGTCATGTCCTTTGTGATAGCCTAGTATTGTTTATCTAGTCACACAAACAAGGAGGTTTTAAATTTGTTTTCATCGTCAGCTTCATTCCCCAACGATTTCCAAACGGAAAGGTTGTAAGCGGCTGGCTAAATCGGTTTTATTTTTTGTATATTTGTGCTTACGTAACTCTTATTATTAACCGATTCGATGATAGTTACTTCTATCGTCAACTTCCTTACGCACTCTTGACTTGGGCAGATGGGTGGTAAATGCGTTATGAAAAGTGTGATCAGGCGAGGTGAAGGGAAGATGGTAGATTTAAGATTTGTATTGACACAACGCATGTGTCAATACAAATTTGTGTTATAAAACAATAGAATTTGATCATAGTAAATAAAAGCTGTGTTTGACAGTTCAAAAAGAGGAGTGCTCCGATCGTCACAAAACTTTACAGGATTACTCACCAGGGTCAATCTGAAGATTCTCTGAAAGTTTCATTGAAATCGGTCCAGCTGTTTCGGAGCCTATAGGGAACAAAGCCACACACTTTCTCTTTTATATATATAGATTATATGATAGATACATATATGGCAAAACAACGTTTGTGGTGTCAGCTAGTATTTTATAAAATTTTAAAAACCGTTATAATAGAAATATTAAAATTTACTTGACAAGAATTTTAAACATATTGTAGAAATGCATTTCTCCGTGCAGCGTCATTTCATACTTCCGAATAATTATTATTTGTATGCCTTCCCGGGCATCGTTGGCCGATCTTCGCTAATGATAGCAGTAAGTTTAATTATGCTGTATATCATTCAATTTAGTCGTGTTATTTATCGCCCGACCTTTTAGCGGGTCGCCATCTTCCGATAATTAAGTAATCTTTGGGGATTTTTTATTTGTTTTATACGGTTTTAGTGGCCATTAGGAGATGCAAAGATTCACTGTTATCTGCCATTTGAATTTTTAATTTCGCAAATCTTAACTTTTAGCGTCGATTGCACAGTTACTGGCCGTCGACTGTACTTTTTAACGACCGTGGGCACGAATCACAACCGATTCAATATCTTTGGCACATTCCTTCATACAAAAATAATGCTTGCTATGTTATGATAAGTTCATCGCTATCGTGTTGGGACCTAATGCGCCCTGTAGCGTGTTGTTACCGTCTACCCTTACCATTAAAATGAGTTCATTGGAATCATTAGATGAATAAAAATGTATCAACGGAATTATAAAGCGCCGAAAACTCATTAATCGTATTCCAATATCCGTACCATACAATCCACCAAGAAAACCCATCACCAAAGCCTTCTCCGTTCCCACTTGTCGCACAAACATTGCTAGTCAACTCGCCCCGCCCCGTATTCTTGACGCATACAGCCTGATGTTGATGTATTTTGAATCATCTGCCCATCTATTAAATGTAAAACAGCCACTGCACGGCAACAGCAGCACTTTAGAGCCACTTCCTTGTACAATAGGTTAAATAAAGTATTAAAAATTCATCCTTTGTCGAATCATAAATGTAAATTAGTTTGTAAAAAATATTTACTAGAGTTGAATTATATTCAGACTGAACGCCTCCTAATTTAATAAAACTTAATATAATATAAAGCCGAGGGACATACACAAACACAAATTTACACACATACACACACATTTATGAAATATTGTTATGATTTGTTATGCTCATATTTTATTGTATTTTATTGTGCTTTTCAAATGGGAGAAGACACTGACCCCTGAAACACAGGTCCAATAGAACCTAGCTCAGGAGTCAGGGACTTCACGTTTCTTTGTTCAAATATTTTCTGTGGTGACTAATAAAGATTTATTATTATTATTATTTTTCGATTCCTGCCATTAATTTAAATGGTAACGAATAAAAAGTTAGCAAATACAATCGGTGTTCACCCAACCATACATAAAGATCTCTTACTTTAATAGTAACAGTTATGTATCTATGAGAACCTTTTAAAAGAGACAGGGAAAATCTCATCCGCTATCATTAAAAATTATATTTCTTATAAACATGAAAAGAAAATATTAACCATGAAAGTATAAAAAATGAACAGTTAATTAAATGGTTCCGTAATTAAATTAATACATTGGAACCGTATACGGAGTATTGCGGAGTAACGAACTGATCTTATATTATTTTTCTTACTGCCAATTAATAAATAAAAGCAACGCTTAATTTGTGAGTACCGGTAAAAAAGGATTGCCGGTAAAATGCGTATGTACGTACGTACAGCGCTTGTACACGACTCGCCAAATTGGCCAAACCAACCAGTTGACAGTTGCAAGGAACTGCATTAAGTTATCGGTGGCAGCGAACAATGCTAATTGAGAAAAACAATTCAAGTTACGAAGGATCATCGTTTATGTATATTGTTTTTGACTCCTAATGAAATAACATATATTTTGTGATCTGCCTGCGTCGGTTAACTGGCCATGATTCGGTGAGTTGCTTCTGCAATTGTAGACAAAATTATAATGACCACAACTCGCCGTCCCGGAGTCACATAGGTATATTGTTGTTCTCATCTAGCTAACGGTGAGTACTTGCACAGACATAATCTCGTAGCCAGGATGATTCACCAGGAACTTGCTCTTCGATATGGTGTTATGGAGTCTGAGGTGCAATACTATAAGTACACACGGGCCCTGGTACTGGAAAATGGTCATGGGCTCTATTGGGATCGATCTGTCATCACAGGCAGGACTATTGTCGCCCATAAAGTTTATATTTTGCTGTCATCGATTAACGTGACAGACGGTGCTCGTGGATAACATGCCACACACTAGAGCCTCGTGAAGGCCGAAAGGGAAAACATTACCAAGCACCTTGACTTGGCTTACCAGGTGACCGCCATGTGGGATGTGGATTCGACGATCATTGTCCCGATAGTCGTATCTGCAAACGGTCTTATAGCGAAAAGTCTCGAACAACAATTCAAGAGACGTTCGCTAGATGGGTTGGTCAAGGATCAGATATGGTAGGCAGTACTCCTGGACACGGCACTTAACGTCTAGAGGTTTCTTTCTATATCTTTTTATAAACTTTCAAAGCAAGTGCTTGACTACGACGCACTAGCTTAGCAAATGCCTATTCACTCTACTCTTAAAAATACCCACATTGTAATCGGAGGGAAAGACAGATGTAGACAAACTATTCCAGACTTTATTAACATTCTAACTATTTATCTAAACACTAAACCATTTTTCTATCATAACTAGGAATTGAGTAGCATTTTCATCATGTTAAGTTTTATACAATCCTTAGAAATTAAATAAATGTATTACGATATTTTCAACATCAAAGACATTTGATAGCAAAGACCTATGTTTAGATGGTAATGTATCTGGAAATGGTATGGTTAGAGCATAGTAAATACGATGTTCGAGATTTAGCAACATCGATAAGTTAAGACAATGTAGACGCGCCATTAAATTTTAAGAGTGGGACCATGAATGAACGGCACTCGGCGATTCTTTCCCATCAATCAGTAACCGCTCACGGCGTCGTGCAATTGGAAACTTACATCGATGTAAAACTTTACTGGATGGTTACATTTTTTTATTAATAAAAAAAATATTTTTTGATATAACATTTTAATTTCTTTTTAATGCTACTTTAAGGTTTAACTGACCGGAAAAAATAAGAATAAAATTTTTGATATGTTGTTTATCTCATTCACGTATGTGTCTGCATCTCGTTCACACATATACGATAATTGTTTTTTTATTTATTTTATTAGGAAAATTTACAGCTATTACTTATAATAATACAGTACCTCACGAAAAAACTGCAACTACACGACAGCGTCCAACATGCTGTAGTGGCGATATCCCGCACACAGTCAGCTGTGTCTATTATACAGATGACTGTGACGACGCCACAGGAAGACTGATGATAAGGGCAATGGCCGCATTAAGGGACAGGATAGTGGACTACAACCTAAAAATGGCCATGAGAGGCAGGGACACAGCGGTCGCGGAGAAGCTAATAGCAAGCGGGGCGTCTGCGACGCGTGAACCGGGGCGATCTCTTGCCACCTCCAAATTCAGGCATTATTTATATTAAAAAATACAGAAAAATATCATACAAAATACAAAACATTACAAAACATAACTTAGTGTGTGCCACCGGCAACGAAGCAGGGCCCAAGCAACCTCCTGACGATGCGTGCCGTGTCCAGGAGTACTGCCTTCTGTATCTGACCCTTGACCCAGCCATCCAGCGAAAGTCTTAAGATGTTGATCGAGACTTTTCGCTATGAGACCGTTTGTGGAAATGACTATCGGGACAATGATCGTCGAATATGGCGAAATCCCACATGGCGGTCACCTAGTGAGCCAAGTCGAGGTACTTTGTGATTTTTTCCCTTTCGGCCTTGACAAGGTTCTCGTCATGCGGGATTATTATTGTTATTATATGAAGTTAAAACAAAACAAATCAATCATTCTTATAACTAATGAAGAATCGCCCTCGCGCCGTGATACTATATATAATTAAATATATATCATAATTAGGGACGTCTTCTGGACTAGTCGTCGTCTGTATCCCAGAAAACACTGCCTTCCCTGAGCTTTAAATAAATATTCTGTATGTACATTTTATCACACATATCATAGTTAAGATTGTAATTCTTTGTCACTTTAATAGTTAATTACCAATATACATAATTATAACTGTATCTATAAACCCGTAATTATATTTGTTACAGGTAATATATATGTGTTGATGCCTATAATTAAATAATGAATATCGCTTGAAGTAGAATTCCTTGGATAAGTGCTTCCCGATAATTAGTATGACGGAGTACTCAAGTCACGAGTGTGCATGTTTTATCTAGGTCTACGTTTGAAATCTACGACCGCATCCTCACTTAACAGGTGAGATGGAGGTCAAACGTTGACCTAACCGCTAGATAAAATAATAATTTAATTAACATTATGCCACTTCCATAGTTCGCACGTCGTTGTTAGTGCTCGAGTATTTGGGATATTCGGGCGGTGCTGTTAGCCCGTAGAGGAGGTATAATTGGCCGATTTAGGGCAGTGCGTGTCGGTAACAATGAGATTTTATTGGTGTGCTAAAATTTGACCGTTTCCCGCGCAAATTGTATCTTTTTTTTTCTTATAAATGGCCGCATTCGCCCAGGGGCTTTTAGAATTCTCTAGATTAAGGGATGGTTCTCGTCTTGAACATGTATTGAGTGTAAATTAACACAAGGGACTTTTAAGAAAACTTTAAAGAATATATATAAGACGAATAGTGAATAAAAATAAAAAACAAGAATAGAATAACTATGTGTTGGTCTGTATTTGAAGGAAACCACATTAAAAGTTTATTCCTGTTTTTACTAAACAATGTTATATCAATTAAATAATGACATCTATTCTATTTCTGTTTTACATCACTGATATATCTTTTTCCATGATGTCACAACCAACCTCCATAGACTTCACTATAGAGGTTTCGTACAAATTAAAAATAAAATATATATTTTTTTCAAATATATATACTTTATTACACAACAATTAAGAAATACGTCATAGAAATGTTAAAGTAGATTTTGATATAACACCATATATGGGCGTTCTTATCGCTATGAACGATAGAAATTTGGTTCTAAAAGGTTTAAAGTGGACTGCTTTCTCGAAAGCTGTCACCGAAAGCTTCTGTTGTTATGTTATTGAAGAAGGGCGAAAACGAGTATTACCTTACGTGACCTCGTTGCCGTCGAATACTTATGTGGTCCTTGACGCCTTAGAACTGAGAAGGTTCTAGGGGAGGAAGTTAACTCCGGCACCGGTGCGTTCTTCGAGAACTCCTGAAGCCATGCACTGAGGATGGCATATCTGGGGGATTTTAGTATAAATCGCACATACTCCTTTCGCCAGGGGTATTTTGTAAATTTCCCCACCATCAACAAAAAAAAGAATGAAGAACCTATTGTATATCAGTTGGGTTGCCGGCAGTTATCAGGGGCAAGTAGACTTTGGCTACCCCATCAGTGTGAACAATGAGATCGGCAACGAGACTTTTGAAACTTGGTTTATTTGTTAACGGGGAGGAAATCTTCAAAAAGATACCCTGCCTTCTGGGGGGAAGGCGGCGGTTATGTGGGGTATTTACCCATTTAAACCTCCCCGGTGGCCCTTTCCTCGGTGCATGACGAGGGGCTCCGGGATCTCCAATGGAACGCACCGGAGCCCCCCTGCACTGTGCTCCGAGGGGAGGGGAAAGGTTACCTCGCAGTGCAAGGCGATACGGGCAAGCTGATGTCGCCTTCTTCCCGGGTCCACCTTAGCGGACGACAAAGGCCTCCTTTGTCGTCCGCTAAGGTTCGACCCTTGTCGCCCAGTGAACCCGAGGCCCCTTTTAGTCGCCTTGTACGACAGGCAGGGGATACCGTAGTCTTATTCTTGAGAGCCCAGAACAACAGGGCTGAAGGCTATTGAAACTAGAACAACTTCATGATAGACTGTGTTGTTTGACTTGTTCGGTTGTGCACCCCAACCGGTTGCCATGGAAAGTGATTAATATCGAGCAAAGCAAGTGGGCGTGCCACTCTCTCTACCGCATTGTTCTCGCGATAATTCAAATGCTATGAGAGTAATGGTATTACCATAAGTAAATCGTGTGCTACTTATATTTCAATCCCAAAAGACCTTTGTGAGCCACCACATTTTTTAATTCCATATAATTTTGCTTGAGATTTGTATTTTTCTTTGGGATAAGTAATAATTGTTTAACTTCCTTGTCTTATATCGGATGTGGAATATTGGCAGAGATATATTCTGTTTAACTCTATTTCCAGTCCGGTGTTGCCAACAACTCCGATGTCGACATTAGTAATCAGCAAAAGTATTAAACAAGAGATAAAATATTTTTTTTATATTTTAATATTTAAGAATAATTAGATGTAAACAAAATTATAAAATGATTAACTAAGTGGGCAAGTCATTTACGATCTTCTGCTAGTGTTACAATTCCAGAATTGCATCAATGAATTTTCCTTGCGGTACTCAACGCAATCATTTACTTAAATTTGTGTCTTGCATATGGTGATGAGCCTGCTAAAAACGACATGCGTACTTTTTTATTATATAACATAATATAAAAGGACTTAGCAGATAATAGATAATAATATAATTATAATTTAGGTAGCATAGACAACTTTTTTGCCATTTGAAACACGCTGGTCGCACGCCATAAGATAAATAACGATGCATAACATTTCAAATAATACCTGATTCCAATCTCCAATATCTGAAGCTTATTCTACGTATAATAGAACATTATTAAGTTCAATAGACTATAAGAGAACACAAGGAAATAAAACGCTTTTGAAACGGAAGCGTGAACAAAGCAATGCATTCCATCGGAACATCGCTCATCTAGTTTTTTGTGGTGAATTGTGAGCGAAATCTGCCAAAACAAGGTCACCGACCCGCGCCCAGAGTAAACAGAGAGAGTAACGTCTAGCTAGGAAACCGCCCACTGCTGCACTAAACAACTTGATCTTTTTAATGTACCACATTTTTCACCTTTTATTAAATTACCAACGTAACTCCATGTCTAATGCCAATAAATAAAATGTCTATGTCTGTCTAAAACCAAAAATTGACTTTGAATCAAATGTGACGTCACACGCTCCTTTTGATTCCTGAAGTGATTCGAAGTTATATCCTCTTTTTCTTCTTCTTTTGGCGTTAAAGACCTAGCCTAGGGTTATTATAAATCTAATATCAATTCAATTACAATCGAGAAGCATTCTTATATACAATTTTTAGGAGTTCCCTAGAGTATCTTCGCCTTGTTTCAAAGGTTTAGTGTTTGCACTTTCAAACAAAAAGAATATATAAATGACTGCGATATGAGCTCGTAAACATTAAATATTTAGAGACGAATTGAGATCCTGCTTTTTTTGAAGTCGGTCAAAAAATTAGTGGCGTTTAATCCGTCCCCGATGGTGAGACGTTTGCAGTTTTTGTCATATAGAATTTTATTTTTACTTTTAGATCTTTTAGCGTTGATTTGATGTCGGTTTTGTTTTTAAATGTAATACATTTCACTGTTTACATACCCGTTGCCCCGGCCCTAGATGTGGGCTTCTTCGTATTGCATAATGATAACTATAGTGCAGTGGTTGGCAACCCGCGGCTCTTTGAGTCCCCGTCTGCGGCTCTTCCACAAATCGTTTAGTACAGGCACGGAATATTACTTATTATAATTAAAAGAAACGAGACGAGAGAGAAAGCAAATATTTAGTTAAAAATAACGAGTGTGCTTTAGACTAAAGTACAACTTCTTCAGCTTTATCTTTGTATATGCGTACATATATGTTTATACATGTATAATTTTTTTTTGGACGAACTACACAGTAGGCCAGAGAGGCTAGTCTTTATTGCTTCACCGGATTGAGAGGTGGCATAGCTCTTAAGGTCGTTTAGCCTGAACCTCTGTGAATAATATAAACACAAAATATATGTACAGGATTACTTTAAATTGCTTATAAAGTGTGATACAGACAACAGGCCTGCACTGTGTCTTAGATAGACGAAACTTAACTTTTTCTCTTTCTTTCTTCACTTACTTATCTCTTTCTCAACTTCCATTCGCCTCGTCCAAATTACTGTATTCGTTGCGCTACCACCAACTTGCATCAAGCAAGCGTAAAGAAGTTTACCTTCAAAAATGTCTTTCGTCTATATTTGGCTCTTTGGGACGAAAACGTTGGTGACCACTGTGTAGTATAAAACAATGTTGGATGGAGGGAGGTCCTATTTATTAGTTCGCGTACACGAGTCTCTTGACCGGTGGTTCCGGGTTCGTAAACCATGTCTTACGTGTCATCGCCTCTGCTGCTGTGACGTGAAAACTAAATTCATTTGAATACTCATTTATGATTTTTGAAGTTAAACTTCTTTACGCATGTTTAACTTGGGGAGTAAACTAGTGAATGCGTTACGCGAACGTATGATAGAGCGAAGAGAATGGAAGTTGAGAAGGAGATATAATCACGTCGTTACTGTAGGTGTACGAGAGAGGTGGGAGCAAATATTTTCTTTCTAGAACAATCGGGTATTTGTTATACACATACAAACATATATATAGATGGAGTTAAAGAAGTCCTACTTCAGTTGTGAGGTCTCAAGCACACTTTTTTTATATATTTTGATGATTTTCCAAGGAAAGAGTTGAGATATAAAAAAAAAATGAGTAGGATTTAAATTTGGTCCAATTCCGACACTGGCATCCATGAAAAACCATATGAGTTTTAAATTTGCATCAAGTAAGTGTAATAACTAAATATCATGCCTGACGATTCATTTTTATTGGAAAGGATGTACTTCAAGAGTAGTTGAATGAGAGCAAGATGGTAGGAGATTCCTACGATAATTCGGAAATACAAAGAATGATTCGATTTGAAGTCAGTTTTTGTTTTTGCTCGTTTATATTTGTTATTTAAATAGAACTGTATGATATCTTTGGCGAGGATTAGTGGTTTATCAAATCTGATGCGGCGAGGGTAGCCCAAAACATCATGTTTCCATTCCGCGACCACATTTTGGACAATTCAATTAGATTTCTTTCAATGTGCCAAATATATGAAAATTCATTACTTTATGTAATTATAATAATTCGTTATTACAATAGATCGTTGACCCTCGAAGGGTTTTTATTGGAACAACTTCGGGTGTATTGGAAGCGGAGCGGGTCCATTGCTCCCGATGACCAGTCCCGTCTATTCAAACAACACCAGTTTTATCACCAGCAAGAAATGTACAGCAAAAAAGAGCAAAACACGACTTATCAATGTGGGTGTCAGTTCTTTGAACTACTGAGACGTAGACGAAAATTTGTGCAACGTAAATGGTATCTTATGACAAGGATCTAATGTTCTTATTTGTAAAATACGCATTCCGAAAAATGAACTACATCCAGTTTTAGCGAAGTCGTGATCCACTCTCCGATAATGGCTAAGGAATGTACTGGTTACGTGTTATATTATAACACCTCTTAACATTTATGAGGATTGCAGGTGCTATAGAAATATATGAATGAAACTGTCATGCTTATGCTCTAAGGTTCTGCCGTCATCGGGGTTGATATTGCTTTTGCTGTTGCGTTTGCTATCCTTTCACTTTCTTGTTCGGAATCAAGGAGCTTCTTTTTTGCAGTTGGTTAAAAAAACGAAATGACTGTTTGCTTTTCACGCGCGTACAAATTATTTAAAGATGCTGAGACATAAAATATACACGAATGGTAGAAGAATAGTAATAATCAATATAAAGTCAATCCAATGCTTAGTTTTAAAGATCATACACAATTATCGTCCCGTAATTCAACATCCAGTGGTAAGTGGGCAATCTTTCAGGTTAGAAATTACTTGCCACTATGGTTACCATACAGTTATTTCACAGAATGGCGTATCAAAATCAGACGACAAACGGTTTTCTACCAAAAAATTGAGAAAAGGCAGGAGAGAACTTTAAAGGCGGCAAAACACCGACTAAAACTTCCCATGGTGAGGATGGTGAATGCTAACGCGACCCCATCTCGCCACGGCGACAGGCCAAGTAATAGGAATACCAGGCCTCCTGCGGCTGTGGAGAGGTAATCCTGCTCACAAGGGTCACAGATGGGTGGAGCCTACGCAATCCGGCGGCGAGTTCCCCGATTCCCCGCTAGTAGGCCCACTAAGTTAGTTAGAGAAAGACCGTCCGGTCTGCCTTCTCCTTGCCCATGTTCGCCTGCACCGGAGCGGTTCCGGTGGCGAAGCGCTCTCGCCTACCCGCTATAAGGTCTCCTTCTGCGTCATCACCTTTTCACAGAAGGAGACCATAGCCTGCCACAATCCCTCTCCGTCGAGCATAGCGTTTACTACGCTCGGCAGAAAGAGATGCGAGAGGCAAACGTGTCGTAACCCTTGACAGCATCATCAGGGTCATGTTATTTGGTGACATTATAGGACCACATTAACTCATAGCAAAGCAGTTACTTTGATGTATTTATAATTATATGTATTATAATGGCTTTAGAATAATGTATCTCCTTCACCTTTAGAGGGCTTCAAAGTTCCTTAATTCATAAAACATAGGACACGTTTTCGTTTGGGCGTACGGTTTATTTTATTTATTACATATGATATTTATTGTTATTTTATCTGTATCAACATTGAGTTAATTTGTTTCGAGCGGATTCTGTTTGAATATGCAAATGGCCAGAATATTTTCGTCGCAATTAAACCAAATTGATGGTGTTGATTTTTGAGTTTTTATTATCATATGATAATGAAACTTACTTTTACATACGGTAGAAACATTATACAGCAGAGGTTTAGGCTAAGTTCTCTAAGAGCTATGCCACCGCTCAATCCGCTAATACAAAGTTACATTACTCGTATGTAGCTGATCTGCGTAGGTACATCAAAAAAAAACATACAGTCGGACCTCCTTAACTCGAACACCTTCATAACTGGAAATCTGATTTTTTATGGGAAACTATATTTCTTTTTTTTTTGAGAAATATTACTAACATTCTTGTTAACCGTTCCAACTATGCTTGTGCTTATGGTTCACGTCAATCGTCGAATGGTGGATTCGAATCCACTACGTTATGATTCGCAGACCGTACCCTAAACTATTAGGCTATTGACGTTGAAAAAATCACCTTAAAATTGTATAAAACAATCCAAGACTAGATAAGTACACCAACGACTTTGAATGTGGAAGAAGGAAGAAAATGAAGATTCCAGAACTATATGACATTCATTTTTTTTTAACGTAAACCATCTTCTAGCACCAGCTTAAGCCTAGTTGAAATGGTTACCAAGTACGTTTCTAATATTTTTGGAAAAAATATTGCTAGCTTTTTTTTTTAAAAAAAAAATCGGATTAATAAGAGAGCGTCCGAGTATTGGCTTTTTATCCGCCATTAAGGGAATTGCGTTTACAGCTGTTTTGCAGTTAGACATAGATATTTATTTATTGGCATCACAATACAAAAACACATCGCAGACAGAATATAACACACATTAAAAAAGAATTAAAAAAAGACAAAACACAGTTAAAGTTACACGAACAAATAATACAAACCATATGATGTCAATATCGGACACCGTCCCAGCATATGCTGCCGCAAGGATCCGACAGCGCTGATTTTCAGCAGTACCCGGGACTACCTAAAGACGTGCGCGCGCAATACTACTTTTATATGGATTTTATACAAACAATAAGAGTATAATAAATATGATACATGAATAAAACAGTTATGAGATTAAAATATATTTTATACAATAAAATAATAGATGAAAAAATTTCATAAATAAATATTTTATTAAGTCAAAAAATAAAATAAAATAAATAATATGATAATTAAACGTATAAAGTTTAAATTATATAATAAAATATTGGAAACAACAAGCCACTGATATCAAGGTGATATTATCTTTTTGTAACTTTAACATCAGGTGTTTTAATTTATTTTCAAATGCGTTAGCAGTGTTTATGTGGAATTACAATGTGGTCTGTGGTTCTTTGAGCACTTTAATGATTAAAACAATTTTCTTATCAAACTTTCCATCTTTTACAAGGACTTAAAATACAAATTGACAACGCCAGTCTATACCGTCTGAAATATACAGCTTGAAAGGTATATAATTGAAATGCTATCGGCAGCGACGATCGATCTGAGCCTCGGGCCACCTCCAAATTATGGCCTCGATATAATTACCTGCTCGTAGCAACGATATCAAGACGGATGTGTACCCCGGACATGTTAATAAATTACTCGAAAGTCATGTAAAGATGATGTGTATAACATACAAAGGTGAATGCATCGCACAATTTCTAGTAATCCGAGTAAAGGCCCAAGCCGGCCTTCAGGGGGATCGGAGAGTTTCAAGGAGGTTCAGGCTGAAACATTCTATGATTTCGTTTACTTCTCAATATATCGAAGATGCAAAAGATGTCGGTTTCACGACAGTCAGACATTAGATTGTACGTACGTTTTTTTTTTGACGAGGGTAAAATCTTCAACAACGGGGGGAAGACGGGGTTACGTGGCTTTTTTCCCACTAAACCCCATCCCCCTCCCCCCCGGAGGCCCTGCCTCGGTGCAAAGTGAGGGGCTCCGGTGCTTTCCACTGGAGATCGGAATCTCCAGTGGAAAGCACCGGAGCGCCTCTGCACTGTGCACTTAGGTCACGTCCCGGGGAGGGGAGGTTAAACCCTCGGGCTATTGCCTCAAGTCGCATATTAAGCTAACAACCCGAGTTCGATCCCCGGTGCCGGCGGCATTAATTGAATTTGGTTTTGTAACTTTATGTTTTAGAAAATTTTCTGAGACATGTGAAGTTTAGCAATCCGCACTAGGGCCGTCTGGCGGACTATATTTACATACCGTTTATACATAAATCCAGTGCTCACAGTGGGTTATGTATATATATAGGCTGTAACTAATTTAACACGTGCTACCCCTTATCGGAGGGACCCTTGTGTCGAGTTACTAGCGATAGAAGTTCAGGCTTACCGAGCTAAGAGCTATGCCACCTCCCAATCCGGTGAAGCAATTAAGGCAGCTTCTCTGGCTTAACGCTAACTAAGAATCCCTTGAATGGACATATCGCGGTACTTTGTCAGTAATTGAACGTCACAAGCAGAACTTAATGAGAGTACATTAAAGCAACGTACCGTCTCGCAACTCTCGGAGGTCCCACGTTGCCGAAATGCGCGCTCTGGTTATCGACCCCGCGGCCGTCAAACTGGTCGCAACCACTTTCCGAACATTTAAGGTGCCCGCGCGACTCGCATGTCCTTCGTGCGCTGATTATAATAAACGTTGAATATACCAGAAGCTTTGGTACGGTGCTTATAGCTACGCCGAACATTGCGGAATATTCGCGAAATGTTTACAACATAAATTAAGTTAATTAGTTAGCACATATATTATATAATAGGTAGGACTGTATTAACTCTCTTTCTATCTTCATTAACATATATCCCCTATCAACTTGAGCGATTACTCAATCTACGAGTATGTATACGGTTTATCTTCGGAAATGTGTCACCGGAATCAGCTGAAATGGCTCAACATCCGTAATAGGCGAGACGTACACACACATACCATGTTATATAATATACTACATAACACTTGGTCTTCAGAATATCATCGTGAGCGCTTTTACTCAAACAGTTCGTAGGCCGCGAACCTCGAACCTTCTATAATAAATTTCTAACGTTCCCCGAATGTCACTCGAATATTTATGGCAATTCATTTACCTGTACAGCTATAAAACTCTTGAATAGCTTGCCGATTGAGATTAAGGAGGCTTCGTCAACTAATGTCTTTAAATCGCGTGTATCTGAATACTTTCTTCTCAAATTATGAAAGTACAAACTGCTATATATTTTATCGTTTTTTATTGATTTATATTGACGTATCTATGTATTTATATGTAAATGTATATTTATTTATATATATAATATTTTTTAAACCCTATTTTTTAGCGGCACTGCCATTAGTCAGCTCTTAATTACTAGAGGTTATCTGGAAGAAAATACTAAATAGCATTAAGTTCGCCTTTGTACATATACTTTGGTGCAATAAAGGATTTATCTATCTATCTATCTAACCTTCACCTCGCTCGATCATCATCCGTAACGCATTATTCAGCCTACTCCCGCAGTCAAACGAGCTTAAAGAAATTTTACTTCGAATACCCAGTTACGTTCATACGTACAGTGGTGAAAAAGTGGTTATGTATTGGTAATAAAATAAATTCTTCGCTCGTGTGAAATCGTTAAAGCAAACATTTAAAAAATCCACCTCGTCGAGCCCTGATCTAGTTTGTACGTTAATGAGAAATCGTTTCAATGAAAAAGCCAATTGTAACTTCCTGCCTTAGAAACTTTAATTTCTCAATGTCTCCGCACCATGCAGTGCTTCTGTGTCTATACGAGTATGTTTTTATCGACATATTTGTAACTAGTCTGTACAACGTGGAAACAACATATCAGTGATACAAACATGGAAGTTTGTGTTGTATTAATTTTATTATTATGTTTTATTAAATTCGACCCTTAAAAGGCCTTGCTAGGAATGTTGGCACTTATTTTGTACCATCCTTTTACCTCGTGTAAAAACGAATGTATGTTAATTGGCCAGAGAAGCTGGCCGCAACAGTTCACCTGGCTTGAGAGGTGACAGAACTCTTAGGCCGTAGCCTCTATGGAAGGAATAAGGCACCACGCTCCCTGGGCCCTTCGGGACCGTGGCGCCTCGGCTTAAACAGTTACTCTAATTGCGTTAGCTTTCTGAACCGAGGGCGGCGTGGGGGCCGAACCACGGCACTACCACTATGTTTATATCTAGCCTAGTGTCGTTCCGTTATCCGGTCTTCGAGAAGGTTCCTTGCTTCTTGGCATAACGGGACCATTGATGCAGTGATAGCTTTCACTGATGATCTGATGGTCGACTTCAATCCTAGTCTTGTACCAATGAACTGCCATTTTTGGTGGTTTAAGTACAAAAAATTCACTTGCTAAAAATGTGTGCTATAGCTATAGAATCATCACCGATCATATACTACATCTAATAAGCTTGGTGAAAAGCGGACAAAGAAATCTGTACAGTGATTTCATAGTTTAGTTTTTGTTAGTTTTTGTAAACTGCTAGTTCAGTTGTGCCTTTATGCTTTTCCAATGGCATATCTCTGGCACTTATATTGTTATATGCTGATATATTTCAATCAATTAAACATCATAAAATAATCAAAAATTCAATTGAATGTTACAAATTTTAAAATTGCATTAGTATATTGTGGTTTCTGGCGCGAATATGGAATACTTTGGTGACATTGCCAGAAAAAAATAGCAATAACCTAGAAAGGCTAGTGGTGACTGGTAAAATTGACGGGACAAGACCGCGAGGTCGAAGCCCGACACGTTGGACTGACCAGATCCGCACCACTCTAGGCACGTCGGTTAGCGATGCTCTGCGCACGGCTGCAGATAGAAGAAAATGGCGACGGATCACTAAAACCAAACTGTTCCCACGAGATGGTCACGAACCTCAGCATTGAGGAAACCGACGCGAGGAGAAGGAGGAGGTTTCTGGCGCAATGACTATTGAATTGTAAAATGTTGGTTTCATCGTGAAATATCATATGCAAATAGCGTAGGCAAATAGCTGATTCGTGATCACCGTTTAGTGCCTACCTAGGACCTTCAAAAAAGCCTACTCCTTTCTCATAGGCAACCTGCAACGCGTTTACTATTTCCCCTAAGCGACCTAAGAGCTATGCCACCTCTCAATCCGGTGAAGCAGTAAATGCCAGCCTCTCTGGCCAACTGTGTAGTTCGTCCATAAAAAAATCATTTAAAAGAGGTTCTTGTTATTTCTGCGCTATCGATTAGCCTGTTACGAGTATATAATAAGAAAACTGTCTTTCAAACAAAATAAGTGACAGTAAATCGTTTTAAGTGTTTTCTTTGCGTCTTTTACAGCCTTCGATATGTATTATCTGGCTGTCTTGAGACATAAAACACAATGGATTTCTCAAGTTGTGAAATAACAATTTTTTTAAAGCAATTTTGTTATCTGCTCACCCACATACTCGAAGCGGGTCGTTATGAATGAACAAGTTTACGGGGAAGTTTAAACGATTTTAACTACCGCTTTACATCCGTGTTAACGGGACAAAAGATAAAATTATTACAAGTAGTTCACTTTAACGAAACACTTCTATCAATTCATACATTCGTATTTACAAATTGTTTCAATATTTTAAGTGTTTTGTAATATTTCGAAGTAAAACTTCTTTACGCATGCTTGACTTGGGGAGTTATATGGAATGCGTTACGAGTAATGTGATGGGGGAAGCGAAGTGAAGTTGTGTAATTTAGGTAATATTTAAAAAGATATATTAACGGTGTGTATAGTACAGTAGGGGCAAGAGACAGGTGCGAGCACACATTTTCATTCTCTCTTTCTCTCATAGCCAGTTACGTTTTGTATATCAAAGACACAACCCAGGCCTATTGTCAGTGTGATACTGTAATAGTAAGAGAAAGCAGTGCGCTCGTACATTTTCTTTCTCTCTTGAACAATAATGTATATTTTATATTCTGTGTATATACTCGTTTTATGCATATATAAACATATTTATACATATATATAGATGGAGCTACAGAAGTTTTACTTCAGTCAATTGTGTTTAAAGAACACTCGATTTTTTGAAAGATTTTGGTTTCATTTAGATATTTTTCTATTTGATTTGGGTTCCAAAAATATATATTTTTAATGTAAATAATAATTTTTATATATATATAATAATTTAATGTAAATAAAATAGAATAATGCTTGATGATTGTGATTTTGGTAGGTTTATGACAATCCAAGGTTAGATAAGTTTCAAACATTTACTATAGAAGCTTTACCTAAGCAAGGAATAGTTTGACAATTGCTGTCCCTATCCATCTATAATTATATATATATATATGTATCTATTTATATATGTATCTATTATTATATATATATTTAATTTATTTGTAAGTAGGTATGTATATTATATATGCATGCATTTATTATAGTTTTCTTTTATTTATTAGTTTTCTCATATAGCTTGCACCCGTTACTTTGTCTCTACACAACCCCAAGGTAGACTGGCAGAGAATGCCTTCTGGCATTAAGTCCGCCTATTTGTACCTTTTTTGTATTGTGTGCAAATAAAGAATAAATAAATTAATAAAATAAGTATTCCATGACGACAATGGGCACGAATATGGTAGAGGGAAGCGCAAGAATTTGGTAAAATCAATATAACATTTTGGAAATAAAAGAGAGCGTTCGTGGGTAAATAACCTTTAATGTTAGAACCGTGCCGTGGCTTTGATTCGAAGTCGGTTTTAACATGTAAATATACTTGGGCGTTTACCAAATTAATTTGTTCCGAGTACGGGATTCGAATTCGGGTCGCTCGTGGGTCCGTTAACGTTTAGTAACACGGCTTTAATGTCGTCCTCCAGTCAACAGACACTGTCAATGTGAATATTTTAAACGTTTTAATTACTTAAGTGTACGTACTTATTTAAACACATCGACGTCTGATTTAAGATTATTGTATAAGTGTTAATAAAATGAAAGAGCACTTTCGTATTTTGTGTTATTCCTGGAAATGAGAATGATAAAGATACACGCAAGTCATATAGTGACAAAATTAAAGGAGAAAATGTGGTAAATGTTCCTGTTTTTATACAATCAAACATGTCCTTAAGCAAATTGATCAAAATAATAGTACTCAAGTCGAAATTAGCTTTAACCTAGGGGCTGGGCGGGCGAGGTGGCAGCTCGTATTCCCGGCCCCAAGGCCTCCAGGTGACGGACTCGGGGGAGTTTGTCACCCACTTACGGAGGTCGTGGAGGAAGGCGCGTCCTATGTTCCGGCGCGCCTTGCCTGGAGGGCAGCGAGGGGGAGGCTCGTCCTCCCCTGGACGGGGATGCCGAAAGGCGTCCAGATCGCAGGCGGGGCCGCGGTGCGTGCGCAAGCGATCCCGTAGCCCCGTCGTACGCGACACTGGTGGAACATCTTGTGGGTTTGGTCGGTGAGGGCCCGACACAACTCGTCCTTCCCCCGGGGGACGATTACGCGGCTAGGTACGTTCCCACAAGTAAAAAAAAAAGGAATTGAAGCATGGCACTTGAATAGCTAGGCACAAGGGCCCGATAGCATTCCGATTCGAGGGTCCCGAAAGCCGAATCACAGCTCGGTCGGTAGCTTTAATTGTAAGTAAAGTATCAAAACATTCAACAGCTAACTAGCTTTAAGTGCCACTTCGGGAAGCGTTGGCCGAAGAAAGGTATTCTTAGATTACAAATGTTTTTTTATACTAACCGAAAAGTATGAGAAAACTGTTTGAAACTTTACTACGCCGTGTATTAAATGTTTCGATTAATCTTCAATTGGATACTAATACTAATAATACACTTTATTTCGAGATGGTGACAGAAATCGCGGCACGTCACATATTAGCGTGTTGTCGATCTATTGGGCGTTATGTACCGGATGTCGAAACTTGTCGGAAATTTCCAGCAGCTATTAACGCGACGGCTTTCGGAGACCAGAAATAGCGGGGAGAAGACGATGAGATCAGTGGGTTGGTGTAATATTTTCGTTGGGAGTTCCTTCACCCGTCCGTGGGTGGCTTCTGCTCCGGTTCGCAAGTGTGACTACGCTGACTTTCGCCTTAAGACACTGATTACTTTCATGTGTTAGTTAGCAACACATGGTACTCAGCCATTGTTATGTATAATAACTACGAGTACTTCCAATAATATCTTAGTGATGTACCTGAACCTTTTTGTATTTTTAATTGATAATTAATAATTTAGTTGATCATCGTATTAACTTGGCAATGCCAAATAAATAATAATTTAACTTTATTAGTTTGTAATCTGATTTAGAATTAATTTTGTATAAAGATTGTGTATTTGTTAAAATAATTCCATAAAACTATTTCATTCCACAAGACCTACAAGTTATTACACATGATTATCTAATCGACGGTTAGAAAACTAGATTCTTAGTCGAGAAAAATGATTATTTTGTCCGTAGATGTCTGTTGTCTATATGACAGACATTATTATATTTGTCATTTCTATTTATAGTCACCTTATTGATGGCTGCTGTAGATAATGATTTGTTTCTTGTTAATTCTTTCTTGTACATAGCAGGCAAGCATTTTCACATGTTTTGAGTACTTCACACGATACCCTTCAGTAGGCAACAATCTGATCGATATGCATTCGTCTGGAATGTAGGAGACAGACCGTCACTGCTAATCACTTTTAGGTCATAATTATTTTTAGTCTCACTTTCCACTGTCTATATCTCTGTGTTAATGGCGCGATGGTTTTATTTTTAACGACACTTATATACGAATCGTAGGAATATTACGAAATAGAATTAATTAAAACTTAACCAAACTCTCTTCAAACTACTCTGGTTTTCTCACGGACGGAGACTTATATGGGACCACACTGGAACACCAGCTTTCAAATACAGAATCATCAAAATAGGTTAACTCAGCCGAAAGTTATGAGGTAACAAATACAAAAGAAAACATACAGACGAATTTCGAGAAGGTTGATTACCTTCTCCTTTTTTGAAGTCGGTAATATTACTGAACGGAATGAACGAGAAATGGTTTTTTTTTTTTATGACGAACTACACAGATTCGCCAGAGAAGGTGGTTTTGGCTGCTTCAGCGGATTGAGAGGTGTCATAGCTCTTAGGTCGCTTAGCCTAAACCTCTACCGCTAGTAACTCGACACAAGGGTCCCCTGTGAGGTGGGCGGTAATCTCGGCCGTCCGCACAATCTAGACAGTTAAACAAAAATGAAGCAAGAATATTGTGTTACGACAAGTGATAATTGTTTCGCAGAATGAGGCTGATTTGAACAAGATTGTTCATATCACGACTAGAAACCCACAATTAGTGGTGATATAAAAGCTGTATTACCCAAAATTATCTCAAGGTGCAGCACTTGAAAGTGATTGAAAGCTGCCCTTTTACTATTTACATACAAGTGAGACGTCATTGTCTGTCCGTTAGCACTTAAGTCATGCCTGATGTAACTCTTACTGCAGTATTCATTAAAATTTATACACCGTTGGAAAATGCATTATTAATTCAATATTTCCATTGGAATATGGAGCTGCTGGCGTCTCAAGGATTTCCATATGGATGAAAGGGTTGGCTCGACTGTGGAAGTAAAACATACACAATATTAGCATATTTTTTCATATTTTCTGAGCAAGTGCTTGTCCACGATATCACTTGGTGTAAAGTGGAAATTCAAACATATTCATTCTTCTGTCCAAAATAATTAGATTTTACTAGACAGACTACGTGGACAATTTGTTGACCAAAATTTAATTATACGGACAGCAAAGGAGTTTTGGTTTTGGTGTCCGGTGATGAAAAGTTCTGGAACTCTGGTCTACTATTTCGTTTGCGTTCTTTTTAATTACCAGACCCAAAATTCATTAATCGACAAACAAGGCACATCTGACATTTTGGCCCACTCGATTTTACCGTATTCTTTGCGCTGTTGTGTGAAGGTGGAAGACCTTATGTGACTATCTTACATGTCATACTTTATTATCGCAGGCCGTAATTCAAACTATTAAGCTATAACTATTTAGGTTACCTATAGAATATTTACATAGGCCGAACTTTTCGTCGGGCCTTTTTAGGACAATTTATACCATATACTACATTCTTTGCTGCCAAATTGCTCTCGTTCTGCTGACGGAAGATGACGGCAAATGGGGGAGGATAGTCTTGAATGACCGCGAAGGAGTCGGGCGAGAGTTATAAGACCGAAAGTAGGTACTTGTGGAAAGTGTCAGATCGTATATGGTGGAAGGCATATTACCAGGAGTGGAAAGCAGACGTGATGATGATGATGACTGCTTTCTTGATTCGGGTAATGTTACCAATGTGAATCACCGAAAACGTTTGTTTTTTTTATTTTCGTTAATCATCGAATTTTCTATATTAAACAAGATATAAATTGAAAAAATTTTGCACGTAACTTATTGGTATAATCCGGTTAGGATTCGTATCTTTGACCATAATATCGGAAAGTTGGACGCTTCACCGCTAGGCTACACCTGCTTAGCTAAGTTAAATTTAATTGAGATATTTTTTCGTTAATATGTTATTGTGTAAACGACGCCGGGAGATTGGCTTGTATATCAACTGGCATTCTCTAAAAGGGAAACGAAAGTGGTACTCCGCGGCGTACGGTTCACCTAGAAACATGGCAATTTGCGCAAAAATCGATTCGTAACCAATAATTGTGCATTGATTGACATACTTGCGTAATACCAATGAATAATGATTAAAAATAATAATATACGCTTCGTGAAAATCGACGTATAAATACGTCATTCAATTAATAAAGTTATTGATTTATAATAATAAACTGTCACATTATTTTTACCCTGGCGCTACAGACAGACAGACAGTTTCGCAAACACGTAGCAAGAGATTTCTTGTACTTAGCAAGTATATCTACGAGAAAAACAAAGACCGACTTCAAACCAAATCAAACGTTAAACGCTATTACGCGTGGACGCCATTTTTGTTTCCGAATCAACGTAGGATTATTACGAAATCAAACATAATCAGAACGTAACCAGACTACTCTTAAAGTACATCCTTTCCAATATGAAAATGAATCATCGAAATTTTCGTGGTATTTAGTCATTCGTCCATTTGTAGTGCACATACTTGATGCAAACTTAAGACATAGTTTTCTCGTCGATGCTATTGTCAGAATTGGACAAAATTGAAATGGGGTCACAAGGGAAGCACCAGCTTTCAAACAAAAAACTAGACTACAACTTCTTTTTTTTTTTTGTTGACGGGGAGGAAATCTTCACAAAGATACCCCGCCTTCTGGGGGGAAGGCGGCGGTTATGTGGGGATCTTACCCACTAAAACCTCCCCGGTGGCCCTTTCCTCGGTGCATGACGAGGGGCTCCAGGATCTCACGTGGAACGCACCGGAGCCCCTCTGCACTGTGCTCAAGGAGAGCACGTCCCGGGGGGAGGTTACTCCCTCCTCCCCTGTGCCCTCGCAGCGAAAGGCGACACGGGCCAGCCGATGTCGCCTTCTTCCCGGGTCCACTTTGGTGGACGACGCAGGCCCCCACCCTTGTCGCCCAGTGAACCCGAGGCCCCTTTTAGTCGCCTTGTACGACAGGCAGGGGATACCGTAGTCTTATTCTTGAGAGCCCAGAACTACAGGGCTGCGGAGACTACAACTTCTACCCTAACTGACATCTACTGATTGTACTTATGATGGTCTTAAGTAAAAGATAACCAAAAGCAAAGAATTACATTACAGTATCAATGGTAAATCATTGAAGAACCATACTGGCACATCTGAATCTGCAGATTAACAAAACTAGAAAAAATCAACAAATAATTGTCGATCTTCATGGAGTTAGTAGATGATGGCTTTCGGCACAACGACTTTTAAGTCGCTTGATTCGTTGTCATAGTGAAAATTCAGTTATAAAAGCGGACTTGAGGTCCTGCACTGCAAAATAAAACTACTCGAATTTATTCTATAGATCTTAGAAGATTCGCTTATTTTTATTTTTAAAGTGAAGACTTTGTCGAGCTTTATAGCTTAAGTGGTCGAATGCTTTTTAATCCGCGATGAGCTAACACGGGGAGTTATTCCCGACTAACGCTTAGCCGAGTTTCCACCACGACTGCCCTTCGCGTCACTTCGCGCCCGGGTATGTCTTCCACGTGTGACGTAATCAACGTTAGAAACAATGACACTACAGTATTGTAGGGCTTTAAAGGAAAATAAACTATACCATATGCTATTAAGGCTTATAATGTGATGTACGTACGTGCAAAAGTTTCGGTAATTAAAAGCTGACGCGGTGAGAGTGGGTGAGCGGTTTTTGCCGACATTCTTCGGGATTTTAGTGATCCGACGGCTTTTGATTTGTGTACTTTCGACATTGTGGGCCGCTCGTAACTTCGTCTGTTTCTAGATAGCGTCACGACAACCATTTTCACATGTTTTGTAACTGAATCAATTGCATACCCAGGATCATGACGCTTTTATTATTTAAATAATCAGATCCCGAATTAAACAAGTATATTTTAATTGCTTTAAATCTGAATACTTTCTACTCACACAGTGATAACGTTTATTTATACCAGGTATATATTTATTTGGACGTGTATTTATATCTATTTATCTATTTAAGGTTGTTGACGCTCCTTTGCATTCTCTTTCGTATTTACAATGGGGAGTGTATTGCATTGTTCGGAATCATACCAGCTACCGATTTCCATTATAACACATCTCAGCAGAATTACAAATTCCATCGCCACCATCTTGATGGTTGGCGTTCCACGACTGTACGTTTCTCGCGTAACTTTCTTCCACGTACTAACCACCTGTGAAATCAACTGTCACCTGGGGTTCCGAACCTGTACGATTTGGGGACCTTGAAGAAACGAGCCTACTCCTTTCTCTTCTTTCTCCTTTCTGTGTTGTAGATGCTCAAGGGCGACGGTGATCACTTAAGATCAGAAGAGCCGTAAGCTTGTTAGCCTTCTTTCCTATTAAAAGGCCCTTTTTTATTCTTATATCCTTTGAATTTTGTGTCACTTGTATTGTGTAACGTCATAATTTTTATTTCAATATTAATTACAATATCTCACATTCCGTTCGGAAATTTCAATCATAAAATAAACTGTAATCAGTGAAAAGAAATTAACGGACAGGCTGGTCGAAGCAACGACGGCCGTGATTGACGACGTTTTAAAAAACGATATGCGAAGTCTATATTTATCCTTCTCTTCAGTATGCGGTGGAAAAAGGAACGGCTATGTTTCGCAGGCGCTCTGTTTCTGTTCGCATAATTTAAGTGCTCTGATTTAAGGTATTGGGACCACACTGCCAATTATTTATCTGTGCCGCGGCTCGGATCAGTCGCCATGGCAACGGACTAGCGCCAAATGAATCGAGCCTTTTTGCGCGGTGCTCGTTATGTCAGACTTTGGCGAAACGTTGAATTGACACGTAAAAAGTTCTGTTATTCTTTGATTTCATTGTAAAGATGTTTGTATGCGATACACCGTGTCGTGAAAAACATCATTTCCTTGGAACGGTTGCTACGAGGGAGACATGATATGATGGATTTTTTATATCCTGTTGTGAGAATAACTAATTACGTTTGATCAAAAGAAGAATATTTCCAGTAATGAGAGAGCTTGTACATCGCAGTATTTTTCCTGTTTTTACTGTAGACTTTGTGCATGCTGTGGTCGTTTCATATCAGGTCTCCATGTTTACCGAATCATTTGTATACAAAATGAACGTTCATTGGTATTATAGTGGTCGATAATTGCTAGTTTCTTAGTCTTTAAGTATATTGGTGCCACGCTATGGTTTACCGAAGGCGTACCAATTGCACGCCAATCGTGTATGTGTTAGTATTTGGAAAGATAATTGATATTACTGTAATAGATCGGTTTCAATGAAATTTTAGCAGAGTCTAGGACCTTCATTGTGATGAATCAAATGCTAACCATATATCTAATCATTTTGACAATCACATTCTAATCGTCCTTTTTTTTTGTTGACGGGGAGGAAATCCTCACAAAGGTCCACTTTGGTGGACGACGCAGTGCCCCACCCTCGTCGCCCAGTGAACCCGAGGCCCCTTTTAGTCGCCTTGTACGACAGGCAGGGGATACCGTAGTCTTATTCTTGAGAGCCCAGAACTACAGGGCTGATTCTAATCGTCCTACGTTATCTCAACGCGATCGAGTTGGACACTTGTCCGCCTTAAAGTCCCGTTGTCGTATATAACTTAAGACCCTTAAAATCTCTGTTAAAACTACCTTTTTGCAGGTACTTCTAACTATAGGAGCGAAATCATGATCGTTTGATGCATTCGCAAGATGTAGATAATAATATTAAATAATAGAGAAAGTAGTTACTTGCATATGAAATTAATATTTTAAATAAATTGAGATATTGTGTAAAATCAACATTCCTTCTACATACGATAAAGATACATTTCAAGCGGATACCTACATTTTGTACACTCACCGACATTAATATAGTAGTATCGATAATATTTAACAATAATATCATTTTATTTATTATTAAATCTTAGGCTAAGCTTTCACAATATTATTATAAAGAGTATAACTAACCCACTGGGCTCAAGCAACCGGTGGTTAGGGCGACATACAGAGAAAATGAGAGAGACGATGCGTGTAGTAGTGCCGTGGATGTTCATGGGCGACAGTGATCATTTAAGCTCAGGTGAAGCGTAAGCTCGTTTGCCACTTTTAAAAAACCGAAGTGGCACTCAAAGTTAGTTTTGTTAGTTAGTTAGCTTTTGAATGTCCCTCAGATTATCCGTGAAATAGGAACCGACCGGTTCGGCCCTCTCAGGCGCCCTCGGATCGGAATGCTTACGCGTAACATAGTAACCGTCAAGCCGAGGATACCCCTCACCGGGGACCCTTTTGTCGAGTTACTAGCGATAGAGGTTCAGGTTAAGCGACGTAGGAGCTATGCCACCTCTCAATCCGGTGAAGCAGAAAAAATAGACGCCAATTTCAGAGGATGTGCAATATTAAAAAAGAAAAAAGAAATGTCCACTAAAGCTTGATGAGAACACATAGGACACATAAATGGTAACATTGTGTTGCACGCAACTGTACACTCGACACGTTATACAATCGACGGACCAATGTACCGGCACACGATCTCACGTCAACCCAGATATGCAGACAGATACAGAGGCTTTCACTAATGCAAAAATGTGGTTACAGTCGGCTTGGTCGCGTGGTCTAATTAAAAGCGTTATCTCGTACGAGTGGCAGCTGATTTTATCCGATCGGCTGGCGCGGTGTGGAAAATAGAGCGTGCTGCCGATTCTAATGTTGTTAAACAAAGACACATACGGATACGTGCCAATGGTGACCCTCTTGATGGTGGAAACGAGTCTCGTCTACCACTTTTCCCAAAGACAACCGCCACCCGCAAACATCTCTTGAAGGGATTGCAGATGCGTTGCTAACCTATTTTGAACAGTTTTTTCTGTTTATAACTAGTAATATATGTAATAATATATATAAGTAATAATTTTGTTTATAACATAATATTTCTAATCTATATATATAAAAGAGAAAGTGTGTAGGTATGTTCCATATAGGCTGGACCGATTTCAATGAAACTTTCGGGGAATCTTCAGAGTAATCCTGTAAAGTTCAGTGATCAGAGCACTCATTTTTTTGAACTGTCAAATACAGCTTTTATGTACTATGATGATATTCTATTGTTTTATAACACAAATTGTATTGACACATGCGTTGTGTGTTGGAGTATATTGAACTATAATAAAGTATACTGAAATATATTAAAGATAACAATTAAGGATTTTTTAGTAAGGTATCCGTTTACTGATACTGCTAATATGTATATGGGTGGGTAATGATCTTCACCCGCTCGAGAAGAGAGAGAGAGAATGAATACGGAGAAAAATATATAATTTGATGTATGGTAAGAGTAAAATTAAATATTTAATGATGGAAGTTTATTGTTTAAATAACATAAAGCAAAATCTAGCCCGGCGAAGAAGGCTGGGTACGCTTGTAATATTTATATAACTTATAATTTCGTTCATAGCTAATCTTTATATTGGCAGGTGATGCTGTTGCTATTTCTCATGCTGTTGCTGTTTCCTTTTACTGAATTTCGCTATAATTACCTGTACAAACATACAAATAAATAAAATTACAGTGTCTATTTGTAATATTAAAATATATAACATTACTTCATGCATATAAATGAATCATACATATTTTACAATTTTTGTCTGTCCGTTTGTGCTGGACCGATTTTGATGGGACTTTCACTGACAGATAGCTGACGTAATAATGAAGGCTAAGGCTACTTTCATTTTAGAAAAAATAAAATAGTTTTTAATCGCAGGTAACACTGCGTGTTGCAGCTAGTATCCAATACAGTACAATTAAATAGACAACAATATTTTATTTTGATCGAAATCATAATTTAACAAATTTTTATAAAATTATTTTTTTTAAAAAACTTTTTATATTTTTTTATTTAACTTAAATACCATGCGAATAAGATATGATGATTCAAGTCAATAACCGATTTGTGGCTTTGAACCTACGACCTTTTGTTTCGCAGACTGCACCACAAACTATTAGGCTATTGACGTTCTTAGATATCCGGTGATTATGAAAATTTTAAGTCCGACACTGATAATTTGGTGCTTCTAATACCTCTTAGTAACTTTTTATCAGTCTGATTTCATCTACCTCTGGGTCGTAGAACTTTAAATATGCAAATTCAAATTATGAATCTAATTTGAAATTACCTCATCCTAATTAATACGGATACATAATTCAAGCGCAGACTGTCCATAAATTTTGTAATGCACCAAAGACCTCCAGACAAATCTTAATTCCATGTTAATTCATGTGCTAGAGAAACATGGGGAGCCGATAATAGCATTTGCGAAAACATTTCAAATTCAAATGGTCTAACCACGCAGGCTTTTTGTCCCAGTATGTTACTTATATTAGCGGGGTTTTGCATTTTCCGGGTGATCGACCAATTGCCGATGCACTGCTTCTACCGGCTTGCGTCGTTTATCACGCAGAGCGTATACCGTCTACCCTAGGTGCAGTCATGCGAAGTCTAGACGGCTAGGCATTTCCTGATGACTAGAATAAAGTACACTTGGCCGTTTATGAGGTGGTGTTTTTGATCGATGCGTTATAGTATTTCGTTCGTGTGGATTGTGTCGAATTTAAAACACCTCAGGTAGTCGTTTTCATTCGACGCTCGTTTTTTTAGATTCTACCGCTCGCGCTTTATTCTACAGTCCATACTAATATTATAAATACGAAAGTAACTCTGTCTGTTACGCAATGACGCTTTAACTACCTAACCGATTCAAATGAAATTTCGTACACATATAGTCTAGAGCTTGAGGAAGGATATAGGCTGCTTTTTAATACGGAAAAAGGCTGTGAGAAATAAAAATGGGGGATGACATTTTGTATGGAAAATACGTCATTTTTAAAAAATGAACTTGTTTTAGGTTTTTGATTACATATTAATAAATACGACGTTCAAAGTTTGTAGAAATTTTTACCCTAAAGGGGGTAAAAATAGGGCATGTAAGTTTTGACCTGTCGCTTCCGGTCTTGGTCGGTGGTCGCCTCCTTCTGTGAGACGGTCATGTCCCAGAAGGAGGCTGACGAGCGGGTCAGGGAGGGGAGCGTTGAGGCTCCCTCCCTCCGCAGGCGACGAGTCGGGGTGCGCAGGAGGCGTTTCAGACGTCTCCTCTCGCTGCCCCCGTAATCCGAAGCGGGGCCAGGATGGGAACCTGGCCCCAGCATGCTTCGGCGTCGTCGGGACTTCTCTGAGTGCCGGAGAAGTCCCCTTTAAGGGTGAAGTCCGGTCTTTGCCGGGACCGGCCGGTCATTGGGGTGTCCTGTCGCTGACAAATCCGGGACACCCCGCTCATAACGGTTGATGGCATTCGCGGTAGGTTTAGTGGGTATGGGCTGCCCAGGCCGAGTCCCACACATCCCTCCGGGCCCACCCAGGGTACCGGAGGATTGGCTATAAACAGATTCCCCCGCGTAAACAAAAAATAAAAAGGCTTGTAAGTTTGTAATGACGTCGGCAAAAAATTTTCCGTCCAGAAAATATTAGTATAGAGGAAATTCAGAGAATTACGGAGTTAATTAAACTATTTGTAGTAAAATACTAGCTAAAAATTTAAAATGCTCCTGAAAATCACTATCACGCGGACGATGTCGCGGGCATCGCAATTAATATATGAACTTGCAGGTTCCGTCTCCTTTGTCATTGATTTTTGGTAAACATTTTTGATATATATTTGTTTCACGACTCACTCCATAACTTGCTGCGTGTACTTACATGATAACTTAATATTACGTAACATTAACTTAACTAGATTGGAATGCTTCTTGCAAGTTCGTGCAATGTTTGTTAATGTGTTTAATAAATTTTAGGCATTCAATATGAGGGAAACATTATAGTTAAACAGGTAATTGCATATTCAGTACTAAAAACGCAAACGTATGTTTACCGGCCGTGGAATTAATATGCTAAGTTAATTGCAAAAACTTAAAAGAACACAACTAAGTTGCTTATAACTTGGATTAAGGTTAACCAACCAGAAACTTAAAGGCGGGCCGCCCCTTCGATATAATTCAAATCGAAAATTCATATCGTACCGGCCACACACCTTTCTAGAATCGTTCATTTCGTCTTGGAAATAATTGCTTTTCTTATTCCAACCGACTTTAACATTCTTGCTCAATGTGTAACGGAAACTACTTGAAAAATTTAACCGTCCCGAACGAACGTTGGTTTTGAGCTCTTTTAACCGATTTCAAAAAAGGTGTGTGTTCTGAATATGCCTGTATGTTTTTTTTATGTTTGTTACCGCATAACTTTCTAGGCTGGACTGGTGAAACGTCAATAGCCTAATGGTTTAGGATACGGCCTGCGAATCGTAAGGTCGTGGGTTCGAATCCACCATTCGACTATTGCCGTACACCATCTCCTAGCACAAGCTTAAGCTTAGTTGGAATGGTTTACAAGATTGTTAGTAATATTTCTGAAAAAAAAAGAAATATTGCTAGCTTTCTTTTTTAAAAAAAAAACACAAAAAAAACTGGGCGAAGAATCATCAATTCTTTCTGGTGCTTATAGTGTGGTCGCATTTCAATTTGGTCCCTTTCTGACATAGGGCAAAGAAGCTGGCCTTGACTGCTTCACCGGATTGAGAGGTGGCTCTTAGGTCGCTTAGCCTGAACCTCTATCGCAAGTAACTCAACACAAGGGTCCCGGTGAGGGGTAACCTCGGCTTGGACGGTTACTATGACCGATTTCGATGAATAATTTTCTATTAGAAAGTATGTACTTCAAGGGTAGTTTGATAAAAGATTGTTTAGATTCTGATTAATTCTATGTAATATTCCTATTCGATTTGTCATCGTGCCATTGGTTCTTTAGTGCAAGTAGAGATTCAAAGGCCCTACCGTCTAGTTGTACGTCTCCCGGTGTCCGGACGGTCACCGCTTCAGTAAAGTTACGTAACCGAAAAAGTACGATACAATTTCTCATACGTTGCCGCCGAAACTTGGCGCTCGTTTATAACAGTGCAAAAGTGGCTGGTAAAAAGTTGCAGCGGCGACCCGGAGTGGTCTCATTAAACATATAAACGAAACGCCGCCCGCATACCGCCAACCTTCCCGGAATCGCGGCGCGGGAGAGCCGCAGACTAAATAAGGCAGCACGCCAATTGAACCGTTATTTGAAAATTTCTTCCGGAACACTTTATACTATAGGTAAATAGATTCAAAGAATATTGGATTCTACTACTATTTGATTGTTTATTTCTTTCAGAAAGAACTTGAAAACTACTCGGTGGGCTTCCATACCGTTTCTTATATAGGACGTGGTCATTCGTTATTTGAACATTTTTCTTTTATTGAGATGGGGGGGAATCTTAAACAACAACTACATTTAACATACATTTCTTGATTTCTATCCCTCCACCTATGTCTATCGATATGTTAATTAAAGCTCTGATTTAAGAATTTAGATATAATATTTGAGATTAATACTGCATGTTACAAGGGTATGTACGCATATTTTTTCATATAGAATTTAGTCCATGACAGAATCGTGCAAAATATAATAATAATTTCTGCCTACCGCTCCGGATCAAGGGGGTTAGTCCTTTTCTATTGTTTTTACATAATTACTATTAACAGCAGGAAATAATATCAGTATTAATTATTCAATGAACATTCGCCTACCAAATATAGAAGAGCTACTGCCCGTCAACAAGAGCGTTCCCGAGCCATCTCTTTATACAACAGGATAAACAAAATATCCCTGATATAATAAAATCCATCCACTGCTTTCATGACTGCAAGGCTATTATTAAAAAGTGGTTATTTTTAAGTACGAACAAACGGAAGCTTTATTAACGTAAATATGGTTCCTAGTTAAAATATAATTAGTATACTCGTATATGTAATATTATATGGCAATATAAGTGATAGTAAAAACTCCTGCGCACACACTCACTCTACACACAACACACAAACACCCACACACAGCCAAAACACTTTAAGCCCTATTAATATATATTTTGCAATAGATTTTTTTGAAACATTTGTGCGTGGTAAATGGGAGAAGACGCTGACTTCTGAAACACAGGTCTATTAGTAGTTTACATTTTAGTAAATTTTATTATTTATTATTCTAATTATGAAAAGAATCCCAGTCCAGTTGGGTGGTCTTATATAATATATGACATGAGTTGTTGGATCTTCATATCATCATCATCAACATTTGTGCGTGGTAAATGGGAGAAGACGCTGACAATCACAGGTCTATTAGTAGTACATTTTAGTAAATTTTATTATTTATTATTCTAATGATGAAAAGAATCCCAGTCCAGTTGGGTGGTCTTAAATATGAGATGAGTTGTTGGATCTTCATATGTTAAAAATAATCAGTTCATATGGCCACCGTCGTCCTTATCCGTTCCTTGTTAAGGACTGAACTGAAATATTTCATAATTTGTAATGGAGTCCGCGGTAAATTTCACTAATTTCACATTACACAATAATAGTTACATCGTTTCCATAACACCCTACTCAAGTACAGGTGGCCCATAAGTCCTTTGATATGAAAAAATTATTAAAATAAAACTAATTACATTATGAATTAAATTTTATTTACAAAAAGCTTAAAACGGGAATTATTTTTGAAAATAACATCTTCTAAATGTAATCCGTTGCGATCACGGCACTCTTGCAAACGACGCCTAAAATTGTCGATGACTGCGCGGCACGTCACTGCTGAAATGCTTGTCATTTCTCTGCGGATGTTTTCTTTTAGGGCCTCAATTGACCGCGGGTTTGTGTCGTATACTTTAGCATTAAGGCAGCCCCACAAAGAAAATCCATCGGGGTCAGATCTGGACTACGTGGAGGTCAGGAAATGTCTCCTCTCTTAGAGATCACTTTGCCAGGAAAAAGTTGACGGATAACGGGCATAGCAGTGTTAGAGGTGTGAGAAGTGGCCCCATCCTGTTGAAACCACATCCTGGCATTAAAGCCTGAAAAGTTTTGCAATTCTGGTATGAAAAACTCTTCGATCATAGCCACATATCGCTCCGACGTAACAGTAACTGCGCGCCCTCTGCCATCCTCAAAGAAATAAGGCCCTAGGATACCATGGGCTGACATAGCGACCCAAACAGTCACTTTCGGACTATGTAAGGGCTTCTGATGCTTAAGTTTTGGATTGATGGAGCTCCAATAGCGGCAATTTTGTTTACTAACATGCCCGTTAAGATGGAAATGAGCCTCGTCAGAGAACATTATGTTATTGATGGAAGTAAACCGATTCAACATTTCATTCGCATAATTTTGTCTTAGAATACCGTCAGTTTCCTTTAATTCTTGAACCAACTGAATTTTGTAAGGGTGCATATGTAAGTCTTTCTTCAAAATCCGTTGTAACGATGTCCTGGATACGTTTAATGCTCTGGTGCGCTTACGAGTTGACTATGTCGGATTTTCGCGAATAGACTGTGTCACTGTGTCTATGTTTTGTTCCGTACGTTACGTCCTCGGGCGACCCAACCGCGGTTTATCTAACGTCGAACCGGTCTCCTCGAACTTAGCAACCCAGTTCTTAATCGTTTGAAGAGTTGGAGTGTCGTCAAAGTTGTGTAAACCTTTGTG
Source organism: Meandrusa payeni (assembly GCA_029286785.1). NCBI lineage: Eukaryota > Metazoa > Arthropoda > Insecta > Lepidoptera > Papilionidae > Meandrusa > Meandrusa payeni. The sequence goes on from JAGSMX010000039.1 coordinate 1,905,504, forward strand.
TTCTCGAAATTTACGCCGCGCAACGGTTGCCGAATTGTCGTTTTATAAAACTCGCGCACACAAAACGCACGGTCCGCTCCGGTAAAACGTTCCATCGCGACTAAATTCCCAGAAACCGAAGTTACTCCCCGCTTCCTGCACCGCTCACGCGCGCCCTCTTCGTTTTATTCAAATTTTACTTTTCAAAGGACTTATGGGCCACCCTGTATAACACATTTTGACATTTCACTAAGAAACCAACCTATTAGAATTTCATTGCCAGTGTGCCAACCACCGTAATTTATTAATTTAATTTTCTGATACGTAATTTTCGAACAGTTTTTGATTATTTGATGGTTATTTAATATTGGATTGACAGTGGCACACCATTGAAAAAACATAGTGACCGAACTGAACTAGCAGATTTGTAATATCGAGAACTGTGAAGTCATTGCATGTTAATTTTGATAGTATCCAGTTATCCTCCCTCATTGTTCCCTCTATTTGTATCACATACCTAGCTCTATTTTTGTGTTGCAGAAATTAATGGAGGGAGATAATTACTTAACACACAGTTATCCGTTTATTCGTTTGCTCATTACCCATTAACTTTTTTAAAAGTAAGCTTTCTTCAAAAGTAAGTTGCTTCCATTCCCTCCTCCGCGATTAAGTTCTATTGTAGTGACTGGTAATTAAATCATAATCATCATTATTACTGCTGGACATAGGCCTCTCCGATGAGCACCATGCTCGGCCACTCTCGTCCAGCTCCTATCATCAGCCGACCTGCTAAGATCATCGCTCCACCTAGTCTCGTCTCAAGTCTCAAGAACAAGTTTCACCCAACGGTCATCCGGTCTATCTGGAATATTTTACTTTTTCTAGCTACTCTTTGCAGTTCATAATTGTATACACATAACGTATTCCTTTGACGCAAATTGAATTTAATAAAAGTCTTACGTCTGATAGAGCCACGCACACATATGCGGCGGTACCGCACGCTTCATACATACTAATTTCTTCATCAGACGCTCTCGGCTCGAGCTTTTTTCCATGTTCATATAACTTTTATTGCGGTATTACTTAACCTTTAATTTGAGACAGCGATCCGGCCGGCGAGCATCCGGTGCATTACAGTGTGAAATGGAAAAGATTATGCGGACTTTGCGCTTTTTTGCTTACTGGTATTGGAATGATCCGCGTGATCGCCTGATAAACGCATAAGCAAGGTAAATTTCACTTAAACCGGCCGAGGTATGTTGGTAAGTGATTTTGCGGTTTAGAATCAAACCTTTTACGATGTTCCAGAAGTCAAAAACTTTTTTTTGACTGGGGAGGGAATCTTTAACAATACACCCTGCCTTCTGGGGGTCTTCACCAATACCGCCATACCCGAGTGGAACGCAGGTTACTGTCGCCTCCAGTACTGTCGTAGTGCTAAGGCGACGCCGGACCGCCCGTGTCGCCTTCTTCCCGGGTCCATTGTAGCAGACGGCAAAGTGGACCCGAGGCCCCTTTTCCGACAGGCAGGGGATACCTAGTCTTATTCTATGAGCCGAGGACTAAGGGGCTGAGAAGTCAAAAACCTAGTATAAGTGCTTATAAATTGTGGAAGAAATTGAAACTAGAAAAATATAATTTGAATCAATAATTAACAAGGAGTATTTTTTACTCTGTGGCCCTACAGTAATTTGCAGCGTGTACACTGCACGCTGCACGGTGCAGTGCGTCGGGTCCTTTAGATCCGCGCTCGGACCGATACAAATTGACATGTTTACGCTACTAAATCACGGCGGACACTGGGAGCACGGCGAGCCGCACTCCGCGGGACCGTTCTGATTTATATGGATTATAAAATTAAAATTGACGAGCTCTCGTATTCAGCGCGGGTATCGGGAGATGGAGCGATCGATCCTGACTCGTTATTCTGTGAAATGAACGATATGCTAATGTTCCGTTTGGGGTCTGATAACTTAATATTTATTTGTATTTATGATGTTTGTCTTGGTTATTTGATTTAATTACGCAGTGTGGATATTACGAAATACATATCCATACGTTATTAATAAGGTAGTGGGATAGCTGTAAGCCATAAGGAGTGCCAATACAGAGTAGTGATAGCTCAGTGGCCGGGCAGTTGCCTCAAACATCGTTACTACATAAACATCTACATGTCTTATAAATTTTTCTAAGACATGTGAAGTCTGTCAATCCGCACTAAGGGCCGCGTAGCGGACTATGCCCTCGTGCTCTATTTACAGAGAAGGCCTGTGCACAGCAGTGGGACATATATGTGTATAAAGCTATAAGAAGCGCGATGCTTTACTATGAGTGGTCTCGGTATATCTCTATCTAGACAATTACGAAGTATATTTATATATTTTTTTCTGGGCAGATCTACATATATTACCAAGGAGTTCGCTACAGTTTAACAATGTTTTTAGGAATTGGGTAGTTAGTAGGACGATAAACACTCCAGTCCAATTGATTTTGAACACATTAAACTACACTAAACGATAAGATTCTATAATTTGCATGTTATAATGTAAACCAATGGTGAGATTGAAGGCAACTTTGTAACAGCTATACATATGTAAATCAAGAGAAGAGAAGAATTTCCTTCCACACAAAACATAACGAAGCATTCGCTACAATAAGCATTTGCAATTAGCAACCCCACTTCACTAATCCCACTAAACTCCCTTAACAACTGGCTCGGTAACAATAAAAATAATTGTACGGAACACTCGCAAAGCCGCTCGCACTTGGCCGCATTTTAACGACCGCCTTCGGTCAACACGATGATCCAATTAATAATAATAATGCAGCGAAGCAAAAACAACATTACGATGTGCGATTTTCGGGGCGAAATCAGCCCAAACGGATCGCCACGGCGGGGTCAATGCACTGCGGAACTGGTCCAAAGTTATTCGGCCAAAAAAGCCCTTCGCGCCGCGCGAGGGTTGGGCCCAACGGTGAAACTTCCTCGTACGTTTTAAACTTACAACGGTGCGAATTGTCCGACACCGAGGTGATTGGTGTATCGATTTTGTTTCGCTTTGTTTTTTTTTAAATTGGGAACACGTAAGTTTGCGTCGCTAAGGTGATAAATAATATTCGATTTTCTTCCGTAAAATCACAACACTCTTTGAAATCTGCTGGACATGTTACAAGTATATTTACCATTAACGAGGTGCACTAAATATTTTGTGCCACATTTTACTTAAGCTTTGCTTTCTTCGGATATGTTAATGAGTACATTAGCATAGGTTCGGCGCTTTCAAATGAATCGAACTGGTTTCTTACATTGGGTGTAGGGTAACTAACAAAGGGCACTCTCACAAACTAGGAACCGATGGAGTGGGCATCGCAGTGGATATTTGCTAGTTTTATAATAGTATTTTTGTTCATTGGTGCGACTATGGTTTACCGATGGCATACACGCCAATCGTGTCTGTGTTACTATTATAACTTTTATTCGGTTTACATATCTCCTGATACTACGAGAAACAATTATATGCGTATTTGTATGTTTTATCTATTATTCCAATATATTAAGGACTAACCAAGTTCATGATTAAATATATATACATCATTAGCATGTCAGTGACGCGACACATAAGTTTTTTTCCTACCAAAAAGTTTTCTCTTCAATTTATTTTTTTTAACTATGTACTGTTTGTTCCCTTTTTTTCTTTCTAAGCTAGTGCTTGACTACGATCCCACGTGTTGTTAAGTGGACATACAGTCCTGGGTGGTAAGGCGCACTAGCTTAGTAAATGCCTATTCACTCTACTCTTGAAAATACTAACATTGTAATCGGAGGGAAACACAGACGCGGACAAACTGTTCCATTTCCTTTGCTGTACGAATAATGAAAGACAAAGCGCTTCGTTCGGGTTTGAGGGATGTTCACAACAAAAGGATGAAATCCTGCAGTATGTCTAGAAATCCGATGGTGGAACGGAGATGGGGGAATTAGATCATGAAGTTCCTGAGCACACTCTCCAAAATGCAATCTGTAGAAAACCGAAAGGCTAGCTACCTTACGCCTATGCTCAAGACTGAACAGATTGGTTTCAGCTGCGTCACCAAATAGCCGCTTAGCCCGCCTTTCCACCGAGTTCAAAGCTGCGAAATGGCATTTAACAGCGCCTGCCCAAATGTGACAGCAGTATTCTACACACGACCGGACATGAGCTTTATAAAGTGATAAAAGCTGTCCCGCAGAGAAGTACGGTTGCACTTTGACCAAATTGACCAAGACCCCAAGATTTTTGCAGCTACCTAAAGACTCGATGAATCGTCCATAGTTAAGGGTCGATGATGGTACAATTCTCACTCTTACTTTTCAACCGATTTCAATGAAGAAGTAGGTTCTCAAGTCATCTATATGTTTTTTTTTAATGTTTGTTACGTCATAACTTTCGACCGGGTGAACCGAGTTTAATGATTCATTCTTTTTTAAATCTTGTGCTTCCCGTGTTCAGTTCTGATAATAGCATCTGTGAGAAAAACCATACAAGTCTTACATTTACATCGAGTATGTGATCCACAATATCACGCCGACCGATTTCAGTGTTTAATTTTTTATTGGAAATGATGCACTTGTTTTATTGGAAATGATGCACTTGTTTTATTGGAAATGATGCACTTGTTTTATTGGAAATGATGCACTTGTTTTATTGGAAATGTTGCAAGAGTGTTTTGATGAGAGTTAGGTTAGGTTCTGATTAATTCTATATCATATAATATATTTACGATAATTCAGAAATACAAGGCGTCCACGCGTAATAGGACTTAACGGATGATTCGATTCGAAGTCGATTTTTGATTTTTCTCGTGTTTTTATATTTGTGTATATACTTTATTGTGACAGAGCGTAACGGTTACATAAAGAGGAGACTGAACGCAATCCGAACGATTCCTCTCGTCGTTCATACGGGACATAGTCGATAAAGGAAACGGGAATTCAATTAATGTCGACAGATATATCCGTAGCGCTATTGTTCGCCGACAAATGAGCCTCACCCGGAAGTCTTTGAAGTGAATAATTCGCGTAGAAAAATTATTGAGATATTCAATCAGTACTGGATCATCAGACATTTTTCTTGTATGGATTTTTCCTTGAAAATATTATGATTACGCGGTCTTGATAATTCGCTCGCCAATAATAACAGTTTGCTGCTGAATATTCATTGAACAAGTATATTTACGAGCAAAAACGAAAATCGACTTCAATTCGAATCATACGTTAATTATTACGCCTCCCCTTTTTGAAGACGGTCCAGTTCCGACAATGACATCCATAAGCAAAAACCATATAAGATGATATGAGATAAATAGACGAATAAGTCGATATCGCATCAACCGATTTCAATGAAGAAGTAGGTTCTCAAGTCATCTATATGTTTTTTTTTAATGTTTGTTACGTCATAACTTTCGACCGGTTGAATCGAGCTTAATGATTCATTCTTTTTTAAATCTTGTGCTTCCCGTGTTCAGTTCTGATAATAGCATCTGTGAGAAAAACCATACAAATCTTACATTTACATCAAGTATGTGATCCACAATATGACGCCAACTGATTTCAGTGTTTAATTTTTTATTGGAAATGATGCACTTGTTTTTATTGGAAATGTTGCAAGAGTGTTTTGATGAGAGTTAGGTTAGGTTCTGATTAATTCTATATCATATATCTACGATAATTCAGAAATACAAGGCGTCCACGCGTAATAGGACTTAACGGATGATTCGATTCGAAGTCGATTTTAGTTTTTTCTCGTGTTTTTATATTTGTGTATATAATTTATTGTGACAGAGCGTAACGGTTACATAAAGAGGAGACTGAACGCAATCCGAACGATTCCTCTCGTCGTTCATACGGGACATAGTCGATAAAGGAAACGGGAATTCAATTAATGTCGACAGATATATCCGTAGCGCTATTGTTCGCCGAGAAATGAGCCTCACCCGGAAGTCTTTGAAGTGACGTAATAATTCGCGTAGAAAAATGATTGAGATATTCAATCAGTACTGGATCATCAGACATTTTTCTTGTATGGATTTTTCCTTGAAAATATTATGATTACGTGCGATCTTGATAATTCGCTCGCCAATAATAACAGTTTGATGCTGTTATTACCGATGAATATTCATTGAACAAGTATATTTACGAGCAAAAACAAAAATCAAGTTCAATTCGAATCATACGTTAATTATTACGCCTCCCCTTTTTGAAGACGGTCCAGTTCCGACAATGACATCCATAAGCAAAAACCATATAAGATGATATGAGATAAATAGACGAATAAGTCGATATCGCATCAACCGATTTCAATGATTATTTTTGTATTGGAATGGAAATACTACAAACGTAGTTTGATGAGACTTTGCTTAGGTTCTGATTAATTCTATTTCGTTTTTGTTTTTACTCGTAAATATTACTTGTACTCATTGAATAAAAACTAATTTTAATTAATTTAACGCGGTTTAATGTTGATTTGACTTCCTCACTTTTTTTGGGGTAATTGTCTGCGCTTAGCAGCCAGGATACCTCTACGGCTTCACCGAGTTTTTTGAGAAGTGGTGTAGCCTAGGTCACTTGCGTGAACCCCTTTACTTGGAAGGTTAGTCTATTCTGTAGTCTAGTCTGCGGTAGTCTTCCAACCCTAGGGTGCCCGAGAGGGCTGAATCACAGTCAAATAGCTAACTAGCTTTAAATAAAATTAAATTTAAAAAATACGGTCAGTGTTATCGTGGGAGAAGTGGCCGAATCATTCGAGTAGTACGTCCGTCGAATATTTAACAAAAATGGCTGCCAACGAAATAACCCATGTAAGGAACCCGAAGGCAACGAAGAAAACGCCATAATTTATACCTAAAAATTCGATATTAAAATTTCACCTGTCGCGGCCATGTCAAGGAGAGGGATAATAACGATATTATACCAGAACTCGGTATCGGTTCGCCGAACCGGTCCGTACCGGTTGTCAATGGGGCGAAGTCCCGTGGGTGCGCTCCACACTTCGCCTTACAAGTGCGCAAAAAGTAAGGTGGAGTGGGCAATTAAGAAATATTCGAGTTGACGTCGCATTTTCTCCAATATTCGGCCCGAGTATGGCCGTAATATGCATTATGTTTTTTTCTGATGGTATTATTTTCGGCCGTGTTGCTCCGTTTTACGTTATTAACTGCTGGAGTTTCGGTCCATTTAAGCAATTGAACTCATTACGAGGAATCATTTCGGACTTTCTTCCGGCTCTTAAACTCGAGTGTCCCAACTGTAATTAACGTTAATTAGAAAGCGGTGGTGGCCCGGTGGTTTACGGTCCGATGGTAGGGGGTTTGGAAATCAACCGGTATGCACTAATAAGTTTTTTTATTTGGATTAAATTACCACAAAATAAATCTCGTTTAATTTTGTGAGAATCGGATATTCTTTATAAATATTTTCATTCTTCATTCAAATTCTTTTATTATTTTCTATAAAAGCTATGCTAGAAACGCGAGTTCGATCCGCGACGGCGTCACCAATGAATATGTTGTGGTAATTTTAAGTGCTGATTACCAAGTCCTAGACGGTGAAGGGAAATATCGTGAGAATGCATTTAGAAAATTCTCTAAAATTTGAAGTCTGCCAAGCTGCACTAGGGTCGCGTGGCGGACTATATCCTTATACTCTCTTTACAGAGAAGGCCCATAAATAGAGAGAGAAGGACATAAATATAGGCTTATATATTTAGACGGTCTTAATAGCAACCTTTTAATACCTATTACGAGTAAAAACAAAAACCGACTTCACATAGAATGAGAAAATGGGAAATAGATTTAATTAAAACCTAACCAAACTCTCATCAAACTACCTTTCCAATAAAACAATCATCGAAATCTGTTGGCGTGATTTTGAGTTAATGATCGATTTGTCGCACACATACTCAATGCATTTTTACGGTTTAATTAATTTTATATTCAAAGTTTTAGTCATAGATGCCGTTGTCGGTATTGGATGAGTAATGGGACTTGACTTTGAAATAAAAAAGAATCATCAATATCGGTCCAGCCAGTCGAAACGTATGAGGTAACAAACATAAAAAGAATTGTGAACCTACTCATTATTTGAAGTCGATTGATAAGCCTAGCATACATGTCTTAAATAACCAGATGTTCAAAGACTAACAGACTGAAAAGACAAACAGTCGTAACATATATACATGCATAATATGATATGGACGTAAAGTGTTTGGTTTGCTCCAAGGCTCCGTTCAGTTCAAGAGTTTCAAAGTCGCGTGAAACCGCGAATAATTATTTTAAGTGGCAATAAATCATCAACTGCTCATTATTGTTGTAACGCTGCCTTAATGAAGTGAGACGCGAGGATTTCACCTTTTTTTCATTAAACAAAAAATAGGGCGATGCCACTGATACGATCGAGCCAACGACAAAAAAGGCAGGTTATGTTTTTTTTTTCTCATTTCCCACGCAACTCGCGTACTTCTTAAATATGGTACGAGAACGTCGTGTGCTCTTAAGTGTTCGAAAATTAAATATTTTTTATGTTTCTTGACTCCTGTAACATGGTTTTGTTTTCTCGTTGGAATATCCTTTATTATATTATCGTAATTTTAAGCTTTTGTTTAGTCAGTCGTCCATTTATTTTATTTGGGAACAACAAACGATAATATATTAAGCCTTGAACTTTTTCGTTTTTTTACACTTTCTAAGCAAGTGCTTGACTAGGATCCCACCTGATGTTAAGTGGAAATGCAGTCCTGGATAAATACCTAACTCTACTCTTGAAAATACCCACATTGTAAACAGACGCGGGAAAACTATTCTAGTCCTTTGCTGTAATCTAAACAAATTAATAATGAAAATTGTAAAAATATGTCAACAACACTGTTCTGTCTTTGTGTACACTTTATTAATAGGAAATGAAAAGCATATCACTGATTTGAAATTACAAGTGTCCTTTTCTAAGTTTTTTGAAGTAAAACATCTTGACTGTAGTCTCGACATGGCGACTAAGCTGGTAAGCGTTACGAAAAGTGTCAATGGGCGAGGCGAATGGAAGCTGAGAGGGATATAAGTTAGTGATGATATAATCGTGAGCAAAAATAAAGGGTCGGTTAAGAAAGTTTGAATATCTCGGAAGATAAAGACACTAGCTAACTGAAATAAATTGTGAATGATAGACAATTAAATATCCTTAAAATAAAATAATTTTATCAATTTATTTATATTTCATTATAAAACATAAACTTAAAGGAAAAGGATATCTTACGTAATCATGGATAACATAGTATTTTTCATTAATTTTTATTAAATTTATTTAAACGAATAACTCACACGCCAACAGCTTTCAATGATTTTTTTATTGGAAAGGGTGTATTTTAAGAGTGGTTTGATGAAAGTTTGGTTACATCGGAAATACAAAAAGGCCGTTTAACGTTTGATTCGATTTGAAATAGGTAGTAGTTTTTACTTGTTATACTTGTGTTTTAAATAAATAATACCGTCCTTCAATTCCAGTCCAAGAACTCTGCGGTCTTAGCTGATTATTATTCACTTTACAATTCGTTGTTCAAGTAATTGCAGTGTGGCAGACACTTAAATCTTCGAGCATAAGCAACATAATAAGTAGGAATCTGTAATTGGACGATCGCGAGATTTTATCTGACCGCCTTACCTCGGACCTGTTAAACGGTTGCCATTTTGAGTTTGCGTTGAACTTGAATTATTTTCTATTTTTTTTTGACGAACCTTCACAGATTATCAAAAGATGTCTTTTACTGCTTCCCCGGAATGAGAGGTGTCATAGTTCATAGGTCGCTTAGTAACTATTATCACAAACTACTAGCCGATAAGGGGTAACCTCGACTGTTACACGTAACCATTCCGATGCGAAACGCCCAAAGGTAGAGATCATAAACTTGGCCTCTGTATTTTAAACTTTTGTAGTATATTACATAATATATAATTAGCATATAAGCATACCTTTACTAAGGTTTCCAATTCCACATGACCTGAATTTCTGAGATTTTGAGAATGAAGTATATTTTTAGAGTCTAACAATTGAAATATAACATGATTTTATGCTGGACCGCATAAAATACATATAAAGTATATAGACAAACAGAAATTCTATTAAATTTATAAAAACAAACATTTAAAATAAAATAATTTATGTAGCAATCGACTGTTTATAAATTCTGTTTTGGTCAGTAGCGGCCAAAAAATCTAGTTTTTGCCAAAAATCAGCTTCGCCCCCAAAGCACGTGACTTTACTCATCTATTTTTTAAAGGAGTCAGGTATTTATTAAATTGTTTATTTTTTTTTAACTCCAAAGAGGCTACTATGTTCCATCTGTCTGTACTTACTAATAAATAACGAAATGTTTTTTCTTGATATATTTTACTGCACAAACTTTAGAAGAGATAAACCCGGCTAAAAAAGTTTTCACTTAAAAAATGCCAGAATAAGTTTAGTCTGAACTTTAATTGCACAAGTGGCAGTAACTACAATTCCTTTGAAGCAGTAATGCCAAACAAATCAGCGCTCGTCGTAACATTTTTTCACCGTAATCTGACTGATATTTGCAAAGCAATGACGTTGACGGATCACTTCGCGGTTACGCCTGAAGCTAGGCAATTCATTCACGTGATTTAACATTGGATTTTACAACAAAAATAGATTTTACCGTATGATGAATAAAGCTCAAAATTGTTATAGCCACACATTGGTGTCTTCGCCGAAGTACGTCCAGATAATTGTGAACCGCAGAGCGTATACTTTGTAAAGAAAATCGTTAATGTAGACGGTTCACTGGCGTGGTTTTGATTTAAGTGATAATTTCCCCAACCCTAAATCAATGATTCCATCTATCGTTGCACCGTTTTGTTCGGTCACGGCTCGCGTGAGTTTAACGGATCTATTTACTGGTCTAGATTTTTTTAGACTAGATCCGCCTACGAGTGATTCGAATTCTACTGCCGTTGGTAGAGAATTATTGCGTATGTCATATTTCGGTTATGATACCGTAATAATTTGGAATGCTAACTTACAACGTGAAGGCAGTAATACAACAATAATAAGTCGCTGTTGTTATATAAATTTTGAAAGGACGGACGTTCTTTTTGAAGTTTAACAGTTAAATTACAAATTTCTGACGTTTACCTTCCACATATGTCTCATTATAGATAAGTAGTTAGGTACCAACCTATTGTTATTACCTAAGATTTCTAAAATCCTAACAATATCTACACTTTTCAGACATTTCTCTATTCGATTTTAGATGTTCTCTGGTATATCATCGGAACTCCTTGTTCAATTAAAATAGGCACTCTTTAAAATCACATTTAAAAAACAATTCAAACATAATTGACGGTAATAATAATAATTCTTTATTAAATAACGAAAAACAGAACAACAGATCTACTAGTTACAATTATTATATATGCTTTTAGTATTATAACCAGTTATGTTTCGCTGCTATATACTAGGAACATTTAGACGATAGTTGGCAGCCCTACCTTCCATGACTACTTATGTATTTAGCGTCAATAGCCTAATGGTTTAGGGTACGGCTTGCGAATCGTAAGGTCGTGGGTTTGAATCCACCATTGGACTATTGCCATGAACCAAGTTCTAGCATTAGATAAAACTTAGTTGGAATGATTAACAAGATTTCTGAAAAAAAAGAAATATTGCTAGCTTTCTATTTAAAAAAAAATATTATTAATTTATTTTATCTATAAGCATGTCCAATATTGGTATCATATCTTATGTCCTATTTGTCCGTTTTTTCTTTCTTTAACTGTGTTTTTTTTATTTTTTGTCTTTTATGTAATTATATTTTTAAGAATATGTTTTTGTCTATGTCTATATTGAGAGTAATTTGTATGTTTGTGTGTGTCAGTGATTGTTGTATGCTTGTTAATTTACCACTTTTAATATATTTTCACAACCTATATATAAAATGAACTATTAATCAAAGAAAGAATGAATTGGTCGTATGACATGATAAATGTAAGAAATAAATTGATCTCATACTTTTTAGTCGGTTGAAAATGATGTTTCCTCATGTTCGAGTTTTGTTATAAGAAGAATTCAATGTTATCAACAACGCAAGGAATGAAACTCAGCTAAATGTAATAGAAGCTAGCTATTGTGAGCAAAGGGAAAATCCGCAAATTACATGCGGACAATAGAGATGGAAAATACATCGGCGCCCTTTGATTAATAGGTTCCTCCCTTGTCTCTGGCGGAGACGGGCGAATCAAACGCATGGCTTCGCTAGTGTGTTGATACTCGTATATCTATAAGACATTTGTCAATTAATTCAAACCGAACAATGCGAAATGTCTCATTAATTATTACGACCAAAATATTTATGCTATTTAAGGAGTTTAACTGATAACTTTAGAATTTAGAATATGAACCCATATCATCATATATTAACTGATATATAATCCCAATGAAAGTTGAAATACCGATTATGACAAAAGTCTAACTAAACCAACTAATATAATGTGTAATGTAGAAGGATGCATTTAAATTTTTGAAGTGATTTTTAATGCCAAATCATCTAAAATAAAAATAAAAAATTGTCCAAAAATACATTTTTGAAGGCAAAGACCTTTTCTGTAAAGACAGTATAAGTTCGATACGCGCTCGTGGTGCGGATTGGCAGGCTTCATATGTCTAATGAAATTTTCTAACTCGTTTAGATTTCTTTGGAATGTTTGCAAGAAATAAATTAATTCGCGCCGGCATCGGGAATCGAAGTAGAGGCGACCGCCCGGACACTGAACTACGTCGTATTACCCGACACGTACCAGTGACACGTACCATGACCGCTACAAATATTAGAAACATCAGCAAAATTAAACCACGATAAAATCTATAAAAATATCATTCAATGAATTCTGATGAGTTGTGATATTTCATAATTTAAAAAAAAATTACAGTTTCAGGCACGCACTTGTTAGTCAACCGTTCCGCTGATCATGCTTACATTGGACACGAAGGAATTTAGAGCATTCGTTGCCAAATTGTGCCTACTGTTGTCGCGATTCGTATTACAGTTGCTGCATTCGTATCGTTTTTCGGGTGTCATGTCATTTTTTTATGAAATACAATTGCCTAATATTTTGTTTGACTATGCGACGACGATGGACGTTGAACTGATTGCCTACGATTTATGAGTTGCTACTGCTGAAAATCAATCGGTCCTTAAATTCTCCTTGGTATCGTCATCTCACACAGATTAGAACACCAGAAGGGTTCTATGTTTGCAGTCATAGATTATATATACGTTTTATGTGTTACTAGCGTACCTAGCCTGCTCCGCCGGGCTAGATTTTCCTTTATTTTATTTAAACAATAAACTTACATCATTAAATATTTTATTTAACTCTAACAATATATTAAATTATTAATTTCTTTCCGTATTCATTCATTCTCTTATCGAGTGGGTGAAGATCATTACCTACACCCATGTACATATCAGCAGCATCAGTAAGCGGATAATTTACCTTGAATACTTCAAAATCCTCAATTATTATCTTAATATACTTCAGTATACTTTATTATACTTCAATATACTCCATTGTACTTCAATATGGTTCAAAATGATATAAATATACACAATGCATGTGTCAATATAAATTTGGGTTATAAAACAATAGAATATCATCATAGTAAATAAAAGCTGTATTTGACATTTCAAAAAGAGGAGTGCTCAGATCGTCACCAAACTTTACAGGATTACTCGCCAGGTCAATCTGACGATTCCCTGAAAGTTTAATTGAAATCGGTCTAGCCGTTTCGGAGCCTATATGGAATATACCCACACACTTTCTCTTTTATATATCTAGATAGATGGGATCTACAAAAGATAGATCTAGGGGAAGGCGGTGTTTATGTGAGGTAACACACAAAAAAATGTATATTACAATTTATACTAGGCTATAAACAAAATTAGGTTGAGATCATTTTGTAAGTAAGAAAAATATGCTTGTGTCAGAAAATCTCTACCAAACTTAATGTAGGACTAAAACAAATATTCCAATTTTTTTTTATAATTATTTTTTTCATATATTATTAGTACTTAGGTACTTTTAATTATTATTAGTAGTTTCTGTACTCGAGTGCTTTTAAGCTTATTTTAGTTGCGTAGTTGTTCATGGGGTTAATCTATTTATTTTGTTATAAAAGTGAATTGGTTGTTTCACAAAATTTTGTATTGCAAAATTAGATTTGATGGAGAAGATTTTTTTTTAATATAAATAAGAATGAAAAGATTTCAAATCAGATGAAACGTTATTACGCGCTGATGACCTCTGTGTATCTCTGAATTATCGTAGGAATATTACTAAATAATTTTAATAAAAAATCACAGTTTCAGGCACGCACTTGTTATTCAACCGTTCCGCTGATCATGCTTACATTGAACACGAAGGAATTTAGAGCATTCGTTGCCAAATTGTGCCTACTGTTGTCGCGATTCGTATTACAGTTGCTGCATTCGTATCGTTTTTCGGGTGTCATGTCATTTTTTTATGAAATACAATTGCCTAATATTTTCTTTGACTATGCGACGACGATGGACGTTGACCTGATTGCCTACGATTTATGAATTGCTACTGCTGAAATTCAATCGGTCCTTAAATTCTCCTTGGTATTGTCATTTCACACAGATTAGAACACCAGAAGGGTTCTATGTTTGCAGTCATAGGTTATATATACGTTTTATGTGTTACTAGCGTACCTAGCCTGCTCCGCCGGGCTAGATTTTCCTTTATTTTATTTAAATAATAAACTTACATCATTAAATATTTAATTTAACTCTCACAATATATTAAATTATTCATTTCTCTCCGTATTCATTCATTCTCTTTTCGAGTGGGTGAAGAAGGTTACCTAGACCCATGTACATATCAGCAGCATCAGTAAACGGATACATTCGCGGCGCTATAATTTACCTTGAATACTTCAAAATCCTTAATTATTATCTTAATATACTTCAGTATACTTTATTATACTTCAATATACTCCATTGTACTTCAATATGGTTCAAAATGATATAAATATACACAATGCATGTGTCAATATAAATTTGGGTTATAAAACAATAGAATATCATCATAGTAAATGAAAGCTGCATTTGACATTTCAAAAATAGGAGTGTTCAGATCGTCACCAAACTTTACAGGATTACTCGCCAGGTCAATCTGAAGTTTAATTGAAATCGTCTAGCCGTTTCGGAACCTATATGGAATATACCCACACACTTTCTCTTTTATATATATAGATAGATGGGATCTACAAAAGATAGCTCTAGGGGAAGGCGGTGTTTATGTGAGGTAACACACAAAAAAATGTATATTACAATTTATACTAGGCTATAAACAAAATTAGTGTCAGAAAATCTCTACCAAACTTAATGTAGGAGTAAAACAAATATTCCAATTTTTTTTTATAATTATTTTTTTCATATATTATTAGTACTTAGGTACTTTTAATTATTATTAGTAGTTTCTGTACTCGAGTGCTTTTAAGCATATTTTAGTTGCGTAGTTGTTCATGGTTTAAATCTATTTATTTTGTTATAAAAGTAAATTGATTGTTTCACAAAATGTTGTATTGCAAAATTAGATTTGATGGAGAAGATTTTAATATAAATAAGAATGAAAAGATTTCAAATCGAATGAAACGTTATTACGCGCTGATGACCTCTGTGTATCTCTGAATTATCGTTGGAATATGACTAAATAATTTTAATAAAGTCCAAGCCAAACTCTCATTAAACAACCTTTAAAGTGTTGTGTAGTGTGTGTAGTAGTAGGAATGAAATCGGTTGGCGTAATACGGAGTTTTTTATATTGAGATTTAGGTGGAAGTATACAAAGCTCCAACATTCTTGATACAAATAATAAATATTAAACTATTGCTAGACTATTACAATAACAAAAGGTAAAGTTTACGGAGTTCTTAGCCAAAGCACAAAGCAATCCGCCATCATAAATCTCCAGCTAAGCGCACACGCATATTGTTATGCTAATGGACGTACAGACATTTTTCCTTTCATATTAATGTTCGTACAGACAGTTTTCCCCTGTTTGTTCTGTGTTTGCTTAATGATGACTTCTTCATGAGAATAATATTAGTGTATATTTATTAATTTCTTTATTGCGTTATTTACTTACAAGAGAGCATTGCGACCAGGGGGGAAAAGGTATACTTTCGAGGTTAAACGGTCCCGAGGAAGACAGGGATCGACAGAAAAAGGTTCAAGGATGAATAATGAAAGAAACTGTGCACCGGTGATTAAGCAAAGAATAACGATGGCTTAAGACGCAATGACACGTTTGCAAAATATTTGGAAAAATCGAGGTATAGGCTATGGAACAAAGACGCGATTAGTTAGAGCATTAATATTCCCAATCTTCATGTATGGAGTCGAGACATGGACCATTCGAGCAAGAGAAAGACAGAGAATAGATGTATTACAGATGTGGCGCTGGAGGCAAATACTACGAATACCGTGGACTGGCAAGCGCACAAATGCATCTGTTCTCTCCCAACTCGCCATAATGACCTGTCGACTACGTATCTACAGCGTGTACTGTCATATTTCGGGCCTATAATGCAGAGAAGGGATGGCAACCTTGAACAGCTGGTCTTTGTAATAATCGCAATACAGAAGGCCCTCTTGCCTTCTGTAAGTACAAGAGGGCGGTCGCCATCACGATGGTCTGATCAAGTAAAAGGTGCCATCTCCTCTCCTAATCTCTACCAGCAGGTGAGGACTGCTACTGCTCTAGTGACCACGATCCTCAGAAATGAGGGAACGACAAAGAACAGAAGAACAATTTTTAAATGCGACCGTCACAGCCAAGCCACTGGATGTGAACGTCATCTGTACGCAGTCGTAGTGCATCTTAAAAGACGTTGACAACTTAGCTGTCTCCGTGCACTGGGTCAGATGTAAATGCAAGAATTCGCAAATGTATTAACTAATCGAGGATTGAACTTATATGGTCATTATACGAACATCTTCTGAGGATCAAACTCAAAAATGGACTTACGAAGGGCTCATTTAGTTAATTGCATAAATTAGTATCACTTCATTTGTAAGTTATTTATGTCACATTTGTATTTGAATGTCGCGTAATTTATTTCACCGACTTCAAAAAAAAGGAAGATATCAATTCGTCCGTATTTTTTTTATTTATAGCGCTGTCATTTACAAATCAAATAATATATTTTTTTAAAGGGTTTGATTTCAATTAGATCCCATATTAATTTTTTTGGCCTGTTAAACCTGAGATCCTATAGATATCCAGGGATCTCCAAAAAATCGTACATGCTTCTTAATTGAGATTTTTCTCTCTACCGACAACGAGCACATGTGTGAGGTCATGGCCGGTCGGGCCGGACCCTGCACTTGCAGCTCTCCGAATACTTTCTTATTTTAGTACTTCTTTTACCCTGAACGTTAGCCTATAACTTCACAAATGTATCTCTATTATGTGCAATGCAAAACAGCTTTTCGGCGTCTTTAATCCGCGTCCATCGTTTTTTTAAGCCACTTTTTCGTAATAATCGAGTATTTTGTCATTGTTTTAACCCAATACCCAGTAAAAGGGCCGATTGAGCTTACGGCTTTCTTGATATTCATTAATTACTTTCGCTAATGAACACCGGATGACTTTGCCGGACTTTGAGAAAGGATAAGGCTAGTTTTTTAAAGGTCCAAGGTAGAGCACGACGTCGTATCGGTTCGGAAACACCGCAACTAATACCACAAATTGACAGTACGTTGACGTTACGTGAAACATATACAGTTGGAGATAATGTCAGTACTATATTTGAGTGTGGTAGTTTGAACCCACAGTCCGAAGTCTTATGATTGAAATTTTCAAAAGAGTTATGTTCCCGTGACTATTTAAAAAAACGCGTTTACGCGGAGAAATTTAAGAATCTATTAACGAAACATTTTCACAAATGTGAATGAAGTCTCACTCAACGGCGGGTCAACGACACGAATTAAAAAGAATATTTGGCACCCGTTTGAGGTGGAGCGTCGGCCCTTCAACATTAAGGTGTCTACACACTAACTGTTCCAATAACAATACATATCGCACAATACACATATGTAGTAACAGCTTAATTGCTGAGCGATCCACTTTACGGTCTTGTGAAAGGACACAAAAGAGTTAATTTCTTTCTTTCGGTATCTTAGAAAAATATACATGCTAAAATTTGTGTACGACGATGGGCTCACTACATGTTACATAAGGGGCCATATGAGCCTGGTAAATAGAGAATGGCTATTCCCTTGTCTCTGACTACCGCGATAAAAACGAATAAAAACTAGGCTAGCGGAAGCTTCAATTTTACCGGAATTTGAGAGATGGCATAGCTCTTAGGTCGCTTAGCCTGAATGCCTTGTTTTTTATACTTGAATTATTACGTGTAAGCAAGGTCCGAGCGTGTCGAGTCCGAGGGCCGAATCACAGCTCGGTCGATTGCTATTCCACAGATAGCAAAGGGAAATTTTACATTACAGAAATATTAATTCTCTTCCCTCATCGTCCTCACGCGTCGATGTGAATGAGGTTTTATAAGTTAAATACGTAACTAGTTTTAGCCCAGCGATGGGACTAGACGCGTGACTGATTACAGGGCGTGCCGATCCAAAATTAACACTCGGTAAACATAATGCGTAAATATTTTTTTTACACAATGGTCTACTAATGAGGGTTGACATATTGGAAACAAGATTTATTTCTGTATTATTATAAAAAGAAAACGTTTAAACGGACAGACTTGTGCCTGGGTCCAACGACCTATTTAACAATAATTTGTAAAACAAATAACATAGCTGCGTAGGTGATGCAACACCAATTCCCTACTACAATTTATTATATATATATATATATATATATTATAAATACAGATAAAATAATTTATGTTTATTTATCTTTACAAAGAATTACAAAGATTTCCTTTCTCAACTTGAGAATATTTGTTATGGATGTATGACATGTGACTTGATTGTATTTATGGATGTATGACATGTGACTTGATTGTATTTATGGATGTATGACATGTGACTTGATTGTATGTATGTTTACTTATGGACGTATGTACGTATTTATCTTGTGTTGTGTCTAATGTTGTACCCTATACTTAGTCGCAGACAACATCGATGTAGGCACAGAATGTCTTTTGGCATTAAGTCTGCCTTTTGTACAAATAAAGATTAAATTGATAAAATATAATAAGCATTACAACTACAAGTGATCAAATGCATTTGCGATTGAAAATTATTTTCATAGACGTTTACGATTCTTTCATTAAGTTGTAGTACTAATATTTAATATTAAGCGCTAATTAATTAAAAACAAATTTCGATATATTTTTTTTGTTAACGCGGAGGAAATCTTCAAAAAGATACCCCGCCTTCTGGGGAAGGCGGGGTATCTTTTTGAAGATTATGGCAGTTATGTAGGGTTTTTATCCACTAAAACCTCCCCGGTGGCCCTTCCTCAGTGCATGGTGAGGGGCTCCGGGATCTCCAGTGGAATGCATCGGAGCCCCTCTGCACTGTGCTCAATGAGAGCACTTCCCGGGGGGGAGGTTACTCCCTCCCACCTGTGCCCTCGCAGTGCAAGGCGACACGGGCCAGCCGATGTCGCCTTCTTCCCGGGTCCACCTTGGCGGACGACAAAGGCCCCCACCCTTGTCGCCCAGTGAACCCGAGGCCCCTTTTAGTCGCCTTCTACGATAGGCAGGGGATACCGTAGTCTTATTCTCGAGAGCCCAGAACTACAGGGCTGAAACCTAACCTCCTCACTTTCCATATACCTTAAAAGCTTATTAAAAGAAGCTTAAAAAGGGATAGAAAAACGTGAGAGTGTATTTTTTTCTGATAACCCAGTCCAGTTATCCTCCACCACTGTGCCGCGGCACTTTTGTATGCCACGAAATTCTAAATGGGTGTTTACATATATATATTATAAATACAGATAAAATAATTTATGTTTATTTATCTTTACAAAGAATTACAAAAGATTTCCTCTCTCGACTTGAGAATATTTTACCTAATATGCATAAGTAATGCATGTAATTGTTATGGATATATGACATGTGACTTGATTGTATTTATGTGTATTTATGGACGTATGTACGTATTTATCTTGTGTTGTGTCTAATGTTGTACCCTATACTTAGTCGCAGACAACATCGATGTAGGCACAGAATGTCTTTTGGCATTAAGTCCGCCTTTTTGTACCTTTTTGTACAAATAAAGATTAAATAGATAAAAATATAATAAACAATAGAATTACAAGTGATCAAACGCATTTGCAATTGAAAATTATTTTCATAGACTTTTACGATTGTCTCATTAAATTATACTACTAATATTTAATATTAAGCGCTAATTAATTAAAAACAAATTTCGATATATTTTTTTTGTTAACGCGGAGGAAATCTTCAAAAAGATACCCCGCCTTCTGGGGGGAAGGCGGGGTATCTTTTTGAAGATTATGGCAGTTATGTAGGGTTTTTATCCACTAAAACCTCCCCGGTGGCCCTTCCTCAGTGCATGGTGAGGGGCTCCGGGATCTCCAGTGGAATGCATCGGAGCCCCTCTGCACTGTGCTCAATGAGAGCACTTCCCGGGGGGGAGGTTACTCCCCACCTGTGCCCCCGCAGTGCAAGGCGACACGGGCCAGCCGATGTCGCCTTCTTCCCGGGTCCACCTTGGCGGACGACAAAGGCCCCCACCCTTGTCGCCCAGTGAACCCGAGGCCCCTTTTAGTCGCCTTCTACGATAGGCAGGGGATACCGTAGTCTTATTCTCGAGAGCCCAGAACTACAGGGCTGAAACCTAACCTCCTCACTTTCCATATACCTTAAAAGCTTATTAAAAGAAGATTAAAAAAGGATAGAAAAACGTGAGAGTGTATTTTTTTCTGATAGCCTAGTACAGTTATCCTCCACCACTGTGCCGCGGCACTTTTGTATGCCACGAAATTCTAAAATGGTGTTTATATATATATATATATATATCATAATAAATTTAACTTGCGTCGATAGCCTAATGGTTTAGGGTACGGCCTGCGAATCGTAAGGTCGTGGGTTCGAATCCACCATTCGACTATTGCCGTGAACCATGTCCTAGCACAAGCTTAAGCTTAGTTGGAATGGTTAACAAGATTGTTAGTAATATTTCAGGAAAAAAAAGAAATATTGCTAGCTTTCTTTAAAAAAAAATCCCTTAATTAAAGTACTGCACTTTTCGTATTATGTTATATAATTTTGCATATTTAAAATTATTATCAATTACCATTTTACGATTTACATTATTTTTATATTCGTGTGCCGCCAACTTTTGAAATCGTTAAGTGTACCGGTGTAGTGGGTAAAATGGTTGGGGGCTTGCATTGCTGTCGGTGTGTACTCATAAGATTTCAGTGATTCGAAGTATAAAGTACAAGAAAATCTCTTGCTAAAATTTGTGCCCTTTGTTGATGGGCGTTTCACAGGTTTTGTTATGTAACACGATACCGTGTGGTAAAGCGGTTAGAGGACAGGTGTCACTCAGACAATCACGACTTGAAGGGTTAAGAAATAATGTTCAAGGTTCCATCTCGAAATTCTTGTGTCTAGTTGAATTTCTTGATCTACCTTTATACACGTAACCGTGCTTATTAAGTCCCATATTTGATTGTGATCTAACTAAATAGCGGACAAGAGGTAAGGAGTAAAAAATACGCTTGTATGGCAGCCGCCATTTTGAATTGGTATATGTGGCATATACTGTTCGTTACCAATTCCCTAGGGTACTCATTATGGAGTAAAATTGCAATTTTTTTTTTATTAATTGTATGTATATAATTCTATTTTTTGAGTCATAACAATTATGAATCATAACATAATTATGTCTGTGCTTTTAAAATAGAACTATATTCAAAGTCAAATATTTTCAAACTGTTATTAAAAAATGGTTTACTCCCGGAGAGTCGGGACTAAGAGGCGCTGTATGTTTTGGCTGGCAGGAATGGGAGCTAGCCAATCAAACAGAAATAATCACAAATAAATTTAGGAGCAATAACAAAAACCGTCTTTAAATCGAATCAAACGTTAAACGCGCAGACGCCCTCTTTTTATTTACGAATTATCGTAGATATATTACAAAATATAATTAATCAGAACCTAACCTAACCAAACTTCCATAAAACTACCCTTGAAGTACACCTTTACAATAAATTAATCATCGAAATCGGTCGGCGTGGTATTGACTTATTCGTCCATCTGTCGCGTATATACTTAATGTAAATTTAAGACATATGGTTTTCTCATGGATGCCATCAGAACTGCACCACACGGAAAGTATCTTTCAACCCAGTGTTATAAGGTAACAACATAAACAAAATACAGACGAATTGAGAACTTCCTTTTTGTTTGAAGTCGGTTAAAAGAGCTTATAATAATTTTTTTTCTTTTTGTTTGACGAACTTACACTGATTGGCTAGAGAAGATAACCGCGACAGTTTGACCCGATTTGAGAGGTGGCAGAGCTCTTAGGTCTAAACGGCCTGGACTTCTACTCTGAGCAACACGGCGCAAGAGCTCGGTGCTCAGCTTGGATGGTAACCTAATCATTCATCATCACGCATTCAGTACACGCACTGAAAAATGATGCCAAAATCCGTTTCCGTTACATAGATACTTTTCGCTTTTCTTTTTATCGCCAATAATTGCAACCGCTTTAGATGAAATTCGAAAGCCACGATTCCACCGCCTTTAATTGAGTTATTCATGACTATTACATTAACGCGTACGTTCACGTATGTACGTACAATACAAATTAGCGAAAACAAAACTTTCGCATAACGCTATTTCGAAATGCTAACATGCGTGACAGTTTTCAGGTGTCAAATTCCATCATAATATCGTCCTGTCACGGCACCGTATAAAATGTATGCTCTCACGACCTACCAAGACAAGACCGGTACGAGTACCGGAATTGGCAGATACTAACCCCCTCGAAGACTTAGCCGTCACTAGCTGTCACTTTCGTGTAATAAATAGTTCCATTTCTAATAGAAATAACCAAGGCTTAGCCTAGACTTTTATAGAATACATTTTGTAGAGTAAGCTTTTTTACAACCGACCTCAAAACTTATATAGATTTATATATATATATATATATATATATATAATAGGTTGTCAAATATCTCCCTTCCGCCTTTTTGTCTTTTGAATTTCGCGACTATGTACAAAGCGCTACAGAGCTCGTATCTAGCAATACTATACATAATTTGAAAGGTCTTGACATAACCTACAAAACGACGCTATGCATAATTAGTTTGGATATTGCGTTCAACAGTTATAGACGTGTAAACATGGTGGAGTTCACTAACGCCGAAATTCGCGCTATTTTAAAGTTCAAGGCAAATCCGCTAGAGAAACGTTCCGTGAGATTAATGGTGTTTTGGGAGATGGTACTCTATCACTTCGAACCACGAAGGAATGGTTTCGACGATTCAGAGCCGGTGAAAACAACACCATGGATAAGCCAGCCGGCGGAAGACCTGTGACGACAAATACCGATCAAATCATGGACTACATCGAATTAGACCGGCATGTGGCATCTCGTGACATCGCCCAGGAGATGGGAGTTAGTCACCAAACCATTTTAAACCATCTGCAGAAGGCTGGATACAAAAAGCTTGATGTTTGGGTGCCGCATGATTTGACGCAAAACCTTCTGGACCGAATCAACGCCTGCGATATGCTGCTGAAACGGAACGAACTCGACCCATTCTTGAAGCGGATGGTGACTGGCGACGAAAATGGATCACATACGACAATATCAAGCGAAAACGGTCGTGGTCGAAGGCCGGTGAATCGTCCCAAACAGTGGCCAAGCCGCGAATTTCGGCGTTAGTGAACTCCATGTTTACACGTCTATAACTGTTGAACGCAATATCCAAACTAATTATGCATAGCGTCGTTTTGTAGGTTATGTCAAGACCTTTCGAATTATGTATAGTATTGCTAGATACGAGCTCTGTAGCGCTTTGTACATAGCCGCGAAATTCAAAAGACAAAAAGGCGGAAGGAGATATTTGACAACCTAATATATATAATATATATATATATATATATATATATATATATATATATCCATATACATATATAATCCCATATATATATATATATGAACCGATTTTGATGATTCTTATTTGGTTTCCAATGTGTTTTGGATTGAGTCAAATTTGGACAATGGGATCCATGAAAAAACCTTATTAGTCTTAAATTTTCATCAAATATGTGCGCCACAAAAGGACGAATAACTCAATATCACGTGAACGCATTTCGATAATTCATTTCATATTGGAAAGTATGTACTTTAAAGAGTAGTTTGATGAGAGTTTGTTTAGGTTCTGATTTATTTTATATCGATATATTCCTACAATAATTCAGAAATACAAAGAGGACGTCCACGCGTTAAAGCGTTTAACGTTTGATACGATTTGAAGTCGGTTTTTGTTTTTGGACGTTTATATACGTTTTTAAAACAGAATGCTAACATTATTTTTTTTTATCGCAAATGCTACTAACATTCTTGTTAATCGTTCCAACTGAGCTTAAACGTGCTCGGAGATAGTTCACGTCAATACTCGAATGACCTTACGATTCGTAGACCGTACTTCTAAATCGTTAGACTATTGACGCTTTAGATTTATTTGCAATAATGTTTAATTCCTGCCAGTCAATAAAATCCCGTACCTCAAAAAGATAAATATACTGCGTAAAACGTTGGTTAAGATTTTCATATACTCGTAGAACTCCTTTAGCAATAGGAATGTCTGAGAATGACGGTGGTTGATTCTAAATAATTTCTTATGAGTCAGTCTAGTCGTATTTAAGTAACTAAATAGCTCCCTATCTGCTTTTTGTCGGATTGCGCAGTTAACGTGATAACGTGCACTTACTTCCGCGACGTGAAGTCGGTGTTATGTGGACGTAATGTGGGTATTGTATACAGGATGCGAATCCCATCCGTTGCTATGCAACGAGCTCATGGAGCGACGCGCAGAACAAGTGCATCGCGTCTCTAACAATGTGAGTTGCAAATGAGCGGGCATTCATTACGCTTTAGATTTATTTGCAATAATGTTTAATTCCTGCCAGTCAATAAAATCCCGTACCTCAAAAAGATAAATATACTGCGTAAAACGTTGGTTAAGATTTTCATATACTCGTAGAACTCCTTTAGCAATAGGAATGTCTGAGAATGACGGTGGTTGATTCTAAATAATTTCTTATGAGTCAGTCTAGTCGTATTTAAGTAACTAAATAGCTCCCTATCTGCTTTCTGTCGGATTGCGCAGTTAACGTGATAACGTGCACTTACTTCCGCGACGTGAAGTCGGTGTTATGTGGACGTAATGTGGGTATTGTATACAGGATGAGAATCCCGTCCGTTGCTATGCAACGAGCTCGCGGAGCGCGCGGGAGGCAAGTGCATCGCGTCTCTAACAATGTGAGTTGCAAATGAGCGGGCATTCATTACGCCCAACCGTTTTACTTTATTTGCGAACTAACTGAGAGACGAAATAACATCCTGTCACTGTACGGACAGCAAAAAAAATTCAAATTATATTCATGATATATACTAGTGATTACATAAAACTTCCAGAATGATTTGTTGGAAGTTTAATAATGGGGTACCTGTATATAATCGCTCACGTAGTTTAAACCCTACTGGGGTAGCGAAATATTATTGTAGATTTAGAGATCAACGTTAGTTTTGATGTCGAATTAAGGAGATATAAATGTACGGTAAGTGGAAGACTGTATATGGTATTGTTACTTGCTATGGAGCGGAATGCCCGGGGACAGGTGATTGATCGGTGAGAAAGAAGTCACAATCCTCAGCAATGGGGAGCGTTTGAAAAGAAAAGATTGACACAGGCTGACGATGGAATAAAGCCTGCAAGTTTTGCTGCAAATAGCATCTGTTTAAAAGACATACTGTGTTTCCACAAACGGAAGCGGAGAGCAAATGTGGAGCAAATACCGTTTTATATAGAAACAATAAAACTATAGTTTTGCAATTGATTGTTAATACAGCCGTGAGCAAAAATAAAGGGTCGGTTAAGAAAGATTGAATATCTCGGATGAAGATAAAGATACTAACTGAAATAAATTGTGCATGATAGATGCTTGAATAGGGTATGGGTGCTTAAAATAAAATAAAATATTTTTAATAATTTATTTATATTTTATTAAAAACATAAACTTAAACGAAAAAGGATATCTTACGTAAACTTGGATATCGCAGTATTTTCAATAAATTTTATTTTTATTTAAATTTTACTATTTAGTGTTGCCACTATGCAGCGTCTTTATCTTCCTAGATATTCAAACTTTCTTAACCGAACCTTTTTTTTTTTGCTCACGAGTGTAGTTTGTTCATTCTTCCATAGAAAAAAATGAATACCAGCATCCAAATGATTCATATATATCACATTACCCAATTGTCCACGTCTCGTCCTAAAATGCAAGAGCGTATTCATCCAACACTCCGTTAACGATAAACGTTTTTTATTGCCTACGTGACTTTTTGTTTCGCGGCGCACAAATTTGGGACATAGATGTGAAAATGTACAGCACGACCCGCCGTCGGAAACGTTGCCAGCAGCCTGTTAGCTGGAAATAGGCCGCAGCTTTGTGGACTCGTTCTGAAGATGACGTTTAACTGAATATATTTACGAGAAAAAACAAAAACCGACTTCAAATCGAATCAAACGATAAACGCTATTATGCACTGTCTTTGTATTTACAAATTATCGCAGGAATATTACGAAATAGATAATCAGTAACGAACCAAACTCTTCGTCCTTTCCAATAAAAATGAATCATCGAAATTGGTAGGCGTGATATTGAGTTATTCGCCCATTTGATGCATTTTTAAGACTTATACGGTTTTCACATGGATTCCATTGTTAGAATTGAAATAAATGTATATATATGCCATACGGGAAGGACCAGCTCAATTAAAAAAGTATCTTCAAAATCGGTTTATCGAGTCAAAAGCTATGCGGTAACAAACATAAAAAATACAGACCTCCTCCTTTTGAAGTCGGTAGAAAAGAAGACAAAAACGTGCCGTTCCTACTCAAAAAGATAGCAAATAGTACATAATACCAGTGAGTAGGCATTTACTTAGCTAGTTTACCATCCAGGACTGTAGTCCACTTAACATCAGATGTGATAGTGGTCGAGCATTTAACTTAAAAAGTTATACGGGTGTCAATGGATGTATGTAAAAAAAATCACTATTCTTTTATCGTATTTTGGATGTGTGTACTTTGTAGTGACGCGAAGTCCTTGATATGTTCTTATGGGAAAAGGGGCCAAACGACGTGGGCCACAAACTAAACGAAATTGGCACTTTGGCAATCATTATAAAGAGTTGAGTAGCCGACACTTCACTCACTTGGCGAAACGCTGAGGTACTACCTCCGGTACACGCCGGTATTCTGCATTGTTATCATGGGTAGATGAGATTGAATTGTAACAGTAATAAATAGGAAACTGTCTCTCTGTCAGGTCAGCGTTCTGATTTTTTGCTTTCCCCTTTGATGATGATATCGGTCTTGCACTCCTTCATGTACGTACAGCTACTAAATCTACTTTTACAAACATTTACTATAGAAGCTTTACCTAAGCAAGGAATAGTTTGACAATTGCTGTCCCTATCCATCTATAATTATTTATATATATGTATTTATATATGTATCTATTTTGAATCCTTAGGTTAAGTTTTATAATATTTATATAAAAAGTAAAATACACAAAATATCATACAAAATACAAAAACATACGGCAACGAAGCAGGGCTCAAGCAACCGGTGGTTAGGGCGACATAGAAAGAAACCTCCTGACGATGCGTGCCGTTTCCAGGAGTACTGCCTTCTGAATCTGACCCTTGACCCAGCCATCTAGCGAAAGTCTCTTAAGATGTTGTTCGAGACTTTTCGCTATGAGACCGTTTGCAGAAACGACTATCGGGACAATGATCGTCGAATCCACATCCCACATGGCGGTCACCTCGTGAGCCAAGTCGAGGTACTTAGTAATTTTTTCCCTTTCGGCTTTCACAAGGTTCTCGTCATGCGGGATGGTAATGTCGACGAGCACCGCCTGTCGCGTTGACCGATCTGTCAGCACAATATCAGGCTTATTGGCAACAATAGTCCTGTCTGTGATGACAGATCGATCCCAATAGAGCGTTGCATGACCATTTTCGAGAACTGGCGCCGGTGTGTATTTATAGTACGGCACCTCGGACTCCACAAGACCATATCGAAGAGCAATTTGCTGGTGAATAATTCTGGCTACGAGATTATGTCTATGCAAGTACTCACCATTAGCTAGATGAGAACAACCGGAAATAATATGTCTGAGTGATTCTCCGGGACGGCGGCATGCCCGACAAATGTCGACCGTTCCGTCCCTCAGGATATATTTCCTATAGTTGTTCGTCATCATAACCTCGTCTGCAATTGCACAGACAAAACCTTCGGTTTCCCCAAAGAGGTCACCGAAACGTAGCCAGTTCACCGACGCGAGCAGATCAACATCGGGCCCTGTTAAGGCCCGATAGAACCGCCCGTGAAGCTCCTTGCTCTTCCATACATTCTTGCGGTCTTCGGTGGTCAACACCATAGGTTTGCGCCAGTTATCTTTTGCCAAGGATAGTGGCGTAAGGTTGACGTCTACTGCCACAACGTCACAGTGTATCCCACGCCCGTTGCTTTGGAAATATCCTCTAAGACTGCACACCTCGCGGTTATGGAGAGTCTTGGCATTTAAGAACCCACGACCCCCACACTTCCGCGGGATGTACAGCCTCATAACAGACGAACGTGGGTGAAGCATGCGATGCGTTGTAAGCAGTAGCCGCACCCGTCTATCTAGGGCATCTAGCTCAGTCTGAGTCCATCTTAGTATGCCAAAGGAGTATGTGAGCAAAGGCATCACCCAAGCGTTGAAGGCGCGCACCTTATTACCCTGACAAAGACTGTTAAGTACTTTTGTCAGGCGACAGAAGAAACGCTCCTTCACCGCCTGCTTAATGTCTTCATCCACAATACCCAAAGACTGTGACATACCAAGATATTTGTAGGTTTCCGACTCTGAGAGAGACCTAAGAGACATTGTCTCAGATAGCTGTAAATTGGTTGAATTTACAACTTTCCCCGTTGCACATGCATGACCGCACACTTTTCTACACCAAATTCCATTTTGATGGCACTACTGAAACCTTCTGTAGTTTTCAGTAGCTCCATCAAGTCTGTACATTTTGGTGCAAATAGCTTAAGATCATCCATATACAACAGATGAGAAATGATCTCCCCGCCTCTCCTGAGTCGGTAGCCCAGCCCCGAATTCTTCAGCAGAGTGCTAATAGGATTCAGAGCTAAAGCAAAACCACAACGGACTTAAACTGTTACTCTGGAAAATGCCACGTTTAATCCATATTTTGTCCAACGAAACAGACCTGCAATCTCCACCACCAGGTTGACAAAGGACTGTGGTCCACTGTCTCATACATGTGCCTAAGAAGTGCCTTAAAGTTGTATCAACTTTATACAACTCCAAGACCCTCTCCAGCCATGAATGAGGCACCGAATCATAGGCCTTCTTGTAGTCGATCCAAGCCGTGGAGACGGCACCTCGTTTTCGTCGGACTTGTTGGCAAATGGCCATGTCAATGAGGAGGAGCTCTTTAGTACCACGGGACCCAACCCTACACCCATTTTGAGACGGGGCCAAAATATCGTTTGCACTAATGTGCAAATTAATTTTGCTCTCAAAATGGATGTAAGAAGCTTGTATAATGTGGGCAAGCACGTGATGGGTCTGTAGTTCTTGCTTCCGTGGTACTACCAGACTTGAAGAGCAGGAAGGTAACGCCGGTCGTAAGAAATGTTGGCAAGGAACCAGCCTCGAGAGCGCTTTGAAATTGTGTTGCCAAACGATCATGTGAGCTTCGAATCCACTTTATCCAAAAGTTGTGCAACCCATCCGGCCCAGGACTTTTCCAGTTCTGAGCCGTGTGGATAGCACAACTTACGTCATAGGGGCTGATAGTAACAGCCCCCATGGACTCGATAGACTCACACTCTCGTTCAACAACACTCATCCAGTCACCCTCGGTGTGCTCGACTGGCACCGACCAGATACTACGCCAGAAGTTACTCATGGCAGTAGCATCCGGCAACTGCTCAGCGAGCACACGTTGGTCAGCTCCTTCCCACATTCGATACACCTTCCTTTGGTCACTTCGGAAGAGACGATTCTGCTGGAAATCGATCCACCCGTTTTCTGTAGCGACGAATACGCCCCGCCCACGCATAGACTTTCTGCTTCAGGAAGTCAATACGCTCCGTGACCCAAGTCATATAATCACGAGGGCTGATACCAGTCCCCGCGAAGGCCTGGTTCACGAAGCGCATGACTCGGGGACGGCTATTACCGTCTCTGAAGCAGATTAACTTGGCAATGAGAGTCCTAGCCGTGCTGATACGCCGCTCAATCCGCACTTGCCAAGCAGGAGCAACATCGGCGTCCCGGGCTACACGGTTAGATTCCGGAAACCTGACACGAGCAACACGACACGCCACTATTGCTCCACAGTACAGGATTGAGTGTGTATCAGCAAGATCTTCACTTTCTTCCAAATATGGGGATAACATTTCGTTTAGGCCCCATTAAGGCCAAGTTACGTCTATTCGTAGGCAAGACTGGTAAACGAGGTCTACAATCGGGCGTGAAGCGATACTGCATCAACGCCTCCTCCAAAGCCCTCCTCATCTGCTCATATTGGTTGGTACTTACATTCATGTCCGCACAGTCCCTCCATCAAAACCGGAACCTGCCCGAACCGCCCCAGATGTTTGTAAAGGCGGCTGCACCGGAGTAGACGTTTTGGGGCAGATGGGTCCTGAGCCGGGCGGGGACTGCACAAACAGGTAGCACCTCGAGACGCAACCGATCAAGCAATGAGCTATCCAACCGTTTACACCGCTGGATGACACGTACTTGATCCGATAATCGTTGTGCTGAAACGTTGATGGCTGGTTCAAGGACCTGAAACATAGCCAGCATTCTAGAACGGTACGCGGTCAAGTTAGTTTCACCCTGTGTGGCCCCATAGTAGGCGCGCATGCAATTCTCGTTATTTTCTTTAGTCCATCGCATGCGACGCACTACACCACCAGTAGCGAGGGCCGAGCGCGGAGCGAGCTCCGCAGGCCCCAAGCGTGCCGGTGGCGTTGGTCGTCCTCGTCGTACAGGTGGTGGCGGCGGCGGGGCGACGGCCTGCAATCGTCTTCGCTCGATTCGTTGGTGTCAGGCGGCGTGAAGACCTAGCCACCTGACGATGTTGGCGAGGAGCTAGACGATGCAGGCGTAGGTGGTGGGCGTGCGTTTTCGTTTACTTTCTTCTTTCTTAGGCGTGTCAACTCAAATAAATTTTGCATTTTTACATTTTAATGTTGACAGACATGACTTGACACGCCAACGTCAAGAAAGTTTTTATCTATTTATTATTATATATAATTATTATGTTTATATATTTAATTTATTTGTAAGTAGGTATGTATATTATAAATGCATGCATTTATTATAGTTTTCTTTTATTTATTATTTTCTCACATAGCTTGCACCCGTTACTTTGTCTCTACACAACCCCAAGGTAGACTGGCAGAGAATGCCTAATGGCATTAAGTCCGCCTGTTTGTATCTTTTTTTGTATTGTGTGCAAATAAAGAATAAATAAATATATCTCGACACTATACTCTCATACCTAATCCTAGGTCTTCCTCTGGATCGTCGACCGGGGAGAAAGTTGTAGTCCCAAGTTCCAAAGACCTCTTAACTTGCCCATACCTTGGCAGCCTACTTTTGCATCTTGTCGGGAAATTAAGAATAGATAATGTAAAGAACAACAACTTGTTTCGCCGACCGTACAGCGAGGATAGCTGTGGGAAACTTGCGCGGGCGTCGTTGCTAATTTAGTGCAAACATGCGCACTTGTTCGTCTTTTTGTTTTCGTGTGTTTACGTTTCGGTAGTGCACGGATGACATCTGATAGAGGCGTCACTTAATTTTATATGCAGATATTTTTTTTTGATTTGTAAACCATTTTTTGTCTCATAATGTCATAGGAAGGTTGAGACGGCGTAAATTGTGGCTCTAAAATTAGAATGCGGCCGATGCATGTAAACAATGATTTAGGTTACGAAAATGTGTTCAAAGTTTTTGAAGTAAAACTTCTTTTTTTGACTTAGTAAGTAAGCTGGTGAATGCAATACGAAAGGTGTGATTGGGAGAGGCGGAAGTTTCAAGGGCGAAATAGGTTAGCGACAGAAAGAGAAAGAGTTACGTTTCGTATATCTAGGACACAGTGCCTATTGTCTGTATCATACTTTTGAACTAAAAGAGAGTAGTACGCGCGCACTATCAATGTATATATTATATTTTGTATACATTTTATATATATAATGTAAAGTAAATATGACAGAATGCAGCGTGCGGTCTACTCAGCATATGACCGCACTCAATGGAGGCTGCTAATACGTGGTCACGATCCTCAGCAGTGAGGGAACGAATAAGAAGACGAATGTAAAGATATAAAACCTCTTTACTTAAATTTATTTCTTTTTTGTATTTTTATAATAATTATTGAAATGTAAAATGTCACTGTAATGTAATGTGTAATGGATAGAATTGGAATACGGACGTTAAATGTAATTTTTCTGAACATTTTATAGAA
Organism: Meandrusa payeni; assembly: GCA_029286785.1. NCBI lineage: Eukaryota > Metazoa > Arthropoda > Insecta > Lepidoptera > Papilionidae > Meandrusa > Meandrusa payeni. Next base: position 1,938,359 of record JAGSMX010000039.1, read on the forward strand.
ACGCAGTCTTGTCTTTAATTTCAAATAACCATACAGACATTTTTATATATATAGATAAAGCTAACGAAGTTTTACGTCAGCCGTGTGGTCTAAAGCACACTCGTTTTTTTTTACTTTAACTATGTCTGTTTTCGGCTGTGAAAGAATGTAAATGATTTTTTTCTGTCTTGGACAGCATACAAGTTTGATTCTATAACATTGATTTAATAAACGGTGACAAAATGGTTGCTAACTCTCATCTACAATGATATCGAAAATAACCGGAACCGGTAACTGACCAAGTCATTCGGTCAATATAACAGTAAAACGGAAGTACACTTGAATACATATCAAACAATACAAATGATTCGCAGATAGAAGGTGAATCGATAAGGCTGTCACAGAAGAGCTTAATTGTTGATAACGTCCACTTCCCGATCCGTGACCTCGCTAACATTCGTAGCTTATCTCGTAGCGCTATCGGCTTGTTCCTTATCACAGTGCAACACTTGTTCCTCCGGCCGACTGTACCCGACAGTAGCCCACATTCAATTCATTCCACCATCGGACTTCTAGACGCACTGCGGGATTTCATCCTTTCGTTGTGAACATCCCTCAAACCCGAACGAAGCGATTTGCTTCGTCTTTCATTCTTCGTACAGCAAAGGACTGGAATAGTTTGCCCGCGTCTGTCTTTCCTTCCGATTACAATGTGGGTATTTTCAAGAGTAGAGTAAATAAGCATTTACTAAGCTAGTGCGCCTTACCATCCAGGACTGCATTTCCGCTTAACATCAGGTGGGATCGTAGTCAAGCACTTGCTTAGAAATTATTAAAAAAAAAATACTTTATTACAAAAGTTACACCTTATGTATATGTCCCACTATTGGGAACACCTTCTCTATACAGTGTAATGGCGTAGTCATCTACGCGGCTCTAACGCAAAATAGCTTCACATACGGTAGGAAATTTTCTACGACGTGCAGTTTCACTCATGTTTTCCTTGTCGTAAATCAATGTACAAAATCGAAGCGTCAATAGCCTAATGGTTTAGGGTACGGCCTGTGAATCGTAAGGTCGTGGGTTCGAATCCACCATTCGACTATTGCCGTGAACCATGTCCTAGCACAAGCTTAAGCTTAGTTGGAATGGTTAACAAGATTGTTAGTAATATTTCTCAAAAAAAAAGAAATATTACTAGCTTTCTTTTTTTTAAAAAAAAAAAAATTGTTGCTGGCACTCGAGATACTGAGATATCACGGTTTATTTCATTAATACGACTATATTTACAAGTAAAAATATAAATCCACTTAGAAGTCGAAAAGAAAATGTAACAAATCAGTGTTTGATTAGGTTCTAATTTAAGAAAATCTATTTAAAATCTACTCACACTTCTTATCACCGATGGCCTTCAGTTGATTATTGTAATTAATTTTAAGACATAGGCTATTTTTATTTATTTCATATCGGTTGACATATTAAAAGTATTCCACTACGACGTCAAATAATTGCAGAGTAATTGAAGTGGAGTAATATAAATTTAAAGTCTTTTTTGGACTGTATTGGTCATCCCTAAAATACGCGTTCTACTGGATCTCTGATTGTGCATTACTGATATTCTGATAAAGGTACTAGTAGGTAAGATACAAAACAATCGTTAAGAATATTTATTACTAAAAATTTTACTTAAATTTAACTAGTTTTAGATATAAAGAGTAAAACTAGTAAAACTACTAAACTCTATATTATATATATTATTATTATTATATATATTCTATATATTATATTTATTGTCTCTCACTATGGGCCTCATAAGCAAGCTCAAAGTCGCACAACGAGCTATGGAGAGGGCTATGCTCGGAGTATCTCTACGAGATGAAATCAGGAATGAGGAGATCCGTAGACGAACGAAGGTAACCGACATAGCTCGCCGGATAAGCAAGTTGAAGTGGCAATGGGCAGGGCACATAGCGCGTAGAACAGATGGCCGACGGGGCCGAAAAGTTCTCGATTGGAGACCACGGACCTGCAAGCGCAGTGTGGGACGTCCACCCGCAAGGTGGTCTGACGACCTCATAAAGGTCGCAGGACGCAGCTGGATGCGGACCGCTTACAACCGGTCCCTTTGGAAATCGTTATAAGCGGCCCGCATCCAGGCCTATGTCCAGCAGTGGATGTTTTACGGCTGAAATGATGAGATATAAGGCGGTGAATAGGTTGACAGAATCGGGGAAGTTCCAACACCTCGAAATCTTCAGCATGAGTCCTTGTCCGAAATCGGCCTTCCTTACTGCCTTCAAGCCATTCCCGACTATGCATTTACAGTCCGTAATCTATCTGGAGGGAAGACACTCCTTTCTAAGACTTCCTCGTCATCTACCTTCATAGATTCGATAGATGTTGCCACTTCAACTTGCTTTCTCAACCTTTGTTCTCGTTGTACCGTAAATAAATGCCGAACATAATTTCACCGTCGCTCCTTGTCCGACTTTAAGTTTATCAGTTTTAGTTCAGCTCAAAGGTTCAAGAATCCGCACCGTAGGTCATACTTGAGTGGACTCAATGGTTGAATACTCCTGTCTTCAGAGATTTAGGCGCTTGCTACAATTAATACAATTTGTCTTGTTATTGGTTAATGGGCGGCGGTGGTGTGTGTGGTAATATTTTTGGGGCTGTTTTTTACGCAAAAATCTGTCTGGAAGTTAACGGACGGAGTAAATTTTACAATAGAGTAATTTTTTTATTAATAAAGCTACACAGATTAGCCAAAGAAGCTTACTTTGACTGTTTCACCGGATTGAGATGGCCTTTCATATAGTAACTCGACCCAAGGGTCCCCCTGGCGAGGGGTCACTTGAGCTTTGGCTTTGGCGGTTACTTCTTACGCGTAAGCATTCCGATCCGGGGCACCCGAGAGAGCCAAACCTTGGCTCGGTTGGTTGCTATTCCACGGCTTAACTAAGAGTCATTCGAAAGCTAACTTTAATTGCCATTTCGCGAAACGATGTCGCTTAGAAAAGAAATAGCCGAAGAAACTCCGTAGAGTAATACAAAGACTGATTGTATTTTTTTAAACGTCAAAGTGAGCCGACAAAATTTGGATGTACACCTGACAACAGGCCTACAATATCGAATGTGTTACGTCACGTGACATTCAACGGTATCATCGGCCGTTTTTATTTAGAGTCATATCTCATATACACGTGAGCTATATAGCACGAAATCCACTACAATTTCGTGCAAATGAAATTTTACTCTATAGTGACAATTTTAAATGTCATTTTACCTTGGACACCTATCTGCTCGTTGTTATCAAGTTATCTTATCAAAATATGATTAACCCAGTTTGTAAAACGTTTGTTTTGAAATGTGTATTTGTAAAGGCGCTGAACGCATCACGGTGACTTTCTTTGGGCAGCTGAACGTTAGTATTGCATCAACGTGTTGCAATATATTTACAATTAGGAACTTTAATTACTTATCAACCTTTTCTTCGCTGGACCAGCGTACCATAGCAGGCCAACATCTAACCTGAAGTTCTAGATTTCTTAAGAATCTAAATTTATTCGATAATATAAGACATATGATATATTACCTACATTTAAAAATAAATTGAAATGCTTCGTAACTGAGTCTCAACGTAACCACGCCAACATCAACTACAACAAATCGTTTATATAACACTATATTTATGTTATTTATTATATTATTTATTACATATATAAGTAAATGAATAGTAACTGAATGTAAGTTTATTGTTTAAATAAAATAAAGCAAAATCTAAACCGGCGAAGCGCGCTGGGTACGCTAGTTATTAATAAATGTATTTTTCAATTGACTTCAAAAGAAGTAACTTGTTACGGCATAACTTTGGACTGGGTGAGCCGATTTTGATGATTCTTTTTTTATTTAAAAGCTGGTGCTTCCCGTGTGGGAATTTAATTTGGTCCTATTCTGAAAATGGGATCCATGAGAAAACCATATAGGTCTTAAATTTGCATCAAGAATTTGCGCCATGGACGAATAACTCAATATCTCGTCAACGGATTTTCTATGATTTTTTTCCTATTGGAAAGGATGTAATTGAAGAGTATTTTGATAAAAGTTTGGTTACGTTCTGATTAAGTTTGGTTTCGTAATATTCGTACGTTAACTCGGAAATACTAAAAGGGCGTCCGCGTAAAAGCGTTTGACGTTTATTTCGATTTGAAGTCGGTCTTTGTTTTTACTCGTAAATATACTTGTTTGAAGTCGGATAAAAAGACGAAGAAAGACAACAAAGAAATAAGGAACAGGGAACCATAATTAGATAAAGGCACCGCCCGCGAACTGAGTGGGTAAACAGAGAAGTGTCCATGGCGGCTCGCAGCGGGTACAGGCTTCACTTCCTGCTGTTACGCAGCCGCTGGCGCTGATAAGCAATCAGACACGTGCGTCGTATCTCACCACCGCGATTACTGGCGCCTAACGGCCGAGATAAAGCTGGTATGTCGTTGCTTATCCTTCGACGAAATGGTTCAATAGGTTTTTGAAAAAATTATAATAATATATACATATAACATATATTCATATATATATATATATATATATAACATATATTGAAATAACATGTATATGTATATATATATTAAACCGACTTCAAAAAGGAGGAGGTTCTCAATTAGTCTGTAAGGTTTTTGTTTGTTGGTGCTTCCCATGTGGTCCCATTTAAATTTGGTCCAATTCTAACAATGGCATCAATGAGAGAGCTATATAAATCTTATATTTACATTAAGTATATGCGCGATAAATAGACGAATTAATCAATATCACGCCGACAGATTTCAATGATTCATTTTATATTGGAAAGGATGTAATTGAAGAGTATTTTGATAAATGTTTGGTTACGTTCTGATTAAGTTTGGTTTCGTAATATTCGTACGTTAACTTGGAAATACTAAAAGGGCGTCCGCGTAAAAGCGTTTGACGTTTAATTCGATTTGAAGTCGGTCTTTGTTTTTACTCGTAAATATACTTGTTTGAAGTCGGATAAAAAGACGAAGAAAGACAACAAAGAAATAAGGAACAGGGAACCATAATTAGATAAAGGCACCGCCCGCGAACTGAGTGGGTAAACAGAGAAGTGTCCATGGTGGCTCGCAGCGGGTACAGGCTTCACTTCCTGCTATTACGCAGCCGCTGGCGCTGATAAGCAATCAGACACGTGCGTCGTATCTCACCACCGCGATTACTGGCGCCTAACGGCCGAGATAAAGCTGGTATGTCGTTGCTTATCCTTCGACGAAATGGTTCAATAGGTTTTTGAAAAAAATATAATAATATATACATATAACATATATTGAAATAACATGTATATGTATATATATATTAAACCGACTTCAAAAAGGAGGAGGTTCTCAATTAGTCTGTAAGGTTTTTGTTTGTTGGTGCTTCCCATGTGGTCCCATTTAAATTTGGTCCAATTCTAACAATGGCATCAATGAGAGAGCTATATAAATCTTATATTTACATTAAGTATATGCGCGACAAATGGACGAATTATTCAATATCACGCCAACCGATTTCGATGATTCATTTTATATTGGAAAGGATGTAATTGAAGAGTATTTTGATAAAAGTTTGGTTACGTTCTGATTAACTTTGGTTTCGTAATATTCGTCTGTTAACTCGGAAATACTAATAGGGCGTCCGCGTAAAAGCGTTTGACGTTTAATTCGATTTGAAGTCGGTCTTTGTTTTTACTCGTAAATTTTCTAAGCGTTACTTGACCACGACCTCTCTTGATGTGAGATGGAAATGCAGTCACGACTGATAAGACGCACTATATTAAATCCCTATTCGCTCTTATTTTGAAAACGCCCACATTGTAATCATAGCTCAATGGTATTGTGCGATTGTGGACAGGGTGTTGAAGATCGCCACCATATGCTCTGGTCATGCCGACTCATACAGTCGGTGATTTGATGATTGGCACGCTAGATTGTCAAATGGTCGGATCTGGTCTTCTCGGACGGAAACTTTCTCAAGTCCACTGTACCAGAAAATCGCCAAGTGAGACAACAAAGAGCAAGAAAACGATACAAGACATTCATTTGAAGCGTCAATAGCCTAATGGTTTATGGTACGGTCTGCAAATCGTAAGGTCGCAGGTTCGAATCCACCATTCGACTATTGACGTGCACCATCTCCTAGCACAAGCATAAGCTTAGTTTATTAACAAGAATGTCAGTAATATTTCTTTAAAAAATATTGCTAGCTATATTTAAAAATAAATTGAAATGCTTTGTAACTGAGTCTCAACGTAACCACGCCAACATCAACTACAACAAATGGTTTATATAACACTATATTTATGTTATTTATTACATTATTTATTACATATATAAGTAAATGAATAGTAAGTGAATGTAAGTTTATTGTTTAAATAAAATAAAGCAAAATCTAAACCGGCGAAGCGGGCTGGGTACGCTAGTTATTAATAAATGTATTTTTCAATTGACTTCAAAAGAAGGAACTTGTTACGGCATAACTTTGGACTAGGTGATCCGATTTTGATGATTCTTTTTTTATTTAAAAGCTGGTGCTTACCGTGTGGTAATTTAATTTGGTCCTTTTCTGAAAATGGGATCCATGAGAAAACCATATAGGTCTTAAATTTGCATCAAGAATTTGCGCCATAAATGGACGAATTATTCAATATCACGCCAACCGATTTCGATGATTCATTTTATATTGGAAAGGATGTAATTGAAGAGTATTTTGATAAAAGTTTGGTTAATTTGATTTCGTAATATTAAATTCTTACGATATTTCGAAATACAAAGATACGCACAATACGCGTTTAACGTTCGATTCTATTTCAAGTTGGTTTCTGTTTTACTCGTAAATATACTTGTTTGAAGTCGGATAAAAAGACGAAGAAAGACAACAAAGAAATAAGGAACAGGGAACCATAATTAGATAAAGGCACCGCCCGCGAACTGAGTGGGTAAACAGAGAAGTGTCCATGGTGGCTCGCAGCGGGTACAGGCTTCACTTCCTGCTATTACGCAGCCGCTGGCGCTGATAAGCAATCAGACACGTGCGTCGTATCTCACCACCGCGATTACTGGCGCCTAACGGCCGAGATAAAGCTGGTATGTCGTTGCTTATCCTTCGACGAAATGGTTCAATAGGTTTTGAAAAATTATAATAATATATATATATATTAAACCGACTTCAAAAAGGAGGAGGTTCTCAATTAGTCTGTAAGGTTTTTGTTTGTTGGTGCTTCCCATGTGGTCCCATTTAAATTTGGTCCAATTCTAACAATGGCATCAATGAGAGAGCTATATAAATCTTATATTTACATTAAGTATATGCGCGACAAATGGACGAATTATTCAATATCACGCCAAACTATTTCGATGATTCATTTTATATTGGAAAGGATGTACTTTAGGAGTAGTTTGATTTATTGGGATAAGTTTGGTTAATTTGATTTCGTAATATTAAATTCTTACGATAATTCGGAAACACAAAGATACGCACAATAGCGTTTAACATGCGATTCTATTTCAAGTTGGTTTTTGTTTTTACTCGTAAATTTTCTAAGCGTTACTTGACCACGACCCCACTTGATGTTATGTGGAAAGGCAGTCACGACTGATAAGACGCACTATATTAAATCCCTATTCGCTCTTATTTTGAAAACGCCCACATTGTAATCATAGCTCAATGGTATTGTGCGATTGTGGACAGGGTGTTGAAGATCGCCACATATGCTCTGGTCATGCCGACTGTATGATGATTGGCACGCTAGATCGTCAAATGGTCGCATCTGGTCTCCTCGGAGGGCTACCTTCTCAAGTCCACTGTACCAGAAAATCGCCAAGTGAGACAACAAAGAGCAAGAAAACGATACAAGACATTCATTTGAAGCGTCAATAGCCTAATGGTTTATGGTACGGTCTGCAAATCGTAAGGTCGCAGGTTCGAATCCACCATTCGACTATTGGCGTGCACCATCTCCGAGCACAAGCATAAGCTTACTTGATCAACAAGAATATTAGTAATATTTCTTAAAAAAATATTGCTAGCTATATTTTAAAAAATTCAAGAAGCAAGAAGGAAAAGCCTTGACAACGAAGTTTGGGTATATATATAAACCGACTTCAAAAAGGAGGAGGTTCTCAATTAGTCTGTAAGGTTTTTTTGTTTGTTGGTTCTTCCCATGTGGTCCCATGTAAATTTGGTCTAATCCTAACAATGGCATCAATGAGAAAGCTATATAAATCTTAAATTTGCATTAAGTATGTGCGCGACAAATGGACGAATAATTCAATATCACGCCAACCGATTTTGATGATTCATTTTATATTGGAAAGGATGTACTTTAGGAGTAGTTTGATTTATTAAGATAAGTTTTGTTAATTTGATTTCGTAATATTTAATTCTTACGATAATTCTGAAACACAAAGATACGCACAATAGCGTTTAACATGCGATTCTATTTCAAGTTGGTTTTTGTTTTTACTCGTAAATTTTCTAAGCGTTACTTGACCACGACCCCACTTGATGTTACGTGGAAAGGCAGTCACGACTGATAAGACGCACTATATTAAATCCCTATTCGCTCTTATTTTGAAAACGCCCACATTGTAATCATAGCTCAATGGTATTGTGCGATTGTGGACAGGGTGTTGAAGATCGCCACCATATGCTCTGGTCATGCCGACTCATACAGTCGGTGATTTGATGATTGGCACGCTAGATTGTCAAATGGTCGGATCTGGTCTTCTCGGACGGAAACTTTCTCAAGTCCACTGTACCAGAAAATCGCCAAGTGAGACAACAAAGAGCAAGAAAACGATACAAGACATTCATTTGAAGCGTCAATAGCCTAATGGTTTACGGTACGGTCTGCAAATCGTAAGGTCGCAGGTTCGAATCCACCATTCGACTATTGACGTGCACCATCTCCTAGCACAAGCATAAGCTTAGTTTATTAACAAGAATGTCAGTAATATTTCTTTAAAAAAATATTGCTAGCTTTGTTTAAAAAAAATCAAGAAGCAAGAAGGAAAAGCCTTGACAACGAAGTTTGGGCATATATAAACGCGACGTTGGTGAGGCTATGTCAAGTGGAGGCTCAAACGTAAACAATAAGATTACCTATATGTCTTGTTATAATATATATGTATTCTCTCGCGTCATTTTAATTCTACCGTGGAAGACTGAGACTTCTTCCACTTTTCTAATTTTTATAGTAGGTAGTAGGTTATATCATGTGACAGGTAGGGTCAGTTCCCATGCCTTTGCCGTTTGCCTAGGTGGACTCGGGAAGAAGGCGACATCGGCAGGCCCGTGTCGCCTTGCACTGCGAGGGCACAGGGAGGGTGCAGAGGGGCTCAGGTACGTTCCTCTGGAGATCTCGGAGACCCTCACCATGCACCGAGTAAGGGCTGCCTGGGAGGTTTTAGTGCCCCACATAACCTCGCCTTCCTCCCAGAAGGCGGGGTATCTTGTTGAAGATTTCCTCCCCGATAACAAAAAAAAAGGTAGGTTGTCATAAAATTCGATATAATTATAGATATGATAGTATTTATGTATGCCTTAGCACAGCACCGCGGTGGCGCCTAGCAACTAGGAAAAATAATTGTGAAACCCAGCAACGGTCAGTGCCCTAGAATGTCTCCAATAGGCATTTTAATAAACAATCATTTTAACATAAGCAATTTTAAAAACATAGGCATATTAACATATTTTTTGTAATGCGATACACTCGCAGGTCAGGGCTTCTCAGGCTAAGCACAAATCGTAATTATATGTCCGTATGTATATTAGTAATCGGAAGACAAGTGTATTTACTTGTATTTATAAACTGACTTCAAATCGAATCAAACGTTACGTGTGGAGGCCCACTTTGTATTTCCGAATTATTATAGGTATATGACTAAATTAAACTTATTCAAAACCTTTTTTTTTTTTGACGGGGAGGAAATCTTCAGAAAGATACCCTGCCTACTGAGGGGAAGGCGGGGTTATGTGGGGTTCTTACCCACTAAAACCTCCCCGGTGGCCCTTTCCTCGGTGCATGACGAGGGGCTCCGGGATCTCCAGTGGAACGCACCGGAGCCCCTCTGCACTGTGCTCAAGGAGAGCACAGCTGGGAGGAGGTAACCCCTTCCCCTGTGCCCACGCAGCGCAAGTCGACTCGGGCCAGCCGATGTCGCCTTCTTCCCGGGTCCACTTTGGTAGACGACTCAGGCCCCCACCCTTGTCGCCCAGTGAACCCGAGGCCCCTTTTAGTCGCCTTGTACGACAGGCAGGGGATACCGTAGTCTTATTCTTGAGAGCCCAGAACTACAGAGCTGGCTTATTCAAAACCTAACCAAACTTTCATCAAAATACTCTTAAAGTACATCCTTCCCAATAAGAAATAAATCATTGAAATCGGTTGGCGTGATATTGAGATATCCGTACATTTGTGGCGCACATACTTGATGCAAATTTAAAACTTATATGGTTTTCTCTTGGATTCCATTGTCAGAATTGGACCAAATTAGGACTACACGGAAAGCATCAGCTTTCAAATAATAAAAGAATCATCAAAATCTGTTCACCCAATCTAATGTTATGCGGTAACAAATATTAAAAAAAAATACAGACCATTACCAAAAATAATTGAGAACCTCCACCTTTTCAAGTCGGTTAAAAATTAGATTGATTTAATCATCACGGGAGCAATAGTATTGAAGCGTCTTACTTATACGATAAGTTCGTGTATTTAATTTGTGTTTATACAGTAGTTTAAGCGTCAATAGCCTAATGGTTTAGGGTGCGGCCTGCGAATCGTAAGGTCCAAGGAATCCACCATTCGATTATTGCCGTGAACCATGTCCTAGCACAAGCTTAAGCTTCGTTGGAATGGTTAACAAGATTGTTAGTAATATTTCTGAAAAAAAAAGAAATATTGCTAGCTTTTTAAAAAAAAAACAGTTATTTTCTCTTCGTTTTGGCAACAAGCAGTCCTTATTGTTAAATTTTTGCCGAATATAATTATTGATCATCAAGCTTTTACGTAATCGTTATATATTTCCTCTTATATTGACGTAAATCACAAACACGGAGAAGAATTCATTCATTGTATACTTTGCTTATCCAATGCACCTTCTTACCTTGCAGACAAAGAATCAAGCAACCAAACAAATTTTAGGGTCATTGTTCCTTTCAATAAAATCAAAATTAAATATTAATGTTACACTCATCACGATAATGAATAACGGTAATTAATTTGTGTTTGAATTAATAATACAAAATTATAATAATACCGCTTATTTTCAACGTAGATACAATTTATTTTGGTCCTTTGTCCTTAAATGTGTTTGCATTGTTAATATAATCTGTTGGTATAACTGTTAACATTTTTTTAATAATAATTTAAACTATTTCCGACCCCGTTGTTGAGAAGCTCTGGCATATTGTGTTAAAGTAGGTAAACAGTAATTTATTACGCTGCTCGATTTACTGGACTTTGTAATGTGTTACATAATGCGAATGTTTAAAAATTGTTCCTTAGCAATTTAAATACAAGTGTTTTGGAGTGAAGTTATTTTATAAGAACGCCTCGTAAATTTTTGCATATTAGTATTTAACATACATTAAAGCCTATTTCTGTCCCAATGCCTAGACTTCAAATATTTTCGAAAATTTTTGGTATATTTACCAGCTGCTTTTATTTGACCATTTGTAAAAGAGGGTCTCAAGGTAGCAAAACTTGTGTCGTAGGTTCGAATCTACCATTCGACTATTAATGTGAACCATTTCCGGGTATTTAGAATGGTTAATGTTATGGTTTTTTTTAAAGACGAGGAAGTTTTTTTCTTATCAGTTTAGTTTACTGAACATGCTAATTGCACCTTAGCATCTTTTATCTCCACCAATAGCAATTCTGGAAGCGATCTCGAAGAGTGTTCCGACACCAGAGCCTCTCTGCGCTATGCTGCAAAGTCGTGAGGCACGCCTCGGGGGAGGTTATCCCTCTCCCAGCACCTATAGTGGACATCAAAGGCACTTAAACCTTCGCATTCTGTAGCACAGAATTACTGGAAAAGTTTCTTGATAATCTCAAGACGATTACAAGAACTGTACCCAAATTATACAATCTTGCTACAAAAATACTCCTTACAACTAGTCTTTAATATCACAAACATTGTTATTGTGTTATTTTTTATTAAGCCTTCCTATTTGCACGATTACTTTCCGGAAAAGTATCGCATTGTAAATATTTACAGCTATACTGACGCATCTATTAACTGTTAAATTCGAGGAAATCCGTATTGCACGTTGATTTCTTTATAATACCATCAAAACACTCGACGGTCCCTATACCTTTGAAAGGCAAAGGTGTTCTCACACTGGATTGATTTTAAAAGTTAAATTAAGAATGCTTACCGTCCTTTCACCTTTATTGTGAACTTAGCATGGGCCATTTCTCTAGGCACAATTGAATTCTCCTCCAAGAGAACCGGACCGGATTACAGAGCAACTGCTTTCAAATTTCGGCCTGTCGTAAAATTTAACTAAAAGGGGTACGGCCCCTCGGTTCACAGGCGACAAGGGTCTTGCCATAAGTCTTTTCATACGGGTACAATTTGGATACCTTTAAGTCCACCTTATACCACAGAAACCTTATAGGCTCACGTGCTCCATCCTAGGCTTCATCTTCGCCTTCCATCAAGCGAGATAGAAGCCAAACGTGAGCCCATTTTATATTAAAAAAAGGGCGGGGACTCTTGTCGCTGTAAAAGTGTTGTACCGGGAGTAGTCCCGTGTTGCTTTAGAACAGCGAAGGTGCTAAGGAAGGTATTCCTTTCCTGGGGCTCAATGCAATGCAGAGGGCACACGAGAATGACTGACAAAATCGAAGAAAGCCACTGGGGAGCGAGAGGGCTACTGAGTAATCGTACATAACTTTTAAGACTTTCCTCTCGATATTAAACAAAGATACTGCGTTCCTACCGTAGCTACGAGAAAGCTTGCGCACACTACCGTAGACCTAACACGTTTTGGCCCTTTCCCTCGTGCACCTCGGTCAGGCCCTTCGGGAGCTGTTCGACCGCTGTTTGCGGTCGGGGCAGTTCCCGAGGGCCTGGAAAGAGGGTCGGCTGTGCCTTCTCCCGAAGGACAGTCGGCCCCGGACTCGGCTTCGGCGGTTCGACCGGTTGTGTTGCTGGACGAGGCTGGCAAGGCCCTGGAGAGGGTCGTGGCTCGCCGCCTCGTCCAGCATATGGAGGAAGGTTCGGGCCCGAAACTCTATGAGTTTCAATTCGGGTTCAGGCCCGCCGGTCGACCGTCGACGCCCTCCGACGCCTGCGGGCGGTGACGGAAGAGGCGGGGCGTCAGGGAGAGGTAGTGTTGGCGGTGTCACTGGACATCGCCAATGCCTTCAACAGTCTCCCGCATGCGGTGATACAGGCGGCACTCGTATATTTCGGAGTGCCCCTGTATCTCAGGAGGCTGTTGGGCGCCTACCTCTCCCAGAGGAGGGTGGCATTCGAGGACCGGAGGGGGTCAGTCAGGTGGAGAAAAGTCGAGCGCGGTGTCCCACAAGGATCGGTGTTGGGGCCGATTCTGTGGGACATCGGCTGACTGGGTCCTGGAGCCGTCTCCTCCCGGGATGGGTGTCATCTGCTATGCAGATGACACCCTCGTATATTCCCGGGGAAAGGCGTATAAGGAGGCGGCGCGGCTGGCCGAGGCCGGTGTAGGCCTCGTGGTCAGCCGCATAGAGAGGTTAGGGCTTCGGGTAAAGCTGGAGAAGACCGAAGCCCTCCTCTTCCGCAGGACTGACGTAAAGGACCCTCCGGGTGCCACCCTCCTCATTGGAGGAGATAGAGTGAGGGTGAGTTCCCAGATGAAGTATCTGGGACTCACCCTCGATGGAGGATGGACCTTCGGACCCCACTTTGCACAGTTGGGGCCGAAGGTCCTGAGGACGGCAGCCGCGCTGGGAAGTCTCCTCCCAAACCTCGGAGGACCCAGCGCGGTGTGCAGGAGGCTGTACTCTGGGGTCTGTCGGAGTATGGCCACGTACGGTGCCCCCATCTGGGCGGGTGAATCGCTCACAGATTGCCGCGATCAGGGTCATCCGGGGGTACCATACGGTCTCGTGGGCGGCAGCTACTGCGCTTGCCGGCGATCCGCCGTGGGAGCTCGTGGCGGGGGTTCTAGCCGAGGTGTCCGACTATGTCTCGGATAGGAGGGCCCTCGGAGAGAACCCTCTGCCAGAAGAGGTCCGGCGGATTCGTCGGTTAGGTGAGGTAGCACTATGCCGGAGGTGGGAGGAGGACCTGGCGCATCACCCGTACGGTCTACGTACAACGGGTGCTCTGCGCCCGGTCCTGGAGCGTTGGATGCGCAGGAAGCGCAAACCTCTCACCTTCCGTCTGACGCAGGTGTTCACGGGGCATGGCTGCTTCGGGGACTACCTGTGTCGGACGGCCCGACGGGAGGCTGATGAGCGGTGCCATGATTGTGGCGCTGCGGTGGACTCTGCCCAGCACACCCTGGAGGTGTGCCCGAGATGGGCAGCGCAGCGTTGCGACTTGGCATCCGCCATCGGTGGAGTAGACCTGTCGCTTCCGAGCCTCGCACTTGCGATGGTACGGAGCGACAGGTCTTGTCGGCGGTCGCCTCCTTCTGCGAGACAGTCATGTCCCAGAAGGAGGCCGACGAGCGGGTCAGGAGGGGAGCCGTGGGGCTCCCTCCCTCCGCAGGCGACGAGTCGGGGTGCGCAGGAGGCGTTTCAAACGCCTCCTCTCGCTGCCCCGTAATCGAAGCGGGGCCAGGATGGGAACCTGGCCCCAGCATGCTTCGGCGTCGTCGGGACTTCTCTGAGTGCCGGAGGAGTCCCCTTCGAGGGTGAAGTCCGGTCTTGCCGAGACCGGCCGGTCGTTGGGGTGTCCTGTCGCTGACAGATCCGGGGCACCCCGCTCATAACGGCTGATGGCATTCGCGGTAGGTTTAGTGGGTATGGGCTGCCCAGGCCGAGTCCCACACATCCCTCCGGGCCCACCCAGGGTACCGGAGGATGGTTAATAACTCGATTCCCCGCGTTAACAAAAAAGACCTAACACGTTAGGCCTCTACGGGTGCCGTGTTAATCGAGGTGAAGATGTAGTTCAACTTACGTTAACTTCAATATGAAAACACCTTTACGAATCAATCGTAAACAATCAACATGTTTCGTAGTATCAAGTTGTTATCTATGTGATAAAATATTTGCATTATCACATATCGCTGCACGTCAGGAGGCACCGCATTTTACTACAACTTAGGTATTTGTTAATTCAGTAACATAAATATGCATCAGGTCATGTGTGAGGAACCTTTAACATGATGACGATGTTCGAGCAGATTTCGACCATGGCAACTGTGTCATTTGACAAGCATGTTCACTGTGAGGCTTTCGTGTAGGGCTTAGGGTTTCTGCTCTCTCATGTGCTCTTTGGTGGTTGGCTTACCCGAGCTCGTTGCCAAAAGTACGAGAGCACATTAGACAAGTCAATGTTCCACAAACATAATTGTAATGGATGGTCGGCGAGTTTTTCACGCCCTTCGAAATCATCAACCTGTGTTGGCTAAGTCGCCTTCACTCGGGACGCAGTTCTGCTTTCGTCTCCCGCTGTGTAATAGACCTTCTATTTTAATATACAATTGTAAGGAAAGATTATATTTTCCTTGAGTTAATTCACTTGGGGCACATCATCACGCATCAAATGCGACGTTAACGTAGTTAACGACAAAGCATTCTGAAAACAAATAATAAAACTTCTATAGATGAGGAGAAAGACAAAAATGATTTACGCACTTCTCCTTCACTTCAGTGTTACGGCTTCACCAATTACTTCAGAAGAACTCCGAAGGGTTCAACTGCTTCAAGACAACTAAGACAAATCGTCCCGATCCGACCATAGACAAAGACATGGCTAGCTCAGGCTATAGACAAAAGCCTTATGTTGCCATGAAACCGAAGATATTGTTTATCAAACACTTTGCTTTAGTTATTTGCATGAGCTTCGTTAAAATTTGCCCGAGACATTTATTTGTAAAATTGTTTTTGTGAAAAATATTAACGCTAAGCTAAGTGGGGTGCCCAAAATGGCCGCATGACAGCTTCGTTCCTTTCTTTAGGATTCTATGCTACTACCCTGTGCAAGTAATACATCGATAACGGATATCCGTGTCAATTCTGACCAATAAGAGACGTTTAATACAAAACAAAGAGTCTAATTGAACGTAAATATTATCTTTCCGCTTATGAACTCGGGACGGTTAACTTACATGTCATGTATGCATTGCTGGGCCGTTAACGTAAATCTTGATTATTATTATTCTGAGAACAAGGCGTGTGTACCGCATTAAATCATAAACGATAAAATCTCACAGGAGTACCTCATTTGTAACGGTAATTGATACGTAATCACTTCATTTTAGATCGAAAATTTCTTTATAATAACCGATTGCGGAAACCTGTGAGAAACTCGATTTTACTGTGTCTACCTGTACCTTCTATAATAACGACATCACTAACACCCGTCACTAGAGGAATAAGAGAGTCACAGAGATCGACGAGCTTCCAAATACACGTATACCATACGAAAAAACGTTAGCAAAGGTTTTAAAAGGAGCCTCGGGTTCACTGGGCGACAAGGGTGGGGGCCTGAGTCGTCCACCAAGGTGGACCCGAGAAGAAGGCGACATCGGCTGGCCCGTGTCGCCTTGCACTGCGAGGGCGCAGGGGGGAGGGTGTAACCTCCCCTCCCGGGGCGTACTCTCCTTGAGCACAGTGCAGAGGGGCTCCGGTGCGTTCCACCGGAGATCCCGGAGCCCCTCGACATGCACCGAGGAAAGGATCACCGGGGACGTTTTAGTGGGTAAAAACCCCACATAACCGCCGCCGCCCAGAAGACGGGGTAACTTTTTGAAGATTTCCTCCCCGTCAACAAAAAAAAAAGTTTTAGTATGTAATATAATTTTGATTAAACATTTATTAATTTATTTAAACAGGAACGCCAGCGTAATATGTGGTAAACAATATATTTTAAACA
The DNA here is from genome assembly GCA_029286785.1 of Meandrusa payeni. Lineage (NCBI taxonomy): Eukaryota > Metazoa > Arthropoda > Insecta > Lepidoptera > Papilionidae > Meandrusa > Meandrusa payeni. The sequence goes on from JAGSMX010000039.1 coordinate 1,955,431, forward strand.
ATTTGTCTATGGCAATTTATTCAGTCCATATTACGAACTTCAAAGTTAGAGTTAGACTATTAGAAGTAAGATTCGTTACATCTAATAGACATTGTATTGATTGACGCAGATAATCCTATATTTTCCGGGCCCACCCAGGGTACCGGAGGATGGTTAATAACTCGATTCCCCGCGTTAACAAAAAAAAAAAAGATAATCCTATATTAGTTATATTAGATCTACAGAACTTTCTTATATACATATTGTATTTAGTTGTTCTATTTTTGTTTAAATAGTTAAAATGTTCTAAAATAAATACTTTCGATTGACACTTGGTAAATAAGGTGAAATAAGTCGAAAAGAATCGAGGTCGCATTTGTTGTGCGAAATAAAAAAGTAGAAATAATTTGAAACGCGCACGTCTTACGATCAAATGGTTGGGGTTTCTTGACGTAGTATGACATCAGGGCTGACCATCAACAGAGACAGCACCAAATAAGGTATGCTTTATAACAGTGGTGGGCAAACTTTTTGGTAGGCGGGCCGCAAAATGAAAAAAAATTTAACGTTCCAAAATTTGACCGAAAAAAATCTTTTGATTTATAAAAAACATTTATAAAATCTATTTAACAAAAACATTAAAGGCTAAATTAGCAAATTACCCAAATTGCAGGTTGAACTTTTTTTTTGGCTTTTTATGTAAAAATTTACAACTTCAGCTTTTTTTTAAACAAACCAAGAATTTTGAAAGGGTTTTAAATCTTATAACCACTACTGATATAAATAAAAACAGAAAACATTTACAATACCATTTGCAATACTTTAAAAATGTTAACTCAAAAAATTCTTGGCGGGCCGAATGAAAAGCTTTAACGGGCCAGATTTGGCCCGCGGGCCGTAGTTTGCCCACCGCTGCATTATATTTATAACTGCTGGGAGTAAAAAAGGTATCAAAATGCAACAGTTTGACACAAAGCGGACACCCAGGGTCGCGTCATACAACTCCCAAGACCTTAAACATTTAATTTCGTTTTATTGAAGCGGTCAGCCAATGGGCTCGATGTTGCAACATTGTAAATATATTTTTTATTTTATGGCTAAAAAATTTAATGGTCGATACACTATTTAATTTTAATTTAGTACGTATCCACAATTGAAAGCTTAAAGATAAAATTTCTTAACCAATGCGATTTTAGGCTTAGCTCTTAGCTTGATCTTTTTGTAGGAACTCGACGCAAGGGTCCACCCGGGAGACTTCTCGCGTAAAAGCAAAAAAGACTTTAAATAAAAGATGTGGAATATATGAAATAATAAAAATATGTGGAAGAAGAAAGATAACATAGAACAGCCAGAACTCCTTAACTAAAATAATTCGGAATAATAAAAGAGCGTCCATGCATACGAGTAGTAACATGTAATCATGACAGAAAAACGTTTACAATTATCATAACTTATTCGTCATTCTTCTTACTAATTTCTTTTGAAATTGGCTTTCCCTATCGCTGTACCCATCGGAGCGCCTATTTCTCCATGCAACCTAATTACATGAATGACCTACGATCCAATTCCCGATTAGCCCCTGTCTACAAAGCAACTCATCTATAAGTATTCCTAAAATTAGCTTAGAGCAGTGCTTGGTTTTAAAGAATCACTCTTGAATCAGGTGTTGTAAAAATACAAATCACTGGAATGATTCTGGCAAGCGCATGACATTTGTTCAACGTATGTCCGTTTTACACTCTTCGTCCAACAGTACGTCATATACCACAAAGAAACTTTTCAATTGCGTTTTTGTATTGTTGAAATCATCATCTTCGAGTTCACAGTACGCAATGTATAATGTACTAATATTAAAGTAGCATTACTGTATTGTAGTAACGACGTGCGGTATTTTTAATTCATGAATCAAACAGGCGTCGGCGACGAAAGATGCTAAAGAAAAAAAGTCGCCCGACCGTTTCCGGGCACTAGACAAATTCTTGCAAAGCACACGTGATTCGCATTTTTTTATTTATTTCTGTTTGAGTGATACGCCACTGCTATAACTATATTAGTCCGTAGCAAAACGGACTTCTTTCATTTTGGTACCAGCTACGATATTTTAGTAACATATCGTGAATTTGTCTTATAAGTAAAGTTTCTTTACAGTTGATCCAACATCAAGATTTTCAGAAATTGCCATCATAATCTTGCTAGCCTTTCAGTGTTTTACAGAATGCCTTTTGGTGAGTGTCCGCAGGAATTACACGATCAACATTTCCTATCTACCATCGGACTTCAACACTCACTGTTGAATTTCATCATTTTATTGTCAACATTGCTTAAAGCAAACGCTGTCATTATTCGTACAGCAAATTACTGGATGGGTTATGTTGTTTAGCTGTGAATTTTGTGTGATTTCAATATTCTCATTCCCAAAATAAATAAAATATCGATGGAGTAGCAAGGCCCACGGGACGCTTGGTGGACTTTGCGAAAGCGTTCATGATAGAGAACAATCACACAAAGGAGAATGCCGGAGATCTGGCAAAGTGGAGTAGAAAACGGACCCTGGTATTTCGCGAAATCGCTAGGCAGAATGTGAAGAACAATAAAAAAAATTGTCATCACATTACATGATAGAAAACAGTCTCACAAAGGAGGATAGAAGACCGAGCAAAGAGACGTAGACTAAGGAAAATTGGGAAAGAAGAATAATGCAGCGCCCTGTAGTAGGAACGAATTTCGTTAATAGTGATTAAAGATGCGACATAGGAAGTAACTAACGGAAACTGATATGTATCGGGAATTCTCTTGCAAAGTTTTTATATAGCTATTGTGACGCAGAGTTTCATCGGCAACGACAATGGCCTCATCAAATATTCATCGTCCGGAGATTTGCGGATTTCCTCCGCGCACGTGTTCAGCACACGTGAACATCACCATCTGTCGCTCATTTTAAACATTTTTTTACTGGCCCATCATAGCTTATAATAACCTCCCCTGCTTCGTCTGCTTGTACTAACTTTCATGGCAATTCATTTACCTGTACAGCTATAAAACTCTGGAGCAGCTTGCCTATTGAGATTAACTTCGTCAACCAATGTCTATAAATCGCGTGTGTCCGAATACTTTCTACTCAAATAGTGAAAATGATAAACTGCTATATATATATATATCAATATTTAATATATAATTATATTTACTTTATATGGACGTATGTGTGTTGAAGTTAAAGTTACAGCCTATATATATAATATACCACACGAAAGGTGTTGCTTCCTGTGTGGATGAAGAGAATTTAGTTAATTCTGACAATGGAATCAATGGAAAAAATGTAATAAGTCTTTGCATTCAATGTGTGCGTAAGACAAATGGGCGAATAACTCAATATCAAGTCAACCGATTTCTGTGATTCATTTTTATTAGAAAGGATGTATTTTATTCGATTAGTTTGATGAAAATTTGTTTAGGTTCTAAATTCAGTCTTTCTCAAAGTGGGCTCAAGGCAAAAGGGGACCTAAGCTAAGACCAAACCTAGAGGGGGCGTTATGGAGCCCAGATAAATTAGAGGGTGTTGATGTTTCATTTACTTTATATAATTTTAAATTTTTAATTCACTAAAATTAAAACCCACCTACTCCATAATAACGAATAAGTCATTTAAATTTCTGTGTAATGTTATAATAATTTAACATAGATTTAAGTTTTTTTTTTTAATTTTAGAGTTGTTTAAAAAATGGCGCTGAAAAATAATTGATTTTTAATAATAATAAGCCATTTAATCGGTTAGACAGATTACAACACATATACAAATTAACACAACAAGTTAAGCGCACAGTTAAAAATGAAAAAAAAAAAAAAAATTACATATATATATATGACTAAAGACCCAAAAGGTCCGATACACAAGGCTATGCGTTGCAGCGCCGAACCGACCGGGTTCACTGCTCAGCATAATGCCGATTATTATCAAAAGGGGGCGGTAAAAGAAATAAGTTTGATACTAAAAATCACTATTCTTACTTAAATCACTATTCTAATTGATTATTTTCTCGTAATGTTCCTTCAAACATTCGGAAATACATAGATTGCGTTTTTTTTACTGCCTTTACTGCTTCACCGGATTGAGGTGGCTTAGCTCATAGGTGCTCGTAGCCTGAACCTTTAATATAGATTGCGTCCGCGCGTGATACCGTTTAACGATTGATACGATTTGAAGTCGGTTTTCGTGTTTCTCGTAAGTATAATTGTTATTTTCATTAAACTATTTCATTTGTTAACCAATTTAGTTTTCTCTTATATTCGTCTAATTTTGTAAATGTATTTTGGTAAGAGTATGCAAATCGAGTCTTTCTCTTTTTATTTCTTCTTTGGATTTTTATCGCCTACATAGCAACAGAGATATCAAATGTTTTTTTTATCATTTCGTTATAGAATTTCGTCCAAACCGCTCCCTTGGGAGTGCTTGCCTTCTAAATAACTTTGAAAGTTTATAGAAGTGAAATAATTTGTACTGTTTATTATTACGAAATTTATATGAAATAAGCGTTAAGTTTCGGTCTTGCTTATAAATAATTCAATAATTACTTAAGTTTTGGAGATAAGCAAGAGTTAAGTTTATTGTTCTAAATATTTTAGATAACAGAGCTAAACCTTTGTTTATTCGCAATGAAAGCTGTTATTGTTAGCTAAGTGATCACCGCGCCCGTGACCCGGGAGTTAAGTTGGCCATTAAGTAGATTTTTTTTGGCTCGTCGCAGTAAACGGTTCTGAATTACTTGTAACCTATGGATATGAGTCCTGACGCTGCCGTATTATTATTATTATACTTAATTGTCAGAATTGGACCAAATTAAATTGAACCACAGTGGAAGACTCCAGCTTTGAATATAAGAGATCATCAAAATCGATTAACCCAATGAAGTAACAAACATAATATATAACATACAGACGAATTACTAATGACTGTATATAGCAATTAATACGTGTTCCGTCAGTAGCTCTCGAACAACTTTGTTTTATATTGTCACTCTATCACCCTGACCCTTTTATACCGTAGGTCTTCATTGAAATTATGTAAATCTTGACATTAATTTTAATTAATTTAATATATAATGTGAGAAAAATTCTAATCAGTTTTGAAAGTTACTTGGTAACTATTTTACTGAAGGTTCTCCCTTGAGGGTGTGACAGGGTGCTCGAGGTTTTCTCGAACAATTTTTTTTTTCACAAATATTACTAACATTCTTGTTAACCATTCCAACTTAGCTTAAGTTTATGCTATTCAGCCCTGTAGTTCTGGGCTCTCAAGAATAAGACTACGGTATCCTCTGCCTGTCGTAGAATGCGACTAAAAGGGGCCTCGGGTTCACTGGGCGACAAGGGTGGGGGCCTGAGTCGTCCACCAAAGTGGACCCGGGAAGAAGGCGACATCGGCTGGCCCGTGTCGCCTTGCGCTGCGAGGGCACAGGGGGGGAGGGAGTAACCTCCCCCCCCCGGGACGTGCTCTCCTTGAGCACAGTGCAGAGGGGCTCCGGTGCGATCCACTGGAGATCCCGGAGCCCCTCGTCATGCACCGAGGAAAGGGCCACCGGGGAGGTTTTAGTGGGTAAGAACCCCACATAACCGCCGCCTTCCCCCCAGAAGGCGGGGTATCTTTCTGAAGATTTCCTCCCCGTGAACAAAAAAAAAAAAGTTTATGCTATTCACATCAATATTCGAATCGATTAACACATTAGATTTTCTTTCGGTGAAGGAAACTGGATTCTGTGCAGAGGCCAAAAAGTTGGTAGGTGACCGAGATCTACAAATAGATAGTCTTGAGCACCGGCGCAAGTTGGCCAGCCTTTCGGCGTTTTACAGATTAGGTTTTGGAGAGTGTGCACAGGAATTATACGAGTTAATTCCCACATCCCCATTCTATGTTCGGACGTTTAGTCATTCGGCGGGTCTCTTTCATAGTCGATGTTCCGCGCGCCCAAACGAAGCGATTTGAGTCATCGTAGGTGTGGTACAAGTTGCCTTCAAGAGTAGAGTGAATAGGTCCTTACTAAACAAGCGCGTACCATTTTTCGACTATTTCACCACTTAACATCAAGTGGGATCGTGGTCAAGCACTAGTTTATACCCCATAAACAAATGTTAATTCTGAATAGAATTAAATTGAATACTTCTCATCTGTCCTCGCCATCGATTCATGGGCCGATTATATAACTGCCGGTAACTTTCCAATAAAAATATAGAAACAATACCCTTACTTTCAATTAATATTCATCATAACTGTGTCACAGTTTACAGGTCTGTCATATTTGTACAACCTCCATGACCTTCTTGCGGTGAGGTTAGCACGTGTCTATTCAGAGTTAGTTTGTTTAGCTTGCGCGTCAATCAATTTACGTAAATAACCGATAATAATTTTAAATTCTAAAAACTGGGCGTTTATTTAGGTTGACCTTCGCCCTTTGTAATGTACATAATATTTGACATAATGTACTAATGCATTGTCTCTTATACGCAGCGTTTCTTCTGAATCAATTATCATTTTTTGAAGGTTTTCCAAAAAGAATGAGGTTTTATGTATTGTACTTATTGTTTGTACACAAAGCGCCATCATGAACTGATTTCGAAATGATCTCTTCTGTTTAAAATTGTTGACTTTAAATTAGGTTTGTTGGCATAGAACCTTAGGTTCCGATGATATACCACTTCTATATGATATACGAGTCATATATTAAATGAATCTTTATTATCTAAATCGATAAACTTGTGCATAACACTTGTGCAAGCGTCGATTGCGTATAATGCTTGTATGTTTGTTTTTTTTTGTTTATTCTTATTTTGTTCTTTTGTTTAATATATTAGTAGCAGTAAGTATACGGGTCGTAAGTACATAAAAAGCATCCTGTCAGTTTGTTTAAGCCATTGCGGGTAGTCGCAAATTTTTAAGTAAAACAGCATTCCTCTCTCAAGGAATCGCTGATGAGTTCGTTCTCTTTAAAATTCTACTTATTCACCGGTCGTAGTTTATTTTTCTTATTAAATATGGTTGCCTTGTTTAACGAAATGACTTCGGTAATATCGACCTTTTTTCAAAGACCTTCGGATGTATGCTTTAGTCCTTTTACGCGAAAATATTCTTCATTTCAAAACTACAGATATACGGTATTTAATTTGTATATAAATATGCACGAAAGGGTAAAGCGTTTGACTTACGATCTGACGGTTGCCGGTCCTAATCCGATAGGCGGCTTTCATGACCTTTATTTTAGGATTTTTTTTTTTAGGAAATTTAGTGGCTGGATAATGATTGCTGATCTACTACATGATCTAATTCCCCCATCCCCTTTCCACCATCGGACTTCAATACGCACTGCGGGATTTCATCCTTTTGTTGTGAACATCCCTCAAACCCGAACGATGCGATTTGCTTCGTCTTTCATTCTTTGTACAGCAAAGGACTGGAATAGTTTGTCCGCGTCTGTCTTTCCTTCCGATTACAATGTGGGTATTTTCAAGAGTGGAGTGAATAGGCATTTACTAAGCTAGTCCGCCTTACCATCCAAGACTGTCTTTCCACTTAACATCAGGTGGGATCGTAGTCAAGTAGTAGAAATAATTACAAAAAAATGTATATATCTGTCTGCAATGGTAGGGTTGAAAGCGCTCGAGAACTTAATTTATTTCTATTTTATAACTATATTAGTTTCCGGTAGTATTACATAATTACAAGCGGTAATTATGTTTTTATACTACTGTTACGTTTCTTATACTACTGATATACAAATTTCTGTGATTAATAGCAAATAAAGGTAAAAATGTGGTGTCATTTGGTCGCAGTTTGGTTCAATTCTGACAATGGGATCCATGAGAAAACCATATAAGTCTTACATTTGCATTATATGCGCGACAAATGGACGAATAACAATATCACGCCAACCGATTTCAATGATTCATTATTTATTGGATAAGTTTCAAGTGTAGCTTTTTCTTTTGTTCTTCTCCCACATTATATATTACATTTAACTACAAATTATATACAAATTACATACAAAAGGTGGATGCGGGAGTCAAGAGCTCAAACTGAGTAAAAAACTTGTGTTATGAGTCTCCTGGCTCCCCCCCGCGGACGATTAGGCATAACAAAGAGTTTATGTATTTTTTTTTTATATACTAAATAGGCTCACGTTTGGCTTCTATCTTGCTTGATGGAAGGCGAAGATGAAGCCTAGGATGGAGCACGTGAGCCTATAATGTGTCTGCTGTTGTAAAGGTGTCCAGATTGTATTATAGAGTTCTTTCAGTTTATGTATTATATTTGTAGAGGTAGGAATTTTTCTATCCATTCTATAATTTTTTTTTAATTAAATTTAAATGTATATGTAAAGTTAATTCATTATTAAATATATATATATATATATATATTTAATTAGAATTAACTTTATTATATAATTTATTAATAGTTTTGTGCAAAGAAGGTTTTGGTTGATACAGGCTTGCATACTTCGTAGTGTCTCTTGTTACTGACTGTTATTTTATTCATGTGTGTAGAAGGGTCAAGGTCGGAGTGCTTTTTTAATATTAACTTTATGAGAGTTATGTCAGGTTGTGATTAATTACTACGATAATTCGGAAATACAAAGAGGGCGTCCGCTCGTAATAGCGTTTAACGTTTTCATTCGTTTTGAAGTTCGTTTTTGTTTTTGCTCGTAAATATACCTGTTGTAAATAGTATTGCTTCTATATTATCCGTAGTAACTTCGTTCCAAAAATTGTAAAAATATTTATGTAAGTAAATATAGACGTTATTATTATTATTGTCATTATATAATTCCACAACACCTCAAGCCCATGACTCCTCTTACAGCTGCTTCCACATAATCGATTTACCGGAACAAGTTTACACAGCTTTCGAAAATCGTTACAATAATTGATATTAATTATTCGCGAATGCGTCAACGGCGACCTTACTGAATTCAGTTAAGTCCACGCATCGTGTTTGGTTTGTAGCGTAGTAGTGTCGGTGACTCACGATACACTACACTACTACGGAGACCGATGGCGCCACGTGAATCCTTTAGCCATACTATGTAACGTTTAAATTATTTTATATATACTTTCCATATACCTAGATCTTTCTTTGTCATTTCTTTTGGAGCACGGTAATTCTCGAAAGTCAACAAATTTTTGCCGTGGCAACACAGTGTCCGTGCGGGCGCGTCACGTTGAACGCTAGTTCCCAGTTCGGTCTGCTGTGACGGCACCAAATAATTTGTTTGCAATTTTAAGTGCTGATTTACCACACGCTCGGCGGTGAAGGAAAACATCGTGAGGAAACATACATGTGTTAGAAGACATGTGAAGTCTGCTAATCCGCACTTGGGCTGCAGAGCGTTCCTTTATACTATCTCTATACAGAGAAGGCTTGTGCCCAGCAGTGGGATATAACCATCTTATATAGTATATAAAATTTTTTTAAAGTTTTTAAACTTTAATAATTTTTTGCACTAAAAACTTTCGGCTTATTTTTAAATAATATGGGATTATTTAAAAATATCCAAGTCCAAAAAATCCAAAAAGTTACCAAAATTTATTTCTTTATTCATTTTCCTTATAAAAAAGCTCTGTCTGGCATAGGCAATAGACTATGAATTGAAAATGGCGAAGGATCACCAAAGACAGACTGGTTCACGAGATGGTCACGCCCCTCAGCTTTGAAATCCGACGCGAGGAGAGATAAATTTTATAAATTTTCGACTGCAAAAAGGAGGAGTTTCTAAACTCTTTTTTATGCCCGTAGTTTAAGCCGAGAGTCCGTAGTATAAGACGTTTTAAAAATGAGCACCATTAAAAAGTAGACAGGAATTGAGAACTCCCCCCCTTTCTTTCAAGTCGGTTAAAAAGACCTTTCATTGATAGTTAAAAATTGATATGTACGTATGTGTATTTCCGTATTTATAATAATTCGGAAAAACAAAGAGCACGTTCGCGCGTAACAACGCTCAACGTTTGATTCGATTCGAAGTCGATTTTTGTTTTTACTCGTAAATATACTTGTACTTGTAGTCTTTCTGAGCTCCCAGTAGAGTTCCCTAAGCACGTTTGCCAAAAACTATCTGTAGCTCCACACAGTGCTTTGAAGACCGAATTATGTGTCCAAAGAAAACATTACAACGTTAGCATTAACTTAAATGTCACAATAACAAAAGCACACGATACTCAAATTACGTATATAAAATCAGCCTAAACAGCTCTCGTCAGAAGTCTATTATCGTATTTCCTACGCGACGAGCCTTAAGCAAACTCGCTAGCGACCATAACTCACGGTATTCCGTACTTAGCTGGAAGAACAATGCTCTCGCGCGGTTCCCATGCTGGCAGGTCGCACGGCCCCGTGGCCTGGGAATCAAATTGGTGACACACTAGTATTGGCCTATGGGTTAGGGTCGAACGATCGACACTACTTATTGATTAGGTTTTTCTTTAGCTATTTATAATAACTACCGAGTAAAAACATAAACCGACTATCAATGAAATACAAGTGAAAACGTAAACGTAAATGTTAACGTCTTACGATCTCTTTTATCTTAGTTATATTAGGAAGTTTCAAGTGATCACCGGCGCCCGCAAATATCTACAATACAGGTGGAGCTGCAGGTGCGTTATTGGCGTTTGAGAAAGGTGTAGGCTCGTTTTTGAAGGTCCCTAAATCGTAGTGGGTCCAAAACACGGCTGGTGACAGTTGATGCCAGAGCTTGACAGCGCCTGGAAGTAACATACGGGAGGAGCGCATGGTCGTGGTGTCGTTAAGGTTATTTACATATTGCATTGTCATAAACCGACGAGATGGTATGTCTTCCGAACTCAAGTTCCAATGCTAACAAAATTAACAAGGAACATAATTAAAAAGAACGAAATATTGCTTTCTTTTTCTTTTTTTTTAAACGGAAGTTTTAAAAAAAAGAAGGTGCAACCTTTAATACAAATTACACATAAACATGCAGGTGCTCAACCTTTTCCCTATTATGAGGTCAGTTATTTTTTTTCTGTCTTATTATTTGAAATCACCTAATCCCATGCATGCATCAGCACACACTATTCTCTCCACAAACACACTTAATGACATAAATTAGTAATATTTAGTTCCTAAAATAAACTCGGAGTTATGTACAATATATTCCTAATACAGGCTATGTATTAGTCTAGCAGGGAGATGTGTACTGAAAATCTGAAAAAGAAAAATGTATATATAATAATATGTATGTAATAAATTTGTGTATGTACATATATGTGTGCAAAATGTCTGTGTGTGTATAAAAAAAAATTAATTTCACTTAATTTCATATGGGGAAGACGACTATTAGGTTATTGGTTTAACTTATGACTAACATGGTTACTGTTTAAGGCACGTAAGGCAGGCGCAAAAATCCGTTAAAAACTTAAAGCCATTAATCCACGACGACTGGTTTGTTTGGGCGTGGATTTATTGATAGGCATTCTCTGACCTTTAACCTCTTGAAAGTTAGATAATTTATCTGTCATCCTTTGCTCCTTTCGTTTGAAGTCGTGATCCTATTGCTCGTTTGCCCCTTCTAAATATTCTTCACTGCCAACTCGTTGAAGTTTAGTTTTAAAAAAAATATATGTTAGACAAATTTGACGAGACAAGACCGTGAGGTCGAAGCCCGACACGCTGGACTGACCTGATCCGCACCACTATCGGCACGTCGGTTAGCGATGCACTGCGGACGGCTGCAGACAGAGGAAAATGGCGAAGGATCACCAAAGACAGACTGGTCCACGAGATGGTCACGACCCTCAGCATTCGTCCCGTCATTCGACCCTCACACGCGAGGAGGAGAGATAAATTTGATAAATTTTCGACTGCAAAAAGGAGGAGTTTCTAAACTCTTTTCTATGCTCGTAATGTAAGCCGTTTTGAAAAATGAACACCATTAAAAAGTAAGGAGGAATTTAGAACTCCCTCCTTTTTTTTCAAGTCGGTTAAAAAAGACCTTTCATTGATAGTTAAAAATTGATATGTACGTATGTGTATTTTCGTATTTATATATATATTTTTGTGTTCTGCAGACACACAAAGAAGACTGGCAGAGAATGCCATTTGCCATTAAGTCCGCCTTGTTATACAATTTTTTTTTTGCATGTACAGATTAAATAAATTAAATAAATTAAATAAATGCAAAATAATTAAATATAATATATACACGATTGTTCAAGAGAGAAAAAAAATGTGTGCTCTCACCTCTCTGCCTTATCTTACCCCTACGGTAATATACGAAATGTAACTCTATCTCATTCTGTCTTCACAAACCTATCGCCCTCTCTACTTCCGTTCGCGTCGCCCGATCATACATTTCGTAACGCATTCACTAGCTTACTTTCGAAGTAAAACATGCGTGAAGAAGTTTCACTTCAATAAAATCATTCTTAAATTTACCGCGAGTAGTAAACGCGCATCTTTTACACAAATATGCGTATCGTTGCGCAGTTGACATTTGTAGGTGCGGCCTCCGTGAGGTCGGCGGTAACTCAGTTTGATTTCATAGAGGCTGCCCGTGTTTACGCACCTCGTTCACACGTGATGGTACTTTAGGCCCTCGCGAGACGTGACGGACCGTTTCACGGGGCATGATGCTATTTGGTAAACGGTTACAGACCTTGGAATCTGTTTGGGTTATCAGCTGACTGTCTGTGACATACACAACTGTTATTATTATTTTTGACAAAATCACAACATCATTACAGTCGAACCAATGCAATGCAGTAACTAATTAATGCTTACATTAAAAATAAATAAAATTAAATAAAAATAACAAAAAAATAACACAACAAGAATGTACGTAGCCTCTGCAAATTGCGACTGGTTGCAAAAAAGACATCCACTTGCTGCGATATTATTATAACCCAACTGCGCTTGACAACGTTCTTCGATAAGTTAGTCCTGGAGGTAGGAACCAGGAGTAACGGAGGACGACGGCGCATGAAGATGTATTTACTAGGCGCTCTTTGCTGCAACGCGGCCAGTACATCTGGATGATGCACCCAGCCCCGCAGCACGCTCCACACGTACGTGACCAGGTCGACGTCTCCCCTCACCTGCAGTCTGCTGTACCCAGTACAAACATGCTCGGATACATCAGCGGAAAGCAAGAACAGTACGGCGTGTTGCCGAAAGATAAAAATCTACAAAACTTATTTCGTATTTTTTCCACCACGCAACTATATTTTTCTTAATGGGGATTCCAAATCAAGTTATGAAAATAATGATCTCTGAAATAATCATACTGTTCGATACAATATCCGAACAGGGTTTTATATTATTCTGGTAACATTTGTTTTCGAATTGCTTGTTGGGAGATGTAAGAAGTGACGTATAGGTAACAGAATAAAGAAGAGTATCTATAATACGCATTTTGTTTATGTTCAACCAAAAGAACCAACCAAAAAAGCTTGTGGTGAACACACGCTTAGCGCCAAGCCGCGTTAGCTCAGTGCCTATAATTAAAAATAATTTACATAAAACGAGTAATATAAACCGCATGACTGAAGTAAAAGATCCGCCTCATCCGATCACACGTTTTAGTAACGCAATCACCAGCTTACTCCCCAAGTCAAGCGTACGGAAAGAAGTTCTACTTCAAAAAATATCAACATCTCTGATAAAAAAATGAATTATCGTAATAGTTTGGTGTAATATTGAGTCATTCGTTCATTGATCGCGCACTTCTTATTTCAAATTTAAAACGAATATGGTTTTCAAATGAGTGACAGTGTCAGAATTGGACTAAATTCTGACACTGGCATTCACAAAAAAAATGGGACAAGGGAAGCACCAACTTTCAAATAAAAAAGAATCACCAAAATCAGTTCACCCAGTTGAAAGTTACGGGGTAACAAAAATAAAAAAAAAACAAAGACGAATTGAGAACCACCTCCTTTTTAGAAATTCAAAGTAAATAAACACACAGAATACCGATGTGAAATGGAGGTATGATATACTTCTGCGTTTCCCGGTTAAAGAATGCCGGTGACCCGACTTTTCTTACTCATCAGACATAAAAAATATCAAGAACACTTCCAACATATTTTACCATTCGATTTGTTTCAATTTGCATGTTCTGAATAGAGGTTCAGCGGGCCAATAAAATGCCGAAACAGAAGCATACCGTCACCACGCGACTTCCTCTACGTGTCCGGAATCGAACCCATTGTCCCAGAAGCCAAGACGCTTCTGACCTAACAGTCGCTATATGACGTAATTCCTAGATACTGATATATGCCTCAAGATATATAGACTAGAGTACTCGAGTCACTTTAGTTCAAATCTAGGGTTGAACTAAACTTTGACTTAAGTCACAACCTTTTTATACTGGTTATGGTTGGTCATGAATTAATCCGAGGGATTTCGACTTCATCAGATTGAAATACGCGGCTTAAATTGATCAGTCTCTGATTTACGTAGTGCATGAGTTCTTGAGAGGAAACCTGGTTTTAAAGCGTTGCATTGAGCGCTATAATAAACTGATTGTATGATTCTAGAGGTTTAGGCTATGATACCATACAGAGAGAGACCTGAGAGGTGGCATAGCCTCGCGAAGCTACTTTTTAATACTATGTAGTGTATACTACTAGTCCAAAGAAGGGATAAACAATTTATTGATAGTAGTTAGTTATAAATATTTGCTTGAGGCCGTATGTGATTTCGTTATGTGGATGCGTGTGTCTGTGTGTGTGCGCATGTGTGTTAACGGCCTTGACACAATTTTTAAATGTAGTTTTTAAATTTCTAGTAAATATATCTTGAATCCTTGGCAATGTTCTTGGTTTTCAAAGGAACAAGGATCAAGTAGGATTAGTTTTAATATCTGTCCATACAATGACGTGGTAAAAATCGCTTCCAGAAATAAAGTCGCCCATTGTACGTCAAATTGTGAAATCTTCGCTAAGGTAGTTCTGTAATTTGCTACTTGTTTGATTTTGGTCTACAATAAACTTATATCTGGCTAAGCATATACCTCACTATCTAAACCAGGTGGCAAATCCTGGCCATCTTCTGTATTGAAATTGGGGGTTTATTTAATTGCAATAAGTTTCATGTAAAGATTTATTGTGTCACAAGCTCGCGGAGCTAAACCCTACGTACAAACGTGACCAGATATCCATCGGTTGCTTCATTAAAATGCATTCTCACTGAGATTCATATCGCTTGAACGAATGATTTATAATTAAATCTTTTTTGCTATTCATTACATAATCTATGAGATGTTTATTAAAACAAACAGCTTTACTGCGCAATTAATAGTGTAATAACTTCATATCCGAGTTCTTCCTTCAAATTGATTCCAGTGAAGCTGTTGGCACCAGTATGGATTGTTCAATGCAAAAACAAAAACCGACTTCAAATCGAATCGTTATTACGCGCGGACGACCTCTTTGTATTTAAGAATATCTTTGTAATTCTGAATATGAAAAATAGAATTATTTACAACCTAACAAAACTCTCATCAAACTACCCTTAAAGTACTGCCTTTACAAAAAATGAATCATCAAAATCGATCGGCGCGATATTGAGTTAGTCGTCAATTTGTCGCGTACTTCATATTTAAGGCTTATATGGTTTTCTCATAGATGCCATTATCATGGACACATGGGAAGCGCTAACTTTCAAATGAAAAAGAATCATTAAAATCGGTCAATCAAAAAAACATAAGACGAATTGATAGCCTGCTCCATTTTTGAAGTCGGTTGAAAAATTGAGATCAGCTGAAACAATGTTGGGTTCTGTAATACCATTCACGGAACTACGGTTTCTCGAACTGTAGAAGAAGCCAGGGCACTTTATGTTATCGTAAATGCCAAATATGTTACCCACGTTTCTGTTATCAGTTAAAAAGATGATATTTACTTGTAGAAACTTTACTCATTATCACATCAGCTTTCTGTCAGTGAAAATTCCGTCAAAATCGTTCGTCCAGAGATTAGCCGGAGCTAACAGACAGAACAAAATTGTATTTTTTTTTCTCCACTTCTGTGTTAAGATTCATATGCATTAAGTGAAAAGCGGTTATTTTAATATTAAAAACAGACACTCCAATTTTAATTATATGTAAAGATAATGAATATTTGAAAGTAACAGCCCTAGCGGGCAGGAAGGCGCATTTAAAAATGGCGTCTGCGTTCGTCTGGCCGGCGTCTGCGCAGCACGTATTCCGTCCACATCCCACCTTTCCGCCCGATGTCAACAAACTCAGCCAGGAATGCATGGGAGTCGGTGCAATGCGCCATTGTAATAAACGTACATACATATAGGATGGCCCTTCCGGCCTGGAGACCATGCCTTTTAATATTATAATAATCACGAGCTTTTCTTTCATACAGTAGAACCTCTTTAGCTCGGACCTCGAAATTTCAAAATCATATCACGACAAATTGTTTTGTTCCCTTCCTCTAAAGCTACTACACCTGTATAACTTGTAATCTCAATCATATATTAGTAGACCATATAGAAACATGATAGACCATATGGTCTATATGTCATATCCTTTGTCGAATCATAAATGTAAATTAGTTTGTAAAAAATATTTACTAGAGTTGGATTATATTCAGACTGAAAACCTCCTAATTTAATAAAATTTAATATAATATTAAGCTGAGGGACATACACAAACACAAATTTACACACACACACCAACACACACACACAAATTTATAAAATATTGTTTTCATTTGTTATGCTCATATTTTATTGTATTTTATTGTGCTTTTCAAATGGGAGAAGACACTGACCCCTGAAACACAGGTCCAATTGAACCTAGCTCAGGAGTCAGGGACTTCATATTTCTTTGGTGACTAATAAAGATTTATTATTATTATTATATACGAAATGATAGGTGGTATAAATGATAGACCTATCGATTCCCATCAACGTCAACAAGTGGTGAAACCCATTACAGGATAAATGCAAGTTGGTATAACTCTATCGTCTAATGTGTAAAGTATAAGATAATAACGTAAAGAGTAGTAAGAGAGATGAATGACATGGCGTCTCTCGCCAAAATATCAAACAAGCTGTTTTTCTTTATTAGTTGTCATTGGCGGGCAAATGTACAAAACTTGTGTCTCGTTTCACATAAATCAGAAGGGGGAGGCAACATTATGATTTACGTTATCGCGAGCAATTTGTTACTTCTTGTCAAAGGGAGAAATATTAATAAACGAATGATGTATGTGGTTCCTTTTACATGTAGACCTTATTAACAAATAAAAATTCGGGCTAGATTCAAAAAATGGTTGGCATTCCAGGACTGTACGTTCCTGCGTAACTTTCTTCCAACCAACTCGGTGTTTCCGAACCTTTACGATTTGGGGACCTTTACGAAACGAGCCTACTAGTATCTCAAAGGCCGGCAACGCACCTGCAGCTATTTTGGTGTTGTGGATCTTAATGGGCGATGGTGATCACTTAATATCAGGTGAGCCGTATGATGGATTGCCACTTTTCATATAAAAGATGGATTGCCACTTTTCATATAAAAAAATTAAGATAAGAGATAAAGAATTAAAGATGTCGTCGTTAAGAAGAAGATATTGTGATTAGGATAAAGAAAGGAGTAGAATAGTGATTTGGTCGTATAGAGAGAGTAAGGGAAGAGAGACAAAAAAATATGACACAAAAGTAAGTGACAATGTCGTAGATTCTAAGTATACACAGACATGTATGATGTATGGTTGTGCATGTAGCGAAAAGGATGAAAAAATGTATTAGGTCGCTAACGCTGAACCTCTATTTGGCAGTGACAGTATAAAAAAAAGAGTTAGAGCTACTAGACGACTGAAGTTAACTACTTTAGCTCAACCTTTTATATGTATATATATGTATACACGGTTGTTCAAGAGAGAAAGAAATTGCCCGCACTACTCTCATTTTCTCCTCTATATATCTCTATAACTATACAGCGCTAGGCCTGTACCTTGTCTTATATATACGAAACGTAACTCTCTTTCTGTCTTCACTATCTTATATCTCCCTCGCAACTCCACTTCGCCTCGCCCAATCACATTTTTCGTAATTCACCAGCTTACTTCCCAAGTCAAGCGTGCGTAAAGAAATTCGTCATAAATCCATTTTCACGCTACCGAGGTTAACATCAAATGAGGTTTGTAGGTTCTTAATAAAAACTTGTCGCAATATTACACAATACCAATATATATATGCTCTAGATATGGCATATACCATGAGCGTAGTATCCACGCAGAGTACGACAGGCAAGGTGGTTACCGTCGCTCACGTGGCATCGGATACACGGACACCTGAATAAATTGCAGTGACAACAAGTAAATCATTAGAGCCTTTGTTCTAAATACAGGCGATGTTGAGTAATTTGTGAGCTGTTGAGTTATTCCATTGAAGCGCATATCTGCGTTTGCAACAGTATGTAGGATAGGTAAATATAGCCGTGAGCAAAAATAAAGGGTCGGTTAAGAAAGTTTGAATATCTCGGAAGATAAAGACGCTACATAACTGAAATAAATTGTGCATGATAGACAATTAAATATCCTTAAAAGAAAATAAAATAGTTTTTTTTTAATAATTTATTTTATTCATTAATGAAAATAATATGTCCATATGGCAACACTAAGTAGTGTTTTTTATGTTTTTGTTTTTTAATGTATATATTTATATACATATTATATATATATATAATTTAGGGATATTTAATTGTTATTCAATTTATTCATTTAGCTAGGCATCTTTATCTTCCGAGATATTCAAAATTTCTTAACCGACCCTTTATTTTTGCTCAGTAGTGGACTTAAAGTGAGAGAATGGGAAGATTTGGAAAACAGACGCACTGCTAGATTTCCTACCCTCAAATCCGAATGAAAAGCTTGCTTCGTCTTTCATTATTCCTACAGCAGGGGACTGGAATAGTTCGTCTGCGTCTGTCTTTCCCTCTGATTACAATTTGGGTTTTACGAGTAAAGTGAATGAGTTAGTAATCTAATCCGCTTTACCATCCAGTAATGCATTTCCACTTAACATCAGCGAGGATCGTAGTCAAGCACATGTCAATCTCACAAACTGTAATAAAAAATTATTGTTTTTTAAAATAGGTTCCAGATGATCGTGTGAATGATGCATTATATTTCGGGGAAAGTTTTTCTATAACCTAATAAAATTGTATAATATTTACGATACATTGTATGCTATAAGTGTATATTACTTCTTCTTCTATATTATTCATTCTGTAGACTATAGTAACATTTGATACAAAAACGTTTCGTTTATATTTATATAGTTTACCAACAGTTACCAGATGCGTTTTCAACCGACTTAAACAAGGACGTTAACGACGTAAACAACGTTATTAATTCGGTTGCATTTTTATACTAATATTTTACTACTATTTTATACTACTAATTTATAAGTTTTTTATAAAAATATATTTTGTTAAGAAGGTATCCCCTTTAATTTTATTGGCAATAGTGCCGAAGGTTTTTTTTTTCTAATATTTTTTTTTGCAAATATTATTAACATTCTTGTTAACCAATCTAAAGCTTAGGCTTGTGTTAGGAGATGGTTCACGTTAATAGTCGAAGGGGGATTCGAACCTACGACCTTACGATCCGCATCCCGTACCCATTAGGCTATTGACGCAAGATATACCAGGGAACACCTAAGAATGTAATAGACAAATTTTATTGTGTGAGATTTTGGTAGACTTTTGACAAAGCGCTTAACGGCAACCAACACGTACCATCACCAACAACATACGTACATAACTACACCAACAGATGTACACAGCCACAACTATTGCACCTGAAATTGACGGAAATGGAGTCAAAATCTAGAAACGTAGACTGGAGCTGTAGAAAACATTGGAACTACAAGTGGAATGTCTTGTCTTCTACGAGCTATATACTTTAGGACAATCGTTACCAGATAATATAGACCGTAATATACCCAAAAAGTAACAAAGAAAGAGATAGATGCGTACCGACTTGAAGGAAGTCGTAAAACCTAATGAGGAGCACGAAATTAGACGCAGTCTGCCTAAACACGGTACGGAGTTTGATTCGCTCATTCATTAAAATTACATACACGTATATAATTAAATACGTATATCTATAGCCATAATCTTAATTAAGCCCCCGTTACGGTGTATTAATACGTTTAATAATAACTTATGCTATTATGAGCTGTTTCTTGGATCGTTGGGTTTTCTAAGTTGGCGCCGAACTTAAGCTGCCTGCACACAATAATTATAATTAAGTGTACTTTTAGGGCTTCTCGATTATGTGTAAAGGAGGTTTCACACTTCCTATATTTAATGCAAGTACCAGTTCTGTTTACTTCCTACCTATTTATCTGCATATCGCTTCCTAGCGACCTATATAGAGATTAAAGAAATATAAGTAAATATCACTCATAGAATCAACACAACAGAGACTATAAATTCAGTCACCCCACCGCCACACAGCATCAATTAATTAACTATTTATTTTTAATAATTAAAGTACGCTGCTTAACCGTTTATTAAAACGGAGTGTCGTTAAGTGAAGTTTGTTGCAGACTTAAAGCTCAATGCGCGCGCGCACGCGATATCGTAATATCATTCCGACTAGGAGCGCCCTTTGGGACAAGTTCGTTATTCTCAATTTATTTCAACTTCTATACAATATTCGCATACGGCCACTGAACTGAGGAGAGTTATTATTTTTGGAACGATGTTCCTTACCGCAGGCTTGGAGAAGAGGGTTGGCTACATGACCGAACTGAAGAAAATGTGAGACTAAAACCGTAAGAAAAATTTATAACGGAAGTGCTGTAGTCATTTACATGTAACTATAAAGCGTGTAGTTCAACTCTTTGATCACAGATGGCCCTTTAAAGAATTGTTAATAATTATTAATTAATTTTGTATTGGCCAAAAATAATACAGAGACGTTTTTCATTATTTGTTATATTTTAAAATAATACATTTCCTAAATACTTTTATGTATTAAAATAAAAGAACTCAGCAAAATAAAACAAATCACGAACGAAAATTAAGCATTGTTTTTTTGAAAATTCTGTTACTTCTATATTATCCGAAGGGAATCGTTCCTACCTGGAATTTCTTTTTTATGAGTTATTGAACTTAAAACAAGAACAACTATGATTAACATGTATATTTATGTGTACAAAGAAAAATCGACGTCAAATCAAATCTACGCCAAAAAGGGTTAATGGTGGCATACATTCAATTTGTTATTTTATTGTTTATGTTAATTTAAACGGTATTATAACGTGAGTTTATTGATTAATTAGAATATTAATGTATATTACCACATTGTTAATAAACTCTTTATATTTTTAAAGCCAATAAATCACAGTAAAAATAAGCTATCATTGACCCACAAACGAATATAAACTCCGTTTGTCTATAGTACGTTGTCTATGCGCGCAATAGTTCGCGCGTTACTCGTTACCACATTTAACGACCGATGTTAATATGGCTCCTGTTATCATTTCGCGGTGGCGCTCCCAAATTCTCGCTCTATTACGAAACAATTAGCGTCGCGCGCGTCCCATTTTCGTGTACTAGGAAACATTTGACCGGCCATTGCACAATTCTTGACAGACAAAACAATGGGAGACGTCTAAATTTAGGCGGGAAACGGTGAAAAAATGCAGCCAGCTCGCGCCGCTTCGCAATCCATTAACGTGTTTGTTGACTTTGTACCGGTTTATTATAATAATCGTAGTGGTGAAGCGGCGATGGAAGCGCTCGGGTGATGTGGAGCGTAGTTTTGTAGGTGGGAGCGGAGACATTTTGGCCTAGTTGGCAAGGCGTTCCCTCCTACGCTGATGGCGGAAATCGTTTAGATTTCGTGTTCACCGCCAAGGCGTGTACACGACGGTGCATTTCTTTCTGAAATTCTGTTTGACAGTATGTCGACGTCCAAAGACAATGCTTTGAAGAATTTAGACTAATGGTCAACAAGATTTTAAACTTTATTGCGGGCTAAAGTTATTTTTATTTTGGCTATTATTGTTTGGGTTATTAAGCCTGGAACCTTTTGCTTTTACAGTTATGTTACTTCAATTGTTTAACATCAAATAACAATAAAGTAAATAACTTTTTATACCACAAATACTTATATAGTAACCCACATAATAAACGTTGAAAATATGCCTTGAATAAACATTATTAATCGGCAATACTATACCTATCACCATTTAGTCTATACAACTATAATAGCCTAATATACGTGATAATTTTTAATTACTGTTAACTTTTAAATGTATTAACTGTTAATTTTTAAATATATTAACGTATATCAAGACTTGTATCGATATTTTTTAAAGAATGCTAACAATATATTTTTATACATATTATTAACATCCTTGTCAACAATTCCATTTAAGATTAAGCTAATGGTAGGAGATTTTCACGACAATAGACGAATGGTGGAACCTACAACCTTACGTTCCCCAGGCCGTCCCCCATTAGGCTATTGACGCATATGTCATGGTTCTTATGTCTGGCAGTGTAGAGAGCAAAGATAAAACTGTCAAGTCCCTGTCTACTCAGCGAAAGAGTAGTTTTTAAATATATTATAAAGTGCTCACTAGCCAAGTATATTCACATTACGTTATACATTTATGACAAAATAATAAATATTTGTTTAAAGTAATGATAAATAAACTGTATAATCATGTATTATGTAAGCGGCTAACGAACATGACCTAGTTGTCACACGGATCGCCGCAGAACACAACTGCGTAAACAAAATACCTTTTTAACGGTGTGCCTGTTGCGTTACATCAAATAAAGAAATAATAAAGCCTTGTTTATAATATGCACGTCATAGACTAATTAATGGAGATGGAGTCGGTTACAGAAATACGTTAATACCTACAATATTTGTGTATCTCTGAACTTAGAATATTTTTCGAATTTTTCTTTCTTGTAATTGAACACGTTACTGCGTGAAAAGGTATCGCCAAAGTTTCAAATGTCACATAAAATGTTAGTTTAGGTTAAAACTGTTTCAGGCCTGTAGTTCTGGGCTCGTAGAATAAGACTACGGTATCCCCTGCCTATCACAGCCAGAAGGCGACTAAAAGGGGCTGGGATCCTTTGTCGTCCGCTAAAGTAAACCCAGGACGAAGGCAATATCGGCTGGCCCGTATCGCCTTCGTCCCGGGTGCTACATGCTCTCCGCACAGCACAGTGCAGGGGCTCCGGTGCGTTCCACTGGAGATCCCGGAGCCCCTCACCATGTACCGATGAAGGGCCACCGGGGGGGTTTTAGTGGGTAAAAACCCCACATAACCGCCGCCTTCCCCCCAGAAGGCGGGGTATCTTTTTGAATTTTGGTTTTTGTTTTTACTCGTAAATATACTTGTGTTTATAATAGAGACGCGGTAGCTCAGAATCCGGGCGTTAGCCTTAAGTTGCATGGTACGGTAGCAACCCGAGTTCGATCCCCGGTGTCGGCACCAGTAAATTTGTTGTTGCAATTTTATGTGCTGAGTTTCTCTAAGACATGTGAAATGCCCACTAAGGCCGCGTGGCGGACTATGCCCTTATACTCTCTGTACAGAGACGACACACCCAGTAGTGGGACATATATAAACGCTGTCACACTTTTATAACAGAGACTGAGTGCTATAAAAGTTTGGCAATCTTAAATCGCGATGTTTCTACTCAACGTAAATAGCTATCACACCAAATCACCTATCATTCTCCATTTCCTAAACACAGTAATTACTCTTTACCATTTGTCATTAACATAAGTGGCCAACTTATAAACAGAATCAAATTCATCAACGCCCACAGGTGACGTATGAAACAGTTATCCACTCACCGTTAAGTGATTATGAAATGTAAAAAGCTTAATATTATAATAGTAATTCATGCATCTAAAGCGCCAATAGCCCAATGCTGTGGAAAGCAGTCTATGAAACATAAGGACCTATGTTCAAACCTTTTTTTTGTTTTACTTGTGGGAACGTACCTAGCCGCGTAATCGTCCCCCGGGGGAAGGAAGTGTTATGTCGGGCCCTCACCGACCAAACCCACAAGATGTTCCACCAGTGTCGCGTACGGCGGGGCTACGGGATCGCTCGCCTTTCGGCATCCCCGTCCCGGGGGAGGACGAGCCTCCCCCTCGCTGCCCTCCAGGCAAGACGCGCCGGAACATAGGACGCACCTTCCTCCACGACCTCCGTAAGTGGGTGATAAACTCCCCGAGTCGGTCACCTGGAGGCCTTGGGCTTGGGCCTTATGTTCAAACCTACTATTGAAATATTGGCGGGAATCATCTTGTGTCTTGTTCTGGAATGATTAAAATTTTTAATGTATTCGATCTGCCTGCAAGACGCATTGAATAAAAGTTTCTATCTATTGATTTTTTATAGGAAGCAAAAGTCGTTTTTAAGGCAAAGTAGTCAAATTCTTATATGGTCAATAGGGCATCTAATTTCTAAAAAATAAGTGCCATGTGACGTATCGAATAAAACTTTTTCCACTTTTAAAAAGTCCTGTATTAACTACGCTGATAATTGTCATCTAACATGCAAAGGAAACCTGATTTCGATAGTGAAAGTTTTTTTTATACTTTCTAAGCAAGTGCTTGACTCCAATCCCACCTGATGTTAAGTGGAAATGCAGTCCTGGATGGCTGGTAAGGCGCACTAACTTAGTAAATGCCTATTCACTCTACTCTTGAAAATACCCACATTGTAATCGGAGGGAAAGACAGACGCGGGCAAACTATTCCAGTCCCTTGCTGTACGAACAATGAAAGACGAACGAGCTTCGTTGATTTTTAAAAATGATTCACATATATTTATAGCGCGTAATAGTTTCATGCGAATGAAATTTCAGAGAACGACTAATGTGGGAATAATCTAATATTCAATTAGTTGTCGCCGCTGTTTAAACGACTTAATCTCGATCTGCCCTACACAGACTGGAGTGTACACAACTGGACAGTTCCAGCATAGCTTTATGACAATATTTGCCCCTTTATGGCACAGGGAAATAAACAGCGATATTACAGGTTGGTAATACGTATTGTACTATCGTATTGCGTCACATACAATAAATTCACGTTCCAGACAACTAAATACGGTTCGAGTTTTACGTTTGTTTATTATTAAAACGATAGATAATAACAATGAATAGAAAGAAAACCTCTTTGATATACACTCGTGAGCAAAAATAAAGGGTCGGTTAGGAAAGTTTAAATATCTCGAAAGATAAAGACGCTAGCTAACTGAAATAAATTGTGCATGATAGACAGTTAAATATGCTTAAAATTTCGTTCAGCTTGTTAGCCCCACTTGCAGTAAAATAAAGAAGAAAAAAATTAACAGTAAGTAAATCAAGGTATCTGTATACATCAAATAATGTGTTATTTTTGTACATTTGAAACTATCTAGAAGCTAGATTCTACGCAACTATGAATATATGATTCGATAAAACAATAATACATGACTTTCAACATGAAAATAATGCATGACCTAAGGAAAATTCGTCGAAAATCGATGTCACTTAATTAGTTTATCTAATTTAACCCAATTACCTATAAATTATGAGTGTTATATACTTATCGAGACATATCGATAAGATATCTGTTATGTTTTAGATATGGTCAAAGAATCGGGTCGATTTATCATAATTTTTTTTTCGTCTTAATATTAGTTTTCGATTAGCGAAAGCCCTTGTTACACCGCGATAACACCGTGATATATAACCGTTCGATTCATTGTAATATAATATAATATAATCACTTGTTACTCGCACTACATCGATATATCATTTACGATCTATATTTTTATTCGAAAGCTGATGTGATCGAATTCTGACAATGGCATCTACGAGAAAACCATATATATGGACGAATGACTTAATATCACGCCAACCGATTTTGATGATTAAATTTTTTATTTTATTTTAAAGGTAGTTTGATGGGAGTTTAGTTACGTTCTGATTAATTCTATTTCGTTATACTCCTACGCTAATACGAAAATACAATGTGGACGTCCGCGCGTAAGCGTGTAGTAACGTTTGATTTGATTTGAAGTCGATTTTTGTTTTTACTCGTAAATAAACTTGTAAGAATTTTATATGTAACGTAACGTCTATATACATAAACCAATTTTACATATACATGGTAGAAATAAACAATAATATATACATGTTTGTCATTTTCACTGTTTGAACTACAATTACGAAATTACATGTGAATCGAAAGAATTTAGGAATTTTCAGTTTCCATATAAATCTAATAAAACTTCGTGAACTTGCTTCATTACTTCGTAAAAATCATTCTAGTGTTAATGTTGATAATTAGATTTAAAATAATTAGAACTTGTTGGAATAAAAAATCGTTTGTTGATATTCAATAATTACAGATTATTCTCTCGATCCAGTCAGAGTTAGTATATTATATTGTGGCGTTCATTACCTATACTCTAAAGAGTAAGTTCTGAAAAGAACTTACTCCTATATTATATGAAAAGGACTGATAGATAAAGTTTTCAGGACTATATTAATAGTTTCCTTGAGAACATCTCACTTCTTTTCAGAACTAACTCTTTAGAGTATATGTAATGAACGCCACAATTTAAATATGTGTGTTATTTGTAAGCATTGCTTAGTCTGTGGAGTGGCGATATAGATTTAGGACTGCTGATTCTAGTAAGTATAACTCCAGTTTTCCAGTCAGGTGCTTTTTTTATAGATTATAAACTAGTGCTTGACCACGATCCCATCTGATGTTAAGTGGTGATATACTCGAAAGATGATACGCGCTAGTTTAGTAAGCCTATTCACTCTACTCTTGAAGGCTCCGCCATTGTACATGGACAGAAAGACTGACGTTGACAACTTGTTACATTCTACATACGTTTTTCCTGCATAATCTACGCTGATCACCAGGCGGTTGATATAGTTTTATTTTCACCGTGTTTTGAAGAGGTGGCACAACTCTTAGGCTTAGCAAGGATCTCAGTCGCTAGCTTTTATCTGAAAACTATCAAGACATTCAATAGCTAACATACATTTTAAAAGTACGTTGCATGCAGCACGTTTATCATATAGATTGAAGATGTTAAAACATTCGACACTTGATATTTAAAAGCCGGAAACCGGACGGAAAGACCGTAGTCCTCATCACACATAATATGTTTATATTACACTATAATTTAAAATGTAGATTCACTAAGAGAGCCGTCTACCGAGACGCTTAAAAAATTCAATTAGAAGTAATGACACCATAAATAAAATGGAAGCCGGCGATAAAGCATCAGCGCGTTTTATTGCGGCGGACATGATTCTTGTAAGTAGCACGATAAGTTCAAGTTATTAAGTAATATTTACAGAAGCCGGAAATAGAGGGTGCGGTCTGCGTGTCGAGTAGCCGACCGACACCTCTGGACAAACGATACCACTCGAGAGATTACCTCCGACTCTGATAAGGAGTTCATTCATACCGCGATCGGTGTACAAGGAAAATACTCAAACGTTCCTTAGGAAGGGAGTGGTGTGCTCGAGAGAAAACTATGATAGTGGAAAATTTTTAACCAACTTTTAAAATAGGTTAGCTTCCTCTGTTTTTTTTCTATGTTTGTGGTAAACCAGCGCTGTCATTTATGAATCGATGTCGATTTTTTTCTGTTTTAATTAACGGTCACCTAAAATTGTTCCCTTTTGCTGTTTTAATTTTGCTTTTTTGCTTGTTTTTAGTTACATTTTTTTCCTCTATCTATTTATCTGTTGAATGCAGTTTTCACTTATAAATACGATGGCAATAACCATAGCTGCATGAATTCACTGTTAATATATTTTCGTACAGAAAAACTGTTCAATAAATAAATAAATTAGATCCCATGTAACCGATTCTGAAGATATACCACTG
Source organism: Meandrusa payeni (assembly GCA_029286785.1). Lineage (NCBI taxonomy): Eukaryota > Metazoa > Arthropoda > Insecta > Lepidoptera > Papilionidae > Meandrusa > Meandrusa payeni. Next base: position 1,983,325 of record JAGSMX010000039.1, read on the forward strand.
AACTCCTAAAATCGTATGCATGCTTGTGGTTTGAGTGTTTGGTCAGTTTATGACAATCTTAGACTTGGTAATTTGTTTTAATAAACCCATAAACCCATGTACAAGAGAATCTGGCTGAGAAATCCGCGACTGCATCACTAGACTGAGTAGAGACTAAAGGAGAGAAGAGGTTGCTTAGTCTGAACCTCTGAAGACTAGGTAAGTAATATTTAACAAATAGAGCGTAAATACAGGGTGGCCCATAAGTCCTTTGAAAAGTAAAATTTTAATAAAACGAAGAGGGCGCGCGTGAGCGGTGCAGGGGAAGCGGGGGGAGTAACTTCGGTTTCTGGGAATTTAGTCGCGATGGAACGTTTTACCGGAGCGGACCGTGCGTTTTGTGTGCGCGAGTTTTATAAAAACGACAATTCGGCAACCGTTGCGCGGCGTAAATTTCGAGAACACAAAGGTTTACACAACTTTGACGACACTCCAACTCTTCAAACGATTAAGAACTGGGTTGCTAAGTTCGAGGAGACCGGTTCGACGTTAGATAAACCGCGGTTGGGTCGCCCAAGGACGTAACGTACGGAACAAAACATAGACACAGTGACACAGTCTATTCGCGAAAATCCGACACAGTCAACTCGTAAGCGCACCAGAGCATTAAACGTATCCAGGACATCGTTACAACGGATTTTGAAGAAAGACTTACATATGCACCCTTACAAAATTCAGTTGGTTCAAGAATTAAAGGAAACTGACGGTATTCTAAGACAAAATTATGCGAATGAAATGTTGAATCGGTTTACTTCCTTCAATAACATAATGTTCTCTGACGAGGCTCATTTCCATCTTAACGGGCATGTTAGTAAACAAAATTGCCGCTATTGGAGCTCCATCAATCCAAAACTTAAGCATCAGAAGCCCTTACATAGTCCGAAAGTGACTGTTTGGGTCGCTATGTCAGCCCATGGTATCCTAGGGCCTTATTTCTTTGAGGATGGCAGAGGGCGCGCAGTTACTGTTACGTCGGAGCGATATGTGGCTATGATCGAAGAGTTTTCATACCAGAATTGCAAAACTTTTCAGGCTTTAATGCCAGGATGTGGTTTCAACAGGATGGGGCCACTTCTCACACCTCTAACACTGCTATGCCCGTTATCCGTCAACTTTTTCCTGGCAAAGTGATCTCTAAGAGAGGAGACATTTCCTGACCTCCACGTAGTCCAGATCTGACCCCGATGGATTTTCTTTGTGGGGCTGCCTTAATGCTAAAGTATACGACACAAACCCGCGGTCAATTGAGGCCCTAAAAGAAAACATCCGCAGAGAAATGACAAGCATTTCAGCAGTGACGTGCCGCGCAGTCATCGACAATTTTAGGCGTCGTTTGCAAGAGTGCCGTGATCGCAACGGATTACATTTAGAAGATGTTATTTTCAAAAAATAATTCCCGTTTTTTAAGCTTTTTTTGTAAATAAAAATTTAATTCATAATGTAATTAGTTTTATTTTAATATTTTTTTTTCATATCAAAGGACTTATGGGCCACCCTGTATAAGCAATAATTTCGTAATATATCTATGACACTTCTAAAATGAAGAGGGATGAAAAACCCCTCCTTCTTTGAAGTCGGTTAAAATGCAAATTCTCCTCATTAATGTTAATTAATTTTTGGTAAAAGTTCAATAAACACGAATAAACCTGTCATTATGTAAATTTGTACCTTTTTTTTTCTAGTTCCTTTAATGTTGTCTATAAATATTAATGTTTCTTGTTCGTCTGTTTAGTTTCCGAAAAGCTATCAATTTTCATAAAAAAAAACCTTTAAAACAGTTACAGCTTTGTGGCTAAACGATCGTTTTTACAATGCTATGTTCGGCAGTTCGAATCCCAGTGCCTGTTGTACCAAGAATTTTCTGTTTTTCGGGTTCTTATTTACAAAAGAAAAATCGTTTGATGACAAAATACTCCCCAGATCTGTCAAAATGGTGCCTAATAAGAGATTTAAGATTAATGAAGGCACATTTTAGCAGCTAGGAGAGATTTTACGAGTTTCCCATAAGGCGCACTTGCATAGTAAATGCCTATACCCACATTGTAATCGGAGGGTAAAACAGACGCCGGCAAATTATTCCAGTTCTTTGCTGTACGAATAATTAAATACCCGAACGACGGCAAAGCGTTTCGCTGTCGATGGGGAATTCGATCATGTAATTCCTGAGCACGTTCTCCAAAATTTAATCTGTAGAAAAGTTATACGAGAAGTTAAAGTCAATTCACTCAAGTATGATCACTGGATCTGTGGAGGATATCGAGGGCAGTTGCAGATTTGTCTTCGATTAGATCTGATTTCTATCGCCACGCTCTCTAAGCGCGTTACGCTAACACAGCGGCCGCGCTAGTTGTCAGAAACGCAGACAATTTAGGACGAAATTGAAAACATACCTAACGACCATAGATAATGAAACTGTTAAGAGAAAATCAAGCTAAAGTCAATTACAGAACAATTAAAGATAGTTTGTTGATCCATTGTCACCCACGCGGAAAACGGCTTTGATGAACCTTGTAATGAATTCGATTATTTATATTTAATTTTCGCGTTTACCATATTACTGGAAGAAATATTGCAATAAGTTAAACAGGATTGATACCGCTCGTACGTCATAAAAAGATAGACAACGACTTACACCGCGCGCTAACGCATAAGAGGCATCAACAACAAGGACATAACAGATAATTACGACGCAAAGCTGATTGTAGACAAAAAATCATGGATTCGTAACATCCGCAAGTGGAATATCGACGTGATTCTGTGAGTTAACCTTTATTAGTCCAAGAAGCATCGCAAGAAGAAGACGAGGATGAGATAAGAGGGAATCGTAAATTACGAAGACAAACATAATAAGGAGGAATCTGCGTGGACTGGAAATCGGTCAAAAAAGAGTTGCTTGCAATGAGAAAACTAGCATGTTTAGCATTAGATTTAAAATCTACAACATGTTATATAATCTATGTGTGATCAAAGCCATCAACACCTGGAGCAACAGATATTTTGCTAATGGTTGTTATTATTGTTTTTTTTAATTAAAACAACCGGGTTTAATTGGTTCTACGAGGTGTTTGGTTAACGGTGTGAACCACGCTTAAACCGTGTTGGTGTACCAAGCACTAAAATATTATGAAATTTAGTTTTAGGCGACTCCACTGTGTAAGTAATGAAATGAAAGTGGCAACATCGGATGTGGTAATGGCCGGGGATAGAAACGTGCGGAAGAAAAAGATAAATTGAACGGACCACACATTGTGTGGGAAATAGTTCTCACTATCAGCCACACCAACCAGAGGAGCTGATACTGCTACAAATAACCAATTTATTAAAAGATTTTAATCCATATATATAAGTATATCTTTATTTAAGTTAAGAGGAGGCCTCCCGGAAACTTATGGAACCTGGCACTACAGCAAGCGACCTAAGAACTCTGCATTCTCGTCTCTGACTAATCAGCGTAGGTTCGTGACAAAAAAACCCACTAAACTGACGAAATTTATGATGAGAATATTAATGACAAATGTTTGTGATAATTTAGACGAGAGCTCAATGTATAAAGGTATTATGAAACGGTAATTTCGAATGAAATACGAAATGAACACAGTATACATAAAGCATGAGATCACAAACGAACGTGACGCTTCCCCACGTCCGACGTTGATTTCGTCCGTACAAACAAACGGGCACACAATCTGAAGGGACACTCCAACCAATTGAGTTCTTGAGTGACTTTTACTTATCTGGAGTTTACTCGCAAGCGTCTATCTAACATGAATGGCTTCACGGAACGAATGAAAAATATTTCTTATCTATTAATAGAGCAAATAAAAATAAATTTAATGTCGAAACGCGAGACTTGACTGTTGACATCTTCGAAGCATTGATTTGCATAGCAACGGTGAGGAACCTGATTTGGAGTTTGGGTGTTGTGCTGTAGGAAGTGTCGAAACCGGTATGGTATTTGTAGCTACTTTAAATGTGTGTTAGATGGTGTTTTAATGTAAAGACACAGTATTTCGAATTAATCAATCATAGAAACGATACTTACTCAATAAGACGAGAAGATGGTATATAATATATTGTTGATTATTCTTCTGAAATTACGGCATGTTAGGTTTTAGTCTTTTTTCTTGTTATCACAGAAGAGGAAATCTTCAAAGATTCCCCGACTTCTGAAGGAAGGCGGCGGTGATATGAGATTTCTACTTCTACGCGGTGGCCATTTTCGGTGCATTCGGCTCCGGAATCTCCAGCGATACGTACCGATGCCTCTCTTAACTAAACGAAAACACGTCCCACATAAGAAGTTCGTCTCCCTGAAAAGGCTGTACGAAATGCGTTTATGCGATGTCAGTGCGTGTGATTGTGGACAGGATGCAGAGGATCGTCACCATGTGCTCTGGTCACTGTATCGTGATTTGCGCGCTAGGCTTCTAAATGGTCTGACACATACGTGTCCGGATCGGGTTTACTTCCACGATCGAACCAGCTCCTCGGAAGGCAAATTCCTCAATTTCAGGGAATTTGCACACGCTTGGCACAAAGAAGGACCTGCTAGAAAAGTCGTCTATCGCCGTCGAGCGAGCCGTTGTGGTGTGTCGTAGAGCTTCTTAAGACGGAGAGCTCCGAATGGTGGAGAAAGGCCTTGATAAAGAACTTGTAGGGAGACAAGAAGGTGCGTGTGGTGCCACACGGCCAGACCACGCGTACCCTCCTGCGTATCGGTCCATATAACGGCGAGGTTGGTGGGGCGATGGAAGGTGGTGGGTAAAAGTTTGTCTCCCAGCACCCTAGCTGTGCAAACAACACGGGACAACTCAAAGTTGCTTTCCTCCCTGGTTTCCTGGAAAGACCTAAATCATATCTCTGTCTTGTGCACTTTCTACGGCAGACGCCGCAGATGAATTCTATTCTGGATTATTTTAAGCCAGTCTACGTATTGGAGACCGGACATGTACATCATGTCATAACGGATTCTGCAACGGACAAAGTTGAATGAGCCAAAAGTTCCAAGAAGTTTCTTACACGCTGTTTAGAAATCTATATTAATAATTATTGAGATAATAAAACTTATTTTTTCCAAGAACTAAAGTAAATTCTTTATTAATTATTACTTTAAAGTATTACGCCTTCTTTCTTGGAATATTCGAGGATTAGGATGGTTTTATGTTTCGCCGGCTAATTTTTTTTATGACTGTTGTTACTTATCAAGACACATAGAACATGGCCAGCTGGGCATATTAAAAAACTAAACACGTAAGCTCGAAAGTTTTTTCATTAATCAGTTTCCAACTTTTCTAACCTATAAAAACTGTGACGATTCATAAGAATTTGGCGCCAACATGATATGACAACACATTGCGTCCAATAACGCGTGTCGATAAGGGCGGAAACGTCCAAGGTCACGAGTACAACCACACTGCGTGGGATCAAGGTCATACGAATTTTTCCCTCAGTGACGCTTCCACATGTGGCATCGAAATACGAACGGAACCATACTTGCTTTGCCTTTTTATTATCGCGGTTTATGGTCTCCTTTAAAAAAGCGCTTTTGTTAAAATAATTTCTTAATCTTCCCTGATCTTCCTATTGTAAGCGGGATTATTTATTGTTTTGGGAATTAGCTTATTATTCTTTTCGTATTTGATAGACCGACAGTGATTGATACCTTTCTCATGATGGTAACTTTCGTCTCCACGTCTTTTGACTGGTAATGTTTTTTTTACCGGAGAAAATGGCAAACAAGGCGGCTCACTTCATGATCTGCTCAATTAATCCCGCCGCCTATAAGCACTTAGTAGTAATTCCAAGTGCGTTGCTAAACTATTATAATGAGTTTCGTCGCTAGCATCTGGCTCACCTTACGACACGTCTGTATTCTGCCATTTTGTGGTACTTCAACGATCGCGTTGATCCATTTGTGTTGATGCAACTATAGTAGACTTAGCATCAGCCCTACCATTGATCTAAGGTTCGTTATTTCAGTTCATTAAAAAACTAGGAAACACTGTTAAGCCCAAATCAATTAACAGCAAATTACCGCAAAAGATGTTTCATTTGAAGCACAGTATACACAAGATATAATACATATACAAACATATTACAAACGATATATAAAACACATTAAACAAAAGAATAAACAATAAACAAAATACTTATAAATTAAGAAGGAATGGACAAATAACACATGATGGCAACATTAGACACCATCTCTGGATGTGCTGTCGTAAGGCTGCCACAGCGCTGACCATTGCGTGGTCTGGGCGTAAAGACTACCCTCCCATCCAAAAATGCATATACACATATAACGTAAATTTTCACCGCTCATAATTAATTTATATTGATTTGAAGACGCCGGACCGTTTAGAATTCTTAATTCTACAGTTTGTGTGATGATGAATTAATGGAATTCGTTGTTTCTCTCTATAGTGTTCGTTCTACATCCTCAGATAGGATCGTGGACACCATCAGGTTTGCTAGCAGCGGATGAGCTGCCTCCACCGGCTTCTGTCTAGCTTATTACCGTAGTTTACCGAGTTGAAAATAAAGTTCTTCCTAATGCATTCATCATCAAGATCATTACAATTTCAACAGCAATACCTTCGGAAAGCATCGTTTTATACAACATTTTTTTTTAAATGAGAGACCGATTCACAACATAGATGTTGCCCGTTTCACTTATTTACTCTGATGCCCAAAATAAATAAAATACAACGTACACAGATATAACGCAGTAACTGTAATGTATAACAAATCGTAAAAGCTCATTCTAATCTTTTCTTTGTTAGAAAACAGGTAGATAGTTTACAAAAGTCGAGTTCATTGAAGGTGCAATCATATAACGTTTAAGTACTATCGGGTAGAAAAGTCCTGTTATGCTCATAAAAATATACATTTATTTATAGGACCTAAGGGGAGTTAGCATGCAGTTCACCTGATGTTAAATGATGACCTCCGCCCTTTAACACCTGCACTTAACTGCAGCTGTACACCTTTATGTTGTTTTATGAAGACTTAGTCTAGCGACACGTAACTCTCAAGGCGTAATTGGGAAATATAATTCCACTTTTCGCCCTAATTCTGCGAGACACTTCCATTAACGCAATGGAAAAAGCGACTGCAGTGACTACTGTTCAGAAATATTATTAAATCTAAATCTTGTGATGAATAAAATTAAATCTAAATCCACCCTTGACATTTAAATAATCAAAACCAGACAGACGGTGACAACAATTATGACAAGAGATGTCAAACGTCTTAACTGCTGTGAACAAAACGTCAAGAATTCAAATATAAGATTTAAAACGCGAAAAACTCCGTATAAACAGTTTTATCCTACAAACGAAATAATTTATACATAAGTACCATATATAAATACACTTATAAGTATAAATGTAATATATAAATCTATAATAATGAAGGAGTCTATACTTATTAGAAACTGCCTGTTTTTTCCTTTAAAAATAATAACCTTTTATTATTCAAAATGACATTTAATAAAACAATTAGTAATGAAATTAAAGCAAAGGTATCGCTAGCGTTAAATATAATGCAATATACAGTATCATGCATTATAGCTTTCCACTTCAATCAATATACAAGGCTATATCTATGAAAGGTAAATTATATACCAAAGTGAACTGACTAATAATAATTGGTTTGCTAACCTTTGAAATTATATTTAGACCAAGAAGAACGATTGCAAGGTCACGTAGAGGGCAGACATAGACTAGTCAACGCCCTTGACGGTGACTATACTATATCTTTTAAGCTCCATAAATTAGAACGTCATACGCATAGACAGTGAACAAATAGCACGGCGGCTTTGTTATCTTCAACCGGTGAGGGAGAGATGGAATCACAAAAGTCGTCTGGAATATGTCAATTTTTCAGATATTTTATCGTGGCGAAGATTACCGCAATGGTTTCATAGGATTTACAGCTCTTTGGAGCTAAGCTTGAACCTCTATTGGGAGCAACACGGCGCAAGGGCTCCTGCAAGGGGACCTCAGCTTGTCCAAATGTTCTAATCGCGTTAGTATCCTGAACCAAAAGGCGCCCGAGAGGGCCAAACCATGTCTCATTGGTAGCTTTTATCGGAAGGCTATCAGACATTTCAATAGTTACAAATTGACTGACTGAATTGTCAAATAAAAAAAACAGAAAAACTGTATGGTTTATTGTTTTAAATGAGAAAAATATATTGCCAGTATCAGAACAAGCTCCAATCATATCACAGCGTATTAAATATTTTAAAGATCATGTCATTAATTTTACTTTTCGACTGTACAGAAATGTAAAGAGGTCGCAGGTGCTATATTGGTATCGGGTTTATTGTCACAGGATATCGCCGACATAATTTGTAATTCGAAATACATTTTTTTTTAGTATTTCGTGTGGGAAAGATCACAAGGTGGTGAATTTAATAAGGCAGGCCTATTTCTACTCCGGCTTGCTGATTTCGTAGGTCACTATTGATTTGTGGGAGCTCCAGCCACTGCAACGTCTTCTGCTGTTTCTGATCTATATCTAAACTGGAGGTTTTTCTTTTATAGGAAAAGGGGCAAACCAGCTTACGGTTTACCGGATTTCAAGTGATTACCGTCGCCCATGAACTTTGTGAGATGTCTGTTTGACACGTTTCTTCGTGTTTCTTACAACACGTTGGCTCTGTATCTTCTCTTTAGGTACTTATGGGCGGCAGTATCACTTAGGATCAGGTGAACCGTAGAACAGGCATCGTTTTTTAATGGTCATCGATTAAGAATTTATGGTTGCCGTAGAGACATCATCCCTAATGTAACTCGAATTTACGATAGCAGGTAATATGGGACCTTTATATAAATACAACAGCGACCTGTGGCCAAAACATATCAAAATGTTGACATTTTAATCGTTAATTTTGAGTGACATACAGCAAAACTATAAAAAATGCAGATTATGATGGTTTTAACCCCTTGTCACCCTATCCTTAATAATAACACAATTTACAACACTGCGAGTCTCTAAGTCAGAAACGGTTAAGTTCAAAATTGTATAGATAGATCTTGCATCTGCCAAAATAAACGTTTTGTTGACAACCAGTTCAAGAACGAACTTCCATTTCCGGCCTCTATTTTTTATCTAAAGTAGATGGATTTGAATGAATAAAATTATCCGAAGGGTGCTTTCACTAAAAGGGTCTGTTAGTCGTTAGGGTGAGCGAGATCTAATTTTTCTACGGTTTGGTTACAACACTAAATAGGAAAGAGGGTTGGAAGAACAAATTCAACAATAAGTTTATCATAATTTTATTATTGTTAAAAGATCACGTTATTTTACGTTGTTTTTACGTTAGATTTACGTTATTTTAACAACAAAATAATATTTTCGAGATTTTTTTTGGACGAACTAACACAGTTGGCACAGAGAGGCTGGCCTTTACTGCTTCACCGGATTGAGAGGTGGCATAGCTCTTAGGTCGCTTAGCCTAAACCTCTTTTTGCGAGATAATCAGTAACATGTATTTAAAAAAAATTTAAATCTTCTACTTAAATCTCTACTAAAAATTTAAATCTTCTACTAAATTATATTCCTTTTGTCACTTATTCAAGCCGAATATAGATTTGGTTTTATTCAAAACTTAGGAATAAAATTCTTAAACATACGAAAAGCAACGATTTTTAATAGGATTAAAATACCATAGTATATATATTATTATAAACATAATTGAACTTTTCCTTTAGCTGTTATTTCTCTTCATTGTCACGTAACTAATATAAATAGATATTTGATGCTGGTTACATGCACAAACCCTGCACTGTTATAATAAATAAACAAAATGGCGGACTTCTGACGGCATTCTTTGAAAGTGATGACAACCGTTTTTCCAATAAAAAAAGATAAAAAGCTTGGCCGTAGGATCAGTGAGAAGTGTTTGTCAATGTATTAGGACAGGTAGTCATTTTTTGTCTTCGATAATTTGTCGGATTTTGTTAACTGAGTGTATATTGTTTACGCTTAAATGAACGCCTTCTATTTTCACTTTGGTGGCATAATATTAATAATCTTTTTGTTCCTATTTATAGAATAATTCAACCAACAATTCTCAATTACATTGTACTGTCAGATATAAAATGTTTCATGATTACAAGAAATATTTTACAAATAGTCGTACATGTCAGGTACGTAGTAATAATTGTTATTTGTTCCATTTAAATCTAGCTTAAACTTATTTTTATTTAATAATAGTACAATAAAACACGATATAAAATTTATAAATTAACTACAACAATAAACAACCCTCAATTTGATGTCTCATGTTATTGTAAGAAGTTTAACATTGAAACGAACAACTTCGTGCGCGTAGCGACATCTATTGAAAAGAATGTTCAATAATTCATATTCTGATTTTATTATTTATTGTAACGTAAATTTAGTAATAAACGTTTGATTCTTTCATTAATTTTACTTTTCGACTGTACAGAAATGTAAAGAGGTCGCAGGTGCTATATTGGTATCGGCTTTAGTGTCACAGGATATCGCCGACATAATTTGTAATTCGAAATACATTTTTTTTAGTATTTCGTGTGGGAAAGATCACAAGGTGGTGAATTTAATAAAGCAGGCCTATTTCTACTCCGGCTTACTGGTTTCGTAGGTCACTATTGATTTGTGGGATCTCCGGCCACTGCAACGTCTTCTGCTGTTTCTGATCTATATCTAAACTGGAGGTTTTTCTTTTATAGGAAAAGGGACAAACCAGCTTACGGTTTACCGGATCTCAAGTGATTACCGTCGCCCATGAACTTTGTGAGATGTCTGTTTGACACGTTTCTTCGTGTTTCTTACAACACGATGGCTCTGTCTCTTCTCTTTAGGTACTTATGGGCGGCAGTATCACTTATGATCAGGTGAACCGTAGAACAGGCATCGTTTTTTAATGGTCATCGATTAAGAATTTATGGTTGCCGTAGAGACTAACATGTTTTATGACATCATCCCTAATGTAACTCGAATTTACGATAGCAGGTAATATGGGACCTATTACAACAGCGACCTGTGGCCAAAACATATCAAAATGTTGACATTTTAATCGTTAATTTTGAGTGACATACAGCAAAACTATAAAAAAATGCAGATTATGATGGTTTTAACCCCTTGTCACCCTATCCTTAATAATAACACAATTTATAACACTGCGAGTCTCTAAGTCAGAAACGGTTAAGTTCAAAATTGTATAGATAGATCTTGCATCTGCCAAAATAAACGTTTTGTTGACAACCAGTTCGAGAACGAACTTCCATTTCCGGCCTCTATTTTTTATCTAAAGTAGATGGATTTGAATGAATAAAATTATCCGAAGGGTGCTTTCACTAAAAGGGTCTGTTAGTCGTTAGGGTGAGCGAGATCTAATTTTTCTACGGTTTGGTTACAACACTAAATAGGAAAGAGGGTTGGAAGAACAAATTTAACAATAAGTTTATCATAATTTTATTATTGTTAAAAGATCAGAAGTATGAACGATGGTCGTTTACAGTTATTTTAACAACAAAATAATATTTGCGAGATTTTTTTTTGGACGAACTAACACAGTTGGCACAAAGAAGCTGGCCTTTAGTGCTTCACCGGATTGAGAGGTGGCATAGCTCTTAGGTCGCTTAGCCTGAACCTCTTTTTGCGAGATAATCAGTAACATGTATTTAAAAAAAATTTAAATCTTCTACTTCAATCTCTACTAAAAATTTAAATCTTCTACTAAATTATATTCCCTGTGTCACTTGTTCAAGCTGAATAAAGATTTGGTTTTATTCAAAACTTAGGAAGAAAATTCCTATACCTACGCAAAGCAACGATTTTTAATAGGATTAAAATACCATAGTCTATATATTATTATAAACACAATTGAACTTTTCCTTTAGCTGTTATTTCTCTTCATTGTTACGTAACTAATATAAATAGATATTTGATGCTGGTTACATGCACAAACCCTGCACTGTTATAATAAAGAAACAAAATGGCGGACTTCTGACGGCATTCTTTGAAAGTGATGACAACCGTTTTTCCAATAAAAAAAGATAAAAAGCTTGGCCGTAGGATCAGTGAGAAGTGTTTGTCAATGTATTAGGACAGGTAGTCATTTTTTGTCTTCGATAATTTGTCGGATTTTGTTAACTGAGTGTATATTGTTTACGCTTAAATGAACGCCTTCTATTTCCCATTTGGTGTCATAATATTAATAATCTTTTTGTTCTTATTTATAGAATAATTCAACCAACAATTCTCAATTTCATTGTACTGTCAGATATAAAATGTTTCATGATTACAAGAAATATTTTACAAATAGTCGTACATGTCAGGTACGTAGTAATAATTGTTATTTGTTCCATTTAAATCTAGCTTAAACTTATTTTTATTTAATAATAGTACAATAAAACACGATATAAAATTTATAAATTAATTACAAACAATATGACAACAATAAACAACCCTCAATTTGATTTCTCATGTTATTGTAAGAAGTTTAACATTGAAACGAACAACTTCGTGCGCGTAGCGACATCTATTGAAAAGAATGTTCAACAATTCATATTCTGATTTTATTATTTATTGTAACGTAAATTTAGTAATAAACGTTTGATTCTTTCATTAATTTTATTATAAAAACGAATAAGTCAAATATATATTATTAAATCACAATCAGCACCTCTTAATGAATAGAAGAATTAGGATTTATTTACAGGTAATGTTGTATAAAACATTAAATTTGACTTTTTGACATGGTTAATAGTAGTATGTTTTTATTTCTTGATTAGTTATGTTTCGTTTAAAAAGATCAATAAACACTCTCATAAAAAGTTTGGAATTAAAATCAACCGCCATACGGCGTCCCTTTGAAACGAGGGAGAGGGAAAGACTTTTATTAGTCGTAAGTAGGGTTGCCATCGCACCATTTTCCTGGGATGCGGATCAATAATACAGTTTAACATAAACCTGTGTAGATTTATTAGGGGATTCTGATGCCATCTGAGTAAAATAACTGAGATTTATAGATTATTTTGCACCATTCTGTGGAAGCTTGCTATTTTGTAGATTAGGAAATAGATAATTATCATATCATCAAAAATTAAATCAAATTTTGGTGCGCATCACGAATATAAAAATACTTCTAACCGACATGATAAACGGGCAAAATTAGTAATACAATCTTATAGTGTATGCTTACCCTATACTCATATATTTTAAAATCTCTATATTGCAATTACATTTACCACACTCAAGGTAATATAAAATAGATTATTTTCTTATAATGGAGCTAACATCCCATTTATTGTGAACATGTAAAAGAGGATTACTCATAAATAAAAGTTTATCTAAATTTAACATCTGTGTCCTTAATTTATGTTTGACACAAGGTAGCCCTATTCTTAAGGTTTGCAAAGTCGATGGTTATTTTTTTTTAAACTTAGGCGGGAATGCAACGCTCGGAATGCGGGTCGTCGAACTTTATGGCGGGAAAGTAATGCTCTATCTTATGATGTATTAATGCACAGATAATAAATAATATAATTTAGACATCGGTACCGTTACAGTTCATGGAAGTATAACGGAAAAGAAATATTGATAATGGAGTAAAACACATTTATGAGCATTTTGTTTACATAATGCATCGTTTAGATAAGCAATATATAAGCTAAGTACGGAATAATTATAAATAATATTTTAAAAATTATAAAAAATCGATTTTGTACTAACAAATCTTTTAATACAAAATCTAAATTTACCAATTATTATAGTGAAAGGCCCAATAAAGATATATGATAGATTTATGCTTTTAACTTTTTGTAATTAGTTTTATTTTTGCTTTAATACCTTATTTATTATTGGTGAAATATGCTCACTCTGTTCACTAGTAGGCACCATTGAGCTCCACAGTCGTCACCTATTAGGATCTTTTGCGACTGTGAAGCCTAATAATTTGCAGTGCAGGCGCTCAATAAATAATACGGGCCAATTCATCAGAACCGCTCAGGCATTTCTGCTTCGCGCCATAAGCCTCGGCCTTAGGAATGTCGACTGACTAGCTTTGATGGTAGCAGTTGTAAAAACAATACAACATACGTTCCACCCCGAGAAAGACCAGCGGTCGAATGAAGATACAACAGCTAGCCGACCGACGCTCGCCTCGATTTTCCTCCCACAACGTTGGTCGGAACCGCGCCTAACTCACACAGCTTGCTTTTACGCACACACACAACGCGTACTCCGTAACGTCGCTGCGCTGATTTCCTTCCTCGAGTACTTGAGAGGCGCGAGACGCCGGATATTTTTTGCTAATATTCTTTTATTTATGCACTTTTGTAATTAAATAATTATGAGAATACATGCAGAAGTGATATGTGAACATGTACGTGCGACATAATCTGTAGGACGAGGCGTATTTTCAGAGGTTTTCGTGAATGGCATCAAATTAGCCGGGCCGCGGGGCGAGGGACGCGGCGCCGCGTCAAAGCCCGGAGCGCGAGAGCGACCGGCGACCGCTACTCGCTCGCTACCTCGCGCCTCGCGAACTAGTCGTGTCCACGGCGCCACCCGAAAAGCACGCGCGGCTGTCCTTAGAATCGGCCGGCACCCGAATAATGTTTCAGTGTCTGACAAACTCAATAGGAGGTCTCGGAAGAAGTACCGTATTTAATTTACACTGTATAACCAACCGCATATTCTCAGTGAGTGTTACGCAGTGTGTACGGAAAAAACTTTGTCGAAGATTCTGAAGAATTCTGTGTGAAATTGTGTAACTCGCCGGCCCCAGTTGGATCGCGTTTTGCACAAACTTTTTGGTGAGCCATTTTATTTTATTTCAAAGTGGGTGTTATCAAATTCCAGTGGTTAAATTTTGTTAGAAGTGCATTAGTAGGTGCGGGTAGATGGTGTATATATTTTCTATAACGTATAAGTTGCCGGCGGGGCGTTGCCGACTATGAAATGAACGTCGGCTTGTTGGCGTTTCTGCGAAATGCCAGCACCCAAATTCCTGACATTACCACCATCTAAATGCAATCTATCTAAACGGATAACTGCAATTCTCGCAAAATTTTATTAAATTTATATTCATCGGGTGTACATGTTTCTGTTTATTTACTTTGTTAATTTAACTCATAGCATAATAAATATTTTCAATTATGAAAATATCGATTGTGTAATTGTAGTCTTATAATTGAAAATAATATTACAACATTACAAAACTGACTTCAATATCAAAAAACAATGAAATTTTTACTTGTGTTAAAATGATAGGAATTAACGATAAAAACTTGTGAAACGTAAATTCAGAAGTTTCGTATCCGTATTTGTTTCATAATATTATACGTTGCATATGCAATATTGCAAATGAAGTGGGTAGTGGATATAGATTGCTTAATGATAAATCAATATACTTTGAAATACATATATTTATCCAATCAACTATTATTATTGTATGTTACTGGCACATAAATTTTTTTTTTTTTTTTAAATATGTGTATACATATTTTACTAATGCAAACATTACATAAATGATTGTTTATTAATTCTAAGAAATAGTTCTAATGCTATTTTTAAATTTCGAATGCAAACAAAGATAAATTAAATAATACGTTTAATTAATTAAAATTTCGTTAATATAAAGTTTTATATAATATATAGTGTTATTTGTTAGGGTGCTTGTACTGTTACTGTTGTTCCTATTTTAAATCTAAATGAACCGTGAAAAAGACGCGTAGCGTCGTTATATTGGTAAACACGGTTTTCGCGCCATTCTGCGCTTGTAAACAAACGCAGTTTTTACGTGAACCGTCTACCTGGCTTAGGCAACTATTCGCGGAATCATCCTTTTACCCATTTCCAAGTAGATAAATGAGGAAAAAAACGCGGGGGTGGTATGGAAGAGGAGCATAGCTAATTGTTGTACGAACTGGAATAGACCTCAAGGCTAGTGTACCATTTAAAACAGTTCGTTTTCATATCCAGACTTCAGTCTAGTTTTGGACTCCGTGGTGAACACTTCCCGCTCTTTAAGTAAAAGTGTTCTATCGGGATTTGTTTGTAAATACAAGGGGTCATCACCCCTTGTGTTTAAGATATTCGTTTCCTATAATTTTCGTGACAAGTTTTAGTTTCTATGCTGTTGTGTAACGATTAAATTCATTTGTGATAATATTTAGGTAATTTTTAAAAGATATTACCCCTTAGTGTTACACACTTCAAATTATTTTTTTTGTTTTCAACATTTAATATTTTTTGATTAACAATATTTAACTGTAACCAGATAGATACATATAGTGGATTTGACGTGTTAACATTTTCAAAAAATATTATGAGAAATTTATTTTATTTTTTTGTTGCAGACGGTGTGCGTTGGGACCCATCGCGCGCATCGTCCTTGTGATAAGGGGCTCTGTGATATCGAAAGGTCGTCTTAGCTTTAAAACTAGTTAGTATTTTAGTTTTTTAAAAAAATACAAAATGTCGCCACCGCCGCCAATCGACCCCAACATACTGCAGTTCGACATCTGGGAGACATTGGACGAGGTCACTATGGAGATGACCCAGACTTCAGAGTTCTGGACTCAGGTCGAGTACGAAGTCGATCGGCTCGATTTGGTACCGCCTGCCAACATGGATAGCCTGGACGACAGCGACACCGACTGGCGGATAGCCGACAGTCCCGAAGAGCACAAAGATAACATCGTCCACCATGATTGTATGTGGGCGGGCTCGTGCGTGGACTCGGTCCATCCGTCGAACACATTCGTGCCGTCTGAACTGATCACTGCCACACCCGGTCAGAGTCTGTTACGGCGCGACATGTCACCACAGAGGCCGGAGACCCCGCCCTCCCTGGACGGCGATGAGCATCCGTGTCCCTTCGAACATGTGGTTGACGTCGCCGGCGCTGCCCGACGTCTCCTTAGGGACTCAGCTGCGGTCGCTGCCGACCATTCTTACACCCTCGCCCGTCAACGTATCGACTACCTTGGAGTACAAACGCCATCTGACTCTTGCGAATCAGGTATGTTCCAAATTGCTTTCGTATTTAAATGTATTCTATTTTTAACGCCATGACCGGACCTTTCCCATGTATCTGGAATCCACCGCGGCGACTATTTCTGTCACCAGAAGAATTGCCCATCATCATTCTGGTACGAAGGACGTCGTAGGGACTGACATAACTGGGATAACGAATCATACCATCTTATTTCTCGAGGTGACATATTTATACTAACAAATGGTCGCTCAGTATATTAAAAAAAAATTGAGTATTTCGTACAATTCTTGAATGGACGAGATGCTACGAGTAGTTATGATTAATAATAAAATTGATAACACTGTGTTACAATAATTACTAGTATACATTCAAGTCGTTAGAGCGGTCCATTATTTTGTATTATTGTTGTCCTTTTCTGTCTCATAATAGCGTAAACGTATTTCTAATGAGTAGTAAATGTAGTATAATTGTGTAAGGCGGAGGTACAAGATGGGGCTAGGACGCAAGCGTAGTACCGCGAGCGCGGGAAACTGCGCGTATCGACCGCCGGGCCCTGCCCCCGCCCCGCCGTCTAGACGCACCCGCGCCTTCCGGAACCTTCCCGACCTTGAACGTTTCAACCTTCCTTAATGTCAAATCCTCCACTGCTCATCCCCCGGGACTGAATAATTACTAACATCCACACCTGAACTACACCATTTGCGAGGAAGTCCAAACATGACTTTCCAATAGATCGGCAGTAAAATTCATTACGCGAATCTTTCACTGTCCACTATGTAATAAAGAGCCTTGTCGTGAAAGAATGTCCGCGTCACACACTTGTGGCGAATACTTTAGTCGATCCGATTATTTAAATTCGCGATAATCGATACACTCCCGTCATTGTTACGCGCTTACTATGCCGGGACTCGCGTAAATATGCCCGATTGAATTGCAAGAGGCGCTTAAATTTACATTATTTATTATTACGGTTCGACCTCGGCGCTATGCCGTACGAGAACATCGTTTACTACAATGTGTTGTTATTATCGTGTTGCACTTTAGCTATCATTGATAGCGGCGGGTAAGGTCGTATAACTCCGCAATTGTTTACGATTCCACTTGTTGCGCAGTACATTTGTTAGATTTTTTTTTGATTTTCATATTATGTTACATTAATGAGTTAAAATATCTAGGTTTGCATTCTCCGCGACATTCTCGCCCCCAGTAGTCCGTTAGCCGCGCAAGAATGCGACGGAATGAAATGGAATCTCATTGAAGTGTAGCTCGGCCGGGCGGACCGGTTTGTAGCGCGGTACTCCCTTGGTCTAGTCCAGCCGGATGACAATTTCATAGACAGCGTCTCAATAATCCATCGGTGAAATCGGCTAATGAGACATAGACGTCAATTAAAATACCTATAGAATCAATCACGCTTTTATTTTCTATTAAAAATGCCATTTTAATATCTCGGACGTAGTCGATTGAAAGATTCGAAACGGCTCGTATCGCATCACTAGCGGGCGCGCCAAATTTACGACGCATGCGCAGTTTTACCGCGCCATACGCCACGGAGCGAACCGTATAGTTTCATTTTCGCGCCAATATATTGCGTCAAAATTATACCATAAGTTATTGAATTTGAACGGATTTTTACAGCGTCATCCCGTTTACTCAAAGGATTGTGATAGATAGTAAATCAAGTATATAATAAACCTCGTTTCGTATCAAACCTACGTGTATCCGACGAATTTTTAGGACAACGAGTTTTATGTGTCTTTTTATTGAAAAACGGCGTGTCATTTCGCAATAACGCGAGCTATTGCCGGCCGCTATAATTATAAAAGCGACTAACCTAATAAACTTTAGACAGATAACCGAGTTAAATAGCTGTAGGTGCTTTTGACCTGGGTTTTATCTTGACAGATTGCGCGGCCGAGATTTTGATTTATGACATATAAATTCTAGGTCCCGTTAAGTGAGCTAAGTGGGCTAAGTGGGCCAGTGGTTATGTTATAGGATTGTAAAGTTTATTTAAGGGCAATTCAGGGCATTAGATCCGGTTTAGGCGCCCCCCAAACATTGCAGTGAACCATGTCGGGGTCGACCGGTGCCGTGTGGTGCGTTGGTTACACTATGGTACTTTTCGTAAACGAACGCTGACAGAACCGCTGATCTATTTTTAACCACTGACGTAATTACATACTAAACAATGTTGAAACACAATCACTTGAATAAACATTTGGTTAACATAGTCCAAACCCAGTGTTAACGTAGCAACAGAATTAAAATTATTTTCTTGTATTTTAGAACGTCACGAAAACATTCCTTGCAAATATTTCACGACGAAAGTTCAACGTATTCAATACATTATATACGATATAAGGAAATATTTAATGATGCCGTAAATATGATATTTATTAAAATCTTATCGCATTATAAGCATTACAAATGGTCTCGATTGAATGGTTTAAGTAATTTGTACGGTTCAAGTCGGTGTATGAATCTGACCTACATATTGTATACTTCTAACTATCGCGTCTACGGACTAATGATTACTACGGTCTGAGAATAAAATCGTAGGCACCGATGTTTTCGACTTTTACAGCTTTATCTGACTCAGGGCCCAATAGTAAATTAGTCGGGGTTTCCAATACAATTCTTGTTACTAAGTGTTTACTTTTATTGACTTCTTCTCCTTTCTCTACTTTTTCAATCAGCGTAGATCCAAAAAAAATAAGATAAGAGAGAGAATAAGAAGATAAACAAATTGTAGAAATAGCTTTTTTTGTGACGAATCTACGCTGATTGACTGGAGGAGGTGGCAGAACTCGTTAGGTCGCGTAGCCTGAACCTTTATTAGGAGCGACACGCGCCAATAACCTAAGGGGTCGGCAAATCTTATGGTCGTATGTTCGAATCCACCATTCGGCTATTGACGTGAACCATCTCCTTGCACAAGCTTAAACTTAGTTGTACTGGTTAAGAAGAATTTTAGTAATATTTGTGAAAAAATATTACTAAGAATACGTGGGGAACTCGGCTTGGACGGTTGCTCTAATGCTTATAATAAAATCCATTCGGACCATTATATAATATTTATGTAAATATAGGTTTGCTTGATTTTTGTACTGACAGTGAAGCGTTTAATGTACTATTCATTATCAATTCATACCGATAAGCTTACGTGTGTGTTGACTACACACGGTCCGTATTGTCGAGTTATGTGTCGTAAAATATGTTCTACTGATGCAGTGTAGTGGAAGCGACCTTGTCGTTATCGCCACGGAATTGTTAGATATTTAAAACAATTGCTTAGTGTGTAAATATTTCAAATTGCGATAAAATGTGACAGTAAATGAAACGTGGAAGTGTGGACTGTGTCAAGTCCGCCGTATTGTATAGCTAGTACTTTAAACCTAGCTATACAATAAAAAAATTGGAGTGTCTGTAACATCAAATTAACGCTTTTTACTGCATGCATAAGAGCCTTGGTAGCTCAGTGTCCGGGTGGTTGGATGCATATGAATGTATACGATGCATATACCAAAACAACATATATATTACATATTAATATATTACAATTTTTGTCTGAGCATCTGTTCACTGTAATTGACGTGACTTTCACTGGCAGATAGCTGATGTAACAAGGAGTAACTTAGACTTTTTAGAAAAAAAAATAGTTATTAATCACGGGTAGCACCACATAGTGTATAGATATTATATATAGTTACTGTACAAGGGGGTAGTCACAAATCTTCGGCTGTAACAGGTATGTGTAATCGCTATCGTAAATGTCGCCTTCACGGCCCCATCGCAACCTTCGTGAATCAAATACCAGTGTCGATAACGGTTACGAGTTGTCACACTGGCATAAATTTGTATTGTCTTATCACAATTATGTCTTATACGCAGTCGCACGATAAAAACCAACACAGCAACCCGATAATTTACAAATTCACCTTGATCTCACCGACCCGTAAGCTTATTTAATAGTAAAAATTGTTTTCTCATTCTTATATCTACCGAATTTTCCATTTAAATAATAATATATGACCACGGCAACCGTATTTAGCACGTAAGATAACAAGGTTGCGAATCCCCTTAGATGTTAGGACTGTTGCTGGAGTTTCTTCAGCCCTTCTGCCAATTCCCGAAGTGGCACTCAACGTTAGTTTAGCTTTAGAATGTACCTGTGTGACTGAGTCGTGATTCGACCCCCTCGGGCGCCCTCGGATTAGGATGCTAACGCATAACATAGCAACCGTCCCCAAAAAAAAGTTACGGCCTTTATATTTAGGTCCCACTATCAGGTGCATGCCTTCTCTGTAAAGAGAAGGGCAGATCGATTTTATAAGAGTCGGGGTTGTTTTTCCTCTACACGTATATTAAAAAAGATTATTTTGTCATTTACGTGGAATGTCCATGTAAATAAAGCTAATATATACAGCCACCTTACTGTTATACGGACAGAACGGATTCTTATGACGCAACATAGTTCTTTGATAAGCCATTAACGTTCATTGCTTATGTATTGACTTCAGTCGATTGACATTTTCCTTCGTTTATTAATATTCACGCCGTTTGTGGCAAACAAGCAACATTGCTAACGTTACTACGTATTTACATTTTTTAAATGTTATTAGTATTAACTCTGTCTAGGACCAAAAACTGAAAAGTTCAATGGAAAATAAGATAATCGTAGGCAATTACTAACTTTCTGTGCACTCCTAATCGATATAAATCTAAATGCACGAAAAAAAATAAATAAATGTCCCTCTAAAAATGTCCTTTTAATCCTACTGGGGTGGACAGAGACAGCTGTTCACTTTTCACCAAGCTAATTTGGTCCTATTTTGTGACAGAGGGTCAGCCCCTCGCCATATCCCGGGTAAAAGTTTAAGCAAGTAATTTTTAAGTACTTAAATATCGAACAAAGGCACAAGCCGACTGGGATTTGAACCATCGTAAGTCGAATTGCTTATCCACTAAGCTATCACTGCAACGAACACAACAATTGTTAAATCCGGTTACATTCTATAGTTCATTAGCACCCGATCGCTTGTTCTTTGATCGGTTAGTTTTTTACAATAAACGTTCGCCCGTGAACTTCCTTACCAGCCTCGCCAAGGCCGCACGCCCAATCGATCCGCCATGATACCTCGGTCCATAAATTATCACCGCCTGATTTAAAAGGCGGCCGGTCTCGTGCGCCCCACACCGGCTAGATGACCGACTTTTCTCGGTTGCGTAAAACGCCGAAAATACACCGACCATCGGGTCAGCGATGGATTCGATCGCCTTGTACATGACTCTTAGCTGATGTCATGCCGAATCTCGGCACCGTGGGATGGCGCTGCCATCAAATTTTAGATGGACGTGAACAGTTTCCGTTTAGGGCTCCAAGATTAATGGGAGAACAATAAAAAAACAAGCAACGGCCACACAGTTATGGTCTCTTAAGCTCATTAACTTTACACCGGTACTTAGACGTACAGGATGTGTCGAATTGGAAATTTATTTTGCCGCGCTCACGCGACTTCTTATCACAGATTAAAAAGTACCAAGGCCGTTATAAATTCGCACAATAATCGTTTCAATTATCGATGCAATATCCCATCGTCGTATAAAACTGTCGAGTGGTATTTAAGCGATAGGCGGCGCACCTTATTATTATCAATTAAGTGTTTCGCGCGCTTTTAGATGTCAGTTGAAATGTGTGACATTTACGATTGACATAAACACTGCTTTCACTAGAAATGAGGTTGTATTTAAGTCTATACATGGCTTTAATGGCCTGATATTGTTACAAGAAGCCTTGTTAACGATGTTCCGGATACTCGACACAAGTTGAATAGAACTAACAACAAAAGTTCAGACTCTCCCGGCGCCAGATTGTTTATTGCTATTTCAAGCTCTTATTCTCTTCTAAGATGTGTGAAGCCTGCGCGGATTTATTGGCACAAGTCTTTAGAGAAGACCTTTATATATAGGCTGTTACTTTCTCTATTTATTGTTGCAATGTAGACTGGATTTGTAAACAGACTGTATAGGATAGCGTGCAACGCGCGCGCGTCATGATAATTTTTAATTAACGCGCTCAAATGCCAGTGAACTTGGCCTCGGGCTTTGGAGCGTGGCGGAGCGCTGCTCCCGCCTTGTGGGTCACTCGACGTCTCACTACGAACACGCTGTCAATACAAAACTTACGTATCTTTACGTATATGTACGTTAAGCTTAGGCGTCCATACATAGTAATTTAAAATCTCGTAAACACCTATCTAGTTCTATAGGCAATAAGACCACTAAGATGATATACCAATTTGCGACTTATTAATTCTTAATATTTTTCAAATGTACGAACAATCAATTACTGTAACCGATATATTTAGTACTAGTATCGTATATAAGAAATCGGAGCGAGCTGTGTGAACCAAAGTGCAATATCTCGTTTTATATATAGCCACACCTTGTTGAACTAAAAGCCCAGAATTCAACTTATTTGTATTTGTAACGGATATTTCTATTGCTTATATTAATGCTTATCATATATACGTGAATGGAAGTGATGAAATGTGCTTATATCACTGTTTCAAGGGCAATATCACCAGTATATAATAGGTGATTTGCGCAAACGCGGAATGAGAGTAATGATGATCCGACTATCGTCATAAAATAAGGACAAATTTTTCTTCGTACCTAGCCCGTAAAGACGTGGCGCATTTTTAAATGATAGGTATCATTAACGTAGTACATTCCTAGTATGGTAATATGTATTGTACTATTCGGATTATTCAAAGTGGTTCCAAACTAACTTGGCAATACAACTGAATGACTCACTGTGTTACTGTGAGACGTAGATTACCTGGAAATTGTGACTAATCTCGAGTGGGCCAACGACTGGGTAGACACAACTAATTATATCAATATGTTTATTACTATACGTTCTATTGTTAAAATATAAATAATATTAACTTTGTTAACATATAGCCGCCGTTGGTATTGCAATAAGGAAAACGGTAGGTTATCTGTGGTAGTGTTTAAAATTGGAACGACGTTTGAAATCACGTCTAGCGATGTCGATATAATAGGTATGCACTAGACCGGAGCCGGGCGGCGACAATGCCGGCCAGTATCGCTTACACGCTGAAAATAATACCGTCGGATGTTAATCGCGTCGGCGCCGGAGAAAGAGAAAATCGTGATGTGCAAATCGACTCCCTACACAATGGACACCCCACGCCCACATTTAGACGTCACACGAGCTGTTTGAAGATACGCAGGACGAATTTAGCCCGAACGATAAGCCGCGTAACTATGCGGAAATGGACGCGAAAAGATCGCGTGCGCGTCGGCGTGCGAATTTATCGTCGCCGAGGTCAATTATCTCGAACGTTGAGATTCGCGTATATTTCGCGAGTTGCGTCGTCCTTGAAACAGTTGAACAGCTGCCCACGTAACCAGTTTCTATTTCCAACGCCTTAAAATGTAATCAGAAATTCTCGACGCCGACTTTGTAAGGCAAATGCGTTTCTGCCCGGCGATTTCGATCACCGGGAACCGCTGACATAATTATTCGTACATGTAACGAGATAGCGGGCGTCGCATGCCGCCTTTCCGCTAAATTCACGCCGCATAGTAAATACGATACCGTAGTAAACTACATCCGTAGAGCATGTTCAAGTAACTCTGTATATATTAAAGTTTTCCGCGTCCATTCATGGCATCGGCTCTCGTAATGCCGATTGCATTTCAAACATCGCATCCGTTTCCGTGGAAGCCGAATTTATATATGTTGTTTATCCTGCTCATTTGGGAATCCTAGTCCAATGACTTCGGTTCTAGAGAATGCAGGTAAATTATAACAGAGAGGCGCCCGTGTTGAGGCAGTTACCATTGACGCCACCAACTCCGTACGTCTCTCACAATTTTATCCGATAAAAATAAATAGTTATTTATTCCGAAACTGCAAACTGAGCCGGCTTGTTGCTACGCGATCGTGCCCTAGCAACAGTAACAGGTTTTACTAGTTTTGAATAGCTTGAGTGTCTGCATTAGGTAACCCTGCGTACTCATGTAGTAACGAAGCGTGTCTCCATCGGCATCAAATGCATTCGACAGTTAATTCTGAAGTGTTAAACAACGACAACGCGGCCGGAAAGCGTGTCCACCGGTTGATAACCCGGCGTCCATTGAGTGCGGACGCTGCAGTATAAGCCCGCGCACGCGCTCTCGTTTTGGCGCGAATAACCGTGACGTCAGGCGTCTGGATCGATGTCCACAGACGCTGCGGTAGTACGCCGGGGTCGACGCCCTCGCACCCCTCGCCCCCTCGCCGTAACAACCCCTCCCACCTGACTACTGCAGCCGCATCCCTACATCACTAGTGCCAGGCCCGCAATTCTATATAGATGACGCTACGACAATCGCCCGCCTTTTATGGTGATGCGAACATAATGAACGCCGTATGAATGAAAGCATGCAAGCTATGAAACTGTTAATGCGGGTTTTAATTTGCAATACAAATAAACGAACGTTAAAACCGTATACGGCACTCGTGCCGCCTAATAACACCATTGTTCGGAGAGATAAAAATACCCGTAATTGCATTTTTATATCGCCTTAAGTATTTAAAGTGCGTCGTAATAAACTTGTTCTCTTTTGTTGCAGAGGAGGAAATCGACGTAGTGTCTCTTGGCACCACGCATCAGCCTTTACCGGGTACGACGCAAGTACGTATGGATTCTTATTCGCGATCGTCGTCATCTCAGGAGCGGCATTACTTGCCTCAACCAAGCCCGAGGCCGGCTGCGAGGAAGCGGCTCGTCCCTCCGACGAGCATACCGAGTGCTTCCGTGCCGCGGCGGAAGGCCAGGGGACCGGGGAGACGCGGACGCCGCTCCAACACTGACACGGAATCCGAAGCCGAATCGCCGGAGATTGAGCGTCGATCGATACACAATGATATGGAACGCCAGCGCCGCATCGGCCTTAAAAACCTCTTTGATGAATTGAAGAAGCAAATACCCGCAACCAGAGACAAAGAGCGTGCACCGAAAGTCGTTATACTTCGCGAAGCGGCGGCTCTTTGTCGAAAGCTGCGCGAGGAGGAATACGAGAGGGAAAATCTTAAGAAACAACAGAACAAACTGGTCACTAAACTAAGAAAGCTCCGGATGATGGTATCCCGCTATCGCTCGTATTGAGCACTGAGACTTTTTGAAATGGTGATCGTTTTGCCTTTAGAGGGCACTCCGAGACGTCCACGTGACACTTGAGACCTTAAACTTTAGTAAGTTTCTCTAACGCGTACTAATCATGTCTGTACAATACCGTATGGTGATTACTACTGATGCCCTTGGGTCCTCGAAGAGTGTTGTTGTAAAGATAACGTCGGGAGAATGTTAAATTTCAACAAATCGTCAGCTTTTTTTACGGCTTACTCTGCTTCTGTTTGAATATTGTAGTGATAAATAACTGCTAGTTAGTCTTGCTCAAACGATATTTTGCAGTGCCAAAGTGAGCCATAAAACAACGGTTTATAAATCCTAGGATTTCAAACTGAATTTCAAATACAATAGAAACAGACTGTTTCGAGAACTAGTAGACTGGTTTTATACCTCTAAAAATGTTTTCGACTTATTGTTTAAAAGTATAGTAATAAATAGTTGCAGAGCGCATTACTTTTGAATCGTATTGACTTGTCAAAAAATACCGACGTTCATTGTACAGTTCCGAAACATTGAAGATGTTTTTTTTTATCTCCTGGAAATGGTACGTGTTTCGCTGTGTCAGAATTAATATCCGAACGGGTTTGTCAGTGCTGTACATACAAATTGTAGCGCCGATAGTCGTGAATTTATTAGTTAGGCTGGCAGATGGCTGCTGAGGGTTTTTACAGAAAGTTCTGGATATGCTGGCCACTATATATGTTTTCGGCCCGGTTCGTAGGATTTTCTATTTCATCCCGAATCTCGCGCGCTCGTGCGAGAACAGGATAGTGATATCAAAAATAGGTAACTTTATATAATAGTAAGTCTATAATATGCATAGGTTAGTTTTGCTTACGGTTTTTTGTAGTGTTTTTTCGTTATCATGTAAATTTTAACACTTTTAATGTTTTTGTATTTAGTCGCGTCATTAACTTTCCGATACGATACGTCTGCATCATTGGGATTGAAGAACTCATGGACGATTTAACTATTATAATATAGTATTTTTAATAATTATTTGTGCTCATATATTGCACCAATTCAAATAATAAATGCTATGTACATGACTAATACTAATGTAATTATATTAACTGTGCTGGAAGCGCGCGCGTCGACTTTGTTTTCGCGCCCTTTCTTCTGTCAGTCGAAGTGGATTTGGCGCGTCGATGAAATGACGAATGGACAAACAAACGTGTGCGCCTTACAGCCAAGTTTGCACTTCATAATTGTATATGTATTATAATAATTCACTTAGCGTATTCGGTAATTTTATTTTACGTTGCATGTTGTGAATATTGGATCACGTTAATAAAATTTGTTTGGATCTAGCTAAATAGTCCAGTGACTCAAAACAGTGAAACATAATCTCAGTGACTAGTACACGTTTTAATGAAATAGACTGTGTATTTTCGACGATGACACCATAAATATTACATAGAGCAGTCCGTTAAG
Source organism: Meandrusa payeni (assembly GCA_029286785.1). Classification (NCBI taxonomy): domain Eukaryota; kingdom Metazoa; phylum Arthropoda; class Insecta; order Lepidoptera; family Papilionidae; genus Meandrusa; species Meandrusa payeni. The sequence goes on from JAGSMX010000039.1 coordinate 2,011,006, forward strand.
AGTTTTAACATAAAAAAATAACCACGACATAGTTCCTCATAGTACCTACTAATAGAAAATTTTGCATTTTCTTTATTATTATATATTATGTTATTGCAATAAGTTAGTTATGTACTTTGATGAAATCGACAAACTATAAAGGCAGGCTGTAAAATTTTGAACGCGCTCAGTTTTTACCGGAGTCAGATTTAAGAGTAATTGATTAATTATTCGTGGCGCAATAAAGTTTTGCATCTCTGCTCGGGCTTTTAATACAGATTGATGTTTTATCAGGCAACACGGTCAGCAGATTTGTAAGCTCGAAGGCTTTAATTGTGTGCGGAATGTGCCTTGCTATGTACATATACTTATATAGATAATATTAGGTTTATACTCGAATTAGTTGCAAGAAATATTTTTGTGAGATATTATGTAGGGTATAGCGTTGTTCTTATAAGTAGTGATACACGAGGAGGTTTATAGGTATCCTGTTAAAGGTTTGCAGTTTATCTTCCACTAGGCGTTAAATGTACATAATAGAGAGTAGATAATAGATGTATGACATTTTTTTTAAACGAGTTTTTTTCTAGTAATTGTTTTTTTTTCTTAACCGGAGAGTTACGAATTCTCGAATGTTGTACCTGCATTTAATTTTTTTTTGTTATACTTGACATAAATAATAAAGTTAATAATGGTTTAGCTATGTTGAAAGTAACATTGGTTTTTTTTTTCGGTGATAACATGCAATTAAAAAGTGTAGTTTTCGCATAAGAGAAAGTCAGTAGTTAATGTTTAATGTAAGATGTAAAGAGATGACAGCTTTATATTCGGTAGGAAAGATCGAGATTATGGAAAAGTTAAAGAATCAATGCACATAATTATGACAAGGCACATTTCCATCACTGCCAAACGGACATCATGGATCAAAAAGAAGTTATACATAGCAACTCAATTTGTAAATTTTATAATTAAGGTTGGGATGAGTAAATAATAGTTTAATTTTGTGTACTTTTTCTTTATATAGTATCCGTAAGTAATTGTAACATCTAACCGCCGTCGGGGCCACTCGGAGATGTACATTTTTTTAAAGGTGATTAAGAATATATTAAGACATTGACGGCCGAGGTGATAGTGGCGGCGCTCGCCGGCGGTTACGGCACGCCACTACAGAGAGTGCAGGACGCAAAATAAAATTCCGCCTAACATTAACTTTGCACCCTGCCATCTTTGAAGTGGCGTTAGAATTAAAGGACATGTGTACTTACCACGTCTGAGTTAACTTGGATACTATTAAGATGATGTGAAAAGTTCTTTGGTTTTTGTTCCTTAATTATGTATATCAAATTGCTAAGATAATCATTAAATATGGAAATAAAGGATAACACCGCACCGGGGCAGAGCTGAGAAACCGTTGGCTATTCGATTGTGATTTTTATACATTTTCGGTGTATTTTATTGGGTTTTCGGCTACTAAATTAGTGTTTTAGATTCTGTGATTTTATATGTACCTGTGCGGTACGCTAGTGGGATGATGTTTTGAATGCTCTGCCTTGGCTGGTGAAAAAAAAATATATTGATTTTTATTTTTTCATTTCATGAAACATATTTCCTTTCCAATTATAATTTACCCAAGACAAAACCTGTTACACTACTGCACCACACTCAAAGACAAAAATAACACTAGCTACATTACAAAAACTAAGCTTTTGTACTTAGGTATAGATAAGGCATGATAAAAGCCATGGGGCATACTAAATCCTTACCCTCACTACGTAATTACAACACTAGCCACTAAACTATCATTTATTTAATTTGTAGAAAGAAATAGTATTTATTATAATGTAAATTTACATGCAAGTTCTCACATTTTCATCGATGTTGAAATTCCCAGTTTCGAAAGGCAAACCAGTTTTGCAAACTAATGTTTGATTTTTTTATATTTCGTGTATAAAAGGGAATTAAAAATATGAAGAAATTAAATCAGTTGATTTTAGAAACAGTAAAAATCAGTGAATAATATTTAAATATCTTCCGTCTTTTTCATCCAAACGGTAGACTTGTTTTTTTCCTACCCGACAAAGGCTATGTGACAGAAAGTTAGAGCCGGGGGCGAATGTACTGATACGGACATCATAAATTTTAAGTGATTTTTATACCTAGAAATATGAACCCGAACAGATTCTAATTTAAAACAAGATTATAGTAATAAACTATACATATGAATAAACATGAGGTATATTGAGTTTGATATCTAACTTTAATCTACTGATTCCTGATTATTGTAATAAAATAATTAAACAATTTGAATAAACCATATCGTAATCAATTATTAATGATTGAATTGAATAAAATTGAGTGATATATCAACTTATATATTTTTATTGAAGGGTCACCCTTCTGAAGTAACCTACACTGGAACCGCCATGGGCTTGTATTTCTACCGCCAATTAGTTTTTACTGGCACCTGGTTTGAGAGACTCTTTAGTTCGTCAAATTACTAAGCCACCATGTTATACCTGAAGGTGATTGTACAGAGTTTTGTAAATACAACACAATAATAATTCACAACATCGGTTCGAATAGTAAATTACTACGTTTGTTTATAAATACACAATGATGCAATATACTTATAAACACTAACAAGGAAAATAAACACCACTAGAGTTTGCCAAGAACGGAACGCAATAAACGAATGTCATAACAAAAGTGAAGTTAGTTGTGTCGAAGTGAAGTTCGTGTAAGTGTTGTTATGATGGCCCTAAGATCTGTGATATCCTCTAAAATACCAATGGTGATTATTTTGGGTGCAACAGGAACAGGAAAAACTAAGTTAGGTGTGGAATTGGCGCAAAAATTTGAAACCGAGATCATTAGTGCTGATTCTATGCAGGTTAGTTTTTTAACCTCGAAGATTTTCAAAATAACACATTATGTTGTCAGTACTATGGGTTAATTATGATTTATGATGAATTTAGTAAAATAAATATATTTTCATACAAAGGTACATCTTTTTGTATTAGTAAGTTATTGTTGGAAGTAATTAATGGAGTTTAAAACAAGTACGTTCATAACCTCAAAATATGTAGAACTTTTAGGTGTATGTCGAATCATTTATATTACGAACAAAACTGTAAAACTAACTTAACTTACATATTTTTAGGTTTTAGGCTATAAGTATTATTTATAAGATTTTTATTTTAAGTGGACTATTCTGTTTTTGAAATAAATAAAAGTAATGAAATTTTAAATGTATTAAACAAATATTTCATGGCACGTAGCTTATATAATAGGTAAGTATTTTGTAGGTTACATAAATATTTTAAAAATTAATAACTATAGGCCCTTGTCCAAGAAGAGTCTTATGAAAATTACATGTGTATAATATAGAGACGTGAGAATTCATTTAGTGTAGTTTATATCATATCATATTTCCGTAGTAGTATTTTCAACACTCATTGAGATGTATTAGATTTAAACCTTCTTTTGGAATGCCTCACTGTCATCAGAGTGGTTATCATGAATAACCCACAACATCTTGTCATCTTTGCATGCTGGCCAATAATCGGGCACATTTGAGCATGGGAACACCCACCATACGCTACCTGCACACACTACACGCTTGTACCTAATCAGGTGATCCTATTAGGGATATTTTTAGAGTTTTTAGAGCTTAAATACTCATATATGTACATTTGTTTTTGTGCCCATGTCCTCAGAGTAAAACCATTTACTGTGTAATTTTGATCTATTATGGTTTTTAAGTCGGAATTAAAATGCTACAATTTGAATTTGTTAAATTACAGTACTCACACAGTATGCTGATGTCTTTGTTGTAGTATAGATTTGATTTTATAAATACAAAATCCTAGGCAGGTGGTTTCATTCAACAATTTCTTTAAAAAAATTAGATTAGTTTCTTAATTTCAGTATCTACAAAAATCTGTCTTGATAGGTATTGGAATTTGTTTGTGAGATTTGTAGTTTAGTTCCAATAGTAATTTTGATTTACTTGAATAATGTAGTAAATGAGTTCAAGTAAGCATAAATTCTTTTGTTTACAACTTCACTTATTTTCATTAGAAGATTTTTAATGTTATTACCTATATTGCCATCACCATGATGATCGGCCTATATCACCGGTGGCTGTGGCCTATCGCTATTTAGATTTCCATGTAACTTGCGTGTTAATGGAAGCAACAGCATGATGAGTCCTTGATGAAGTGTATAGGCAAGTCTTTAAACATAGTACACAATATATGTTATGTGTAGATTATTAATTTCACATTTGGCTAGTGTTGCAGATACCAAGTATCACATTTGGAATTGGTGGTTAGGTTTTTTTAACATCAGTCTGCCATGCAAATGAAAGCTATTTCCTCAATAGAGTACTTAAATGAGGCTAACTGACTAGCTTTCTAATAATACTTTCTAGGATATATTTTGGGGTGTGCACAGGAATTGTGTAATTTTATCCCTTTCCATCTTATTTTCAGGCATTATTTTGCTCAGTCCTCTTAAAAAAATAATTAAAGATATGAAATGAAAAGAAATGGCTATACTATACTACTACAAGCATTATTGCTTAAAAGGTAGAAATAGACGCTGTGATGCACATCTCTTATGTCAATGACTTACCTCGGTCTGCGTCTTACCTTAGTCTTTGCAATATTAATCTTTAATTATTTTACACGTATTCAATGGCACAGGGTTACTAAATTAGTCCATAGTCCAGTATGTCTGTGCACTAGCACATGTGTGATTTATATCAGGATATAAGTTTTCATTAAACTGTTTTCCCGTCAAGATAATATAGTTAAGCTTGAGTATAAGGGGGTTAATCACCATTTAAAATTAACTTTTGTTGGCACTGAATATGAGATGTTTCATAAGGTATTTCTTTTTGCTTCAACAAACAAACAACAATTCTAATAGAAAATTGTGAATTTGGTTCATCATTATTGATAATTGGCAATGGATTGCGCATTTCAAGTTCAAGCGTAAGCCACGCAAGCCTCCTATAAGCATAACCGAGATGTTTGCGGCAATCTCGTCCTTACAAGCACTGATCCAATTGCATGGGGTGAAATTTTCCTATGCCCCCAACACCGCTGAGTCTGTTACAGTTCTCTGAAGTTATTAAATCGTATATTTATGACTTCCTCCCCATATATGCTCTCTCGCCGTGCGGCCGCTTTTGTTCTTTTATAATTTCGTTTATAATATTTCTTTAATTACGCCTTCATACTTTTTGTAAGGTTTTTTTATGATATTAATATACAATTAATATATTTCTTACTGCCGCTCATGGTGGCAAGCGAATTATGAGAAGTCTCTTCTCAAAGAAGTAAATGATTCCCTTAATATTTTCTAAGTGGGGGTAAGGAGGGTGTGGAAACATGTGACTTACCCTTCTACAAGGTCTCCAATTGCGTACCGCTACCCTACCGCTTCCTCTAATGAGTCATCTGGATGCTTTGTTGGAAAGCAAAGTTATATCTTAACGATACCGTCGATAAAGGGTGGTACTTATTTCTCAAATCTTATTTGGTAGGCTTAAGATATTCCAAATGGTAACAAGCATGAATGTGGAGATGCAGAATGCAGACGCCCGAATATAATTATACGAGAACTTAGAAAATAAAAGAGCGTCCGTGCGTAGAGTAGCGTTTAATCGTCGAAAGTCAGTGAAGCTGAAGTTGCAATTTTTTGGCACTACGTTTTTTTTAATGTTTAGCATAGATTTTTCTAGCGAACACTAGAGAAGGTTAGCAGTCAGTTCACCATATCTCTTTCTGTCTCTTGCGAGGCGAAATAGTTGGGCGGCACTCGCAATTCTGGTCCACTCTCTAATGCTACGCAGCCATGACTTCTCTCTACGACCAATACTTATTTTGCTAGCGACTTTGCCCATCAAAATAAGTTGAAGAAGGAAATAGATTTTTGGTATTTGTTTTTTTATACATAAGTAGCAGAACCCTTTTTGGCACAAGGCCAGTTTTGTTATTTTTTTAATTTTTCTAAATTTTATTTACTTTTGTTTATGTTGTTTTTTGTCTTGTTTTACCTGTTGTTTCTGTGTTCTTGTGTCGAATAAATGTTTATTCTATTCTACATATGTACGTGCTACAGTGTTATAATCTTTTGTTATTAGTGTCTTACAATGAAGGGAGAAGGCAGCCACTCCATTTATTTTGGGACACGAGACCAAAAATGGAACGCGTGTAAATGTCCAACGAAATAATTTCACCCGCGCCATGTCCGAGTTTGTCTACTTCTTATTATATAACGCAGCATTGTGGAATGGCTAGTAGCCTTCGGATGGGTCGCTGCCACTGTAGTATAGCTGAGATGCGCAGATAAATCCATCTGGAGCTTGTGGAAAGAACAATATACTGTAATAATTGATGGTTTGAATATACACAGGTGCATTTTTTAGGTCAACTGGCGTTTTAAATGACCTTGTTAACTGTTAAAAGATATTTCATAGACACGTGCGTTGTTAATACGTTATGTTATAATATCGCGAGAATCAATATTCTTTCATTTATTATCATCCTATTGAACGTTCGCTGGTTTTTCTATTCCATATAAAATTCTAAATATCGTTCTGCCAATTTCGGCAACAGCCACGCTACTTTAAGGCTCTTCAGTGGCTTAAATAACCACTCTTTGTTAATATGTAACCGCATTGAGCGCAGGTAAGGATACCATTGCTAAAGTTGTATAAGGCAGCTGGTGGCCGGGCATCACGCCTTTTGCATCATCATCACGCCATCTGCTCAAAAGCCCTAATAAGGTTCCACCACTCAGTTTGCTGAGGTGCCATTTCCCTCCACTGTGATGGATTTGTTTCGCATCATAGATGTATTTTCAATACTTCTTTATACTTTAAATATAGGCCCCTGAGTTTTCGCTTGCCGTATTGGCGTCGTGAAACGTAAATGAGAGAGATGAATCTATCTTATAAGTTAGTCATAGGATGATAAGATAAATCTTATATGAGTGTTACTACTGTTAATACTTATCCTAATAGGAATTTATTGGTGTATGATTTTTATTAGATTTCTTAAAATACTTTAACAATCTGCATTCGTTTTGTTGTCTGTTATCAGGTTTTAAAAAAAAAAGAATATTAGCAATATTTTTTTAAAATATTAGCTAACCATTCCAACTAAGTTTAAGCTGGTGCTAAAGGATACTTCATGGCGTTGTTCACGAATTATGGATTTGAACCCTGCGATCTTATGTTTCACAAGCCGTAGCCTAAATCAGGCTATTGGCGGTTCATCTGCCACCATTCATTGTAGTTGTGAAGACCTCGTGAATAACAACGCGAATCAACAACAGGTATTAATAAACATTAAAATCTACTATGCTTTAAATACTACTATACTTTAAAAAAAATAGAGCGTCCCTGGCTTTTTTTGTAACGAACATATGTAGATTAATTTCGAGGGATTAAGAGGTGGGCTAGGTCTTAGGCTTTATTCTTTCTTCTACCACATGGAAATAAATTGGATTAACTATATGTAATATTTTTTTATTGTTATTAGATCGCAACCACAGACCTGTGTCCGTGCTCTTTTCCAATACACTTAAATTGTTCACTCTACATTTATTAAAACAGTGCCACTTCTACAGTTACTATTTTACCTTTTTTATTATTTTATATAATGCCTGAATTTGGAGGTGGCCAGAGATCGCTCCGGTTCACGCGTCGCAGACGCCCCGCTGCATTGCTATTAGCTTCTCCGCGACCGCTGTGTCCCTGCTTCTCATGGCCATTTTCAGGTTGTAGTCCACTATCCTCTCCCTTGATGCGACCATTGCCTTTGTCATCAGTTGTATGTAATATTAAAGTATCCTCTTTCTACTACATGCATATTAATTTACATACGGTACATACAATACAAATATTTTTTTTGTACAATTTTTGTCTGTTTGTGTGTTTGTTCCGGCTAACGTCGTTTGACTGGCAAATAGCTCATGTAATAAGAAGTATCTTAGGCTACTTTCCAATTAGCATAGGTTCGTCACAAAAAAGTTATAAATATTTTTTGTGAAAAGCAACGTTTATGTTTAAACAATGTCGGATCAGCCTCGTCAAAGATCGTCGAGCTAGTATATAACTGATGGCATAGCGACGTGAATACACAAACATTAAAGAAAAGATACGTTGACGAATTGAGATTGAGAACCTCCTTTTGAAGTCTGTTGACAATAAAACTTTGAAATTGATTCTGTTTCGTATATATCCATAATGGATCCTATCATTACTTAGAACACGGAATCCTTATATGTATGGAATAATTGAAGTTCTATAATTCACTAAGTAGTGCTCATTCACTATGACTCGTCATTTGGGTTCGTTATAATTAAGGCACATCCCTTTAATATATATTTTATTTGTAAATGGCGACGCAATTTGTTTTGGGCTGGGTTTTCGTAGTAAATATGAGTCAACAAACTGTAAATAGATTAGGCAAATTGACTTAGCGCTCTGGATTGGCAATTATTTGATTACAATCATTATGCGCCCGAGGATCTCTAGTCTGTTAAGCCAATTGTGTCAAAATGAACGTTCGATCATCATTCAGTTTTGGATTTTTACTAGGTTTGCTCCTAGGTCCCCGGGAAGTGCTCTCCTTGAGCACAGTGCAGAGGGGCGTTCCACTGGAGATCCCGGAGCGCCTCACCATGCACCGAGGAAGGGCCACCGGGGAGGTTTTAGTGGGTATAAACCCCACATAACCGCCTCCTTCCCTCCAGAAGGCGTGGTATCTTTTTGAAGATTTCCTCCCCAACATTAAAAATAAAAAGGTTTGCTCCTAATTCATAACCACTATGGTTATCCGATAACATACGAATATTGTTCCAATTGTTTCGGTTTGTGAATTAGTTGGACGGTTTGCGATAGATGTTCAGGCTAAGCGACCTACGAGCTATGCCACCTTTCAATCCGAAGAAGCAGTCAAGGCCAGTTCTCTGGCCAATCTGTGCAGTTGTGGACGGTTGTGGTAGTGAAAATTCAGTGGCAATAGCAGATTTAGTAGCCCAGATTAAATACATATGGGATATGGAAGGGTGGTGTGACTCAGAACGACAGGGTTGAAATCTATATTATGAAGGAAAAGTGTGACTAGAAAGTGTGCAAACCGACCAAATATCAGGTACGCTAAAGGTCATACATACAATGTGAAACTCGTTTTATTTAGAAAGCTGAGTCTGTCAATCACCGGAATATTGTTTACGAAAAGAAAGAAAATCTTTTTGCATAAGTTATTCAAAGTTTAATATATTTAGTTTCTTTCAGACTTTCAACGTAATACTTAGCGTAAATAATTCATCGTATTGGTAATTTAGAATCAATGAGAGTAGAAACGTTGAAAGAAAATTTATCATATAACTTTTTTAACTCAAGACCGAGCTCAAAGAGTGTTATTTTAGAGTTACGGTTAAAAGTGTTCCTTTTCCGGGACCCATGTGGGAATTCAGATAGAGGTTCAAACTGAAGCGCCCATAAAAGGCCACCTCGTAAAAACCTGGTGAAATTGTGGCGGCCTCCGAAAGAAAAAGTGTTTCACTTGTGGTGTGATATTCCTAAGTATATATGTCGATCTGAGTGAACGTAACATTCTTATGAAGGACGACATTAGGCTTAGTCATAATCGTAACCCTCGAGTAAGCGTACTCTACTCTAGCTAAGATAAAAGGCTGTAGTAGAAGGGAGGAAGTGTAGCAAGGCTGCCTGGATGGACTTATTATAAACTCAAGTATAACACTCAAATTAATATACTAGAGGGTTTAGAGGTCCAGGCTAAGCGACCTAAGAGCTATGCAGGGGGCACTCAATCCGGTGAAGCAGTCAAGGTCAGCTTCTCTGGCCAATGTAGATCGTGATTTAAAAAAAATACTAAATGGTTTCTTTATCTATTTTTCGGTAGTTGAAACATTGTTAGAAGAGAGGTAAATTTATACGAAGAATTCAATAAATTAAGACAGCAGGAGTATATTACATTTTTCTGAATTGTCTCTGGCCTTTGTGAGCATAGTGATTTAACTTTACTGGATTAAGAAGCAGCCGACCTCTAACTGAGCCTTAATTCAGTTACAGCTTAGAGGAGTCTGAGTGAAGTGGAGGCATTTAAAAGTATCTTATCTCAAGAAATCCCAGGAGTAAACCTCGGCTTGGGATGTTATTCTGGTAGATTGCATTTGAAATACATTTATTACCGTCTTTGTATTTTATATTTAACCACTCGCTGCGTCCAGCAATGTTACCCGCGATTAAAAGTTACCCTTGTATGCATTATTTCATGATAATATTTCTTCTCTGCTGATGTACAGCTATCTGCCAGTAAAAGTCCCGTCAAAATTGTTCCAGAGATTAGGCGGAACAAACAGACAGGCAGGCATAAATTGTAAAAAATATTTTAGTAAATGTATCGTATATAATATGTACATTCATGTGCATGTAGTTGAAGCGGTTTTTTTTTCTTTATTTATTGGGTACTTTTGCCCTTTTGGGCATGTCAGCCCCATCATACCCTAACCTACGCACACATATCGGTCGCATGAAGCGAGAAAGAAAGTCATAAAGTTTGTATTGCCATAGCCACCAGCTTCTTCGCTCTCTATGTGGTTGGGTCACACAGCAGCATTAAGAAAGCACCCACATGTTGCTCTCTCAGTTAGACTATCTATTAATAACTTTCTAAAGCGGTTATTTCGATATTACAAACGGACACTCCAATTTTATTAATTTGTATAAATAACTTCATAACTCCATAACTTTATAATATTTTATTTATTTGCTGTGTTGATGCTTTTATGAGTTTACTTATGGCACACAAATTGTGTAGATTGAGGTTTTTATTTGTACTAGGAGGATCAAATTATTGCTAATATTACTAACAATCTTGTTAACCATTGCTTAAGCTTGTGCTAGGACATGGTTCACGGCAGTAGTCGAATGGTGGATTCGAACTCACGACCTTACGATTCGCAGGCCGCACCCTAAACCATTAGCCTACCACCTATTGACGCTTACATAGGTATCGAAAAATTACAGTTCTTTGGTTGTTTAGCAACGAAGACTTCCTTCGTTTACTTAGAGTAAATACCTGTCGTGTAATCTTTGACTGGTTTGTTTCCATGATCGTGCTGAATTTCCTATTCTTACGCACCATCATGTAATTGATCACCATCATGTATGAATCTTATATAACACTATTGCAGCACCATAAGTCAATAATGATTATAAATTTAATCAAATTAATTGTCTGTGTGACCAGCTCACTTATCATTAATTGTACTGTCTGTTTATTAGCCTAATTGATTTTAAACACCGACCTTATGATATGTGTGTATTTGAAATTTCCATAAAATTCTTATTGTAATCTCGTTAATAAGTTTTGTATACGTGTTCGCCTGGCACACAATAAAATAAGCCCCCTTATGGTCATATCTAAGGACGATACGATTAGTGCCGCGGTGTGAATACTACGAGACGCTTTTCCAAATTCACATCACTTAAAATTGTGACATTAACACCGACGCGTTAGTTTTGTATCGTGCGTATATTGTTTTTGTTAGTGTTTAGTATGTTGGTATTAGTGATACGTTGTACGATACGATACTATTACAACACTTTGTTTCATCTTTTTTATTATGTTGGCTGTCAAGATCATTTGTTGGGCTTGTTTGTTGTTTATATTATTTTGCCAGTCTATTAGTTACTGTCGAATTGAAGGTGTTTTATGTTTTGTGTACCTAATGTAAAAGTATTTTTGTTTTTATTGCAATTCCTAAATATTAAAGATACATGTAAAACTTCCTTAATTTTTGTAATCGGTAAAAACGGCTGTTATTTCACATTCATATACTGATGAATGAATTATTAAAATCGAGACTTGACGTCAGTTTATGTAGATAGTTATTATTATCTCTGCCCGTCCCGTTTGTTTAAATACGCATCTTATTTATATTTATTTATTCGACTGAAGAAATTAACCGAGCCCCTGGTTCTCGGTTCATAATCCTATCGCGAATAGAGTAACGGCCCAAGTCGAGGTTTCCTGTCGGGGACTCTTGTGCTAAGTTACGCCAATAGAGGTTCAGGCCGAATGAACTGCTGAGGCTCTTAAAAGCTCGGTGAAACCGTAACAGCCTTCTTTACGATCAACGCAGGTCTATCTAAGAATAGAAATGTGCTTTAAACAACATAACTGAAGGAAGACTTCTTTAGTTCTATTTATATATATGTTTATATGTATAGCATATACACACTATATAATATTATATACGATTGTTCGAACGAGAAAGAAACTGCGCGCGCACTGCTCTTTCTACAGTGTGAACAGAGGCCTGCACTGTGTCTTAGATATACGTAACGTAACTCTCTCTCTTTTTCTATCTTCACTAACTTATATCTCCCTCTCAACTTCCCTTCGCCACGGCCGATTTTTTTTTGGTCAAACTAACACAGTTGGCAAGAGAAGGTGGCATAGCTCTTAAGTCGCTTAGCCTGAAACTCTATTGGGTAGTAACTCGACACAAGGGTCCCCCCGGTGGAATGTGATTGACCCCACCCGATCACACTTTTCGTAATGCAGTAAGCATTACGAAGTGCAAGTCAAGCGTGTATATAGAAGTATTATTTCAAAAATATTATATTAAGAACGTAGTTTCTGCGGATTGCGCGTATACCTTACGAATTGGGCAGGCGGCAGTCGTGTTTGCATTCCGTCGAGTTCGTCGTCTCATTCAAGGCCGGCTGCTCCTTCACCCCGCGGTGCCTCCGCTGCCAAACTTGGTGCGCGTTCACCGTCACCCGTCCCATACCGCCGGCCCTTTGACTGCACTCTTTGTACCGGGCATTGCATTTCTTATCTGCATTCAATTTCGCCCATCTGACTACTCTGGCATCTGGCTGCTTTTTGTTATTTTATACCTTTTTATTACCTATATAATGACTCATTGTTTATTGATAGAAATGGTTATATTTATGATTTATTTAACACTGTTTTATACTCCTTAATCCCGTTACCTGCTGCTAAAAAAGAGATACGATTTTAAATTAAAAGTTTATTTTACTTATGACCGTAAATCCAATCAGTAAAAGAATACACAAAGAAAACTGTTCGCTTAAATAATATATTCAAATACTTGCGTGTTTATCTGTTATGGTACTTTTTGAATTTGACAAGCAAATACGCCCATCATTAAGGTCATGTGTTTACGGAAGTCGCACTGTTCTATTCCAAATGTCTTGGTTAACATAAACCAACTGTTTTCTTTTTAAATATATTTTAACATTAATTTTAAGCTGACAAATGTTAGCCGTCATTATTTTGGATTAACATTTGAAATTCTAAGTTAAATGGATCTAGTTAGAATTCCAAAGTTTTACAGACAACATAATAACACTAGGTGGGAATCCAATTGCATTTCTCGTTAAGCCCGTAGTAAGAGCCATCAAAAGATGTGCTAGATGTATATCACATTGTATTGAAGTCAAGACTAGAGTGAATAAGCATTTACTAAGCTATTGTGCCTTACCATCCAGAACTGCATTTCCACTTAACATCAGGTGAGATCAAAGTCAAGCACTAGCTTAGAAAAAAAATTGATATGGTCATATTTATTGTTTCTGTGATGTCCACGATCAATTTTTGTGCAATAAAGAATATTCATTCGGTCATTGTCATCTGTTGTTCAGTAATATTCTCTTTGTTGTCTATTAGTTAAATTACCCAATTGAATTTTCTAATTTCTTTATATTCGGATATGGTTCGGATATGAAAGCAGATTTTCCCTTCCTAATTTAAAATTTGCTCCGTAACCAAGCAAAGTTAAAAGTCACTTCCAGACTAAAGCTAAAATGGTACGTCTCTCAACAGACCAGTGATGTGATTACTAGAACATCAGAACACAGTGATTTGTGCCTACAAATGTTTAGTAGAAAAATTTTGGGCGGAGTGGTGGAAACATTTCGACTAGCCTTGCAAGGTTTTACCACCGGTACTGGCGTCCTAGGCGGAAGAAATGATATAGCCCCAATTAGCGTTAAAGAGCCGTTATTAGATACAAACTACAAAAATTAACCAGTCTTGATATTGTTCAAAATTGTGGGACCCAACTTCAATGTCTATTATTCGACTATAAGGCAAATAAATTATCACGTAAAATATCTTCATCTTCGATAGTAAACGATTTGAATCCGGTTTGTAACAGTCATAGTGGACGTCGTAACCATTTAAGTGTATTCATTAGATGGTTATCGACATAGTTACGAAGATTACTATGATTGATAAATATTGCTTTGCACAGAAAAAACTCACGTCTAGCGGCTACTTACTAACGGCTTTGCCTCGTACATTATTGTGATAATTGCTGGAGTCCAATTGGATGATATTTTCATGTAGGTTGGATCCTTTGTGTATTCATCTCGTTTAATGTACAGGGATTTGGACTTTTGCCTTTTGGTTTGGATTCTTACAATATTCTATCAGTGACTCTGAAACCTGGATCAGGAACTTTGCGCTCTAAGACATAAGTTGAAATAGAATATGACAAGTTAGTATAGGAGGGCCCCGTGTTTACTATAACTCAAATTGTATATAAAATGAATTTTCATTGGTATCGTAGCTGTCGATATTTGCTAGTTTTTAGTAGCCTTTAGTTCATTCTTGCAACTACGGCTTACCAATGGCGTTTCAATGGTACGCCAATTGTGTGTGTCTTAGCATCTACGTCAGATGCTAAGACACACGATTTGGTTTTGAAGAAAAGCTAGCAACATTTCTAAGCTTAAGCTTGTACTAGGAGATGGTTCACGTCAACTGTCGAATGGTGGATTCGATCCTACGACCTTTTTTAATTTATTTATTTATTTATTTATTAATTTATTACACCAACACAATGAACATTTTAACAAACAATACATAAAACAGTGAAAAGTTGTGAAGTTAATGCCATCGCAGTTATAGGCGTAGATTGCAAGCAATTAATTGGCGAGTGACAATGTAAGATAAAAATAAAATTAACACAAAAGTAAAAATAAAACTAAATTTGAAATTAAAATTAACTAAAAAATAAACTATTTGTAGTTTAGTGAATGTTTATACATACTTATACTAGGAGAAAAGAGGTCGATATCGTCCGTTTTGAAAAGAGTTGAATTCTATACTAATTCTATTTAAGGGCGCATTCTTACCTAGGTTCGATCGGAATAAACTGCTTCTCAGCAATTGGTATCGTGAAGGTCTAGGTAACCGCGACGGTACAGTAAAAGCTACGGCGGAGAGAAGCTCAGACATCAGAATGACGAACTAAACAGATTCGCCAGAAAAGCTGGCCTTGACTGCTTCAACGGATTGAGAGGACGCATAGCTCTTAGGTCGCTTAGCCCGAACCTCTAGTGCTAGTAACTCGACACATGGGTCCCCCCGGTGAGGGGTAACCTCGGCTTGGACGGTTACTATGTTACGCGTAAGCTTCCGATCCGAAGGCGCCCGAGAGGGCCGAATCACGACTCTGTCGGTTGCTATTTCACGGATAATCTAAGGAGCATTCAAAAGCTAAACTAACTTTGAGTGCCACTTCGGGAAACGTACCTACGACCTTCCGATTCGCAGAACATTTCAATCATTTGTGTATGTATATAAACATATATATACATAAATATAGAAGATGTTTTACTTCATTCGTGTGTCTGAAGCACACCCGTTTTGTATTTTATTTTAATATTCATTTAATTTTATAAGCATTACCTTAAAGTAAGTACCGATACATAAAAGGTACATGTTTTCATAAACGTAAATCCATATTCACGTATCACGTTTATGACTCACCAGTAAATCCGGCATGACACGGCCACTCAGAAATATTGACAGGTGATAAAATTAGGTACGCAGACAAGGAGTCAACAGAAGCAATGAGTAGATTAAAAGAATAACGTATGTAATACTTTAATACTGTATTGCTCCCTCATTATTCTACTCCCTTGTTTCGGAAGTATAACTTTTTATTCAGTAGTATTTTTATTTTTAATAATTATTAAAAGATGTAACTGAATTCACCTGTTGAAATATAGTTGAAATAGGGGCTCGTCATTAGTCACTCCCTAATAGAGATAAGCTACCTAAGATTTGTGTCACTTCTAATCCGATTAAACTGTTGCAGTCAGCTTTTCGGTCTAGTGTAGGTTGATTTCAAAAAAGTATCGTATATTTTATGGCACAAAGTAGCGTTGCATCTGGATTTAAGTAGTACATAACTGCCGTATATCAATCTCACAAATCCATGTACATACGTTACCCGTTTGGTCGCTTCACCTTTGTTTTTTTAAACACAGGTCATTCAAAGAGTAGTCTTTCGCGATCGCCTCTGCTCAGTCTTCAATCCAGTTTATGACTAATAATCCAATCTCAATACAGTCTGAATCAATTCCTAAAGTACCTTATTAAACGTCTCTAAAAGCCGTTTTTGCCATGCATCCGCCGTTAGTTCTTCGAATCGGCGAAACGTTTTCCACGAAATTTTCCTCAATCGAAAAATGCGATGGCATTTTACGACTGTTTGCCGTGCCAATTGAATCTTCTATTCACAGTATGTTGGACTATTTTTCGGCATTGCCTGTTACTATGTATTCATATTATCACAGTATCTGATACTTGATGTTGTTACAAAATATATTTACACATAACATAGCTGTTGTAGACTATCTTTGGTAAGCAAAAGACAAAAATAGTTATTAAACCAAATAAAATCTAGTGTAAAGTAAGTGTATCGACTTACGTTATTTTTCCTTTGGATGGAATGCGTCATGATTCTAGGTCTTAATTTTCTATTTCTTCTTATAAGAAATGCTCACCGATAAATCGTATTACAAGTGTAGGTACCGAAAGTATCTTAGTCATCATCTAATGACAATCAGGAGAAAGCCAGCAATGTGGGAGACATCTGACACTAGCAATGCACGCGCCGACACATGTAGTGCAAATGAGATCATTGCTACGCCCATCCTTAACTGATCCTGCGTCCACATGATTCATTGCCTTCTGCGTCGCCGAACATCGTTAAAAAGCAGCTGTCCTGTCATTTCTGATTAGGCGGGTAGGCGTCGATCTGTGTAATGTAGATTAAATATGTATAATTAGAGATAGAGGCTGCGTCTGTTGTGTGACGTCAAGTCGCAGCTACGTTCGGAATTTGTTTTTGATGCTATGACATGTAGTCAGGTTTTTCGACGCAAAAAACGAACACAGAGCAATGTACAAGATAGAGCTTTGACGTACTCGTATATATTTAATTGTGACATGCTTAAGAATGAAATCGATATAAATTGTAGCAATATAATTAAAGACAATTCTTACTGTTACTTTATCTAGTACACAACACAGTATAATTTAGTGTAGGTTATGCAAACAATGCTTGCCTAGAGGTGTGTAATATAACTTATTATTTCTTGTATTGTGGCGAAAACAAAACAGTTTTCTTAAGAAAGCATGGACAACATACTGGTTATTATAATTTAAACTTGTAAATTGATGCTGATAGATTTTAATACAATAAATCAGACCATTGAATAACTGACACTGTCCTTGAATCATAAATTTTCTTCGTTACTCTTTCTCACTCACAATTACCAGCGTGAAACCATCGAATCATACTTTTCTGGTCACAAAACTCTCTAGTGGTTTCTAAACATGTCATCAAGTCACCATACGTCTTACATAAGATATACACGAACCTTATCCATGAGTTATGTAATAAGATAACGTCTTCTCTTAAGCGGTATCAGATCAATTGCTAGGATCAGTTAGTCAAGCTTACCTTACCAGATTTTTGGCATCCTTGATAGGAAGTCCATTAGCTGGTATGATTGACTTCACGACAGCCAACAATTTCAGCCTATAAACGATAAACCGACCTTAAAACTTAAAAAGTTTTGAATTTTACTTATTGTTCTACCCTATTTCTGAATAGCTTAGAATGGTTTTATTTTCACTGGTGGATGGTTTTATTATGATATATGATTATGCATTAACATATTATTTTTTGACGAACTAACACAGTTGGCACATAAAAGCTGGCCTTTACTGCTTCACCGGATTGAGAGGTGGCATAGCTCTTAGGTCGCTTAGTCTGAACATCTATTAGGTGGTAATTCGACACCCCGGCGAGGGTAACCTCGGCTTGGACGGTTACCATTATTACGCATTAGCAGTCCGATCCGAGGGCGCCCGAGAGGGACGAACCACGCTCGGCCGGTAGCTATTTTATTAACAAAAATCTATTGGGACAATCTAAGCTAAACTAACTTATATGCCACTTCGGGAAGCGTTAGCGCTGGGAGAAGAAGTGGTCGAAGAAACTCCAGCAACGCTCCTAATCTTATTAAGAGGGTGGGGTTTTCTCATAAAATACTTATATCGCGCTAGAATTTTTCGCAACCTCCGACGGTTACGATTGTCTATGCCCAAATGTATGGATGTGATTGAAGGAAAAAATTTAGGATCGTAGTAAGTAGAAGTCCGTGATCTCTGCCTACTCCTCTGTATGTCGGATGTTTGTATTCTACAATTTGTAACTCAGCAACTCTTGGCACGGTAATATTGTCACATTAACTGTTATATGTTACATATTAATGAATTTAAATATTGTCTTTGAAGGATATATGTAGCTTCTAGACAGACCATCATTGTTTGTTGTATATATAATATAAAGATAGATAGATATATAGGCGTGTTTTAAATATTTGGTAATTTGTCGCACTCGTTTAGCTCCCGAGATGCTTTAGATGACATCATCAATATAAATCAGTCTCATCGCCCCACACGTTTGTTTGTTTATGGAGACGTAATTGAGACGAAAATAGATCGAGGATTCTACGACCCAAATTTAAACCCGGTCGACCACCTCCCTCAGATGCCGAAAGAGATGTACTGTAGCCAAGTCATCTCAGGCAAGCAGACGTGTGCGGTTAGCAATAGCGCTAATTATGTAGGCACGCTCTAGTCTAAGCGAATGAGACAGGTTAGTGACTCGTCTAGTGTTGCTAGAATGTTCTGATACCGCTTCGAGCTGCAATTTACCTGGTGAGAATTTACTCCAATTTGGAGTCCATGTTTGGATTACAGTGCGACAAAAGTTTTCTTTCTTAGTTAAAAATTGAGATTAAGAAGATCGACGGTCTGGGATGGACAACTACAATTTGCGATGCATGAAGGTCTTACCTGCTGTCTCGTGTTATACTTTCGCCTGAATGGGTAGATAGAATAATATTGATGTGTATTAGTTATTTACACTAATGCGTTTTGTCCGAAGGTCCTATGCAACTTGATGCAACCGGTCGGGCACTGAGCTACCAATGCTCCGTCTCATGTCGTAAATATGATAAGACAAATTTTCTTATTGGATCCAGCTTTCATTGTAACAGAATCTGAGAGTCATATTGAAACACAAGCAGGAAGTAATATATTTTTGTTGTAGGCAGCTCCTAACACATTAGTGCAAGCTGCAACGGATCCAGTACAACTAAGATATTTAGGTCAGGAAATGGTAGGAGCGTATTGCTCAACAGTATCTGCCCACACTTTTCGCGTTCGTGACTCAGTCGCCGGTTAGAAAGGTTTACAACTGTGATTATTCTTTTGTTCTATCGTCGAGGTTATGGGATATAATGTTTTATTGATATTTTAACGTTAATCGATTGTTATGTTTGTCCTTCGTGCTCTTTAGTATGTTGTGATCTATACAAATAAATATATATATTCATATGAATGTATATACGATACATTTGACATTTTTGTCTGTTTTTGTTCCGGCAATTCTCTGGAACGGCGAGACCGATATAGACGGGAGTGACAGATATGTAATATGGAGGCATTTGGGCTATTTTTATGTTAGAAAATTTTAAATAAATATTAAACGCGGGTAACAGGTTATATTGTTAACGACAACATAGAAAAAAAATGTGATACATAAAAAGATCGAAGAATAGTACGCGTCATCGTATTATTAACTAGTTATCGCCTAACATCAAATGAAATGTAATAATTTTTAAATAGTTGCTACCTGAGTTTAATAGTTATTTAAAAATTTTATACGATATTTAGTCTGTTACAAAGTACGCATTCCTCCCACCCCCGCAATGACCCCATTTATGCCTTTTTGGTACATTTCCACTACGTGAAGCGATGCGCTAATCACGATGTTCAAATTAGTTGATACCACCGGTTGTGTGAACTTCGGTCAATGCCGTCTTGAAATAATTATCATTCGGTAATCGAAGTGTATTATTTCACAATGAGATCGCTCAGCCATTATAGACGTCTTTGTACCGTTGACCTGTGGTGAACGTCTCTATTGTATTCACAAATAATGATCACTGGTCAAAATCTTTTGTGTCGAAGAAATAAAATCATACTTGTATCTATTACATCTCCTCTCCTCTCTCCTTTGCTATAATCCACACTCTTCCTCTTCCTTCTTCCGCCGTTTGATTTTGAAGTCGATTTTTGTTTTGACTCGTAAATATACTTAATGTTGTATTTGAGAATGCTATGGAGACGTCCTTAAGTAAACAATTGAAATTACAATTAATTGATTCAACTTTAGCGTGATAACTATCTCGCGATATACCGTATTCAGAGGATTTACATAATCGATAGCCAAAGTCGATGCCAAATCGATACGTGGGTAGACAATCAAACATCGAAACCTAATTTTAATTGATGCTGTTTGATCGAACGGTGAACATTTTTTGTAGTTACGCAATTAATTATGATCACGTAATTAGTGTAGTATTTTACATATAGTTTTAATTATGATTTTAAACGCATCGCAATTTTTGGTTACTTTCCTTGTGATTCATAATTCAGTATAAATTCATTCGAAGCGTCAATAGCCTAATGGTTTAGGATACGGCCTGCGAATCGTAAGGTCGTGGGTTCGAATCCACCATTTGACTATTGACGTGAACCATCTCCTAGCACAAGCTTAAGCTTAATTGGAATGGTTAACAAGAATGTTAGTAATATTTATGAAAAAAAGAAAGAAATATTGCTAGCTTTCTTTTAAAAATTAAAAAAAGTATAAGCATTAATGCTATAAAAACAGAGATTTAGTCAAAGTTACAACCTATATATTTTTGTTCCACTGTGAGACAGGTTTCTCTGTGCCACATGCCTCAACGGATTGCTGGACTTCGTAGTGAAAAATTTCTGAGACATGTGAACATTTCCTCACGATGTTTTCCATCACCGCCGAGCGCGTTAGTATGCTCTTAGAGTAGCAACAAACAAATTCATTGCTTCCGCCGCCGGGGATCAAGCCTTTGCTAATTTGCTATGCAACTTGAGCCGAACACTAAGCTAGCACGTTAATGTAATTTATATAACACATGATATTTCATTGTTTCCGTTGTGTATGGGACACGCGATTCATCACTTTACATCCAGTTTCCATTTCAGTTATTGGATATGTAATAAGAAAACAAATGTAATATACCCAATAGCACTTAGCACGGCGACACAGCCATCGTAGTTCAAATCGCTAGATTGGTCCGTCACCAGGCGGAATATTTCCCGCGCTCGCTCCTGACGTCATATGCCAGCGACCTAGCGAGGCCGTCCAAACTGAAGTGTTAATATTGCGTCTGATTTTGCAAGCCATTGATCTCTCTACGTTCTGGACTTTTTGAAGTAAAACTTCTTTACGCATACTCGACTTGCAAACAGGTGAATGCGTTACGAAAAGTGTGCGAAAGGATGTTGAGAGGGAGATACAAGTAAGTGAAGATCGAATCAGAGAGAGTTACTTTTCGTATGTTACTACGGCGAGAGAGAGGTGCGAGCACATTTTTTTTGGCCACAGATTGGCCAGAGAAGCTGGCCTTGACTGCTTCACCGGATTGAGAGGTGGCATAGCTCTTAGGTCGCTTAGCCTGAACCTCTATCGCTAGTAACTCGACACAAGGGTCCCCCCGGTGGGCGGTAACCTCGGCTTGGACGGTTACTATGTTACGCGTAAGCATTCTGATCCGAGGGCGCCCGAGAGGGCCGAACCACGACTCGGTCGGTTGCTATTTCACGGATAATCTAAGAGACATTCAAAAGCTAAACTAACTTTGAGTGCCACTTCGGGAAGCGTTGGCGCTGGGAGAAGAAGTGGCCGAAGAAACTCCAGCAACGCTCCTAGCATCTAAGGGGTGGGGAAAAATAAATATCTATAAATAGCACATTTTCATTCTCTCTTTCTCTCGAAGCCAGTTACGATTCGTATACATAGGCTGCACTAAAAGTATCGGGAATGGGATATTTCCACTATTCCTGTATAATATATATATATGAAAATCTTTTTAATTGCAAACTCCTTGGTTTTGAAAATCGAATACCATTTATATAATAAATTTTGGTCTAAAGCAAACTAGTTTTTTTTCTTTTCTCGATCGAAAACTGTATCGCTAGACAGTTTTAACCCGAACTTATGGACGAATAAGGCATTGACAGCCTGATTGCTAAGCGGTTCGACTTATTATGTTATGGACGCCATTTAGAAGTAAGTCTTATTGTACCAACAATAATATTTAAGAAGGTTTATTAAAAACAAAAAAAATTTTTTATTTGTTTACGTTCATATACCGGTTTTTTTAAATGAAAAAACCACCCTTCGCCAAACTGCATTAAGTGCGGAGTTGTAGAGGACGTGCATCATATACTGGTGGAATGTGTCAGGAACGAAGCTCTGAGAGCTGA
The DNA here is from genome assembly GCA_029286785.1 of Meandrusa payeni. Taxonomy (NCBI): domain Eukaryota; kingdom Metazoa; phylum Arthropoda; class Insecta; order Lepidoptera; family Papilionidae; genus Meandrusa; species Meandrusa payeni. The sequence continues at coordinate 2,033,748 of JAGSMX010000039.1, forward strand.
ATTGTTAGTTAAATTTAAGATTAGCCGCTGGGATGTTGGGTTCTGTAACAGTATCCTAGCTTCTCGGCTATGGAAGAAGCTAGGATACTGTATAAAATTGTAAGACATTGTTTTTTAAGCAATAAGTAAGGCTTTTGTTTGTATAACATTGTTTCTCCTATGAGGATGATATTTCCTATTAGAAAAAAAATCCTCGAAAAAAAAAATATTTACCAGGTATGGTGATGTATTCGTCCCCTGTTACATATCTTAATAATCTTGATTAACAGCGGACAGCGAAAGTGGTCTCTGTCAACCCTACCAGGTTTCAAAGGACGCGAGAGCTTATTTTTTTATTATATTACCTTACTAGAGAGTAAAATCACTGTAGCTCACCCATAGATGTCTTAAAAAAGTACAGTAATTTCTATACGCTGCCATATGGCTGCCGTTGTCGTAAACTATGATTTTTTTCTTTCTTTAATGATTGTTTTAATGCGTCTTAGTGCCCAATTAGCAGCTATCGGATTTGATTTAATCTGTTTCGTAAATATGTTTTTGGATAGTTGTAATTCACTGCGCAAGAATAACTATGTAACTTATTTTTTTGTTTTCTAGCGGAGATTCAGTTTTAGTCAGTAATAGACTGGCATCGTTTTTATGGTATCGTTACGAGCTATATCACGTTACGATTTTATGCGAAAATAAATTTGAAGGCGGTAAAATTGATAATTTTACGGTGATTCCTCTCAATGTTTCGGCAAATTAACATTTTCTTTGTATATAAAAAAAGACTTGAGAGGCTTTTTTGTTACTAGTATTAATGACTTAATTTTTTTTATCAATAAAAATCAATAAAGAGTTGGTTACTATCTATAGCATAATATCTATATAATAGCGTTAGTAATATCAACTCTTTATAATTCTCTAGCGCTTAATATCCTGTATCTTCAAAGAGTTCTTCTTTTAACAGCCAAATCTATGGTGCGTAGACGTCTGCGCCGTCTTTTTGATGTTCTCAGATGTTAATGTAAGTTAAATCACCTACTGGCCTGCGTTTTACTTTTAATATTGTTGGAGATGTGAATGACCCCATCAGTGTGATTTTACGGTAAAAGAATAAGCTTAAAATAAGACAGGTTAGACGATATAATGCAAAAGTGGCTAATAAACAATAGATAACAATAAAATGTCATATCTTATTGTTTTCTATTGTTTATGATTGCAACCCTATTCTATTAACGACTGGCGAAACAGTTGATAGGCTGGTTTTGTAATCAATATAAGCAAATTTAATAAATAAATTTGTCTGAAATAAGTACGGCAAGATGGCCTCTTATGTACCAACTACATAACTTATATAGTATATGGCATTATATATGCATGCAGAGATGATAGGCAGATGTAGCTCGCTAGTAGCTTCTTTCAGAAATTTATTTATATATCTTCCATTTAATTCTTTGATTTTTCCAGAAATGTTAAAAGCATGCGTATATCGAAGCGGTTAATATATTCCTTTCATAAAGCACCCAATCAGCTGGATGTTCGGGCGTCGGTTGGCCAACGGCGTGTGTAATATGAGCAGTATTTAATTGCGTTTTAACGCCGCCTTTGATTTATTCAATCTGCCTGACCTGTAAACGTCACATTGTGCCGCCTGGTTGGTTTCAATCCTTTTAGGGAATCTTTTAAAGCAATTAATTTTGGTATAGTTGGCAGAATTTGTGTTTCAACTTGGTTAATCCGAAAAAGTTGAAGAAAACCTTTAATAAGGAAAAATCTGCCTCTGTCTTATATGTCAGTACATATTTTTACAGTATTCATCGTCGTGGTCGTTTAGGTCAGGGGATTCCTGCAGCTCGCGAGCCAAATGCAGCTCTTTGGACTTGAAGCTGCCGCTCTTTAGCAGTAACTGTATTTATGTACATGAGTACTAAATATTGTTAGCAAGAAAAAATTGTAAATTGTAATTTTTGACTCTTCCGAGACCCTGTCTAGGTGCCTCCTTTTCCGGTGTTGCAACAACAAGCCTACTTTATATTAAAGGTAGGCAACGCACCTGTCATTCATTTAGCATCTAGAAAAATCGGCGGGTATACTAAAATCAGGTGAGCCGCACGCTTCTCCTTTAAATTAACCATCATGGGATCAAGATCTCAATCTGAACCCTTTTTCATAAGTATGTCCAAGGTCGAATAGAATAATGTTTTGGGGGTATGTATGTAAGGATTATAGCTACTTATAAACAAAAGCGCGTAACCGATTTTTGAGAAAGAAGTATAATATTTGCTCGACTAATATATACTAATTTTAATGCGAAAGTAACTACGTCTGTTACATATTCTAGAAATAGTCTAGTAGAGTGTAAGGAAAGACTTAGTATACTTTTTATTCCGAAAAAAGGGCTGTAGGGGCTTGAAATAGGGGATGAAAATTTGTCTGGAAATTAACAATTTTTAAAGCTAGAAACTTGTTTAGGCTTTTGATTAGGTAAATAAATACGATAAAGAATGAAAATTTAACCCTAAATCGGTTAAAAATAAGGAATGAAAGTTTTACTGTGATGAAGTTGGCCAAATATTTTTCGGCCCCCAAAATAAAGATATAGAATAAAAACAGTAGACAATGTTACGGACACTAATAATGTCACAACATTAAAAATGCTTCCGAACGTCACTATTCCATGGCACAGTTGGTATAATATTAATTATTAGCTAGATGCAATTTGCTCACAAACGGTCCTTTGGAACTCTTTGAGGCAGGCCTATGGATGTTCTTCGGCTGGAATTAGGATGATTTGCTACGAAAGGTAATAAAAGCTATGATTCCAACAATATTTGTCATTATTATATTGTCAATATTGCTTCATATCCAAAACGATTAAAATGACAAAATTAATATAAGCTCACATCATAGTTTCGAGGTATCTTTTTCCTTAGTAGGCAATTCACAGAAACGGATGAGTCAACTTTGACTTAACATGACTTGATTGCTTTCTGGTTTTCGTATAGTTCAACTTTTATCTTATTTTATTTTCAATTGTCTCGTGAAATATTACATTTACATTACGTTTAATTTACAACTTAAAGCCGTACCTGCGCGCCTTGATACTCCACTAACTAAAATTAATTGAAAGGAAACATTACACAAATATTAGGGGACATTTGTTGTTCGTTTGCTGTTTGCCTTTCAATTCAACTGTCACGGCAATATATGAGATTCATTGGAATGATAGTGGCGCCATCTGTCAGTACCAATTCAGAAACCTTCGTAGATTCATTCACAACACTTCACTGAAGATCATCACATGATTAAATGAGTTGTTTACGATTCTATAAAGGACATACAGACAAACATCCATTTTTATATATAAAGATTAGATTTTAATTAAATTTATCAAAATAATCATATTGCAAAATATGATTATTATATTATATATTGTATTGTATAATTTACCATAAACAATTCATCCTATTTATTTATCGCTATATTTGTATAATAAAATGAGTGTGCTTTATACCACAAGACTAAAGTAAAACTTCTTTATCTCCGTCTATATGTATGAATGATGTTTATATATGTATACACAAAATATAATTTGTACATGATTGTTCAAGAGAGAAACAAAATGTGTGCTCTCTCTTGTCCCTATATTGTGTGATACAGACAATAGGCCTGCACCACAGTGCACACATTTTAGATGTTATCTAGTTACGATATTATTATATAGTTACTATTCCTACCTAACTCTCTCTCTTTCTATCTTCACTAACTTACATCTGCCTCCCAAATTACCTCCACCTCGTCCGATCACACTTTTCGTTACGCATTCACCAGCTTACTCCTCAATTCAAGTGTGCTTTGAGGTTTTACTTAAAAAAAATACTTGTCTTATATCAAATGAATACCTAGCCCAAAAACAGTTCACCGGAGTCTAAATAAAACAAGTGAAATCCCGCGAAACTTCGCGACGATCCCCTCTGTTGGCTCTGTTACGGCGCCGTGGCCGTTTGCGTGGTCGAAAGTGAAATTGTGTTTGACTCCGCTGACCCGCCATTGTGATCGTTCCGTGACACAGTGGCCTTGATGGGTCATCGTTTCGAGCCCGCATGGGGATTGTAAACAAATTATGGTGTGTATGGGTGTGCGATGTGGTTGTTTAACTGTTTCATGTTGCATGTACACAATACGATAATTACGATACTACGCCGTAGCGATTTTGACATTTTTTGTAGCTATACAAATATATTCGTTTGTTATTTTCAACCGATGACAAAATGTGTAGGTTATAAATTCGGTCTTATTTTTATAATGTTGGCTGTTATTACTTTGTCATTCTACCACCTTTGTCAATCTATTACACTATTGTTGAAGAGGCTTCTGTTCTTTCTGATTAAGATTGCAGATTTCCATTTTTGCCTTTGTTGAAAACTACATTTGTACTTCATATACTAAGAACATAGAAAAGTTAGGTACTCACGAGATCTGAGGGGCGTTGACAAGACATTTTAGCGTGAATTATCTTCGACATCCCAGACGAACGATCGAACTAATGAAGACGCCGTGCGTCTTCCTTAGTTTGATCGTGAGTGAAATGCTACCGTTTTATCGTATCTAGGTTGAGGGGGTTTATGATAGCGCAAATACTCAACGCATTGGGTTCTATATCTGGAATAAATAACACCTGCTATCGTATCAGGCTATACAGGAGAACGCCTCCTGGGTTAAGTTAGTGGTAGCGTCGCCGTAGCAGCTTATAGTGTTGCAGGAAAGGGCCGACACGATCGGGGAAAAACCACAAACTTGCAAAATACCCCGCATAAATTAGAGATATCTATAGATACTATCCGTGAATAAACATTCAACCTTCAAGTTTTCATATATTTATTAATATGTAATATCAAATAGAACACTAAACATTTGATACACGTGCTTAGCACTTCAAATACTTGCCAAACGTCTTCGTGTAGTTCTGCTTGTATAGAGTGTTTTATCTCCCACGAAAACGAAACTGATTCGTTAAAGTTCATACCAGTGACAGATAAACCATTAGAGGGAAATCCGCAGCCAATTTTTGGCGTACGTAATATAATATGATAACTTTCCTCCATATGTAATACATTATAACTTCTCCATAAAGAGCTTTTTGCCTAGCGAAGGGTGGCAGTCAGTTCACCCAAATCTTTCTTTGTCTCTTGCGAGGCATAACAGTCTAGCGGTGCTCGCAATGCCGGTCCACTCTCTGTTGTCCCTCAGCGGTGATATCCTACTTCGACTAACACTTCTATTGCCTTCTTTACCTATCAAGATCAGTTGAAGGAGGTCATATTCCTTATGTCTAAGCACGAGACCTAGATACGATACTATTTTCATCTTGATGGTCTGCTATGGTTGGTCATTTGAAAGTTTCAAAGTACACCCAATACCCAACATGCGCCTGTGAGCACACATCTCTAACGCTTTAATACATTTCTCAAGGTCGTTCATCAAAGTACAAGCATTTGTAAAGAAGGATGGGCCAGATTAATCTGATGAGACGAATACATTGTATATACTAAGATTATTATTAAAATTATGTAAATTTTAACGAATAAACATTTATTTAATTTGTTTACGTCCAAGCCGCGAATGTCTGCTCTCCGCGATGCTAAGACATTCTGTTGTGAGAAAGGACTGCTGCACTGCATTCATCGGAAGCCGAGATGACATCATCTCTGTACACTAGACAGACATGGTATTTCGGCGGTACGTCTTGTTGCTTGGCAAATAATCGCCGTGACGTCACGGCCTAGGTTAAGGCAACGACCCGACAAGGCCAAAATGCCCGTTTACGACGCCATTACATGTTTTATGAAGCCAGTGTGACGCGAGTTTTTTTTTAAATTTAAATGTTGAGTGAGTATCGCCTTGTCGTTGTAGAATGCGAGTTCATATCAATAAGTAGGAGAGTTAATAAAAAGAAAAGAAAGAGTAATTAAAAATGTTCTGTTTTTAAATATTCAATTAATTAAGAACCTGGAGGGAGGCAGCGTCTTAGTCTGTGTTTGTTTATAGTTGGCATATCATTTCACTTTCACTTCTTGAAATATGTACCCAGCCTGAAGTCTTAGTGTCTACCCTTGTACTACTATTACATCAGGGGCTTATGTATTGCATTGTATAAGGACCATTAAAAAATTGGTCGCCAAACTGGTCTCGAATCCTTCCTTCTTTCTTGGGGCTGTACCACATGATCAAAATTAACATACTTAATTTTGAAACAGATAAGACATAATCAATCAAAGGAACTCTTTGAAGATACTGGTGAAAGCTGAAAGAAAACTAATTTAAAACACGTTAAGAAACGTATAATATTTATCTTAAGGGCGTATATAAAATAATGTATATCATAATGCTATTATATATGTACTCCTATATATAGTAGCTAACTCAGGACGCTACGGGAGCTACCCTTCAATCATCCATCCATATGGCGCAAGACAGAAATGGTGGCCAGGCAACGCACCATAGTCACGTCCCTCAGTCATGAGGTTACGACATAGAATAAGAAGAATATAGTAGCAGGAGAATTAATATGGAGATGATTCAGGGAGGCTATTGATTTAATCAAGCAATACAATGATGATAGGGATGTGTTACTAACTTCGAGAGATCAACACTTAACAATGTTCTTAATCGGGTAAAGCAAAAGATTTGAATTTGAACCCCACCGGAAAGCGGAAGATCTATGTATACTCCAATATGTATTTACTTTATTGCAAATTCTCCATTTTTATATAAGAAGACAACATCATTTGTATTGTGCTGTTATAGAAGACAAGCATCACATACTGGTGGAATGTGCGAGAACGAAGCCCTGAAAGATGAATTAATGTCTTAAATTAAGATTAACCAAAACGATGATGGGTTCTGTAATACCTTCTCAAATTCTAGCTTCTCCAACCATGGAAGAAGCTATGCAATATTGTAAGAAAATGCTTAACACGTAGGTAGTTTATCTTTATTACTTTCTGTTATCCTATATCTTTCTCTAGCGTCGATCCCTCATGTCTGAGGATGTGGTCACCTTCGATTCTTCTTTCTCTTACGACAGAGTAAAGCTTGGAGGACGACGAGTCTTTTGTTTGAGATTGGACCTTCGGAATTCCCAACGACGATCTCCAGGCTTTGGTCTTCTCTGCGCATTGTTTAGCCGAAATACATTAAGATTCGTCGCCTGTTGTTTTATACGGATGATATTTTCCTGTAGAAAAATCCTCATAAATAAAATAAATAAAGCTGTCTGTCTAGCCATCCAGGAGACGTGGGGCGTGAATGCTGCTCATGCATGTATTTTGCGTTTAATCACCATTAGTTTCACTGGAAGTGTTGTCAAATTACATTTATGAATTACTCGTCATAAATGCCCCTATTACAGCCTGTTTAATATGCAGACGAAATTAAAATCCTTTGTTATGTAAACAAGGTTTAAAATTCATAAACACCTTCCCGTGTTATAGTCTCACGTAGTGTGTTACAGGGATGAGATGAATAAAGATAAAAAGACGCCGCGGCAGTTTATTAGTCGTGTAATTTGAAAACTTTCACGGGGATCGCGTTAAGTTGTGTGAGGTTCTTTTTTAAATTGTCCGAGGAGGGATGATGCATCGACGGGGCTTTTGGGGCTGTTTTGTTAGTGGTGGAAGGGAAGTAATCGCTTGTTTTATTACTTGATTATTATGGTTCAGATAAGACTTATTACATTATTATATTTTTATACTTTATGGTAACCATGATTCCGCCTGATTTTAAGTGGTAAGGCGCACTATCTCAGTAAATCAATAAATCTATTCACTCTACTATTGAAATGAACCACATTCTAATCGGAGGGAAAGACCGACTCAGAAAAACTATACCAGTTCTTTGCTGTACGAATAATGAAAGACGAAGCATCGGGTTTGTAGGATGTTCACAACAAAAGGATGAAATGCTATATATAGAATAGCATTAAGTTCGCCTATGTAAATTTATTTTGGTGCAATATCTATCTACTAGTCGCACAACGAAACATAGAAACTGCCTAGCTATCACGATGACATTTACGAGAAATATACGAGGTTGCTATACCGATAAGAAATAAGCATTATAAACTGCATAAAATAGCACGGCCGTTGCAAATTAGCGTACAACGCTTTTGCTGAAACGCACCACTTTCTACAACAATATTGTAATGCAAATCTCGAACGCTATGACTAGCGAAATTGATTTTTATTGCTCTCGTATTAAGTGCCCATATGTAGGTGCGTTATAGGTGCGCAGTTAGCTCACGTGGTAAGCCACGTAATGCGCGCTGCGTAATTGATTTTATTTCTTTCGATTTCGATAAAAATCCAGTTGGCGACATTCCTACGATGCGGTACGCGACGGAATGCGACTAATGCGCCGGTGAAGGACGCACGGGGAAATTTCACCGTTATCTTTTGTGTTACAATGTGCCTATTCTCTCATGTTTATATGCACTCGAAGATAATACAGATATAGGTGTATAAAAATGGCATAAGCACGCAGCTACTTTTTCCGGAGGACAAACTGTACGTAATAGAAATGCATAATCTCTGTCTACAACTCCGGGTCACGGATGTGCGTTATGTTTGACGTGCAGACACGTCATATAAAATTTGACTGAGATGTCCCGTCTTATAAAATTTGAATAAAATGGACGATAAGCACAAGGGCTCTTGTCGTTGTTCTCTTGTTGTTGTCTGGTCTTAGGATGGCTAGGGTGCCAGCGGCGGAATTGCTCTACGCAGTTGTCTGAGGATGGCCTGTAAGCGAGTAGAAACTCGATGAACGCCGTCTTTCACAGAAGGTGAGACAGTTTAAAGATTCACACTCGAAAAAATGTGGTTCATGCAGAATTTCCAGGCACTTGTAAATACTGGCGCTGAATAGAAAATTTACGTTTCCGTAACGAAGGCCGTGGGGAAAGATGCTTCTTATGTTCCGGCTTTCCTTGTTTGTTGGTCAGAGGAAGGCTCGACCTCCCGGGACGGCTGGCGCAGTCAGTATCGCGGATTTGTGCGGTGGTGGAACATTTTGGTGTTTTAGTTCGTGCAAGCCCGACACAACTCGTCCTTTCTCCGGAGGATGTGTACACGTTAGGAACTGAGGAATATACTACTAGAGATCTGCCTCTGTTAAATCCAATCCTTTGTTATCCAATAAATCCTCTGTTAAGCCAAGTTTCTCTTCGGCTGTATAAATAAGAGCGTTAGCAGGTACAGGCAAGTACATTTGCAGGCAATTACAATGGAAATCCGTAATCTCTGCCTACCCTAAGTTTGCCCGCGTCTGTCTTTCCTTCCGATTACAATGTGGGTATTTTCAAGAGCAGAGTGAATAGGCATTAACTAAGCTAGTGCGCCTTACCATCCAGGACTGCATTTCCACTTAACAGCAGGTGGGATCGTAGTCAAGCACTTGCTTAGAAAGAATAAAAAAATCAAGAGCGTGTGCTATTTATTTTATATTTAAAATATCTGCGTCTATTGTACGGTGATAGGGCTTACCGCTTAACAAAAATATTAACTCCAGTATCTTAATGAGTACTGTGAATTAATGTATATCGTTATTACTGATTATTAATAAATTATCTGCACTTAGTATTAAAAAAAGCCGGCAAGTTATCGTACAGTGAAACGAGTTGATAAATCTCGATCGGGTTACGTTGTGCGGCGAGGTCGTTGATCGCGGATTGGCGCGGGATACTCGCCGGTGGACTGCGGGGGCGCTATACTGCATTGCCGTAGCCCGTAGCCCGTAGCCAGTGCGTTGGGATGGCGCGCTACGTGACGCCGCTATGGCTTTTATTGCCTTTTTATGTATCTACGTGCGTCCAATACTGTGTGTATCTAAGTTATTTAGACGTTGCTTTTCTTTCCGGTTATTTCCTTTGCGGTTTGTATTCTACTTGCTAAATATATAGAATTGAAGTTTGTTTTTAATAATAAAATATCTGGTTTTTACTAAATGCAAATTAATATATATACGATACATTTACCAAAATATTTTCTTTTAACAATTATTCCCTGTTTGTCTGTCTGTCTGTTTGTTCCGGCTCATCTCTAGAATGATTAGACCGATTTTGACTGGAATTTAACAGGCAGATGACTGATGTATTAAGAGTTACTCTACTTTTATTTTGGAAAAATCTAAATAAATAGTTTTTCATCGCGGTTAACACCGCGGGGTGCAGCGAGTACTATATATATCTAACTTTTACCTGCTAAATATGTTATATAAGTATTCACGTAGCAATGTGATTGAATTAATGATTTCTTGTATGATCGCGAATGTTAGACATTGTGTTAAAACGAATTTTATAGATTTTTATCGTGGTTTATGAACGAAGAAATTCATCACAGAAATGTATATTTTACATTTTGATTTATAACGATACAATTGCCTGCGCAGTGTATGTGCAGCTGTATTTGTGGTAAGAGCAATCTCTTCCAGATCTATTCCACAAAGGTTTTGTATTGATAGAATTTTTTTTCTAGTAAAGATTTATGTTGGTCTGTGGTTATATCTATTTTTAGTAGAATTTAGAAGGACAACACAATAATAAATATATATATATATATATATATATATATGTATTACGTACACCGAACCAATGATACATAAATATAATATGACACGCAACAAATGTAGGTTTTAAATTTGAAAAATTATGATTTTAAATTTCCGATAACTTGTAGTACGATAACTTGACGTTCCAATATCACAGTCTTTTGCAGGCTACCCGTCAGATTTTAATGAACAATTATATTTTTATTGATTTTTCTTCGTCTCTTCACAAAATGTACTCTCAATATCTTGACGTCTTGCAGAGGTGTGTTTCTAGATTCCATTGTGTGTATTTTAAGATTTCTTTTAATACAATTCAGAATCTCAAGCAGGTGACAGCGTCCATCTTTATTATATATTAATTAAATGAAATAGGTTATTATTTAATTTCAAAAGTAACACGAATCATCCTTGGATCGGTGGTATTTGGCCGGGATTTATGGAATGAGCGCTGAAAATCAGTGCTGTAGCGACGAGCACATGCTGAGACCGCGTCCAAGGTTGTCATTTATCCGTTCTTTCTCTGTTCAACTGTATATTTTTTATGTCCCTAATATTTTGTACCTATTGTGTTTCTATGATGTTTATCTATATAATGGCGTCTAAAAAATGGTCGCAGAATGAAGACTTCAAATCAAATATGTACTTTTCACTGCAGTTTTATGGCTCTTTTTCTTTGCCCTATATGTAGATGTATATATAATGACCCACAAAGCTGTGATGTGTTTTAAGAGTTTACTGTATATTGTTGCTGACCTCACGCGCTTTATAGTGGTCATTTTAAGCAATGTACGGAACGCTGTTAGCTCGGAGGCTGTACTACATTTCGAAATCTTCACTGGTGTGAGAACTTTACCAGCTCCTAACTCAGCAAGACCGCATGTTATGAGTAAAAGCGCTAGAGTCTACGAAAGGGAATGTCTACTAGAGCTGTTACTCTAGGCGCGAAATGATGCCCGATAAGGTAGAACTACGCGTGAATTCGGAAACTGTGGATGTTTTGAAGGAGAAGCGTATGAAAGATTATTTTTCTTTCGGCGGAATATTTACATTTATAAATAAAATAACAAAAATATGTTGTATAATGTTATTTGTTTACGCAAAAACAAAAGCACAGCGGATTTTGTAACGACAAATTTTATTCATGGAACCCTCGAATGGATAGCGTGTCGCCTTTTTATGCATTATTATTGGAAATCGTGCCGTTTGGGTCTGAGGGCAGGGCCTTGTGTCACTCCGGGAATTGGTATTGCGTTGCCAGGCTCTTGTTGTTTGGTCGGTCCGGGCTTGCCGTACCGAGAGGGACTGTTATGGTAATTCATTCAAATGTTTTGCCCTCTTTTTTTTTTCGTTTCATGTATGTAAAAACATTGTTACTTTCTAACTGTACAGTTTTTCAAGTAAATCTTTACGCACGCTTTACATGAGGAGTAAGCTGGTGAATGCGTTACGAAAAATGTGATCAGGTGGGGCGAATGGAAGTTGAGAGGGAGATATAAGTTAGTGAACATAGAAAGAGAGAAAGTTAAATTTCGTATATCTAAGGCATAGTGCAGGCCTAGTGTCTGTCACACATTATCACAATTTAAGAGCTGGAGAGAGCAGTGCGGTTAGAGGGTTACAGTATATAACTGCGAAAGAAGTGGTTAATGCGTTCAACGAAAGCTATTTAAGGGTTTTCGACTGAAGCCTAGATTCACTACTTCATACCAAAATGTGTAAATGGTGTGAGCATAGAATTAGGCTAAACGTTCAATTGTACGATTCTACGTTTGTGGGTTCGAGTTTAAACTTGTTTGTAGGGTGAGTGTAACTAATAGTTCAACATCTAGTACGTCTCAAACAAAACGGCTACGGTGCTATTAAGGAACAGATCGCACAGATTCAGGGAATTGATCGCAAACATTTGGCAATCGTCAAGTGTACAATTGCACCATTTGTAGCAAATAGTCGTCCTCAACTCAACCACTCCATCAGCTGTTACACTTTGAATTCCCTTAGTAAGATAGTATACTGTGAACTCGACTCTTACAAGACAAATAAATTCAACCGTGGCAACCGGAGAGGTATTGTACAGAATGTTTACTTGAATGTAAACCACTACTACTATTCCACGCACTATCAACCTGTGAAACCAACAGTCACCAGCGGTCTTTCCGAACTTTCTTGAATGTCCTCAAATCTTCATTCTCAAAGGCAACGCACCTGCAGCTCCTTCGGAGTTGTAGATATTCAAGTGCGTGATCGCTTAAAATCATATGAGCCGTAACCTCGTTTGTTTGTTTCTTTAAAAAAGAGCGAAAATATTAGCTAAAACAGAGAACAGTGGATAGGGATTCGTTTACACTGTAGTATCATGACTGTCAATTTTTAGTTGTCGTAAGTATTAAATTTACATTGTCATATCTATAGTCATCATTACTATTGCTTTTATAAAAAAGAATTAGTAATTATGACATGCTTAAGAGCGTTGATATCTCTAAAATAATTGAGTTCAAAGTACTAGAATGTTAGACTATACAGGTAAGTGTGTGGGATTGTTTTTTATAGGCTCCGAAACGGCTCGATGTATTTCAATGAACCTTTCAGGGAAAGTTTAGTGACGACCGGAACATTCCTCTTTTTGAACTGTCAAATAAGCCATACGTTGTACTTTTATTTCTGACATTAACTTGAGTCCGATATGTTTTTGTATAATGGTAAGAACGATATTGTATTTTCCGATATGTACATGAGTGTACATAATGATCATCACCCGCTCGAGAAGAGAATAGAAGAGGATGAATACGGAGAGAAATGAATAATTTAATATATTGTTAGAGTAAAGTTAATTTTTAATGGTTACTCCCTCCCCTGTGCCCTCGCAGTGCAAGGCTACACGGGCCAGCCGATGTCGCCTTCTTCCCGGAGTCCACTTTAGCGGACGACAAAGGCCCCACCCTTGTCGCCCAGTGAACCCGAGGCCCCTTTAGTCGCCTTCTACGACAGGCAGGGGATACCGTAGTCTTATTCTTGAAAGCCCAAAACTACAGGGCTTACCTTAAGCTTGTGCCTAGAACTACGACCTCACGTTTCGCAGTTCGTATACCACTAGGCTATTGTCGTAATCCACACGCTAATACCGGTTCAACTTAAATTATAAAACGTACTAGTAAGCATTAAACTCAATCAATTATTGGTTTCAACTGCTCCTTCTGCCAGCGCTATTTTTGATATGAGAAGGGATAAACGAGCATATGGATCGTCTTGTTCACCATAATGGTTTTCTTGTGCTGGTTATTTTTTGGTTGAACAAAAAGAAAATTCGTATTATAGATACTCTTCTTTATTGTGTTATAGACACCCACAATTCACCTCTTACATCTCTCAACAGCAAGTCGGAACCACATGTTACCAACATACTAATATTTATTAAACCTGTTCGGATATTGTATCGAAAACGTCTAACGTTAATTTTATACTAATAATTTAATAAATCACTCATGATATCGAACCAGGGAGGTAGGTACCTTCGTATACTTCGTGTTCAAGTGGTTGTTTATTTACGCCTTTGATTACTTAATTATATTATAAATTAAAATATTAGAACTACTACAATTATGACATAGAACGTTGAACACCTCAGTCCCCGCCTATGACCGTACATATCGAAACATTGAGAATTAAAAATAACATCCAATCGCCATAGAATCTGCAAATTAGCGTCATTAAAAATACAACTATCTCACCAAAATCTATCACTATTGTTGTGTTAAATTAATATACATTTCTACATAGGAGCTCAGATGCCAAAATTATTGTTGGAGCACAGCTAAAAAACATCGCGGACAAAAACCCCACCTTACAATTCGCATGAGCATACAGACAGACTTCGTAATCGACGTGTAGAGATAATCAAGGCGGTTATAATATGGCTAGATTCATTTGCGATAGTCAGGTGAACGCTCTACTTGAGTTGAAGGCCAGCATTTGGCTGGACGCTTGGTCATTTTTTATTTATTACTAACTATACGCCCGCGAATTTGTTCGCGTGGATATTGAAATATTACTTACAAATCCAGGGTAAAGGTATTTAACAGTCTTTTTTATATAGCTGATGGCTGTTGTTATTTCGTGGGTGAATGCAACTTTACCTGAGAATTGTCCGATCTCTCAGCATGAATTTGAACAATTATAAATAATTTATCGTAACGTAATGGATTTCAAAAATTGAGGGAATATTGACTTGGACCGTATATATGATATAACTTTACACGCAATAACATTCTGAATTGAGAGTACCCGATAGATGAGATCGTACTCACACTTTAACCTACTGTACTTAACTAAACTCAATACCTTAGCGAAATGACTAGGCATTCTAAAGTATTTTAAAGCGCATTTCTAAACTCGTGGTGTTATATTATTATTAACTTGTCGTTTATTGAGGAAATTAAATTATTAGATTAAAACTTTCATGTCATGAAAACCGTGAATCTATCCTTGTCAATATTTATGGAAGGTCTTTAATGTAACATAAAAATAAAATAGGTCCTATTGTCGATCCTTGTGGGACCCCTATTAAGTACAACGTAAATCTATCTAAATATTTTGATTGTGCCTATGAAATAAAAACCTGGGTAATAAATGTTGTTATAATAAAACGGTTGTGCCCTGTAATTCTTAACAGCCTTTTTATTTGTAGCTATTTTTCAACAGTTAATCAATTATTTTATGTTCTATTTAGTATTTTACAAACAATCACGCAGACCGGCGGATAGTAAAATATATTTAAAAAAAAAACCTTGAAAGCAGTTGATAATTTATTTCTTGAAATTTGGAAATGACAGAAAAAACTATTTTGGTTATGCATATTGATTGTCTATGTACGTATGCTAGACAGGGTAACGACCTGCTAGAAAAAGTCCGACGTGAATAGATAACACGGACTTTTAAAGGGCCTTGTGTTATTGCGTCGTAGCAAAAATGTTCTGGCCTTAGAAGATTTGCTAGTCCTATGATTCATTGTTTGTATCTTTGAACTTTAGAGATTAAGCTAGGCTTTTTGTTGAATGTGGTTTAGACATATATTTATTGATCAATTATTTATTTGTACGAACTGACAAAAGTTGTACAAAGAGCGGACTTAATGCCAAAAGACATTTTCTGACACTCTACCTTGGATTAAGACAAAGTATATCTGTTATTCATTTGATCGTGTTCAAAACTTCCGTCCTTAGTTAATAACCGTGAGACTGTATCAATAGGTAGGGAATCTGCTAACTAATTATGTTTTATGTTCTAACGTTTAATTTGTATAATATATTATACATTAATTATCTTATGCTGATTAGGACTTGACAGAAACCAGCGGCTTAGTTATGTCATAGATAGACACAGAAAAGAATAGGAATCCATACTAGAATAAAGCTATTTAAATAATTCTACAAAACTTGGCAAAGGCGAACCAAGGATACTACCTCAAAATATCAACCAAATATCACCAAAAGCCGCAGGACGCAGTTAGATGCCAGCCGCTTACAACCGGTCATTTTAGAAATCGGTGGGGGATGCTAATGTTCAGCAGTGGATGTTCTCCGGCTGAAATTATGATGATCACCAAAAAGAAAGAAGATATAACACAGTATTTAATGTAATGCTCTTGAAAACAAAAGACGAGAACATTTATGAATTTGTCATCCAGGAACAGAATGGCACTTGCCAAATTAGGGAAAAAAACGCTGGCAATGGACACACGCCTTGTTAAATGGGGTAATAAATAATAAACCCTCTGAGATAGATGTGGAAAATAGTACCAGAACTAAAAATGGACCGACAGGACATCTTTCAGGTTAGGATCGACTTTCAGTTTTTATCAGTGTCGCAGTTTGTTCAGAATACAGAAGACGACCTTAATAGTACTTAAGAGATACCGACGGTTATGTTTTCGTTGGAGTATTGATGCTTATTGCTTTGCCAACAACATGTGAAATACTGGTATTTATTTGTATATAAATGTGATTGATTTTTTAAAGTTAAGTAATATGCTATTACTGGAAAACATTCGATAAATTTAGATTTATCTCTAATATAAATTCAGTTGAAGCGAATGCGGCGTAAACGGTGTTAATTGCCTTCACCTCGATCGTTGGGGCTCCGTAGGGATCAATCAAGTTTGGTTGTTAAGGTGTTGTTAAATATTTGTCTCTAGGCGACCCTGTGAAATAGGCCCTACCTTAGTGTATATCTTAATGATTAAGGCTATAAGATTGTGGTGCCGCTTGACATATTCTGCTTTTAGTTGACTTTGTTGACCAACACCGTGAATACCTTTAGGACTAAATATCGTGAATCAAGGTTGTATGTTCAAAACCACGGCAGTTGTTTCAGGCACGGAAGGTTAACCTTTTGGCCCCAAAGTCTAACCTTTCTTAAAAAAGGTCCAATATTGTTTGTGTACCTAGGTGGCTATGACAACATTTAAGCCATATATTCGTTTACCATTTCTAATAATAAAAAGAACGTCACTCAGTCTAGAATTGAATAGATAACAAGGCAATACCACATATGAAGGTCATGTTAAGGAATTTAAATCGAATCTAGGGTCAAAACACTCAGACGTCGGTGGTGATTCAGTTCGTATATGGTCTCGGCTGAATCGTCGTAATTGCACTCACTAGAAGCGGTTCGGTGCAAATTTGGCGTACTCCATGTACGGAGTATGTACCGTCTCATTAGCAGTATGAATGTGTCATTACGTGCGCTGGTCTATTGGGGTATGGATATATAGGTGGTTGCTTCCTTTGTTACTTTTTGCTGGTTTGTCTTGGCGCCAAAGTTTTTGTGTTCAAATATCTGTTATCCGGCTTACGAGCGAACAGTTGCCTAATTTTATTACATTATGTTTTAACTAAAAGAAGTCTGAGGTACGTTACCCAGACTTAGTAAGTACTACAAAGTAATACTAATAATTTTGATGCTGATTTAATAACATTTGTAAATTGTATAAAAAATCCACGTAATCTAAGACGGCCTTTAAATAAGTCCGGCTGTTAATAAAATAATAAGGATTTCCATTACATCAGATACTGACTCATATCTTTCTTCTATTGTATTTGAACAGCTACGTCTTTTTTTAAATATATCAAAAATGTTGTCTCCTGAATATTTGTCTAGTGTAAGACACCGTTTTCAATTCTAATCATAACGTCCTCGTCAACTTCAAGTCATTCTTCTTCCTTATCATAGAGTTCTCAATCCTTTGAATTACGGTCGTTGATTTTACTCTATTGCTGATTCCGTCGCGCCCAGCTATTACTACCGTTAATAAAAGTAGGCCCTAGCACAACAGGCTGTAGCCAGTTTAATATACCGTGATTATTTCTTTAGCTACTTTGTACAATATTTGCCTAATAATACATTAATCGTATTTATACTTAACATCGCCAAAATTCCGAGGCAGCAATTACCCTTGAACTTAAACTTGGACGTTGCCAACTACATTTGGAAGTATAAACGTGATTGTGATAGTTTCATTGTTGTCCGAGACACTTTGTTTTTACATGAAATAATTTATTGCTCCATTACAGTTGTGCTACCCGGATAGTCCTTGCAGCGACCTTTGGGGGTCGCCTTTTATGTCTTATCTAATGTTAAATAAAATGTAACATGCTATCACCACACCACATTAGCTTAATGGGATGATCATAGATTGCTACAATGTACAATGTAGTTGGAAATATACATTTGCTTTTCTTTTTTTACTTAGGAAAGCGCACGTGCCCTTCGGGGAAGGGCGAAATATGTCGAGTTTGCACCGACTAAAACCCGAAGGTGTTTCAACATCGTCGATTACATATTATACGTCTTTCTCTCCAGTGGAATGCACTGGAGCCCCTCTGCACTGTGCTCAAGGAGAGCACGTCCCGAGGGGAGGTTACTCCCTCCCCCCTGTGTCCTCACAGCGCAAGGCGACATGGGCCAGCCAATGTCGCCTTCCTCCCGGGTCCACCTTAGCGGACGACAAAGGCCCCCACCCATGTCGCCTAGTGAACCCGAGGCCCCTTTTAGTCGCCTTATACAACAGGCAGGGGATACCGTAGACCGTTCTTCAGAGCCCAGAATTACAGGGCTGCGGGCAGGTCTGCCACCGGCCCGCCTGCGCCATCTCCTAACGGGATCGGCCCTCTCCCGATCCGTTCGGCGGTCTCCTTCTGGGTCATTACGGACTCGTAGAAGGAGACCAGCGCCTTCCATTTAGATTTCCCCGCCAGCGCAGCCGCTACTGCCGCTGGCGGGCAGAGGTCTTGCCCATTCTGCTGGACCAGGATCCGTCTCTCCGTGTTCCACGCAGGACATACGGCAAGCGTGTGCTGCGCGGAATCTTGGTCGCAGCCACAATGGTGGCATTGCGCGGTCGGTTCGCGCCCTGTCCTGTTCAGGTACTCACCGAAGCACCTGTGCCCGGTGAGTACCTGTGTAAGGCGGTACGTGGCATATTATACGTCTAGGGCGTCCTATCAACCACTCACCTTTGCACTAAACATTTTTTGGTCTCTCATTCCTCATTAATTTCTTCTAAGTGCCCTAATCACCAAAGCATACTTTGCTGCGACATCTTTCATTTTTTTTTGATAACGAACTACACAGTTGGCAAGGGAGGGCTGGCCTTTACTGCTTCACCAGATTGACAGGTTGCATAGTTCTTAGGTCGCTAAACCTTAACCTCTAATCTTTCACTACGCCTTTGTCTCTTTATTTATCCATACATTAACACTTGATTCTAACTTACTAAAAATATTATATAGAAACCTTGCATTGTGCCATAATTTATCTACTCATCAACTAAGTCATGATAACGAATTATTAGGAATTTGAAGCTGATGTTACTTACTTATACGGGTACTTCTAATGTTTGTCGGAAAGTTTATAACTCGCAGTAGGATGCCATCGTCAGAGTTGGACTAAATTAAAATGAGACTTTACCAGATTTGTAATAAAAAAAGCATCATCAAATTTGATTTACTCACTCGAAAGTAATGTACCAATGAAACATAAAAAACATACAGACAAGACAGGCAAATTGAGAACCTCCTCCTTTTTTGAAGTCGGTTGAAAATGTTATCATAATACTCCACAAGAGATACACTAATATTTATGTGGCAGTGTTGCCAACAATTTCACTGGCTACAGTGTCTGTCAACTATTACTACGAGCCAGTATGCATACTACGTAAAGACGTCACAGCTCAGACCGGTCCTATGAAGTAAACAAAAATACAAATAACCACCATCGCTATGGCGAACCGGAACTGTGATTAGCATAGGCGTCGCCAATGGGGCCACGGAAAACAAAAGTGGTCTTCACCACCCGCTCCGGTTTTCAATCGTAATATTCCGCGGATGTGGATGCCTTGGTCTCGACGAGGATGTCACTGGTAATACGACTTTTGTCTCGATAGGCCGGTTTTAAATTTGTGCCGCCGGAGGTCATTGGGTCAAGTTCGTTTCTATATCTTTTAGCTGGTGGTACAAGACAAGCATGCTCTAATACTGTCCCAGGTCTTCGTTATAATTCAATGGGCTTGTGTGTCACCAGCGTTTAGGTAAATGAAATTAAGATTGATTAAGAGGATTGGGTAGGAGTTCTGATGACAAAGAAGACACAGCAGACAGACTCGATTAGCAATTTAGATCTCTGTCTAACCCGCTGAGCTTAATTATTGATTACAATAATACGTAACCTAATCTTTGCATTACGCACATAATAGATGGATGCATAGTGGATGCACATCTCTTCCTTTATTTTTCCGGGAGGAAGTAAAAGCGCTTATGGACCCTGAGCAGCCTGTACTGCCAAGGAGTGTCCGAGTCTCACGTACTAAAAACCCTCCTCCTCCATCACATCAATGTTCCCACCTTGCGGCCTACCATTAATGTTTTTGGTCCTCAGTAAGGGTTACTCTTTTATTCTGTGTCTTGTCTCTCACTCTGTTCTTTGTTTTCGTCTTTTTCCTTCTGTGCAATTATCCTATCCATAAACGTATTGATTATTATCCAGTTCTCTTTGCTTCTTATCATTAAGTCAACTATGCTGTCTACCGTCACATTGGTCTTTAAATCAGCCTTCGTATTTTCACGTTCTCTTGCGAAACGACCGCATTCGAATAGCATGTGTTCGGCATCTCTTCCTGATTATTCACTCAACAATATCTAAAATTGGAACTTCAAATACGAACAGAAAGAAATTAGTAATTATAAAATTTAGTTACATCCAGTCGGTGGTACAGTCAACGATTAAGCTTTTTTTATATGGGAGGATTTTATTCATACGTGCCCGCTGGGAACGCGGCACGTTATGTTGGGTTCGGCTTATAGGAGGGTTGGTAGGACCGACTAAAACCTCCCATGGTGAACGTCATTTTCCATGATAGGGCGAGCTGTCGCGTCAGCATTAACCATCTACTCGGCTACCACCCTGACGAGTGGGGCTAGTATAGAGTTCCCTGACTCCCCATCAATGGCCCCACTAAAGTCCGAGAAGATATACGAACCGTCTTTTCTTTTCCCAAAACGACCAAGCTCACACGATCCTACCTGACATCTATCACTGATTTAAGAATCTATTTGGTGTCGAATTTCAGAGCGATTTGAAACGTTCTGCTGTGTCATACTCATCGTTATAGCCGCATTTAATTGTGTGCCTACTTTCTAAGTGTGTTATTTAGCGCTAATTATGTTATTTTTAGACTGCCGTTAGTCGATTGGTTCGTTTTAAATCGCCGTTGAGTATTTCCTAAAAAAGCTTTTGCATTAAGGACTCGTATACACTAAAGCGTTTTACATATCTCGTGAAGCTTTATCTCTTTTCAAATTAATAATACAACAATTTTGATTCCCTGTAGACGTTTTGATAAAATATTCAGTATTTCGACGATATTCAAGATAAGTTTTACAATGTGCTTATTAGAATTCAATTAAATTTTCTTAATTTTATTTAGTCTGTTCAGTGTACATTTTCACGTGTATGTATAATTCACACACACACATACACACACGCTCGTCACGTCACAATGAGATTTACCAATAATATTTTATTTAATTTTCTAGCTAGCTAACTTAATCTTCAAGCTACTCTTATAAATAATATATGTGTTTTTCTATTTCTAGTTTAGCTTTTTCAAAACACAACCATTCATTAACGTTCTTATATATTCATAAAGAAGTTTTTGCTTAAAAAAGTATTATACCACATCAGAACCAGTTTTTACTGCCAAATGTTACTGTGCATACATATCTATTTTATCACAATTTCTAAATAAATCATTTGACTAACGCGACGTATGATCGAAGTGGCAACTCCCAGATAGTCACGAATTATTATAAGCATAACTCCGCTCCCTTCATTCATATACGTATAATATATACATGAATATATATACACGATTGTTAAAGACAGACTCCTACAGTGTGATATAGACATGCCTGCACTGTGTCGTAGATGTAACAAAGGTAAAAAACTCCCTCTTTTTATCTACTTCTCTTCACCTCACGCGATCACTCTTTTCGTACCGATGTCAATGATCGTTATAAGTACACTTTTTGATTTAACAAAAATCAATGCTTGATGACAGATGTAAAATGGTTTTCTTAACATATATCTTCCTTTAATAGGTTACACGCTTTGGATGTTATTTTATATATACAAATAAATAATATTGGAGTGTCTGTTTGTAATATAAAATAAAATATAATATAATAACCGCTTTTTACTACATGCATATAAATGTATTGACGGGACATTCACTGTCAGACAGCTGATGTAATAAAGAGTAACTTAGGCTAATTTTATTTTAGAAAAATTTAATTATATTGTTTTTAATCGCAGGTAAAACCGCGGGTCGCAGCTATTAAAGTTACTAAAAAATTGTCATATATTTCCTTATTTATTATTTCTACGTAACAATACTTTTACCCCCCAAACCACTACCAGCCCACCTTATCCCCCTAGTCAAGCTAGCGTAAAGAAGTTTTACTTCAATATTCTAAACAGGCAATGGCCGCATCAAGGGAGAGGATAGTGGACTACAACCTAAAAATGGCCATGAGAAGCAGGGACACAGCGGTCGCGGAGAAGCTAATAGCAATGCAGCGGGGCGTCTGCGACGCGTGAACTAGAGCGATCTCTGGCCATTATTTATAAAAAAATCGAAAAAAAGGAAAATAGTAACTGTAGAAGTGGCACTCTTTTAATAAATGCAGAGTGAATAACTTAATTGTATTGAAAAAAGCACGGACACAGGTCTGTGGTTGCGATCTAACAACAATAAAAACAGCTAATTCTCTTTATTGTAACTATTTGAAACCATTCGCTGCGATCACTTCAGTGGGGCGACACCTTAACGGGTTAAATTACTACTCAGTTTTATCACGGAAAGGTTGTAAAGGTGTAGACACGGCGGGCAACATTGTAACGTTATTGTGCCGCATGCCGGGCAATCGCAACCGCTTTACTAGCGCCGTTCAGTGTAATTGACATGCTTTGAAATTATTAAATTTTGCTTCACATGTGAAGCTTTCTTTGTAAGTTTCTACTTACGGGTTCAATTTAGTTGCGTGTTTTAAATTTGGCCATTTTTTCCATTTAAGTATCTGACGTCTGTTTATTTTGCTTGGTATATTCTTTCCTTGCCTTTTTTTATTCTTAACGGGGAGGAAATCTTCAAAAAGATAAGCCTTCTGGGGGGAAGGCGTCGGTTATGTGGGGTTTTACCCACTAAAACCTCCCCAGTGGCTCTTCCTCGCTGTATGGTGAGGGGCTCCGGTCGCCTTCTTCCCGGGTCCACCTTGGCGGACGACAAAAGCCCCCACCGTCGTCGCCCAGTGAACCCTAGGCCCCTTTTAGTCGCCTTCTACGACAGGCAGGGGATACTGTCTTTCCTTGCCTAGTAACGATGTAAATTTTTTGTCATGTCAAAGAAGCCATGCCTTGTCAAGGAAGAAATAATAAAATATGTCAGGGGTATTCGAGTATTATTCGTTCTGTTTTAATTCTAGCAATTCAAAACATTCTAGCTAACTATTCCAACTAAGCTTAAACATAGTCTAGGAGAGGGTTTACGACAATAGTCGAATGGTGGATTCAAACTTACGACTCTAAGTAATTAAGCTATTGACGCTTTTGCCAGTATAATTTTGTAATGACTTTCACGGTGATTACAATCGAAAAATTAATTACGTGTAAATTACCTTATCAATATTATATGGCTATCAAACTCTGATACGTCTACAGTCTATAGATCGCAGTACATGTAACAAATATTTTTTTGTTTATATGCAAATAATCGATCGCTAGGGTCGTAGTCCTCGTCGGACACTGTAAGGTGAAGGGCGAAACAAACGTCTCTTGAATACTCAAAGGGATTGTCCGACTTCCTGCCAGTTATACCAAGTGGGGCAACTTCCGGCGGCCTCTCTGTCCGGTGATGTCACTAGCGCCTGTAATTTATATGTGCCACATATAAATCCGTTGCATCCTTTCCACGAGTACTAACACATGCTTTGTTACGTTCACATTTGTTTGTGACAACATTTGTTAATTAAAAGCCCACTACATTGGTTTTCACTACCTCAGGTAAAAATAAATGACATAATTTTTAAAAAAACTGTCAAAAAACAGCTGTTTTCTTAATATTTACTAAGTACATCTTAAGAAAAGATATTTAAATATGATAGACAACTATTCGAGAGTACTTTAAGAATAAAATAACAAAAATATCTCCTTTTTGGTATATACAGTATCATATGAACGCTGAAAAACATTTTTTTTAAAAATTAAAAATCTAATTAATTTATTTAATATGGTACACCACCAGCATACATTGCAGTGATAATCAAGTTTACAAACTAAGTCCTGTTGTGTATGCCAATTACAGGTGTACACAACATTCGACATTAAAAACGTTACGTTTTAATAATTAGGTATTACAAAAATATTTTAAATAATGGCCGTAGCAAAATGTCAAACGACTCATTAACTCGGAAACGGTCATATTTTTACCAAGTAAAAATGCACTTTTTTCTCTTCATATTTTTATCTAGTAGGTGACCCCTGAAATTATATTTCCTTTCGTTTTTCGTGCTATATCCTGTATAGTACGCGTAGTAGTATTTAACATTACCGTCATGTTTGATTTGATTTTAAATCGGTTCTTGGCTATTAATACTTCTATGATTATAAACACACAGCTTAAAAAGTATAGCGGAAGCTACAAAGAAATTTGCGGTATCGAAAATCAACCTCCGTACAGATACGCATTGACATATATCTGTCACTACATTTACTCGACGTGAATGAATCGTTATCGCTTTAATAAGCTCTCTGTGGCACTTTCTATTGTCTGTGACGTGCAACCAGCTTTCCGGCGTGTAATGTTTTGTTGTGGGCAGCACATCCGCTTGCGTAAAACGTATCTAGTCACTGAGTCTGCATGGGCGTACTTTATTTATTGGTATCCAACTGATATATATATGTACAAGATTGTAAGATTAACTCCGCTCTGATTTTCATAGCGATATCATCTAATTGCTACCGGCCATGAATTACACACTATACGTTATATTAGTAATATGTTATAATTTTTCGTTATAATTCTCATTTTTTGAAGTGAAAACTTCTTGTGCCGCATTGAACACTTTGGTAGGAGAAAGTCTTGTGAGTTCGCATCACCGATTTTTTCTTTTTTATAGACGAACTACACAGTTGGTCAGAGAGGCTTTACTGCTACACCGGATTGAGAGGTGGCTTAGCTTTTAGGTTGCTTAGCCCGAACCTAGCTGGTAACTCGACACAAGGTTGAAGTGTAGACGCATCACCGACATGCTGATGTTGTATTTATATTTTAGCATCATCTTGTACAGCCCCTTATATATATTTGGATAATGTATAAATATGTATAATTGTTGAGGTTAAATAAATGGAAAACCAGAATGATGTTGATAATTTTAATTCAAGTTATAAGTTTTCACTTCTATCGGCAGTCCCTGTGACTGCCAACTTTTCTGTACCTACCAAATTTTCATGATTACACCTGCCAATATGTTTTTTCTCTCTTACCCAGAGTTGAGTGATAGAGAATATCACTAAGCCATAAAACCCTCTGTGAACATTAGTTTAAGATATTACAGTAAGTATAAACAAATAAATAACTGACTTCTAATCCTTCATTTCCTGGTCAAGAAGGTCTACCACCAGGAGGGTACAGTGCAGCGTCCAGGTTCTTTTGTAATAAAAATTTCAAATTATATTGAAATAAATAAAAGTAGTACTAGATAGCCTTCGACGCACCAATGGGGTCCCAATGAAATTGGCTAATCAGTTCTTCGACGACGGATTCTTTCGTAGGACTATAAGTTCATCGCCTTATTACACATATACCAGGCTTAGTGAAAAGTGAATAGAGATTCTTGTATCAGTCTATCCCTTTAGTGTTTAAATAGCGTCAGTGTTTATAGTTTTTTTAATATATTAATTTCAGTAGTTACAAAATCGCCGATGATTTGGTGTTCGAGGCTTTGAACCTCATGTGGCGTGTACTAACTGTCTAATCTCAATCTGACTGATAATCTCAATTTCTCACAAATCATGCTTCCTAAAAATAGTGCTTAATGTTTGGCAATTGGTTGTCTAAATTAGCTCGAGCAAAGGGAATGACTGTTACTTCCGTCTCTGTCTATCCCTTCAAAGACGATTTTTAGTAGTAGGAGCGATTTTATTTTCATTTCCATTTTGTAAAGTATACAGATGAAAAACTATAATCAAGAAACTTGTTTTTTTTAAATATCGATTATTTTGTACCCTCTGTTGGTATGTAGTCTGTACGGTGACACGTTATTAATTTTGTGTTGTTTCATGTGCGCGGGGCAGATTGAGCAAACTTTTCCCCCGCTAGGGAGGCGGAACGTATAAAGTTTCCCGCGACGCCTTTGTAATTTCGAAGCTGTTAAATGCCAGCCGAAATCTCTTGTATGGTAATAATCGATTATATCAAAAGACCCATTGTTTGATTTATAACACTGCTTCAGTAACAACTTAAATGTGAGGTTTCTGCAATATTGCCCTTAAATGTGCTTTCCCATCTTTTTCTTCCCCCTTCAAGGGCGGGCGGATAACCTTTTTTTTACCCCGCTTTTTGGGGGGAAGGCGGGGTTATGTGGGGTTGTTACCCACAGTAAAACTCCCCCGGTGGACTTTCCCCGGTGCATGGTGCACCTCTCTGCACTCAGACAGCACGTCCCGGGGAAAGGTCAATCCTTCCCCCCGTGCCATAGCAGTGCGAGGCGACACGGGCCGATGTCGCCTTCTTCCCGGTTCCATTTTAGCGGACGACAAAGGCCCCCATCCTTGTTGCCCAGTAAGCCCGAGGCCCCTTTTAATCGCCTTCTACGACAGGCAGGGATACCGTAGCCTTATTCTACGAATCCAGAACTACAGGGCTGGATTACATAGCATAAGTCGTATGCTCGTGTCCTCGGTTCATATAAAAATTGTAATGCCTATTTGTAAGCACTCTTTCGGTTTTCGTAAGCGTTACATCAGGGCCTGATCTGGGACAGAATGGTGAATACGACCCCATTTGGGTTCCCATCATGGTTGGTTTTAGTCGGTCTGACATAGATCGCCCATTTCTTGATCTGTTGCCCACATCTGTTTATCCAATTGAGTTCAAATGAACGTTTAGTGACTTCATTTTTGTTGTTCAGTTGCGCCATAGTAGCGCAGTTGATTTACAATGAATACTTGTCCATCTTCATCACCATACACATGACATCTTTCAAATATCCTCTCACATGCCAACCAATATCAAATAATCATAAAATGATCGGTTTCATTGGTGCATTATGATTTTATGATGATAACGATGACATTTTTAGATTACAATTTGTGAAACAGTGACAATTGAATTTTAGTTGGTAGGTGGCGATTATTGGTAGGTGTTAACAATAAAGCAGACTCGAAACTCTGATGTTCGTTAATGAGCTTGCTCGTTATACCCTCATCTTAACAACACGATCTATTTATTTAATAAGATACACCAACAGCATTACACAAGCATGCATTGTTGTAATAATCAAGTTTACAAACTAAGTCCTGGTGTGTATGCCAATTACAGGTGTACACAACATTCGCTATAAAAAAACGTAACGATTTAATAATTAATAGTTCATAGCATTCAATTCATAGCACTCACTGTGCCGTTATTTCTGAACTATGCGTTCTGAATGTATGTTAGGGAACTTCTAATCGTAAAAAAGAACGATTCCTTGAGATTAATGGTAGGTTAGTTAGTATTTTCTAACGCCAGCGAGGGCAAATATATAATAATAAATTTATAAGATGATGGCTACTAATGTTATTCATTACAATGATTAATGAAACAATAAACTAGCGTGGTTGCGTGCGTTGTCAGTACTTGAGGTTCGAATCCAAAACGCGCTCGCCAGCGATCGGCCTTCGACGACTTACTCGTGCCAAATGGGTCAATATAATTCACAATTGAACCTACTCATTCCAATCGCACTACAAATATCTACCGTCGTTGTGCTGTCCGGCTAATAGCGTTTGATTATAGCAGTGCTAATTTGCTTTATATTAGCTGCGAGTTACGTCGCCGTCGATATCGTTGGATACTAAAAATTGTTACTGTTTTTGTCGCCTCCTAGACATTATTACACCATTGACATCGAGTTCCTTCACCCCACTATTTAGTGTCAATTCGTTTGATTTGTAATTTTCGTCACCATATATAGGCGATAGGTTGATCACAACGTTTCCTTCTTCAATCGATCAAACATCCATGATTTGCATGATAAGCAATTAAGAAAGAGAGAAGAAAAACTTTGCTTCGGAATATCTGTCAATTGGTTTTCAGCAAATATATGTAGACAATGATGTATTTTATGTGGGGAAAGGAAGGCGGCTATCATTCCTACTTACCCCATTAGATGACAGGCGAGATTGCTTCTTTTTACTGATGGTGGTCAGTCTCAGGTCTGATATATTAACCAGGTTGAGAATAGCATTCAATCTCAAGCTCCTCAAGGAAGCTTTGCCTAGATCGTTAATCTAATGGTATAACTACTTCCGTACCACTTTGGAAATGCGATGTTAATACCTACGATAATAATACTTTACACCGTCCAATATACGCATTACTGATACAGAATGTATACCGTTATCACCCAGGACAACATAGTTGAGTTGCGTTCGTCAATCTCAGCCCACATTCTACCTATAAAAGCTGGAGCCATGCTGGCGATTTCTCCTTCAGCGTAGGGCAGCACTTAATTTAACGCGAACTCCTTGGAAATTTATATTTGGGCGTTAATAACTTAGTGATTTAGTGTAAGATCTTCGATGCCCATGATTGTAGGTTCGATCAGGCCATTCGATTATTGACGCATAACATTTTTTTTTAATTCGTACAAATTTGTGAGGTGGTTGAGTAACCGTAAGCATCTACAATTCCTCCTGTGGTGCCGATGTTCGTTGAAGGCAGTTACATCACTGAACATCGGATGAGCAGCATACTCGTTTGGTCGTTTCCCTATATATAAAAACATCGCATCAAAAGAGGTTGATTATCCGTGCAATAGCAACCGACTGAGTCGTGGTTCGGGCCTCTCGAGCGCACTCGGATCGGAATGCTTGCGCGTAACTTAGCAACCTTCCAAGCCGAGGTTACCTCTCACCGGGGGGACACTTGTGTCGAGTTACTAGCGATAGAGGTTCAGGCTAAGCGACCTAAAAGCTATGCCACATCTCAATCCGGTGAAGCCGTCACGGCCAGCTTCTCTGGCCAATCTGTGTACTTCGCCAAAAAAAAAAAGGTCTCATAGTTGGTTTTCGCTCTTGAACTGATAAAAAAGTAGGAGTGCACGATATATTATATCGATATTATATGAGATGTTGATATATGAAGCGATATATCGCTTCGATTCTATATTGTCGCGTAATTTAATATCGATATTTCCTATCCGATACCCAAATATCGTATATATGTTACTACACTCCTACTCTCCGCGGGGGCACTATTCATACATTTTATAATCTGCGCCGCGGTTTTTTTTGGCTACTTAAATATAAACCACATGATAAGATAAATGGAAAATATCGATATATTTATCTAATTTATTTGATATATTTTTTGCCTGAACATCCCTACTGAAAGGGTCAAGCTGGTGAAACTGCACTGCTGAAAAGAACAGTATTGGCTCAACCATCCGGTTACGATATTAATTTATTTAATCTTTATTTGCACAAAATAGAAGTGTACAAAAAGGCGAACTTAATGTCAGAAGACATTCTCTGCCAGTCTACCTTAGGTTTGAGTAGAAACAAAGTCAAAGGTGTAGACAGAAAAAAAGGCAAAATAAGACAAATATATTATATATGTATAAACATAAATATATACATACATAAACGTAGATAAATATACATACCATATGGTACAACCATTAAATATATACTCGTATATACAACTACATAGATCAAAATATAGATGGATATAGGAACAGAAATAGGAAATTTTATAACTATTCCTCATATTCCTATATAATAAGTTGTCCATCATACGTGTGGTGTCATTGTTTAACATGTTTCTCTTATTTTTAACAGGATATTGTAGAATCCGCGATCGTTCTAAATCTGCGTTTTTCTATGAAATTCGTACATATTCGTAAAGTTTTTTGTGATTACGTAATACGAAGCAAACCAGTGCGTTTATTTAGAATAATGCAGATGTAATAAGGGTTGCTAGAATTGTTTAATGTGTAGGCTAGGCTATATACAACGAACAAACCTCAGTCATTCTTGGGTTTTAAGGGAGGGAAGTTTCTTTAATAAAATTTACTCTTGGGGCCTTTGGGACTAACTGGGTTTTGATATGTGGTACAGTATCCACTCTGATTTGGTACTGACCGACTTCATATAGAATCATACGTTAAAAACTATTACGCGGAAACGCCGTATTTTTGTATTATCGAATTATTGTAGGAATATTACGAAATAGAATTAATCAGAACCTATTCAAACTATCATCAAACCACTATCAAAATACATCCTTTCCAATAAAAAAATAATCATCGAATTCGGTTGGCGTGATATTGTGTTATTCGTCCATTTGTAGCGCACATACCGAATGCGAGTTTAAAATTTATATGGTTTTCTCATGGATCAGTCATCGTTAGATTTGACCACATGGGCAGTACCAACTTTCAAATAATAAAACAATCATCAAAATCGGTTCACCAGTCATAAGTTATGAATTAACATCTTCCTTTTTTGAAGTCGGTTGAAATATGAAGTATGGTGACCAAGCGAATACCACGACTCCGCTCGTACCTTGTACTACGATCTTATCTCCAATAGGAAATCGGCTCTACTCTGAACGCATTAGCGGTCAACACAATCATTTTTTATATCAATAAGAACTCTTTGCATGTCATTTTTTTCTTCATCACGCTAGTTACTCGACATTCGTATGCGGAGGTACAGCGGCCGTTAATCTCGTGCGTACGGGAGCGGCGCGGAGGGGGGGTGGCTATGTACTTGGCACATAATTGCATAATAAATGAACGGGCGGGCGGGTAAACGCTCGCGGGCGGTTGGCACTGACTGATTAAGACGGATTATCGCTGCGGCGTCCACGCAGATTACCCGTATAAAATTGGACGCTAGGACAGCTTAAGACGTACACGTATGTCATATTGTGTACTATCCACACGTTCAGATTTCGCCGGGTAGTTATACTTTAAAAATTATAATGAATTAACTGAATCATCAATTTTTAATATTTTAGTAAATGATATTAAATTTTGCGTCCAAAAGTTCAAAGTTCTTTTTTAAATACTCACATACACAAAGCAATGATTTTGGCTTTCGTAATTAATAAGAATTGTCGTTTTTGTCTTCCCGTGCTTTTAACACTAGAGGGTAGGCAAGGACAAATTTCGCTGTCCGCTTTTCATTAAATTGATTCAGTCCCATACGACAGAGAGTGATCCCGTAGGCATACGTCGGGTTCAAATTTTAATCAAGTGATTTTTTATTGCATTAAATTTGCCAATTTTTATAAAATAAAAAATAGTAAAAAGTCAATTCAAGTCCATGAATATATGACTTGGGGACCTTCAAGAAACGATCCTACTTACAGCCGGCACTTACTTGCCCTCCGTGATGTGATGTGAGATGAGCCGTAAGCTCGTTTGCCCCTTTTCCTATAGAAAAATGTTCATTTACGTATTATTTATTAAGCGAATTAAAAAACGAATAGTATCCTAGTATTTTGAGCAAACGCTTAGCTTTTATTTGATATGCCGGTCTTGTTACTGTTTTTCGAGTAAGTCGGTATTTCAAATTTTACGACCTGTTTTTTTGAAAAACTAAGTAATACATAAGGGACCAATGACCCAATATTCTGTTTTAATATTTTTGATAGTTTGATGGTAGAAAAAAAAGAAATGTAATGTAAAGAGTCTGGTGTGTGATATGAAAATATTTTGATACATTTTTTTTAATACTTTCTAAGTGCTTGACTACGATCCCACCTGATGTTAAGTGGAAATGCAGTCCTGGATGATAAGACGCACTAGCTTAGTAAATGCCTATTCACTCTACTCTTGAAAATAACTACATTGTAATCGGCGGAAAAGACAAACTATTCCAGTCCTTTGCTGTACGAATAATGAAAGACGAAGCATAACGCTTCGTTCGGGTTTGAGGGATGCTTACAACAAAAGGATGAAATCCTGCAGTGCGTCTTAAAGTCCGATGGTGGAACGTAATAAATAAAAAAATGTATAATAAATTTAAAAAAAGGTATATTTAAGATGAGGAATTACCGACAATCTCCCAATAGACGCTGACCGTAGTGTCCGGAAAAGTCCTCAGTATATGTGGTCGCCAATTAAAAGAGCGTCCAGCTCGGTCGTCGACCCGTACCTTGGCATTGCTGACGGCTGCGTCTACGTCACCGCGACCTGTCAATACGACGCACTACGCGCCTTCATTTACGACTACCTTCTATTTGCTTAGTGGGCCGTGTCGGAATTTGCCGAACCGTCCTCTCGCTGGACGTCTTTTGATGTCAATGTATTTATTTTAAATGTGACGACGGTTGCATAGTGGTTAGTGGAGCTGACTATAAGAACGTGGGTTCGATTCCTGACTGTGGTTTATTTTTGTGAAACAAATATAATATTATAAGTATAAATGTTTGCATCGATGGTTAGTTTCTTACTACTAAATCGGTTGAAAGGATTAGGATGGAATTTGGCTCAGAGACAGGTTATAGTCTTGAATAGCACAGTAGGCTTTCTTTTTATTTCACTGACTTGAAAAAGGTTTTGGATCAGATACAAATCGCGGGTAATACCGCGGGGCGCAGCTATGCTGACGATTATTTTCTTATAGATAAGTCCTCCTAAATAAATTAAATGAATAAAAAAACATTAATAATGTAAGTCTTATATTATTTATCGAATAAATTTAGCTTTTGATTTCGCGATGGCCTCCTAGGTTACCATAATCTAGTATCTTTTACTACAGCCCTGTAGTTCTGGGCTCTCAAGAATAAGACTGCGGTATCCCCTGCCTGTCGTAGAAGGCGACTAAAAGGTGCAGGTGAACCCGATTCACTGGGCGACAAGAGCCTTTGTCGTCCGCTAAGGTGGACCCGGGAAGAAGGCGACATCGGCTGGCCCGTGTCGCCTTGCACTGCGAGGGCACAGTACAGAGGGGCTCCGGTGCGTTTCACTGGAGATCCCGGATCATGCTCCGAGGAAAGGGCCACCGGGGAGGTTTTAGTGGGTAAAACCCCACATAACCGCCGCCTCTTCTTCCGCCGCATCTTTTACTAGTTGTTTTTCTTCTTTATTTATATTTATATTCCGCCCAACTGGGAATGATGATAATGAGTGTATCTATACTAATGATATAATCAAGTGAAATAATGTTTGTTTGTTCATATGTTAAGGATAATCTTTTGAACTGCTATGAATATTAAATCATAAATAAGAACCCATATCATTTTACAATCGGGATCTTGAATCCCAGTTGGCTTTTACCAATCAGTTCCTCGAGTGTTACTAAACCAATTGTTTTAAAATGAACGTTCATTAGCGTCATAGTGGTCTATATTTGGTACTTTTAGTTTTCTTTTAATTCACTGTTGTCACTATGGTTTACAGATGGCGTATCACTGGCACGCCAATCGTGTATATAATATCTGACGTATTTCGTAATGATAATTGATTGGAGGCCTAGTTTTTCTGTTTCATATTGTTACGTAAAACAATATTATTCATGTCGCAATTCAGTTTAATGGCAATACTGGCGCTTAGTCTATGGCTTAAGCAAATATCTATGGCCTGATCGGGTAAGTAGTGACGATACCGAGTGGGTTATAGGGCTTCTAGCAAAGCAGTGGTCATGAAGCTGTTAAACTCTTCGGAGATATTCTGAGGTGATTAGTGAAGCCGTGACCCTGAAGTAGAGTAGAAGTGCGTGAGACATTATAGTCTTTCTCTTCATCTATAAGTGTTTTTAATATTTTTGTTACTTAAAATACTTTAGCGTTAGTTATGCTAACGTCACATATTGTGTGATGATGTGCACCAAGTTGAATAAATCAAGGATATGATATTTCCTTGCAACATGTAGAAAAAAATCTATCAACTATTATATCATTTTTAGGTTAATGTGCAGATTTCGCTTATACTGCAATGTATTTAAACGTACTGGCATCGGACACAAAAAACAGACCGCACTGCTCTGCCACCATACAGTTTTATAACTAGTGCGGCGGGTAGTTGTCTTAATTCTTTTTTTGGCAAAACTACCCGAATATATAACAACACCTGCAAAATTTCTCTACAATATTTCGATAGTTCGTGTTCGTGTTCGGTCCGGCTTGGAGTATTGCAGTATCGCCTGGAATCCATTTTACAAAGTTTATATCGATAGACTCGAGAGCGTCCAAAAAAGATTTTTATGGCATTTAGCATACTCTGCTAATTTGGGAAAGGTCCTTTCGTCACACCAACAGAGATTAAATTATTTCAGAATAGCCTCACTCGCGGATCGAAGACGCATGCTAGACCTCACATTCCTCTATAAAGTTGCAAATGGCATTTTTGACACCCCTGAGCTTCTCTCCGCCGTAGCTTTTACTGTACCGTCGCGGTTACCTAGACCTTCACGATACCAATTGTTGAGAAGCAGTTTATTCAGATCGAACCTAGGTAAGAATGCGCCCTTAAATAGAATTAGTATAGAATTCAACTCTTTTTCAAAAACGGACGATATCGACCTCTTTTTTCCTAGTATAAGTATGTATAAACATTCACTAAACTACAAATAGTTTTTTTTTTTTTTATTAGTTAATTTTTAATTTCAAATTTAGTTTTATTTTTACTTTTGTGTTAATTTTATTTTTATCTTACATTGTCACTCGCCAATTAATTGCTTGCAGTCTACGCCTATAACTGCGATGGCATTAACTTCACAACTTTTCACTGTTTTATGTATTGTTTGTTAAAAATGTTCATTGTGTTGGTGTAATAAATAAATAAATAAATAAATAGAAATTTGTAAAGTGCTTTCTACATTTAGGCTAAGTTTAATGTTAAATAAAGATATTTATTACTTACTACTATTATTTCAAAATACCCTTCATATCCGAAAACCAGTGTTGATGTCTATTAACGATTTGTTTTCTAAATACTGCATTTTTTATTGTATCACCGTGATGTTCTTAAAGTTTTGCTTTTTTTCAGGTAAGCTTCATTGGAAAACTAATTGGTAAGCAGTTGGAACATTTCCATAATTTAACTGGATGGTTGTTGTTGTGTGGTGATGGGCTCCCCTAACATTTAAGACCCAAACTTAACATTTTTCTGTGTGGTTTTTGAACCAATACCAATTTGAAAATTAACATGCAGCCTGATTGAAAGGTTACTTATAATTCCAACAAAAAAATGAAAAATAAAGATATTTTCACATCTTACTGGAGACATTTTAATATCAATTTAATAACAATAATAAAAAACACAACGATAAACTTCCTAACACAAACATCATTTGAAAAACCGTTTTTCTGTTGCGAAAGAAGCAGTAATTTTTCTTTATTGAGGTTCCTAAAACTAAGAAGCGTCAATAGCCTAATGGTTTAGGGTACAGCCTACGAATCGTAAGGTCGTGGGTTTGAATCCACCATTGGACTATTGCCGTGAACCATGTCCTAGCACAAGCTTAAGCTTAGTTGGAATGGTTAACAAGATTGTTAGTAATATTTCTTAAATAAAAAATTAACACAAAAATGTAGCACACATCTAATTTTGTGCAATGGCTCGGAAGTTATGCGCGCACATGCATTTTGGCGATTCATTTTTATTTATATATAGATAGGCGAGTATATTATAAAGCAATAAATAGAGACATTGTAATATGTCTACCCACTTAAAAGCTGTAAGCGTGAACATAAGCAACAGGCCCCGCGGAGAACTGGTTCCCCGGCCAGTCGGTCAACGCGACGTCAAGGCCAACGCCGTACAGTCCCACGGTAATAAAACATTTAAATATTATAAATGTTCGGCATGTAATTGTTTGATTCCATTCACATCAATGGCCCTAATGGACAAAGATTCCTCTCAACATACAGGATCGAAACATGTAATATTGTTGTGTGCTATAGTCTGTTAAGTGTGTCAGTTACCATATAAAAAACAACAAAAATGTATGTCTAATGCAAAAACAAAAACCGACTTCAAATCGAATCAAACGGTAGACGCTATTACGCGCAGACGACCTCTGTGTATTTCCGAATAGTCGTTGGAATATTACGAAATAGAATTAATCAGAACCTAACCAACTCTCATTAAAGTACTCTTTATCATATAATAAAAAAGGAATCATCGAAATCGGTTTCCGTGATATTGAGTTTTTCGTCTATTTTTCACATAGCACACACTTAATGCAAATTTTAGACTTACATGGTTTTCTCATAGGTGCTATTTTCAAATTTCAAATAAAAAAGAATCATCAAAATCGCTTCACCCAGACCGAAGTTAGGAGGTCACAAAAATAAAAATATCATACGGACGATTTGAGAACCTCCCCCTTCTTAGAAGTCGGTTGAAAACAAATAAGCTCTCACGTCCTTTTAAGGTTAGCGGGGAAGACAAAGAAGGCTTTCGCTGTCCACTTTTCTCTAATATTAGGTCCCATTTGTGACTGTGAACTACGATTTAAATGGCGACTATCAGATCGTATGTCGAACTACCATTTGCCTATACCAGGTGTCCGCAACCCGCGGCTTGCGAGCCACATGCGGCTCTTTGGATGTTAAACTATGGCTCTTTAGTACAAACTTTATTTGAACAAGTGAAAAAATTGTGAAAAAAAACATGTCGCCCCATCATGGCGGAGGACGGCTCATCACGCGAGGGCTTATTTCTTAAGGGGGCCTCTTTTAGGCGGAGTCCGACATAACTTGCCCGCTTTCACGATAAGCATTCAATAAAAGCAATTCCTCCCATGTAAATAAAAATATATATCCTTACCTAATCTTAAGTTACCTTTAATAGGCCGTAGTGAAGCGATGGCGCTAGTATTGATTAATGGCATTTAACTGTATCCACCTTTCTTTGGTTTTTCCTTAATAAAAATCAAATGACTCATTCAGCGCGGACTCCATGCGCGCCTTAAAAGGGCTGATCGAGAGATCTAGGCTCAACACGGCGAGAAAGCATAGATGGACTACCTTGATATCATTAATATATTTATTGGGTCACTCGTTACATTGTTGCAAGTTATCTGGATGTGTTTCTTAATGTGGTAATGAGAGGCTATTATTTTATACTTCAATTAGATATATAGCCGTGAGCAGAAATAAAGGGTCGGTTAAGAAGGTTTGAATATCTCGGAAGACAAAGACAAGATACGAGATAAGATAGACAATTAAATAACTTTAAAGTAAATTAATTTATTTATATTTCATTATGAAACATAAACGAATAAGGATATCTTACATAAACTGGGATAATACAGTATTTTTCATTAAATTTTTTACTCATGAGTGTAATCTCATAACTGTTTTATTTATGTATCATATATATTATACTCTCATTATATTAAACTCAAGAGACAGCAATCCGATTCGCATTGACGGACAACTGGTCACCCTGTGCGACCAATACAAATACCTGGGTAATATAATGCACTGGTCTGGGAACTTGGAATGTAACATCCAGCACAGAATAGCCTCAGCGTGGTTGAAATGGCGAGAAGTAACTGGTGTTACCTGTGACAAAGGATGCCGGTCAGACTGAAAGGTCTGGTCTATAAAACCATCATACGACCGGTCCTTACATATGGCTGCGAAACATGGGCCGTGACTCGGAATAACGTGCATACCATCAAGTTGCCGAAATGAAAATGCTGAGATAGATGTGTGGCGTAACCAGGCGTGACAAAATTCGCAACGAATTTGTGCGAGGAAGCCTGGGTGTGCGCGACATTGCCGACAAAATGCAGGAGAGTAGGCTGCGATGGTATGGACACGTTAAGAGGCGGCCCTCCGACTACGTAGGGAACCTCGCGCTACAACTTTCCCTTCCCGGTCGAAGATCCAGAGGAAGACCCAAGACAAGGTGGGAAAGTGTGGTGTCGAGTGACATGAGGGAGTGCAACATCGCCAAAGACGATGTCTTGGACAGAGCGAAGTAGAAAGCGAAAATTCGGAAAGCTGACCCCGCCACCATGTGGGACCAATAGCATGGAAGAGAGAGATATATTATACTCTCATTATATTAAACTCAAGAGACAGCAATCCGATTCGCATTGACGGACAACTGGTCACCCTGTGCGACCAATACAAATACCTGGGTAATATAATGCACTGGTCTGGGAACTTGGAATGTAACATCCAGCACAGAATAGCCTCAGCGTGGTTGAAATGGCGAGAAGTAACTGGTGTTACCTGTGACAAAAGGATGCCGGTCAGACTGAAAGGTCTGGTCTATAAAACCATCATACGACCGGTCCTTACATATGGCAGCGAGACATGGGCCGTGACTCGGAATAACGTGCATACCATCCAAGTTGCCGAAATGAAAATGCTGAGATAGATGTGTGGCGTAACCAGGCGTGACAAAATTCGCAACGAATTTGTGCGAGCAAGCCTGGGTGTGCGCGACATTGCCGACAAAATGCAGGAGAGTAGGCTGCGATGGTATGGACACGTTAAGAGGAGGCCCTCCGACTACGTAGGGAACCTCGCGCTACAACTTTCCCTTCCCGGTCGAAGATCCAGAGGAAGACCCAAGACAAGGTGGGAAAGTGTGGTGTCGAGTGACATGAGGGAGTGCAACATCGCCAAAGACGATGTCTTGGACAGAGCGAAGTAGAAAGCGAAAATTCGGAAAGCTGACCCCACCACCATGTGGGACCAATAGCATGGAAGAGAGAGATATATTATACTCTTACTGTCTGTATAATAATATTCCATATAAAAGTAATTATGCGCGTGCACATCTTTAGGTAGTCCCGGGCACCGCTGAAAATCAGCGCTGTCGCATCCTTGTGACAGAATATGCTGAGACGGTGTCCGATATTGGCATCATATGTTTTGTATTATTTGTCCGTGTAACTTTAACTATGTTTTGTCTATTTTTATTCTTTTTTAATGTGTGTTATATTCAGTCTGTGATGTGTTTTTGTATTGTGATGCCAATAAATAAATGTCTACAGTTTCTACTGTACACACATTGAGAGCTTATACGCTTTAACGTCCATTTAATCCTCTATTTACCGGGGTAGACACAGACATTAATGGCGAGATTATTTAATTATAAGAGCTTACATATGATTTTATTCCCTCATACCTCTTTCATCAAAAGACATCAAAAAGTGCATTCTATCCGTTTTGGAAATATATCACAGAAACTTTGTTTTTTATTTATAACAAATTTATTCTTCATTAGCAATGTTACGTACAATGTAAATTTTTATACATAAGGGTAGAAGACTTGATTTTTTCGCCCGTGTCAGTCTTTCTAACCAATCCAATTCCAACGGTGTCTTCAACAGAAGAATGAAAGTCATTACGCTATATCTGTGTATTTATCTCTCTCTCTCTAGGGTAAATCCCTCATGTCTGAGGATCAATGCCACCAGGGTTACATCTGGAGCGGGTTATTTGCCTCCATTACCGTGTAGAATGAGAAGAGTACGACTCTTTAACTTGATCAGTCATTCTGTACATGCATAAATTTTCTAGTCTGCTAGGTTTTTGTTGTGTGATGACTCTAAACACAACGATTGGGGTACTCTTACGCCTGTGATTAACGATTGACACTCGCGATTAAGTTTGCCGCCATTGTAAACCTGTTTGACATATTTTATGTTCGATACGTGCAAATTTACCATCCACTATCTTATTTATGAATGGTTTTTTCCATTGGCGATTTTTAGAAGTCATTAAAATGACTATATTTAAATTGGCAATGTCATAAGCCATGTTTTTTTAACGTCAATGTATAATTACAAGAAGTATACTTACATAATATACTTACATACATACAAAGCTTCCGGCTGTCTGTTTCGCCGTGATTAACTCAAAAACTAATACACAGAACTCCATGTTTTCAACGGAAACGCTGCCTAATCCTAATCCCTTTGAGATATGACAAAATAATGTATGGTGGAATTGTGTATCTTATATAGGTCTACAGAATAGTCCGCGATGGCATATGCCTATCTCTTAAGGATAACATATTCCATTTTAACAATTTAAAAATTGGGCAATTATAACGCGGTAATTACACAAAGGCGGTATTATTCCTTATTATTTAAATACGTTAGTTGGCTTAAGTATTTTATGAGTATTATTTTGTCCCTGTACATCAATTAAATTTATGATTTATGAGATTTAGCAAAATCAAAATAATGCGTAATGAAATTAATTTCGTGTCGCCCTGATTCAACCACGCTCACCAGGCTCGGGGTGGGCCTCGTATTCGCGCCTAAATCCTTAAACAACCTAAAAAGTTTTATAGTTTAAATAACTTTTTTCGTTAATTTCTAGCGGATGAAGTCGCGGGCACAGCTATGTATAAGTATATTTCGTATAGAGATATCAACAGTATTTTACTACTTACTAGCACTGGGCGTGGGTGTATTTTTCCACCGAGCGCTAACAATTGTGTTCTGGTTTCAAATCGATATAGTAAATTTAAAGCAATTAATTCAATTAATGGGCCATTAGTGACACCTTGATACGACAAATATTCTATTAACGATAATTATGGAAGGTTTTATGTATTTCCACATCACTGCTGTGTCACACACACAATTACTGCTGTGTCAAAGAGTATAATATAATATAAAAGTATAAAAAATATAGTGTGTCAGTTTGTTATGAAATTAAAGCATCTCATTGGGCCGTCATTTAACCCTCTCGGAGACTCGAGTTTCTTTCAGACCTGGACTCAGGACCTTTACGATTTAGCGGGCATCCGGGTCCCCCACAATAGAGGCTCGACGCTTTTTTTAAATCAATTATATTTGTATATGTTTGTTAAATGTTCTTGGAAGCGTCAATAGCCTAATGGTTTAGGGTAAGGTCTGCGAATCTTAGGGTCGTAGGTTCGAATCCACCATTCGACTACTCGTCTTCCTCCAGACCTCTTAATCCGGCCTAGCCTTGTCTATAGGCTATGCTAACACCATGAATGCTTTGCTGTATTCAGTCCTTCACTTTGCCCCCCATATCATTTTCTGCTGTCCTGATGTTTATTTTATTAAAGTAGAAGCGTGCTAACGAGCAATGCGCTTGATCTTAAGTGGCGATGAGCCTGTCACATATAAGAGCAAATATGCTGTGTTTGTATAAATTACATACTACTAACAAATTGTGGAATTAAATGTCACTGTGTTTCTGACCTTTTACGATTTGGGGACCTTCAACAAACGAGCCTAATCCTTTCTCAAAGGTCGGCAAAGCAGCTACAGCCCCTCCGGAGTTGTGTATATTCATGGTTGACCCGTAAGCTCGATCGTTCCTTCCTATATAAAAAACCTGTTACGTAATTACCGTTGTTTACATAATAAATCGAAGGGGTGTTTTAAAGCTATATTTATTATTTCGTAGGCTTTATCCGAGAAAATGTTGGGCTATTGATGCCTTGAAACGTTGTATACACAGTTTCAATAACGTTTGCCTCAGCATGTTATCGATAAATTCATACAGGAAATTTCCTTGGTTTTCGCAATGTGTATTATGAAACCAGTACAGCTGAAAATGCAAGTTCGTACGTGCTTTGCAATAGACTCGAAGTAGGCTTCCGTAGGCTAGCGGCGTTTGGCTGACCTAGCAGCTGTACAAAGAAACAACGGCCTTGCATGCCGATGTGTAACATTTCATAAGAAGAGCCCTAATCTCCTCTCTCGACGGTTGCACTTGTGCACCGCTCATGTATCATCGATAGCTGGTTTTTAAAATGCCTACTTACAAATTTCGATACGCCGACGGTAATGTTACATTCGTATTTTGCATTTTTATACGAATTCTGGGTAATATGTGCATTTTTAGTACAATGGACGGCGTAAGTTTGATCTTTTATGCGATCATCATACGAGGTATGGTCACCTCTATCTAATTGCCTTAAGGTGTATAATGCGCTGGATTGTCGTGGAGGAGCGTTGTGCTGTTGTTTGGATTTATTAGTGAATTTGGATGCAATGCGTTTTATTATGTTGGTTTGCGTGTTCAATAAGAAGGCGTATGCAAGTACCCTCTTTGATTTATTGTCTTTAAGATTCGTCAGCATGTCAATCAACCAACATTTTCTACCTATCATAGATCTCCTAAGAGCACCATGTCGAATTTCCCTGATCCATCTACCTTCCATAAAGGCTCACAAGCAATTACTCTTAACAGTACAAACTTGCTATTTGAGAATATATTAGAGAAAATCTAAAAAGTGTAAATAGCAATGGGTTAGGGTATGATCTGCGATTAATAAGGTCCTGGGTTAGTATCCACCATTATTCGATTATTGACATGAACCATCTCGGCTCGAAAGACGGGGTTATGTGGGATTTTTACCCACTAAAAACCCCCGTGTGTGGGATGCATGGTGAGGATCCATAGTGACTCCGGGATCACCAGTGGATGTACCGGAGCCCCTCTGCACTGTGCTCTTGCGAGAGCACATCCCGGGGGGGAGGTTAATACTTCCACCTCTGTACCCCCGTAGTGCAAGCCGACACGGGCCAGCCGAATTCGCCTTCTTCCCGGATCCACATCAGCCAAAGGCTAGTCGCCCAGTTAACCCGAGGCCCCTTTCTGTCGCCTTTTACGACAGGCAGGTGATACCGCAGTCTTATTCTACGAGCCCAGAACTACAGGGCTGGATGAAATGTCTGAACCATCTCCTAGTACAAGCCTAAGGTTATTTGGACTGATTACCATTCTTGATGTTAGTAATATTTGTGAAAAAAAAGAGTTTTTAAAAAATGCCAACAATATTCTCGCAGTGAAAACTTCGTTAGCCGCGTTGGAAAATTTTATGGTCCTCGTCACCAATATGCTAATGTTATATTTTATCATGATCTTGTACAGCCCGTTATTATATAAATAATAAATAAACCATATAAACATATATTTAATTCCCGAATTCCATGGACATTTTCATCTTGATGTTTAGCATTCGTGCTGTGTTTTCTTCGCGTAGCTTTATGTAACGACCACCATTATGCGCCACCACTAGAGAACTTGCTGGGGGTGTCGGCCTGTTAGGTTGTTTGAACAGGGGTTCCTTTCACTGTTTACTTTTTACCGTGACAAATTCATTAGACACAAATTTTTGAGAAGTTAAAATTTTTTTTCGTAATCGAAAATTGGAGAAATCAATGGTACAAGTCTGTTGGGATTTAAACCCGGACTATCATGTTTTTTGTTCACAACGGCTTCTCTGCCTGCTAAAGTCGTCTGATCGAACGAGAGTGTTTTAGTTACTTCTTTGTTACGCATTCGATCCGAGGTTGCTTGGACTCGTTGGTTGCTTTTCACGGGACGGCTATAGTGCTTATATGTATGACCTACATTAGTGCGAATATTTGATAAGAGACACGTGACTTGTCCCGGGAAGTGGATTTATTTGGACAGCGGTAATCAGCTGCATTGCATCAGATATAATAAAGCCAGTGATAAGATTGGACACGTTTTCCTTTATTTGCACCTTCGAATCACTGCGACAGCGACGCAATGCGTACTTTGAACTCTGGCCATAGTGCGTAAAGTATGCATCAAAATGTAATTACATTCAAGTTACGGTTTGTTCTATATTTTTTTTAAAAAGAAAGCTAGCAATATTTCTTTTTTTTCAATAAATATTACTAACATTCTTGTTAACCATTCCAACTAAGTTTAAGCTTGTGCTAGGAGATGGTTCACGTCAATAGTCGATTGGTGGATTCGAACCCACGACCTTACGGTTCGCAGGCCGTACCCTAAACCATTAGGCTATTGACGCTTACACGAATTTGTTATATTACATATTTTTCGTCAGTATTCTGCGTGGTAGTGGTACTTAATCGTGGCGACGCATTAGTGCGAATGACACATGAGTGGATAAGCCCTGCACCATGCCACTGTTGGATTTATTTAAAAAATAACATATTTTCTCGAAATTTATTATTCCTCGTATTAATCTTTCCACAATTAGCCACAATAAACTTTCAACTAACTATTAAAGAAATCTCTGGTTTTAGTTGGTAGAGACCTCTTGTAGGCCAGCCCTGTAGTTC
Organism: Meandrusa payeni; assembly: GCA_029286785.1. Taxonomy (NCBI): domain Eukaryota; kingdom Metazoa; phylum Arthropoda; class Insecta; order Lepidoptera; family Papilionidae; genus Meandrusa; species Meandrusa payeni. Next base: position 2,078,181 of record JAGSMX010000039.1, read on the forward strand.
TGGGCTCTCAAGAATAAGACTACGGTATCCCCTGCCTGTCGTATAAGGCGACTAAACGGGGCCTCGGGTTCACTGGGTGACAAGGGTGGAGGCCTGAGTCGTCCACCAAGGTGACGGACCCGGGAAGATGCCGACATCGGCCCGTGTCGCCTTGCGCTGTGAGGGCATAGGGGAGGGAGTAACTCCCCGGGACGTGCTCTCCTTGAGCAGAGGGGCTCCGGTGCGTTCCATGATGAGATCCCGGAGCCCCTCGTCATGCACCGAGGAAAGGGCCACCGGGGAGGTTTTAGTGGGTAAGAACCTTACATAACCGCCGCCAGAGGCAGGCTCCCAGAAGGCGGGGTCTTTCTGAAGATTTCCTCCCCGTCAACAAAAAAAAAAAGGCCTCTTGTAGGCCGAGCCCGACATAACGCGCCCGCTACTCCCGGTGCGTATAAGTAAACGTATTTCCTTCCACGTTAAAAAAACTATGATAAGTAATGACTGAGAGATTCACCGAATAAGTTACGAGCTGCGAATTATGTGTGATTCCAAAGCTGCAAAATTCCTGGTTTAAAGTCAAATTTCGACTACAGCGCGACCACTAGTAATAATTATTACTTATACATGTAAATAACCCTGATATCGGACGTTACTCGGAGGTTGCTAACCGCTCGGCTAACTTAATTTTTTACGTCGATAAGAGATCGGGGCTTGCATGATAATTACCTCCCGGCCCCAATATGGCGACAAAAAATATCTTCGCAGAGCTCCCGCGCCGGTGGTCCGCCTGCCAGCGAGAAATTGAAAAAGGATCTTTATTCAATAATATAACTGTAACCACTGGCGGTTGCAATTGTTTCGATGTTGTGGATTACCACTGGTTGCTGTGATAACCCTCGTGCGTCTTAGTCTCAAAATATATCTTTAACTAGAGCGCAGCGTGCTGGTTCTTACCCGACTTCAAAAAAGAGGTCTGTATTTTTTTTATTGTTTGTGCATTCATAATGCCCTCATTTATGTCCTGATTTTTATTTTTTCGTTGTTTCTTTGTACGTATCATCTGTACTTAGATTTAGTTCTAAGTTAAGGGAAAGTACACGTAATTCTTGGTGTAGATGTAATGGATTATTACGTACGAAAACGCATGTTAAAAATGTTGCATTATGTTCATCGCTAGCTTTATAGTGGGGAAAGAAGGTCACGTTGCCATGCCTGAAGAAAAGTAAGAGATGACTTCTCTATCTTTCGCGATACTTGCAGGAGTTAATGTTGCCGTTAGCGTTAATTATAAAGGCAAAAGCGAACAGGACTTTTACCTGTTAGTAAGTGCTCGAATAAACAACGCTGTTATGATTGCGTTCTTTACTTTGAGGCATAAGTTGGTACGTCTCGTAAACCCAGTAATGTATGCACGCTACTTCGACCTAGACGACACCTAAAGATAACTCTGATCGCATTCCGCCCCGCCGGCCAACGACTCATTTCGGAAGTTATTCAAGATGAATAATCGTTAGCGTTACCATTAAAACAGCAATGAGTTCACCTCTTACGTTATCCCAAGTAAAAGCTTTTTGATAAGTGACTTCAGATAAAGTTATTTCTTCACAGATAACTTTGATGTGATCAATAAGGTCATTAGGCTTGTATTTTAACACGTAGATATAGTGTTTATAATTTAAAACAGCGATAAAACATAATCAAGTCCCATAAGTTATCTAAGTAATCGCTACTTTTTGGCTCGATATATAATATTTATTATATATAATAGCTAAGGCAATCAAAATTTATTTTACTAGAATGCCTAATGGTTTAGGGTACGGCCTGAGAAACTTAAGGTCGTGGGTTCGAATCCACCATGCGACTATTGACGTGAATCATCTCCTACTACAAGCCTAAGCTCAGTTGGAATGGTTAACAGGATTCTAACCTGTTAGTCTCCTATTTTTGTGAATAAATAATATTGATATCTTTTTAAAAAAAATCTTCTTTTCCGATGACCTCGAATTACCTTCGTGAGGTCATATGTGGAGTGGACCGCACGCTGTATGCTACCTACCAACGGAAGAATCTCTGGCTACAATGATTTTACCATACCCACAGTCAGACAACTGTTCTCCTAAAATTTCTGATGCAGTAAGCTCAGGAAACTGCACTAAAACCCGAAGAAAACCATCTGTATAAATGAATAGAATTGCAATGACTACATAAAGACATCTTGGCGTCTATCACTAAGTCTTTTCAACCGACCTCAAAAAAAGGAATAGGTTCTCAATTCGTCCGTATGTTTTTTTGTTTATTTTTGTTATATTTATATCTTTCGACTGGGTGGAACGATTTTGATGTTTTATTTTTTATTTGAAATCTGGTGTTTCCCATTTGGTCCCAGTTTAATTTGATTCAATTCTGACAATGGCATTTATGAGAAAACCATGTAAGCTTTAAATTTTCTTGACAACTCAATATTACGACAACCTTTTTGGATGATTCCTTGTTTTATTATAATGAGTAGTTTGTTGAGTGTTTGGTTGGGTTCTGTTTAACTCTATTTCGTAATATTCCAACGATAATTCGGAAATACAAACAGGGCGTCCACGCGTAAAAGCGTTTAACGTTTGATTCGATTTGAAGTCGGTTTTTGTTTTTGCTTGTAAATATACTTATTAAGTACAAGAAATCTCTTGCTATGTGTTTGCTAAAGCTGTGTCTGTCTGCCCCGCCCGGGTTAAAATAATTGACAGTTTATAATTATTTATTATTACTCTTAATAATAATTTATAAAATAACAGCTTATTATTTTCGGTAATATGAATATATATTGTATAGTAAGTTTGTTTCGGCTAATCTCTGAAATGCCGACACCGATTTGACGGGACTTTCACTGCCAGATAGCTGATGTAATACGGAGTAACTTATGCTACTTTTATTTTAGAAAAAAATAGTTCTTAATCGCGCATCACACCACGGGGCGCAGCTAGTTATATAATAAATATAAATACGCCAATCGCTCGCTAAATCTGCAATTAACTTTAAGTACCACAAAATTAAAAATGTATACACGCGTTGCCTGGCGGATCAGCTTATATTCGGAACAGATAGCGCACGGGTCAAGAAATTCAGGGGTGATGCTTAATTACACAGCAACATTGTGTGCACCAGGTCACGACCTCCATATTGTTGTAACACATATCCATTGCAATCAGCAACAGATAGCATGCAATAAGATGTGTTGTTTTACAACGCTTTGCTACATCTCTCATTACGGATGCGTCTAGCGATTGGGATAATTTGTCTGCAGCATTTATTAACCTACATTTCATCGCTAACGAAAACTTCTTTATCAGTTAACAACAAATGTGGAATTATATCATACATATTTACGTTAACTGCATCACAGGTAAATTTTCTTTTTTATTCATTGTTATAGAGTATTTATAGACTTGTCTCGTGGTTATAGACTTGACCATCTGAGTCCGCAAGAGACGGCAGGGAATTTGAATTTTCTATCGCATTCACCATGAGGAGTTTTTTGAGGAATTATTCGAAACCATCCGATCTTTCTTTTTGTTGATGGTATTGATACCTTCAAGAAGAAAGGTTATGTGGGATTTTACCCAATAAAACCCTCCCGGTGGCCCGTCCTCGGAGCATAGTGAGGGGCTCCCTCTGCACAGTGCTCTTCGGAGAGCACGTCCCGGAGGTTCCCTTTACCCCTGCGCTCTCGCAGTGCAAGGCGATACGGGCCAGTCGATGTCGCCTTCTCACTGTCCACTTTAACGGTCGACAATGGCCCCTACCCTTGTCGCCGTGAACCCGAGGCCCCTTATAGTCCCCTTCTACGACAGGCAGGGGATACCGTAGTCTTATTGTACGAGCCCGGAACTACAAGGCTGGACCTACCATTCGATCCTACTTTAGCCAACCAATAATATTTGGGGACCTTCAATAAACGACGTTACTCCTTTCTCAAAGGCCGGCAACGCATCTGCAGCTCCTTCTGTGTTGGCTACGGTGATTACTTAAGATCAGAGGAGCCGAGCCGTAAGCTCCTTTGCCCCCTTTTCATATAATTATTAGTACTTTAAATTTCTTTGTAACCTATAAGGTAACGAGCTTCTCAATATATTTTTATATATTGTCTTGTCATAAATAAATTGATCGCCGATGGCAGCATCTAAGACTCCAAATGTGAAAATTTTTCAAAATGAACGTTTAGTCGCAATTATCATTTTTGCTAGTTTTGGTAATCTGCGTGTTAAGCTGTGCCGCTATGATTTCCACCGGCACTCCAATATTGTTTCAATTGTTGCTATTTGTCTCCTCTTTCAAATTTGCCGAAACATTTCAATCAGTTAGTCGAAAGATTTATTGGAAATTAGATATCAAAAATGTTTAATATGTAACAGGTTTAAGATGTAACAGCTTGGTTTTATAGTGAAATGATTGACAATGATTTTATAGGCAAATCGCAGACTTGGGGCTATATTGAAATTAGGATATTCTTTCATTCCGATAGCTTCAAGAATGAGTCTGAGTAGGAACCAGTAATCTTTTGCGAGGGTTTGTTTTTTATCTTATCATTCATGTCATATTCCGCGTAGGTATAAGAACTTATTAAGTTGATATTATTTGCAACTTTCCTTCAAAGCTTTACTTGTTGAGTGTTGACTTAACTCCGTTGTAATGTCACTTTAGCAAAATGACACATGAGGAAAGGGCGTGATATTCGCTGGGTGATCTCCGCGTCGTATCTATGTATATCGCGAAGTGACACATTGCATACTTGACCTCTCCAATCTTGTTTTTGTGTTGGTGTTACATTTAGATAACTTGATACTTTTTTTGGCCGAGTGATATGCCGTATCGGTAAAATATTCCGAATTGTCGGGCATCATTGAGTCTTGTTAACCGACTTAAACGGAGAAGGTTCATAGTTTTTTTTAAACGATTTGGAGGAGATAGGGGTTTTGCGTCGCGACCGAACTGAAAAAATGTCTAAAATCTAAGTAATAAATGTGTAAGAAAATATGTAACAGAAGTGCTATAGTCGTATAAATAACGGCCGATAGCGTGACTATTAAGCATGTAGTTCAACTCTCTGATCAGAGGTGACGCTTTAATAATTTTATATTGTCGAAAATAAATGAAGGGACATGTTTTTTATTTTACATTATTTTTTATTTTCTAAAATATTAAATTTTCTAAATACTTCACACGCTTCACGGTCAGCATTATAGAATACTTTTGTGTTCTTCCATTGATTAAATCACAAATTTTGCATTGAATGGAAGGGGGATGTCACGAAGATGGCGCTTGTGTAAATATTACGAACGTGTGTAAAATATTACGTACTTGAATAAGATATAACCTGATGTTAAATGGCAATGCAGTCCTGGATTGTAAGACACGCTATCTTAGTAAATGTCTATTCGCTCTAAAACGCCCACATTGTAATCGGAAGAAAAGACAGACGCGGGAAAACTATTCCAATCCTTTGCTGGATGAATAAGTTTATAACTTCACCTATATTCTTGTTAAAAAAAATCAATTGGTGATACACCCAAGGGATCCTGTAAGTGTACCAGATGCCAAGAAGGCGAAATCGTTTAGGTTTAATGTCAGTGACGAGATAAAAATCAACGATATTCAAACACGAAAAACCAACATAGTGAGAACATGAATATTTACTCTGGGTAGGGTCAGTTATCAGCGGTCGGGTAATATGACCGATAAGCAAGTGCGCCTTATTCCTGAGAAGGACAACAGTATCGAGGTAATATTACAGGTTGTCTGAAATCAAATAACGCTAAATTTATAGTATCAATTCAGATTAAAGTGAATAAGGTAGACGGCACCGATAAAAGAATGTAAAAGTCGATCTCTCTGTCCGCCGCCTACTCTACGCAATCGGACATGACATCTGATTTCTTTGTTCCCAACAGATGCTATCACACGACCGTTATGCTCCGAATGTGCTCCAACTGAGCTCCGATCACAATGTTATCAGCCGCTATTGATATCTCCGGCTCGATTTGCCGAAATCGACCGGTCAGCTGTGAAGAGGCAGAGTAATTACTTTTTGATTTAACTTTATCGCGTAGGGCTGTGAAAAGCGAATGAATGCGATGTATTAAAAATGTGTTATAAATATGTTTCAATGTTGCTACTTAAATTTAGCGAAGATGATGACACTATAGATTGTATGACCTACTCACTCAATCGATTAAGTTTAATTCGATTACTTCTATGATGATCGATTTTTTAAATAATATTATATAGTAGATTAAAATAAACCTAGGAAAGCTGATCCTAGCCGGCGCCAGGATTAGGATTAGAAGAAGACTAGATTTAAATATAATTTTCATCCGCCAATACATACAGAAGAATAATATAAATAAACCCACCCAGTAGAGGGTTCCACGGTAAGAGTAACCAACCGGCCGAGGGTCGAGGAGAGAACCGTTGGACGCAACGAGTTGATCGAGGAGACCTGGTTTCTGCTATTAAACTCAGAGACACATTTAACGAAGTCCCAATCGCTTTTTTTTTATGACGAACTACACAGATTGGCCAGAGAAGCTGGCCTTGACTGCTTCACCGGATTGAGAGGTGGCATAGCTCTTAGGTCGCTTAGCCTGAACCTCTATCGCTAGTAACTCGACACAAGGGTGCTTTTCCACGGACTGATCGTCCGTGCCTTTTTTATTTGGATTTTTATTTTTTATATTTGCTCCGTTTATAAAAGAGATTGCTTAAAGCTTCAACACTTCGCCTTCGCAGATGTCGCTAACGCCTTTACTTGATTGGCGTGGTCTATCGCCTTCGGGTCCCTGTTCCGAAACGTACTTTTAATACCTGTTTAAACGAAAGTATGTTTGGCAGCCCTAACCGTGTCTCAGCCGCTGTGAACAGCTTTTGTTGTGGTGACAACTCATTTGACTGTTGCTTCGAGTTTACGAATAGATTGTTGTTGTACCGTTGTGCCCGCGTGGAGTGCCGGCACTGCTCAGCGCAGCTGGATTTCAGATTTGCAAATCCGTCCATTTCGAAATCGTTAATGGCTTGGCTTGAATCACTTGTTATCAATATTACCGAATAAAAAGACTAGGTGGAGCGACGATCTTCGCAGGACGGCTGGCAGAAGCTGGATGAGAGTGGTCGAGGATCGGATACAGGCTAAAATGATGATAACAGCTCTTAGATTGCTTAGTCTAAACCTCTATTGTAGTAATTCGACAGAAGGGGATCGATGGCGAAAACTACTTACATGAAGCACACCAGCATCAGCATAATTAAACGAGTTTATGAACTATTTTAAGCAATGACAATAGTAGAAGTTACATTGTCAAACCTAAAATTTGCAAATGGAAATACCCAGTCACAAATTCTTAGTATCAACAAGATGTTTTATGACACCATCAATTTTAATCTACGATTTCTGTTACACAGAAAATTTGTGTTCAACCTTTGTTCTAATTGAAAGAATTGAAAAAAAAAAACCGAATGACTCATTAGATTTACTTGACAGTATTTGATACTTCATTGATTAAAAATGGCTAATTTTTTCAACAGTTATAGCAACCTATTTATTAGATATTTCTTTGTTACATGCTTGCATATTTTAATTGCCTCGTTAATTACTATTCTGAATACCGGATGGTTTTCAATAATTCGTATTATTTGAATTCAATATGCGATTACAGTGAAAGGGCTTAATAGGTAGCTGTGAATATTAGCCTATTCTATCTAAATTTAATATTCGAATTCTAGGCCACTTGTGATAAAAAGAAAGCTCAAAGTTTGTGAAAGCTCAATTTTTGTTACCCGAGGTCCTGAGTAGGTATTAGGCAGTGACGTTATATTATGAGACCGATGTACTTATCGTCTATCCTACAAAATTTATACACAAAGATATGCTATATCAATAAGCTGGTTTCAGAAAAAAATCCGCTTAAAGAATTATATAGAAAGAGCTATGTGAACTGATTAGCTGTAGAATTGTTAGATTAAATTACTACAACAAGTTATTCTTTACTGGAATTATCTATAATGGTGGAATTTAAACAAGGATCGCAACTCCGAGGTCCTTCATTAAGGCCTATTCACACGGAATACGGCAAATTGGCGAATGCAATCAAAGCAATTGTTAGCAATATGTACATGAGCTCGACTCTAGAGACAACCGTTTCTGTTCCTGATGACGTCACCCAACTTTATTTATAACAGCTGACCATGCATGGCTTTGATTAGGAAATATGCATGGCTATAAAATAACCAGTTACGTGCCGTCGTATATCCACCAGATTGGTGACACACCAAAAGAATGACGTTACGTTACACTCGGGAGATAATTACATCATATGCTGGGCACAAATTTTATCTAGTGATAATTTATATATAAGAATCTGAAATATTAAAACTCTCTGGTTGTTCAACACAAAAACTTTACGTAGCGAAAGCGCTCAGGCTACTTTCAGACGGGATAGACGTAGCTATTTGTTACTGAATCAAATTATTTATCTGGATTTTATCCTGTATTAATTTAATTTTAACTTTGTGATTTTTCGAACGCTTTAGTTGACCGGTGCGACCATAAATGCTGTCAATTAAAAATAAAATGTTGAGAACAAATTTCAAATCCATTAGAAATTAAATCGGTTTTGTTTTTTGAAAAATATCTGCTTAATATTTCATTTAAAATACAAACAGAGTAGAATAAGCATTTACTGAGCTTCATTTCCACTTAACTTCAGGTCCCTAAGTCTGCTATTTGCCAATGACGTTTCATTATGAAATTTGCCCTTTTTTATACTTGCTAAGCAAAGTCCTTGACTACGATCCCACCTGATTTTAAGTGCAAATGCAGTCGTGGTAAGTAAGGCACTAGCTTAGTAAATGCCTATTCACTCTACGCTTGAAAATACCCACATTGTCATTGTAAACATAGAAACAATGATTGCTGTTTTATTGATTGTCACAATTATCGGTAATGAATTTATTAATAGCTCTTTTAACGTTATTATCTTTCAATCAAGAGTTCGATATTTGTCATTGGTTGACCAAGTCATAACATTTTTGCGGTTGCAGTATTGCGATTTGATGCACAATAACAGACAGATCAATGTTTATATTCAATACTAGCTGATCCGGCAAACTTCGTACCTCGTTATTTTTTGTATTACTTAGTAGTAGAAGCTCAAAGAGGTTACGATTTGAACCGGACGGGATTCTATAATTGACATTTATGATATGACGTATGGTCTGTTAGAAGTTGTCATTCGTTAGATGAACAAGTGAACGTCATTCTGTCTGACTAACTTTTCTTTAATAAATTTTTATAAAATCTGATTATAATAAAAAAAATATCCTAAAAATAACAAAGACAGACATGTAAGAATCATCCAATTTGGCTCAGTAATTCGGAAGTTATGCGCGCACATACAGACAAACACACATATATATATTAGCGAGTACTTCATTATCTTAAGATTCATTAACTGTAGGAACTTTTGAGTATTTATGGCGTTATTTTTTAAAAATTTGAACAACTTTATGTTAAAATCAACCATTAATATAACATTAGCTGAATTCTATTAATTGCCAGTAAGAAAAACTATAAAACGGGTCGTAATAATGGCATCAATAAATTAATTGATATTTATTTAATGGGGTCTATATCCTGTGCTGTTAGCATACAATTTGATTTATTCAGTTTAGGAAAAGAGGAAGCGGACCTTTCAAACTCGACCTACTTTATGAATTCGCGAGAGCTTCCTGGCATCCCGCAACAGTTTGGTTTTTGCGGCACTCTTGCGTATATCAAGTGCACCGCATAATGGAGTACATGCTCGCCAACTTCTATAAGAGACGTAACTTCTCAGGGCTAATGTACAAACTGTGTAAACTCCCTAACCTAAGAAAAGTGCCACGTCTCAAATCCGTTGAAGCTATTGCGTCAGCTTTTCTTCTTAGCTTAGGTGAAAGCAAACTTGTTTGTGCTTCATCTAAACAAGTGATCACCGTTGCCCTTGAACTTAAACCATCTGAGGAATTTCGCGTTTCATCAAAAAGTTGGCAGCCTTTTGTAACTTTTTTAATCCGATGTAGACATCTGTTTAAACACAGAATTATATATATTTCACCTTTACTTCACTCTCAACTCTTCAAGGTATTGATTATATGAAATATTGTTCGGTTTAGTTGAATACCTTCAAATTCATATTTCACGGTAACATATCTGTCACACGGATGACGTTGCGGCGATATTGTTTTATTTTTGTTTTCTTCGTACACGTGGGTAATTGGTAAACATGGTAGACCTTGACTTGCTGACTCGACTTAGACTTGACAGAGTGAACCAGAGTGCAAGCCGAGACCAGTACATCGAGGTACGAGGTAAGTCATTTCTTATATTATTGCGACACGTAGTATCAGAGGGCTTGTCCGGATCCCGGTTTGTACGACACACAAATATCATATATATGTATCATATTTATTGTACTCTTATTGTCTGTATAAATTCCATGTATATGTAGTGTTGGGCGCGCACGACTTTCGGTAGTCCTGGGCACCGCTGAAAATCAGCGCTGTCGCATCTTTGCGACGGCATATGCTGAGACGGTGTCCAATATTGGCATCATGTCTTATGTACTGTTTGTCCGTTTTTTCTTTAACTGTATCTTTTTTTTTCTGTCTTTTTGATGTGTTAATTTTGTGCCAAAAGAATATATCTATGTCTGTATTAAAGATATGACACTAATGGAAAGTCATATCTCAACAACGGAATTCAATAGAAATTAAGAATGAAATGATGATATGGAGAAGTTTGTCTCAGACTTCGTAAATTAAGCATACAAAGACTGCTATTGAATAATTTCTTTTCTAACATAGGACATCAATGATTATGATTTATTTGTTTCGAAAACGGTTCGTCTGATTGTTTAATATGCTACATGTGTTCCTTAACTCGTTTAGTGGATACTGCGTCCGGGCCTTCAGATAGGTTAACGGGTGATTCATGCTTGTAATAATTATGAGTTATTGTGGTGGGAAAGCAATTGTCGGTAACAAGGAAATGAAAGTGTTAACGCCAGTGGCTACGTTTGACTTCGGAGGTTAAATTTATTTAGTTTTGAACTTCGTTTATAGTTTTTGATGGAATTTATTTAAATGTTATCTGGTCGTATTTTGTGAATAGTGAAATTTTAAAATAATGTTACACTATTTTACATAGAAGTATAGCGTCAAACTAAAGTATAGTTTGATGCATTAAATCAATTTAGATTACAGTTTATAGTATATTAGTAAGATTCTAACAAAGACTCTTCGCTACGATCGGTTCTTAGTCATTTGATATCAATGAATAATTTTTCACTACATAAGTAGTGTATCTTTCCCCGTAGCTGTTAGTTGCCGGTTATTATTATGAAAATGGTTTATCCCGGCATCACTGACTTAATGGTTTAGGGTACGGAATGCGAAACTAAAATAAACATAGACTCAGCAGCATTTGCAGCGGTCTGTTTGAAGAATCTAAGCGAGGTGTGTCAAAATGTATTTAATGAGATCAACATATTTTCGTGTCAATTTGTAATAAGAAAAAAAGGGCTCTCACGTCTTTTTAACCCTAGCGTGGTAGTCAGAGACGGCTGTCGCTATCTGCTCTTCACCATATATTTATGCCATTGCTAAACACCTGTCATATATGGGCCAGTAAGTTTAATTGGCTGTGGCACATCTGCCGAGTCAGTGACGGAAAATGGGAGAGGAAAGTCTTGGAATGGAGGTCGCGCATTGCTCAGAGAAACGTAGGGCACCCTGCTTCCAGATGGACTGACGATGTTATAATCATAGTCGGAAGTGGCTGGTTGCGGAAGGCGTAGGATTGTATATGGTGAAAGACATCGAGGAAGGCCTATTTCCAACATTGGATAGACACAGGCTGATGATGTTGATACACCAGGCACAAAATTTTAATTAGTTTTTTTTTTGTTCATAAAAAACCAAAAATGGCATTTCATTGGTACATGGCTAGTATTGGAACCCTCGACCATCCAATCCAATCGTTTGTTGAACCGTTCAGCCACTAAGCTATGATTGAAATAAGGTTAATGTAGTATCGCAAATTAGATCGTTGACACCGATACATAAGTGTACATAACGTATATCTGGTGCAGCAGTAAAAGGACATTCTAAACAATCGCTGTCGGATTCGAATCTTCTCCCACACGGCCGCCTACGGCTGATGTTTACCCGCCGGGTCCGCTCGGGCGCGCGGTTTACGATAAAGGGAAAACAAACGCGGCGTTTTACTGCCGTTTTACTGGCGTGCGTGTTTTACGCGTGCGGACGACGCGTATGTTTTGTGTTGTGTGATGTAATTCACAGTTTAACACGTAATCAGTTTCGTGCAGTGGTTCATAGGCCACGGCCCGCAGTTTTGCTATATAAGTCTTGAATAAATCGTTGTCTAGCATATTAATCTCCGGTCATTTATCTTGATTTGGGTAGATAAACAATTCGTTTCATTTGTCAACGACTCCCAAATTGTTTAACAGTTTTCCATTCATTCATGTTAAACTTTAGTGCATATTCAAATTTCCTATTTTATCTAACCCTGATGCTTGGCGACAAATTTAAATGCTAAGCGAATGGTCAAGCCGTAAGAAGCACTAACTTAGCTATTGCAATAGGCACTCTTCTTTTGAAGATGAGTTTGACATGGAAGTCGAAGAGAAAGACTTTTAGTAGTCAGCTAACGTAGTATCCAGTCCTTGGTCCCGAATCTTTATGAAACCTATTATAATCATGTCAATTATCGACGATGTCTATTATTGACCAATAATTCCAACACACACGATTTGCGTAGTTAGTCATCAGTAAACCATAGTGTCGCCAATGAACTAGACTACTAAAACTAACAAATATCCAATGCCCTATTGGTTGTAATGTGTATTTTGTTGGTTAAGCAGGGCTATTTACTCTACTTTGTACTCTTAGCGCGGATACCAACTGGACTGCTTAAGTGCTTACCTTGCATAACAGCCATTTTTATTTGCGATAGCCTTCCTCGATGGCTTCCACCATATACAACCATTCGCTTTCCGCATCCAGCCACTTCCGGCTGTCCTTACAACATCGTCAGTCCATCTGGAAGGAGGGCGCCCTATGTTTCTCCGAGCCACGTGCGGCCTTCTTTCAAGACTTTCCTCTGATAGAAGGTAACATATCTTCCAAACAAATGATATTTTATTTTAAAATGTTTTAATGTCATTGTCAACCTGTGAAACTGTCGGTGTTGTGGACCTTCAAGAAACTAGTATACTCCTTTCTCGCAGGTCGGCAACGGAACCGCAGCTCCTCCTTTGTTATGGATGTTCATGAACGACGGTGATTTCCTAAAAAACTGTTATTCGAAGCAACCCTCAACTTCGACACTAAGCACACCTGGCTCGCTGAGACATACAACGTCATGCTGAAGAATGTGCGACGAGCATTTCGGCATCATCATATCGTGTATCATAATGATTTACACATTAGTTGTCCGCGTTTTCGTTGGTAACTGTTACTGTTGAATCCCTATTTTTACTCTTAGGACTACGAGTACATATGGAATAGATTCAACTTATGTAAAAGTCTTATTGTTTACTGAAACGAAAATTTAATATGAATATGATTGTAGTTAATAACTCCTTTCGAGTACCTACAAGATTTTTAACTGACTTCAAAAAACAAGGAGGATTTAATTAGTTTTTTTTTTTAATTAATTCGTTAACATTATATTAATAAACTACTAGTGAAGAAGAAAGCAATCGTGCGTAACAGTAGCGTTTAATTGGTCGCTGAAGGTAAGATACAGAGAACCTTCCACTTAAATCGTAACGTAAAACTGTTTATGCCAAAAGGTCAACCGAGCATGCCTACTTGATGTTCTCGTAATTACAATATATGCCCTTCATCTCAAAATTTAGCTTCATTTAAACTTTTAAAAACAGTTAAATATACATTTCAATTCCATACTACTCCTGCAAAGCCAACATGGAGTCCGTCAATTTACTTCCGGCAGCAACAGAAAGCTATCAATATCACCGATCAAGACCGTCAGGTGTTTCCCACTTTCTCGGCATACGAAAACCCGTATCCGTAAACTATATTTGGTTCCTGATTGACGAACTCATTAAATTAATATAGACAACTCTTTTGTTGACGTCATTAAATCTTACTTCCTTTTTATGATTAGTGGATACATAAAGATTTTTAACCGACTTCAAAAGAGGTGGAGGTTCTCACTTCGCCTGTTGTTCGTTCTATGTTTGTTATCTAATATTTTTCGACTGGGTGAACCGATTTTGATGATTTTTTTTATATGGATTTAGTACAGTACTAACAATGGTATACATTGGAAAACCATATGTCTTAAATTTGAATCAAGTTGTGCACCATAAATGATTTTATATGAAAGCTGGCGCTACCATTTTGGCACACTACGCAATGGCGTTTATGAGAAAACCATATAAGTATTACATTTGAATTAAGTATGTATGTTTAACTTACTTCTATTTATGTTGTTTTCTGTCTTGTTATATTCGTTATGTTTCTGTGTTCTTGTATCGAATAAATGTTTTTTCAACTCTATTCTAATCTATGTGCTCTGCAAATGGACTAAGTCAAAATCACGACAACCGATTTCAATTATTCATTTTTTTATTGCAATTGATGAATTGATAACGTTTAACGGTTAATTTGATTTGAAGTCGGTTTTTGTTTTTACTCCTAAATCTACTTATTATATTTCTGTCAAGCTTATTATATCCAACGGGTGAACCGTCGCCATACAATTTTTTGACACATATTTCTTTGGTGACCGCACTAAGGATCGAACTCGTGTTACTTAGCGTAGTATGACGAACGGCAATGAGTCACCGCTTTTTTATGGTAACTGGCCTGCACGGTTTCACCTGATTTGAGAGGTGACAAAGTCTGTGAGTCTATTTGGGAGTAACTCCACTCAAGGGTCCCGGTCCGGTGAGGAGTAGCCTCGGCTTGGACTTCAAGGAGCGCTTAAACGCTAACGGTAGCTTTACCATAGAAAAAATAGCCGCTGCTGTGAGATAAGGTCCTTAAATACGTAAAGCCGTATCTACGAAAAATTTATTTTCTTTAAACTCGTGTCGTTCCAATGCTGGTGTGCGTTCACCTCTCCGTCGTGTGGTGGATATATACAATAAGTACTTCGCAGATGTTGATTTGTTTTCATTGCCTACTACTAAATTTAGAAAATGTATTAAAGACAGTTTATTTAGTTAATAAGTATTTATTAGTTTATTTATTTCCTTATTCTTCTTCTTAATTTTGTTGATAGTGTTTTCGTTTTTTTAAGTGTTGCGTGTTAAAATAATAATGATAATAATTTGCGGATAATGTTGTTGGTAGTGCAGTTACATATTTTATTTCTATTATGTCTTTTATAATAACAATTATGCTATTGTTTATGGTCTCAAATAAAGAGAAAAAAATTGCTTGAAACGTTAAATAACAAAATAAATACAGTGAAATCCGAATAATTAGTTCTATTCAGTGAGTTACATTCGCCAAATATAACAAAAGATTAGTTTATTTATTTTATTTAAATACTTTCTCCCGACTTCATTCTACATTAATGATTGCAAACGCCTTCACACAAAAGGCAAAGGCTTTTCAAATTACTATCTCTTTGAAATTGATTTTTAAATCGATCTGCATAAGCTACAAAAAATTATTACATTTTTTTTATTTAAAATTAATACTCCAACTGCGATGGTTGGATCAGGTGCGGAGTATGGTGGGTGCTCCCCTCCACGAATGTGCCCGATTGACGACCAGCAGGCGGAGGTGGCGAAACCACGACCACTCTGACAAGAGTGAAGCGACCAAGAAGAAGAATACTCCAACTTAATCAAACAATTATTTTTTTATCAAAGAAATTAATAACATATCATTCAAGAGATCATAAGTTTCATTTATCTTTTAATAGACCGTAACTCTTACAACTACCTACCTACAACTCTTCAGCCCGATAGTTCAGGGCTCTCTAGAATAAGTCTACGGTATCCTCTGCCTGTCGTAGAAGGCGACTAAAAGGTACCTCGGGTTCACTGGGCGACAAGGGTAGGGGCCTTTGTCGTCCGCCAAGGTGGACCCGGGAAGAAGGCGACATTGGCTGGCCCGTGTTGCCTTGCACTGCGAGGGCACAGCACTTCCCGGGGAGGGGGGGGGGGGTTAACCTCTAAAGTGCAGAGGGGCTCCGGTGCGTTCCACTGGAGATACCGGAGCCCCTCACCATGCACCGAGGAAGGGCCACCAGGGAGGTTTTACTGGGCAAAAACCCCACATAACCGCCGCCTTCCCCCCAGAAGGCGATTATATCTTTTTGAAGATTTCTTCCCCGTTAGCAAAAAAAATCTTACAACTCATAATCGTTCAAATATATTTCGACACCAACAATGTTTATACTACGCTAACTCGAATTACACAATATTGACAGTTACGTGTACATGCGCCGTCGTCCGCCATTGTTCCTACTGTCTCCAGGACTAACTTGTCCAGGAACTCTCCGCTGTCGCGCGCGGTAGGGTTTGTTAAAACCATCTCACTGCACATTGATATATTTTGGCGCATTCAGTCGGTCTTTATCGAAGCTGCCTACAAATGCGTGGAAGGTGTTTGACTCTAATTTATATATTTATTGTCAGTGCATCAAGCATTTTATTTGTTTTAATTTTAATAATATATATATATAACTTAGTTTTTATAGCATCAAATTGGATTATCTGTAACGGTGTTAAAATTTTTGTTGTTTTTAATAAAGAAATTACGATAACTTGAGCTAAGTTAAAAAAATAAACGAAACATAAATATGCGAAATTGTCATGAAAAATTAATTATTACGAAAACTGTAATTTAAATAAGTAATTAATATAAAAGTTATCACGTTTTCACCTTACCAAGCCTCTCTGTTATTTTTAAAATAACTAAACGCTATAAATAATAGCTTTTGACTACATGCATATTTTGTGTATATTTCTGGAACAGCAATTTTGACGGGTATTTCCTTGACAGATAGCTGATGTAATTAAGAGAAAATTAAGCTATTTATTGCCATATTTATTTTATTGCCCTATGTCCAGCGAAGCGTCAGTAGTCAGTATTTTTTTTAAATGATGTTGTGGTCGTGCTAAATGAATCCTGTTCTCTCTCTGTCGTGATTGGATATTAGGCGTGTTTTTTTTACAAAAATATGGCGCTAGAGCCTCACAGTCTACCCGGATAGGGTCACCGTCGTGTCCAGACGTTAACGGTGCAGAGCGTACAGTAAAAAGTTCAATTAACAAGTCTAGTTGTGCCTTTCTCTCGCTCAGTTCCGGTTTTTTGGTCTCGTCAGCGATAGTGTATCGATGGCCGGTTTCCGGACGCTGCGGTACCCGTTGGGCAGGTGGAGTTCGCAACAGTGTTACACGGCGCGTGCCACAGATTAATCCAGTAAAACCACTTTATGTTAACATTTATTTTTAATCGATACAAAATAGTAAAATTAATATTTAATAAAAACTAATAAATAAAACTATTTTCAACCGATTTCAAAAAAGAAGGAGGTCTCAATTAGCTTTTTTTATATTTGTTATTTCATATTTTTCGACTGGGTGAACAGATGTTGATGATTTTTTTTCATTTCGATTTAGTACATTCTAACAATGGTATACATTAGAAAACCATGTCTAAATTTGCATCAAGTTTGTACGCCACAAATGTCACGGCAACCGATTTCTTTGATTCATTTTCAATTGTAAAGAATGTAGAGTTTGATGAGAGTTGGTTAGGTTCTGAATAATTCTATTCCGTAATATTCCTACGCAAATTCGTAACTACAAAGCGGCGTCTCCGCCTAACATCGATTATCGTTTTATTCGATTCGAAGTCGATGTTTGTTTTTGCTCGGGAATATACTTGTAACGGATTTTATCGAGGTTGAATTGTGATTTTATTTTCCCAACGTTTCAAGCGCCTTTGCACGGCTCGTATTCACGGTAATGACTAAGTTGTCGGGATATATCCCGATCCGGAATCGTATCTAAATCTCGATATAATCTTCCAAAAATATTCTTTATTGCTCACATTTCACACGTTAAAATAGATACAATCAATTTAGGGAAAAACTAAACTTAACATAAATTTGGGCAAGGGTCGCCTTATCCCTTTAAACTATCTACAGCGCAATCCTGTAGGACAGGAGAGGTGAAATAGTTGTTAATGTAAGAAGTAAAGTTAAAAGTTAAAGTTACAGCCTTTATATATAATATATATGTCCCACTGCTGGGCGCAGGCCTTCTCTGTACAGAGAGTTTAAGCGCATAGTCCTCCACGCGGCCCTAGTGCGTATTGGTAGATTTCACATGGCTTAGAAAAAAAAATCTAAGACATGTAGGTATCCTCACGAGCGCGTGGTAAATCAGCATATAAAATTGCAACAATAAATTTATTGGTGCCAGCACCGGGAATAGAACTCGGGTTGCTAGCGTACTATGCAACTTTTTTTTTTTTTGTTAACGGGGAGGAAATCTTCAAAAAGATACCCCGCCTTCTGGGGGGAAGGCGGCGGTTATGTGGGTTATTTCCTCGGTGCATGACGAGGGGCTCCGGGATCTCCAGTGGAACGCACCGGAGCCCCTTTGCACTGTGCTCAAGGAGAGCACGTCCCGGGGGGGGAGGTTACTCCCTCCCCCCTGTGCCCTCGCAGTGCAAGGCTACACGGGCCAGCCAAAGGCCCCCACCCTTGTCGCCCAGTGAACCCGAGGCCCCTTTTAGTCGCCTTCTACGACAGGCAGGGGATACCGTAGTCTTATTCTTGAGAGCCCAAAACTACAGGGCTGAGCGTACTATGCAACTTGAGCCAACCGTCCGGACACTGAGCTACCGCGGTATAATATAAGAAATAATTGTATTGTATTTGTTTTAAAGTCAGGTGTTAAATATGGGCAAAGTCCTTTTACGGCTTTTGTAAGAAAATCTTCCATTATTCCTCACTATTTACTCGTCAGATCATTGCAAAGATTTTCCTGTTATTTAATTTGAATTCCCTGCACACACCATTATATCAGAAAACTCTATTGCATACTTATTGCAGCGTATACAGGATAATATTTACTGCGTCTATAAATATACAAAATAACGACAATTTTATACAACATACTTATGAATGTATACGCGGGACATATACCAAAATAACATCATTAAATTTTTTGCCTGTCTGCCTCTTTGGTCTGGCAAATCTCTGGAATGGCTGGACCGATTTTGACGTCACTTCAATGGCAGATAGCTGATGTAATCGGAAATAACTTAAGCGATTCTCTAATTCCCAGTTAATGTAGGTTCGCCACAAAAAAATAGAAATAATTTTTATGACAAATCGTTACAGGAAAACCCGGATCTTTATGTGAATACCATGGCACCCGTACTGTTATTGAATGATCGTATTAAATGAGTGATATTTTAATATCCATTCATATGGAGCTATTTGAGAGAGCACGATAAATACTAACTTTTCTGTAGTTCCTAGAGACCGGCCGGAATGTCAAGGACGCTTTGAAGCTGCTGATCTAGATACACTGTGACAGAATGGAACATCCGGGGCCCCACCTCTCCCAGTGCACTACATTCGCCCGCCGCGGCAATGCCGACCGGTCGGCTTTTTCTAGGAGGGCCCGGCGGATCTCGCTCGGGTGAGGAATTTATCGTCGAGAGAACTATGTCTATCTGATCTTTTCGATCTTGTTTTAAGAATAGACTTAGATTTATTGCATGGATTCCTTTGATTAATGTATTGAAGTCGTGATGGGGCAGTGTCCGGATGGCAAGAGTTAAGTAAATGTACTAGCTCGATGGCCAGTGCTTGATGATGAAAAGGTTAGGTTATTTTTAGGTCTTTAGTCCTAAGTTTACAAAATTATTCTATAGTATCCCCTACCTGTTGTAAAAGGCGACAAAAGTGGGCCTTCCATTCAACGACAAGGGTGGGGTTCTTGTCGTCGTAACAGAAAACAATTCTAAGACATGTGAAGTCGGCCAATCCGCAGTAGGGCCGCGTGGCGGACTATGCTCTTATACTCTCTGTACAGAGAAGGCCTATGCCCAACAGTGGGAAATAAATATCTATATAAAGGCTGTAACTAACCAAACCTAAAAAAACATACAGATGAATTGAGAACCTCCTCCTTTTTTGAAGTCGGTTGAATAAAGAATTTTAGCCGAAATATTTCCTTATATTTTCCGGAACTGTTGATAAAATGCTGGTATATAATGCATCTGATCAACAAATAGTTCTGCCGGGGAAACCCACTGGTTGCCGATTCTGCGTACGAAGCGGTTATGCAAATAATTTGCGACAACACCTTACTGACGCAAAATCACGAAGCCTCAGTTAATGGAAGCTGACATAATCCCGCTTGATTGTGTAATCTAGACTGATAAATATTCAGCAAGTATTTGTGATAGGATCCATATGTAAAGTGGACTGTCGATCATATGGTCGCAGGTTCAGTTGTGGCACATCAGACAGATTTTGTAAACAAAACGAATTATATATTACTCGGGAACTATTATTGAGGTAAAGAAGTTTTACACTACTTGGAAATAATTTTGTGGACTAATAAAACCACTTGCAAGCGAGATTATTGCTTAAATTTGCACAATTTTCAAAGTAGAAGTGGTCGGAATCCACATTTCGATCAAATTATGCATGTAGATTAATAATTTTTTTATTTAAGCTAATAAAATATAACAAAAACGAAAGATATTTTCAAAATGTTACGATCAAATATGGAACGTGTTATACCAACTTTTGAAATTGCTTGTTACCTTACAATTTGTTTACAGCATAATGTGTCAAACTCAGGTGACTAATTTTCGTTAAAATATTTAAAGATCAGTCGTAACAAATATTTTTGTATGTTATTGAAACACGTCTGGTTGTAATTGTACTCTTGTGGTCGATAGCGCAGTTATCTGCGCTTCCAATTAAAAATATTCGTCGCCAAAACTAGCCTATTTGTCGTTATGGTACGCAAAAATATCGTACATGGTTTTATTTTTTTGTACAATTTTTAGATAAATGCTCGTATCAATTAAAGGACATGGGTTTTTTTATTATTTATGTCGAGGCTCCCATACAGTCACCCTTTAACCGTTGGACGTTAAATTATGGTACATATATGTATATTATACATCAATAATAAAACAGTAGTGGCACCAGTGAACTAAAAAAATGACAACCGCTGTAATGACAAAAAAATCATTTTGTTGAATGAATATTGATGCTCATGAAGTTATTATTATTTTTGTTAGTTCGCAAGTTGTAAGTGAACCATGGCACAGTGGTTTAAGTACTGACAGACATACGGGTCTGTTGTTGGCATGACTGTTTTGTTAACATTATTATATAATAGTACATAAAGAGACAATATCCCCGTGATATCGGTGGCATGTTGTTTCCAATATTTTAATATTTCAATATATAAAATAAACTTTGTATATTTAATTTTCTATTTATTTATGTATCGAAGCGTCAATAGCCTAATGGTTTAGGGTACGGCCTGCGAATCGTAAGGTCGTGGGTTCGAATCCACCATACGACTATTGCCGTGAACCATCTCCTAGCACAAGCTTAAGCTTAGTTGGAATTGTTAACAAGATTGTTAGTAATATTTCTGAAAAAAAAAGAAATATTGCTAGCTTTCTTTTTATTAAAAAAAAACTATCATTTTATTGTATTATATTTTTATTAATAGACTCTGTCTTGTGAAGTTAGTTTTGTGCGCTCATGAAATTGGGTAGTCCTGAGCACCACGGTAAACCAGCGCTGTCGCATTCTTTCGGCAGCAAATGCTGAGACAGTGTCCAGTGGCATCCTGACCTATTTGTCTGTTACTTCCTTTTAATTTCATTTTGTTTATTTTTCTTTCTTTTTTTGTATACATCATGTAACTTGTTTGTATATTATGATGTCATGTCTATAGCAATAGCAGTCCATGTGAATAACGCGACGTATTAAAGTATTTTAAAGCCACTTAAGGCTTATCGATCACATTAAAATCTGGCAACCACCAACATCCAGAACTGGTTTTGTCCCTTCATATACCAAATAATTGTACCAAAACAAACTCAGGTGCAACAAACTTATTCGCTCGTTATCTGCCGACCCTCGCGTGGCGCTCCCAGCATCTTTCCCATAACCTCATCAGCCTGTCGAATGTACACTTGATAATTATTATGTATCTTATTGGTTTGTGATAGGAGCTGTATTTGCACTGCGTCCGCGTAGATGTGGATGATTTTGAACGTACGTCTGGTGTCGTTAACATGCACTCGCCGGCCGTTATGTTGAACAGTATATCTGATTAGGACAGTTTATTTTCGCGTTTTTATATTTGCACACTTTTGCGGTTTGTTGTTTTGATTTTGTCGTCTGTTTGGACGTGGTAGGAATTAAAATATTACTTATGGTTAAATTGCAAATCATTAACATGTGTATATTTATGAGTAAAAACAGAAACCTATTTCAAATCGAATCAATTACTCGCGAACGCCCTCTTTATATTTCCAAATTATCGTAGAAAAAAGAATTAATCGGAACATAAACAAACTGTCACAAAACTACCCTTGAAGTAAATCCTGTCCGTTGAAGTGTGAATTCGTGCAGAGTCCACCAGGGAAGATAGCTGTGTGGTCTCTTAAAGAGACAATCAGGTTATAGGAAGGATGTGTCTCCACTTATGGTTCCAGCGCTTCCTTATAAAATGCTATAAGGAGCATGACAATTGAATTAAGTCAATCAGCTGATAAAATCACAAGAGAATGTCTTAGAGTATCTGTAAGATATCTCTATACTGTAAGACATTCCGATAAAAAATAATTATTATGTGCTTGTTATCTACGAACCATTTGATTAAATGATTTATCAAAAATATTACATTTACCACTATTTACAACCATTCCAAATTCAATTTGTGTTAGGAGATGGTTCACATTCATAGCCGAATGGTGACTTTGAACCTACGCTCTTACATTTCGCAGACCATACCTTAAACCATTAGGCTATTTTTAGTAGGAATTAAATTTATTGCTTTATTATTAAATGATATATTCTCTTATTATCATCATAACGCCACATCTGCACTAAGAATGTGGTAAAGTTACTTGTTGGATATTGGTTTGTACATTCATTTATACCGCACTATACGCAGTCCTTCCAGAGACACACAAATAAAAACGAGTTATAACATATTTGTTCCACTCTTATACTATGTATAATTAAACCAGGAATAACTATGGTTTATCTATTCTTCCGATACGTCAAAATGCACAAGTTTGCAACAGCGCAACCAAAAAAGAAACGGTAGAAAATTATCAAAAAATATAAATGTAGTAAACATAATTGTAGTCTATGGTATCTGTCAATGTGTCGCGGATATAAAAGGTTTTCTATACTTTTTAAATAGACATTACTCGTTCTTCCCCAGGGAATGAGTATGCGGAGGCACGTTCCCAAAAGTAAAAAAGAAATTGCTGGTCAAACAGCAATTATATAAGTTATGTGGTTTTGACTCTTACTTCATTTCGACCCTCAGAGACCTCCGAGCTATCAGTATTTGTAAAACGGAAGAGAATCTACTTCCACGCTTGTCCATAGTTAGAAACCTTTCAAATATATCTATATATAAAGATATCCCGACACACCGTCAGCTGTGTCTATTATACAGATGACTGTGACGACACCACAGGAAGACTGATGACAAAGGCAATGGCCGCATCAAGGGAGAGGATAGTGGACTACAACCTGAAAATGGCCATGAGAAGCAGGGACACAGCGGTCGCGGAGAAGCTAATAGCAATGCAGCGGGGCGTCTGCGACGCGTGAACCGTAGCAATCTCTGGCCACCTCCAAATTCAGGCATTATATATAATAAAAAAATAAATAAAAAAATAGTAACTGTAGAAGTGGGACTCTTTTAATAAATGCAGAGTGAACAATTTAAGTGTATTGGAAAAGAGCACGGACACAGGTCTGTGGTTGCAACCTAACAATAAAAAAAAACCTTCCAAATATTTGGTCTAGAAACATTACACAATTTTTAGAAAACCAACATTTTAATCGATATATAAATCAAAAGGGTTTCCCCTTTAAATATTTAATTTTCTTAAGTCATTTACTCTTTCTACTTCCTCTGATGCCCTTAATTCCATAATAAGTTAATTTAACAAACATAAACCGTGGTATTTTAAATGTTATACTGGACTTCAACAAGGGTGTACGTCGGAATAACGATTGTATGAACAAAAACGTCAACTTTATACAAGATATAACGTATTCTTGGTTTATTAGTACAAATTTTGCTTTATTCCTAAGTTTATCTTGATACCACGTTTATTTGTGAGGCTGTTAGATTGTTTTTTAAAGTTCTAGAGAGCGGGCATAATTTTGCCAGGCAGTAACTATATCCATGTTAATGTTTTCGTGTACCAAATACCTGGAACACTGTACCCAAGAGCATGTTCTGCCCACTGCATACCAATTGCTTTAATTTAATTTAAACAAGTAATGTGAGTAAAATATGAATGTACCGTTATCCTCTCTTGAATTGGAATTCCTTTACCAGGGAGAAAGGCTGTAGGGTTCTATTCTGTTATCACAATATTATTGATCGATATAAAGTCGAACGATTTATCATAATATGTACACAGCATATTTATGGTATAGCGACTTTATAAGCACAGGTAAATTATAACTTTGGCTTAATGTTAGCTTGTCTTAATTTTATTTATATACCACCTATATACATATTTACTACAGATAACATTTTTATGTAAATTTGTTTTTAACAAATTAAAGTGTAATTAATAGGGTTATTGATTGACCACCAACTGGCCTGATTTTAAGTGGAAATGCAGTCTTCAATGGTAAGACGCACTAACATTATTTATCAAAATCCAATGGGCATGGTAAATGCCTATTCACTCTACTCTTGACAACTCCCACATTATATTCTGAAGGAATGATAGTCACGGGCAAACTAATCCAGTCCTTTGCTGTACCAATAATGAAAGACAGAGCAAAGCTCTTTATTCGGTTTTGGAGCTTGTCCACAGCGGTTTTGACGAGACGTGATTAAAAATAGAAGGAAATAGGTGTTTACTATTCACTAACCTAAAAGGCTAATCATACAACACACAATCAACCTTACAATTGTTTTATAATAGATTCTAGAGCTAATCCCGCGACTAGGATTATAATGACCTGGAATGACTAAGCTGAACATAGATTCTAATTGTGTACGAGAACGGATATCGTAACGTTTTATAATGCATTCCGCACAATAAATAACGAACGGCTTACAGAATAGCCCTCCCGGTTCCGATGCGAAATTCCGTTCATATATTTAAAACGCTATCACGACTGCATTCGAAACGATACTAGCCGCTGACTCACCGACGTCAAATGCACTACGTTTTCCCGCGTAAAGTCCGCGTAGGACCGCGTGACCTTTCCTTTAGCAAATTTAAAGCTCTAGCCACCTAACCCTTAATTCGTAAATAATAACAATCAAATTTGTGTGATAAGTGTTTTTAAAACTGTAAAAGCGTGATTGTCATTTATAAATAGTGCAACGGTGCGTTCCGCGAACCGGCTGAGTTCGTTTTCCTCTTCGAAGGAATGCAACTTGACGTCACAGCGAACGCACCTTACTACATGGCTATTTTAAATAGCCCTTAACACTTTGTCGCTACAGTGCGGCGGCGCGATCTTTGGATTTGGTCGTGTTATTGTTCCTCGAATAGCCGTTCGAATTGAAATGTAACGATCGTATTTAAATTTGATATACGTTGCGCTGGCTTCTCGAAATTGTTGCGTTAACTCGTTGTCAGGATAACGGTGCAGACTATTTCGAACGTCGATAGAGTTGTGGTTATCTTATTTATATTCTATTTCTGGTGAATGAGGTGTCTTATTGTCATACCTGGAATTCATACTTAGATTGAATACAAGTGAGCCTTCAAGGACCTACTTAGTAAGAATGGTTAGTTGACTTCAACTATTAATAATTTCATCGCGTGCGATAGAAGTTTCACTTGCGTATTTCGTTATGGTTAGATCATCTGCGACTTCTGTGAGACTTTATTTAGACATTATACGTTTTGTTGAAGATTAAGCAATAAAAAAATAATTATAAGAAAATAAATAAATCTATGAATTTGAAGTATAACAGTTTAATGGACAGGGGAGACTAAAGTTATCTTTAGCGAACCAAACGAGTTTGTCTGAAGAAAGGTTTCGTGGTATCATCCATGCGTGTTATGGGAAGAGGTAGTTTGCTGGAAATGTCTTGTCCAAGCGCGTCCATTGCTCCTAGTTCGGAAACATGTTTATACCTACGAAAATAGCTTTTAATACTGACGACCAGTTTTAATAACATATATGCGGCTGTGTTATTTTATTTTGTGCGTGTATCAACAAAGATATTTCAAAATATAAATCTATTTTATAAATATTTCGTCCATATATATAATAAACCATATATATGGCAAAAGGGGTAAACGAATTCAGTTGATCTTACGTGATCACCAGCGCCCATCACACAGCCCATTTACAGAACCAGAGGAGCTGCAGGGGCGTTGCCGGCCTTCGAGAAAGGAATAGTCTCGTTTGTTGAAGGTCCCCAAATAGTATCGATTCAGAAACACCGCTGGTGACAGTTTGTTCAGAAGGCTGACAGTGTGTGGCAGATAACAGACAGAAAACGGATACTTATTGGTATAAGTCAACTTAAATTCTAAAACTCGTCCACGAGATATTTGCCAAAACAAAGTACTATCTTACTGTAAAATAACACTTCTAGATTACATGTGTCTAGCTGTGTCTAGTTTCGGATAAAATTTTCCAAAAATGTGAAAACTAGTGGGCAAATAGGTCACGGCGCAATTTGAAATTCAAACATAATCCATCTACAATAGAAAGCCGGTACACCGACAGACAAAACGTTCAACTAACAATAGCCATCTACGTGAAACTGAATGATGCACAAAACGTACACTCAAATATATTTCCAAACCGTTTGTCCCCTTAACAACGTGTCGTAAAGTAACGTATAGGCAATAATTAGTCGCCATTTTGGAAACTACCGTCCATTGTGGCGCTTTACTTTCGGGCCTGCACAATCAACTTATTAATTTTCCCTAGACCATGCGATAGTATATCGTATGGCCCGGGAATAGGTACCATTGGATTATTCGGCACTACAAATGCCCACTTTGTCTTAAATAGAGAAATGAAAAACGAGTGCAGCTGCTATTCATTGTTTTCTTTATGTTCGCTTGACGTTGCCATTGTTTTGTTATAAATCTGAATTGTACAGGTCAATAAACTGCAAGACAAACACTAAAAGCTGACTTAACTTGAGCCACGTCACTTGTTGACAATACATTACTATATTAAATAATAACAAAATTTATATTATTTACTTAGGCCTATGCTGCCAGTTTAGGAAGTGCGTACGTTGATTCGAAAAATTTGTGTCTTAATTTTTCTAGTTAGAATCTTAGACAAGAAAAGCATACAAGGCGAACGGATATATACGTACATAAAGATAGCCAACGATTTCATCTATCCCTCTTTGCTATTCATCGATCTTAGTAAGTACTAAATGTCTCGGGGACTATCACTAAGTCTTTTCAAGCGACTTCAAAAAAGGAGGAGGTTCTCAATGTGTATTTTATAAAATGTTTGTTATCTCATAATTTTCAACTGAATGAACCGATTCTAATGATTCTTTTTTTTCATTTAAAAGCTGGTGCTTCAATCTTAAGCTTCCCATGTGGTCCCAATTTTATATATATATGTATTAAATAATTTGGTCCAATTCTGGCAATACCATCCATGAAAAATCATATCAGTCTTAAATTTGCATCAAGTATGTGCGTCCATTTGTGGACGGATAACTCAATATCACGCCGAAAGACGATTTATTAGCAAGCTTGTACTGCAAGAGTAGTTTGAGGAAAGCTTGCTTACGTACTGACTAATATTCGTTATAAGCCTACGATAATTCTGGAATACAAAGAGGTATACATATAGTGAGAAATGATTTTTCGGAAAAGTTCGTATTTATCGTGCTCTCTCAAATAGCTCCATATTAGTGGATATGAAAATGTCACTCATTTAATACATACGATCTTTCATTATCGGTACGGTTGTCATCCTATTCCGATAAAAATCCGAGTTTTCCCGAAGGAAAAAAATTTCTCACTACATCTGTAACGATTCGATTTCCAGTCGGCTTTTGTTTTTGCTTGTTGTCTAGCTTCCTCTTCGTCCCTTCGCTCTTATACGTGGAACGTTAGCAGTGGCTAAGGATTGAGACCTAGATATTAGAGCTTCCATTGGGTGGGGGTCATATGTGGAGTAGTTCACATGCTGTATGCTTATCCGACGCCTTAATCAATAGTGTGAGACCATGTTGTAAGCGTCCATTTTGTCTAAAATGATTTAGATTTTAGTTAGTTAGTAGTCCTGATACTAACATCAACTTTATATTTTTATTTATTGATTTTTTGACGAACTACACAGATTGGCCAGAGAAGCTGGCCTTGACTGCTTCACCGGATTGAGAGGTGGCATAGCTCTTAGGTCGCTTAACCTGAACCTCTATCGCTAGTAACTCGCCACAAGGGTCCCCCCGGGTAACCTCGGCTTGGACGGTTACCATGTTACGCGTAATCATTCCGATCCGAGGGCGCCCGAGAGGGCCGAACCACGACTCGGTCGGTTGCTATTTCACGGATAATTAGATTTTAGTTAGTTAGTAGTCCTGATACTAACATCAACTTTATATTTTTATTTATTGATTACAAATAAATTACTATTATGAGATGCTAAACTGGTTGCAATACTATAATTTTATATAGATACTCGAGTGTATTATTTAAAATAAAATTATTAATATCAAGTATCAAAACTGGTTGTCTATAGTATGCGCGTGGCGCTTTTTTAGTGTCAAGTTTCGTCGGCCAGAGTATCTCAGTCGTCCTGCAGGGCTGCAATGCGACAACTGCTATGCGGCACTCACTTTGCAGGTGCTTCAGTCGTATCCAACGATGTCTTCCCTAATGTGAACATTCTGGAAACATTTTCGTTCCCTCTTATTCGGTACTGTGACGGATGGTACTTTTTGTACGTTTCGCTTTCACAAATATAACAGAATCCGAGCGCGCGTTGTCTTTTTTACGTTTTATAAAGACAAGGAAATGTATAACAATAATGTTTTACATTTGATCATTTTGTACGCAAAAATATACGTGTCTGACGCTCCCTATACGATAAAAGATAAACTTGTTAAGAAAAGATAAATTTACTGTGAGATGTTTATGAAAATTTTCTATGACATTTCAAGACAAGCCTTGCACTGAGAGGGCATAGGGGGGGAGGGAGTAACCTCCCTCCCTTTTATTTTCCTCCTTTTTTTAAAACTGCTACGAGGGATGCACTAATTATTTAGTTCTAAAACTGTTTAATGCCTAAGAACCGATCGTAACGTAGGCTAAAAAAAGTATTCATGAAAAATAAATCTGTAATTTATGAATAGGTTGGCAATACACAGAATTGTATTTAGTTTATAAAAGTGTAAAAAAAAATTATATACGTAGGTTTAAAAAGTTCACGAGTGTTTCTTCTTAAAATTGTTTCAGTAAATTAAAATAAACTTAATTCAAAAAAGAGGGATCATAAATGATCTTGCTACTATGCAGGTTTCGTCACAACAGTTTGAACACGAGTTAGCACACAGAACAGTAGTCAACAATTTTATTGCTGTCGACCCCAGATCGAACTCGGTTTCCTAGCGTACAATGAAACTTAGAATGTCTGGACAATGATCTACAACTTTGAACTGGTAGATTAGAAAGTTAATAAGACCCAGTATTAACATACATTATTTTTAGTTCAATGAAGCTTTGGCCCAGGGACCAAAACAAATAAAACACAACAAAGTTATCCTCCATAATATTTTCACGTTACCTAACCCTCATGACTTACTGACATGTTTATCAGCTATATTAATTGGCATGTAGTCCCCGGTTCGAACGCGTCGGTCTTATCTGTTATATTCCATATTGTTACGGCCGGGTTACCATACAACGCCGACAAGTTTTCAAAACGTAAACAGGACACCTCTTTTTGTCGTTAACTATGTTGATTTATTGTTGTCTGAAAAGGCCTTAGGACCGTGGGAAAAGGTGGCACCAACGTACGTGAGACAGGCTATTGCATGCATTTCGACCGCTCCTAACGACGTAAAACCTTAGAGTGAACGTGTGAAATGTCTTAAGTCGCATACTCGAAGGAGAAAGTTGTCGATTGATATTTGACAATTTGTCGATTCAAATTTGGCCTTCCTTGCTTTCCACCTTATACGATACTCCGCTTTTCGTATACAGCCACTTTCGGCTATCCTTATAGGTCGCCGGTTCAACTGGCGGAGGGCGACCTACGCTTCTCGGATTCGTGCGCTGCCCAAGACCCCTATCTACCCTGACTCTGCGGATGTGGCCATAAACAGCTGTACCTATTTATACGGAAGCTTTAGTAGTAGACATTGGGATTCAAAAACCACGACTATCACATCGTAAGGCGTCCGCTCAGTCTATAGGCTAATACTAACACTGCCCATTCAAACTTGCGAAGCGAAGTCGTGTCTTCTACAGTTGGAGATATTGATGGGATATTAGCAGATACAATGGATGACAAGGATGCTAACAAAATGTATAGGGGACCTAATTGAAAAGAACAAAAAAATTATTTCCAAAAATCTCAATTTATCTGTTTTTTGTTACGTCATAACTTTCTATTGGATGAACCGATTTGGATGATTCTCTTTATTTCAAAGATGGTGCTTTCAGTGTGATCCCATTTCAATTTTATCCAATTCTGGCAATGGCATCAATGAGAAAAAAAGACATGCTAATTTAAGACTTGTATCGTATAAGTCTTACATTAAGTATGTGCGCCACAAACGGACGAATAACTCAATATCACGCCAACCGATTTCGATGATTCATTTTTGTTTGAAAGCCGATGCTCCCCATGTGTTCCCCTTTTGGTCCAATTCTGACAGTGGCATTCATGAAATTACCATATAAGTGTTAAATTTGCATTAAGTATGTGCGCGACAAATGGGCGAATAACTCAATATCACGCCAACCGATTTCGATGATTCATTTTTATTGGAAAGGATGTACTTTAAGGGTACTTTGACGAGAGTTTGGTTAGGTACTGATCAATTCTATTAATTTGAAATTAATATTTGGTTTTTACTTGTAAATATACTTGTTTGGTTAAAAATTGACGAATAAGTCCTTGCACAGATTAATCCTAGTTTCGTAGCAGGAGTACGATAAAGTACTCGTCGAGATACGATTTAATAATGTCGGAGGGAGCAGACATATTATGTTGCATAGTCTTCGTTGATTGATCACGCGTCACCACCATGTATGACAGCAGAGGGCAATGCATATTGCGCTGCAACGAAAACAAACGCGGGGTCGTCGACCTTGCCTCTTGAGCAATACGCCTTAGGTATTCTAGTCTTGTACGTTTATGTCGCCGAAATTTTTTGCATGGCGTCATACATTTACACCACTCTATGACATTGTACTCTATACCATTGTAATAAGGTCTATTGTATAATTACTTGTAATTTGTGCTTTATTGCAAAGGTAAGCGTGTCTTGTTGCAGAGAATCCGCTTCGTGACGTATTTATTGCAGTTGTATTTGAAGTTAATACGGCCACGGTTGAATTGAAACATTGCCTGAGTATTTGTTTATATATGGACAAACTATGTGAGTTCTTTAAAGGCAGGGTCTTACGGGGAAATATGAACGCGTTATATTTTTTTTTAACACTTGTGATACCTCAAACTAAAGCTCATATGGGCGGATTAAATCCTTAGTCGCACTCCCTACCAGTCAACCCTCGGTGAAAGAGAAAAACTTATAAAAGAAAAGATAAGAGAGATACCGAAATGTTAAGATAAATGTACATGCACAACATAATATATATATACTAGGAGTGCACGATAGATATCGATATTACATAAAATATCGATTTATGGACGCGATATATCACTTCAATCCGATATTATCGAATCATCTAATATCGATATATTTCATCCAATATAGGAAATATCGTAAGAAATTAAATGAAAAAGCTTTCCATTCTTTCTTTTATTTGTGGTTGACAACTTGAATAAAATAAAACCCTTACTTGCTGCGCTGCCATCACGAAGAGTGTAGTGTAGGATGTTACTACACTCCTACTCTTCACGATGGCAGGACTCGTTGTATAAATTTTGTAATCTATGCATGTAGTCTGTACTGCTAGCAGAATCAAATCAAATAGTTTGGACTGGTATCCGAAGCGAGATTTCGATATATGTAAAATATCGATTTATTTGTGGCATAACATCCCTAATATTTATTTATTTATTTGTAGGAACATCAACAGCAATACAATGTACAAAAAAGATATAAAATTAATTAAGAAACATTCTGCATAAATATACATGTATATACACATACAAAATATATATATCATTCTTTCTCTCATATTTATTAACCGTTCAGGAATATTCTGAAAAAATGAAAGTTAGTTTTATTATATATTTATAATTAAGCTCTGTATAAATGCCTATAAAGGTAGTATTGCGCGCGCACGACATTGCGACAGCATGTGCTGAGACGGTGTCTAATGTCCAGCATCACTGCCTGTTTGTGCGTTCTATCGATCTTCAACTGTATTTTTTTTCAACTTATATTTCTTTTTTAAAGTTGTATCTTATTGGAAACCGACTTTATAAAACGAGGATTTTCTCAATTCGTCTGTATGTATATTTTTATGTTACATAACTATCGAATGGGTGGAACGATTTTGATGATTCTTTTTTATTTTAAAGCTAGTTCTCCCGTGTGATCCCATTTAAATTTGGTCCAATTCTGTCCGAGACATCCATTCCTACGATAATTCGTAAATACAAAGAGGGCGTTCGTAAATATAAAGTTTGATTCAATTTGACGTTGTTTTTTGTTTTTGTTCGTAAATATACTTGTATTGAATACAATGTTTATGTCTTTATATTAAATCTGTAGATTTATCTTCAGAAACCTCCACCTTCCACGCCTAACCAAGTCTCTACCCAAGCGGAAACAGTAAAAAAATGTTGTCAAGGACTCCAGATAGCATATCAGCTATTGTTGAGCAACGAGTTTTTTTTCCCTAAAATCCCCACGGGCCCGCGATAGAGGCAGGAAGGTTGTGGTTGTATATCAACGTAAGGCAGTCACAACAGCACGCGCGCAACTTAGTCAAAACATGAGTGGAATACGCTGGACTCGATTCGATGGTGTGGCTTGCCGAGCGGCGAGGTGTACGACATCCGTCGATATGACTTTGATAATAAAGTTCCCATTAGGCTAATTGGTGACGTAGCACTAGCGATCAACTAATTAAGAATATTTTCGGGTTCGCTTGCCGCCACTGTTTTGCTATTGCGATTGAATTGCTGTTAACAAATTAATTGTTTTATTTTTTCTTAAACTTCCTATTTAATTGTATGAATTTTATGGCTACGTTATTATAATATAACGGACACAAATAGTCCTACAATATTATATTTATCCCTTTTTTTATTGACAAACAACACGATTGGCCAGAGAAGCGAGCCTTGACTGCTTCACTGTATTGAGAGGTGGCATAGCTCTTAGGTCGCTTAGCCTGAACCGTTATCGGGTTAACCCGAGGTTTTTTGAGGATCTTCAAAAAACCTCGTTTGCCCTTTTCAATTAAAAAAAAAGGTGACGATCTTAGATAGTTGCCATCACCAGTTGGAAGTTGGGAAGTTACACGTAGTCCGAAAACAACTCAAGTTTACTAGTTGTAATCTAATCGACCGTTTGTTTGTGTTCATCTCAGATATCTGGAATTAATTTATTTAATTTATTTCTTAATCAAGGTGTGGGATTAGGAAGGAAACATCCAATGATTTTACAGAAACCATTACTCCAGTTATTGCAGCACAAAAAAAAACGAGTATTCCATAAATTACTTAAGAAAAGTCGTGAATTAAAATGTTTATGCGTATTTCGAAGTTATTAAAGTTAATGAAATTAGCACAAGACGTTGCGAGTCCCCGGCACCGTAACTCCCTTACCATTGTACCGAAACTCTGTCTCACAATTGATGATTATTTCGTTCTTAGTAACTATTATATATATTATGGCTGAAGACGACCATAAAGATAGCCGGAAGCGGCTGGATGCGGTTGCGGTTTACACTATTGTTTTTTCTATATTTTTTGGGGACTTTTTCGGGCATGTCAGTCTCATTGTATCCTAAACTAAATACATATTACAAATAGAAATAGGAACACATGAAGCAAAAAAGTCATCAATGTTTCATAGCCATAGCCACCAGCTCCTCGCTTTCTCTGAGGTCGGGTAGGACAGCAACATTAATAAAGCACACACATGTTGTTCCCTAATTTTATACTGTCCTAGAAATGGATAGACACATACTCGTAGAGATTTTTATGGGCAAACGGCTATATGTTACCGGCTTATCTGACCTTAAGTGATCACCGTCGCCCATACAGGAGGAGCTGCAGGTACGTTGCCGGCCCTGAAGAAAGGAGTAGACTAGCTCCTTGAGTCCCCAAGTCGTTTCCAAATCGTACTGGCTCGTTCCAGAGGTTGATAGTGCGTGGACGAAACTTACGCGAAATGGTGTCGATGGAATTTGGAATTCTGCCGAGATGTGCGGTAATGGAAATCCTGGGGACATTCCAAACAATTCCTAAGAAAATAACACATGGTAAATACGATAGGGAATACAAAGAGTTTCGACATCTCTCCGTAGACCCAGAAGGTAAAGCTAAGCTTTCCAAGGTCAAAAATACAGGCTGATGGATGATATGGCTGCGGGTAAAATACAAATACAAACATTCACATTCCACTTATTACGATTCTTGAATAACTCTTTACTCCATTCAGATGCATGTATATATCATATAGTCCACTTCGTTACATAATCGTCGATTAAGATTAGTACTACTATAAAAATAGAAATCAAATTCAATTAGAGAAGCTGTTATGAAATAAGCATGCACCAATTCGAAGTGGTTGGTTGCACGATGTCTCATTCCTTCAGTCAGGACATCGTGCGTGGGCGCAATTCTGAATATTGACAAATGTTGCGCATCTTCCAATAAAGACCGGACGAGTTGAACGGAGCGAGCCGTCAGTTGCAATTTCGCTGCATTAAATTCATTCACCGCTATTTGTTTAACATTTTATGTAATTTAGCGATGTGTCACATTTGTATGTCATCCCACTTGAGGCCTGTTTACCGATTGGTACGGCACGTTTAGTATGTGTTGTTTTGCAGTGTACCAAGTAATCCGTTTTGTATACATAACTGTTACCAGTACAAATATTGTACAGAGGGAAGAAACTACTGTACCGATTACATTATTATTTTAAAAATGATTTAATTATTAAAAAGTTACATTATCCAGAAGTATCATAGGGTGTTTTTTTTTCAAAGCAGGGCATAGATTGTATACTGATTTTTAAATAGATTTTTAACTATAAACTCTTGGAACAGCTTCGCTTATTTTTAAATGACTTCAGGAAAGAGAAGGTTCTCAATTCGTCTGTATGGTTTTTATGTTTTTACTTTATTCATAACTTTCGTGAAATCGGTTCACCCAAACCGATTTTGATGATTTTTTTTTTATTGGAAAGAATGTACTTCAAAGGTAGTGAGACGAGATTTTGGTTAGGTTCTTGGGAGCTACTTTTCTCAACATCGCACACAACATATTTTATATTTTATCATATTATTAACAGCAATACATCAAGAGCCTTAGAGGTAATTTAGTAAAGACTTACAGACTTTGTTTCAGAGATTCACTTTTAAAGGGCTTTTCCTCCAGCATAACTCACTTGTTGTAAACTGTACACTAATTGTCCACAGAGAGAGTCCTCTCCTTTTTATCCTAAATTTCTAGTATATGCATCTCTTTCAAAGACGGAAGCGGAAACGGCCTTGGTTGCCGACAACCGATAAAAGTACTTTATTTGACTAAAGTACTTCTATATTAGTCAGTCCATTAACTTTATAGATTATAATATTTAAAACTAAATTGGAATGCAGTAGGACCAACTGTCGCTGATCCGGGGCACCCCTCTCATAACGGCTGATGGCATTCGCGGAAGGTTTAGTGGGTAGAGGCTGCCCAGGCCGAGACCTACACATCCCTCCGGGCCCACCCAGGGTACCGGAGGATGGTCTATAAAAAGATTCCCCCGCGTGAACAAAAAAAAAGGACCAACTGTCGCTAACATTCTAAGTAATTATATTTCGTATTATTCCTATTCTATTTGAATTTCGGTTTTTGTTTTTACTCGTAAATATAAATGTAATAAACATTATTTAATTGTTTGATCGACATAACGTTGTTTTTCGTTCAGAGTTCGAGTGACCGTAGTAGAGTCGAATTGCAAAGAGCCCTAAACCGTTTTAAATGTTAATACGGTGCGCCGCAGATACCATCCGGGCCCATCTTAATGGAATCGGGGCGCTAAAAAGGGATTTCTTTAATCAACGCAGAGGGCGGTGCGGATCGGAACTTTTTATTTTGCTCTATACACCTGGTACGGAGCCGTGGTACGAGGGTGCCTTTTAATTGTATGTTAAGGAGAAGTGTGCCTTGAAATGATGTTGTGATATATTAAAATGAATGCGTCGGTGGTTTATATGTTGAAAGAAAATTGACACGAAAATAAATTATGAAGCAAAAGTGAATGGCAGAGTAGGTGGTGGAGTGAGAAACCTCGATGAAAATATATTGACCAGCTTGACGTACTAAATAAGATTCACTTCAGAAGTACGCGGTCCTATAGTTTATTCCTGGAAAAGCAACCGTGTATGGCTTATACAGTTGCTTTGTACGTCGATCTCCTGATCCTGATAGTGTGCTGAAGATCCTGTTGCTATCGATCATGAATTCTTTTTTTCTGAATGCGGTGTCCAGCCAGTCTGCTTCTACAGTTTCACCGGGTTTTTGTGAGGTGGCACAGCTCTTAGGCCGCTTAAGGAGCCTAACCTGAACCTCTTTAAGGAGGAACGCCTCAAGTTGTATGGTACGCTAGTAACCCGAGTTCGATCCCCGATGCCGGCACCGATAAATTTGTTGTTGCAATTTTATGTGCTGATTTACCACGCGCTCGACGGTGAAGGAAAATATTGTGAGGAAACCATGTCCTAGAATTTTTTTCTAAGACATGTGAAGTCTGCCAATCTGCACTAGGGCCGCGTGGCGGACTATGCCCTTATACTCTCTTTACAGAGAAGGCCTGTGCCCAGCAGTAGGACATATATAAAAGCTGTAACTTTATTATATAGTATAATGTATATTAATAAATGCAAATTTAATCTAATTGTCGTGTCACATGTTGAGTCGGCCATTTTACATTGTAATCCCAAATTTCGTATCAACAGTATCTATTACTATGTCAGGCTTTTTTTTTCGCAATTACATTACATATGTATTATGTTACGGTCGCAACAATACGCCACCGGCATTGTTTGCTACCGCTCTCCGATTACGGAATTCCACCATTTTAACACTTTTTAGCAAAACATAACTTGACAGTTGCAATACAACTTAAGAACCTAAATCTAGTAAACTATTTCCAGACTCATTACATTGATATAAGGTTGCTATTACCATGTACGTGTATTCGAATTTGCGTCAAACGGAAAATGGCTTCTTTTTTGTAATGTAACGGAATAAGCCGATTGCACTGTTAGCAAACGGAAATGCTCGAATGTAATATTTTGTTTGGTATTTATTGAATGACTGCTCATATTTACGTGATTGTTTCTTTTAAGCGAAAACTTCTTTAGCAGCTTTAAGCTGTTTTTAGCAGGCGTATATGTTATGAGTTTGCATCACTAACATGCTAATGAAACGTCAATAGCCTAATGGTTTATGGTACGATCTGCAAATCGTAAGGTCGAAGATTCGAATCCTCCATTCGCCTATTGGCGTTAACCATCTCCTTTTTTTTGTTGACTAGCGGGAAATCTTCAACAAGATGTGGGATTTTTATCCGCTAACCCCCAGGAATGGTGAGGGGCCCCGGGATCTCCAGAGGAACGCACCGGTGCACCTCTGCACTGTGCTCTTCGGAGAGCACGTCCCAGGGGGGAGATCAATCCCACCCATCTCTGTGCCCTGTGCAGTGCAAAGCGATACAGGCCAGCCAATGTCGTCTTCTTCCCGGGTCCGACAAAGGCCTCCACCCTTGTCGCCCAGTGAACCTGGGACCCGTTTTGGTCGCCTTCTGCGACAGGCAGGGGATACTATAGACTTATTCTACGAGCCCAGAACTACACTATCTCCTAGCACAAGCTTAAGCTTAATTGGAATGTTTGACAAGATTTTGAATTGTGTGAAAAATATATTATATTGTTAGAATTCTTTTTCTAGCGGAAAAAAATCTTTGAAATTTTTCTAGCGTCTAAGCATGGTTTAGGGTACGGTCTGCGAAACGTAAGGTATGTTCGTATCCACCATTCGACTGACTTGAACCATTTCCCAGCACAAGCTTAGTTGGAACAGTTAACAAGAATGTTAGTAATATTTATTAAAAAAAATTACTTCTTTAATAAAAAAGTCGATAAAAAATCATTACTCTCCATCGCTTGGTTTACAAGGGCTTCAAAGTTTATATATACATTTTGCGCGACTGCATCTATACTGACGACTTGACGGAAAACGGCCAGCTAAGGAGTATTCGTGATCGGAAGATATATATGTTTGTGTGTGTATGTGATAAATCGAGAGGTGTCTCAGGATCTTGTAAATAAATTGTGACGTTATCATAGCAATTGCGTCAATAACAATACATTACCGGTGTACATTTACATAAACGTAATTTTCTCGGTAAGGGTTGATATCTTTGGTTTTTCTATATACGTCAACAATATAACAATGTGAAATGATCTCGAGCCGGAAATGATGTGTGTTGCAATTTTGCTGATTTACCACGCATGTTATCAGCGTGAAGGAAAACCATCGTGAGGAAACCTACATGTAAAAAAAATCTTAATTCCGCCAATCCGCACTGGGTATGCGTGGCGGACTATGCCCTTATACTATATTTACAGAGAAGGCCTGCGCCCAACAGTGGGACACATATAGTTATGGCTTTAGTTTTAAATTTAACATACAAATAACATAGTAATCGACTATATGAACTTATGGTGGGGGTCGATCTTGGTCGACTAATTACGTTTTACAGTTCTGAAGTATTTAAACGTAATAGCTGAAAGATTAGTCGTGCGTTCCTTGGTTCAGACCCATTCGACTCTTAACGTGATCTTTTTTGTTTTGGAATCGTTATAAAGAATGTTATGAAATGTTGCGAAAATTCCTTAGCATCTTTATTAAAAATATAATTTTCAACCGACTACAAAAAGGATTAATTAATTCGTCTGTATTTTCTTATATTTGTTAACTCATTTGGACCGAACCCATTTTCATGATTCTCGTTTTGATTTGAAAGCTTTTGTCTCCCGTATAAGAAAACTATATAAGTTTAAAATTTGCGTTAAGTATGTGCGTGACAAATGAACGAACCACTCAATATCACGCCAACCGATTTCGATGATTCAATTTTTATTGGAAAGCATGTACTTCAAAGTTTGATGAGAGTTTGGTTATATTCTGATCGATTCTATTTCATAATATTCCTACGATAATTCGGAATAATGCGCGTAATAGCGTTTGTATTTTTAATTCGATTTGAAGTCGGTTTTTGTTTTTACTCGTAAATATACTTTTTTATGTATGTTTTAACAAGTCCATATATATATAATACGTAGTAGGGCCACTGTTGCCCCTTTCATTTGTTTCCTAGTCTACCCTGTTTTAAGACGCAAGTATTTTTAATTCGTAAAATATATTTTGTGGCGCCATCATTAACCGAACATGCTTAAAGGCAAACAAATCAAAATCTCGACAGTTATTTCGTCGTAGCCAAATAGCGTCAAAGGTCCTATTCGCAGAATTGGTCATCGCCATGGGACCCCTATAATTCACAAGGTAGGTCAGGGTTCTCCGTTAAAAACGAACAAAGCGAACGAAACCAGTCCTTCGACCTCCAGACGAGTCGGCAGCCATCTTAAATAGCCATACACCACTATTGTAAAGGAATTATTATTGTCAGATATGGCGAGCCTGTTTCCTTTCACCGAAACATTTAGGTCTATTTAAAATCTTTGCATTCATAACAGTAACAGGGCAACTCAATGACTAGACGTCGGACTTACTGTGTAACGGTCGTGCGTTTATATTAAGTTATTTTTATGTACTTTATTGAAGTAAAACTTCTTTACGCACGATTGACTTGGGGAGTAAGCTGGTGAATGCGTTACGAGAAGTGTGATCGGGCGAGCCGAACGGAATTTGAAATCTCTCTCTTTCTATCTTAACTAACTGAGAAATAAGTGAGTGAAGATAAAAAGAGAGAGAGTTACGTATCGTATTTTACTGTAGAGGAAAGAGAGAGCAGTGCGCATTGTATATTGTTTTTACAGCACGTCCTGTAATTCAATTTTTAATTCAATGTTAAACGGTAAGAGGGTAGATGACTGTTTGACAGCATCGTCTAAAATAATAAAAAAAATCCATGTCATTTATTTTTTTGATTTGAGCGTTTTACTTAAACTATCAGAATTAAGTATGAAAAAATCAGAACTTGTAAGATATTTTTAATTACAATAACGTCAAGTAGGCTGGTTTCAGCGACGAATTTTTAATTGGAAGCGCAGATAACTGCGCTTTTGACCACAAGTATAATTACAACATGTTGATATGTTTTAATCAAATAAAAATATATATGCTATAAGTATTATTTAAATTTGTGAAAGAAAATCATTGGTCATCTGCCTTTGACACACCATGCTGTAAAAAAACCATACCGTAACCATAGTGGTACTAATTTAAAAAGTTGGCGCTACTATGTATTATTCCAAAATAGTATATACGTTCCATTTTGCAATTTTTAGTACAGATGTACGACGCGCTCGGCGGCAAAGGAAAACATCACGCTGACACCTACATGTATTAAAAAAAAATCTAGTTTAAACGATAAATTTTTGAAGTCTGGCTGACTATGCCCTTTACTCTCTTTACAGAAAAGACCTGTGTGTGATCCAACAGTGGGATATTCATATGCAGGCTGTAGCTTTTTTTATTTATGTGTTTTGCTTTGGCGATTTAATGTATGTAGCAATAAATATTCTTTCTTTTAAAACATTGGTTTACTATAAGAAACGTAAGCAAAACTTTGGTATATGTCGACGCTGGAAAACAAAAACCTAGTAACCCACAAAAATGAAATTATTAACCAGAACCGAAAAACATACCAACTTTAAAAAAAAATTATAACTTTCGTGTTTGTCTAGGTCCAGAAGCTGTCGTATTTGGACACAATTTTTATTGTTTTTTGGTAAATAAGTATTGTACCACGGCATTAACGCAACAGTTTAAAAAATAAAAGAGAAGTGTCAATTTTGAAAATCCTATTTTCGCTATTTTTCATCTAATTGTTACAAGTCATATATCCGTATCCATATTCGACGCATTTTTTTTCTGATTCCAACGACGTAAAAAAGTGAAAATCGCCTTATATGTCACTTACTACGTTTTTGTTTTCCAGCGTCGATGTGTTATTTAAGTAAACTGCCAATTCTACAAATTCCGTGGCAAATATTATAATAGTGCGACAGTGTACACGATCTATGGCAGTGTACGCAACACGTAATACCTATTTACCGACATCCGAGCAGTTCTAGGAAGTCTCCGTGTCTAGGACGTTCATCTTTATTCATCGCACTTTGACACCGCGTTGTTTTATAATACGATATATTGTTCGTACGTTTATATTTGCATACTATTAAAATACGTCGGCCTCGCGTTATAGTAATTTGAATATCTCACTACTGTTAAGGGTCCCGGTTTCGATTGCCAACGGACACAACATTTGTGCGAGTCATATCACTACGACAATCGACAACTATTATTCAATTGCCATTGTGCCGAAATAACGTACTAATTTCATAATAATAGAAGGATCCACTGTAGTTTGAGATTACTTACAATATAAAATTGAATTCTGTAATTATATCATATTTATTGATTTTTTGACTAACAATTGAAACAATATGTGAGTGTCTGACATTCATACGACACGAACATCTTAGTAACTACAACAGGAAAGCTAGCCTTTCGGTTTTCTACAGATTGCATTTTGGAGAGTGTGCTCAGAAACTACGTGATCTAATTCCCCCAACCCCGTTCCACCTTCGGACTTCTAGACGCACTGCAGGATTTCATCCTTTTATTGGTAACATCCTCAAACCCGAACGAAGCGCTTTGCTTCGTTTTTCATTGTTCAGCAAAGGAATACTTTGTGCGCGTCTGTCTTTCCCTCCGATTACAATGTGGGTATTTTCAAGAGTAAAGTGAATAGGCAGTTAGTAAGTTAGTGCGCCTTACCACCCAGGGCTGCATTTCCACTTGACATCAGGTGGGATCGTAGTCGAGCACTTACTTAGAAAGTATAACAAAAAAGAATAGCAGTATATTTACGAGCAAAAACAAAAACCGACTTCAAATGGAATCAAACGTTAAACGCTTTTTGTATTTCCAAATTATCGTAGGAATATTACTAAATCAAACTCAATCAGAACCTTACCAAACTTTTATTAAACTACTCTTAAAGTACATCCTTTCCAATAAAAAAAACACTTAAATTTTCGTAGTCATCGTTGCATCATGCATGCTTGAAGCTTTAACACCGCAGCTATTTTGAATGTAAGTTTGTTAGTATTGAAATGGAGGCACATCGAAACAATTAATTGTTATAGTATCCTGCTATAAAATATTAAGCAGGAAAACTGTACAGAATAACGAAATTACTGGAACGCAGTCGTAATAACTAGAATGTTATTTATAAAATATTTATAATATAAAATTCTTGTGTCATAATGTTAGTTATTATACTCCTGCGAAACGGCCTCACCGATTTTTATGACATTTTATATGAATATTCAGCATTAAAAAATACATAAAACTCTAAATTTTGATCCTCTGCCTTCTTCTATAAGCTCTACAGCCCTTTGTGAGCCTTGACTTGGTCAAGCAACTTCCACCACCTCGGTCTAGCCATGGCCGCAGTCCTCCAGGTTTATATGCCAATTTCTTTGGCGTCTCGATTGACACCATCTAACCAGCGGAGCTTTGGTCTGCCCCGACCTCTTCGACCTTCGGGGTCCCTCGTCATAACTGCCATGGGTATCCTGGCTTCATCCATTCTATGCACATGACCAGCCCATCTAAGTCTGTTTAATTTGATGTGTTATAACGGCTCTGCCATTGGTTGTTCTCGCACACAGCGCCAAAGATACGCCTCAGGATACGTCTCTCAAACATCCTCTTCCACCATTTTTTAATATCGATATTAGTACTTTAATAATTGTTTAATATTGTTTCCACAAACATGACCCGTAACCCATGCGGTAATACAATAAGTTAGTAATTTTTTTTCTACCAAAATATTCACTAGAAATAATTTATTTGGCAAAACAACCTTTGCTGGATCCGCTAGTATAATATATACAGAGAAGCAGACCGCAACAGTTTCACAGAGTTTCAGAGTTCTTAGGTCGCTTAGCCTGAACCTCTATTGTCAGCAACACGGCGCAAGGGCCGGGGATCTGAGCCTGGACTACTTTAGGCGCACTAGCATACCAGTTCAATGGTGCCCGAAAGTAACTATATAAAGTATTTAACAATTGGGAAGAGAGAAAAACATTCCCGCCTGGTCTTAAGTGATTAATATCAGGGCCAGATTTTAAGGTCTAGAGGCCCCGGAGCATAAAAGACGAGAAATAAAATTACCAATTTTTTATTCGAGATTTTAATTAAACAATTTATTGTAAAACAAAGCAATAGATGTTTCAGCTTTTAACAAACATATAAATATAATTTTAAAAAATCCTCGAAATGTCCTTTGTAGTGCGCTTCTCTTGTGGATTGTAGCCCCGGATGCCACCTCTGAATTCGTCCCTGATCACCGTTGCCTATGGAGGTACAAAATACCGTGAGAAGTTACGCGCGCAACTTTATTTTTTTTCAACTACCAGTTAATAGTTAAAAACGTACAGGTGTGAAACAGTAACTATTAATGTGATGTGCGGCAATGCAAATTAGCAGGCAGGCTAGCAATAGGCTTCCTGACTCTCAGATGGCCGAGAGGCAACGACTACATCAATTGTTACAATCGGATTACGTAGTATTACTAGTTTAGAGCGTGTTTACATTACACTGCCCACGTTCGGAGTTACATCCTAAAGGGCACCGATGTATCATGCATTTGTTTACGCAACGAGATCGCGCCGCCTACACCTTGATTGAACCCCGTTAAAATTAGTATGCTTGATGATAATAACATTATCCATATAATTTTACTACCAATAATATTTGTCTGTTTATAGCTTAAGGGAGCTTTACAGTGTAGCGGTTCCTTTTAATTGGAACAACTGTTTTTTATATCAAACAACTCGCAGGTGTTTATACAAATAATAAAAGCGTACTCATTTTCAATTGCTTTAAATGGAATAATTAAAAGGCACTCACGCCGTTATCCAGAAAGGTCAGCAGAGATTATGGATTTTCATTTTTCACATCCATGCATCTGCGCTTTATGTTGT
Organism: Meandrusa payeni; assembly: GCA_029286785.1. Lineage (NCBI taxonomy): Eukaryota > Metazoa > Arthropoda > Insecta > Lepidoptera > Papilionidae > Meandrusa > Meandrusa payeni. The sequence continues at coordinate 2,123,079 of JAGSMX010000039.1, forward strand.
ATTTTTTTTATTGAAATAAGATAAACGTCAAAAAGCATGTTCTTAAATAAGAAGAACGCTTTTAGAAAATATTTTTGCTACAATTTGGCCAATCGCTCGGCTGTCTTAGCGTTTTTATATTACGGCGTTTAGAATCAAAAAGGATAAAATTTCGTATTCTTAACGCTGGCGGCCCAAAAGTCAAGGCGCGTGGCAAGGACGACCAGTTCCATATACGAGTATTTCATAGAAATAATAAGACGCGTTTTCGGGTTTTCTTTTTCCACGTATGCAGATGAGACGGCTGTGCGAGAATGACGCATTGCCCGCTCGTAGCGCGACGCAACGACCAATTTGCGAACTTATATGGTTTTATGAAATTTCTTATACCATTTTGGCAACACCCGGTTGAAATGCGTATGGCTCGTCACCGGGTTCCGAGTCTACTGTTACGATTGTCTAAAAACGAGCATACAATGACACCATAGTGAACTCATAGCGCAATGTTTCTGATTTTGGAGGTTTAATATACTTGCTATAAACATCGTAAGACAATGTCAACATTTATTGTAGAGATGTGTAGATGTAGTGAGAAATAATTTTCCTTCGGGAAAATTAATCGGAATACGTTGACACCCGCACTGTCACTGAATGATAGTATTCAAAGAGTGACATTTTCATGTCCATTGATATGGAGCTATTTGAGAGAGCACGATAAATACGAACTTTTCCGAAAAATTACGAACGAAAATCTTTTCTTACTATATCTATACTTAATATTTCAAGAATATTGAAACGTCAATATCTTAATGGTTTAAGATACGTTCCATGTCTTGTAAGGTCGTAGATTCGAATCCATTCGACTATGGACGTGAACCATCTTCTCTCCACCCCTTAGATGCTAGGAGCGTTGCTGGAGTTTCTTCGGCCACTTCTTCTCCCAGCGCCAACGCTTCCCGAAGTGGCACTCAAAGTTAGTTTAGCTTTTCGAATGTCCCTTAGATTATCCGTGAAATAGCTACCGACCGGGCACCCTCGGATCGGAATGCTTACACGTAACATAGTAACCGTCCAAGCCGAGGTTACCCCCCACCGGGGGGACCCTTGTGTCCAGTTACTAGCGATAGAGGTTCAAGCTAAGCGACCTAAGAGCTATGTCACCTCTCAATCCGGTAAAGCAGTCAAGGCCAGCTTCTCTGGCCAATCTGTGTAATTCGTCAATAAAAAAAAAACATCTTCTAACACAAGTGTAAGCTTATTTGAATTGATTTAAAAAAATAGTAATAATATTTGTGAAAAAAAATTGTTAGCATTCTTTTAGAAAAGAAATGAAAATAACATATTGACCAACGAAGAACAAAGAAGTACATATGACCCTTAACGTTTAGTAAATTTAATTCTATGTGATAAAGCTTACACTCTACGTAATAACTTCGTTAATTGCATTTTCCTCGTTACCACTGACTCACACATGTAATATGTTTGTTTACTGTTAATCTCACACGTCTATTGGCACCAATGGATTGCGTTATTCACGATGAAATTTGTCTGAAACATTTATATAAATTACAATTAATGAGCAATATAATTTACAACTACTTAGCGTGGAATGTAGTTATTAAAAGCCGTTTGTTGAGAACGTGTCACAGTGGAAGCGATGCTTTTAATATTCTTGCAATAATAGCAGAATCTGGGCGTGGAGTCAGAGTATACGTTATTGTTTCACAAGTATATTTACGATGGTTTCTTATTATTAAAACCAAAAACTCATTTCGAATCAAACGTTATTATGGGCGTACGCGGTCTTTGTATTTCCGAATTATCGTAGTAATATTACGAAATAGAATAAATCAAAACCTAACCAAACTTATTAAATAACCGTTAAAGTACATCCTTTCCAATAAAATATTAAAACACCAAAATCGCTTTTCAAACATTAAAAAAAACATATAGTCGAATGGAGATACTACTTTTTTTGAATTCGGTTGATAAAAATAGTAACGACCTAAAATATTGGCTTCACTTCACCAATTAATGTAAGCAGATAATATTTTAAGAAGCTCAGGGACTGTTGACAAAAACTTGCAAATTCCATATCCAGTACAACGAGTTTTGGCAATATGGGTGAAGTTTTATGTGGTATCTGCAGGGAGTCTACCGAAATAAGCTGAATTTTGAAAGTGGTCTATGAGAATAAAATCTGGCATCCTCCGGTTTAGTGAAACACCGCTTGTTTGTTAGAAATATGTACCAAAATTGACCTTTCACTTTACATCATGATCAATGTTCACTAAATTTATTTAATAATATATTAAATAGTACTATAAAATAACCTAACCTAGGTTAGGTTTTGATGATATTTGCCCTGTCGCTGACATGGGGCACCCCACTTATAACAACTGATGGCATTCGCGGAAGGTTTAGTGGGTAGGGGTCGCCCAGACCGATTCCCACACATCCCTCCGGGCCCACCCAGGGTTCCGGAGGACGGTCCGTAAAAAGGATTCCCCCGCGTAAACAAAAGAAAACAGTTTTGATGATACTAATCGTTGTTGCCAATAAAAAATGTTTCAAATAAGTAAATAAAAAATATTACAGGTTTCTTCATAAACTGTCATTAAATTACTATTTATTAATGCTAAATTACGAGTAACAAGATTTTTATCTCATTTAATATTTTCATGTGACACATCTTAGTCACTGCCATCGCTTCGCTTTCGTACTGCCACCGGCTCAACGTCGCGACACTCGAAATCCAATCGTCGTGGGCGTTACCTCTTTCATTCATATCTCCGTGTGACGTCATCGGCTCACACACACACGCAAGTTGCCCGATAGATATCAGTTAACTGCTCACTGTCTGGTAGCATTAACGTCGCCTCATTGCCTCAATGGGTTAAAGGCCTACGTTGGAAATTGAAAATTTGTGAGATGGATTATCTCGTTGAATTTTTAGATATTTTGGGTCATACGAAACAACTGGCTTACTTCTTGTGCTGCTCAGATTAACACAGCATCCTTTCACTTGTTTGTTAAGTATGAAAATATAGGTTTAGTGGCAAAATCTCGCGGCCTTAGCTAAGGTTTACTCTACAATGGAAATCCCATTGTTTCGGACCATCAGATCGTTAGTAGAATGCTTAACCACGTTTACCACCGTTCTTAATCAAATAAGCAGCAGTCTGAGTCATTCTATTTCACGCTGGAATCTTGACAATTTGCGTTACTTCTGCAGCCTAGCAAAATCTTTTAGCAAATCCAAAAAGCTTCATGTTTCTCCCTGATTTTCTTCAGATATTTCAGATTTACTTGTACTTGCCAAGCTATTCTTCTTAGTAAATTATGCTGCTTCTTTTTTCATGTACCTTTCCATCACTGAACGTCGGCAGTCAGTCTTATCTCCTTATTCATGGCTAAGCGTAATAGTTCTCCGACTGTTTTATTCCTGTCCATTCCCTGATGTTTCCTAGCCATGACTTCTTTCTTTTTCTCACCCCCCTTTTGCCCGCTATTTGGCCCATCATAATTAACTGCAACATGCTGCAAACTATTATGCGTAATGAGTTGTTCCCTCGTAGCTATTTACGTAGAGATGTACTTCCCTAGGTATTATACATCGCATTCTGTGCCTACCCCCTATACAAAATTACTTCGACATTCTTACCTATCTCACGAGAAGTAGTGTGTTGTGTGTAAAACTTAGAAACGAACTTACCCGGCTATCTTACGCAGTCATTTTAAGTCGTTATTCTTGCTTCATTTTGATATTTTGCTGTTGTCTTTATAAGGAATTATTATCCGTCTCCGGTATTACACAATACATATAATTTTAGTTATAGCAATTACACATTAAAACAATATACCTTCTTAGTTTAATCAAAATAATCCCTTTTTATCACCGAGTCGTTGTTACGTATTCGTCAATGACGACCCATTATCGCAAAGTCAATTGAATGCAAAACCTGTTTTATATTACTTCGACTCTAGATAAACGCAGACAGTCGAAAATGTCTGTCGTACTCACCTTGCAAAATTATTTACCGAGGAAACATTCGAAAGTCGTTCTTATATCCATCAAATAACGTTGAAATCGACCGCAAGTCAGTTGTTATAACAATTATACGAAGTATTAATGCATATTGGACAACTAAGACTGGCGTATGTCCACAGTGCGAAAAGGCAGAGATAAGCGAATGGCCTTGGCTGATTTTCGCTATCTGCGTTATTTAAATACGCGGTGCGGCCTCAGTGACGGTGTCACGTTACATTGTATTTTATCACAGTTGCGAAAATCATAACTGTACATACTGAATCGTAATGTCTCACTGTGGTTAGAAAAAAAAACACCTCTCAAAACGGTGAAACTGTAAAAGCTTTCAGAGTAACACAGGCAATAAGAAAAACCTCATTAGAAAAAGTCTCCGGCCATTTACAATTACCGTTTTCTCAACGTGCCGTTGATTTGTACCTTTGTAACGAAATTTTTCAAATTAATTCTCACTCACACAACCAGACGTAAATATATTCGTGTCAAATACGGTTTTGCAACAGAAAGTCTTTTAAAAAGGCGTTCGTTTTTAGCTTAAAAAATTGAATTTCTTTCTTGTTTTGCCGCGTTTTAAAGGCTATAAAATTTGGATACTTTATTGATATAAAAGAAAATAAATTAAGAATTCACAATATTCTTATATAATTATATTCCTATGCTTTTATAATGAAAATTCCTAATGTGATCGTAATCCGCTAATAATAGAACCGGTAATTAGGATATTGTATGTTATTTGTATTCTTGCACTAAATACAAATCTCCAGACACGGGACTCCAAAACAACAGACCACCTAGTTAGTGCAGGCGCGGAATAATACTTTTTTTTATAACAAACTATAATCTTAAATAAATATTATCTTTTTATAAGTGACAATAATTTTATTTTATTTACTTTAGATAAAATAAGGCTCGCTTTACAAAGGCAGACTTGAGAATGTAATTTTAATGGAAATATCATTTTAGGAAATAATATTTGCTTTATTAGGATAAAGCAATAAGTTAGTTAATAAATAGCCATTTGAAAAATTTCAATTGTGTATTGTCTACGAAGTGTCGAGCTATGTGGGCTTGCACCGACTAAAACCCCAATATGTCATCATCGCATGTTGGTGGGGCTACGAGAAATGCCTACGTATATCCGGAGAGGCGGAGATACGTAGACATGAAAGGACGGATTATGCCGGACTCGGAGCGAAGCCGGTGTTCGTCTCTGTGCCTTTAGCGAGAACTACGGGAACGCATTAGCACACTTCCGTAACTCCGATGGCATTAGCTCTGAAGAGCTACGAGAGTCCATTGCCTTTTTTTGTTAACGTTAAATCTTCAACAAGACCTTCTGCGGGGAAGGTGGGGTTATGTGAGGTTTTTACTCACAAAAACCCCCCCGGTGGCCCTCTTAGGTGTCTGGTTGATCAACAGAGTCGACCCAGAATTCAAAGAAATATCAGCAATAAATACAAACAAGCATATCCCAGCTAGGAATCGGAAATTCAGAACCCAATACGGTGGCTTGAAGCTAGCTTACTCCGTACCAGCGTTCCTTCACTGACGTCACAAATGAACGTACCGAACTGTGTCCGCGATAACCTGCTCCACTCCCCTGTCCCCATGGCAACAGATAACGGCGCCGTATCAAATTCGCGGGCGATAAGACCACTTTGATATTTAGAATGGTATTTAAAAGTTGCGAATTACGTAATCGATAGTTGTAAATTCGCGATATATATGTTAATTTACGACATTGCTAATGTAGTGAAACAGTTATTTTTGGAAAATTTAAGAAACGCGCACATATTCAAAATTGGTAGCAGTCGCAGGTGACATGACTATTATTTTAGGCCAGAGAAGCTGGCTGCAACAGATTCATCGAGTTTGGATGATGGCAGAACTCTTAGGCCGCTTAGCCTGCACCTCTATTGTGAGCATCACACCGCAAGAGGGGAACTCGGCAAAAAAATGCAGACATCAACCTTTGTTTTTTAAAAGTCGGTTAGAAAAAGACCCACGGTTTAAACTTCACTTACACATTTTTACATATTGTGTATATTGCATTAAGAGATTATATTGGCCGCCAGAAACAAACTTATTCTATATTTTCTTGTTATAAATTGCAGAGAAGTCTAGCAGTATATTGCATTAAGAGTTGTAATCCCATCATCTGCAATCATTTAAAAATCATATCATAATTTCAAAGAGCTCAGCGGGCGATACTTAAAGTAATGTATTTTAAGCCTTATAGATTCTCCACAGAGAATTTATATAATCTATGTGGCCTGCTTGTGGCATTCTTTAAAAATACATAAATCGTGTAATACTGACCGTAGCAATATAGACAGTCGGAGAAGAGATGCTGGAATTTCTACTCACAAAGTAAACACAAGTTTTGCCAGTTTCCAATATAGAAAGCTATCAAGCTATGTTTATAAACATATGAACAAGAATTTACAAATTAATGCTTTAAACTGGCACGACTGTAAAGCATCTTTACTAAAGTGGCTGGAAAGTTTGGACTATGAGGACACGGAGGCAATATTACGATACCAGTTTCAATAATATCTTTTTGTACATTTTTATTGTAATCTCACATAAATACACACACACACACACATACATACATATAATTACTTTATACTAATTAACAATAAAACAAAAAAATATATGATACGATTAAGGAAGAGGTGGATCTTCTGGCACAAGTATATTATATACTTAAAAGAAGATCCAAACATTGTATACTTGCTTTATGTGTGTTTTGTTTTTTGGAAATAAAGATTTTATTTCTTTACTTTCTTGACGTTGGCGTGTCAAGTCATGTCTGTCAACATTAAAATCTCAAAACGAACATGACATGAAATGTTGACACGCCTAAGAAAGAAGAAAGCAAACGAAAACGCACGCCCACCACCTCCGCCTGCATCGTCTAGCTCCTCACCAACATCGTCGGGTGGCCAGGTCGTCACGCCGCCTGACACCAGCGAGTCGAGCGAAGAGGATTGCAGGCCGTCGCCCGCGCATATATATACTAAATTGAAGTTCTAGGATTCTGGCTACGTGATTCGACTATGTGATTCGGGCAACAGAAAATAAATACGTATAAAATGACAAGCATATTATAATACATTGGTTTCTATTATTATAATTTAATGCGCAGCGTTGAGGAAAACGATGAAATCGTAACATTTTAAAGGCCATTAAAGAATTTTCCATCGCTCATTATCACCGGTTATATAATTAGGTCAAAGTCAAATGGTTTGTTAATTTTTTTTTAATAAAACATCTTTTTCTAGATATGTTTTATTTATAGAAGTGGTAAACCGGTATACTGCTTCCAGATCACAATGATGTTAAGTTTGGCTCTCAGAAAAGAAAGAATCCCTCAGAAGTTTTTTCACTTGTTCCGGGGGGCGGAGTTGACGTAAACTGTCAAGAAGAACTTACATGGCAGCCCTTAAGGTAGGGCTTTACGAGCCCTGTAGTTCTGGGCTACAATATCCCCTGCCTGTCGTAGAAGGCGATTAATATGTCTATATATGTATAATAGGAGCGATGTGTCTCCCTTGTTAAAGTTACCCGGACCTAAGCTGATGACCTAAATATATGTGATGTGTTAGCTGGCAACACCTGACACCCAGCGATTGTTATACATAATAACTACTTCCAATGATATCTTAATAATTTACCTGAACCTTATTGTATCTTTAATTCATAATTAATAATTCAGTTGATCGTCACATGAACTTGGCATTGTAAACAATAGTTTAACCTTATTAGTTCCTAATCTGACTTCTAATTAATTTTGTATAAAGATGGCGAGAACGCGCAGTTGTGACGTTTGACTCGATATAATTAATTCTTTGTACAACGTTACGCTGTCTCAATAAAGCGAGTGTATTAGTTGTTGGACTATTTTATTCTACGAGACCTACAAATTATAACAGATGTTATTCCAGTAAATTTTTAAGTAATATCCATTAGCCAAAACAAAGATGCTACTACCACTAATATAGTAATATGCAAGTACTTTATTGCTTGATTATTTAGTGTCGTAAACGAATTATCATATTCAATTTTTTCATTCAATTGTATGATGTCATTACTACATCATCGTATTCTTCAAATATTTACATTTTCATGCAAAATGTCCACCGAACGTGAACCCTGATGCTACACGATTATAGATATGCTACAAGGTCTACGAATTTTGGATGCATTCGAATTCGTCGCCCATTAATACTAGACATGTCCACTGATACAATGAATTTTGTAGCACAGATCAGCGCGTGTGGTGACCTGAGTCAGGCCAGTTATCGGAGAGCTCGTTTCGGCAACATGCGGCTACCGGTCATATGTCACGGCATACTGAACACGTGGCTCGTCCTACCGCAATAGGTCACTGAGATACGCGCCGGCCAAGGTGAACGGAGGTGAATATTATGCGCACATAGAATACGAATGCAGGCGGATATAGCACCACCAAACTAAATATACTGGCTTGAGACTGCACTCTTTGGTCGTTATTTACGATTCCTCGTTGTTTTAAGTTTATCTTCTATTACACACATAAATCTCAAAAGTTCAGCGTATTGTCATAAGCATGAAAACGTCAATAGCCTTATGGTTTAGAGTACGGTATGTGAAACGAAAGGTCGTAGTTTCGAATCCAACATCCGACTATTGACGTGAACGGTTCGTTAAGGATTAGTTAACAGTTGTTCAGCCCTGTAGTTCTGGGCTCTCAAGAATAAGACTACTACTTGCGCTGCGAAGGCACAGGGGAGGGAGTAACCCCGGGACATGCTCTCCTTGAGGACAGTGCAGAGGCTCCGGTGCATTCCACGTTGAGATCCCGGAGCCCCTCGTCACGCACCGAGGAAAGGGCCACCGGGGAGGTTTTAGTTGGTAAGAACCCAACATAACCGCCGCCTTCCCCCCAGAAGGCGGGGTATCTTTCTGAAGATTTCCTCCCCGTCAACAAAAAATAAGAACAAATAAAAGGATTAGTCAACCAGTATGTTAGTACTATTGCGAAAAATAATGCTAGTAATCTCTTTTTTAATAAATAAAATAAAATCGTAAAAAATGAAACAATCTAACGATCATTTGTAGCATTGTTCCTTTTAAATATATAAAAAATGTGGTTACTTTTTTGAAGTCGGTTGAAAAAATTAAGAAACATACCCAAAAGCAAAATGATGCATATGCACCCGTTACCACGGCCTATGCACAACACAAGGATATATATATATATATATATATATTTATATATATATATAAAGTCAAAGCTTTTATATATGTCCCACTTCTGGCCACAGGGCTTCTCCGTGAAGAAAGTATAAGGGCATAGTTCTGAATTGGTAGACTTCACATGTCTTAGAAAAAATTTTCTAGGACATGTAGATTTCCTCACGATGTTCTCCTTCACCACCGAACGCGTAGTAAATCAGCACATACAATTGCAACAACTAATTTATCAGTGCCGGCACCGGGGATCCAACTCGGGTTTCTAGCGTACTATGCAACTTGAGGCGACCGTCCGGACACTGAGCTACCAAGATATATATAAAAATAAGACTAAAATTAATTAAGTTAATGATTGTAGTAATAGTAGTCTCTTATAAATGGTAATTTTGAATGATACTCTAATTTTAATTTAATTTCCTATGGTATGTCTCATAATGGTAATGTATATTTTTATTTTTAGTAATGGAATGCAATATAATGATGTAACATGGAATTGTAGTAGAAATAATAGATGATGTAAATAACAATAAAAATAAAATATCCAGAATACAATAGTGTGCAAAAACCTAATGCAGCAGGGCGCGTAAGACCTATAAGGTCATTAAAAAAATATAAGGCGGAGTGATACTAGGGTCAATTACTAACATCGGGAGAGTGGACCTGTCGCTCCCGAGCGTCGTTCGTGCGATGCTCGCGAGTGATAGGTCCTGGACGGCAGTTGCCTCCTGCGAGACAGTCATGTCCCAGAAGGAGGCCGACGAGCGGGTCAGGGTGGATAGCCCAGGGGCCTCCTCCTTCCCTCGGGGTGCGCAGAAGGCGATACCAACGCCTCCTCTCGCTGCCCCCTTAATCCACTAATGCTGTGCCGGAGAAGTCCACTTTAGAGGAAGAAGTCCAATCTTTGCCGGAACCGGCCGGTCGTTGGAATGCCCTGTTGCTGACAGATCCGAGGCACCCCATTTATAATGGCTGATGGCATTCGCGAAAGGTTTAGTGCGTAGGTGTCGCCCAGACCGAGTTGGTTTGTAAAAAGAATTCCCCCGCGTTAACAAAAAAAAGGGTTGATCAATAACACTATTGGCGTGGCAGATGCAGACATCACCTCACGTGGTGACGCTCGAACGCATCCATGGGCCTAACAATGAGCGTTCTGGTTTAGTAAAACGATGTGTCAATTATGGAAATGCCCGTGAAACGTATGCAACAGGGGCAGCGGCAGGCCGAGTATCATGTGTACAATACCATCCGCGACTTGAATATTCATAAATCCACGCCATAGAATCTGATGAGATTGCCCGATAATCTTATGATGACATGCCTATTTTAAACCACCTATTTATGTGTATAGAGCACTCATGTGTGGAAGAAAGTGCAAGCAGAGGTATAGGTATGATGCGCTAACGAAATATATAATATGTGCTTGTATTATTTTTGGTCCAATTCTGACAATGGCATCGATGAGAAAACCATATAAGTCTTAAATTTGTGTTTGAGTATGTAGGCGACAAATAAACGAATAACACAATATCACGCGTACAGATTTCGAGGATTCATTTTTTATTGGAAAGGATGGAGAGGTTTTGATTAATTCTATTTCGTAACATTCCTATTCTATTTAAAGACGGTTTTTTTTATTTACTCGTAAATATACTTGTTGTATTTATATAAAAATTTATACGTTTGAAAATTTCTCTATACACATAAAATGGCATAAAAAGTTATAGAGTTAATGTAATACAGTAGGAGAGTGAGGTCATCAAGAAGTGTGCAAGCAAGTATAAGTTGTTTTTTTTTAATACTTTCAAAGCAAGTGCTTGACAACGACCTCACTTGATGTTAAGTGAAAATGCAGTCCCAAATGGTAATGGTTGTAAACTTAGTAAATGCCTATTCACTCTACTCTTGAAAACATCCACATTGTAATAGGAGGGATAGACAGACGCAAACTATTCCAGTCCTTTGCTGTATGAATGAAGAATGCAAAACGCTTCGATCGTGATTCAAGGATGTTCACAGCACTCAAAGCCTTGAACTCCGATTTGATGGGGGAATTAGATCATGTACGAGTGATTCCTAAACACACTCCGAAATACATTTTGTAATATAAACCGCTCACTAACACTCTACGGCTGTGCTCAAGACTGAGCAGATTAGTTATTGATTTAAATTGGTCTTTATTAACTTACTTATTGTTTTCATAGTATTTGTACTAATTAATTCAATGTAAAAACTCAATACCGCTAGAATTTGTCTATATATGTAAATAATGAGAGAAATTCAGCTAAAACTTACAAAGGAAACGGTCACACATCTACGGATAACATTAAAAGCAATCACATAGATTGATTAAAGACATTAAATAACTGAACTAGAGCGCGGTAAATCAAGCCGATTGTAAGCAAATACAAATGTCCGTTTCTTTTAAATCAGTTAGTGATTTAGAAGTAAGCAACATTAGCATCGATACAGACGATGAAGATTTCGTAACATGTGAAAGGTGAAGGAAGAGACAGTGACAAGTTTCCTAACAATTTAACTTTCGTCTAAATTGAAGCAATCAATACAACACGCACTTCGGATAGCGACACGTTTAATAATAACAACTCGTTGAACATAACATGTCCACTTGGTTAACGAGTGAGATTGAGAATTTGTATAATTTGATAACTGATCTAGTTATTCAGATCGCTTTGACCGCTTGAATGTCATTCCGAGAGACATTATCTGTTCCACGCAAATGAACCCAATAAAACATCCAAAAATTGTTAATGGAGATGATACGCTATCTGGGGTCAGTCTCTGGGTTGCACAACCGAATCCCTTCCGTTACACTTCGGGCGGAGACGTTAATGTCACCTTGTTCTTACGTCCGCGATAAGTCACGCTCGGCACTAATGTTTTGATGATATTGTGTTTTAGTGTTATCTTCTTGTATTGTAAGTCTCTTTGATGGGGGAGAAAGTTCAAATTTCTCTAATTCGAGGAAAATTTCTCTATGCGTTAGTTTTCTTCAACCGATTTCAAAAAGGTTCTCAATTCTTTTTCTCTTACCTCAGAACTTTCAAACCGATTTCGATGAATCTTTTTTTTTATTTGGTCCAGTTCTAACAATACCATACCATAAACATTTGATTCGATTTGGACCCAGTTTTTGATCTCGTAAACATACTTGTAGAATAAAGGATTCTCATTTTTTTGATCGTACTGTCTCCGTTTTTTTTATAGGAATTTTTTTTAAGGGCAAACCAGCTTATTACCGATCACTAGATATTAAGTAATCGCCGTCGCCGACAGACATCCGCAACACCGGACGAACTGCAGGTGCATTGCCGGCCTTTGAGGAAGGACTGGGCTCGACTGGTTCGGAAACACCGCTGACAACACTTGGTTACACAGGTTGATAGTGCGTGGAAGAAAGTTACGCCAGAAACGTAAAGTCGAAAAACGGCAAGCATCAAGATGGTGTCGATGGAATTCTGTCGAGATGTGCTGTAATGGAAATCGGTAGCTAGTGGTGCTGCTGATAATTTCGAATAACTCCTCAGAACACATCTCACGGTAAATACGATAGAGAATGCAAAGAACCCCACCATCTCTTTGCAGACTCCAGTCGATCGGAAAGAGCCTGATCGTTGATAATTCGAGCAGCTCTACGTTGTACACGGTCAAATGGAAGTTAATATTGGAGAGCCCCGACACCAAGTCCGTCATCTGTGCCTACCCCGTTCCCAGAAGGAGAGCGGGAGTGCTTCGTGGCGGTGATCAAATAATATCAATAATGAAGGAAGTTTTTTTTAAAGTACTAGGATGGAATAGCCCATTACATTTAACTGGATCGCTTGTTTCCCTAACTTATCGCACGATACATTTTAAGGGAATACAAAGACATTAAAATAATATATTTTGATGATTTTGTTTGCTATAAAACAAAAATGGAGCTATTCTTTTTTTTCCCTAAAGATAATTGTATTATAAGGAATTTCTACTAATATCAATAGAAGCATTAATAAGAGTATATCTAGCCTGTATGCTTCGTGCTATTTTAATGTTTTGTTACCAAGTAAATACGGCCAGCAAACAATTTCGTATTTTTTCTAGTTTTCCAGGGTTTGTTTTCAATTAATTAAACAGTCTATGTATATATACGTCCCACTGTTGACACAGGCCTTATTAATAATAAAGGCACAGTCCGTCATGTCTTAGAAATTTTTCTACCCCATATAGGTCTCCGCATTTTGGCTTTCCATCAACTTAAATAAAAAAGCTATAAAAAAAAGAAAAAAAACATACAGGCGAATTGAGAACCTCCTTTTTTTTGTTGGTTGAAAAGTACTTGAACCGTTGGTACGTTCATGAAATTAACTTTATAACATTCCTGTTAAAATAAGAAATCATTATGATACACTCAAATTCAGAGATATAAATAGCCGCAAATACCTGAAGGATTTTACATTATAAAAAAATTGTTTCAGATCTACAAGGGCCTGGATATAGTCACCGCGAAAGCGAGCCGCCAAGAACGTGAGCTCGTGACACATCACCTCCTGGACATCTTAGAGCCGCATCAGATGTTCACCGTCGTCGACTTCCGTAACAGAGCTCTTAAGATTGTATCCTTTTCATAAAGAAGAGAGAAGCTTTTATGCGTACCTTCGTACATTATTATTTAAATTGATTTTTTCATTTGCGCTTTCTATAGATCGTTATAAGCATACAAAGCGTCCATTCGCAACCGTCGGGTGTTGCGAATGGTCTTGTCGCGTTACCGCTATTCTATGGGCAGGCCTCATCTGTTAGAAGTTAGGAGCATTGCTGGAGTTTCTTCGGTCACTTCTCCCAGCGCCAACGCTTCCCGAAGTGGCACTCAAAGTTTTAGAACTTTAGAATGTCATATTATCCATGAAATAGCAACCGACTGAGCCTATCGTGATTAATGTAACCGTTTAATCCGAGGTCTCCTCTCGGGGGCCCATGCACCGAGTTACTCCCTAAAAAGGTTTAGGCTACCTTAGAGCTCTGGCACCTTCCCGAAAGCTGGCCTATGACGTAGTTTAAAAAAAAACGTCCGACAATTAGGCCTATGACGTAGTTTAAAAAAAAACGTCCGACAATTAGGCTTATTTCCTCATTAGTTATTCCGAATCCATTTTCAGTATTAGAGTTATTGGATTATTATTATATAAATCGGACATATATGATGCGGTCACCTTTAAAAGACTAAACCGGCTTTAGGAGCTGGTCATTTACCGCATAATCGGCTTAAATCTAACATTATGTGTGGTCGTCTTCTAATTGCCCTAAATTTTTATAACCGCTACAACGCCTTAATTGAAATAAACCTTTGAAGCTTATTAAATCACTATTAACACTTGTCTGTATTGCACTGTAACAATTTTTTTGCGCGAGTAATATGTGCTTGTATGTGTTACATACACAAAATGTTTTTGTTTTGATTGAAAACATTTGTAGCTCTTTCACACTATTTCGTTGTAAAAGGAGACAAGATGTTCACTTAGTGATAAGTTATATACTCTGCCCGAATAGAATAACGTCTACACAGTGATTTTGAAGTATTAAATCCTGAGCCGAATCAATCTGATTTTGTTTCGCACTATTGATGAGAGTTGAAAGTTAGCCCAGATATCTAGAATCGAACTTAACCGAACAGTAATGGCGCATACTTTACTGTTATTCCAGGCCGGTGCTACCACTACACGTGGTGGTGATCGCGTCAGTGTCAAATTTCATAGTATTCTAGCAACCCGAGTCGGCACCAATGAGATAATTTCTCGAAACTTTACCACGTGCTCGACCTTAAAACAGCGACGGGAAGCCTGCATGTATTATTTGAATTTTTTCTAAGGCTTGTGAAATCTGTGACCAACAGTGGAATATTTATAGGATGTAACTTTACTTAAGTTCACTTTAAATAAAGTTTTCTCCTATTTTTCGTTTTGTGTAATAATAAACTTAATAAAAAATTCAGATCAAAAATCTCACGGAACAAGGAAAAATCCCAATTGTGGTGGGCGGGACAAATTACTATATAGAATCAATAGTGTATCAAATACTAGTAGAAGATATGAATGACTCAGATGCTTTACTATGGGATGCAAGTAAAAGGAAAAGGGATTTCGTAGATGACGACATTAATGAAGAAGCTCAATCTAAAAAACCTACACGTGAGTGCGAAATTGACTTGTGCAATGAAAAACCTGTTTCTAGTGATGTAAGTGTAATAAAAGATGCTGTCATCGATAAAGAAAAGTTAAAGGAAGAAATCGATAACGAAAGGAAGTTCAGTAACGAGGAAATCCATGGAAAATTACAAGCAATAGATCCAATAATGGCCTCGCGGCTTCATCCGAATAACAGGAGAAAAGTTTTAAGGTATGTTATTTTCTATTAAACAAATGCTCCGTCTTTCTAATCGCATGTCATTTTGAAGAAACTAATTTAATATTTATTAATACCACACATTAATTTTTGGTAAAGTTCTTAAACCGAGACGGTCTGATTCAGATAACATTTCGTCGATGTAGAAAGTCGAAAATTTTCACTTCCGTATAACCCCTTAAATTTTTGGCAGTTGTAATTTACTTCCTTTATAATTGTAAGTCATTATACAAAACAATTTTATTGTTATTGGTAGCTCTAGAAAAGAGTATTCATGTAACTTTATAGCTTCAATTACAATTCATAACGACACAATTAACCAGTTATTAGAAATAATAATAAATAATAATAAGCTGGACAAGACGTACATAGTACCAATAGTACTCTCCGCAACTGGCGTTATACCCAAACATCTCCACCACAGTCTTAGAAC
This sequence comes from Meandrusa payeni, assembly GCA_029286785.1. Classification (NCBI taxonomy): domain Eukaryota; kingdom Metazoa; phylum Arthropoda; class Insecta; order Lepidoptera; family Papilionidae; genus Meandrusa; species Meandrusa payeni. Next base: position 2,139,176 of record JAGSMX010000039.1, read on the forward strand.
CCTTCAGCTATCCCCCAACGCATACATAACAATGCAGAAAGCGGTACGGCTTAATACCTGCCGCATAGCACGCAAATTTCTAGCTGACAGTTAATTCTTTTTTTTATACATTTCTCTTCTAGTAACACTTGCCCAGTAGCCCGTGCTACTAGAAACCTGCTCACCCCTTTAAGGGAGAAACGAAAACTTTGTAATACAATAATAATATATGATCAAATAAATATTGTGCACCATTGGTCTACGTATTTACATTTACTCGTTTGATATTGATTTATAAGGATAATGTGTCGGAAATTTTGATACGTTTACCAGGAGCACCATCCTGATCTGGTGAGTGATTCTCAACTTGTGCCGTTGCTCCCTGCACCGAGAGAACTAAGCTTAGGCTAGATTATTCACTCGGTTAACAAGCCGTAAAAGACTCTCATAACACTAGTTTATAATTCAATTTGGTCGGCAATTTTATTTTATGAAAGCAGTGTGCCCTGCGTTAGTTGTCGTCTATAACCCGTAAAATATTTGAATTGATTTGATCATCATGTTAATTTTAAACTCTAACACTAAGTAATACGTGAGAGATTGCCTACGTGAATCGGTTTGTAATCGGTGGTGTTGTTATCTAAAGCAAGTACAACTGAAATATTTCTCGTGACCTTATTACCCTCCACATTTGTTTCCTGTTAGATAAACGACGATTTTGTTTACAATTTGTGTCCGATCGTTACTACGTATCTAAAAATGCCTCTGTGGTTTAATTGAAAAAAAGGGTGTCATTTGTTAACCTGTTGTTAACCTTATTTAACTATTTATTATATTGCTAAATTTCGCACCACTGGTTAATGTTTACCAAACAAATTTAGATGATTTCTTCCCTTGTGTGTCCATCACACTTTTACTTATTGTTTTTTCTTATTAATTATTTATTCTTACCATGTAAGTGACTTCTTATGTCTTAAGTGAGAATAAAGTGTCTTAAACCTAATCTCAGATAGTTCCGTGGGCTTCCTAAGCATTTGCCTATTCAAATTTCTCTTAAAACATCCGGATTGTAATAGGGAAGACGCGCAAACAGGCAATAAATTCCAATATTTTGCTGATCATCTGACAGTCCGGGGATCAAAACCCATTCGGCTTGTACCAATGAGTTACCATATTTAACCGAGTTCAAAAAAGGAGGAGGTTCCCAATTCGTCTGTATTTTTTGTTTGTTTCTTCATAACTTTCGACTGGGTGAACCGATTTAGATGATTTTTTTTATGTGAAAGCCAGTGTTTCAGGTGTGGTCCCATTTCAATTTGTTCCAACTCCGACAATGGAATCCTTGAGAAAACCACAAATGGACGAATAACTCAATACCACGCTAACCTATTTCAATGATTAAATTTTTATTGGAAAGCATGTACTTCAAGAGTTATTTTATTAGTTTGGTTAGGTTCTGATTAATTATATTTCGTAATATTCCTACGATAATTCGGAAATACATGTTTTTTTACGTAAAAATACTCGTCGGATTCTTATTCAAATAAATAACTTTTTAAATAAAATTTCTATAGCATGATAGGCACATATGGATCTTAAGCGTCAATAGCCTAATGGTTTAGGGTACGGACTGCGAATCGTAAGATCGTAAGTTCGAATCTACCAGTCGACTATTGACGTGAACCATCTCCTAGCACAAGCTTAAGCTTAGTTGGAATGGTTGGAACAAGATTGTTAGTAATATTTCTTTAAAAAGAAACCAATAGAAAAGCGGATAGCGATTGAAGTGTCCACATCTGCCCCTAGGGCTTAAAGAACGTGAAATTTAGTTTTATATAATAGTGACCATTAATTTTCTAGCAATCTTCTTTAAGTAGTATTTGATGCGACCAATAGAAATTAATAATGTCGACGAAACGTCGCTAGAACTCGTTCATGTGATTAACATAAACATCAAAATGTAAGGCCGTATCGCATGATGACATAAACGTCGACCATTCCGCAAGGACTTCCACTTCGCGCGATGTCCGAAGAAAGTACTCTATGCAGGGGGTAAAGTATGAATGGCGGCGGATCAACTTTAACTGGTCGTTTTAACTTCCGCGGGTCTATGACCGCAGCCAAGGATTTCGTAGATATTCCAATGTGTGCGTGCTATGTGACCTTGGCTTTTCTAGCGGAGATTAGTGTGACTATGTAATTCCCCTTTTGATGGATACGATTATCACGATACAGACAGTTGAATAAGAAGCTTTCCTTCTTGATAAAGAACTTGGATGGTGTCAAGAAGGTGCGTTCTGAGATACACATGCCATGGGACGAGGTGGGTTATCACTACGGGGACTATAAAGAAAATATTTATTATTTTAATGCTATATAAACCGCAGTGGTTTGTCACGAGCGCTAAAGTGACCGTCTTGCGTACATAGGTAATGTTGCTTTCGCCTAATGTTTATTCGAATTATGCATTGTGTCAAACATGATGGTAGAGCATTAATTATTAATTAGTTACTAATTATATATTGATCTAGGCATGATGTATCTTGCCGTGCTTTCACCGTACACATTCTTTGTATTTGTTTTTATTGTTGCATGTTACCGTCTGGTTTTAGTTATTGTTGCCGAGGTTTTCTCTGACCGTACCTTTTGATACTATGTTATTGACGAGAATAAACGTATATCAGAGGGTTTTATATTTCCTAAACCTAGTTGGCGTCGTTTTGTACGAGAGTGTAACTTACGTAGATTTTGCTAAAAAGTTTTACTTCATTCGTGTGATCTAAAGCACTTTTTTGTTTTGTTTCGAAATTATTTTAATTAAAAGTTTATTCTGTTGTATTTTCTTTTTTATTTATTACCGAGGAAATATTTCCTCGAACCCATGGTCACCCTATATCGCATCGCGGACGCGGCCCCTTCGATAACCCCGAATTATTTATCGCGATCATTACACACAGCGAAACCCTATGGCCACGCCGAACTCGAATCACATTACTATGTGTTGGGTATTTGGCCGCGCGACGAGTTTTTTCCGTTTTCCCACCAGCTCGTCCACAACACTAACACATGAAGGGTTTGTCTAGAATTTTCTTCCGTTGCGAGGGCGTATTACGTCGTGGGTTATCGAGGAAACAATTTGACGTGTCTCTTGTGATGAACATTTAGCGTTAGGGAACGCATAAAACTTGTTGGCGCTTTCCGCTGTAATACATTGTAATAAGTAAAGTCAATTCAATTTCAGATTCACATAAATCATTATCATACAGCAGTATCCACAGAACACAGTGATCTCATTGCTCCTAGGAATAGGAACAGAAACAAATTCTCAGTTTATTATGGTACGGATATGATTTCTTATTTATTGTTCGTTATCACTGATCCGGAAAACCAGCCTTTATTTTTAACCGACTTCCAAAAAGGAGGAGGTTTTCGTCTGTATTTTTTACGTATGTAAATGTGCATACGTTACGTTCGTAGCATTCCGACATACCGGTATAATTTGCCCTTCAAGTGGTAGCTGGGTACAAGCCTGATTATCCACTGTGCGTGCCATCCGCATGCTTTCATATGCACAGTCGTACTAGAAAGAAAACGCGTACGTAGAAAAAAAACGCAACTGTATTCGCGCTGACGGTCTAGATGCTGCCGGTTACTAGTGGATAGTCGGCACCGGGCAAGGAATGGGGCAACCGGCAAAAGGATGATATGAAAAGGTACTTAATGTTAATGTTACAACCTTTTCTGTATGTCCCACTGTTGGGCACAGACCTTCTGTGTAAAGAGAGTAATGGTCATAGTGGGCCACGCGGCCCTAGTGCGGATTGGCAGACTCCACGTATCTTAGAATTTTTTTAAGACATGTAGGATTTCTCACGATGTTGTCCTTCACCGCCGATCGCGTGCTAAAGACACTAATTCTAATAATTAAAACTACTTTAGAAAAGGCACTAACTCTACACGAATCTATATTTATAAAATCGTAGTCTTATGATTAGCCGTTAGACCATCATTGCCCACAATGTACATACTTATTAATAAGGACAAGCTTTTCTTTGATATTCCATCTTTTACAAACAGTAGTTTATATAGATTACGGGCTTTAATATAGCTCGACAAGGGCATAAAAGCGTGAGAAAATAATCTCAATTCAAAACGGAGCATCAAGGACACAAAGCCACGACGACGGACCTTTCCTTGTGCGTTTTATTATTTCATTTCGTATGTAAATGCTTAAATAATAATATATTGTTACATAACTCAACGCCAATGGGTCGTGATAAGCGTGACGGAGGTTCGGGGTTCCGTGGCTTTCCTGAAGTAAAGAAATATTTTTTTTTGTACTTTAACTGGCCAAGAAGTAAAGTAGAATACGTAAAGATTATCATAGTAAAAGAGAGGATGATCAATCGATGGGATTATGAGTGGGAAAAGCGATCTCCAGACAACCAATAATTAAACACGATTGGGTAGTAATACGGGTTTTGCCGGATGTTTAAAGGAGATAAAAAATAAGTAGGGGTAGAGACAGGCAGTATCGCCATCAGACAAGTATGATATTGACACGTCAAGTCTCAATAATCTACTTTACAGTGCTCGATGTCACAGCGGGAATTTAAAATCAAAATTATAACGCGATAAAATCTGCAAAATTCAAATTGTTTCGTTGACAAGCGCGAATTGCATTTACTGCCAGTATTTACTACTATTAATTGCCAGGTTTATTTTCTCTTGTTACGATAATCTGTAGAAAAGCTACTGATCAAGTCGACTCGGGCGTTATTGGATCGAAACACAAATCAAGAAATGCAGAGAGTAAGAGTGCGCAGAGTAACTATAATAGAGATTCTTTTTTGACGAGCTACACAGGTTGGTCAGAGAAGCTGGCCTTAACTGCCTCACCGGATTGAGAGGTGGCATAACTCTTAGGTCGCTTAGCCTGAACCTCTATCGCTAGTAACTGTACACAAGGGTCCCCCCGGTGAAGGGTAACCTCGGCTTTGACGGTTATTATGTTACGCGTTAGCATTCCAACGCTCGGTTGCTATTTCATGGATAATCTAAGGGACATTCAAAAACTAAATTTTAGTGCCATTTCGGGAAGCTAATAGAGATTCAGGCTGAGCTAACTAGGAGCTGTGTTCCGAGGATGCCGAATTTCTATGGGCATTCTTTTACCTGTACAGCTATAAAACTATGTAATAGTTTGCCGATTGAGATTAGGGAGGCTTCGTCAACTAATGTCTTTAAATCGCCTGTATCTAAATACTTTCTACTCAAACAATGAAAAATTACAAACTGGTATATTTATTGTCGTTATATATATTCCATGTGTATGTATATTATTATATTTATATAGAAGCATCTATTTATGTATATGTAAATGTATATTTATTTATCTAATAATTCTTTTAAAACGCTATTTTTAGCGGCACTACCCTTAGCCTGCTCTTAACCACTAACGGTTAGCAGGAAGAAAATGCTAATTAGCATTAAGTTCGCCTTTGTACATTTTATTTGGTGCAATAAAGGATTTATCTATCTATCTATCTCAAATCCGGGGAAACTGTTACGATCAGCTTCGCTGGTCAATAAGCATACATTCTAGAATGTACGCACTTTCATTCTTTTGTCTTAAAAGAAATCACCTACAGAACCCTAAACTAGCAAGCACAGGTCGCGCATTTATGTAGTATTTTTACTTTCCTTTTATTTCATCTCCACTCAGTCATCAAGCAGACCCTAACAGAAAATCTATTCGAGATGCTAATAAATTCCCCGATAGCGCCCATCGCGTAATGCCGGGGTTGCTATGTGGGAAAAAATTGTCTACAGCAATATCGGGGCGACGCAAAGTCTGGCCTTTATTCCCTTCATTTCTTCAAGGATGTGCTACGATTCCGGACGTGACTGAGGGACGGATAGAGCTCGTAAATATACCAAATATCCATCAGTTTAATTCTAACGAGTTAGCGCATATTTTGGTATTCATTAATAAAACAGTTTCGACATTCGATCTAACGGTCACAATTTCGTAATTCAATCTTATTTATACTCATAAGATTTCCGGTTTTTCTAAAAAGCAATGAATTATATATATAGGATATATGGTGTTGAAGTTAAAAATTAAAGTTACTGCCTATGTGTCCCGTATAATATTATATATTAGGGAACAGTGCATCACGCAGTCCCAATACGGATTCACCGACTTTACATGTCTTAGATTATTTTTTTATGTAGGTTTCCCAACGATGTTTTCCTTCGCCGCCAAGTGCGTGGCAAATCAACCAATTTGTGTTTTAAGTGCTGATTTGACAAACAAATTCATTGGTGCCGCTACCGGGAATCGAACTCTGGTTGCGTATGCAATTAAAGGCGACTGCCCAAACGCTGATCTACCACGAATCTATGTTCTATGTATTGTATATGTATATTTGTGTCTTTTAAATCTTTTTCTCATTCAATCTTCACATATATAAGACCTTCTTATTAGTGATATATTATAATGAATGTGTCCTACTCCCAGATGTCAAACTTAATACTGTTGAATATGTATCAGTGATTAAATTGACGTATTATGTCATTAGACAAGTTAATGACTAACTTGCAAAGGTTAATCGATCTATTTAAAATTATATTAGGGCGTTGTTTCTCAACAACTTTCCATTACAAAACATGTTTAGAAGATTATTAATTATTTATTTATGAAAAAAAGGTAACGTAATACTGGTATATATAAGTACGCACGTGCTTTTTAACCCAAACGAAGTGGACAGACACTGCTTTTGCTGTCCGCCTTCCATTTTTTTATTAATGTCCCGTAAATTAACAAGGCTATATTGATTCTGCCATTTTAAGAAACAGTCGTGTACAACATTGTCCTGCATACGAATACATTCTGATGGACTCTTGTTTAGCCGATGTTACCTATCTCAATTTTTTAGTTCCTTAACCTGTATGATTTTATTAAATATGATTTTTATATGTTCGTTACCTCATAATTTTGAAATGGGTAAACAGATTTTAACGTCTGATTCGATTTGAAGTCGGTTTTTGATTTTTCTCGTAAACAAATGTGCTCAGGAACTCCACCATCTCCCTTCGGCCATCGGACTTCAAGACGCATTGTAGAATTTCATCCTTTTGTTGTAAACATCCCTCAAACCCGAACGAAACGCTTTGCTTCGTCTTTCATTATTCGTACAGCAAAGAACTGGAATAGTTTGCCCGCGTCTGTCTTTCCTTCCGATTACAATGTCGGTATTTTCAAGAGTAGAGTGAATAGGCATTTACAAAGTCAGTGCATCTTACCATCCAGCATTTGCATTTCTAGTTAACATCAGGTAGGATCGTAGTCGTAAGTAAGCAAGTGGCTTAGAAAGCATAAAAAAAGTACTTGTTACATTCTTATATACCCTGTTTATAATTGTAGTATTTTTTATTCTAATACTTTATTTCCTATTCACATTTTATTATTTCGTTTTCACATACATCCACCAAGCTTAGTACCTAACAACCCTCACCCGCTTTGTGGCACAAATTTTTAGTGTTTTTTTTTCTACCAACTGCCACAAAATATACCGGGACATGATCACCCGCCACGTGGTCCGGGTGACGTAACCCCGTTAGCAATAAGGAAGTGGGTTCAATTGTCCGCGCGTATGTAAGGGCGATTCTGCAAATAATAATGCCTTACATTTGCTTAAATATGTCTATATTGATATATAGCTGAATTTTAGTACCAAATTTAATACTACTATAATAACAATAATAATAAGGGTCAGATAGCGAAGGCGGTACTCATGGACACGGCACACATTGTTAGGTTTCACTGTATGTCGCTCTAAGCACCGGTTGCTTGGTCGCTACCGCCGGCATCCTGGGTTAGGTTTTTATAATTTTCAACCACGTAGTCCTGGGCGCATAGAATAAGGTTACGGTATCCCCTACCTGACGAAGATGGTGACTGAAAGGTGCCTTGGGTCCACGGGCGACAAGTCTTTACTGTCCGCTACAGTGGTCGACACGGGAAGAAGGCGACATCGGCTGACCCGTACCGTATTAGCACTACGAAGATGCTGGGGGAGAGATTAACTTCCCGGGACGGGAATTTTAGTGAGTAAGAACTTCACATAAAAAGATAACAACAATATGTTGTTATATAAGGGCCTTCTGGTGGGAAGGCGGGGTATCTTGTTAAAGATTCCCCTCCCCGTCAACAAAACAAAGTTATTATTTGTAGGGTCTTTTATTTTTTTTATAATATTGTAAAAACCTTAGTTAAGATTTGAAAAATAAATAAATAAAATAATATAATGATTTTTTTTCTTTATTTTTACTTTCACACACCTTGGTCGCATGAAGCGAGAAAGAAAGTCATCAATTTTATGGCCATAGCCACCAGCTTCCTCGCTCCCTCTGAGGTCGGGTCAGACAGCAGCATTAAGAAGACCCCCACATGTTGCTCCCTCAGTATACAGTATACTTTAGACTATGTATTAATGATTTTCTTTTCGCTTCATGTTTGGCACCACTTGGCAAATGTCACATAATATAATGATGATGTATTCTAATACTTGTGCTAAGTGATTGCACATGTTTTTTTCTAGGGGTTGGGATTAATAACCACGTGGTTCGCCTGATTTTTAACCCACTTCAAAAAAGTAGGAGGCTGCGCAATTGGTGTAGTTTTTTAATGTGCTCGTATGTGCGCCGTCCGTCGTTTATGAAGCGATTTTTAAATAATTTATTTTGTTTGAAACGGTTTGGTTTCAATTATGTCCCATATTAATTTTGTTAGGGATCGGATAAGCAGTATTTCGAATTGTAGAAGAGTTTTTTTTTTAATTTTATTGGTTTATTTAATTTGCTATACAATTTGCAAATTTGCGTAAAAGGAGCAGAATGCCCGTCTCATCATGGAATGCGCTCAATATTGACTGATTTATATTGTAATGTACTTGGCTAGAGGTTCGGAGACGACTAGATCTGACCCTTAACTTTGGACTTCCCACGTTATTTTACCAAAAAATAATTATTCCTATAAATGATCCATTTCACTCATAATTCGGTAACCCAGCAGTTTGGTACAATAAACCCGTTTAATTATATTAACTATCACTTTATACTGTTTGTCTATCCCAGCTATCTTTCGAAGACATATCTCTGGAATAGTTTCTTCAACTAATCTCTTTAAATCGCGTGTATCTGAATACTTTATACTCAAACAGTGGAAATGATAAACTATATTCTATATATATATATATATATATATATATATATAGTTTGTATATGTATAATAAATAGCCGTGGTAGCTCAGTGTCCGGGCGGTCGCCTCAAGTTGCATAATACGCTAGCAACCCGAGTTCGATCCCGGCACCAATAAATTTGTTGTTTCAATTTTATGAGCTGATTTACCACGCGCTCGCCGGTGAAGGAAAATATCGTGAGGATATCTTCATGTCCTAGAAAAAAATTCTAAGACATGTGAAGTCTGCCAATCCGCACTAGGGCTGCAAACCGGACTATGCCCTTATACTCTCTTTACACAGAAAGCCTGTGCCTAGCAGTGGGACCGATATAAAGGCTGTTACTTTAACTTTTATATTATCAAATTGTTATTGACGTAGCTGCCCTTAACCACCGAAGGTTAGCTGGAAGCAGGTCCTGGTCCTGAGGACGGCAGCCGCGCTGGGAAGACTCCTCCCGAACCTCGGAGAACCCAGCGCGGTGTGCAGGAGGCTGTACTCTGGGGTCTGTCGGAGTATGGCCACGTACGGTGCCCCCATCTGGGCGGGTGACCTGAGCCGCGGCAACCTGTCTCAGCTGCGCAGGGCGCAGCGGGTTGTCGCGGTCAGAATCATTCGGGGGTACCGTACGGTCTCGTGGGCGGCAGCTACCTCGCTGGCCGGCGATCCGCCGTGGGAGCTCGTGGCAGGGTTCTCGCCGAGGTGTCCGACTATGTCTCGGATAGAGGCCCTCGGAGAGAACCCATTGCCAAAGGAGGTCCGGCGGATCCGTCGGCTAGGAGAGGTGGCACTTTGCCGAAGGTGGGAGGAGGACCTGGCGCATCACTCGTACGGTATCCGTACGACGAGTGCTCTGCGCCCGGTCCTAGAGCGTTGGATGCGCAGAAAGCGCAAACCTCTCACCTTCCGTCTGACGCAGGTGTTCACGGGGCATGGGTGCTTCGGGGACTACCTGTGTCGGACGGTCCATCGGGAGGCCGATGAGCGGTGCCATGATTATGGTGCTGCGGTGGACTCTGCCCAGCACACCCTTGAGGTGTGCCCGAGATGGGCAGCGCAGCGCCATGACATGGTATCTGCCATCGGTGGTGTAGACCTGTCGTTTCCGAGTCTCGCTCTTGCGATGGTCTCGAGCGACAGGTCTTGGACGGCGGTCGCCTCCTTCTGTGAGACGGTCATGTCCCAGAAGGAGGCTGACGAGCGGGGCCAGGATGGGTACCTGGCCCCAGCATGCTCGGCGTCGTCGGGACTTCTCTGAGTGCCGGAGAAGTCCCCTTTGAGGATGAAGTCCGGTCTTTGCCGGGACCGGCCGGTCGTTGGGGTGTCCTGTTGCTGACAGATCCGGGGCACCCGCTCATAACGGCTGATGGCATTCGCGGAAGGTTTAGTGGGTAGGGGCTGCCCAGGCCGAGTCCCACACATCCCTCCGGGCCCACCCAGGGTACCGGAGGATGGTCTGTAAAAGATTCCCCGCGTGAACAAAAAAAGGTCAGCTGGAAGAAAATGCTAAATAATTTTAAGTTCGCATTTGTACATTTATTTTGATACTATGGTTATTTTATTATTATAATAGGTTATTTTCCAAGAAAAGGGTCTCTTTGTTAGTTTTTATCAAACGTTATTGATGAAAATCCGTCACCTCCATATTAGAGACGTTTTTAAGTCTATAGGTACAGCCAGTTAAATGATACTCAAATAGAGTCGTATATCTATAGTCTAGTAGTCTTAGAGTTGTTGGCATCGCGGCCTCGGTGTCGGGTTGCGCTCTGATTATTGCCTAGATTCGAATCCCAGGTCGTGTGACGAGACCTTTGCATAATTGCTATGTTGATTGCATGACGTTATTACTCACGTAGTTGATCGAAGAATTAGTCACTTATCTCTTCAAAGTTTTACACGTATTTATAAAGAAATAAAAGCTACCATTTTTTATGTAGGCATAGATTACGCATTTACACGTTCTACTGTCCTGACAGATGTCCCTATATCCACTTATCCGACGGTTTCCGAACCTGAAAACCACTCTTTGCTTTATTATTTCATTCAGAGGCCACACTATAATATAGGAAAATGATAACTAAGGTAACAAGTTGGTTGTTTAATTTTAAACCTTATACAAAGTCTGTATTAAAGTTATTTTCTTTTCTTTCTACACAAATAGGACGTCACATTATATCTTGTCATTACGATTCTAAGTACGTAATAATGAGTAAAATCGTTCATTCAATATGCGTGAGCGCTAAAATGTCGCTGCATACAATCTGAGCGTAGTGTCAAGGGTGCCCCGGCGCCGGCGCCGGCGGCGTCCATTCACCAGCTCATTCATAACTTCGTTGGAATTATTATCGATCGAAATTTAACCCTATATGGCCATGGTAGAGCTTACATTTGTTTGTAAACGAATGGACTCTTGGCGATTTGTTTTTTACTGTTGACGTGTCCACAGTTTAGAATAAGGCGGCTTACACACCGAATATTGTTTTACAAAAATATAATGTCTTATCACTCGTTAAGAAGGATTTGGCCGTCAGCCATTTACTTATACCAAAAGTATACATATGCATCATACACACCTTTTTTTCGATCGGTTAGTGTCGGTCCATTCCTGTGGGTTTCCTTACCACTGAAATTGTGGAATTTGACAGGATATTGATGGCGGAGTAAATGGGAGATTAAGAGATTAATATTACTGTTGGGAAATGTAGCGTGGATATTTATTTATTTTTTTATTCTTTCTTTGCACACAATACAAAAAAAGGTACAAATAGGCGGACTTAATGCCAGCAGGCATTCTCTGCCAGTCTACCTTGGGTTTGTGTAGAGACAAAGTAACGGGTGCAAGCTATGTGAGAAAATAATGAATAAAAGAAAACTATAATAAATGCATGCATATATAATACACATACCTGCTTACAAATAAATTAAATATTTAAACATAATAATTATATATAATAATAAATAGATACATATATATAATTATAGAAGGGACAGCAATTGTCAAACTATTCCTTGCTTAGGTAAAGCTTAAAAGATATCAGTGACAGCTGTTATTATCACGTGCACAACTCGCACTAATTGTTTAAAGTACAACAAAAAGGACTGAATTCATTGATACAATAATATTGTCACAAAAACTATTAAGTCAAACTTTCATGATAATGGGAAAAGTGTTTATGAAGTTACACTTCTTTCAGTGCATGAAAGAAAAAATATTGATACTGAATTTTCTTCATCTAAATCGACGTCATGACGTTCGATATATTTTTTGTAGATATTTTAATTTTTATACTCTAAGAGAGTACAATAAATTTGATGTTGCAATTTTATGTGCTGATATATCACGCGCTCGACGGTGAAGGAAAACTTCGTGAGAAAATCTACATGTCTTAGAAAATTTATTTAAGTCTGCTCTAGGTGTGCATGGCTGACTATGTCCTTATACTCTCTTTACAGAGAAGGCCTGCGCTCAACTGTGGGACATATATATATATATATTATATATATATATATAAAAGACAGGATTTAAATTGACAAATAAACACAGCTGAGTTTCTTTTTTATGAAAGAAACGACATTTAATGTTAATTTTTTACAATATTTATCCCTATTGTACATGAATTATTTTATCAGTTCAAATGTCTCGTTGACATGATGACATTTGACAACATTTTATAAAAAGGAAATTATATATTTTTTACATATATATGTGAAGGCTGTATACCTTTAACGTCCGTATAAGTTTCCCACGGTTTTTTTAATATTAGCTGGAGATATTAAATAATTTATCTGTGGTTAATAAATGTGTTGGGTGTTCAATCTGCTTAATAAATAACGATTACACAAAGCGGTCGATTATTATGTCATTCGGTTAGTTTGGCGGCCGTAGTTAATGTTCATAAATACCTATTTGTACGGCAAATTACCCATCCGCTTGCCTTGGGGGATAAACCTTTATCTCGTATATCTAGATGAAGGTATATCAGATATTTCTAAAAAAAATCTGTTTTTAAAGAATGCTAATAAAAATTTCGCAAATATAATATATTTGTTGATTTATTTTATTTTACTTATTAGTTGCTAACATTCTTATCAACTATAAACTTAAGTCTTAATAAAGCATCAATCAACAGTCGAATGGTGAGCTTTTAACACTTAAGAACTTAGGCAGTCGTTATTCTTTTGGTTTATATGAAAATAACATAACACTAGATGATACTTCCCCTTGAGTGGGTTCGTTTTTAAGAATCGCCAAATAGTACTTGTTTGGAAACACCGCTGGCGACAGTCGGTTCCACAGGTTGATAGTGAAGATAGATGTGGAAGGAAGTTACGTGAAAAACGTACAGTGGTGGAATGCAAACCATCAAGATGGTGTCGATGGAATTTGGAATTCTGCCGAGATGTGCAGTAATGGAAATCGGTAGCTGGTATGATCCCGAACTATTCCTCAGAACACTCCACATGATAAATACGATAGAGAATGCAAAGAGCTCCGACATTTCTTCGTTTTAATTTCTTTCGTGTTAATTGCGTATATATTACATTTATTAAAGTCAGATTGTATATAGGATTTTTTTATGTAAATCTTTAAGTGCAGATTGAGTGTACTTCAGTTGTATACTCGTGCGCATCCCTGAGAAAATCCTGAAGAAAAATGGGATACCCCCTTTATCAGTATCTCCGTTCCAATTTTTTAATGTTACGTAATATTATACACAAATGTAGATTAAAAAATCCAAACAACGTAATTATTTGTTCAGAATTTACGCTTCCTTGGGAAAGGAATTATTATGTCACGTGCCTCTGACATTGGCCTTGGCGCCATATTCCAACGTTTCGCGCCATCCGCGATAACCCGACCGCGGTTTTGTAGGTCGCTACAGATAATAAAAGACGGCATGTGTATTCGCAATTACATATGGCCGAAATTCGTCATGTTATTATTATGACGTCAATGAATACCATAGATGCTTTTATTTAACATCCGTTGACCGTTGTTAGCTTGAGACTTTTACTTTAGCTAATTGATTTGAATTTAGTGGAAGAGGAGGCCCTTTCGGGGATAGAGATCGCTTCGAATATGCCGCACAGACATTGCCATTCACATTTGCGTCATAATTTATATTTAGTCGTTAATTTTATTATTAGTCTGTGTAAAATAAACAAAAATGTATTAAGGTAATGAATCGAACATTTTAACATTAAGTTATTTGGTCAATGCTCTTTGCGCGTACAACAGAAATCACAAGTTTGCTAACAATGAATACAAGGTTGCTTCTATTTCCTACCTTCGTGTAGCGATTTAAGGATAATTTTCGCATGTTCATGTACCATTATGTGTGTCGACTATGTATTCAGTGTATCGAGTACACCCGCCCTAGTCTAATAGCGATTCAGTGTTAAATCGAGTACGAGCTTTGCCTAACATAACACTGTTGCTAACTTAGTTGCCATGTGTAACGCGATAAGAAAACCTGTTCGCACACGAGATAAGTGTCGTGCGATCAATCTTAGGACATTTTAAACTGAACAATAAATGTAATTGAATCTATTTTATCTAATCGTTTGTATGTTGTAATGAATTAAAAAACATAGAACATACTATGAATAATTGTGCAATTTACATTTATAATGTTTTGATTATAAATACAACAAATGTCTGAAAAAAGATAGCCCAATAGCTTATTTTTCTTAATAACCGATGGTGCGAGGCTTGCATCTCGGCTTATATTACTTGGTTTGGTTAAGTACTGAAAATGCAACTTAAATTCGCGCCAAAATGTATGGTTGCTAGGATCACCTGTTTTCACATATGTGACTTAATAAGTCTTGCCTCTGGCCTGCCTCTTGGATCTGCCCAGGCCGAGTCCCACACATCCCTCCGGGCCCACCCAGGGTACCGGAGGATGGTCTATAAAAAGATTCCCCCGCGTGAACAAAAAAAAATGGCCTGCCTCTTGGTTGAAAGGACATCAAAGTTTAGTGTTTTTAAAGCAGTAATAGCTTAGCGACTCCGCGTTGACATTTATAATTTTGTGATCTTGATCTCGTCTTCCAATGACTTTTCCGTTTTCAGCTTATGTAGGTACATAGAATCGTTTGCTTAAATTTATACTCGGTGTATGGCGATTAGATCATACCTTTGGTTTTTTAGAAATTATATTAAAAATATTTTTCAACTACGCTTAAGCTTGTGCTAGGAGGTGGTGCACGTCAATAATCGAATGGTCGACTGTACCGTAAACCAGAAGCTGGCCTTTACTGCTTCACCGGATTTTGAGAGGTGGCACAGCTCTTACATCGCTTAGCCTGAACCTCTATTAGGCTATTGACGGTTCTGACCTAATATAGTTACGGTACGGACTGGAACCCTAAAAAGCCGTCTATGTGCGCTAAGTCGAATTTAATTTAAAATCGCCAAATACCATTATAAAAGTAAAAATAGGAAAATTGTTCTATTTTTCTTTTAAATCGAGGTTATTTTCTTAATTATAAGTCTCCAGACCTCGTAGTCTAGTTTAAAATAAAGTTTCAATTTTAATATTTAACCAATGCGATTTAACCAAATAAACCGGTTTCGTATTCTTATGCGATAAATAACTCGAGATGCTGGCATTTAATTTTATACAAAACTCCACGGGTTATCTTTCACATAAATATATGTCGAAGGTTGAGTTAACAGGCATGTGTTTTTCTCTCTCCTATATAATGAACATATGTGTGTGTGTATCAAAAACGTAAACGTGACTTAGTTACTATCTCAGGTATCTTATCAAACTTATTCTTTTTAGCTTGCTAATTTTATATATTTAAAAAAATCTACAATTCACAAACATCGTGTCGCATCGTTCAAAGTGTGTAAGCAAGAGTGCGGTATGAGAGAGATAGGTAAGTTCGGAGAAAAGGTAAGTTCGATAGGATGTAACGAGGAAGACGATAAAAGATGTACGATTAGATAAAAAATATGATTATCATTTCTTAAATAAATACCTGAATTTTGTTGGAATAACGTGTTTACATAGGAACGTATGTCACGAATTTAACGTGCGAGCGCATTGCGCCCAGACACCTGGGATTTTTAAATATTCCAAGCAAGTGTTTGACCACGATACCACCTGATGTTATGTGGAAATGCAGTCCTTTTTTTTTTGTTCACGCTGGGGAATCTTTTTATAGACCATCCTCCGGTACCCTGGGTGGGCCCGGAGGGATGTGTGGGACTCGGCCTGGGCAGCCCCTACCCACTAAACCTTCCGCGAATGCCATCAGCCGTTATGAGCGGGGTGCCCCGGATCTGTCAGCGACAGGACACCCCAACGACCGGCCGGTCCCGGCAAAGACCGGACTTCATCCTCAAAGGGGGAGGAAATGCAGTCCTCGATGGTAAGGCGCACTAGCTTAGGAAAGACCCAAAAGGATCGCAATCTCAAATTGATTAGAAATTTGAACAGCTCTATGTTTTACACGGTCATATGGCAAAAGTTGTTGTTGGGGAGTACTAATTAATTCTAGGTGCGTGCTAGATGTAAGATTTTACTTGTGAATGAAAATGAAAAATAAATTTAAAAAGAATACATAAATACATATCCTAGAACCGGTCCGACGATATCTCGTGTGGTGTAGCCGCGCATTATAACATTATTCGCGCGTCGCCTTTTGGCGGTTTGTCTGCCCTTGACTCGGGTTTTCGAAGACAATGAAACCGATTGCGCAGTTTTTATGTTTCCGCCCGCGGTCGTGAGGGGTTTACAAGTGCCTCCGAGGGTTTATGGTTTAACGGAGAGTGCCCTTCATGTTTCTTTATTGATACAGCGATCGCAATATAGATTGTACGGGATAGAGGATGATGACGTCATACGGAATTATCTGTGGATATTGATTTAGAAAGAACGTCACGTTGATGTAACCGTGATAAATCCTCGTTCCAGGATGATAATACCTCTTTACCAGGGCTGTTTGCCAGTGACGTTTCATTATGAAACGAATCTATTATTAACAGCGATATCAATTATCATTCTATCATTACTAAATACATCAAATATTGCTCACGATAATACACACGACGGTTGTGCCAGTGGTACGCCATGTGTGAACCATAGTGACACCAATGATTTAAAAGACTATTAAAACTAACAAATAGCGATCACTATGTTACAATGATCGTTCATTTTGTATACAGTTGGTTAAGACCCCAGACTTAAGCGGTAACTTCATGGATATGTCGCATCTTGGGTTTGCTTGTGTATGCTAATTTTAATTAGTAAAAATGTATCTTACCTTTTTATATATTATTTGTTATATTATATTAGATAGTAATATGCAATCTATTTTTACTGTATTTAATTACTATAAATGTCTGGGATAATTTTCTGGATTGCAAGAGTCATTATTTACATAGTATAAGCTGTCACATCCTATTAACTCTAGCGGGGTGGACAGAGACAGCTTTCGCTGTAAGTTTTTCACCAAGCATTATTACGAGTAGGTCCCATATCTGAACAACTATAGACTCGAGATTCGAATTCGAAGACAAGTCGAAAGCGATCAGATATTTAATCGGAACACATTATAGGACTTTTACAATAATAGCTACACCAAATAGGTTGATGGTAGCAGATGTAGTGATAGTTTCCTATAATGGAGATACCTCATATAGGAGAATTTGCCAACAATGCATCGGCATGGCAGAAAGAACGCTTGTATGAGGCTAATGTATTAGATTTTTATCTATGTATATAGTAATTTCGGCTTCTAGGGCTCCGAGGTTCTGTTTTGCACTCTGGAAGCACATCGGGATTTACGTGTCGAGTCGGCCAAAGAAGCTGGCCTTTACTGTTTCACCGGATTGAGAGGTGGCATAGCTCTTAGGTTGCTTTGCCTGAATCTCTATGAATCGAGGTTTTCAGTAGCTGTACTTATCGACGTCTTGGTGAGTTACAGCTGTTTTGTGTATAACAAGTGTGATATTAATAGTCTACTTATATAAAGTATCATCAT
Organism: Meandrusa payeni; assembly: GCA_029286785.1. Taxonomy (NCBI): domain Eukaryota; kingdom Metazoa; phylum Arthropoda; class Insecta; order Lepidoptera; family Papilionidae; genus Meandrusa; species Meandrusa payeni. The sequence continues at coordinate 2,157,398 of JAGSMX010000039.1, forward strand.
CATCATCAGCCTGTATCTATCCACTGCTGGAAATAGGCCTTCCCCAATGCCTTCCACCGCATGTGATCCTCAGCTTTCCGCATCCAGCCACTTCCGACTATCCTAACAAGGTCGTCGGTCCATCTGGAGGGAGGGCGCCCCACGCTTCTCCGACCTAAGCGCGGCCTCCATTCCAAGACTTTCCTCCCCCATCTACCGTCGCTGACTCGGCAGATGGGACTATCTCACTGCCACTTCAACTTCCTGACTTTAAGAGCTATATCGACTACCTTCGTTCTCCGTCGAATTTCTTCGTTTCGGATTCTATCCATTAGAGAATATAAAGTATAAGTATAATTAAACAGTTGCACACAACACATACGCTTTACGCATACGAGCGTCCGTAACCGTCCTGTCCCGTCAACTTTTACTTCTTCCCCGAAAACTCGTTGGAATGCTAGCTGGCGTAGTCAAGTCACAAACACCTAATTCCGTGGCATACGACGCGTTATTGTTCCGTTTTTTATGTGTGTGTATGTATATGCCTATAATGTGCTCGATGGCGACAATTAAACGCGACAAACGCACGATTCCCACGCGGTCGTGTCGAATGCGTATCGCGTATACGATAAATCGAAAGTATGGTTAGTAAAAATGTATCGTTTTCACTTAGAAGCACTTTTATTAGTCACCTTTTTGTATGAGAGATGATGGGAACAAGCGTACTGCTCACTTGATGTTAAATGATCATCGTAGCCTACAAAATAAATTTCAGGTGCGTTGTCAACTTTTCAACTGACTTCAAAAGGAGGAGATTCTCAATTCATCTGTATTTTTTTATAATAAATAATAATAATAATCTTTATTTAAAACCATAACAAAGTTTCATACAGTACAATTGTAGTGTACAATAATAGCAACATTAATAATAGGTTATTGTGTCGCTGCTATTAACGCCCACCCTCCAATCAAAGTTTTTCAATTTTAAATATTAAAATTAACAATTTTTAATATTGTTTTGTTTAATATATGTGGGACTGCGCGTGTGTTTGTGTGTGTGTATGTTTATGTATGTGTGGTCGTGTGTGTATGCTTGCGTCTGCTTAGTTGATTTTAAAATTTTTGTTTGTGTATATTTTGTTACTTCAAGATAACTTTCGACTTATTGAAGCGATTTTGATGATTCTTTTTTATTTGAAAGCTGGTGCTGAGCTGAAATTTGGTCCAATTCTGACAATAGAATCTATTATTTAATATAAGTCTTAAATTTTCATCAAGTATGTGTGCCACAAATAGACGAATAACTCAATATTAAGACAACGCATTTCGATGATTCATCTTTATTGGAAAGGGTGTACTCTAAGAGTAGTTTGATAAAAGTTTGATTAGGTCCTAATTAAATTTGATTTCATAATATTCCTACGATAATTCCGAAAAACAAAGTGGACGTCCACGCGTAATAGAGTCTAACGTTTGATTCGATTTGAAATCGATTTTTATTTTCACTCGTAAATATACTTGTTGAAGTAAAACTTCTTTACGCACGCTTACCGTGGAAAGTAAACTGGTGAATACGTTACGAAAAGTGTGACCAGGTAAGGCAAAGAGAAGCAGAGGGTATATAAAGTGAGACAGAGATAGAGTAAGATATATCTTATCTTAATTTACTGAAGACTGAAAGATAAAGATTTACGTTCCGTATATTTAAGAAACTGTGCAGGCCTATTGTCTGGACGGCTAAAGTCCTAGTGTATGGTGCAAAGTACACTCGTCTTATCGCTAGGTTATGTATTATAACGCTATTATATTTCAACCCTTCAAACTGTACCGAACGGCATCCGGGATCCAACATCCGGGAACTATAGCGTGTGTTACTATGTGTTCTCTATGGTAATAAAATGTTATGGACATTCGCGATGGCCCCTAACGCGCGGTGTGGCTAAACGGTCGTTACACGGCCACGCGCGCCGGATAAAGCTTTTACGGAACATTTTGGTAATTGAACGCATTACCCATTGTTCCCCAGAGGCTATCGGTGCTACAGGCTGTGCGGGTAGTCCTGCCTACTCACTTGCAGGTTGGGACGTTACACTACATTTAATGACAACCTACGTAGATTGTTGGATGCGGGTTACTATGGACCGGACTTGTTCTGCAGTGGAAGCTAGAGAGAGTAATTTAACGATATAATATTTTATTGACTTCTTTATATAATGTTTTTGCACAAAATTAAAGTCATGCCCAAAGGTCTGCCAGTTTACCTTGCGGTTGTGTAGAAACAAAGTAACGGTGCTAGTTTGGACAAAAAGAATACATACATATCAATAAAAATATAAGCAAAACAATTATATGTAACATTAAATAGATACATTTATAACTTATATAGATCTAGATATAGATGGATAAATTTAAAACAATGACTTTATTAATAATGTTATTTCGAAAGTCAAGCACTCTCTGAGATTTATTAGAGATAGTACTTGATGGTATTCCATATGTTACCGCCTGCGCCACGCGGTCCCACAAAAATTTCTATGGCTTGTAGATTTCCTTAGGGTTTTCCTTCACCGCTTAGCGCGTGGTAAATCAGCACTTAATAAAATCGCTACAAACTAACGTGGATCGAATTCTATTTGCGTACTTGATGCGACTGACAGACACTGAAAACATATTTAACCACTGACTGCGCCTCGCGGTATCATTACCCGTCATCAAAAACTATTTATATATTTTTTGTAAAAAAAGTAAGTAGCCTAAGTTACTCCTAATTATACTATCTGCAAGTGAAAGTCCTGTCAAAATTCAAGCCGTTCCAGAGATTAGCCAGACCAAACAGAAAGACATACACAAAAATGTATTTAATTATATACATTCATATGTAGTAACATGCGGCTATTTTAATAATGCAAACAGACACTTTTAGATTCAAATTTATTCACTTGTGCAGATAATAATTTAATACAGAAAATCTGTTGCTGACTGTACTCGCGCTGCGATACGTCATGTAGAGATGGTAATCATTCATTCATTACGGCTCGCGGTCAGCGCATCGCACTGCATTCACTCGTGAACAAATTCGCTATGAACTAATCACTATTATCATTCCGTACATTATCGTACGTTCGTTGTAATTGATAGTACGGCCATGTGGAATTTTAATCTTTAAATTAACTATCCGTCCATTTACCCATCAGAGGTATACACAGAGATAGAAAAATCTAGATCGAGATATAAATTATTTAAGCAAGTGAAAAGAGCAAAGCATTTTTGCTGGAAGTACGTTTTATTATGAAACTGATGTATTATAGTCATCGTTGCCATATCAATTACCATGCCAATGGTATGTTATCGGCAAAACATAGTGATGCTAATAAACTTTTTACATTTCATACTTTAAACATTTTGGTATAGCAGACTCGGGGCCCGACTGATGTCAGTGGTTTTTCTTAACTTTTAGAGATCTTCAAATAAAACAGTATTCTTAAGCTTATGGTCGGCAACGCATTTTCACGCCTCACATATGACATAGGTAGATACGTCAACCAATCACTGATATAATCAGACACACAACTCAAGCTATTGTAATTTGGTAGTAAGGTCTTGATAGTCTAGTTTTTTTCTCATTAAATTAATTAAGACGCCATTATTCGATGTTCTGAAATATAATGTTTCATTAATTGTAAGTTCCTTTATGGAAATTTAAATCCGTTATTGGTTCTGCGTTTAACTTCTATTTATCAGTATGTTTTCTACTACGAACTGTTTTTGTAAAAAATAAATAAATTTATTTAGAATATTTTCTTTATTAATTCTTGACGTTTCTGTTGTAATATATGCTCAAAATATGTTTAGGATGTATGTGATTCCCTATTAGTTGTGTATCATTTCACTCCAATAAAACCATTCACTCTTCTGTTCAATGCAAAGTAAGCACGTTGTTGTGGTAGATATAGGCCTGCTGGATATAGGCCTCCCCCAACGATTTCCAAAAGGACCGGTTGTAAGCGGCCCGCATCCAGCAGCGTCCTACCTTTATGAGGTCGTCAGACCACCTTGCGCATGTACGTCCCACACTGCGTTTGCTGGTCTATGGTCTCCAATCGAGAACTTTTCGGACCCATCGGCCATCTGTTCTACGCGCTATGTGCCCTCCCATTGCCACTTCCACTTGCTTATCCCGCGAGCCATTTCGGTTAACCGTTGTTTTATTTATTGGCTCCATAATTAAATATAAAATAGTAACTGTATCAGGATTTTATTTATTAATGAAATTTAGAAAGTGGTTATTGCTAAATACATTTACTTTTTTGTTTTAACATAGAAAAGTCACTTCTTATTTTTTTACACAATGTATAGTGATTGATAATTTCACTTGTTGACGTAACCGGCGCCGTGGCTTAGTTGGTTAAAGCGCCTGTCTAGTAAACAGGAGATCGCGAGTTCGAATCTCGCCGGGGCCTATTGATGGTAATTTTCTTTTTTAAATAATTCGCTTACAAATATCAATGAATAATTTTTCGAGATTTTTGGTACTTTTTCTTTCGTTTTTGTGACAGTATTTTAATAAAGACACACTTTTTCCCTATTATAAATTATGATATTAAGGACACTACAAGTTGAATGTAAGTAATTATAAGTTGGAAATTAGTTTACATTAGTATACAAAACTCAATTAGATTCCGAATCCGTCTCTGATAAGCACGTACCGTGAGTAATTTTATACCACTAATATTTACTTTATAGGTAATAATATAATCTCTACGTCACAGATTACACATAATTACGTTTTTTTTATTAAAGGGGAAATCTTTCAAAGATTCTCCGCTTTCTGGGGGGAAGGCGGTGGTTATATATTTTTACTCTCTAAAACCCCCCGGTTGCTTGGTGCATGGTGAGACTCAAGGATCTCCAGCACGCATAACGCACCGATTCCCCATTTCCCGTCCCGGGTTAACAGATCCTCGTCCATCCACTTTGACGGCGTCAATCCTACCCTACACTTATCGCCCGTGAACCAACGCCTTTTACGATAGGTAATATTATACATGTATATTGTATAATATAGAATAATTCTGTAAGCCCAGGACTACATGACTGACACAATTGCCTAGGCTGTTACCGCTACGCAGTTTTGCACCCTAATCCTCTCAAATCTCCTTCAATACTCTTCCTCTATTGTATCTGTTTTTGGATCGAACTACTCTGATCAGTTTCATTGGGCTTTTTGTGAGTAACTGGGCGCAAGGGCCTCACGGTGCTAGCTTTTATCCAAAACTATTAAAATATTCAAATAGCTCAAATAACAAAAAAAGCTACCTGCTTTTAGTACCGCTTTAGAAAGCGATTTGTATTCGATTAAATAAAATGATTTGTTGCCCAACTTTAACTTGTGATATTCACCTCGAAGTACACAAGAGGTCCTTCTAAACGTTTCCCGATAGCGAACCATCCTGAATATTAAATATAACCATACAACGGATTCCAATCGATACCCATTGAAAAGTTTCCAGTGGTTCGTGACGTAGGCGGGCATTGTTGAACTTTCTACCTTAAGGCGAATTTGAGTGCGCTTACGTATAATGGTATTATAGTGAACAATGGTTTACCTTGTATTATTTAATGTAGTATTCAAGTAATATTTATGACCTACAACTCGATAGATGAATCCTAGACGGCTTGCATCATTAAGCATTTGATCTTGCGTCTGTATGAATTTTATGTTTGTTACCTCATAACTTTCGACTGAGGAAGTCGATTGCCCAGTCCACGAGCAATAGCTAATGTTTGATCCGTCTTATTTAATTTGATATTTATTTATTAGCAAATTTTACAAAATAGGTATAAAAATGACTAAGACAACTGACAGCTAATTCCGGTCTTTGCCGGGACCGGCCGGTCGTTGGGGTGTCCTGTCGCTGACAGATCCGGGGCACCCCACCCCGCTCATAACGGCTGATGGCATTCGCGGAAGGTTTAGTGGGTAGGGGCTGCCCAGGCCGAGACCCACACATCCCTCCGGGCCCACCCAGGGTACCGGAGGATGGTCTATAAAAAGATTCCCCCGCGTGAACAAAAAAAAAAACTGACTGCTAATAACAGATGTTCGCGATTACGAAAAACTTTACAATTATTTTGTTGTGTAAGCAAAAACAACTAAAACAGAAAACACTAAAAGTATGAAAGTGATTAATTTACTAGTAATTTTTTTTTTTCAATTAAAAAATTCGATAAAATGCCCTTCATATAGATATAGTTGGAGTATCGAAGAGGTCTTGTTCTGATCATTTGGTCTATTATGCGTGTGCCAGCGCCCCACATACACAGTAAGAAGTCGTATTTTTTTAAAGATAGCTAGCAATATTTCTTTTTTTTTTCAGAAATATTACTAACAATCTTGTTAACCATTCCAAATAAGCTTAAGCTTGTGCTAGGAGATGGTTCACGGCAATAGTCGAATGGTGGATTCGAACCCACGCCCTTACGATTCACAGGCCGTACCCTAAACCATTAGGCTATTGACGCTTCTATTTTGTTCTTTAACTTAAATGTACTTGTTTAAACATTTGCCTCGATAAATCCAACGCGAGATTATTGAAAATCACTTAGTAATGACTTGCTCTAAGAGCGTCCATCAATGTCATGGAGTTGTGACGGCGCGAAGTAAATCCGCATGTTCGATATTTAACGTCAACCTGCCATAGAATTACGCGGTACTTTTAGAAAGTAAGTCAGTGTAATTTAAGTCATATCGCCCCTGCAGGGCATCCTTGCGACGCGTTCACAGCGGTGGACGTTTTATAACAACGTGTGTAAGGAATCCAATGATTTTATTACATCCTTACCTCCTACCTACAATGTTTGGTGTACGAACTCAGCGCTTTTTTTTTAAAAAAAAATAAAGCTTTTTAATGCCAGTAATATTAATTTTCATAAAAATTTAACAACATTTTTACCATTTGATTGATGATATGACTGTATACTGATTATAATTTTCAATAAATAAGATAAAAACAATGCAATGTTTACAAATGTAAGTGGAAAAAATATATATGCATAGATAGTTGAAAGTTTAATTACAGCTAAAAACACCATTTTACAAATTCCGCCACACCGATCTGCTGCGTTCCGCGGCAGTTTTAGATACTTGGCCACCAAGTGTTGGAATAACTTGCCGCATTTAAAAATAAATTAAAACACCTGATGTTAAAGTTACAAAAAGATAATATCCCTGCGATATCGGCGGCTTGTTGTTTCCAATGTTTTCAATATTTTATTTTATAATTTAAACTTTATACGTTTAATTATCATATTATTTATTTTATTTTTGCCTTAATAATATATTTATTTATGAAATTTTTTCATCTATTATTTTATTGTATAAAATATATTTTAATCTCATAACTGTTGTATTCATGTATCATATTTATTATACTCTTATTGTCTGTATAAATTCCATATAAAGAAGTATTGCGCGCGCACGTCTTTAGGTAATCCCGGCACCGCTGAAAATCAGCGCTGTCGCTTGCGACAGCATATGCTGAGACGGTGTCCGATATTGGCATTATATGTATTGTATTATTTGTCCGTGTAACTTTAACTGTGTTTTGTCTATTTTTCATTATTTTTAAATGTGTGTTATATTCTGTCTGTGATGTGTTTTTGTATTGTGATGCCAATAAATAAATGTCTGTCTATAAATTTGCAATAATATATCAAAATTTTGTCAAGGAAAGTATGTTTGTTGCATAAGCAATAACACCAATAAAAAAACCATTCCGACTAAGCTTAAGCTTGTGCTAGGAGATGATTCACGTCAATAGACGAATGGTAGAATCAAACCTACCACCTTATGTTTCACAGACGGTACCCTAAACCATTAGGCTATTGATGTTTCAAAACGCTTTGCTTCATCTGTGTGCTGTCGTTGGCAGTAGAACAGTCCTGCCTTGTGTGTTGACTTTAGCGTTAATAAAAAGCTTAGGAATACATTCAGGTCTCTTTCCCTTTGATTACAAATATGATGTCGTAAAAAGAAAAGGCACAATTTTGTTAAGGGAAGCCATTATTAAGCTAGTGCAACTACGTCACCACTTAATATCCTGATATTATTTGGGATTGGGATTAAGGTCCAGCACCTACTTAGAAAATATAAAAAACTCAAACCTACCATGGCGTACGGTGTGTCTATCGATATTATTTTGTGTACCACAACTGGGAGCAAAGGCTTGATTGTTCTGTAAATTTATTTATTTTAGACCTAGATAAAAGTTTGATAGTGTGAATGGTGCCTTACTCTAACAAAGCGGGGCTTAATGAGCCTTGTAAATGTGTGGGCGTGTGGAGGGTATTCAATATCCGAGTCGCCAGCGGCTGCCATTCCTCAGTGGCTACCGTTTAGTGTAATGTATGCGTTAGTGAATGTTACAGTTCGCTCAGATCATGTAAACTGCTTTGTTGTTTGTTATTGGATTTTATATTTACATTACTGACTAACTTTAGGGTTATGGATATCAATTTACTTTTATTGTTGACGGGGGATTAATCTTCAACAAAATACCCCGGCTTTTGGGTGGGAATATGTTGTTACGTTCTTACTGACTAAGGTGGCCCTCTTCGGTGCATGGCTAGGAGCTCCGGGATCTCCAGTGGAATGCACCGGAGTCCCTTTGCACCGTGCTGTTAAGTACATCCCGGGAAGGTTTCTCCCTCCCCAGCGACATCGGACCACCCGTGTCGCCTTCTTCCCGGGTGCACTGTTCTGAATGCCAAAGGCCTCCGCCCCTAAACCATACGACTATATGTCGATCGTACCTCTTTTATATGAAGCAACGAACGGATACCTCATTTGGATTTTTTTTCGAAACACACCGATTGCTCAAAGTGTTAACTGACTTAACGACCTGTTACTGATTGCGCTGCTCTGGATTTAAATTTCGATTTACAGATGTTTTCAATTATTTCTTTATTCATAATTACCCACATAAACCATAATCCGATTAAACGTGTAAATGTTAGTTAACTTCCGGTACGTTATCCACAGCTATTGTCTATGATCCATATCTCTTGCGTTCTACTTCGGCTTTTATTGTAAAATTAGGTTAAGGAACGTGTAAGTCGTTTATCTAATGGTAAGCCATTATTACACTTACATTAAGACACTATATTGCACTACAGTTCTAATTGTAACTATGTGACAGTGAAACACATAAAGGAATAAGAATCCGTGCCAGAATAGAACCATTCTAAAGAATTTGTCAAAGGAGTATTAGCGTTAGAATAAAAAAAAACAACATACTACAAACAACTATACAGAAATTGTGACACCTTCAAGACATTCTTGTCCTTCTTGAAAAATAACGGTCAGAGAATCACGATGCGATAAGGACGACAGTAAAAGATATATCTCTAAGAATGCAATGTCTTTACAAAGAAATTGCTAGACTCTAGGCAGTCACACTATTAATATGAGCTAACAAATTAACGACAAAGGCAACAATTATACGCACCACGTAAGAGTCTAGAGGAAAAAAAATAACTTACAAGTCCCACTGATGTAATAGTAGAGGGTCCAGAACTGGAACTCCCTACGAAACAATAGATAAGATAAATTCAATTTCTAAGAAGACGATAAAAGACGACAAAAATTATAATGAATCGTGAAACTACTGATAATAAAAGAAACGCTCAAAATAAGTTTGTACAAAAACTTTTTATTAATCTTAAATGAAGAAAGACATGTGTCTACTGGGACGATAGTTGTAAATGTCAGAAATCCGGTGGATTGTTAATGCGTTGCTGTTTTTAGGACATATCAAAGCATCCGTTTGTTTATCTAAGATATCGTATTTCCTTAACTACATTAAAAATACACACAAGCTTAACTAACAATGACACAAACACAAATGCATAGTCACATTTTAAACATCAATAATATTTGTCAATTCACATGTAATCAATCAATAAGTTGCACTCGTGGACGAAATGACCCTATTAGATAAGGTGCATGAACGTTTACGTACAGGCTCGTGGTTTCGTACGCTCTAATGTGTGTGCATGCATTTGTGCACGTGTGTGTGGTCACGTGCCTGCATGCGTGTCAACGAGTGCGTCGGTATATTGGTGGTATATACTGGACTTGTTACTTTGAGATCGTTTCTACCGTCATTTTCACGTACAAGAGACGTATTGTCGTTATATACGAGACTATGCTAGAGTCCCTTTAGGTTTTGCTTAGTAGTATCTGTTGGCTATGAAGAATGCTAATTGATTGAAACATTGGTAGACTTATGAGAATCCAAGACTAGGTTTGTACTACGATAATGTGCACAAATCCGAACGAAAAGAAGAACTTGGAACAATACTTTGGAAATAAAGAGTATACTGAATTCGGTTTTTGTATTTCTTCTACTCTATGGTAAGAAAATACGGAGCTAGTCATAGATTTCTTTAAGTATACAACTAGTTAATTATAAGTTATATATTTCTAATAACAAAATAATAAATATAGTTTATAGTGGCACTATGGTTTACCGTTGGCGTACCATTGGCAGTGCAATCGCGATGGTATTTGATAATGATGGAATGATGATTGATATGAATGTAATAGATCGAATTAAAAATGGCTGACTGTCAAATAGCAGACTCAAGGTCCATCTGGGATTCGCTTACTCGTGTCTTTCAGCTATTGACCTCAATCTAGAAGATCTACTTGTGTCTCTATAAGAGTCACTGTCTTGTGTCACTACATTCCATGTACACACCTGCCCACTTTGCCTACACACCAGTCGGTCGCGTCCTTTACACCCATTAATCATAAACACGGACGCTCGTACGAAGCTCGCTCAGCTATGAGCCAATTCGATTTGCATAATTATTTTTTAATTAACAAACAAGAAAGAGCAGCTTTGCCTAATTAGATGGTAACTTATTAAGGGGGAGTTTCACTGTGAGTTCACGAGCTTTTTCCTTTAATCTTCTGTACTAATAAAAGGTGAGACGTTTTTTTGTCCTTTTACTGCAAGAACTACAAGAGGCTATACCAATATGACAATAACCGCAGACTTATGCCCGTGCTCTTTTGTAATATTCTTAAATTGGAGCACTTGTCTTTTTTTTTGCACTGCAAATATTTATAAATCCCAAATGAAACTCGTTGGAAGCGGCTTGCATCTAGCTTCGTCTAGCGTTCTTTATGACCTCGTACCTTGAGGGTGGACGTCCTACGCAGCGCTTGCTGGAACGTGGTCCAATCGAGACCTTTTCAACAACGTCGACCATCTGTTCTACGCTCTACGTGCCCTGGCCATTGCCACTTCATCTTGCTTACACGGTGGGCTATGTAAATAAGAAATAGTGGTAAGGTAAATTCATTTATAAACGGATCTCCTTATTACTGATATGATCTCGTAGATAAATCCCGAGCATAGCTTCTTTCATAGCTTATGTATCAAATGAAGCGAAAAGAGAGGCAGGTTTTTGTATGGCATTTTGGATGTTGTTGACCTTCTGCTATGAATTGTACACGGGACTTACCCTTAACAATTTAATTGAATTTAAGTGTTGTATAAAGTCATCGCACTCGGAAAAAGTTCACGTAATGTTTAATTAATAATTGGCTCAAGTAATTAAATCAAATAATTAGCAACATTTGTATGCCTTACCGCCGTTCCTTTTGTTATCTGTGACCAACGCTGCCACACTTCTCGGTGAGAGCTTTCATAACAGTAATATAAAAGCTTTCACACCGTCGAACTGGAAGGGTAGACAGAGATGTTCCGGCGCACATCTTCGCAGTAGTATGCGCGAATTATTTTGACGTCGCTTCTTCACTGTGTTACATTCTAATTTTGTTAATTGATTATGACATATCATTTTGTAAAGTGACAGTAGTTTTTCATGGCGATGGGCTATGAATATATATGAGATACTATTTATTATATCAAATTAAGTGGCAATGCCAATCCGCATACATCAAATTTAAGACTTATATGGTTTTCTCAAGGATGTAACCGTCAGAATTAATCCCATATAGATCAAATAAAAAGAAATCAAAATGGGTTCACATAAAAAAAAACTTAAGAAAAAAGCTCAGTCTAATTGAGAGTCACCTTTTTGAAGTCGGTTCAAAAGATACCCAGTATCCCGGAGCGACTAAGGAGTCATGTGGGGCCTATTACCTCCGGTGACAGGTCTCCGTACAGTAACGCACCGGCTCCAACACTGAAATGAAAACACGACCCAGGGAAAGTCGCCAGGAAAATCTTCCCCTGCAGCGAAGATGCTATATTACGGAGCTACTCATCCAGCACAGTCAGGGGATATCCTATTCCCTTTGAGTATCCGTGAAATAGCAACCGAGCTAGCCGTGGTTTGGCCCTGTCAGGCGCCCTCAAATGAGAATGCTTACTCGTAACATAGTAGAGGTTCCCCACATCGGAATGGCTCTGTCGTTGTAGACGACCGGCCAGCCGACCGAGCGAACCCGGGAACATAATATAGTTTATAGTGGCACTATGGTTTACCGTTGGCGTACTGCTGCCAGTGAAATCGCGATAGTATTTGATAATGATGGAATGATGATTGATATGAATGTAATAGATCGAATTCAAAATGGCTGACTGTCAAATAGCAGACTCAAGGTCCATCTGGGATTCGCTCAGTCGGGTCTTTCAGCTATTGATCTCAATCTAGAAGATCTACTTGTGTCTCTGTAAGACCACTACATTCCATGTACACACCTGCCCACTTTGCCTACACACCAGTCGGTCGCGTCCTTTACACCCATTATTCATAAACACGGACGCTCGTACGAAGCTCGCTCAGCTATGAGCCAATTCGATTTGCATAATTATTTTTTAATTAACAAACAAGAAAGAGCAGCTTTGCCTAATTAGACGGTAACTTATTAAGGGGGAGTTTCACTGTGAGTTCACGAGCTTTTTCCTTTAATCTTCTGTACTAATAAAAGGTGAGACGTTTTTTTGTCCTTTTACTGCAAGAACTACAAAAGGCTATACCAATATGACAATAACCACAGACTTATGCCCGTGCTCTTTTGTAATATTCTTGAATTTGTTGCTTTGGTTTTTTTTGCACTGCAAGTATTTATAAATCCCAAATGAAACTCGTTGGAAGCGGCTTGCATCTAGCTTCGTCTAGCGTTCTTTATGACCTTGTCGACGTGGACGACGTCCTACGCAGCGCTTGCTGGAACGTGGTCCAATCGAGACCTTTTCAGCAACGTCGAGCATCTGTTCTACGCTCTACGTGCCCTGGCCATTGCCACTTCATCTTGCTTACACGGGGGGCTATGTAAATAAGAAATAGTGCTAAGGTAAATTCATTTATAAACGGATCTCCTTATTACTGATATGATCTCGTAGATAAATCCCGAGCATAGCTTCTTTCATAGCTTATGTATCAAATGAAGCGAAAAGAGAGGCAGGTTTTTGTTTGACATTTTGGATGTTGTTGACCTTCTGCTATGAATTGTTGTACACAGGACTTACCCTTAACAATTTAATTGAATTTAAGTGTTGTATAAAGTCATCGCACTCGGAAAAAGTTCATGTAATGTTTAATTAATAATTGGCTCAAGTAATTAAATCAAATAATTAGCAACATTTGTATGCCTTACCGCCGTTCCTTTTGTTATCTGTGACCAACGCTGCCACACTTCTCGGTGAGAGCTTTCATAACAGTAATATAAAAGCTTTCACACCGTCGAACTGGAAGGGTAGACAGAGATGTTCCGGTGCACCTCTCTCCCGTCTTGATCGCATACTATGCGCGAGTTATTTTGACGTCGCTTCTTCACTGTGTTACAGTCTAATTTTGTTAATTGATTATGACATATCATTTTGTAAAGTGACAGTAGTTTTTCATGGCGATGGGCTATGAATATATATGAGATACTATTTATTATATCAAATTAAGTGGCAATGCCAATCCGCATACATCAAATTTAAGACTTATATGGTTTTCTCAAGGATGTAACCGTCAGAATTAATCCCATATAGATCAAATAAAAAGAAATCAAAATGGGTTCACATAAAAAAACTTAAAAAAGCTCAGTCTAATTGAGAGTCACCTCTTTGAAGTCGGTTCAAAAGATACCCAGTATCAGGGCGACTAAGGAGTCATGTGGGGCCTATTACCTCCGGTGACAGGTCTCCGTACAGTAACGCACCGGCTCCAACACTGAAAACACGACCCAGGGAAAGTCGCCAGGAAAATCTTCCCCTGCAGCGAAGGTGCTATATTACGGAGCTACTCATCCAGCACAGTCAGGGGATATCCTATTCCCTTTGAGTATCCGTGAAATAGCAACCGAGCTAGCCGTGGTTTGGCCCTGTCAGGCGCCCTCAAATGAGAATGCTTACTCGTAACATAGTAGAGGTTCCCCACATCGGAATGGCCCTGTCGTTGTAGACGACCGGCCAGCCGACCGAGCGAACCCGGGAACATAATATAGTTTATATTAGTAAATAAGTGATTTATGTATAAGTTCCCAGGGATTCGCAAGCATATAATATTAAGGTAAATTGTAAATAGTTCAAAGCATGAGACCGATCCGAAGATCGGTCTCATAAAATTGTATAGAATCAAAGATAAAGGGTTATTGGGCATATTGCTCTATATTGCTGCCATTAACAATTCTAGAGCTATAAACGTTGCAGATGGCAACGTCAGGCATTGTTTAATATTAGAAATGCCGAATTCAATAGGGTAATTAAGTTATTGGAAAGCGTCCTTTTCTGAATTCCCGCTTCGGTTAATTGTATTTTTTATGAATATTTTAACTATGAGACGGAGCGAGCCCATTTTGGGTATTTAAGGTGGTGCATAGAACCTGTAAGCATGATTATTAGTTTGAACTATAGTGAGACGGTTGCTCTGAACCTCAATTGAAAGAACGTTTAAATAGTAAGCAACGTAGAACGACCGTTGCTCTGAACCGAACCTTATAAGTAGATGATTATTTGTTGAACTACTGTGAGCTGAACTGTGCTCTGAACCTTGGTTGAACGAACCAAATTAATTAGAACGCAACGTGATCTGGTGAAAGACCGTTGCCCTGAACCGTAAGTGAACTGAACCTTATTAAATAGTGAACCTGAACCTTTGTGAACTTTATTATAACTGAACCATTGTTATATGTGAACTTTTATTATTCGTGAACCTTTTTATTATCGTGAACCTTTTGATTATTGTGAACTTTTAAGTGTTTAGTTTGTAATTGTATTTGTGAATTAAACATAGAACCGAACTTCCGAACCTTTTAATACAGTCCACTGAACCTTGAACCGAACTTATATATACAGTCCACTGAGCTCTCAGATCGAGAGAGCGAGTGCGCGCGCATATGTATGTATGCGTGTGCATCTGAGCTGTCCAAGAGGACCACTGTTGTGCGAGTCGCCTACAGAAGTTGGTCCTTCGAGCCGGATCGGGCCAGGGGCCCCATCAGTTAATCAAGCGAACCGAACCATGGTGTTGACAAGAAGTCAGTGGCACAAGAAAGAAGACGATGAACGCAGTCGCTTTCTGTGCTACTCTGGAGCAACGACAAGACCGCAGCCGTCTACGTACCGAACCACAGAAGAGTTGCCGCGCGTCGCCGACATAGTAGCCGCGCTTACCAGAGCACTATCGAATACGCGAGTTAGTGAGCGTGTAAGAACACATTCTCCGACCGCGTCTGTGCGATCCCGCACAAGCCTAACGACATCAATAAGGAAGCGAGAAGCAGAGTTTGAATTGATAAAACGCAAAGAGGAGATATTAAACGAAAAAATGAAATTAATTGAAAGGAGATACGAGTTGAAAATCGCTCGTATTGAAGAAGACTCGAAAGCTAGCGCCAAGGTCAAGTCTTACCGAACTACCGACCAGTGGGTGCAAAACGCTCGGTCTGAGATAGAAATCCCGAGCGAGAATCAAAGTCTGTCCTCGTCGACGCCTGTACGGGGGGAGTTCCTACAAGATTATGATTCCACACGACGAGACGACGCGTGTGATGAGATCCAAGGCGGTGACAGATCAAGCTCATCGTTTTTGGAAGATAGTGTTAGAAATAAGAACGTAATGGATAACGAGCAGGAATATCCAGACGCTGTAGAAGCCATCAGTGAAAATAATTATGTGGAAGATTACGTTGCGAATTATGTAGCCACAGAAGAGATCGCGAATAAAGCGAAATTTGAACAGCGTAGTTTAAGCAATAACTGCAAAGAGTTATTACGCCATGTTCCGAACGAACATCGAACCGAAGCACTAACACAACAAAGTGGAAAGGATCAAAAACAGAAGGAACAGAAAATCTTAGGTATGTGTTGGGACACTGATAATGAAGAACTCAGTGTTAATAGAAAAATGCTAGAACTACCGGCAGACGTCTATCAAGGGGAACGATCGCCGAGAAAGCGAGAAATGTTAAGTGCGGTGATGAGCGTTTATTTTCCTTTAGGGCAGATATCCCAATATGTTATATCGGCCAAAGTTGCACCTTTAAAGCCTATCTCAATGCCGCGTATGATACTACAGGCGACGTTAATTGGAGCTAGGTCAAAGCAAGCCGTAAGAAAATTAAATACATCAGATCCGAACTTAGAGGTGAACGGTACTTTAAGTGTGAAAGGACGAATCGACGCCGAACCGGGAACAAATATAGAGAAGCGGCGAATAAAACTCGACGGCAAGAATTATTTTACAAAGTTATTGAACCTACGAGCACGTCGACGAGCCTGTCGCTCAAGCAACGAACGTGAACGATACGTTGTTGTGAACGATGTCCGAAGACAATTTTGGGTTTTAAAATTACGAACCGCCTACGAACAACGGCAACCCAAACTTCGAGAGAAAGCGCTACAGTGGAGTTTGGACTGGCGCTTTATCTCTCCTGGAGCACCCAATCAAGGTGGCACGTGGGAGAGCTTGATCCTGCCTGTTAAGGCCGCTCTCACCACGGACCTGAAGTCGCGAGCGCCAAACGAAGAGGCGCTTGCAACACTGTTGGCAGAGGCCAAATACACGGTCGGTGCGCGACCACTTACGAACATGCTCATGCATCATGAAGATGTAGAAGCTGTAAAGAACCATTTCCTGTTGGGCAGCTCCGCGGGTGCACTCACTACTGCCCCCTGCGTCGAAGCTGGCAGGAAATACCTCCCAACGATCACACCGCGCCAACCTCTTGCGGTGGGCGGTTTCGATCCAGGCGGGAGATTACGTGATCGTCGTGGAACCGGCACTGCCCCACAATGTGTGGCCGTGGCCATCACGCGGGATTGTCGAGCGAGCCTACTCCAATCCCGACGACGACGTGAGCAGCGCAGACGTCCGAACGCGCACCAGAGTCTTCAGATGACCTGTGACCCGACTGGCCGCTCTAACCCTTGCAACCAGAGCTGAAGAGGTTCAGCGGGGGGAGAATGTAGACGACCGGCCAGCCGACCGAGCGAACCCGGGAACATAATATAGTTTATATTAGTAAATAAGTGATTTATGTATAAGTTCCCAGGATTCGCAAGCATATAATATTAAGGTAAATTGTAAATAGTTCAAAGCATGAGACCGATCCGAAGATCGGTCTCATAAAATTGTATAGAATCAAAGATAAAGGGGTTATTGGGCATATTGCTCTATATTGCTGCCATTAACAATTCTAGAGCTATAAACGTTGCAGATGGCAACGTCAGGCATTGTTTAATATTAGAAATGCCGAATTCAATAGGGTAATTAAGTTATTGGAAAGCGTCCTTTTCTGAATTCCCGCTTCGGTTAATTGTATTTTTTATGAATATTTTAACTATGAGACGGAGCGGGGGTAGAGCCCATTTTGGGTATTTAAGGTGGTGCATAGAACCTGTAAGCATGATTATTAGTTTGAACCATAGTGAGACGGTTGCTCTGAACCTCAATTGAAAGAACGTTTAAATAGTAAGCAACGTGTAGAACGACCGTTGCTCTGAACCGAACCTTATAAGTAGATGATTATTTGTTGAACTACTGTGAGCTGAACTGTGCTCTGAACCTTGGTTGAACGAACCAAATTAATTAGAACGCAACGTGATCTGGTGAAAGACCGTTGCCCTGAACCGTAAGTGAACTGAACCTTATTAAATAGTGAACCTGAACCTTTGTGAATTTTATTATAACTGAACTATTGTTATATGTGAACCTTTGTTATGTGTGAACTTTGATTATCGTGAACCTTTTGATTATTGTGAACTTTTAAGTGTTTAGTTTGTAATTGTATTTGTGAATTAAACATAGAACCGAACTTCCGAACCTTTTAATACAGTCCACTGAACCTTGAACCGAACTTATATATACAGTCCACTGAGCTCTCAGAACGAGAGAGCGAATGCGCGCGCATATGTATGTATGCGTGTGCATCTGAGCTGTCCAAGAGGACCACTGTTGTGCGAGTCGCCTACAGTCGTGTTGCGTCGAAATACTAGCTATAGAGGTTCAGGAGAAGCTACCTAAAAGCTATCGCACGTCCTAATCCGTTGCAGCAATAAAAGTTAGCTGCTCTGACTAATTTGTGTAGTTCGTCACAAAAAATAAAAGCGATAACCTTTTTTTTTTTTTTGTTGACGGGGAGGAAATCTTCAGAAAGATACCCCGCCTTCTGGGGGGAAGGCGGCGGTTATGTGGGGTTCTTACCCACTAAAACCTCCCCGGTGGCCCTTTCCTCGGTGCATGACGAGGGGCTCCGGGATCTCCAGTGGAACGCACCGGAGCCCCTCTGCACTGTGCTCAAGGAGAGCACGTCCCGGGGGGGGAGGTTACTCCCTCCCCCCTTGTGCCCTCGCAGCGCAAGGCGACACGGGCCAGCCGATGTCGCCTTCTTCCCGGGTCCACTTTGGTGGACGACTCAGGCCCCCACCCTTGTCGCCCAGTGAACCCGAGGCCCCTTTTAGTCGCCTTGTACGACAGGCAGGGGATACCGTAGTCTTATTCTTGAGAGCCCAGAACTACAGGGCTGCGGGCCGGTCTGCCACCGGCCCGCCTGCGCCATCTCCGAACGGGATCGGCCCTCTCCCGATCCCGTTCTGCGGTCTCCTTCTGGGTCATTACTGACTCGCAGAAGGAGACCAGCGCCTTCCATTTTGATCTCCCCGCCAGCGCAGCCGCTACTGCCGCCGGCGGGGAGAGGTCTTGCCCGATATGCTGGACCAGGATCCGCCGCTCCGCCTCCCACGCGGGGCACACGGCTAGCGTGTGCTGCGCGGAATCCCGATCACAGCCACAATGGTGGAAAAGCGGTGGAAAGCGAAAAAGCGATAACCTATCCAGTTCTAGGAACTCCGGTTATAACTAAATAACTATATTGTAACGTGCTATTATGAGTAGAATAAACATAAGAAAGAAGCAAAATAGCCGTGCCGAATGAGTTCCAAATGGAAATCCATTACCTTTGCCCACTGTTAGAGGACAGGTGTGAATTCATCTCTTGTTCAATTCATCTGCGGCCAATAAACATGTATTCTGTTACTATAAATACAACTCCTTATAAAGAAGCGATATGCAGGTGCGTTTCTTATCGTACAAGCAAGGTGATATTTGACAAATACATATATGCTGTAACTTTAACTTCTCGAGGTACGCTTGATTTGGGAAGTAAACTGGCAAGCGTTTCGAAAAGTATGAAGGGAAAATTGAGAGGTAGATATAAGTTAGATTTCGTTTCGTATATTACTTTAGGGGCAAGAGAGAAAGGTGCGAGCATACATTTCCTGTCTCTCAGCCGTGGTAGCACAGTGTCCGGGCGGTTGTCTCAAGTTGCATAGTACGCTAGCAACCCGAGTTCGATCCCCGGTGCCGGCACCAATGAATTTGTTGTTGCAATTTTATGTGCTGATTTACCACGCGCTTGAAACATCGTAAGGAAACCTACATGTCTAAGAATTTTTTTCTAAGTCATGTGAAGTCTGCCAATCCGCACTAGGGCCGCGTGGCGGACTATGCCCTTGTACTCTCTTTACAGAGATATAAGGGCATAGTTATAAATATAAAGGCTGTAACTTTAACTTTTTCTTAACATATTTTCTTCTTTTCTTTCTCTTATAGCCAGTTAAGTTTTGTATATGTATGTACAGTGAGCCCTATTGTCTGTATCACATTGTAGGAGCAAGAGAGAGCAGTGCGAGCGCACATTTTCTTTCTCTCTTTAACAATTCTGTATGTATTATACATATAGTTGGAACTTTTACTTCGGGCGTATGGTCTAAACCACTATCGTTTCATTTTAATTAGCAGGTTATGACATCAATTTCCTAGTTAATAAACACCCTAGGTCGTTGACCAGAACGAGTTAATCACCTCACAGTTTCCGACACCTGTCTTTGTTCCCTTTTCTTGTTACTAAGGACCCAAACTAAGGCGACTTAATTGGCCGTAGTGCACCAATTTAACAATTAACGCTCGGTAACACGACACGGACTAGAGTTCCAACGGTTTTTTTTATTGAGGGTAGTTTGATAGGTCTAGACAGTTGATTTTCTTTGACTACCTTCTTATAATATTTTTCTATATATCTTTTTGTAATATTCTGTCATATTGATTTCATGCATCATTATTCTACCTATAACGCAATAAAGCGTAAAATGCGATGCCAACAAATTTACATACACCTGGAACTGAAGCTATTGTACTTTTAAACAGTGATTTCAAAAATTATAATATAACTATATATTACTATTGGTTTTTAAAAAAAAAAAAGAATTCTAACAATTTTTTATGGCAAATTTTATTAACATTCTTGTTCACCATTCCAAATAAGCTCAGGCTTGTGTTAGGAGGACTAAATGGGGCCTCGGGTTCACTGGGCGACAAAGGTGGGGGCCTTTGTCGTCCGCTAAGTTGGACCCGGGAAGAAGGCGACATCGGCTGGCCCGAGTTGCCTCGCACTGCGAGGGCACAGGGGACTAACCTCCCCGTGCTCTCCTTGAGTACAGTGCAGGGGGCTCCGGTGCGTTCCTCTGGAGATCCCAGAGCCCCTAGCCATGCACCGAGGAAGGGCACCCGGGGAGGTTTTTGTGGGTAAAAACCCCATATAACCGCCGCCTTCCCCCCAGAAGGCGGGGTATCTTTTTGAAGATTTCCTCCCCGTTAACAAAAAAGCCTGTATTAGGAGACAGTTGCGGATTCGAACTCACGACCTTACGATTCGCAGACCGTACCCTAAACCATTAGGCTATTAAAGCTTCATGTAACTATTAACATTGGACACTGCTAACTAACTTCACATATGACAGATTCTCACCCTACCGTACGCACATTATGCAAAGGGATGCAAAGGTTTTCCCTTCACGTATTAATATAAAGATACTCACGTTTTATTCATTAAATTCGTCACACGTGCTTAAATAAAATTCTATGTAATTTCCATGTGTGCCCCTCTGAGCAGCACCTAATTAAATTAAATACACCAAGAATAATTGGGCGGTTCGTACACCGAGTCCCTCATGGGCGCACGGGCGTCAAGGGTTTCCCTGTAATGAGCGGGTGTGGCCTGTCACAACAAATTGTGATCACTACAGGAGAACGCACACCGTGGTGCTCAACAGTTACACTTCCCTTGCGACTAATAATTTTATTATATACACGAGTCGGTAAGCCGGGGAAGAAAAAGTTTTAAATATCACACGGTTTTGGTATAAATGTTATTAATGTAATTTAACCCATATTGAATGTATGTATTTATCCCATATTGAAGGTATAGTTTCTTAGGCGTGTTATAAAAAAAATTAAATATATAGAAAAATATTTCACCACTTGATGGCAGTCATGACAAAAGTGATGACAGTAACAGGTTGAAGCTGCATACATCTTTAGGCACATTTTGAATATGACAGTAGCAATTTTGGAGCAGCAGGGAAAAAATTTTATAATTTCGTGCTTCAATATAATTAACGTTAACTATCCGTATGTATTATTTATTTATATAAATTAAAATATCAATTATTTAACATGTTATTTATTTAATTTTTCAAATTTAAACTGTACTTTGTGTTTACTATCCATTTCCTTTTATTATTTTAATTAAATATTTGCATGCAATTAAAAATCATTTTACATGCCAAAGAAGTATAACTTCTCATGCGTATACATAAATAAATGCCGCTGCACAATTGGGTAACCTTCCAGGAAACGAAAATCAATTTAGTCCGTTCCATAGCAATTACAAACACCAACATTTTATCTGTTCAAAAGCGAAATCATTGTTTATAGAACGAAGGAATTGTAGTAAATAAAACGAGCGGTTTGTTTGGACGTAACTGACCTACAAAATGTTCGTTACTGAGATAAAACATTGGAAATGGAACGTTTTTTTCAAATAATTTACTGTGAGCTGGTCTTGCGTAATACAGCCTTGGAACCTATTGGATATTTAGACTACCGTGAAATAAAACTTATCCGGAAAACCCTTAATATAATCATGCCTTAATACATTTTAACAGTTCTACTGTCACTGTTAAAAGTAGTCACTTTTCTTACGACCATCCTGAAATTCTATTAATATAATATATGGTATAATATATGGTATAATATATGGTATAATATATGGTATAATATATGGTATAATATATGGTATAATATATGGTTGTAAAGTATATATCCCTAGCGGCAGTCGCCATTTTCATTATTTCTCCTTGATTGGCATCCTCCCGTTCATGCCCGACAAAACTAACATGTGGCGTAGTCCCGCTCCGGGAGTAGGCTTTTTAATAACACTTGGAAACACATTCGGAACATTGTTCTATTATAAAGAACATAGACATAATGTATTTATGTTATGACTCATCATTATTACGATCAAAATATATAATTTATATACAGCCACACGTTCCATTAAAAAAATCTTTGAATAGCAATTTAAAAGTCAGTAAGCTATGCATGGAATTGTATCTTGTTCGTGTACATATGTATTGTGTAGGTTAAAAAGTTACTGAGTGTTTTTGTCGCCATCAAACTGCATTGTATATATACCACGCGAGCCACATGGGGCCTTATATATTCAACTTTATATACTGCACAGTACTATTTATTGTTGGAGAGAAATAAAAATATGGCTCTTTAAATAGTTCGAAATTTTGCAAATTGTTATTTTTGTCTCTTCCGACTGTAAAGGATGCCCTCTTTTTTTGTTCACGGGGAGGAAATCTTGATCATCAAGATGGGCTTTCTAGGGGGAAGGCGAGGTTATGAGGGGTTTTACCTACTAAAACCTCCCCGGCGGCCCTTCCTCGGTGCACGGTCCTCACTGTCCTTCCCGCTCTTGGATTTCCACAGGAACGCACCGGAGCCCCTCTGCACTGTGCTCTTAGGATGTCGCCTTCTTCCCGGGTCCACCTTGGCAGGGGATACCGTAGTCTTATTCTTGAGAGTGCCAAACCCTGCCTTAAGCCATCGTGTCATGCGAAAACCAAAACCCAACGCAATGGGCGTTTGGTTTTGGGAACTTGGCAGATTGATTTCAGTCGCAAGAAAAAGTTCCATTATCATATATAGATAACAGCCGTTTAGTAAATCTCTTGAAAAGAATTAACCCAATATACATCTATAGCCGCTATAAATAAATGCCGCTGCACAATTGGGTAACCTTCCAGGAAACGAAAATCAATTTAGTCCGTTCCATAGCAATTACAAACACCAACATTTTATCTGTTCAAAAAGCGAAATCATTGTTTATAGAACGAAGGAATTGTAGTAAATAAAACGAGCGGTTTGTTTGGACGTAACTGACCTACAAAATGTTCGTTACTGAGATAAAACATTGGAAATAGAACGTTTTTTTTTTTCAAATAATTTACTGTGAGCTGGTCTTGCGTAATACAGCCTTGGAACCTATTGGATATTTAGACTACCGTGAAGTAAAACTTATCCGGAAAATCCTTAATACTTCTCTCTCTACCCTGCTATTGGAAAACCCTTAATATAATCATGCCATAATACATTTTAACACTTCTACTGTTACTGTTAAAAAGTAGTCACTTTTCTTACGACCATCCTGAAATTCTATTAATATAACATATGGTTGGTAAAGTATATATCCCTAGCGGCAGTCGCTATTTACATTATTTCTCCTTGATTGGCAACCTCCCGTTCATGCCCGCCAAAACTAACATGTGGCGTAGTCCCGCTCCGGGAGTAAAATTATTTAATAGTTAATAACAGTTGGAAACACATTTGGAACATTGTTCTATTATAAAGAACATAGACATAATGTATGTATGGTAGTTATGACTCATCATTATTACGATCAAAAATATATAATTTATATACAGCCACACGTTCCATTAAAAAAATCTTTGAATAGCAATTTAAAAGTGAGTAAGCTATGCATTGAATTGTATCTTGTTCGTGTACATATGTATTGTGTAGGTTAAAAAGTTACTGAGTGTTTTTGTCGCTATCAAACTGCATTGTATACCACGCGAGCCACATGGGGCCTTATATATTCAACTTTATATGCTGCACAGTACTATTTATTGTTGGAGAGAAATAAAAATATGGCTCTTTAAATAGTTCGAAATTTTGCAAATTGTTATTTTTGACTCTTCCGACTGTAAAGGATGCCCCTTTTTTTTTTGTTCACGGGGAGGAAATCTTGATCATCAAGATGGGCTTTCTAGGGGGAAGGCGAGGTTATGAGGGGTTTTACCCACTAAAACCTCCCCGGCGGCCCTTCCTCGGTGCACGGTCCTCACTGTCCTTCCCGCTCTTGGATTTCCACAGGAACGCACCGGAGCCCCTCTGCACTGTGCTCTTAGGATGTCGCCTTCTTCCCGGGTCCACCTTGGCAGGGGATACCGTAGTCTTATTCTTGAGAGTGCCAAACCCTGCCTTAAGCCATCGTGTCATGTGAAAACCAAAAACCATTGCGTTTGTTTTTTGGGAACTTGGCAGATTGATTTCAGTCGCAAGGAAAAAGTTCCATTATCATATATAGATAACAACCCTTTAATAAATCTCTCTTGAAAAGAATTAACCCAATATACATCTATAGCCGCTATAAATAAATGCCGCTGCACAATTGGGTAACCTTCCAGGAAACGAAAATCAATTTAGTCCGTTCCATAGCAATTACAAACACCAACATTTTATCTGTTCAAAAAGCGAAATCATTGTTTATAGAACGAAGGAATTGTAGTAAATAAAACGAGCGGTTTGTTTGGACGTAACTGACCTACAAAATGTTCGTTACTGAGATAAAACATTGGAAATAGAACGTTTTTTTTTTCAAATAATTTACTGTGAGCTGGTCTTGCGTAATACAGCCTTGGAACCTATTGGATATTTAGACTACCGTGAAATAAAACTTATCCGGAAAACCCTTAATATAATCATGCCTTAATACATTTTAACAGTTCTACTGTCACTGTTAAAAAGTAGTCACTTTTCTTACGACCATCCTGAAATTCTATTAATATAATATATGGTATAATATATGGTTGTAAAGTATATATCCCTAGCGGCAGTCGCCATTTTCATTATTTCTCCTTGATTGGCATCCTCCCGTTCATGCCCGACAAAACTAACATGTGGCGTAGTCCCGCTCCGGGAGTAGGCTTTTTTTAATAACACTTGGAAACACATTCGGAACATTGTTCTATTATAAAGAACATAGACATAATGTATTTATGTATATAATATAATAATAATCATTATTACGATCAAAAATATATAATTTATATACAGCCACACGTTCCATTAAAAAAAATCAGTTGTACTCAACAATAAATACCCCAGGAAATTGACAACGGAAAGTCTTTGCCACATATACCAAAATTTCAAAATGGCGGCTGCCGTAAAACATCCTTTTTTTACCTCCCGAGCGGGACTTTGCCACTTGAAGCAGAAAATAGTCCACGTTATTTAACCAGTGTTTGCGTTATATTTGCATTATAAGCTTTTACCATTTGCTCCAGAAACGAAAAGTCATTGCTATAATCCTAGGACAATTGGAATCTTCAACCGCAAGATCTTCCTTTCGACGTATTCATAACAGTTAATTAATTTCTCCTTTAGATATTATCGTTTTTAATCCAACTTTAATACATTATCTAGCCTTCCTTCTCGCATTGGTCTCGCAGGATAACAGAGCAGTTGAAACGTTAAAACTCTCTATTATAAAGTGTTTATTATATCTTCTCAGCAATGATCGCCATGGAAACACGGAGCGCCCATGGAATTAATTACGTAAGCGCAATAACGAAAATTCCCCTCCTCGCTAGGTAATTGCATTACGTTGGCAACACTGGGCAATAAATGTAAAGATGTGAACACATCGGAAGAAAGCTTTTCCCATTATTTTATACAAAACGAATTTTGATCGATAAACCTTTGGTCATATTTGGAACGTAATACGAGTAGATTAACATTGATTTCTTTGTGTACTAGGTTTGACATGATATTTTTTTATTATAACTTTTTTATAGGAAAAAGGGCAAAGGAACATTCAACTCTCTTGATGTTACGTGATCAGCACCGTACTCCTTCGGTCCTGTCTTTGCCAGCAATAGCGTACTTCATTGCTTTTTACGTCTACCCATATAAGCTCTGGTGAAAATTAGATTCATTTGATAACAGCTATAATTCTTGACAGAGTTGTCGTGATCATCACATCAAATGCTGGTGGCAAGCTTCACAAGACGCCGCCACTCATCTCTGATGGCCACCTTGCTCGTGCATTTATGTACTGATGATGAGCCAAGTACTGCCTCATCAATAATCTTGTCAGTCCACCTCAAAGGCGATCTTCCCCTTAACCTTTCCCTGCTCCACAAGTCCACTCTCACGACTTGTCTGATACCGACTTAGAAGATAAGAGCTGTAGGGAATTCAAAGTTCTTGGAGATTATTTTTAATTTTAAGGCCGTTCAGTATAGTACTGGCCTTAGGCGTGCACGTATATACTATATGGCGGGCCAAACGATCCGCTCCGAAGGTAAACATTGGCAGGGGTTTAACTAGCTCTCCCTTCGACTCCACCTGTTTAATTTTTTAACCCTCATCTGCCTTGTAGGCCTTTTTATTTCATGTTTTATTGCGTTTCGCGCCACTCGATGACATGTCATATTGACGATATAATGGACACAATTCTGTCTTGACTGTCTGCATAATGTCAATGTATGTAATGTGACGTTCAATTTGACCAGTCTGTGATATGTTTTCGTCACTTTTTAACGTTATAATCTTTATGCTTCCTATATTCATACCTACGGGCAATAACGATTCACCTGATAGTCACGGAGAATGAACAAAAATGAATTAACCTCGAGTCGGCGACCTTTCGAAGTCTTTCGGTAGAGTCAGAAATTCAAATTAACCAAAATTAGAATCCCCTTATCTCGGCCAACGTACTAAATGAATCTCTTACACTGTCGTGTCCTCAGGATGCAGGATATCCCTAAAATATAACTCCCACCCCAGACATAAAATACAAAATTTTCTGGAAACTGCCTGTCCCGCAAAAAAGATAAACCGTAGTGTTTTTATATTGTATTAACAATATATTTTACCGCTCACGAGTTATTTGCAATATGTAGCCTCTACGCTTTTCGTAGCAGAGATACAAAAATAATCAACACCAAATCTTTTCAGCTAACGTTTTCACTGTGTCTAACGCAACAAAGATGAAAATGATACGCAATGTGTATAACGCATCAATCATGTAAAAGTAAGCCGCAATAGTGATGTTATAGAACCGACAAAATAGATTAATTATCGATTCTAAATTGATTTAACATTCAATTAGATTTTTTTTAATATGAAGTGTTAGCGACAGTTGGTCCTATTGAACTAAAGTACTTTTATCGGTTGTCGGCTACCAATCGTTTCCGCTTCCGTCTTTAGGAATTAAATTTAGGATAAAAAGGAGAGGACTCTCTCTGTAGACAATTAGTGTACAGTTTAGAAGAAGTGAGTGCTGGAGGAAAAGCCTTTTAAAAGTGAATCTCTGAAACAAAGTCAGTAAGTCTTTAATAAATTACCTCTAAGGCTCTTGATGTATTGCTGTTGTGTGCGATATTGAGCAAAGTAGCTCACAGAAGATATCCGTAAAATTTAAGGCACGCCATATTTAATGGCTTAATTAAACCGCTGTTACTATACTACTGATTGAAATATTGGGTATTGCCTCAAAAAATTCAACTTTCAGAACTCTAAATATCATAAAATAAAATTATAACAATTCTTTACCGATTCCCTTACTTGAGACCGACTTCTAAAATCTACAAATCGACGTAAACAATGAATATTAAATAACTATACATCTACAGTAAATATGTTCTCATTAAGAAAATTATAGACAAAACAGTTAATACAAATTCACATAGACATTTATTTATTAGCATCACAATACAAAAACACATCACAGACAGAATATAACACACATTAAAAAAGAATGAAAAATAGACAAAACACAGTTAAAGTTACACGGACAAATAATACAATACATATGATGCCAATATCGGACACCGTTTCAGCATATGCTGTCGCAAGGATGCGACAGCGCTGATTTTCAGCGGTGCCCGGGACTACCTCAAGACGTGCGCGCGCAATACTACTTTTATATGGAATTTATACAGACAATAAGAGTATAATAAATATGATACATGAATAAAACAGTTATGAGATTAAAATATATTTTATACAATAAAATAATATTTAATTTACTAAAATAAAACATATCAAGAAACCTAGCATTCGACGAACTACGTTGTCATACCGAAGTAATAACAAAACAACGTCGAACGATCGATTTGTTGTGAAGGACCACAACAAAATATCCATATCTAGATGTGAAAAAGGTAAAACACTTTACCACGCGCATTCAAAATTCACCTAGGTAAATTTGTTCAGCCCTGTAGTTCTGGGCTCTCAAGAAGAAGACTACGGTATCCCCTGCCTGTCGTAGAAGGCGACTAAACGGGGCCTCGGGTTCACTGGGCGACAAGGGTGGGGGCCTTTGTCGTCCGCCAAGGTGGACCCAGGAAGAAGGCGACATCGGCTCGCCTTGCGCTGCGAGGGCACAAGGGGGGAGGGAGTAACCTCCCCCCCTGTGAAGTGCTATCGGAGGGAAGTGCTCTCCTTGAGCACAGTGCAGAAAGGCTCCGGCGCGTTCCACTGGAGATCCCGGAGCCCTTCACCATGCACCGAGGAAGGGCCACCGGGGAGGTTTTAGTGGGTAAAAACCCCACATAACCGCCGCCTTCCCCCCAGAAGGCGGGGTATCTTTTTGAAGATTTCCTCCTCGTTAACAAAAAAAAAGGTAAATTTGTCACGTTAATCTTTTCCAAGCAAATGAATGCGTTAGGTGATACCTTCCTTCGTATGATGGGTGACTGTTTTCTTTATTGTACTCATGTGACTTGTCATGTCCTAAGTGCTAATAAAATTTCTTAAACCTAAACCCAGACATGGACCCAGAATGTATGATGTACATGATTCATGTCTGTTAATCACTTCTTTAGAATATATTAACAAGAATTAAAAACAAAATCCGACTTAGGTGACGCATTCTACTATGCGCGCTGCGTGGTAAATCAATAGGGCTTAAAGCTATTTAAAAGTCCACCGCATAACTGTCTATGTTTTGCGATTGCGAAACTGATGAAACAATTTTGCACTGGTCACTGTGTGAAGCCCAATTAGAATACCAGGAAGTGAATAAAAGTGTGTGATAGGCTACCGGCGACATTGTAAATTCGCATACTTTGGCACAATATCTGGGCCAATTTTTTTTTAAATCACGCTCTATTCAACGTCGACACAGTTTCCAACTTTTATCGATATTTTTACATCCCGACTCTAGTTCAAGGGCAGACGGGCGGTGTTTCATGGTCGCGGGAAATACATGTTTTGGACGATAAAAAGTGTAATTATAATAAAATATTGTTGGGCGGCGGCTTGTAGCGAAATTTTAGCGCTGACATTTGTTTGTTTTTAAATTTACGCTGACCCCGATTGCGAGTGTTGCGTGGGGATGGGGAAACGTATTAGACGGATTCTTTTTTTGAAACGACGCACGAAATTATTTCTGTGCGGCCTAATACAAAATATACGTACAATTTATGAGATCTACCGATATTTGTCTTCTATATTATTGTTATTTATTGGCGTTAAATTATTGTTGAATGTACCGCTTAATAAACTCCGCGCGATGTTTATTGTCTATAGATAAACAAGCAACTTTGTGATAGTTTCTATTAGGGGTCGTCCCACAAATACGACCAAAAGAATTACTGATGTCCCTACTGATGTTATTTGTCCCCTCGTTTACGCAAACGCAAAAGTGTTCTTACTCCGCTTCTCGGTGTAGTGGTTAACATTTTTTTACCGTTCAAAACAATCAAGGTGGTCATCATAGCGGGTGGGCAGTACGACCTTACGTATGTTACGCAAGCTGTACTACAAAACATTCTGCTATTACGACTTAGAAGATTATCATATTGTAGCGTAGTTTGAATACGACTGGAAGGATTTGGTTTCTTTGGAAATTACTATATCGAAACGTACTGTAAAAATTTATAGAATTTTTATGGTTTGTACTCTTTGAAACAAAATATTAAACAATATCTTTTATTCTACTATAAATATAAAAGTCTCATAAATCGATGTTTTTTACGTGGACCGTATCCAGTATGACATGATTACCAGATATGATGAAATTCTGAGGGTTTTTTAAGACATGATCGCAACTTCTTATAGCGTTTACCAGAAGAGATGGGCGGTCATCACAGACGCTGCGATATATAAGAAATGGTAAACACAGAACGCGCTCCGTACACGAAACCGTAAATGTTGCATCTTCTCTCCAATACCGGTCGTAAAAGTCGTATCTCCCATTTTACGTGGCGCAATAACGCAAGTTTGGCGTAACG
The DNA here is from genome assembly GCA_029286785.1 of Meandrusa payeni. Lineage (NCBI taxonomy): Eukaryota > Metazoa > Arthropoda > Insecta > Lepidoptera > Papilionidae > Meandrusa > Meandrusa payeni. Next base: position 2,188,276 of record JAGSMX010000039.1, read on the forward strand.
TTAACTTGCGCGTCACGGTAACGGACGCCGCTGCCATAAATAATGAATTAGTCGGGAGAATATGGCGCGTTGTTAGGTACTATATTTGAAACGTACATAGTGATTTGGTTATATATTCTATATGAGCTAGCCCAGGTCGCCCAGGCTGTTCGTGTCACTGAATTTTCACCGTGACAAAGGATCATCTACAATCCAATTATTATTTTACCTAAAGTCCTACTCTGATAACTACCACTACTGCGGTGTTACCCGCTATTAAAAACTATTAATTTTATTTTTTCTAAAATAAAAATAGTCTAAGTTACTTCTTTTCACATCAGTTATATACCGTTAAAATCGGTCCAGCCATCAAACATCAATATTCGAGACTGATACGACAGCGGAAAACTATAGAGTTAGGCCATTATCACCATCATATTTTGCCGTAACTCAACGATTCAACGACTTGGACGAATCGAGAACTTTCGGCCCCATGTGTTCTACAAGATATGTGGCCTGCACAGTGCCACTTACAGTGATGTGTCAAAGTCAAGGTTATTAATGATTTTCTTCCATAAATTTAAAGTTTATTCATATCAAACATATTTTAAAATATTATTGTAACATGTCTGGTTTCAGTTGCACTTGTAGTCGATAGCACAGTTATCTGTGTTTACAATTAAAAATATCCTTCGCCAAAACTGGTCTACTTGTCGTTATAGTACTTAAAAATGTCATACAAGGTCTGATTTTTTCACAGTTTTCAGTAAAATGCTCATATCAAAAAAGTAATCTACAATCCAATAACCGTTAGACGTTGAATTACGGAACACCTGTATATTTATAATTTACAATAAACTTTTACTTCTACAACTGTTAAACAAAAGTGTTCTATGCGTCAAGCTAGCTAAGTTTTTGGAAACACCGCCGCGCTAGTATAAACCAGTAACTCTCAACCTTTTTTTTTGTTGCGGCACATATTTAACGATTTCAAAATTTGGCGGCACACAAAGAAAAAGATAAAAAATTATTTACTTACTACAACACACTGCATAAATAGTTTATGACAAAAAATTTAAATATACGAAAAATAATATATAATATATAACATTATTATATATTTGCTAAATTTTGCGGGCAAACTTTTGAAATTTGGCGGCACAAAAATGCCGCGGTATAGTGGTTGAGAATCACTGGTATAAAGTGGCTCAATTTCAACAAACCCCTTTGACACAGGCTTAATAGAGTCATATGCTGTTATTCTAATCTAATTTATTGAGTAAGTCTCAACTGAGACTGTAAGGTCTGAACAAGTTCGTGTTGTAAATAGTTTCAAAATCCGAACTCGTGTCCTCGAATCAAACTACCTGCTGTTGGCTATTCTTCATACGTCTCATCCGGTGTTGCCATCCGTTTTTGCAACAAACGCCTTGAGCTCGAGTGTGCGCTAGCAACACCGTCTGCGACGCCTTATGACCTCTACTTATGCCATTGTCATTCACATCATATTACGTTCCAATATTAGTAATTCAAGTCCATTGACGTGTTACAGTCTTAGTTTTTTTTTTCGTTCATCAGCATATCAAGAATCTTTATGTGTATGGTAATTTGGTTACGCGTTTAAAATCCGTAGCGGCCCGTCATATTTTTTCTTGGAAGGACAACAGGAAATATCGATAGAATATTCTGTCTGAGATATCCAATTACGATTTTGGATGTCATGATACTCTACTCTACCAATCAAAGCTACCGACCGAGTCGTGATTCGGCCCTCTTCGGCGTCCTCGGTTCTGATAGTTAGCTCAATTAGAGTAACCGTCCAAGCCGTGATTCCTCCTCGCAGGCCCTCTTTTTGCCCCTAATAGAGGTTCAGGCTAAGCTAATTAAGAGCTCTGCAATTCTCAAATCCGGTGAAACAGGTGAAACTATCGCTGTCTGCTTCTCTGGCCAATCAGTGTAGTCACCGAACCGATATTAAATCATATAATATGTATGTATACGGCGGTATGAGTGAATTAACATAAAAAAATTAACACAATTGAAGCGTTTTTCTTTGATATTAAATTCCCGACGTTTATTATTACTTTCGTGAATGCTTTTATCTTTTTCTATAATAATATTCGTTACCACACGATTCAAGGTGATTTCTCGGCGCGTAGCTACGACTCTCATACGATTACGTTCACTCTCTCTGCTTCCTTCTACGCTTAATACTATCCCGGAGAAGTTTTCCGTCGGTACACGAATTTGTATTTCTGTAACAAGCCGATATAACGACACGAATATTTATCTAGACGCACGCGCCGATGTCTAACCAGGAAGACATTAAGAGAAATATCACGACGCAAATCGCCGCAGATTTATTGAAATTATATCATTTTTATTTCCACCTTTAAGTTCACGCAATACTCTCGGTTACGTTATTTTAAAATATCTAATTTATATAATAGGCGTGATATTTAAAGACAAAAGTCTACTGCGCAGCGGTGAATTCGTCAGTGATGCGATCTCGTTTTTATTTAACGTTTATTTATTCAAAGATAACCAACGTTGTTTATAATTATTAATACATTTATTTCTCTGGGCGAATCCACTTAAAACCAAATCAAACAGCGTAAGATCTCGTAGGTGGGGGAAATCATAATCAAGAGAGCCTTCTTGGGGGAAGGCGCGGTTTTGTGGGGTTTTACCCCCTGAAACCCGCCGGTTGCCCTTCCTCCGTGCATGGTGAGGGGCTCCGAGATCTTCAGGGTGGTTAGTCCCTCCCTCTGTGCCCTTGCAATGCGACACGAGCCAGCCGATGTCGCCTTCTTCCCGGGTCCACCTTGGCGGACGACAAAGATCCCCTCCCATATCGCCTAGTGAATCCGAGGCCCTTTTTAATCGCCTTCTACGACAGGATACCGTAGCCTTATTCTACGAGGCCAGAACTACAGGGCTGGAAGATCAAGATCTCGTACTTAGGCCATATCTAACGGTATGATATCTGCCTTTTTTACTTGTGGGAACATTGCTTGCTGACTTTAAGAGCTATGTAGATTACATTTGTTCTATTTTTCGATAAATGCCGAGCATAGCACTTTCCATCACTCGTTGTGGACCAACACAATGGTCAGAGTCCAGGTCACTGCACCTTAGGTCTTATCGAACATAAGACAGAGATAGTAATCATGACATAGGTAACATCATTCCACTTTTCTTAAAGAACTTATAGACTACAGCATACCCCGAACATAAAATTTTCGTCATGAAGCATCAGGCGAATTGGATGCGACTCAAGTACTATTATATTATAAGTCGGCCGCGCGGCCAGCAGGCTGTCAACAATTTTTCCGTAATAAATTTAAACATAACCGTTTTATCCACTCCATTATCATGAAAGTAATCAAACGACCTAGACTATATTTAACTTGTCTGAGAATTTGTAAAATTTAAATGGATCAATACAACTATAAAATACTCGTTCACAATACTCATTAAAGCCCTTTTTCTTGAAACAGAAGAATGCGAGTCTCAGATCTTCACTCCTATTATTTATTGGCCATCTGAAATCAGTGTTATGTGTTCTGAAACCCTTGATTTTTCGTTGCCGCGGGGAGGGCTCGATGCATGGTGACGTGCTCCGGGATCTCCAGAAGAAAGCACCGGAGCCCTCTACACTGTGCTCTTCGGAGAAAACGTCCCCTGGGTGGTGTCCCTCCCCCTGTGCCAATGTCGCCTTCTCCCCGGGTCCATTTTGGCGGACGATGAAGACATCCCACCCTCGTTGCCCAGTAAATCCGAGTCCCCTTTTAGTCGCCTTCTACGACAGGCGGGGGATACCGTAGCCTTATTCTACGAGGCCAGAACTACAGGGCTGGAAGATCAAGATCTCGTACTTAGGCCATATCTAACGGTATGATATCTGCCTTTTTACTTGTGGGAACATTGCTTGCTGACTTTAAGAGCTATGTCGACTACATTTGTTCACGGATTCTATTTCCGAGCATAGCACTTTCCATCACTCGTTGTGGACCAACACAATGGTCAGAGTCCAGGTCACTGCACCTTAGGTCTTATCGAACATAAGATAGTAATCATGACATAGGTTACATCATTCCACTTTTCTTAAAGAACTTATAGACTACAGCATACCCCGAACATAAAATTTTCGCCATGAAGCATCAGGCGAATTGGATGCGACTCAAGTATATTATATTATAAGCCGGTCGCGCGGCCAGCAGGCTGTCAACAATTTTTCCGTAATAAATTTAAACATAACCGTTTTATCCACTCCATTATCATGAAAGTAATCAAACGACCTAGACTATATTTAACTTGTCTGAGAATTTGTAAAATTTAAATGGATCAATACAACTATAAAATACTCGTTCACAATACTCATTAAAGCCCTTTTTCTTGAAACAGAAGAATGCGAGTCCCAGATCTTCACTCCTATTATTTATTGGCCATCTGAAATCAGTGTTATGTGTTCTGAAACCCTTGTTTTTTCGTTGCCGCGGGGAGGGCGGAACCTTCAAGAAGAAACCCCTCCTTATGGGAAGGTTATGTGGGATTTTTACCCACTAAAAACCCCCCGGTGGCCCTTCCTCGATGCATGGTGACGTGCTCCGGGATCTCCAGAAGAACGCACCGGAGCCCCTCTACACTGTGCTCTTCGGAGAGAACGTCCCTGGGTGGTGTCCCTCCCCCCTGTGCCAATGTCGCCTTCTTCCCGGGTCCAGTTTGGCGGACGATGAAGACATCCCACCCTCGTTGCCCAGTGAATCCGAGCCCCTTTAAGTCGCCTAATACGACACGCATGGGATACCGTAGTCTTATTCTACGAGCCCAGAACTACAGGGCTGTGTGTCCTGAAACACAACCTATTGTTACTATTAATCTAGTAATATTACTAAATTATTTTGTTGGTAAAAGGTTAATAAAAAACATCAACATTGATAAAAATACAGACTTGAGAATCTCAATCTTTTTTGAAGTCGGTTAAAAGTACTTCATTTGCCTCGTCATAGAGTGGCGCCACAGCCGCAGCCACACAACTAAATTACTTAATAATTTATAACAATAACTGTAGACGGTCACCTCAAGTTGCACGGGACTCAGGCTGTTTTCCCGGCGCCGGCAACTATCGATTTATTTCATCAATTCTCATCGTAAACCCTTTATATATATATATATATAATATATATGTCCGACTGCTGGCCCTCTCTGTAAAGAGAGTTTAAGGGCATAGTCCACGTAGTGCGGCAGACTTCACGTCTTAGAAAAATTTTCTAAGATATGTAGGTTTCCTCACGATGTTTTCCTTCACTGGCGCATGGTAAATCAGCACATAAAATTGCAACAGCGAGTTTATTGGTGCCGGCACCGGGGATCGAACTCGGGTTGCTATAGCGTTCTATGCAACTAGAGCCAACGGCGCGTACACTGCTCACACGGCTCGTGAAATGTGTTAGAAAATTTTCTAAGATATGTAGGTTTCCTCACGATGTTTTCCTTCACTGGCGCATGGTAAATCAGCACATAAAATTGCAACAGCGAGTTTATTGGTGCCGGCACCGGGGATCGAACTCGGGTAGCTATAGCGTACTATGCAACTTGAGCCAACGGCGCGTACACTGCTCACACGGCTCGTGAAATGTGTTAGAAAATTTTCTAAGATATGTAGGTTTCCTCACGATGTTTTCCTTCACTGGCGCGCGGTAAATCAGCACATAAAATTGCAACAGCGAGTTTATTGGTGCCGGCACCGGGGATCGAACTCGGGTTGCTATAGCGTTCTATGCAACTAGAGCCAACGGCGCGTACACTGCTCACACGGCTCGTGAAATGTGTTAGAAAATTTTCTAAGACATGTGAAGTCTGCCAATCCCCACCAAGGCCGCGTAGCCGACTATTCCGTTATACTCTATATATTTACACAGAAGGTCGCACTATCCCGTTGTACTCTACACAGAAGGGCTGTGGCCAACAGTAGCATATACCTATGTAGACTGTAACTTTTAATGAGGAAAGATCAATATTATTCAATGCTTGGTATTAACAATACGGTATAGACCGGCATACTTCGTGTCCTCCCCCACACCCACCTCACATAAGCTGGCGCCAGATACAATTCATTTCGCAACCCGGACGGTCCTAGCGAAATTTCCCCAGGCGACGCGCGACTAGAATAGACCCGTGTCCACGATGGTCGCACGGAACACGGTCTACTTATGTGTCATCCATGCGTATAAATTGCACTTAGATCTTTAATATATTTATATTTAGAATAAAAACGAGCAATTCCTGTATATATGAAAAAAAGCGATAAAGAACCTCTTTCTTTCGATTCCTTCTTTTTTAAAAATGTTATTTTTTTTCCACCGACTTCGAAAAGAGGTTCTCAATTTTTTATTAATGTTTGTTACCTCATAATTTTAAACCGGGTGAACTAATTTTGATGATTATTTTTTTATTTGAAAGCTGGTATTTTCAGCGTGGTCCAGTTCTGACATTGGGATCCATGAGAACACCATATGTCTTATAATTGTATCAAGTATGTGTGCTGTAAATGGACGCATAACTCAATAACATAGTCAACGGATTTCGACAGTTCATTTTTTTGGAAAGGATGTTCTTTAAGAGTAGTTTGATGCAAGTTTGGTTAGGTTCTGAATAAGTTTGATTTCGTAATATCCCTTTATATAGTATTATACTACAAAAAGGGTGTCCGCGCGTAATAATGTTTGATGTTTGGTTCTATTTGAAGTCAGTTTTTGTTTTTACTCGCAATTATACTTCTATAAATTTTGAATATCACAATTGTTGTCGTGACAGTTTAATACCTGTTATAATACGTTAGATACAGAAAGATATGGAAACAACATATAATGTTCCTTATATTATATGTTGTTTCTCTAATAATTAATAACGTGGTCTTTCATTTCACTTCATGATAAAGAAACACAGGTAGACTTCATTATATATACACGAGTCCTGTAATTCTACGACCAATGGTAAGTGGATAGTAGGTGACTGTATGACAGCTTCGAGAATTAAAATGAGACCACATGGGAAGCAGCTTTCTAACAAAGAATCATCATAATCGGTTCACCCAGTCGAAAGTTATGAGGTAACAAACATAGAAAAACATTTAGACGAATTGAGAACCTCCTCCTTTTTTGAAGTCGGTTAAAATATAAACCAGGATTGTGAGAAATGTGAAAGATTGTGTCTGTGCCTTACAAAGAATCTTTCTTTACCAAAGACTCCGTTGTTCACGATTTACGCATAAAGTATATCTGCGTTCAAGTCAGCACATCACTCAACCACCCACACGCCTTCCTGTGGTGCTTCAACTCCGTACAGATTTATGCGTTAACTTGCGGCCACACGCGGCTCTGTCTGCGTGAAACATAAAATTAAATTAGACACGACCGATTAGACTTAGACATGTAACGAGTGTTTAGTTAACGTATGCTTTATTGCACCGATATGTTTGAATGGACGGGAATGAAGCAAGCACAATACTGCTAGTATATTACTTAAAAGCACATGAATAATTATCATTAGTTTCACTAACGAAATGTGGACTTCCGTGGCTACACCGGATATTTTAATAATATCCGGTTTGCATACTGTTATACATCACTTATAGTTAGGCGTCAATAGGATAATGACTTCGGGTGCTTTTTGCGAAAGTTAGGGTTGAAATAATCAGTGTTGGAAAAGTTTGCCCGCGTTTGTCTTTCCTTCCGATTACAATGTGGGTATTTTCAAGAGTAGAGTGAATATGCATTTACTAAGCTAGTGCGCCGCCTTACCATCTAGGACTGCATTTCCACTTAACATCAGGTGGGATCGTAGTCAAGCACTTGCTTAGAGTTTCTGGCGACACAAATCTTTATTAAATAGATCGGAAATGTAGCTCTTATTCCTTTTTGTATGTGTTTAAAGCTAACTTCGTCACTTAAATTTAGGTCATGTTTGTCAAAAAAGTTTATTGTTGTGAAAAAAATCAGAGATAGCGGCCGCTACTTGATACTAATTTTAACTAAATAATTGTTGATATAAAACTTCTTTACGTAAGCTAGACTTAGAGAGTAAGCTGGTGAACGAAAAGTGTGATTAAGCGAGGCGAATGGAGAGTTAGGAAAGAGATATAAGTTAGTGAAGGTAGAAAGAGTGAGTTACGTATATTTAAGATACAGTGCAGGCCTATTGTCTATATCACAGTGTAGGAGAAAGAGAGTATATAAACATATATAGATGGCTAAGGAAGTTTTACTTCAGTAGTGTAATCTAAAGCACGCTCGTTTTTTTTGTATGTAAGATTTCATTTATTAAGAGATTCCAACCCCAATCATTAGAATGTAAGTCAAATTCAGGAGATCTATTCAAAAACTTTCCATCTCAGACATAATAAAAACCCGCGACACACGTACACTCAGACTAATAAATCTATTGACAAGGCGTTTTATATAAATACATTTTATTCCGCTATTATGTCACAACTGAACACAATATTTCGTAGAATATGAAAAGCAGTCTATATATATATTGTATGATAAAGTAAATGAAATCCCGCTTTTTTTATATATACTTTCTAAGTAAGTGCTTGACTACGATCCCAACTGATGTTGAGTGGACATGCATTTCTAGATCGTAAGACGCACTAGCTTAGTAAATGCCTATTCACTCTACTGTTGAAAACACCCACTTTGTTATCGGAGGGAAAGACAGACATGGGCGAACTATTCCATTTGCTGTATAAAAATAAAAGACGCCCAATTTACCTAACTTAAAAAATAGAAAACCTTATGAACAAAGAAAACAAAATATCCAGAAATATAATATAATCCAGAAATGTGTGTGCTATGAGTGTACCAATATTAAGAGAATAATGGAATTAAGCCTTTTTTCGGCCATTTCACGAAGAGAGGCCAACAATAAAGGAATGGTAGTAACAGTAAAGGTCGAAGGCAAAAGGCCTAGAGGCTCAATCTCGAGAAGGTAGTCGGATCGGATCAATTAGAGTCATCCACGAAAGGATGGTAGGAAGTCGGATTCGATGTCAGTTTTTGTTTTTACTCGTAAATATACCTGTTACTACGCAGCAACATTATAAGAAACGATATTAAACAAAGTAACACGCGTCATAAAGACGTCCTAAACAAATGAACACGTTCGGTTTGAGCCTACGCAACCATTTCTATTTTAAAGCCGGTGTCGCAACGTATAAAACTGGTCGGATCATCGCATCAACATAATCGGACAATAAAGTTTCACTTATAAACGAAAGCGAAACGCATTTTGGCACGGAATCGCTTCTCTCCATTTTCAGTCAGCAACACTCAGAATCAGAAGGCACTAAGATCGCTAATGTGGCCTACAAGGACATAGGAAATTATTACCCGGTTAGCAACAAAGAAAATCGTGCAAAGATGTATTTAATAGCCAGTAACCGGACTTCGAGAGGAAATATCGTATATTAATTCTTATATAAACGTTTGAATTACTTGATAAGATCGATGGATTCTAAGTTTAGATTAGATTTGAATTTGTTATCGAAGTAAAACTTCTTTACGCACGCTTCAACGCTATGACGCTTGGGGAGTAAGCTGGTGACAAAGGCCCCGACTCTTGTCGCCCAGTGAACTCGAGGCCCCTTTTAATCGCCTTCTACAACAGGCAGGGGATACCGTAGTCTTATTCTTGTGAGCCCAGGACTACAGGACAGAAATTCAAGTAAAATTCCTGTAACAAGGAGAATTCCAACATCGTCTTCCGATTGACACGTGCTAATAGTACTCTGTATTTCAAACCATTAATATGAAGACAGAAGTCACCACTTCCGCGTATAAATATATCATATATATCGTATTTACATATTTTTACGAAGCTTGGAAGTTTTATGTTTTTGAAAGACGAATCAAGTTATGCATGTGGTATTTTTTTGTCCGTCTATCAACTATTTTTATTATAACGATGCTGTGGAAATTGTTAAATAAATTAATTCAGTCCATTTATTTAGTTAACCATTTGCAAAATTAAAAAAATTGGCAGACATATTTGTAAATACAGTATAGCTTTTATAGCTCTTGTCTATACCTGTTAAAGAGAAGTGAAAATTATAGCCACTATTTCGAAGAGGAACGCTATTGTTATACTCAAATAATCAAGGAATACGGTGATAAGGGAAAAAGTGACAAATTTTATATTTAAAAAGATACTTATTGCAATTTTAGTACTCGTAATAGTTTATTTATTCAAAGTTAAAAAGTAAAAATGCAGGCTGTTCATTTCTTTTGAGCACAGGCTTTCTTTGTAAAGAGAATAAAAGGGCGTAGGCCGCGACCCTAGTACGGATTGGCAGACTTCACACGTCTTCAATTTTTTTGCGACGGCATATACTGAGACGGTGTCCAACATTGGCATCATGTCTTATGTCCTTTTGTGCGTTTTTTCTTTCTTCAACTGTATTTTTTATTGTCTTTTTGATGTGTTTCATATTTTGTGCCAGTAAAGAATACGTCTATGTCTAGTAATTAATTGTTACTCTGATGTGTAATCTATATTATTGTAAAGTTTCATTAAAATCCATTCAGTAGTTTTTTGCGTGAAAGAGTAACGCATTATTAAAAATATTTCGCGTTTATATTAGTAGGATATTCCTCGATTAAGTTGGAAGTTAGCGGAATATACACGTAATTCTAGATAGCTTAAATTGTTGGTTGTCGGTTTATTTTTGTGTGCTCTTTATATGTGCAAACTGGGTTATCCGGTTACAAACGTACACATTAAAACTGTATTCAGGTGGCCGGATCCGGCAGGGTGCGTGCAAACGAAACGTGAGTAGATAATGGGTGAAGAGATCGCAGCGAGGCATGGCCGACCCACCGCCGCTGTCAGTGGCGATGTCAAGGGTCTGCAGTTATTTTATTCCGCTCACACCTCGCTCAGTATCTCTACAACCCCACGGTTACTCTGTCACGCCCCTAATCCACGCGCCTTGAAGATATTTCCGAGTACATATCGGGCCACTAAAAGAGAAACTTCGTTACTTATTTCACTGCTCTAGTTGACTTGATTTAATTTATTTAAAAAAAATCACACAGAATTAATTTTAATGGAAACTATAATATACTAACTATAATATAAAATTATAAAAAAAAACTTAAAGCAAAGGCCTGTGTATATTGTCCTAGCGCTGAGCACGGCTTCTAACTGTACTCAAAGTATTAGGGGACGAGTATTAATAGCAAACAATTTCATTAGACTCTCTTGAACTGAAAGAGTATAGGAAAGTTCTGCTACGCGACCGCAGGGCCCCGAGTCAGCTATTTCTCAGTGATGTTTCGTTATGAAACCGAAATATTACAGTCTTATCGTGTCAAATATACGTCATCGGTGAACTATAATGGCACTAATGAACTAAAAGATAATATTGTTTTAGTAAAACTATCAAATGTCGATGATGCTATGAACGTTAATTTTGTACACAACCCGTTTAATAGACTTGGGCGCGGCTGCCTTCATAAGTCTTATTGCTGTTTCTAATACATTTAAATAATTTGCACCTTTTTTTTCACCGACGGGACCGTGTTTAATCAGCACTGGATGATGCGATTTCCTTAGTTTAATAGTTCAGCTTCAACATAAACAAAATTCTTGCTTCAGTTTTAACATACAATGTCATAATTGTCGCCGTTATTAGCAGCGGCACAGTATGTTATTAATGTTGCATAATTATCGTGCTAATTAAGCGTCAATAGCCTAATGGCTTAGGGTATGGTCTGCGAATCGTAAGGTTGTGAGTTCGAATCCACTATTCGACTATTGATGTAAACTGCTAGCACAAGCTTCAGCTTAGTTGGAATGGTTAACACGAATGTTAGTAACATTTATGAAAAAAGAAATATTGCTAGCTTTCTTTTTTGAAAAAAAAATACATTATTAAATTTAAACATTATTACATTATTATAGTTGCAAATAAAGATTATATTATTATATTTACATTTGATTATTGGATTCAAGTTTTTTTTTTAATTTGAGTCATATTTGAATTTTTCTCTAGCCCGTAGATTTCATGGCCCCACACAAACGAGGAATCGATTCGGCAATAAATCGGGCGCGCTAGGGCACACGACGTGAATAATATTATAAGTAGAATTTATTGAGGCTTACAATGACACTGCGGGGACTGGCCTGATGAAAAATTGCCTGATCACTTTGTCGCGCCACTCCAAGCGGCAGGACGCGCTAAGTCCCGGACAAGGCCGCACCTCACGTAGCCTAGTGGAATCGCATGTCCGGCTGCTAAACCGTAATGGATTGAAGATTGTTCATATTGTTAGCTTACGATTCTTTGTCTTTATGACACCTCTAACAAATATCGATATATTTAAGCCAATATAAAAATTTATACTAAAACCTTCCTGGAGAACCACTCTATCAATTATGAGCACAGCATGAATATCAGTGTAGTAGCATTTGAAGTTATCGCGAACAGACGGACAGCGGGAAGCGATTTTGTTTCACGCTATATAGTGATTATAATATTTTCTATAGTCCTTGTATTATAATATTTTTTCTGTATTCCATCGTCCTATAAGATAGCCGATTGTACAACGTATTGTAAAATTTACGTTGGTTGTCTAATTTGTTTCTTGTTTGATTCTTATAACAAAGAAAACCAATTCCAACTAAAGTCTGATTTACGTGCAGCCAAGTAAGCAGGTAACAGATTAAAAAAACAACATTTATATAACAGATTTATCTTATCTAGAATATAACTTACAAATTCCAGAAGTCTAGAAAACTTCTGGCGGCGATAAAATTGAATAATATTAATATAAATCAAAACATAAAACTCAAAACATGAATGAAATTAATGCAAAATATTATATTTAAACTTTTAAAGCAAAACTGGCAACAATTTTTAATTAAAAACTTAAGCTGTGTTTACATTGGAATATACATTTTAAAATAACACTATAAAAAAGTTAATGATGCGTTTTCACTACTAAAACGTATACTTTGAGGTTTTTAACCTTTGTAATTCAAATTTTCAAACTAAAAGCTGTAAATATATCTCTTAACTGACTTCAAAAAAGCTGGTGGTCCTCAAATCGTTAGTTGTTTTCCTTTTATTGCCTTGCTTTCCGAAGATATACTAGGGGAACTCCTTTGGGGAGTTTGGGGAAGAGACTTTAAACTCAAGAACTTAGTAATAATCTGCGCGTAGTAGCGTTTAAACTGTAATAATCTTTATACATAAAAATGTATTTCTTTTTGTATGTACGCGTATGACTTCAGATCTAATGCACTAAATTGAATGATTCTTAGTTTTTTGTATTTGATATTTTTAGGACAAGGTTTGTACACAAAACAATTTTTTTTATTAAAATTGGATTTTATAAAACCTCATTAAAGAAAAGTGGATCGAATATGAGACAGAATGACGTTCAGTTATTCATCTAACGAATGAAAACTTCAAACAGACAGATTTTCGGTGAGAAGGGGCGTGGAAACGCTCAAGAACAATGAAGACGTGGCTTCGGCTTTAAAACTACCAAAATTTTCCTGTTCAAGACATGGCTGTATGGACTAAACTCTTTCGCCTTTCCCATTAGGGATAAATTAATATCATCATCATTAGACCATACGTCAAATCATAAATGTTAATCGTAGAATCCCGTCCGGTTCAAATCGAAACCCCTTTGAGGTTCTATTAATAATTACTATCAAAAATAAGGTGGTACAGTTTCCCGGGTCAGCTAATTTTATATAAAAAATCTCTAAAACCTGAACGAAGCGCTTTACTCTGTCTTTCATTATTCCTGCAACACAGGACTGGAATAGTTAGCCCGCGTCCGATTACAATGTTGTTGATTTCTAATGTAGGGCGAGTAGGCATTTATTAATTTTACCTTCCAGGACTACATTTGTACTTAACATCAGGTGGGATTGTGATGTAGCACTTGCTTAGAAAGTTTAAAAAATGTGTCGTACTTCTTTGCCATTTTTAAAATTAGTTTTAATTGCATGCAAATAATTAATTACAATAAAATAATAAAAAACAGGAAAAGGATTGTCAACACAGACATTAAAGGTCAGTTTAAATGTGAAAAAACTTAATAATTATTAAATAAATAAAATAGCCTTTATTGCCTTCAAGTTTCTTTACAATAATATAGTAAAAACAGTTTACCTACTTACTAAACTAGATTAATTTCCTAGTTCTAAGTTTTTAATACTAAATTTTAATACTCGGCAACTGGTTGTGGACGGCTTGTCTGTCGACAAAGGCCTCCTCTAAAGATTTCCACGAATGTCTGTCTTTTGCTAACCGGCTCCACAGCGGACCAGCTATTCTTTTAAATTCGTCTTCCCATCTTTTAATTAAAAAAAAAATAATAAAAAAATAGGTATTATAATATATTAAATAATAATATTGTAATTTTTTTCAATAAATAATACATTTGAATAGTTAACCTCAATTCTATTGGAGCACTTGAAGAAGTACATTCGTGAGCAAAAATAAAGGGTCGGTTAAGAAAGTTTTAATATCTCGGAAGATAAAAACGCTAGCTAACTGAAATAAATATCTTACCTAAACTTGGATTTTTCGTTCAAGTTTATGTTTTTTAATGAAATATAAATAAATTAATAAAAATATTTTTAAGGATATTTAACTCTCTATCATGCACAATTTATTGCAGTTAGCTAGCGTTTTTATATTCCCAGAATATTCAATCTTTCTTAAGCGACCCTTTATTTCTGCTCACGGCTATATATAAGCATAATTTTTTTCAAGCTTCAACGTTTCATAACGCGCCTAAAGTATAACTTTAAACAATCCGTAACATCTGACTGGATTTCAAACCGCGTTTTTTTTGTATATGCTTCCCCTTAAATTGTCTCTCATCGTGTAAAACATAAACATAAGCTCACATCAACAAATGCCGTCATTATTAGGGCGTTTTAACAATAATTACACGTCTGCGTAATTACCAGATGAGTCTAGGATAACGCAAACAGGTGTACTGATTAAGGAAGCTTTGTTTTAATAATACATAAACATATCAAATTCTAACGCGGTCTAGACAACAAAGACACCATGGGTTCTAGTTATAAGCGATTGTAGACCTCGGCTAGGTGAGCCAGTTCGATGACCGTCTACCAATATACACGCTATTTTAATCCTTATGGTTAAAGATATTAAAGTGAACATCCCGAACGATACATTTCGTGGTCATCCGATACAATCGCGGAACACTAGACCAAGGCAATTTTTGGTGTTGTAATTATATATTTCATTATCTTTTTATATTCTATTTTACATTCATGATTTCTAATTTGCGGGTGATATGCAATTAATATGTTTTATGGTTTTCGTCGGGATTATTTCGACTTAGATTAAATGTTTATGGTTTTGCTAAAGCAATATTTCCCCAGTTTTTGTGGCTAATCTAATTTTGTTTTAATATCTAAGCATGAAATGTGTTGTTGAAACCATAAGCAGTATAATTTACACACATTCACAAGTATATTTACGAGTAAAAAAAACCGACTGTAAATCGAATAAGAATTCTACCATAATAGAAATAATCGGAACCAAACCAAATTCTCATGACACAACCTCTGAAGTACATCTTTTCCAATAAAAAATGAATGAGTCACTTTGAGTCCATCAGTCGCGCACATACTTAACGTAAATTAAAAACTTATAAGGTTTTCTCACGGATTGTCAAAATGGGACCATACAGGTAGCACCAACTTTCAAATAAAAAACGAATCTCAAAATCGGTTCACCCAGCCGAAAATTATGAGGTAACCAACATAAAAAAGACATAGAGAGGAATTAAGAACCACCTCCTTTTTTTGAAGGCCGTTGAAAAATATGAAAGTGAAAAAACGGCTGATGAGAATTTGGTTAGGTGTTAATCATAGAAAATTGAGGAATTTATGAAAATATTTTGTTCATATATTGTTGTATTGTATATAATATACATAAAAACTAATAACTATTTATACACGTATTATGTTTATTGTATTATATGTTTCTTATCTGTATAAATGCCACGTATTGGTAGTATTGCGCGCGCACGACTTTGGGTAGTCCTGGGCACCGCTGAAAATCAGTCATACGGAGCACATACGGAGACCGTGTCCAATTTTGGCATCATATCCTATATCCTATTAGTTCTTTCTTTCTTTAACTGTATTTTTTTTGTCTTTTTTAATATGTTTCATATTTAGTTTGTAATGTATTCGAATGATATCAATAAAGAGTGTCTATGTAAATGGATTCAAAGAGGCCTCCGCGCGTAATGACGTTTGATTCGATTTGAAGTTGGTCATTGGTTTTCATTATAAGCGTTTAATTTGAAGTGAGTTTTTTCACTTGTAAATTTGCTCGCTGTACTTTAAATTTCTCTCGTCTACCTTCCTCATTCGTAGTATTGCGTTGTATAAAAGTGTGTTCAAGCAGAAGAGTGGATCGAAACTGCTAACCGCTGCCTACCCTCCTAAATTACGGTCGCATGTGTTCGCTTATATTCATATACCTCCGGGATACTTTTTCAAAACACAACTTAATTTGGCGAGCGCGTTCGTTTACGGGGTGCAGTTTTAAAAAGCGGGTACTTTATGAACATCTTTCTCATTTTGTTTGCGTCCCCGGCACAAAGGAGCCTCCATATCGTGCCAGACTTTGAGTCTCAAACGAAAGACAATTTAATTCCTCTGCCTCCACCCCAGCAGAGGGGTGCGCGGGGGCGGGATGGCGAGGGCGGCTCTATCCCCGCATGTTTCCCTTTTCCTTTTTTTTAATGCGGACAACTAAAGATTAGAAACGTCTGCCGTCGTCCGCCGATACCAATCTATAAAGACGTGCATATATCCAAGTTTCCTTCTGGGATTTTTTTCTTTTCCCTCGTTCGTGATAATGCAGAAGCTTTCAAATTTGATAAGCCTCGGGAAGAGGTACTATATGGAATAGTATTGAAAGTTAGTTTAGTCGATTAAAAAGATTAGACATATTTTATATTCCTTCCTATACATATATTTTCCTTCATATACATTCCTCCTCATCATAACCTATGAAGGTTCTGAGACTTCCAAAAACGAAGAGATTCTCAATTCGTCTATGTGTTTTTTTTTGTTTATGTTACCTCATAACTTTCGACTAAGGGAACCGATCGGCTGGCCCGTGTCGCCTTGCACTGCGATGGCACAGGGGAGGGCGGCAGGAGCACAGGCGGGCGATAGAGGTTTGGCGCGAGCGGCTCTCGGAGCGTCGTTGCTCGCGCCAACGCATCGTCTGTGCCTTCCTGCCGAACTTCGAAGCCTGGCTACGTAGAAGGAATGACGCGCACGTCACCTACCGCCTGACACAGGTACTCACCGGGCACAGGTGCTTCGGTGAGTACCTGAACAGGATAGGGCGCGAACCGACCACGCAATGCCACCATTGCGGCTGTTACCGGGATTCCGCGCAGCACATGCTAGCCGTGTGCCCCGCGTGGGAGGCGGAGCGGCGGATCCTGGTCCAGCATATCGGGCAAGACCTCTCCCCGCCGGCGGCAGTAGCGGCTGCACTGGCGGGGAGATCTAAATGGAAGGCGCTGGTCTCCTTCTGCGAGTCAGTAATGACTCAGAAGGAGACCGCAGAACGGGATCGGGAGAGGGCCGATCCCGTTCGGAGATGGCCCAGGCGGGCCGGTGGCAGACCGGCCCGCAGCCCTGTAGTTCTGGGCTCTCAAGAATACGACTACGGTATCCCCTGCCTGTCGTACAAGGCGACTAAAGGGGCCTCAGGTTCACTGGGCGACAAGGGTGGGGCCTGAGTCGTCCACCAAAGTGGACCCGGGAAGAAGACGAAGACGAAGACATCGGCTGGCCCGTGTCGCCTTGCACTGCGATGGCACAGGGGAGGGCGGCAGGAGCACAGGCGGGCGATAGAGGTTTGGCGCGAGCGGCTCTCGGAGCGTCGTTGCTCGCGCCAACGCATCGTCTGTGCCTTCCTGCCGAACTTCGAAGCCTGGCTACGTAGAAGGAATGACGCGCACGTCACCTACCGCCTGACACAGGTACTCACCGGGCACAGGTGCTTCGGTGAGTACCTGAACAGGATAGGGCGCGAACCGACCACGCAATGCCACCATTGCGGCTGTTACCGGGATTCCGCGCAGCACATGCTAGCCGTGTGCCCCGCGTGGGAGGCGGAGCGGCGGATCCTGGTCCAGCATATCGGGCAAGACCTCTCCCCGCCGGCGGCAGTAGCGGCTGCACTGGCGGGGAGATCTAAATGGAAGGCGCTGGTCTCCTTCTGCGAGTCAGTAATGACTCAGAAGGAGACCGCAGAACGGGATCGGGAGAGGGCCGATCCCGTTCGGAGATGGCCCAGGCGGGCCGGTGGCAGACCGGCCCGCAGCCCTGTAGTTCTGGGCTCTCAAGAATACGACTACGGTATCCCCTGCCTGTCGTACAAGGCGACTAAAGGGGCCTCAGGTTCACTGGGCGACAAGGGTGGGGCCTGAGTCGTCCACCAAAGTGGACCCGGGAAGAAGACGAAGACGAAGACATCGGCTGGCCCGTGTCGCCTTGTACTGCGATGGCACAGGGGAGGGCGGCAGGAGCACAGGCGGGCGATAGAGGTTTGGCGCGAGCGGCTCTCGGAGCGTCGTTGCTCGCGCCAACGCATCGTCTGTGCCTTCCTGCCGAACTTCGAAGCCTGGCTACGTAGAAGGAATGACGCGCACGTCACCTACCGCCTGACACAGGTACTCACCGGGCACAGGTGCTTCGGTGAGTACCTGAACAGGATAGGGCGCGAACCGACCACGCAATGCCACCATTGCGGCTGTTACCGGGATTCCGCGCAGCACATGCTAGCCGTGTGCCCCGCGTGGGAGGCGGAGCGGCGGATCCTGGTCCAGCATATCGGGCAAGACCTCTCCCCGCCGGCGGCAGTAGCGGCTGCACTGGCGGGGAGATCTAAATGGAAGGCGCTGGTCTCCTTCTGCGAGTCAGTAATGACTCAGAAGGAGACCGCAGAACGGGATCGGGAGAGGGCCGATCCCGTTCGGAGATGGCCCAGGCGGGCCGGTGGCAGACCGGCCCGCAGCCCTGTAGGCGGGGTATCTTTTTGAAGATTTCCTCCTCGTTAACTAAAAAAAAAAAGGTGAACCGATTTGATGATCCTTTTTTTAAGAAGCCTACTAGATCTTCCCGTTCCGTTATTATTTAAAAAATAACGAATTGATAAATATGATAAACTAAACCAAAGTAAACGACAATTGGTCAAAATAAAAATATCACAAAGATATCTCTTAAAACAATCAAATTTATTTTGTTTGAGGCTTATATAGGCTCTAAATAACTTAGGAGTGCTAATGTTACTTCATAAACACAAACCTCAATACAATGATAATTCGGACTTGGAATACCAGGCCATAGAGCTTGGGTCCCTACACCCACAGAGTAAATATTTTTATTGACAATGCATTCGTAGTGGCGGGCCGCTGTCGATATACCTTTCAACACGATTGACCGACATACCTGCGTTCTAAGAATTTACACGGGTGCTGAATGTCTAAAGTGCGTGCCACATTACCACAAAACGCTTGACAAAGGCGATAGTTGGATCTTATTTATTTAAAAGAAGACCAACAGTGAAATCTTACAAACTCTATAGGTCTTCACAGCTAATGCTAAATTGGTAATCAGACAAAATGAACTTAATTAAGATTGCTTATGATGTCTTAACTTTTATATAATTGATCTAAACAGTACAATAACATAAACACTCAACGCTAAAACATATAATAATAAGTATATATTAATAGGGGTTATTTAAAGAAACTGTGATAATACGCACCATGCCCATTGACCTAGAAATTGTAATGTAATTGTTAAATTTTGGAAACTATAAGAACAAATAAAGTGAGGGAATTTATGTAATATGTCTGGACAACCTTTCAAACCCGCAATATCAAGTCGCTTTATTAATAGCTTCTGTGCTGTTGATGGAATGTTCAGTGTTCCGTCATGGAATTTATTTTAAACTAGATCTTTAACTCTCAACTCTGTCCCGAAGTTTATCCGTGTAAAAGCAACCGATCGAGCCGTGTTTCGGCCCTCTCGGCCGCTCTCGGATCGGAATGTTTACGCGTACATAGTAGCCGTCCAAACCATCCCCTCACCTAGGAGGACCTATGTGTCGACTTACTAGTTATAAAGGTTCAAGCTAAGCAATCTAATAGCTATGCCGCCTCTCAATCCGGGGAAGATCATTAGAAGTCAGCTTCTCTGGCTAATCTATATAGTTCGTCACAAAAAACACGGTCACCGTAGTCTTCCTCGGTCAATCAGCGTAGGTTCGTCAAAAAACCGTGGAGAATCCATTATGAGCTGCTATCCAATGTAATTGTTTGTTTTATGATTGCAGATACTCCAATTAATTGTTGATTGTAAGTACATTTCTTTATCCATTCATTTACTGATCTCGATTATTGTACAATCGTCTACACGAGTACATTTTCGTTTTGAAAACGATATACCACAGATATCTATACTTCACGTATATTAATTGCTACAGACATAGACATTTTATTTATTGGCATCGTAATACAAAAACACATTACAGACAGTATATAACACACATTAAAAAAGAATGAAAAATAGATAAAATACAGTTAAAGTTACACAGACAAATAACATATGATGTCAATATCGGACATCATCCCACCATATGCTGTCGTAAGGATGCGACAGCGCTGATTTTCAGCACACCCAATTCTATCTACACCATCTTAAAACCATACGTTTTTCGCGTAATTTCACGGAACTCAAGTTTCAAGTATAACGGTTCTTTGGAAACAATCTTTAAATCATGCCAACAACAACTTGTATTAAAAAAAGTTTGAGGTACCATGGTCAGGAGTCGAATGATGGGTGTTAATATACGACATACAGCGCCACCTATGATCGCAGTTGGCGCTGTACATGTGTAATAGTCACGCTGTTGGCCGCCGTGTAAACGACGAAAGTACTTCCGTTATATATTTTCTTTACGGTTTTAGTCTTATTTTTTTTCAATTTTCAATCAAACTTTGACCCAGTTAAATATTTTGCGTTTTCAGCTTTTCAATTTATTTACAAGCTTCCGTCCTATTTCTTTATTAATTATATTATTTAAGCTTTTCGTCGCAATAATACTGTTGGCGACTGTACGAGCGCAGAAAAAGTCACCGTTCACCAACTGGTCGTTCAAACAAATTAACTAGGCTTTGCCTGGAGCGCTCTACGCTATTCGTATTGTATCGTAAAGCGCTTTATTGCTTAAAATAATCGCACCACAATAATAAAACTATAAATTAATGTCGTTAAAAATGAATTGAATAAGGCACAGTGATGTAAAAAATAATGATACATGAGTTAATTACGCTCCTGCTATTTTTGCAGATATCGCTCTGTATAATGAAAGAGCATGGCTTAAGAGTAATTAGAGTTACAGATACAATATATATATATATATATATATATATATATATATATAAATACACTGTTGCTGTTCTCTGTTGCACAGGCCTTCTCTTCAGAAAGAGTATAACGGGGCACAGACTTCACATGTCTTTGAAAATGTTCTACCACTTGTGGGGCTTCTTTACTGTTTCCTTCACCGCCGAACGCATGTCAAATCAATGCTTAAAATTGCAACTAACATATTAATTGGTGCCGCCACTGGGGATCGAACTCGGGTCGCTAGCGTACTATGCAATTGCCTGGACACTGAGCAACCGTAGCTCTATGAGCATACATAAATCATCAAATTTAAGATTTATTTGATTTTCTCATGCATACCATTGCAAATTGGGTTCACCTAGTCGAAAGCTATGAGGTAACAAACATAAAAATACATACAGACAAATTGAGTCCGATCCTCCTTTCTTGAAGTCGGTAGAAAACTAATGAATAAACTAGTCCCAGAACTATTCCACTTGGCCATGGAAAACCGACTGCCGACCTTCGGCAACGAGACGAGGATCAGAATCTATTAATAACACTAGACTTTGTCTAGGATTCAATCCTGTCCAATCTACAAATTTGGAGGCATAACCTAAAGCACTTGAATTAATATTAAATGGAACCATTTAACTGTCAAACGATTGTACCAAATAGTTGGTAACTAGATCACTTTTACGACGGCCCTGTTTAAGATGGGCGATGAGAAATGTTTAAATTCACAGTCCATATACGTGGAACATTTCATGTGTTTATTCATAACGACCTTCTGGCACATTGGGAGAGTTAATGTTGCGATGTGTCTGAATAGCCTCGTATATCAACTGAGCTTTTCAAAGATTTTCACATTAACCTATGCCTATAATTCATGCGCTAAATAAACTTGTAGTAAAAGCCTACATACATATCTGTCGGGCGCACGCCTTCTCTGTAAGGAGAGTATAAGGGCTTAATCGGATTGGTGTACTTTACAGGTTTTAGAAAATTATCTAACACGTGTAGGATTTCTCCACCACCAAGCGCATGGTAAATCAGCAAGCAAACAATTTCAGTGGCCAGCACAGGGGATAGAACTCAGGTTGCTAGCGAAATTCACCTTCTTTTCGTTTTCTCATTTCTGAGGATCGTAGGCACTAGAGCCCTTCAAGTGGACAATCTGCCTCCATCGACTTCGGTCTTAGGCAGCCTTCACCAGCTGATAGAGATAAGAAGAGACGAAGGCACCTTTTCTTTGGTCAAACCATCGTGTTGGCGATTGGCCTCTTGTTCTCTGGCCTTCTGTATTGCCAACGATGACTAGCTTTTTAAGGTTGCCATCCCCTCTACGCATTTATGCCCGAAATATGAAAGTATACTCTGTAGACACAATTGACAGTCTGGTCTTTATGGCGAGTTGGGAGAGAACAAATACGTTTGTGCGCTTGGCAGTACACAGTATTCGTAGTATTCGCCTCCAGCACCACATTTCAAATGCGTCTATTTAGGCGAAATTCATAGAAGCTGATTATAAACATATTGAAGAGAGTTTATAAGTGATAAATGTGTGAGACGAAATTTAAATTTCATTTTAGTGAATTAAGTATTTGTCACTGACACTTCATTAGACATATACACTCCGCAGTTACTGGTATAACATCGAATTGGATAAACTGTAATGATGTTATAATTTGGTATAACAAATAATATTAAATTATAGGAGATTTAACAAAACAATACCGCATAAAAACACTGGCCTACAAGAACTGTTGTTCTAATATTTTGTTGACGAGTATATTACTATGAATGTGTATTTAACTTGACGCTCTCCTATCTTGTATGTACACGCGTGGCTTATGCTAATCGTGCAGCATTTAACGTAGGTTGAGCCCCAATTCGGCTTTTGCTCTTACACAAATCGGTCAGATGTATATACCTTACATAACGCCGAATGGTTCAGTTTCACACACGTTATGGTTTCCGCTTTACAACCAGCCACTCTGAATGAAAGT
This sequence comes from Meandrusa payeni, assembly GCA_029286785.1. Taxonomy (NCBI): domain Eukaryota; kingdom Metazoa; phylum Arthropoda; class Insecta; order Lepidoptera; family Papilionidae; genus Meandrusa; species Meandrusa payeni. The sequence goes on from JAGSMX010000039.1 coordinate 2,211,756, forward strand.
TCAAAACCAATTCAAAGAACGTCCTTTAAAATTAGATTAGAAGAGGTAGGCAAAGACAGCAAATCACTGTCTCCTTTTCACCGAGCTTCTATCCGGGTGAAAGTTATTGTAAGTTGACAGAAAATTTATAAAACAATACTTTCACACGAACGTAATGATCTTCTTAAAGTGCCTCTCCGACTAGCGAAGGTTGGCAGTCAGTCCACCATATTTCTTTCTGTCTCTTGCGAGGCGAAACACACTCTCTTGTGTTTCGCGTCCATGACTTTTTTCTACGACCGACACTTCTTTTGCCAGTGACTTTGCCTATCAAAACAAGTTGATGAAGGTCATATCTCTCATGCCTATGCACGTGACCGAGATAGGATACTGTCTTATCTTGTTGGTCTACAATAGTTTGCGCTTGTCATTATGATCCTGTGTCTATCCACTGCCCAATGCCTTCCGCCATATACGATACGCTTTCCGCATTCATCCACATTCTTCCTTCCCCTATCTGCCGTTACTGACTCGGCAAACATGGCCAACCCACTGTTATTTCAACTCGCTGACTACCTTTGTCTGTCGAATTTCTTCATTTCGAATTCTAAGCGAGCATAGCTCTTTCCACCACGAGCGATTTTAACTTATGCGATTTTAAGACCATCCCAACGGTCAGAATCCAAGTTTCTGCACCGAAGTTCATAGATGGGAGGACGCACTGTTAGAAGACATTGGTCTTCAGGCAATGAGATATTTGCGAAGTGCGTGTTGCGGCAATGCGGAAATGTATTTGACGTATAAAAATATCTAAACGTCGTTAAAAACAAACAATATATATTTAAATATACATAAACAAGTATTTACTAAAGGTCACAGGATGAAGCTGAGTGCGAACTGCTTACAACCGGTCCTTATGGAAATCTTTTGGAGAGGCTTATATCCAGCAGTGGAAGCATTTTCGATCGATATAAAATTCCTTCCAAAACCGTAGCTACTTAGGCCTACTTAACGTTAGGTGTGAAATCGAAAGGAAAATTAATAAACACCCCTAACATATAGTAACCAAGTTACGCGAGCCCTTTGCACGTTGAATTGCCAAAAATAATCGTTTCCTCCTAAGAGTTGAACAGTCGATGAGAGTAAGTGAATTAAGCGGAGACAGACCGTGCCCTTCAGCCACCCCCGTCTGCAAAATGTAGACCTCCGTCCTACGCCCTTTGGCATAGAGTGAAATGATATTTAAGGGTGCAGATGCGACATCAGCCTTGCAAAGATTTTTGGGCGAACTCAGCATTTAACCGTGTTTTACTAATATGTGATGGAAACTTGTGTGACTTACATTTATTAGATCTTATTTACAATTAATTTTATACAAAACGTTACAGTAGGAAACCGCTATGTATTATAATCCGCTAATCTTAAATAAAGAAGCTGTAATCTTCTCGGAACTACCCTTATACTTATAGTATAGTAACAATATGCATAGAAGGAAAGCAAGAGGAACCAGATTATTGAAAAGAGATGTATATGTCATCGATTTTAAAAAGTTTTAAACTTACATTGACCTTAGAACTTAGAGTGACTTAGACCCTCTCCAAAACAGAAATCAATGCAGAATTATGAGTTCCCCACCAAAAAAGAAGATTTTAATTTATCAAAACTGTATTCCGTCTATACTCGTACTAAGAACAGGTTTATAAATACCTTAATTCAAGTTACCATCTCGAAGTACATCGCTGTCTGATCTTTGACCGTCGCGCATCCTGAGTGCGAGCGCACTCGGCGAGTTCCCCGGCCGCCCGGGCGTCTGTTCAGTTTATCGATAGGCAAATGGTATCGGTGACTTTGCCCCGAGACCGCTCCCCCAATTCGTCAACCTTCACTTGACAGGGCGCCTCTCATCCCGCCGCACTGGATCCGGTGGAGATTGACGCGTGACGAATACGCCGCGTAGTTTCTTACCGCCGGGCAATTTAAATTGTTTTGATTCTTATATACACGTGGTATATTGAATTTCATACATTAAGATTTTCTCACATTTTATTTGCCCCTATTTTTTGTATTGGATACATGGGTTGAAACTTTATTTTCTTCTACTCAAATTCAAGACGTCGTCAACACACGAGGCTATTTAGGCAGGGTGGAATTATAGTGTTCAAGATATTTACTGCGAGCTATTGTCAAATTTTATTTATTATGTTTTTTTCGACATAACAATGAAGTTATAGTATCTTAAGTAAAGTATTGAAGAGGCACGCTTGGCAGAGGATTTTGTAATTAATTACTCAACCTGAAGAATTTTTTGGCTTCTAACCTTCTCTATTGAAATTAAGTCATCTTTAGTAGGAATTAATTAAAGATTTTCTTTTGAGAAAAAATTTAGTTTATTAAACATGATTTAAAAAATTTTAAGAAATTATATAAGATGTTGATTTTTTTGACGAACTACACAGATTGGCCAGAGAAGCTGGCCTTGACTGCTTCATCGAATTGAGAGGTGGCATAGCTCTTAGGTCGCTTAGCCTGAACTTCTATCTCTAGTAACTCGACACAAAGGTCCCCCCGGTAAGGGGTAACCTCGGCTTGGACGGTTACTATGTTACGCGTAAGCATTCCGATCCTAGGGCACCCGAGAGGGCCGTACAACGACTCGGTCGGTTGCTATTTTACGAATAACCTAAGGGACATTCAAAAGCTAAATTAACTTTGAGTGCCGTTTTGAGTTTGAGTGAGAAGAAGTGTCCGAAGAAACTCCAGCAACGCTCCTAACATCCAAGGGCCTGCCCGCCCATAAAATAGCGGTAACGCGCGAGGATTATTCGCAACTTCCGACGGCCGCGAATAGACGCTTTGTGGATTTATAGAGATCTAGCCTGTGCAATGGTAATCGCGTCGTCCGGATCGTCAAGAACGTGTCTCGGCCTCCGGACGACGCGACGGAATTTAAAGATATATTATAAAGAGATAAGATAAAATAATTTTAAGAATAATATACGGGTATTCCCCATACCTGTATATTATTTCGTCTCATTTTTAATCACCTAAAATGGATCATTTCATTTCTTATATTTTCTAGGCTAATGTGCCTCAGCATTGTAGACTACACCTAACACCACGATGGCATTATACTCAAGCACTTGCTAGAAGTTGAAATAAGATACATTTTTATTAATATAAATTGTACATGTATTTTGATGCAATACATGCATCTATCTATTATTAAAGGTTAACACAGCTTGAAGTTAATAATTTTAAAGAAGAAACAATTTAAAGTTTTTTAAGTTTAAATTGGACAGAGTATTTGCTAACTAGTGGGTAGTTGTAAAAAATTTGCGTACTTTGCATTTAAATTTGTACCTTCGTACATTTATAATTTTAATTTGTGTTTTTATTCCGAGCATACTTCGGACGAAGCCATTAAAGCTTTTAAATGAGTTACGAAGTTTTCATTTGACATCAGTAACTGTTCGGAGACCGTTGTCAAGCCTTCTTTCCTTTCGTAATTCGTATCAAACAAAATTCAACACAGCGCCCATTATCAATCAGATAACCCGCGAACTGGGTTGACGTACGTACTGGATACGCAGGGCCCTTGTGTTTTTCCGTTGCATTTATCTATATTTATACTGTCTTCTTTCATCGCACGTCGCTTAGCTATTTGGGCCACGTGTTGGCTCGTTCCTTTTTTTGTTGGCTCTTGTTAATAATTTTTAAATAGGTGAGGGACTGTTTCTTTTACGTTTGCCATCTTACATTCACCGAGCTTATGCGCGCCTGGTATATATGTTTTGATGTAATAACAAAGACCGGTGAAATTGTTGCGGCCTCCTTTTCCCGACCGACGTAGGGGTTCGTTTTAAAAAAAAGATTAAGACAGCCTTGAGGTGAGGATTATTTTCTATCTTACCTTCACGAGTTTATGCGCGCCTGGTATATATGTTTTGGTATAATGTCAAAGACATAAGTGAAAATCGTTCTAGGCTTAGAAGTAAAGGCGTGCTCAATACATTTCCCTTAACGCAGGTACACAGTTGTCTTAAAAGTGACGTCGAGGGGATTGTGTTGCCTAAAGTTTAAATACAGACGTGTGTGCACACACAGACACATAGAGGTTCAGGCTAAGCGATCTAAGAACTGTGCCACCTCTCAAATCCGGTGAAGCAGTAAAGGCCAGCTTCTCTGTGCCAACTGTGTTAGTTAGTCCAAAAAAAAAACACACACACACGTATATATACATTAATATACAAAAATATCAATCATTTTCCGCTTGTCTTCACGATAACTACTTTTTGTAAGTAAATACTTGAATCGCACCAAAGAAATCTCCTAAGAAATACGTACGTGTCATTTAAAGTTTTTACAATACAATTTTTTTATGCTTTAGTGTGCTTGACCACAATTCCACCTGATATTTAGTGGAAACGCAGTCCTGGATGGTAAGGCGTACTAGCTTAGTAAATGCATATTCACTCTACTCTTTCAATCACCCACATTGCAATCGAAGGTAACGACAGACGCGAACAAACTACTCCAGTCCTTTGCTGTACAATAATGAAAGACGAAGCAACATAATATACCATAAAACCTGTCCAATTGAATGTCTCCCGTGTGACAAAATGCAATTAAAATTGAGCGTAATTAATACATCACATCTAACATAAAAAGGTACCGCCTTTGTAGTTTGCCGTCGGTAACGTGAGAGCTGGGTTTGAGCATGTCAGTTTAACAGTGGCGTAACAAAAGAATTGTAGGATAATATTACTCTTTTCTATAAATAGATAGAATCATAGATACTTCGAACGCTTCCCGAAGTGGCACTCAAAGTTAGTTTAGCTTTTGAATGAATGAAAGTCGTGGTTCGGCCCTAACCCTTGTGTCAAGTTACTACCGATAGAGGTTCAGGCTAAGCGACCTTAGAGTTATGCCACCTCTTAACCCGGTGAAGCAGTCAAGGCCAGTTTCTCTGACCAATCTGTGTAGTACGTCAGTAAAAAGTAAACTCAAATATTCTACTTGTGTAAGTATAAAGTGCCTCTTTGACTAGCGAAGGTTGGCAGTCAGTCCACCATTTTTTTTTTTGTTTACGGGGAGGAAATCTTCACAAAGATACCCCGCCTTCTGGGGGGAAGGCGGCGGTTATGTGGGGATCTTACCCACTAAAACCTCCCCGGTGGCCCTTTCCTCGGTGCATGACGAGGAGCTCCGGGATCTGACGTGGAACGCACCGGAGCCCCTCTGCACTGTGCTCAAGGAGAGCACGTCCCGGGGGGAGGTTACTCCCTCCTCCCCTGTGCCCTCGCAGCGAAAGGCGACACGGGCCAGCCGATGTCGCCTTCTTCCCGGGTCCACTTTGGTGGACGACGCAGGCCCCCACCCTTGTCGCCCAGTGAACCCGAGGCCCCTTTTAGTCGCCTTGTACGACAGGCAGGGGATACCGTAGTCTTATTCTTGAGAGCCCAGAACTGGCAGTCAGTCCACCATACTTTATCTGTCCCGTAGACAAATCAAATGGGTGGCCACTCGTAATTTCGGGCCCACTCCCAGATAGTATTGGCTATATATAAGGTTGTCAAATATCTCCCTTCCGCCTTTTGTCTTTTGAATTTCGCGGCTTACATAGCCGTTATAACTGTTGAACGCAATATCCAAACTAATTATGCATAGCGTCGTTTTGTAGGTTATGTCAAGACCTTCAAATTATGTATAGTATTGCTAGATACGAGCTCTGTAGCGCTTTGTACATAGCCGCGAAATTCAAAAGACAAAAGGCGGAAGGGAGATATTTGACAACCTATTACATTTACTATAGATAATAATAATCTTTTTATTTCACTTAAAACAGCCTAAATGTACAAATCTCTAATATCTAACAAAAACATGCAACAATTTAGAAAAAATATACAATATTTTGCGGGTATTTTTTTAAATTAATTAATGTTTAGCAAGTTTTGCAATACCTAATTAACTAACTACCGTACTAGTTACGACAACTGTGTGACGGCAGAGTCGAACGTCTTCTTTTTAGTTGGATCCTGACAAACCTCTTTCGCATAATTCACTGCCGTACCTAATCCTGCACATACATAATCGTCGGTTAAAGGCCTTTACCTGTCCCTATTTAAATATAACGACAATCTGGTCGGTATACCTTCTTCTAGCGCGCCCTCTACCGACCCCACAACTTACATTGACGTTATAATTGTTCTGTGTCATTGTTTCCTCATTCATTTTGTGGAACCGCCGTTTTTATTCGTATAATATATTTAACTCCCATAAAAATTGTAAAGAAAAAAAAACGGCACATGTGTCGACACTTCTATAATAACATGTTTGTCAGAATAATTCAAAGTTTCAATTATAAAAGAAAGTCATTAACTGACCACGTTGGTCGTTGCGGGAGCGAATGATAGTTGCAATTTTATTTCCTATGTGGAGTTGTTATTTCTGTAAGTTTGTATTCAACAACAAAATATATATACACATATATACTCGCTGTACCCCGAGACTTGAACAGAGTAACATTATGGGTTTCTATTGAATATATTAAATTTATTAAAGTCAGATTGTGCAGTAAACGACGACCTTAATGCGACGCAAGGGATGTTTTCTTGTAAATCAGACATAATCTGTATATCGATCATCGATCTTCATGTTTTTGTAAAAAGAAATGGTTAACGAAACTATTAGTTCATATTAATGTCTTTAAAAAGCTGTTTTCTTCCGGTAATCGCGGGTATTTTATTGACGCAAGAAACCGATAGGAACGAATCTTTGAAGCGGCTCGTATGTCGTGTCAAATTGGAGGTAAATCTTTATCTTATATATTATTCATATTTCATTATTATCGTATCTAAATATAATTTCCAAAAACACGATTTATAAAGAAAAATACCGGCCATCCATGTACTTAATCATTATGTTATGAGGCTATTAATGAGCAATAACATAGTGTACTTTACCTAGCGATAGGGATATTTAAATGGGGAGAAAGGAAATATCATTCGGAATATGTTTTGAATTCATAAACATCCCCGCCATTAACTTAACGGTTATGCTAATGAATTGTACATGGGGGCCCCTCCGAGCGGCCCCCATGCTAGCGGAGAAAGCGGGAAATCCCAACGGTAAGGGATTTTCGTTTGAAATTTTCCTTATTTTTAAAACACCTTTTTATCTAAAACATCTGAACAATTTTATTCCGCAAAATATTAAAAAAATGTATTTTTATTAATTAATTATTTATTAATTGTTTTATAAAAAAAACTAGCGTACCCAGCCGGCTTCGTCGGGTTAGATTTTGCTTTATTTTATTCAAACAATAAACTTACATCATTAAATATTCAATTAAACTCTCACAACATATTAAATTATTGATTTCTCTCCGTATTCAATGGCCGTTTAATTAATTGGTCAAATATACGAGTATGTAAAGAAAAATATAATTTTCTTTTATAAATTTTTTCAAATGTCATCACGTTAACGAGACATTTGAACTTATAAAATAATTTATGTAGATTAGGGTTAAATATTGTAAATAAATAACATTAAATGTCGTTTCTTTTATAAAAGAGAAACTCAGCTGTTTTTGTTTATTAATTTAAATCCTATCTTATATTTATTTTAATATAAGATAGGATATATATATATATTAAATTAGAGATAGATTATATATATATATATATTTATATATATATATTAAATAATCAAGTATCTATCTGTCTATCTATCTGGTAAATTAATCAATTCCAAAAATATATTTCTTTTTATTTTTATTCCCCGTATCTATTTATAATACTTTAATATACTCAAATATGTTTACTTCAAAATGGTTCATAATGACATAAACATACACAACGCATGTGTCATTACAATTTTGGGTTATAAAACAATAGAATATCATCATAGTAAATAAAAGCTGTATTTGACAGTTCAAAAAGAGAATTGCTCCGATCGTCACCAAACTTTGCACGATTACTCGTCAGGTCAATCTGAAGAGTCCCTGAAAGTTTCATTGAAATCGGTCCAGCCGTTTTGGAGTTCGTTTCTCTTTTATATATATAGATATATATTGCTAGAATTATTTAAAACAAACATACATGATCAGGGGACCTTAAGGACGCTAATAATATTACAGATGCGTTGCAAGACTTCGAATAAAAAATTCAAACGTAGGATAAGTAAATAGATTAAATAGGAATCATATTTGGAGGAAATCTGGTGCAGTTTTTTTTTAATTTATTTATTAAAGAGGATACACAAAAAGAGTGATAATTTCGGAAAAAAAATTACGTACCAAAGATTTTCTTATAATTTTATACAGTGCCAGCTTTAAAAAAAACAGTCGCAGTATTAATATATAAGTATTAATACTTCACAATATGTTAAAAAGTAAAATACTTTTTGGTCTTAAAAACAGATATTGTTGTCTATCTCTGCTCCGTTGTTTCAGGGGCCAATTCCAGGTCTAACCTGTCGACGAATGCTCCAATGTCTCGCACTGTATATGATACTCGTATATCTGATATCAACATTATCTCACGGCATATTGATTTAATTAAATAAAAAATACTGAACACGTAAGATGTCTTTTTTCGTTTATATTTATGTTTTTTAATGAAATATAATTAAATTAATAAAAATATTTTATTTTATTTTAATGATATTAATTTGTCTATCATGCACAATTTATATCAGCTAGCATCTTTATCTTCCGAGCTATTCAAACTTTCTTAACCTACCCTTTATTCCGACCCTTTATTTTTGCTCACGAGTGTATATTAAAGTGTTACTGTAATTATTATTATTATTTGGTTGTTGTTTTGTAAGTTATAGCATCGAATTGGATGCTGTAATAGTGTAATAATTTTGTTAAAAAAATCCCGCTGAGGTAAAGGATATGAAAAGCTCACATAAAAACAATACCGAAACAAATAACACAAATGCGTGCACTTGTGCCCCCCTTCACTACTTCGTCGTATCACATACGCAGTAAGATCTAGGTAAAGTTCGGAAACAGTGCCAAGGACAACGGAACACACACGCATACAGCATTCGAACGCGAAAACAAACAATTGTGAGTTGTGCTTATATTTTTAGAACCCGCAAATTGGCTGCCAGGTGCTCTAACTACGACTCAATGTATTCATTTTGGAAATACCGAGTACATAGCAACACAATCTCCATTAACATAATTAATTGGACCATTATTACTGTCAAGAACCGTGTTCCGTTTCTTAAACGATATTTTATGTAACCATTTAATATTTAAGAATACACAATTAAACGTAAAGCACGTCCAAAGTTGGATCACTTTTAAAGCGATATAATTGGCACATAGCACATTGCACCTTATTGTAAAGATTTACCTAAAATAGCCGTATACACTTCCTTGCATGATAACTGTAGCGATACTAAGTGTACCAGCAATGCATTTGAGTTAATTGTTCTATGAATATGCATTTCTCATGTGCTCATGACCGCTTATGTTTGTGTTATCAAATCTATGTAACAGTTCATGTTGCTTAACATATTAACGTTTCGTTTACACTGCGGGACAGTTTTATTGGAGCAGCTCAAATATTTATTTCTATATTATTATTTTTATATTTAATATACTCTGTTAATAATATGAAAACAACTTATTAATAAGTAACTGTTATACAATTTTTTTTTAAGTTAGTTTAAGGAATACATGTCAATAAGTTTCAAAAGAGAGAAACTATTTGGAAGCTTGTTAAAAAGGTTTAATTGGCTATAAATAAACATAAAGGTGATTACTTCACAACTGTCACGTTTAAATAATACACGAAGGCATTCCATGAAGGTCATTCAAGGTCGTTTACAATTTAATACGACATTAAAAGTGCACTTTCACTCCGAAGAAATCGCAAAAATGGCGGAACTGAAGGTAGTACAGTGAGGTACAAGAGGTAAGGCCGTTTGTTACGAAAATATATTCGAGAAGGTCGAATTTATTCCGTCTTTATCCGTTTTTTTACAATATGTTCCGATATGTTGTTAGAGTATACTATCCTAAAATAACAGGCTGCCACACACACATCAATAATAATAATCTTAGAGATGACATATATAATATAATCTTAAAACAAGCCCTGAAAATACCCACATTGTAATCGGAGAGAAATGCAGACGGGTGCAAGCTATTCCAGTCCTTTCCTGTACGAATAATGAAAGATAAAGCAAAGCGTTTCATACAGGTTTGAGGGATGTCCACAACAAAAGGATGAATCCAGCGTTGCGTTTATATTGCTATATATATTATATTTATATTAAAGCCATTGAGAAGTGTCATTCTCTTTCTTGTGGTCTCAAGACGTAATGTACACGATACACCGGTTAAAAGCAATCTAACTTTTTTTTGACGGGGGGGGAAGTCTTCAACAAGATACCCCGCCTTCTGGATGGAAGGCACCCTGCCTTCATGTGGGGTTCTTACCCATTAAAATGTTTAGAGGCTCTGGGATCTCCAGCGAAACGCACTGGAGCCCCTCTGCACCGCGCTCTTCGGAGAGAACGTCCCGTGGGGTTAAAACCCTCCCCCCCCCCCTCCGTGCCCTCGCAGTGCAAAGCGGCACGGGCCAGTCAAGGCCGCCTTCTTCCCAGGTCCATTGTAGGCCACTTTAAGGCGACTACGCTTTTTACGATAGGCAGCGGATACCGTAGTCTTATTCTACGAGCTCAAAAGTACATGGCTAAAAAGCAATCTCATTAATCTAACCTATTTCCAATTTAACTAAAAAGCAACTTACTAATGTTAGTTTTCCATTTAAAAGTTTTGAAATGTTTTTGTTTTATTACATGGTAATGGATTTAAAATTTAAACAGTATCTACAAAATACGTGCGTTTCACAGCACCGCATTACACGACAAATAAAAGTCAATGACCTGATATCCAAATACTTAGATATAATATTTAATAACGTGAGTTGGTAGCGGCTCACAGCATTGTGTTCCTTGCGGGAATAACATTTGAAGTTATTTTACGCTGCGTGAACCTGTCTGGAGCAGTTCAAAAGATTCATATCTTTTTAATTATTTTAAATATTTTTGTTTTATCGTCTAATTGAGAGGTAAACTGCCTAACGTTTATTTCTTACATTTCTTTTGATCCCCTTATCGCGGCGGAGGCGGAAGTACGAAGTAAAAAAATGAAAAAGATAACTTAATTAGATTAGGGAAGCTTTTATGATGGGCATTTGTCTTATTTTTGTCATAGTCGTTAAATCTAATTAAGTTATTCCGTTGAAATTAAAAAACAAGATACGTCTTTCTGTCCGTTGCACTCCACGTAAATACAACCTACAAATAGACTGTTGTATAATGAGGCCCGAGTGTCATATTAGTCACTGTTGCACTATGAAATCCACCTAGTTACAGCCTTTATAATTAGATGTCCCACTGCTGGGCACAGGCCTTCTCTGTAAAGAGAGCATAAGGGTATAGTCCGCCACGCCGCCCTAGTGCGGATTGGCAGACTCCACATGACTTGGAAAAAATTTCTAAGACGTGTTGTTTTCCTCCACCGCCGAGCACGTGGTAAATCAGCACATAAAATTGCAACAACAAATTTCATTCGTGCCGGCACCGGGGATCGGACTCGGGTTGCTAGCGTGCTATGCAACTTGAGGCGTCCGTGCGGACACTGAGCTTCTGCGGCTCACCTGTTACAATTCAATTGTCATTGTGCCAAAAATCGTAATCAACTTTTTTTTTATGTATATTTCTTTTGTATTTTTTGGTTATTCGGTATTGATTAATTAATTGAAATGTGTCGGTATATTTAGAAGACGTCATCTTTTACAAGATTGCAACAATTGAAACAACATTGGAGTGTTACAACTGCACTAGAAAATTAACATTTTTTTATCTAATCGTATCTTTTATCGTCTTCCTCATTATATCCTATTTAACTTACCTTTTTTACTTTACTGAGCACAAATTTGCTGTCTCTATCACTCTCATACCGCGCTCTCGCTTACACGGTTTGAACGTGTACTATCGGTAATTCTCGGGAACTCTCGGCTCGAGCGTAACGGGACATTTTGCGTGAATGACATCTATCAATTTACTATACGTTGTCACGTCAAAAAAGAATCGGAATCGATTGCCTCAGTCCAGAGCTATGCAGTAAGAAACATAAAAAAGAAAGTACAGATAAACTGAGAGCATCATCCTTTTGAAGTCGATTGAAAAAGGACCTGTAAACACTGCCTACCCTTCGCGTCCACTGAGGTGGTTACTGTCGATTTCGAATCTACGTTTTCAAGTTGAAGCTCCAACGTAAGCAAATCAACCTGCGCAGCGTCTTGCGGTCGCCAACATCTGTCGCAACACATATGGCTTGCTTTTTTACGACCCTACGATTTGTTTGTATAGCTCGCTCCGTCACACCGATGGACTAAGCTAGTCCTCTCCCTTTCCTTCCCAGTTTTCCTTCAAGCCACGGGGTAATTGAAATTGAACACTGCATGCGGGTAAGTGAAAGGACTTGTCATAGATTAAGCAGAGGCAGATTGGAAAAGTTTAGGTTTAATTAATGTTTGTAAAAAATTTTTTTTAAGTATTATAATTGCATTTTTTTTATATTTTTTTTTAATAGAAAGCTAGCAATATTTCTTTTTTTTCATAAATATTACTAACATTCTTGTTAAGTAATCCAACTATAAAAAAAAAATAAGCTTGTGCTAGGAGATGGTTCACATCAATAGTCGAATGGTGGATTCGAACCCACGACCTTACGATTCGCAGACCGCACCCTAAACCGTTAGGCTATTGACGCTTCAAAATCAAATTGCATGATTAATTTAAGATTTATTTATTTGCTGAAAACAGGGTATCAATTAATGTTATATATTTAATTACAAACAGGCCGACATATTTCGGTTTTCGGTTGCAGAAATACACTGCATATCACAAATTAAAATAGGTCTCTCTGTTGAAGATAGTCTTTCGATAGGTTATTGACTGAAAATCGGGTGACATATTTGTAACAAAGCACACATTGTTCCCTTTTTGGCACACAATTTTTGATAATTGTTTTTGTTTTACATTTTTTGTTTTATTTTCTCCTCTTGTGTGGAATAAATGTTTGTTTTATTCTAATATAAGTAATGTTTTAGAAGTTTATCTGTTTGATTTATAGCTGTTGATTGTTCTTTACATATTTCATATATCTGTTTAATATTATGTATATACTATATATAAGCCGTTGTCTGGAGAAGATCGCCCTTGACCACACTTGGGTTAAGTTTTGATTTTTCCTTTAATTGATTGAACCTTCTGTAAATGTAGTGTTTAAAATGTTAACATTAAAGAGTTTATCTATCTATTATTGAACAACTATCGCAATTTATGGTGACATTTACTAATTTGTTCTAAACGGATCGTAACGATCTATCATCTTCGTAGTTCCCCTTAAGCATAATACATTCACGAACAAAATATCGGAACAAAGCTGTGGATTTTGGATTTAATATTTGACTTTATTATAAATTTATATTATTATTCACACAGTAAAGATGAAGAATATCGAAGAAACAACCTTATCAACAGAAGATTCATATAGTGTATTTTGTCACTTTCCTCTGAGAGTATTTCGACAACTAGACATAAAATGTAACTTGTCGAACACTTAATCTATGTTTCGTAACTCGAGGTCTGTTGACCCATCAGCTTAGCCACCTCGTCATGTCGCGACTCACGTTGGCATCTTAAGATAATAAACAAGGCAAATATTTTGAATATTCATGCGTTTATATTTTTAATTGGCTCGGGGCCGTAAAAGAAATTTTACGATTGCGTAATTGAATTTTATGTATGATGTGGTATGGCAAACTGAATGTAGAAAACATTTGTGTGCTCTTTATCCGTGATGATATATTTTTTGGAACAATGCTATTTAATCATTGATTGATCAGAGTCATTACAAGTTCCCCCTGATTATATTAATTCCCGTGAGGATATTTGATTTTATCTTGGTGTTATTCATTTCGAAGTGTTGACAAGATATTCGATAATCGGATTCCAGGAATTTCATATACTAGCTCTCCACGGCTTCATAGATACACCAAAAACCCGAACAATATGTTTCGATGGCTACCAAGCTTCACATGATCATCCACTGCGCTAATCTGTAGATAGCTTTAAAATTTCATCAAACCAGTCGTTCACACATCTCCTTGTATACATATAGATAAAGCTGTGATTCGGTCTTTTGTGGCAAAATGAATAAGGTAATAAACCAAGTTAAGTTTCACTACGGTAGGTATCTGGAACTGTAGCTGTGATTAGCTTCATATTAGCTATATATAAAAACTCTTTTAATGTGAAATCGTAAAAGATTGGACATTAACTGGACAAAAAGCAAGCCTTAAAATGAACCTTAAAAATAACCTGTCACGTTAAGAAAAGGACTATATTCTTTTCTTTTGCAGCGTAGACAGAGACGAAGGCGCTGGCGCTTTTCAAGTTCAGTCCCAAATGTGACAGGAAGCAAGTCCATCGCCATGCACTTGGTACAAATTTAACTACGACTAAAAGATAGTTCAGTTGAAAGCTCAACCATTACACTATCACTGCTTATGCAATTAAGAAATAAACAAAAATCAACTTCTTGACACATATGCTTTGTTAGTACACCATCATACTATACGAACTATCAAACTAACTTACACTCTCGGACCGAAATCACCGTAAAACATCTACATAGGGCGGCTCGATTATCAACGATATGAATCGACAGGCGGAAAATCGAAATCTATAGCAAAGCACTATTGCGCCTCTAAACGTTCGATATAAATTTATTACGTAACAAACGAATCGCCTCTATAATCGATATCTGAATCGATTCGAGACACAGACTAAACACTGATGGAATTGAATGAGGTGATCTAAAAAAAGTTTTAGTATAAAGGTCGATCATAAAGTAAGTTGTGAAACATTGACGAGTATTATTACATTTAAAAACACTTTGGCATTCTTTTAAAACTTGCCAGGGTAGACGAATGGAAACAACAAAATAACTACAATATGATGATATAAATCTCACTGATATTAGCTGGCTGGTATTCCTAACCCATCGTTAATCTAAACAGTTTTTTTTTGACGGTTCGGAAATCTTTATAAACACAAAAATTCCCTATTTTGTGAGGTTCTTACTCACTAAAAATTGCCCCGGCAATCCCCCATTTGTTACATGGCGAGGGGCTACGGTATCTCCAGTGGAACAAACCGGAGCCCCTCCGCACTGTGAGTCCAGCACTACGGGGTTCTAATCTAAGGCAGCTAGACTATCACTGCATTACCTCTGATGAAGTAACAACCTGTATATCTCCCACTGTAGAGCGCTGACCTTCTCTTATATAAAGCATAAGAGATTAGTCCGCATTCCACGCGTGGATTAGGTGCACACGTCTTAGAAAATTGTCTAATACATCCAGGCTTCGTCACCACGTTTTCCTTCACCGTCGAGTTACGTAAATAAACACGGGCTGTTGGCAGTTAATGATAAGTTCATCATCATCATTTCAACCGTTTCATCATTCATTGCTGGACATTCATAGGCGTCCCCCAACGATATCCAAAAGGACCGGTTGTAAGCTTGCTTCCAGCTGCGTCCCGCGGCATTTATGAGGACGTCAGACCTCCTTGCTCTAAGTTCAATCGGTTCAAATTCCAAGGTCGTTCTAGAAGACGTTGTGGACGCTTCGATTCGTTTGACCGGCGTACAACTTTCAATTCTAATGTCAAGGAAATTTACTTTGTAGCAACATGTAGACGCATATGAGTATGTGTGATTAGATATTCTAATGAATTCCCGTCTGAGAATTTTTGTTTTATTGTTATTTTAGTGTTATACGTATATATGGTTCCGTTCTGTTCCGTTATCTCAAATAGCTACGGTTCTTTTATATTTACAGATTGAAGATTATTTTATTTCTCGATCAGCACGTTTATATTATAATAGTCTATGGTTGCTGTTTGGAAATTTTTGGAAGAGTCCAATGTCTTTTTTCAAAATGGCAGCAGCGAAATGGCGGTACTATCGTTTTTTTAAACAAAATAGGCTCACCTTTGATTTCTATCTCGCATGATGGAAGACGGAGCCTAGGATGGAACATGTGAGCCTCTAAGGTTTATGAGACGGACAGGGTTGACAGAGATCACAAGTCATTACACAATACCTTATGAGATCACAAATATGACAGGTTGTGAATCTATCGTTATCCCAGAGAACAAAGCGATTTTTGTACCATACTACTATTTATTCTTTCATTATATTCGCAATGTATGTAATTTTTATTTTTTTAAAAAGAAAGCTAGCAATATTTCTTTTTTTTTCAGAAATATTACTAACAATCTTGTTAACCATTCCAACTAAGCTTAAGCTTGTGCTAGGACATGGTTCACGGCAATAGTCCAATGGTGGATTCGAACCCACGATCTTACGATTCGCAGGCCGTACCCTAAACCTTTAGGCTATTGACGCTTCGAAAAATATTTCAGAATATAATGGAAAGCCAATAGTTATGCGTACATTTTTTAAAAGATTTATTTACGCAGATACATTTTACACATATATACTTACACACACATTAATTTTTCATAGACATTTTTTTTATACAACATGCAATAAATTTATCTAACATACAAGTTAATGCTTGACCACAATTGCGTTCTTTAATTGACAACCACTGTTAGTGTTAAATTTAATCATTATTTTTTAATTTTTAAACGAAAGTTTCAATATTTTCTCATCAGATTTTTTTATGTTAACTCCAAATAGAAAATTGTTGTTTTTTTAATGTTATTTATGCTCCTATATGTAATTTATGCTAAAAATTGTTACATTGCGTTACATATTGGCGTGACTAATTTAAAAAAAAAATTATTTCAAATCGATACGGATTTCGGAGTGTTAATTTTAATTTTACATCGAAAAACCCCACAGACGCAGAATACTATCAGATGATAGGTAATTATAGAAAATAAGTATGGCGGCCACCTGTGCGCTGTCACACGCTGTGCGGCACATGTGCTTAGCGCTTCCGCTAATCATGCGTGTTCCCATTCGCCGATACGACACGAGTTTACATGCGACACGAGAAATATACGAAAATTTAAAATACGGGGCGTAGCTGCTAGTCATTGCAGTCCCTGAATAAACAGTTGCAAATATTTTCAATCATCGTCACTAAAATGTCAATTGCTTGTGCTGGGTATGTTTAATTAAGGGTACATATTTCCGGCGGCCAAACCACATAAGGTTGACATTTTATACGATACCAACAAATACATTGTCAATAATGTCATTAAGGACATGCAGCCGTGAGACGAAGAAAGTTCTAGAACATAAGAGCAGATGGATATCTTTAAAAATGAATCATGATTTATCATATCAGTTAAATCGCATGCCCTCTCTTAAAACATGACCCAACTCTAATGGTTCCATTTAGCACTTTTCTCCGAGCACCAAGTTTTTCCAAAGTGGCAATGATATTAGTAATATCTCAACAATTTCCTATAATTCAATTGAAGAATAGAACCGTGGTGCGACCCTCTCTTCGCCCTTAAATCAGATAGAATAATGGCTCAAGTCTAGGTTCTCTCTCGAGGACAAGCGTTCACTTGTACCAAGAGAGACAAGCACTTTAAGAGATTAGACTCTAAACGCGGTAAAGTTTTACAAACAGCTGTAAGAAATATTAACAACTAAAATTGATAGGTTAGTCCAGAGTTTCCCAAACATTTTTGTGTCGTAGACCCCTTGCCATGTTTTTCTGTGTTGGGTAGACCCCCTATTTACCTGATATTGATTTCTTGTAAATTTCTAACAGTAGTGAAGTTTAGTGTTAAAAACTTAAAGTAAAAACACATGTTAATTTATACATTTATTAATTGAATTTAAATTAAAACTACTCAAAATAAAATTTTGTATCTGTTATGTAAAATATACGTAACATTAAATAAACTATAAATAAAATAACATAAGCAATAAGTCAATATTTTTAGTGAGAAATAGGTAAATAGGTACTATCAGTGTATGTGTTGAGATCCACTATCGTGGACCCCCATTTTCATTTCATGGACCCCCAAATTTTTTCGCTGACGTAGACCCCTTGCAGGTTGTCATAGACCCCTAGGGGTCGATATAGACCACTTTGGGTAGCCCTGGGTTAGTCTGAACCTCTTTAGGGAGGAACTAGGCGCAAAAGCTCCGAGAGGAGTCGTCGATGTCCTCACTACATTAATGCATGGTTCACAACTGCGACAGTGGGTATATGCTGTTATGCCCATACACATATTATTAAAAGACAGATTTGTGTGGTTTCTAGAAAAATGGCAGTACCCTGATACCAAAAAACTATACGGTTGTTTTACTGGCACCAGGTTATCACTTGTAATAGTAATATGTGGCGATATAAAAACCGTCTCGCTATTGCATAGTAATGTAATATTTTTGCTAAGATTACGTGAGTCAATGGAAACGCGTTGACAATTCGTTGACAAATCTTTTAAAATAATCCCCGCGACCCCATGGACGGATCGCGTCGATGCTTCATTAATTACCATACATTATTATAATGCTCTCAATTGGTCGTTACCAACCCATTATTATTAGACCAAAGTAATTTCAATCATTCTAAAATGTGCCTCATTAGACCTTATCTCGCTGTAATAAGAACTATTATATGTTGTCCGTCTACCTACTATGTACGCATTAGATGTTAAAGATAATTAATATCAACAAGATATCTTGTTCTATGAATTATAATCGGTTAATTTTATTACGTAGTCGTTTCATTCATTATTATTCATTCAATGGCCGTAGCAGTTCTGTTTAATGAGAGACTCGGGTTTGATTTATTCATACGAATTTTTGTGTGAAAATTTAATTGACCATGACTTGGAATATATCACTGTTGCCTGTAAACTACTTGGTGGTGCTTATTATCTAAATGGTGTTCACCATGCTCATTGGTCACCACTTTTGTTTCTTACACATATAGTCAGTAAAAAATAAAACCCGACTTCAAATAAAATGTATACTAAAAATGAACTTAAAAGTAAACAAATCCCCCACCCCTTAGATGTTAGGAGCGTTGCTGGAGTTTCTTCGGCCACTTCTTCTCCCAGCGCCAACGCTTCCCGAAGTGGCAGTCAAAGTTAGTTTAGCTTTTGAATGTCTCTTAGATTATCCGTGAAATAGCAACCGACTGAGTCGTGGTTCGGCCCTCTCGGGCGCCCTCGGATCGGCATGCTTACGCGTAACATAGTAACCGTCCAAGCCGAGGTTACCCCTCACCGGGGGGACCCTTGTGTCGAGTTACTAGCAATAGAGGTTCAGGCTAAGCGACCTAAGAGCTATGCCACCTCTCAACCCGGTGAAGCAGTCAAGGCCAGCTTCTCTGGCCAATCTGTGTAGTTCGTCAAAAAAAAAAAAAGTAAACAAATTTTCTTCTTACTGTTGATGATCGTGACCACGTATAAGTCGGCTCTATTGGGTGCAGCCATAAGGCGAGAGACCGCGTGCTGCATGCAGTCACCCACAGTCTTCGTGAATGTGTGAGACCATTTTGTGGGCGCCCTTCCCTGAGCACGTTTGCCGTCCATTTTGGCCAAAATTCTTCTCCACAGACCACATAATGTGCTTTGAAGACGGTAGTTCAGATAGGGAGGTGATATTAAACTCTTTATAA
Organism: Meandrusa payeni; assembly: GCA_029286785.1. Classification (NCBI taxonomy): domain Eukaryota; kingdom Metazoa; phylum Arthropoda; class Insecta; order Lepidoptera; family Papilionidae; genus Meandrusa; species Meandrusa payeni. The sequence continues at coordinate 2,231,456 of JAGSMX010000039.1, forward strand.
GTTAATAAGTTATAAGTTAAATTATTATTTCAAACCAAAAATTCATATACAAACTGGATTATCGAACTGGATAATAGCCGCAGTAGTAGAAACTGTGTCGCAGCTATTAACGCCCATACAATTAAATACAAATACAAATTTAGTAAACTTAAAAACTTATAATGTAATTTAGTTTAATCGTTTTGTGTGTGTGAGTGTGTTTGTGTGTAAAAGGTTGCGTGTGTTGAAGAGTGACTGTAAGTGTAAGAATGAGTATGAAGGGAGTGATTTACTCTGACTGTTTTTTATGGTTTTAAAAGATCTTCTGTAAATTCATACGAGAGGGTTTGGACCCTTTCAGTAATATGTGTCTTACATTATTATCTTTCAGCATGTACTCGTTGGTTCTTATTTATTTATTGGTCAAAATTACAGCATTATTACAAAAGAACGAATGCAATGCTGTAACTAACATATTTGTATACAAGAAAACAATTAAAATAAAAATAAGAAATACACTAAAAGAAAATGGTTAAAAATGCCTTTGACGCACGACACTTGTACGCAGCCTCTACAAGTTGCGACTGGTTGCAACAAAAGACATCTACTTGATGTGATTTAGTATTATAAACCCAACGGCGCGCGACAACGGAGAGTTCTACGGCAAGTTAGTTCTGGAGGTCGGGATCAGGAGTAACGGAGGCTCATGATAGTCCATAGTAACGGCCTTCGCTAACACCACATCTCGCAGGCGTCTATCATACGTACCACATCTCAAATATCGTACAGCGCTCTCCGTGTTCAATATAACAACGCGTTCAGGGTTCTGTTGGGGTTGCCCCATTTCTGTAGTGCATCGGGGATGTTCGCGGATGCACAGATGTCAAGCTTTTTTGCGACAATGCGCAAGAGGAGTGCATCTCTGGTGCGCAGGGTGTGGAGCAGCTCCAACAGCATCCTGAGCATGATTGCTCAAAGGCTTGACTGTGTTTATGTAAACAGATGCTGCGCCGTCTCACATGGGGTAAGGTATTAAGCATAGTTAAGCCTTTAGTATAATATTATATTTCCTTATTTTATATTATAATCAAATAGTTATAATAATAATTCTATATTTTTATCTTATAATTTAGATTAAGGTTGTTATTTGGTAGTTGTTTGAAGTATTGATGAGTCTTGGTTACTTTTGAATAAATGAATTATTATTATTATTATTATAGTCCATGTCTCTGCACCGTCTATTAATATGGAATAAACAGAGTACGAAACAAGCGATCTACAACAAATATTCTAAGAGACACAAATTATAAACGACTTAACCGAGTTTTTACCTTTCTTACTGTAGATAATATTCTTCTTCAATCTTGGAATACATTTTCGTTTGTTTCGATTACTTGTGATATCGCCCTCTTAAAGCATACTTATATATAATCACTGGTCGAAATACCTTGGCCTAGCACGCTTTCTATCCCAGGGCGAGATGGTGAATTCTCACGGGACCGCATCTCGCCACATCATGGCGGTAACCTCCTATGATAATATATAAGCCTACCCAACAATTTCCAAAAAAAAATTGCATTCAGCTGCGCCCTGCGGCTTTTATAATGTCGTCAGACTTAACTTACTTAACAGGCAGTTGAATATGTTTTAAGATACTAAAATTAAGATGCTGATATTTTAAAATATGAAATATGTAAAATAAATAAATTAATTAAAAAAAGGACCACTTTGCAGGTGGTCCTTGCGGTTGCCGGCCCGAGATCTCCAATCGAGAACTTTTCTGCCCCATCAGCCGTCTGTTGGACGCGCAATGCCCTGCCCATTTCCAGCTAAATTTGCTTACAAGATGGCCTATGTTTCTTTATTCGTCTACGGACCATTTCTGATATGATCTCATAAAGAATCCCCGAGCACAGCCTTCTGTATAGCTCATTGCGTCCATCAAGTTTAAGTTCCAGTAACACATAATGGTGGAAGACGTTCAGCTTCAAGATCTGTGAATATGAAAATGTGTAAGAACTTTAAAACTATATCTTCTGTATCAACTACGCGTGTATCATCAATTATCTCCCGCCAAGAAGTGACAATCTGTCATTTATCTGTCAGAAGAGCGAGCAGTTTGAGAACTATATCAACGGGCGATGTCTTAGCTAAAATCGTAAACGTGTCTATATTTACGGCCGTTAATATAACTTTGGCCAACCTATGATGTTTTTGTTACATGTCCCGAGTTCAATGGCCGGTGACTTTTTGTATGACCGAGTTTTTCGAATAGTTTTTTTTCGACCGAGTTTCCGCAAAGCTTTGGTAACATTTGTTATTGTTAATTTTAACTATTTTAATTACATATTAATTAGATGTGCTCCTTTGATTATAGTCTGCTCATTATTTTCTAAAATAATATTTTCTTACGTATCTTATTCTTTTTAATTGATTACAGAGGGATTGATTAAAAGTTGATCATATACATTGATACATAAAATAGTACCTTATATGAACAACTTCAAATCGGATCAAACGTTAAACGCTATTACGCGCAGACGCCCTCTTTTTATTTCCGAATTTAAAAATCAGAACATAAGAAAACATTCATCAAAATACTCTTGATGTACATCCTTTCCAATAAAAAATGAATCACAGAAAACGGTTGGCGTGATATTGAGTTATTCGTCCATTTGCAGCGTACATATTTAATGCATATTTATACATAAGACTAATATCGTTTTCTCATGGATACCATTATCATCGTTAGTAGCAACATAAATAAATAGCTCCTGGACCTCTTATCCCAATAGGAATAACAATAAACACTGAAGATGTGTTTATTATTATTCCGATTGGGATTTCGCTATACTTTCCAATCAAGTGCTTGACCACGTTTCACCTGATATTAAGTGGAAATCCAGTCCTGGATGATAGGGCGCACTAGCTTAGTAAACGCCTGTTCATTGCACTCTTGAAAACACCTTCATGGCAATCGGCGGGAAAAACAAACTTGGACAAACTATTATTCCACTGCTTTGCTGTACGAATAATGAAAGACGAAGCGAAGCGATCGGGTTTGAGGGATGTCTTTTGGACTCCTTATTGCACTAAGATGTATACATGAAGGCAAACTTAATGCTATTTAGCATTTTCTTCCAAATAATCTTTGGTGGTTAAAGGGGAGCTAAATTTAGTATTGAAGCAAACTTGACAGGGAATCGAATGGAAGATGCTGTCAATTCGTCCATTTGCAGCGTAAATATTTAATGCATATTTATGCATAACACTAATATGGTTTTCTCATGGATACCATTGTCAGAATTGGATATTAATTGGACCACGCGGGAAGCACCAACTTTCAAATAAGAAAAGAATCATTAAAATCGGTTCACCCAGTCGACAGTTATGAGATCCTCTCCCTTTTTTGAAGTAAAAAGTGGTGTAATAAAGCTAGCTGCCTGCTTTACTCATTCATCCCTACTATTTGCCCTACGTTGGGATATATACAGTCTTTAACTTTAATTTTACTTGTAGACTATACTTAGCCCCTAAGCGTATACAATGTGTTGGACGGGTGTTTGAATCTCCTACCGGCTAGTAGTGTTTCCATTCGGTTCCTTACAAACAAAATAATACTGTGATACGTATAGATTACATAGAGCCGCGGTAGCTCAGTGTACGGGCGGTTGTCTCAAGTTGTATAGTACGCTTACGTCTTAGAAAATTTTTCTCGTACATATGAAGTCTGCCTGAAAATGTGGTTTACATTAGGCCGGGTGGCAGACTATGCTCTTATACTCTCTTTACACAGTAGGCCTGTGCCCAATAGTGGGAAATATTTATAGGTTGTAACTAACTAACCTATAGATTGTTACTTTATTTAACTTTGATAAAGGTCTCTTAAATCTCGTTCACATTACTGGTGGCATGCCGGTCTTAATTCTGTTCCACTTGCTAAATCTGTACCTGCTTTTAAAAGTCTGCTAACGCAGCATTATTAATCAATATCGTTGGAACTATGATATATGTATAGATTTGTTATAATATTTGTATCTATACGCCATCGTCCTGTTTTGTATATGTTTCTTGTCGATACACAGGTTACCTGGAAGAGATCGCTCTTAGCGATAAGGTCGCCCAAGGTACAACGAATTGTAAAATGTACCTTTTTGTGTAATTTTCTTCTTTGATTTGGTGTACAATAAAGTTATGTCTATCTATCTATTAAATGGAACTCAGGCCATACCCCTTTCCATGGCTCGCTGAGCAAGTTCGACTTTACCAACCAGCAAGTGAATCTTCGTTCTTTTGAAAGATGTCTGTAACAAATTGCTTAATTCGAGCATCCTGAACGAGTGAACGCTTATTGAAGATATGGAAGTGCATTATAGACTTTAATTTCTTATTGATATAGTAGATATTCGAATGATACGAGTATGTTACTTTTTTCCTAATGCATTCCAATGCGCTCGCGTCAAGATGACGGCTCATTCTCTTCTGTTATTTGACTTGCATCGTTAGTAGCAACATAAATAAATAGCTCTTGGACCTCTTATCCCAATAGGAATAACAATAAACACTGAAGATGTGTCTATTATTATTCCGATTGGGAATTCGCTATACTTTCTAATCAAGTGCTTGACCACGTTTCACCTGATATTAAGTGGAAATCCAGTCCTGGATGATAAGGCGCACTAGCTTAGTAAATGCCTGTTCATTGCGCTCATGAAAACACCTTCATGGCAATCGAAGGGAAAACAAATTATTCCCAATAAAAAATATTCCACTGCTTTGCTGTACGAATAATGAAAGATGAAGCGAAGCGATCGGTTTTGAGGATGTCTTTTGGACTCCTTATTGCACTAAGAAGTATATATGAAAGCAAACTTAATGCTATTTAGCATTTTCTTCCAAATAACCTTTGGTGGTTAAAGGGGAGCTAAAGGCAGTGTCGCTAAAATAGCTGAGAGAATTCCAGGAAATTCGTAATTTAGTATTGAAGCAAACTTGACAGGGAATCGAATGGAAGATGCTGTCAATTCCGAGTATTAAAGTCGTATCAATAACGGTGATTGGATTTCCGGTTCTCGCAACACATCGATGCAATAACATACCACAAAGGTTCATTAGCATATCCAAAGTCATTTAACTTAGATTTGAGAAGCGAAATAACCAACAAGTTCCCACAGCAATTAACAAACCGCCGCTGTCATTCGTTCGTGCACGCGTCTCGACCGCTGATTAAGACAGGAAGGCGTTCATTAACCGCTGAGTCACGTGTCACTCGGGAACACGAAACTCCTCGGATGTGAAAGCATCGTATCCAACTATGTGATGCCTTAGTACCCAGTGCCTTTGGAAATGTTAAGCCACACGTATGCTCTTACACACCAGCTATATAATATCTTCTCAATAAGTTCTCAGTGTCATACCGTGGCCAATATTGTCGTATCGTAACTGTTCAACAGTGATAAAAGCACACCTGTCTGTCTATACACAATGCTTTTCGAGTCTGCTATTTATCAATTATCATTACCAAAAGCGTCAAATACTAAATCACATACAATTGGCGTGACAGGTCTCAGGTAATCAGGTAGTCTAGTCGATCTATTATAGATTACTAAACATGTATATTTACGACGCCCTCTTTGTATTAAGGGATTTTCGTAGGAATTAATTAATCAGAACCAGACCAAATTCTCATCAAACTACCCTTTAAGTACATCCTTTCCAATAAAGAAATAATCACCAAAAGGTTGTCGCGATATTCAGTTATTCGTCCATTTATGGCGCACATACTTGATCCAAATCTAAGACTTTGATTTTCTCATGGATTCCACTGTCAGAATTGAACCAAATTTTAATGAAACCACACGGGAAATACCAGCTTTTAAATAAAAAAAGAATCATCTGAATCGATTCATCCAGTCGAAAGTTATCAGGAATCAATCGTTAAAAAAAAATAGAAATGAATTTAGAACTTCCTCCTTTATTGAAGTTGGTTGAAAAACAGCCAATATCGATCACTATGATATCAATGAACGTTCATTTTGTACAAAATTGGTTTAGCAGATTTGAAGTGCTTTGCTCATGTCCGCTCTAATTCGCAGAAGTACGATTTGGGTGCGGTAGATTATTAAGAGTTTAATCAATACTCTAGAAATGCATTAATCACAACAGTAAGCTAGGTCAAATTCTATAGGATAAATACGAAACTCTGTAATACAGGAGAATCATGATGTTTGTTTTTTTTTTAGCCTGATCCTCTGTGTTTGTGACGAAACTACGCTGATTAAACAGGAAAGCTCATCGCAGCAGTTTCACCGGATTCGAGAGGCGGTAGAGCTCTGACCTCTCATAGTTTGAATCTCTGTTGTATGCGGAGTGTATGTAATATTAAAATACCCGCATTTAACTCTATGCATATGAATATAAATACAGTGTACATATACCAAAATATTTTTTTTTTACAATTTTTGTCTGTCTGCTTGTCCTGGCTATTCTCTGGAACGGCTAAATCGATTTTGACAGGACTTTCACTTTAGTAAGGAGTAACTTGACTTATTTTAAATTTTTAATCGCGGGCTTAACTTCGCGGGGCACAAATAGTAAATATATAAATTAAAAGTCAAATACCCATATATAAAATATATTTAAAAAATGTAAAACAATTTAAAAAGTATTGAAATGCTATTTTTTAAATTACCACGGCACTACAGAAACAAAACACATTACTAGGCCCAAATAACACATCAGCACCAATAATAAATCAATAAGCAACTAAGAGGTACAATAAAAACGAATGGCTTAATAGACGAGTGTCCAGTGCCGGCGTGATTGGGAGAAAAAATAAGTGACAGGTGTAGAGGGCGTCGGCCGCTATTACATCACGATTCGGCGGGAAAAAATTGCGCCATTGATTTGTTAGGTTAGGAATTCGGTAACTGATTACCGAGCTGTGTTGGCTTTTCTCCGGTTTATTGTTAGAAGACACGTTTGGAATTTTTATTATTAACTAGCTGCGCCCCGCGGTGTTACACGATTAAAAACTATTTTTTTTCCATTTTAGAAGTATTTAAGTAAGTAACTACTCAGTTAATCCTTATTACATTAAATTGTAAAAGAACAATACACATAAAACAACAAATAATGAGGAAAAAGAGAAAATAGATTGTAAAGAAAAATGCTGCAAAATTTTAGATGATAAGGAAATGTAAAAGACGAAATAGAAATAAGGAAAATACAATAGAATGAGAAAGTGAGGATTGCTAGCATGGAACAGACATTTTAGATAGAAGAATAGAATAATCAGCCTGAGTTTTAACACATTGGGGAACACAAAAAAATCCTTATTACATTAGCTATCTGCCAGTGAAAGTCCTACAGATGAAGGGACTACAGATAATAAATATTAATAATTTGCATTTTAATACTTGCGAGACTATCTTTACTATCAGATTAAGCGCAGCCGCTTCAGTCAACAGTTTTATAATATTTTAACCGCCTTCACAATAGGTTATTATAGTATTTGACCTCACTTCATTTTGTTACTAATATGATAACATTCGCTATGGCGTCTCCAAACACTACTTACTTTAACATAAATCATTAATCTCTTGTACCTCAAAAATGGAGGTGGTTCTCAATTCAACTGCGTGAACCGATGTTTATGATTATTTTTTTATTTTTAGGCTGGTGCTTCCAGTGTGGTCCCATTTTAATTTGGACCAATTCTCTCAATGGCTTTCATGAGAAAACTGTATAAGTCTTAAATTTGCATGTATGTGCGCGACAAATGGACGAATGACTTGAATCACACCAACTGATTTCGATGATTCATTTTTTATTTGAAAGGACGGTTTGGGTAAGTTTTTCAAGGGGAGTTTGGTTAAGTTCTGATTAATTCTATTTCGTAATACTCCTACGATTATTCGTAAATACAAAGCGGGTACGTAATAGCGTTAAACTTTAGATTCGACCTGAAGTTCTTTTTTTTTTAGACATAAATATACTTGTATCGTTTCTTATTAATCTTTTGGTAGCGAATTTGAATTATATTGAAGTTTACTTGTTTTAGTAATTTAAACTTACATTTTAACTTTATTCAAAATCCCCGGCGTATGCTCAGTTACTGAACACTAAGTCGGCTGTACAAGTCGTAAAAATGTATTCCTGCCTGTCGAGACTTGCGATGCCGGGCGCAATCAAGTAGTGAAATCTCGTAGACACGGTGTACCGCCACCGGACTTACTTAAGAGTTTACTTTTATGACTTTTTAAGTGGCCATTACGACGATAGAAGACCGAACTTAATGTCTCTATGCTGAGACAAGACACTGTCACGGAAATGTTGGTGCTGCGTTCACACTGATAGCTCAACTCGCCTGGTTTTCATTCAAGTTGCTTTGTTTTAAATGAATTCTATAGAAATTATAATATAGCAGTTTGGCACTGCAGTCTTTTGTTTATTTAAAGTAGATTGGATTTACAAAAATAAAATCAGCTTTTTTAAGAAATTTTTAAAGTTATAGTTAAACATCGAAGCCCACTGGAAATATAATATAAACAATACTACCACCTCTTAAATCCATTGAAACTGTTGCGGTCAGCTTCTCGAGCCATCGTCGGAGGTTCGTCACAATGAAATTAACATAACACTACAATATACTAGATTTCAAATAATTTAGTTTAGTTAGTCGACAGATTGAACGCACCTCAAATAGGTTAAAGTATGAAATATCTCGGAAAGGATGCGGTGTCATCATATTTTTTTTGCCGTCCCGAGTCTCGGCAAATGGTGTTTTGTAATACGATATTTGTTATTATGATAATACCAGCTTCGTTTTGACTTTCGTGGCCGTTGTTTATGTCGTTAAGAGAAACATAAAGATTTCTCCAGACTGATGATGGGTAAGGAAAATTGTCGGTTGAGAAATTATACCTTCACGCCGTGAATTTGTTGTGAAAACTTGAGCGCGGAGCACCATTATAGATCTTTGAATATGATTAAAGAATGTTGACACACAGACAAAGTAAAATTTAGGTTTTGAAGTTACAGATTTTTTTTCACTTTCAGCTTTTGTTATCTATACTAATAAATAGGAGACGTATTTTAGATATTTTTTATTCAAAAAGTAAACACGATAAATATGCATATCTATGCCATAGGCCGCAGTTTGTTTCAAAGGTTTTAATAAATAAAATGATTGAGATCTCATCTCTTCCAGATAAGTCCAAAATAAGTCTTGATAAAACAAGATTCAGGGATTCTATAGCATATATATTTACGCAAAGGTATGCTTGTTAGGCGTAAAACTCGGGGCTGTCCAGGTCAAAGGGACCGTAAATGTGGACTCGGGAGACGAAGGCAATTTTTAGGGAAGCTTCATATCGTGGTGGTGGTATATAATGGGTATCTTTTGAAGACCTCTAGACAAGAATAAAAAGGTTTAACATGGAAATGGTGTAAATGAAGAATGTTTGAGCTTATCTTTTCGTTCTCTATTCATTTCGTAGATTCCTGGCAGCTTCTAGATTTAAGCTGCTAGAATATTTTCTAATGGTGATATCTGTTTTTTTTATTATCGTGAGATCCAACAGGTTTCTCCTCTAACAGAAGTCAGAGACTTTTTCTTTCTTTTACAAAATACATATTTATTATTATTATTTATTATTATATATATAAATTACTAACTAAACTAAATAAACAAAAACTTTAAAAGAAAAACATGCTTTTTTTTTTTTCTTATTACAATTTACTTATTCCTATTTATATCATATACGTCATATCTGTTATAGGTCCATAGAGTATTGGCTGAAGACAGGTCGTCGTCATAGCGAAGTGCTGGACCATCAGAAGCTGAGCGAAGGTCAACTGCGCCGCCCCGGTGCCACGATCATACTGTGGCTTAAATGCGAACAGGTTAGTAAGACAATATTATCATAATATATAATTTTTTCTTTATTTCAACTACACTCGTGAGCAAAACTAAAGGGTCGGTGAAGAAAGTTTGAATAACTCGGAAGATAAAGACGCTAGCTAACTGAAATAAATTGTGCACGGGCTACATGGGCCAGCCGATGTCGCCTTCTTTCCGGGTCCACCTTAGCGGACGACAAAGCCCCCACCCTTGTCGCCCAGTGAACCCGAGGCCCCTTTTAGTCGCCTTCTACGACAGGCGGGGGATACCGTAGTCTTATTCTTGAGAGCAAAAACTACAGGGCTGAAGGAAGATATAACCCATCCTTACACATAACGTCCTTTCAAACCTAGCGGGGTAGATATAGACGGCAAATCATCTATTCTATCTATTATTATTCCGCCTTTAACCAAACTTATTAGTTCCTATCGGTCATAGATGGTGAGCCAATCGACAGGTCATAAGTTCACTATAAGCTATTATTGTTATAATAAATTTAAATTAAATAATGCTTGTGCTAACGTGTTTTACGTTATAGAACGAAGACATGTCAAAAATGTATGATTGACGAATAACGATTCGTTTTACCGCACCTGCGTAAGACGCTAGTGGTAAAGTATCGATGGTGACTGCGCCTTCGATGCTACGCGGCCGGTCTGTTTTTTACACCAACAACGGACAGGTACAAAATCCTTAGCCCTATATAGTGCAGCAGATGCACTTCCACGCCACCTGCCAATCTCGGCTCACGCAGGTGGCGTTTGTTTACGTTTTTTACAACAGTTCCAAGATGGCGGGTACAGTGGACCGCACTTAATATTATGTTATCTGCCCTCGATTAATTGGGCCCATTGCACCCATTCTCATAAGCAAACCTATAGTAATAAAATAGAACACTCAAGATTTTATGCGTCAACTGTAATGAGAATTCAAAACTACCTTCACCTGCTATTTTGTTTTAAGACATCAAAGTTAAATGACCATTGAAACGGGCTTATTTTATAGCTAACACATGAACTCTCTCATTATTAATTAATTTAAGTATAATTATTTATTTAAATATACGTTAGACGCCTTGTGTTAAGTAATTGTGGGCTCTGTTTGGCGCCAAATTTTGTGTTGTCAGAAAAAAAATAGCGTGACGTTCCGGACTACGCAGAAATTTTTGTCTGTTTTTCATTCATCGTCAGTTTTTTGTTCAACGTCAAAGGAATTTGCGTCGCATGGTTTTTTTAATGCGAACGCTCGCCAAATATTACTAAACGGCAGACAGTTGAATTTTTTTTATGTATAGTACGGATCTTTAATTTTTAGTTGACTAAAAACTGGTACGCGCCCAATATGATATTTGATATGTATATGATAGACAATTGTGTGCAAAATGAACGTTCATTGGAATGATAGTGGTCGATATTTGCTAGTTTTAGTAGTTATAGGCATACTACTGTCATGCCAATCTAGTGTTTGTCACTATTTGACGTACTTAACGTAGTGCCAAACTCTAATGATTCAATTATAATTGATATGACTGTTATAGATCGGCTTCGTTGGAATGGTTTACAAGAATGTTAGTAATATTTGTTAATCGAGTTAATTCCCCCATCCCCATTCTACCTTCGGGCGTTTAGACATTCGGCGGGTCTGTACCCTTATATAGGCGATGTTCCGTGCGTCGGAACGAAGCGATTTGAGTCATCGTTCATCGTGCGTACAGCAAAGGAGTGGAACAAGTTGCCGGCGTCAGTCTTTCCTTCCAAGTACGATGTGGGAGCCTTCAAGAGTAGAATGAATAGGCACTTACTAAACTAGCGCGTACCATCTTTCGACTATATCACCACTTAACTTTAGGTGGGATTGTGGTCAAGCACTAGTTTATATCCCTTAAAAAAAATTGTGAAAATCTTAAAACCCTTAGAGACCGTAAAACTTGTAAATATTTGTAGTGACTGTTATTTGATAATCATATTGTTGATCATAATTTAATTATGTATCGGAACAGGTGCACTCGTGCATAAATGCCAAGAAAAAAGCCTTGTGTAAATGCTAGGCGGTCATGCAGCCAACAGGCTAGGTCGACGGCATCCACGCGCCTTTGTCTGATACCTTTTTTTTATTTGGATAATGCTTCCTAGATAATGGCGGCATTTCAAAGGCAAATATACACAAACGTTCGTTTCTTTTTGAAAACTTATTTTGATATGAGATTACTTAAGAAAGGCTGAATGTGACTTTTATACATTTCTAACACTTCATAGCATCATAATTTCAGCCATATGACATTTACTGCTGGATATAGATCTACCGTCCAAAAGAACCAGTTGTAAGAGGCTTGCATCAAGCGTCTTCCCGCGGGCTATATAAGGTCGTTAGGCCACCTTGTGAGTGGACGTCCTACGCTACGATCCCATCGACCATCTGTTATCGGCTGTGCCCTGTTTATTGCCATTAAGCACGTTAGCACCATTTAGCACGGTTCTAATCCACTGGGCTACATCAGTAACTTGTTTCATTTATGAATATGTTAATTTCTCATATCGATCTATATAAATATATTATTTCTTTGTAATTTTTTTTTGATTTTTTTTTGAATGGATGTTTGTTGAGAACATTTAATTCCGATATGTCCTAGGAGGTAATTGTATCTTCTTTTTCTTCCATTGCTATCTATTTTCGAATAATGTGTCTTCAAAGCTAAGCTAGCTTCGAAGAACCTTCGATACTAAAGCTCGGAACAGCGTTCTTTTATTGTATCATATGGTGAGATATTTAGAGTAGTCTTCGTCATCCAACGTACGAGTACGTTAAATCTTGCTTGATCTTGCTTGCCTTTGATGTAACTATTAACGAATAATGTAGAAAAGATGAACTAAACTAGTGTGTTTATAATTTCACGATTTAAACGATATATATGTAAGTGTTTTTTACACTTACAAAACACATATGTAAGTGTTTTTAGGACGATTCTACGCTGATTGACGAGAATAGGCTGACCGCAACAATTTCAGCTGATTTAAGTGGTGGCAGAGCTCTAAGGCCTTTTAGCCTGAAACTCTACTGTGACTGGCTCGGCCTAGCGCAAAGGTCGACTTAATCCTGTTACTAGAAAGGCGATTAAGTTCCGATTTTTTATTTGTCTTTAAGAAATAATATGTTTTTTATGACAAAAGACCATTAATTTTGCTAAACAATTGTCAAAGTAGTGTTCGATTTTTATGCATGCATGGCTGACCTGCACAAGATGGCCACCGGGCGCCAATTATAAGTTGGCGGAATTTCACATTTGCATCTGTTAACGCAAGGTGGATGCCTGCGAAGGGCGCAATAGCGCAATCGGTATGCGACTTCGCTGTGGGTACGTTTATTCGCAATTACGCTACAATGTAACGTCTGTATCAGAGATTATAAGAATACACCTGCAACATTGTTTATTGAGGGAGTAAGGGTCGCCGACCTTAGACCGACCACAATACAGAATGCTGGCTCGAATGCCATAAAGTCACTACTTAGCAGCTTTAGACTCGATAGAGAGATTGAGGAATTATACCGTTAGCTTTAATTCTATTGTTTATGATAACAGAACATCAAGTTTCATCTACATTTGGAGGTTGGCGTTTTATATTTACATACACGTTATGCTTCAGTTGTTTTTCCAAATCAACAAAGCGACACCCGGTCGCTCATTATTTCCAAAGTGTTATAGTTCTATACCCTTCTTGATACCCTGGTATTTATTTATTCTACCTCTCCTGTCCTACATGGTTGCCTGGTAGAGATCACTTAAAGCGATAAGTCCGCCCTGCCCACTTAAAGTTTTGTTCTTTACTTAAATCGATTGTATCTTTAATGTGTGAAAGCAATAAAGATAATCCATCTATCTTTCTATTACTAAAACGACAATCGTGCTCGTTACTCTTTCCTACATACTCTTAAATTTGAATTATTTTCATAAAACCTACCAATATCAACAATCGACAAGGTTTCCGTACAACAATTTTGGGACATGTTCGGATTATATGATCCTATGCCAACACATTCAGTTACGACATAATTAAAACCAAACCCGTTCATATAAAAACAATCAACCAATCAATATAGGTGTCTTTAAGAGAAGAGTGATTTAGGTTATAAGGCTAATGCGCCTTACTATCCAGAAATTAATTTCCATTTAACATCACGTGGGATTGTGTGCAAGCAATTTCTTCTTCATCTTCGTTCTCTTCACTACTGAAAGTGGTGCTCATCCTGAAGTGCCTTCACAGAAGTAAAGGCGAGCTGCCACCACACCGTTCTGTACTGATTCATGGCGGTTAGAATATCGGGTACCAGTATTGTTTGGACTTGGTCAGACCAGTGGGTCGGCAATGGGCCGCGTGTTTTACCTTCAATTTCCCATACTTAAACCTATTTGTCGAGATTATCTGGTCGTCTTCGACTCTGTCTTAGAATATTTTAACAAAAAAAGTTATATTTCATATAATTAAACTTTCTTAATAATTACTAAATTACTCAACGAACTTGTAACTATGTAAGTACTCGTAATACACACACTTATTACACTCTGTTTAAATGCCATGTAAAAGTACTCGTAATGTTTTGCGGGTGCACGACGTTGGGTAGTCCTGGGTACCACTGATAATCAGCACTGTAGCAGCCTTGCGACAGCACATGCTGAGACGGTGTCCAATATTGGCATCATGGTCTATTTGTCCATTCTTTCTGAATTGTATTTTTTAATATCTGTTACATTGTATTTGTACATGATGCCAATAAATAAAATGTCTAATTTAAACGTTGCCAAGCGGACGATATGTTTTTTAGGTATTTGATAGTTTTGCGCGAGGCCAGATGTCGCATTGTTAACACGATTAAATTAAGATTAATGCGTAATAGTATTGCAACTAGGGGAAGAGCATTTTTGACACAAAAAGAACGAAAATGTTCCACGTCGCTGTATCGTGCGCGGAATGTGTAATTAGAATTGTTTGGTGGATCACAACTGCAGAGTAAAAGGAAAAGAGAATGTATGCTACATAACAATAACCAAACAAACACACATTTTTATAATTCCACAATAATTTCAATTGCAACCTGTTGTGACCCGACCTGTGTCCAAACTAGGAACAAACCTGTAAGATGACTATTAGAGAGAGGAGAAGGTATATATACATAAATATATATATAATATAGAATATTAATAAAAACAAGAATAACTATGTGTTGCTCTGTATTTCAAGGAAACCACATTAAATTCTTTCAGTTGATTCCTGTTTTGCGAAACTATGTTTTATAAATTAAATAATGACATCGAGTCTATTTCTATTTGACGTCACTCATAAATCTTTTCATTTATATCCCAACCTCCGTAGAATTCACTATGGAGGTTTTGTACAAATTAAAATATAAAATACAAAATAAAAATAAAATAAATATTATTATTTTTACATATATATAATTGTTGAGTGTCATGTGTGTTTAAATAATAAAATAATAATGACAGTGCCCCAATTCTGCCAGTGACGTTACATTATGAAACTGATTTATTACAGTCGTATCAATTATTATTCCATAATTACCAAATACGTAAAATACTAACACACAATGACGAGCAAGTGCATCGGTAAACCACAGGCACCATTATAATAAAAAACTACTATACTAGTACTACTAGACATCATAGTCAATGCTACTTGCATTGACTATTATGTCTATGTCACTCAAGTCACAGATGTCACACACGCTTAAAAAGTGAAAAGTAAATGGACAGGGCATATAGCAAGACTGGAAGACAAGCGTTGAATTTGAAGAGTGACTTGTTGGACGGGTCTAAGAGAAAAGCGCTTTATAACAAGGCCTTTCACGAGATGGGTTGATGCTATAACAATAACGACTGGTACAGACTGGCACGAAGAGCATTACTCGATTTCTTTGGCAGAGACTTTCAGCCGCGGATGATTTGTTGTAAATTAATCTAGTATATAGTTTAAGTCAGCCCTGTAGTTCTGGGCTCAAGAATAAGACTACGGCATCCCCTGCCTATCGTAGAAGGTGACTAAAGGGCCTCGGGTTCACTGGACGTCAAGTGTGGGGGCCTTTGTCGTCCGCTAAGGTGGACCCTAGCCTACCCCAGGACGTGCTCTCCTTGAGCACAGTGCAGAGGGTCCCGGAGCCCCTCGTCATGCACCGAGGAAAGGGCCACCGGGGACGTTTTAGTAGGTAAAACCCCACATAACCGCCGCCTTCCTTTATTTTCCTGCCAGAGCACATCAGCAAATTCCCTGTAATTCCCCCTGTTCTCTCGTATCTGTGATAATTTAATAACTAGCTAGCTAGCCACATCTCCTATATATTTTACTTTAATTTGCCAATGATTGTGGCGTGCAAAACAAAGGTCGACAACTATGGTGAATGTAGTGTTTTTTTATAACTTACTTAAATTACCTTTCAATAAATAAATATGAATGTTCAAAAGAGCTTCAACAGTTATGGTATTGTTGTTTTAAACACACTTCTTACCCTAGGGCTGTGCCGTGCCCCAGAATATCTGCAGCGAAATTTTTATACATACAATATACTGGCTAAAACGGCGAAAACTTATTTGTACGATAATACTACAATAGTACTAATATCTTTCGCTTCATTCACAACCACACATCTGCTACATAATCGTACGTTAAGGGTACATCCTTATCTTTCCATTTTTAATGACAGGTTCAAGAATTGATTGGGAAAAAGTTTGCCGTCAAAGAGGATGTTGTGACTAGAACCAAGAATCTAGCAGACCAGATTGACAACGTATTAAAAAAAAATTATAATATCTGAATTTAAAATTGGCAACCCTAGATAAGTTGGGAAGGGCACGCGCCCCACACCTGCTGTTAGCCGGCTGTTCCAGACACACATATGTTTTAACTGGACATGAACGTAATGGAAGTGCTAAACTGTGGGATAATCTCATTTAGATCTGACATGAAAGATTGACACCTGCTTTGAGTACACGTGAATCTAGAAATAAGGACTCATGACTTTTAACGACACAAAAGAGCAAGCATAACCGGATGTTAAGTGATTACCACTCCTGTGGAATTCGTAACACTTTACGCGCAGTCTCATCGATTGTTATACAAAAAAAGAATAATATTTAAAATATTGTCTTATTCCCGTTCCGCCGTCGGACTTCTGGATTTCATCCCAGTGAACAATACTCAAAACCACCTCAAAAGCGCTTTGCTGCGTCTTTCATTTTTCGTATATCAAAGGACTCGAATAGTTTTCCCGCGTCTGTCCTTCGCTCCGATTACATGTGTCCGATACAATGTGAGTGCTTTTAAGAGTAAATAGACATACTATGCTAATGCACCTTACCATTCACAACTGCATTTCCACAACGCTTACCAATCTATAAGAAGCGAGTCAACCTATGACTAACTTTCGTGTCTTTTCATCTTTAGCTGCTTAGACAAAGATAACAATCGCGGTCCCCCTTTCATTCTGAGACATGCGACATATTGGACATGGCGTGAGAACATTTTATTTTATTTATTAAAATAGAAAGTCATTTAGTGACTCTACTCCTATTACTTGAACGAAAAAAAAAATCTTGGAAAACACTTTAATAAACGTAATTCTTAAACGCCTGTCACTCTACTGAGAATTCATAACAGAGTAATTTCGCGCTTATTTGAATCAATTATACGGATCAAGATTACTGAATGTGAATTAGGCTGGTTGTTTAATTTCCCTTGTTCTGTTTTTCACCGAATAACCTCCATATTGATTGATTTATCCCCAAGCTACTTTTTTGTAAACGATAATACTTTTTGCCAAGTTCGACAAAGTGTAGCTTGCCTAAACTTTTTGTTTAAATTCGCTTTTAGTTTATAATGAAAGCAAAATACAATACACAGATAATACAAGCTTTGATACCGATGGGAGAGACAAAACATTTCCTGCCAGGTCTTTAAATAGTAATTGAATTGTGAATGTCAATTTACTGACTGATATTAACGACGTGACCATGATTAAAGTGGGGATGAATACATTTTGTCTTAAGTGATCATCCTCGCCCATGAACATACAGAGTGCCAGATGGGCTGCGGTTATGGATTCGGGAACGATTTTTAGGAGTTCCCGATACACGAGTATCTATATCAACAAAATTAATTTGGGAAATTATTGTTACACAAAGCATCCATCGCGACCGTCGGAGGTTGCGAACAATCCTTACGTGACACAGATATTTTATGGGAAAGCCGCACCCTTGGATTAGGAGCGTTGCTGCAGTGTCTTCGGCCACTTTTTCTCCCAGCGCCAACGCTTCCCGAAGTGGCAGTTTAGCTTAGATTGTTCCAAATAGTTTCTATTAATAAAATTACTACCGATCGAGTCGTGGTTCGGACCTCTCGGGCGCGCTCGGATCGGAATGCTTACGCGTAACATAGTAACCACCGAAGCCGAGGTTACTCCTCACCGGGGGGACCCTTGCGTCGAGTTACTAGCTAATAGAGGTTCAGGCTAAGCGACCTAAGAGCTATGCCACCTCTCAATCCGCTAAAGCAGTAAAGGCGAGCCCCTTTAAGCCAACTGTGTAGTTTGTCCATAAAAAAAGAAAAATAATGAAGCGCGAACTTCTTCAAACAAAAAAAAAACAATTGCGGTCCAGAAATGTCGATACTCTAAGTGCACCCAAATACCATAAAAATAGTAGAGAGAATCGAGAACCTTCTGCTTTTTAAGTCGTTTAATGAATACATTTTAAAACGCCCCTTAACACGGGATGATAAATAAAATGTGTCAAAGTGATAACCCCAAGTTAACAGTCTTTGTAGCGTTGTTTATTAAATGTTACGATAGAATTGTAAAGGTGCTCGTTAGGGCATTTCATCAAATCGCCGCACCAAGTTCGTCGGGGAGGCACGCGAGCGAGCGCCTGTCGACAGCGCCCACCTGTTGGGTGTGCGAACACCCTACGATTATACATGGTGTTACAAAACAATCATATTTACAAGTATACAAAACCGTTTAAACCGAAAAGTTCAAATAGAAACAAACGTTAAACGATATTACGCTCGGACAACATCAACTGCACGACAGCGGCCAACATGCTGTAGTGGCGATCTCCTGACACACAGTCAGCTGTGTCGTATACACAAATGACTGTGACAACGTCACAGGAAGACTGGTGAGGACAACTGACTAATGGCAATAAAATAAACATAGATCTTTATTGAAAATAAACACTTTCAAACGAAAAAAAATCAATCTGCTCATAAATGAAGAGAGCACAGACATTTAAAATTACAAACGAATTAAGAACTACTCCTAAAAAAGGTATGTTATTATTATATAAGTATGTCCTTTTAATTCAAGCATCAATAACCTGAATGCAGTTAAGGTTAAATTTTCGAAATGCCCCATCAACTATAAAAAATATCCACGTAAAAAATTATTAAACAATTATATTGAACTAATTCAGTAGACATGGAAGCTTACTGGTACAGACAGTATTTATTGGTGCACAAATAATTACTGTAGCATTTCCTGCAGGATGTACCACCTCGATATTAATTTCTGAACTTAATCAACGCATGCATTAACTAATTCTTCCTCTTTATTTGTCTCTTATAACTAAGAACGAGAAGAATGCCAGATAATGTCGCCGTAGTAGAAATTTAATAATTCAACGAAAATCGACGCAGCTATTTTCCAACATCCTTTATAGGACGCTTCCTTCGCACCTGCCGTTTTGTTTTTTTTTTCCTTATTTCCCTATGTTTGACCCAACACGGCAACAGTAATAACGCGATATGTATTATGGTAGGTCCTTAAACCCGGCCTTACAGACCCCACGCCAATACGCCGTGACTCCATTACTCGACGTACGGTTTTGACCCGTTTCGAGTGGAATTTTTCGACATTATGCATAGAGTTTTCAATTATTTTTTATTAATTCTGTTTTGACCTCGTAAGAATAAGCAAATATCCGTTGATAAATGTACTCTATGTTTACTTAAGTTTGATTACTCGTACAAGAAAAATAATACATTAAGCTGAGCAGGGAAATTTAACCAAAAGATAGTCGAATTCATCGAGATTCTGACTTGTGCATCTTCAATAGATGACCTATTTCATTATTGTGTCATCGAAATAAAGGTATAGGAAATAATTACAGTCGTTGGAGTAAATTATTTTTGAGTGATTCTTTAATACGGACAGTATAGGGATAGTAGTGGTTTTAAGTTGAAACGACAACCTTCGTAAAATATTGTGTGATTTATCTTCTAAAAAACTTTGTACATGATTAGAAACTTTGTGATGATTTGGAGAAATTTCGAATACTATACGCCATTCAAGTTTCAGGTAGTTCTATTGGTCCTTAGACTACCGTTTAAAATACCGATCCATAAATTTATATTGGTATCTGACTTGATATTGCGACTTTTCTGTGCGCATTAAATGCGACTTTACGATTGTCAACTATACAAATTGTGTAAATTTAGTTGTTTGTAGAAGATAAACCACACAATATTTTACGAGGCTGTGGTTTAGCTATCTCTGTGTAACAATAAAAGCGTTACTGGACATTTGAATCGATTAAGATAACCTTATTAATATATATATACAAAATTCACTCGTATTATAAGCTACTTCATTGTGTTTACGTTCTAAATGTAAATAAAAAAACAATTGATGGAGGCAAACTCTTTTGAGGAGGGAATCCAACAGCACAACCCTTCGTTTTCGTTAGGGGGTTGAAAACAAATATTTGCCTTCCATCGAGCCCATAGCTTTTAATACGCCTGTAGCTACACATTTTGTTTCTAATTTATCCCCATAACGCATTTTAAAGTGAAACCTCTTTACGCTTGACATGGGGAGTAAGTGAATGCGTTACGAAAAGTGTAATCTGTCGAGGTTAAAGAAAGACAGAGAGAGGTACGTTTCGTATATCTAAGACACTGCCTATTGTCTGTATCACATTGTAGGAGCAAGAGTCACTTACCTCTGAATCCCAAACAAAGCAATACCAGTGAGCTGGCAGGTGCATCTCAGGACGAAGATATGCATTAGACTCCTGTCTTGAAATTCCTTAAGGTATGTGCGTGGAAATACTACTGACGACATAAAATTCCACAAAGTAATTAATACCAAAGGTTAATTTTAATTACGACCGAAGATAACGTTCATTTAGAATTAGGTTTCATTTTTAAAAAATCTTTATGCGTTAATACTGACCATAATTACGTCCTTTTTGTACGTGGGAGGTTCATTTGCGCGCCAGGGAATTGAGCAATTTATGTGGGGCTAGGCCTACGAGATAGCCTCGTAGTTCTGGGCTTATAGAATAAGGGTACGATATCCCCTGCCTGTCGTAAAAGGTGACTAAAGGACCTGGAGTTCACGGGCGATGAGGTTCGGGGCCTACAGTGGACCTGGGAAGCAGGCGACACTGGTGGTCCCCTGTCGCCTTAGCACTGCGAGGGGGATGGGGCCCCACGCAATCTATAATGTATATCTATTTCGTAATGATCTTTATTTATTCGTTTTATTAGTATTTTACATAATTTTGGTGCCAGTTTGGTTTACCGATGGCGTACCATTGGCACGCTAACCGTGTGCGTTAGTAATTTATATATTTGGATAATGACTTGATATGACTGTTATACATCGATTTCATAATGAAACGTCACTAGCAAATAGTCGACAGGCCCTGTACTATATTCTCTATTCTACTAAAACTATTTACATATATTCTGCGATACGATACTGATATAACTAACGTGTTCGCGAACGTTAATAATGACGAAATGATGTCGCTTTTAAACCTCAAGCAATTGGGCCTCCAAATGAAAGGTCGCTATCTAGCGAAGCCCTCCGTATCTGGAGGTAACTAGGCGCTTTCTTTTTATAACTCGCTACGTTTGCAGGCCCTCGAATACCTCGGAGCCAGATACCGCGGCGTTCCCGCCTGCTAACAAAAACTATTGTCAAACATCTTTTTTTTCCACGAGTATAAATATCACAGAGTTCTTTGTGCGCGCGATGGCACAAGTCACACGTTCGAACGGGGAAAGGGACGATGGACGATTTTTATATGGGTGTTTGAAGTAACACTTCTTTACGCACGCTTGACTTGGGAGTAAACCGGTGAATTAGTTACGAAAAGTGTGATTAGACGAGACGAAGGGAAGTTGAGAGGGAGATATAAGTTAGTGGAGATAGAAAGAGAGAGAGAGAGTGAGGGAGTTACGTTTCGTATATCTACAGTGCAGACCTAGTCTGTATCACACTGAATAATTAACTCTTATTCATACCGGTATTCTGTAGGGTCGTGCCACTTTCCCAACCATGCCCTGAGTTAGTTACAGCCTTTATATATGTCCCACTGCTGGGCACAAGCCTTCTCTGAAAAGAGAGCATAAGGGTGTAGTCTGCCACGCGGCCCTAGTGCGGATTGGCAGACTTCACATGTCTTAGAAATATTCTAGGACATGTAGGTTTCCTCACAATGTATTTCTTCACCGCCGAGCACGTGATATATCGGCACATATAATTGCAAAAACAAAGTTGTTGGTCCGGCACCAAATTTGTTGTGGGAATCGAACTCGGGTTGCTAGCGCACTGAGCTACCACGGCTCTGCCAACAATGCCCTAATAAAATTAATTTTAAAACAAAGACAGTACCTAAAGATGCCTTAGATCGAAACAAAATTAACTGTGACATCATGACGTTAAACACTTCTTGTTTCAGTCATTCACCACTGTGACCGTGAATGTTGTAATGTAATCGAAACGTCTGGAATTTGTAATTCAAATTAAACGCGATAAAATCCTAAAACTTTATTTCATTCAATTTGTAACAAACGTGTATATATAACAAAAAGATTTCTTTTATTTACCTGAAAACATTAAATGACAGCAGTCAAATATCACCAGCATTTGTAGCCATATTTTTATTTTTTAGGAAAAACAGACTAGAGAAATTGCTATATTTTTTGCGAGTTAATTAAGTTATAAACGCTTATAGTTTTCTTGTTAACCATTCCAACTAAGCTTAATGTGCTAGGAGATGATGGTTCACCTCAAATGTCGTATAGTAGGTGAACCCACGTCATACATCCAGGACACGAAAAGTGTTTAAAACCGGCTTTATTATTTCTTGATCAGAATGATCTCCTCTCAAAGTTGCACATGGTTCAACAAAATCGCTACGTGTACGGTCACAAACATATAGTAGTTGAACGTCAAATATTTAGATTGTATAGATTAAATTTGCAGCATTGATATTGTTATAGTGGTCAAAGAGGTAAAAGAACATAGTTGATTTGAAAAATTACCACTATAAGAAGCTACCAGCCTTATTTACAAGCTCATCCGATAAAAGCTACCAACCGAGTCATGGTTAGGTCCTTTGGGCGTCGTCGATGCTATTGCGAATAGAGTCGCCGCCCAAAACGAGGTCTACTCTCGAAGGCCCTTGCGCCTAGTAAATCCCAAAAGCGCTTCAGGCTAAGGGACTCAAGAACTAAAAGCTATGCCGCCTCTCGAAAATACGGTGAAATTGTAGAGGCTGCCTGGCTGATCAGCCTAGTTTATTAAAAAAAAGAAAACAAATCAGCTTTGAAGTTTCTTCGTAGATGAAGTACAGATCGAGCACACTCTTTGTGTAGATTTCTTGGAGGTCGGCTATAATTAAGGCTATTTTAATTTTTGATGCAGCGGCACGGAACAAGGATCGTGTGCTCATGTTGAACCTTGTGCGGCGATTTCTGAGACACGAAATACGTCTTCTTCCAGAAGGTCGTTTACCCTGGATTTCTCCTTGGATGATGAGTTGGAGTACGTCGTATTTGGTATTACGCATTATATAACTAAAGTACTGGAGCTGGCGCTTTTTCACGGTTTTAAGGACCTCCGCGTTCTTGCTCACCATTTGCTCTTTTGTTTGGTATCTTATCCGTCCATGATATTTTGAAAATTCTTCTGTACACCCACATTTCTCCACAGGCTTCTAGGCGAAGCCTTGCTGAAGATACAGATAGAGCACACTGATTATAAATTATATGATCTAGCTTTAGTCTACATAATTAGTAAAATAGTTAACCGCCCTCCTCTTGCCGCTTGGTCCACACGATGTGTAATCGCCACCGGATTCGGAGGCGGCATCGGTGTAAACGGGCACCTTGTTTCACACCGGCCCAAATTGAATGACGCCCCATTTACATAACCATTAAGGTGACTCCGTTTGTTTACTCAGTCTGCGAACCTTCCGGGGAAAGGAAACGCTAAAGTTACGCTGAAATGAACAAATCTTCTTACACCTATTTGATATTTATTTGTGGGAACATGGTTTTAATGAGGTTTGAATACCTTTAGTAATAACGCAATCGCAATCTGTTTATTTTTTCTTCTTAAGTTTTCTATATTATAACTTATTTTAATTTTATAAGTTATTTCAATCATTAGTACGTCGTCGTAATCAGTAGTAGTGTACGCATAATAAAAGATGAGTAAGTAATTCGTCCGTGTCCCTGGGATGTCCACGACCAAATGTAGGAAATCTTTGAAATCAATTTCGGTGGTAAAAGCGAAATTTTGACGTAAAACTTCTTTACGTACACTTGACTTAGGGAGTGAGCTGCAGCTCCGTAGACCTGGGTTTATAGAATATGGCTATGGTATCTCCAGCCTGTCGAAAGAAGCTGCCTCGCATTCACGGGCGACAAGGGTGGGAGCCATTGTCATCCGCTACAGTGGTCCCGGAAAGAAGGCGACACCGGTGGTCCCGTGTCGCCTTAGCACTGCGAGGGTGTTACGAGTTCGGTTCGTTCCAACCCGGAGCCCCTTACCATGCATGATGATCATGACCATGAGATGGGGAATTTATTGATAAACGACGACGTGATACGTACATTACTTTCGTTACAAATTGTAAAGATATATCCTTGGATTGAAGTATCTGAATGATGTAACGATACTACTATTTTTTTATTAACTTAATTCCTAGCCGATTGGTAGCTTCATTTGTCGATATAAAAGCACTTCTTTTGAGATGATGAATTGAGTTTGTACATCGGTTAGTTCTATATTTAAAATGGGTGCTAAAGTTCAAACTATCTTAAGGTACATAGTTTTTTGTGGATCTTTCAATAGCACGTCTAAGTAAGATGATTAATCTAACAAGATTGATGGAATTATATGGATAAGCTTTATTATAAATTATGGCCAATTCAAATCCTTTTTGGTTAGTGACTTATCTATGTCATACTAATATATTCTTGCCTTTTCATAAAATGTGATCCCAACTTGTCCTCTGTCGGAGGTCGGAGTCAGAGGTCAAATGTTTTTTCAATTAAAATTTCTAATTAAAAAAAAAATACTTGTGTTAGTCAATTTTCATGTTTGAACAATTACTTTAATGGCAATACTGGAGCTTTGTCTATGGCCTCAGCTAGCCTTTGTCTATGACCTGATCTATGTCGGTCGGGAGCGGGGTCGTAACGACACCGAATGGGGAATTAGTTAAAGCCTTCGGAGGTGAATTAATTGATGAATTGACCCACGCACTTCTCCACTGAAGTGGAGAAGTGCGTGGGTCCTTATTGTCTTTCTCTTATCTTAACATGTTTTATTATTTGTGTTCGAAATACTTTGGCCTTAGATGTGCTTAATATTATATGCGTTCGTCTAAATAATGGAATGATGGATCTTTCCTAACACATCCAATAATAAACTTACTAATATAACATTACCATCAATAAGTCTTTCTGTTATAACAGTTGTCTCATGTGTTCAAATAAATAAACGATTTTGTTAATCGCTAATAACTCTCCACTTTTATTTGATTCCGATTCAGATTGAGATTTTATTGGTAACATTATAAATTACAAGTCAATTATTTACTACAAATTATTACAAATTATTAGTATTACAAATTACATTAGATTATTAAATTAAAAAAAAAAAAATGAAAAAATTGTACATCGCATCGTACATTCCCCGGGTGTCGTTGAAATATTTCCCTCTAACATCCAACGCCTGATGTATTGACGTCCTACTATATTGACGAACTTTATGATAAGTTATTTTAACTATTTATAAGTTATTACTAACCAAACATTATAATTACAATTATTTGAAGGAATTCAAATTTATGTATATAACAAAAAACTTATAAAGCGCTTAACAGTTCATTGTGTGTTTATCGATAAAGCCTCCTATGCACTCGCGCGTTTGTTAAATAGTCTTGAAAATGTATCAAGAAATTTAATTATAAACAAAATAAATACCTCCTATTTTTAAAATAAAGCAATGATAACGATTGGTTCGAATCCGAAGCGTTCCAATGAATGCCCGTTTTTTTCGATTTTTAAGTATAAAAAAACACATGCTAATTCACCATACATCCATTAAACACATGAAAGGTCGTGACACTTATGTGTATTTTTTGAATATTTGTACTTTTAGTTAGTATTCTGGTAATTAAAATCTGTCTTAATAGGTTATTCAAAATAGTTAAAAAAAGATAATATCAACCAGCACGCTATTTTTCTATCTGTATGTCAGTGAGAGTGGTGAGTGCGATTTGGTATCGTATCACGCCTTTTAGTATCGTTTCTTCGCTTTGTAATAGTGTTATTGTGATCTATTTTATCTAAAATCTGGCAAATCATGCACATTTTATTGCCAAATAAACTATACGCTCCTGTATTTATCTGGTCTCGTTGTCGTCCGTACTGGAACGTGTGATGTGTTAAACGAACTCTGGGGCAAAGCTTTTTCTGATCAACTCGTTCCGCAAAAGCAGTATTTCCGCTAATTTAGGTCTCAATTTGTCTGTTATGAAAGATCGCAAGAAATCTCAATATAAAAAACAAAAAAAAATAACTTTAAACGCTAGTCCACGGCGAGCCTTACGATACGCAGTGATATGTTTTTGTCGCGTTTCCGACGATGCCAACGCCTCCTAAACTTTTGGCGGGAACCCGTGTCCGCTTGTTGTCTATGTTTTTTTATAATATTACTTGACAATGGATGATGACTAAAAACAGCCAGCTCTACCCATCAATGATAGCCATTAATGGCATCGCGACATTATAAAAAACCTGGGATAAAAACTATAATGTAGATCGTACCGAAATGAGTGTACGTGAGTGGAATGTTTCATTTTGTCATTGTGTACTGCCAGTTTTTTTTTGTTTGCTTTTTTTTTTCAAAGCATTCATCGGCTTTTTTTTTAAGAACACACGGTCGTAAAATACAGGAAATTAAATGATTTTTTTAACTTTTACACCGTCTCCATATTTATGTCTTATTCAGGTTATATTTCGACCGTCTTATTTATTAGAAGCCATGAAAATAATAAAAAAATAGACTTTCACTGTCTTTGAACCATAGAGAAATAGACAGAAATCCCAATTCAAAATTTTACCAATCGCATTAAGTCACGTTTGCTTATTGGAAGCGATATTTCTGTACAAAATAATTCGAAAATCATTGTTGCGAGCGAGTTTAGATTCGAACCTTGACCGTAGAGGCGAATTGTTACCACTATCTATCTATCGTACGAATATTACGAAATATAATTAATCAGAATCTAACCAAACTACTGTTAAAGTTACCAGAAGACTGTTAACCAAACTACTGTTAAAGTTATAAGAATCATCGAAATCAGTTTCTTTGATATTGGTTTTTCGCCCATTTGTGGCGCACTTGATGCAAATTTAACATATATGGTTTTTACTTGGACGCTATTGTCAGAATTGGACCACATGAGAAGCACCAGGTTAAAAATAAAATAATCATAAAAATCGGGTCACACAGACGAAAGTTATAAGGTAACAAACATAAAAAAACATACAGGCGAATTGAGAACCTACTCCTTTTTGAAGTCGGATGAAAAGAACACCATAACTTACAACGTTGACGGTACGAGGTAGCTGATAAATTAGCTAGCTCACAAATAAAAAAATACGTAATAAATATTTTTTTCGCGAAGATGTGACAGCGTTCCAATCGAACCTTCCTAAAATCGAACAAGAACATTTAACATACGTCGGGTCAATAACGCCAGTAACTTTTTTTTCCATTGGCGTATGGTCTGATATCGTATGTGGCCTCTTGTCGTGTCAATCGTTCACGTATAAAGATAAAAAGTACAACGTACAACAAACACACCTTCGTGTGGTACAATTTTTTTTTCAAATATTATTAACATTCTTGTTAGCCTACGTCTATACATGCTCTAAGTCTGTTTGTTTGTCTACATTTGTTTCCAAACTTATACTATACGTCTAAAATTTAAAAAAATTAGAATAAAATTTACTGCAGTGCAAATTTTTATTTTACCTTGAAATAGATATAATATTTATTTCCTGTCAAGTTTGCAATTGCTATAATTTAGTTTTCCTTTTATTTATAATATTATAAATTCTATTTATAATTAACCTAGCGCGTTTATACGCTGTACGCTGGAGGCGCGTCTAGGTCGACAATTAGCGAGTTACGTCGCAGGCAACGAGTCAAGGGCGGTCACAGAGCAGCTGGTTCCTGCTGAATTTTAATACCTTGCTGATTCGACATGACTGTTAAAGCGTCTTCATACAATACAATTTAATTGGACCTAAGTACTTTAAAACACGACGAAAAAAATAATTGATAAATTAAACTAATTGCATTTAGTAAATTGCAGAATAAAAGGTGTCTTCTGATAGCATTAGCAAAAGGTGTATTATTATTATTAATTCCTTGCAAAATGTACTACAGAGAAGGTTGAAATCAAAGATGTCAGCATACTTTTTTTCTTTAAATGACGTAGTTCGTAGCTGGCTTTGACTGCTTGACCGGATTGAGAGGTGGCCTAGCTATCGCTAGTAACTCGACACAATGTTGAGGGGTAACCTCGGCTTGGACGTTTACTCTGTTACGCGTAAGCATTCCGACGAGGGCGCCCGAATGGGCCGAACCACGATTCGGTCGGTGGCTATTTCACTTATAATCTAAGCTACATTCAAAAGCTAAACTAACTTTGAGTGCCACTTCGGGAAGCGTCGGCGCCGGAAGCGTGATGGCCTTAAGGCGAGGTTCCTTCTTGGGTTCCCTTACCTAAAATACTCATAATAGAGGTTCAGGCTGATCACTCTAAATTGCTTAATTCGGTAAAGTTGTAGAAGCTTAGAGCATTCCATAACATTTATCAAGAAAAAAGGTTATTGTTTTTATTAAATCTTGTTACAGAGTTAAGTCGGAAATTGAATAATTTTCTCAGCAGATAGTGCATATTCTTAACTGTACCTAGATCTTTAACATAGATTTCCATTGATTGGAAGATTAATTATCGTATAAATGATCGTTGCACCATCTTGTAGGGAACTATACTAGGCTATGTAAGATTAGGTATTTTTCGTTTTCCTTGAGTTAAGCGTTTTCATTTAGTAGGTAAACTATTATATATACTATATTATATAAAATATATATACAATGCAATTCAAATTCAAATACAAAAAAATAATTCCCAATTTTTTTGAAAAATAATATTCCTTATTTTAATTCCAGATATAGGAGATTGGTAAATCTAAGTAATAATCACTCCTAAATAAAACAAAATACCAGTTTTTCTATCTTTCAATTTAAATATAAAAAAAATATTACATTTATTCCACCCTTCCCTTTAGTTTCCGTTAGATTGGATAGTTTAGTAGTGCCTTAACACAAGACTAGTTTACGCCCGCTCTCGAGGTCACTCGGACAGACGGTAACTATACTACGTCTCTAAAAAATATATATTAAAAAAAAGGCGGAAGAGGCGTTGCCAACCAGTTAGGTGGCGCGCCGAAATTGTGACAATGTTGTATAATAGGAACAAATCTTTGTATTTTCGCTACTTTGTTTAGGTGTATGAAAATTTTCTGTTTTATAGCTTTTTTAATAAAATGGAAGCTAGTGAAAGAACACTTAAAACACTATACGATTTGATTGCGTACAAAAAAAACAACTCATATTTAAACTCTTTATTGTTTACAACTCATTTTATTTATAAACTCTTTATTGTTTACACTTATGAAATAAAATAAAAAAAGAAAATATAATTAAAATACATAAACAATGGCGGCCTTATCGCTAAAAGCGATCTCTTCCAGGCAACCTTTGGATGGAGAGGATAATAAAAGAAGCTAGATATACATAAATACTGATAATAAATAATTACATACAAACATACATATAATATAGGTATAAATATATATATATATATTATGAAAAGACAAAACGTGTGTAAAAAGTATTACATTTAATTTATTTAAATAATTTGTTTATTTTTCCACAAATATTGCAGGTTCTATCAGTCACGTTAAACCAAGATAGGCGCACTTAAAAACAACAGATATTTAAGTTTGTAGAATAAAAATAGATAGAAAAGAGACCACAGATAAAAAGTGTAATGCGAAAAATTTGGGCAAATTGTTTTTGTTGTAAATGCATGTCGTCCAAAATCCCAGACAAGGGAGATTACTTATTATTTTGTTTATTTATCCTGCATAAATATTGCAGGGTCTATCTGTCTATTTTCGATAATAGGGCATTATTGAACGAAACCTTTCCACTTTAAGTTCAGTGAAGCGTTCTGTCGCGCAATCTATTAACTCTGTACGTCGTTGACAGGTCTATTTCGAATCTCATTTTCGTTTTTTTAAAAACATCCTGCGATAAAATTGAGACAAAATTGAAATTTTAAATTTTATTTATTTAAATAAATTAAGTTGAAATTGCAAAAAATCATTATCATTTACATATCATTTTTTAGGAAATTCTAAAAATAAAAATAGTTATAAAGATACTGAGACCGGATCGTTGCTCGGTATTTTATTTGAAAATCATATTTTTTGGTTAATGTATTGAGATACGAACTACATAATGATAAAATATGAATAATATTTTTCGATCTTACGGACATATTAATAAAAAAATGCTGCCGTAAATCTTTAGACGTCAAGTATACTTTGTATACTCGGATTGATTTATCGCCCCCGAGACCACCATCGTGCTAAATTTCACGAAATTCGTTGGAGCCGTTTCCGACATTCAGATTATTATTATCAGTAATTGCTCGTTTAACGATATTAGATCGATAGTTTACGAATTTTAGGATTTATTAGGTTAATGCGCCTTACCGTCCAGATGGGATTGTGGTCAAGCACTCGCTTAGAAAGTATAAAAAAGAGAGTACTTTTTATTTGTCAGCAATGTGGTCAACTTGAATTAGTGGTAAGGTTTACAATAAATTTAAGTTCAGCCAATTTATACCTTTATGTCATAATGTTGGGCACAGACTTTCTCTGTCTTAGAAAATATTCAAACACATATAGATTCTTCACGATGATTTCCTTCACCGCCAAGCGCGTCATAAAATGTGCTACGGTAACACAGTGTTCGGTCGGTCGCCTCAAGCATAGTAAGCTGGCAACCCGAATTAAATCTGTACAAGTAAATAAAATTGAACTGTCTAATTGTAGTATTAAAATAACTGCTTTTTACTACATAAAAAATATCGTTTTTTTAGAATTTTTGTCTTTCTGTTTTATCCGGCTATCGGATAATAATACTAAGTATAATAATAAGACATGGCACTTGTTTTGCTCTGTTATTTGAAAAGGAGAGCATAAAACGCCTTTTTTTTTGTTAACGGGGAGGAAATCTTCAAAAAGATACCCCGCCATCCCCCCAGAAGGAATCTTTTTGATTGTGTCTTCTTCTCTGTGTTGTTCGAATGTCGCCTTCTTCCCGGGCCCACCTTAGCGGACGACAAAGGCCCCCATCCTTGTCGCCCAGCGAACCTGAGGCCCCTTTTAGTCGCCTTCTACGACAGGCTGGGGATACCGTAGTCTTATTCTTGAGAGCTCAGAACTACAGGGCTGGGAGCATAAAACGCCTAGGACACATCACAATTTAATAATACGTCGCCCAAGCACACCCATTCAGTCGTTCGTGAATCTGCATAAAATAATTAAGAGGTTTCATTCATTAGTATAATAAAATACGTTCGTTGCTTGTTTTAATCGTTAATTAACATTATACTTAAAATTCTGTCTGTATATAAGAGATGCTATACACAAACCGAAAATCCGAGTCTGCTAAACTAATTATATATACAAAATGAACGTTCATTGGTATCATATTGATATATAGCAGCTGGTTTTAGTAGTCTCTCTCTTTTCCTTGCTATTGGTCCCTCATGGTGGTGGGGTCAGCTTTTCTGCTTTGCGCTTTCCACTTCGCTCTGTCCCCGACATCGTCTTGGGAAATCTTGCACTTCCTCATGTCTCTCGACTCTACAGTCAGCGTATAGTCTCCCAAACTGTCTTAAACCCACTTTATCTTCGTCCGGTGAGGGAAAGCTGTAGCGCCAGGTTCCTTACGTAGTCGAGAGGACTCCTCTTGACGTGCTGGTTTCAGTTGTTTTTAGTATATTAGTACTACTACGGTTAACCGATGGCGTATCACTGGTAATTGACGTATTTGTTAATGATGGAATGATAATTGTTATGGCTGTAATACATCGGTTTTCTTACTGAAAAGTCATTGGCAGGTAGCAAACTCGAGGCACAGGTAACATTTTAGAGAGAGTGTGGGAATCAAATGATGAACACTTGACATTATCCGATCATGAAGCTTTTCAAGACTTTGTTATTTTAAAACCTGTAACTATTATATATTCTCGAAATGGACATAATGATAAAATTTTCTTCTAGTTATCCGATATCCATCTTACCGGAAAAAAAACGTTGTTGTAAGTCCCTGTTCAGCCCTGCAGTTCTGGGCTCGTAGAATAAGGCTACGGTAGCCCTGCCTGTCGTAGAAGGCGACTAAAAGGGGCCTCGGGTTCACGGGCGACAAGGGTGGGGCCGTTGTTGTCCGCTACAGTGGACCCGGGAAGAAGGCGACATTGGCTGCCCCGCGTCGCCTTGCACTGCGAGGATGCTGGAGGAGGATTGACCTTCCTGGGACGTGCTTTCAAGCATAGTGCAGAAGGGCTCCAGTGCGTTCCACTGGAGATCCCAGAGCCCCAAACCATGCACCGAGGAGTAAGAACCTCATTTCACAAGATTTCCCCCCAGTAACAAAAAAAACTCCCTGTTGGTGATGGAATATGGTATTAATGGGCCTTTAGGCTATTAACGCTTAAAATATCATAGCTACTTTAGTAGTATAGCTAATTTAGTAAATAGAGGAACAAGTATATATACAGTTTTTGATTTCTCTATTAATAAAGTTAAATCACAAGACGTGTGTTAAGTGTAAACGCTCCCTTATACACATTTCAACGATAATGTACGCGGTGTTTGATTGAATTAAAGTTATTGGCAAAAAATTCCACACAAGTCCAAGGCCAGACGTCTGAACTTTGAAGGCGCTCGTTATGTTAACAATTTATTTCGTTTATTGTAATTTATAAGCCGTGACATGGGAAATTTAGTTTTAAAAAAACAAAGCTTTATGCGGTGTGTTTGTGGATCATGGGAGAGAACAATTTTTACAGTCGTGGTTGGGCCGTCTTTAGCGCCCTCGGATCCGAATGCTATAACGAATAGAGTAACCGACCAAGCCGAGGTCCCACGGAAGCCCTTGCTAGTTACTCCCTAAAGAAGTTCAGTCTAAGCGACCTAAGAGCTGTGCCACCTCTCAAATGCCCGGTGAAACTATAGACGTCGCCTGACTGAGCAGCGTAGTTCGATCCGAAACAAAATCTTAGCGGAAAACGAACATAACTGTTATCTTTTTTTCCCGCTCGTTTTTAATAATACGATACCCTAAAATATATATATTTTGAGCGCTTTTTTATTATCCTATTCACAGTTTATTATGATTGCACCGTCAAATTTTTTGACTAAGTCACTTTGACTTAGTTATTGTCTTGACATTCAAAGTATACCTTCTTCACACGTAATACGTATGCAGAAATGATATTTATTTAATCTTTATTTGCACAAAACAAAAAAGTACAAAAAATGCGGTTTTAATGCAAAAAGGTATTCGCTACCATTGGGTTATGTAGAGACGAAATCCCCGGGACGTGCTCTCCTTGAGCACAGTGCAGAGGGGCTCCGGTGCATTCCACTGGAGATCTCGGAGCCCCTCGTCATGCGCCGAGGAAAGGGCCACCGGGGAGGTTTTAGTGGGTAAAAACCCTACATAACTGCCGCCTTCCACTTCCGCCCAGAAGGCGGGGTATCTTTTTGAAGATTTCCTCCCCGTTAACCTACTCCTTTTTCGAAGGTCTGCAACGCATCTGCAGCTTCTCCGCTGTTTTGGATGTTCATGGGTGATGGTGATCACTTAAGATCAATGAAGCCTTAAGCTTGTATGCCCCTTCTTGTGCAAAGAAAAATAATCTAAACCTACTTGTTGAGTATTTACCAATGCGATCCACGGTGCCGGCACCAATAAATATGCTGTTGCAATTTTATGTGCTGAT
This sequence comes from Meandrusa payeni, assembly GCA_029286785.1. Lineage (NCBI taxonomy): Eukaryota > Metazoa > Arthropoda > Insecta > Lepidoptera > Papilionidae > Meandrusa > Meandrusa payeni. The sequence continues at coordinate 2,265,805 of JAGSMX010000039.1, forward strand.
TTACCACGCGCTCGGCGGTGAAGGAAAACATCGTGAGGAAAACCTACATGTCCCAGAAATTTTTTCTATGACATGTGAAATCTGCCAATTCGCACTAGGGCCGCGTGATGAACTATGTCCTAATAGTCTCTTTACAGAGTAGGCCTGAGCCCAGCAGCGGGACATATATAAAGGCTGTTACTTTACCAATATCCTCATCCTTCCAAGAAGTACTATTTCCCAGCAAACCGGAATCTCAATCTGCATTCTTAGACGTACTAAAAAAATCTTAAGGTGGACTAAAACCGCCACTGGCAATTCATTAATAGTTTCGGAGGACTGCACGGGTCGGGTTCAATCGCCTCGTAATTGTTTTTTTTTTGTTTGGTCTATCAGTATGCGAATCGAGTTGGTCGGTATTTGGGATCCCGTCGTAACTTCTAAAAAGAATCCTTTAAACACCTTTTTATACATAAGTTAATTAAGCTTTAAAATTAGATATTTATATAGTCTTATGCTTGAACTGTGACTTATTTTTCATCAAGAATTATAAACACATAGTCCTACCAAAAAGTCAATAGCCTAGTTAGCGTTCGGTCTGCGAATCGTGAGGTCGTAGGTTCGAATTCGCCATTCGAGCATTGAAGTGAACCATCTTGTAGCACAAGCTTAAGTTGATTTGGAAAGGTTAACAAGAATGTTAGTATATTTCTGAAAAGAAAAGAAATATTGTTCATTTAAAAAAATTCGAGTAATCTTATGTATGTCGAGTATTGTCTCTAAAACCCAGTGAAACTATCAAGGCTGCCTGATCAGATTAGTACCCAGACAGTAGTTCATTCAGAAATTAAAAGCGGCGAAAGAGGTCACTTCTAAAAAGGATTTCAACATTCACAAATCTGTGCATACATAGGAGGACGATTAACAGATAAATATAACTGTACCAACGTGTATATACAAAGATACAGGTCAAGTTCTTCCGTTTGTCGCATAATTTAGTAACGAGCAAGACGCTGAGCGGGGTACATTGCGGTTAGTCACGATCTAGTGCTCCTAGCCGCCTATTATCGCTTAAGTCCTGGCGTCACGGACTCGATAACGATCAAGCATTATTTTGCGCTTAATCATAGACATTGTGGTTTTCCTTCAGTAATGATCGGAATTATTGTGCCGAGTTATTGCAATTCTATTATTGCTTTAAAGTTATAATTACTATATACATATATCCCACAGCTGGGCACAGGCCTTCTCTGTAAAGAGAGTAAAAATATAGTTTTCTTATTATTTACTTTACTTTCGCCATTATTATACGTACGGTACGCGTGGTCTGGCTGTGTGGCCCCACACGCACCTTCTTGACTCCCTACAAGTCCTTTATCAGGGCCTTTCTCCACCATTCGGAGCTCAACCACTTAAGGGGCTCTACGGCACGCAACACAATGGCTCGCTCGACGGCGCCAGACGATTTTTAACGGGTCCTTCTTTTATGCCAAGCGTGTGCTAATTTCCTGAACTTGAGGAAGTTGCCCTCCGAGGAGACCAGATCGCGGAAGTAGTCCGGACAGACCAGATCGCGGAAGTAGACCGGACGTAACAAGTGGATAATCGCTTAACATCAAATAATCATTATCATAAAATATATACTGAACAATCGGTTTTAGGTTACGGTTAATTTTAGACATATGAATCAAGTGCGTAACGCAACGTCTTCTTGGTTCTTGAAATTAATATACAGCGTGTACAAAAATTATATTCTTTGGATGCATCAAGTAGAATTGTCGCCCATGTTAAACACATAAACGAAGTTAACGTGTGTTGTGAATTGTCGTGATCGCGTGTGCCATTGACGGCTCTGCCAATGCATGCCAAACGACCGTGCCATCAAACTACGAACAGTTGAGGTGGCACTTTTCTGCTTTTTCACAGAATAGATAAGCCAGCAAATCGTTTCTGGTAAGTCAGACTCAAGTTACTCGAAAAGACGGTTAAAACTTGATCCATATTACGACATTTTATTGTTGCGGTAAAGGAAAACATCGGAAGAAACTTACATGTGTTTGTTACAAAACTATACTCTTACATACTGTTAATACCTAATAACACCTTTAGTACTCATGTAATACATCCGTGAGCCGTGGTAGCTCAGTGTCCGTGCTGTTGCAATTGTATGTGCTGATTTACCATGCTCGGCGGTGAAGTAAGACATCGTGAGGAAACCTACATGTGTAAGAAAAAAAATTCTAAGACATGTGAAGTCTGCTAATCCGCACTAGGGCCGCGTGACGGACTATACCCTTATACTCTCTTCACAGAGCCAACAGATGGACGTATATAGCCTAATGGTTTAGGGTACGGCCTGCGAATCGTAAGGTCGTGGGTTCGAATCCACCATTCAACTATTGACGTGAGCCATCTCCTAGCACAAGCTTAAGCTTAGTTGGAATGGTTAACAAGAATGTTAGTAATATTTATGAAAAAAAAAAGAAATATTGCTAGCTTTCTCTTTCTTTAAATATATATATATATATATAAAGACTTGAACTATTTAATTTTTTATATACATCCATGTTAGTCACGGCTCTAAATCATCTAGGTCAGACGTGTGACAATATGACCCTGACCCCTTCTTCCACCACAGCCTAGGTATTCATATGTTTCTGTACGCCTGTTATTAACGATTTAATTTCTAATCGTTTTCGATCTCGTTTCATATTTGAGGATTTGTTAGAATTTTATTAAAATTAAAAATGTTTGTTTACTGATATACCAAGTGATAAAAACAATAATATAATAATAAACTTTATTTCTCACAAATACAAAAATATACACAAAAAATTTGAAGTTCCTGACTCTTGACGTGGACAGGTCTATACCTGTGGTTCAGAAGTAATATATGTGAAACTTACCTACGAAAATCAGTTGTATATGAGTAATCAATATTATATTGTTTATTATTTATTATTAACTTACATCATTAAATATTTAATTTAACTCTCACAATATATTAAATTATTCATTTCTCTCCATATTCATTCTCTTCTCAAGTATCTTTGATCTCCGTCGTAGTCCTTCTTTTCGCATTTCCCTTGTCTTCTTTTCTCAACTCAGAGCTCTTTTCAACGTTGTTTGACTTTAGGTTTGTGTCCAGCCCAACGGTCACAGACCAAGTCTGTGCAACGTAGATCATAGCTGGGAGGACGTGCTGGTTGAAAAAGGTCGATCGGTGACGATAGGTCGTAACGTAGAAAGTTGATGTGATAAACATAATTTAGGACACATAACCGAGCGAGCTCTGTGAATACCTACGGTAGAATTTCAGTCAGATTTTAAAAATTTTAAAATATTCAATCATTATTTTACCTTTGATAAATTCCGTTAGGGATTTTCCTCTATACGTCCTAAATTCCATAGCGCTAGAGCCCCGATCTTCCTAGGGTATTAACCGGAATCCTTGATCTAGATAGTCAAAAGCGGGTTAATATATTCTATACAAAGTAAATAATAATAGATATTAACTCGCTGTGGTGGTTTTTTTGCATACTTTCCAAGAAAATGCTTGACTATAATCCCACCTGGTGTTAGTAGTAATGCAGTCCTGGATAGAAAGGCGTACTAGCTCAGTAAATGCCTATTCACTCTGCCCTTGAAAACACATTGTAATCGGTGGGAAAGACAGACGTAGGCAAACTATTCCAGTCCATTGCTGTACGAGTAATGAAAGACGAAATAATGTGCTTTGTGCGGTTTTGAGGGATGTCCACATCATAGTGGAACAAGGACTCGAGTCTAAGTTTAACAGTAAGCGACTTACCCAAGTTCGATGCTCAAGAGCTGAATGAAATATGTGTTATTATCCAACTCCGCTATAGTGTTCAAGCCAATAGCCTAGTGCTAGTGCTACTCCAATAGCCTGATAGTTCTTTAAGTCCTTCTCTGTGACTCTTTTACGATATAATTAGTGCCATTCTTCTGTTCTTTACGATCACCCATCGCTGAGGATCGTGATTCCTTTCTCGGCGATCAATCACCCGTCCCTAGGGATTCCGGTCCATGGCCCTATGGAGGGCGTCGCTGGTAGATGACTCCAGTTCTTCGGGAATCTGGTCCGACCATCTTTTCGCACTTCGGCCTGTTGGTCTTTTTCGTCACTACCAATCTTTCTTGCTTGTTGGCATCGCTTCGTGCAATGTGGCCAAAAGAATTAATTTACTATTATCTAAATTAGGACTTGTTTTACAAAGTCAAGCTCAAGAGTATAATTTCAATCCTAATGTGGTTTCCTACTAAAGCATAGCTTTATTTAAAACAATTGCTCTTTTAATAAATTTCGATTATGTGTTGTCTGTATTTGGCGCTTGGTTGAAAAGGTTGACTGACACTGGTCTGGAAGCGTTCACGTAATGTCGTAGGTTCATATCCACCATTCGATTATAGACATGAACCATCTTCTAGCACTAGTTTAAACTAAGTTGAAGATACGGAGTTAACTCCAGGTGATCCGCATCCTCTCTTGCCTCTTCTTCCAATAAAGCAAATATTTAAGAAGTGATTGCAAACGTTACACATAAGTATGTGTTGAATAGAGTGTTAACTCACTTCAGATTCTGGTGACATTAGGAAGTTCGGAAATTTCAATTAAAACAAAACCACTTAAGCAAGTCTCCCCTTTGCTTGAATGTTAAGTGCGACCCAACTTAGAGTCAAGTTAGAGGCGCTTTCGCTGTTCATTAAGCCGTTGCGAAGTCGCGAGACGTGAAATTCGGAAACTTTTACATATGCGACGGTCTTTAAGTCGACAGCTTAGTGGAGACGTTATACAAACTTTTAAACTTCAAATGGTAGAACGTCCAGTTTTCTTACCACGCTATAAACGATACTTCACGCGGACACATTCTTTTATTTACGAAGTATGATAGTTATTTATTTATTGATTTATTTATTACACCAACACAATGAACATTTTTAACAAACAATACATAAAACAGTGAAAAGTTGTGAAGTTAATGCCATCGCAGTTATAGGCGTAGATTGCAAGCAATTAATTGGCGAGTGACAATGTAAGATAAAAATAAAATTAACACAAAAGTAAAGAAAAACTAAATTTGAAATTAAAAATTAACTAATAAAAATAAAAAAAAAACTATTTGTAGTTTAGTGAATGTTTATATATACTTATACTAGGAAAAAAGAGGTCGATATCGTCCGTTTTTGAAAAAGAGTTGAATTCTAGTTATATAACAACTAACGCCTACATTCTCTTTCTTGAGAGTAACTTTTTCCTGTTATTCTTCATAAGATTTGCCTCCGAAAGGCGACGGTTATGTGAGATTCCTCCGGTGACCAACCTCGGTGCATGGTGAGATACTCTGAGATCTCCAGAGGAACGTACCGATGCCGCTTTGCAGTGAGAGAAAGCACGTCGCAGGGGTGACGTTACTCCCCCCGCAGTGCTATGACAGGAATGTGCAGTGCTATGATTTTATAACTATAAGAGCCCACACCCTTGTCCCCCTGAACCAGCGCTGTTAGTCACCTTTTACGACAGGCAAGGGATACTATAGCCTAATTCTATAAGCCAAGGAGTACAGGGCTCGAGGAGTACGTACCCAGTCTATGATTGTCATAGATACCTACAAATCTTATTCAATAGGTATTCTTCTATACGATTTGTAAGAGATCCCTGTTATATCGGTACGGTATATATCAACAAAAGTGAAACTTCAACCCTTCACACAAAAAAATCAAAATCGATTCATAGATGACGTCACTTCTTCTTGGTCGCTTCTTCACCGTGGTTGTGGTCATCATGATCCAGTGGACCCGCCATCACCGCCTGCTGGCCGTCAATCGGTCACATTTGTGTACAGGAGTTTCCACCATGCCCCGCACCTGATCTGTATATCGCGTTGGGGATGTGCCTCGTGGTCTAGTGCCCTCCACTTTACCATACACGACAAGACGCTCTATAGAGTCTTTTTTTTCCACGTCAGCTGACATGCCCAAAGAATTGTTCGCAATTTAGGAACGCCACCACACGGCTATAAAGTTTACACTAATTGAGAAATATAAAGGATATTTGTAGTAGATTAAAACTTTAGCTACCGCTATAGAGATATGTTTATAATTGCAGGCAACCCATGACGAGCGACTTGACGCACGCGTGGACTCGATGCTGAAGGAAGGGCTGATAGAGGAGCTGCTCGACTTCCATGACAGGCACAACAAGCACCGGATTAAAGACGGGAAGTGAGTACGAAGTTTTACAGTACTTTACAAGAAGGGGGTAAAGTTTAAAGGTATATATTTTATCTACATGTCCACAACATCAACCGACACTTCACAGGCATTTAAAAGATTTGTTTAGAATTACCATAATATAATATAAAATAAAATAAAAACGGTATACCCGTTTTAATTTGATTATATAATAATATATAAAATATATTTATAACGAAGTCGGAATTGGAAGTACTAATTTTTTAAAAACTAGCGTACCCAGCCCGCTTCGACGACAATCTTATTTAACTCTCACAATATATTAAATTATTCATTTCTCTACGTATTCTTTCTCTTCTATTCTCTTCTCAAGCGGATGAAAATCATTACCTACACCCATGTACATATCAGTAAATACAATATCATTCTTATCATTTATACGAAAACATATCGGGCCCAAGTTAATGTCAGAAATAAAAGTACGAGGTATGGCTTGTTTGATTGTTGCTTGTCACCAAACTTTACAAGGTTACTCGTCAGGTCATTCTGAAATTTTCCTGAAAGATTCATTGAAATCGGCCCAGCCGTTTCGAAGCCTATAAGGAACAAACCCACACACTTTCTCTTTATATATTTTTAATGGCACGGCTAGGTGGTCAACTCTACAATTAATTGTAGATTAATAATTTAAATTAAATCACCAGTTAAAACGTTAGCGTCGAGCTAGTAAAGTTTTAACGAAGAACTCCAGAAGTTTCGTTTTTAAGAAATTCTAATTTTACCATTATCAGAATAGCCTGGTATATTTTCTTATTATGTTTATTTTAGAGATGACAAAATATAAAATGAAAATGCTGAATTCTTATTAAATTATTTTAAACAAACTTTAGAAATAAATTATTGTCTATGCTTAATTAATTAAGCTATAAATAAAATATCGCTTTTTTAATTTTAAAAGTGACAAAGAAATATAGAACAAAAATTCTGTGTTCTCAATAAATAACTTTTAAACTAACGCGAGTAATATATTACGATGCCTCAAACAAATTAATAAGACAAAGTATGGCAATTTTTCCAATAGTTATGTTTATCTGGCAGACTGAGACATATAGACCACAAATCTCGTGTTCTCATTAAAATATTTTAACCATTCTCTAGTGATATATCACAGTATCCTTCATCAAGCCACACTTTTACTTTACTTGCACAAATCCTATCACAAAACCTGTCATTCAGGAGTCACACTTGCATCTCCTTATTTCAACGTCATTAATCTTTTTCAAATAAAACTTCTTTACCTAAGCTGGTGAATGCGTTTCGCAAAGTGTGATCGGGCGAGACGAAGGGAAGTTGGAAGGGAGATATAAATTAATAAAGCCAGAGGGAGACTTACGTTTCGTATACTGTAGGGGCAAGAGAGAGGTGCGACCACACATCTTCGTTCTCTCTTAAACAATCGTGTATATTTTATACATATAAGTATATCTATACAAAAATACCTTACTTTTTTATACTTTCTAACCAAAGTCCTTGACTCTATCCGCGATCCCACCTGGTGTTAAGTGGAAATGTAGTCCTGGATGGTAAGGCGCACTAGCTTAGTAAATGCCTATTCACTCTACTCTTGAAAATACCCACACTGTAATCGGATGGAAAGACAGACGCGGGCAAAATATTCCTGTCCTTTGTCGTACGAATAATGAAAGACGTTTCGTTCAGATTAGAAGTATGTTTACAACAAAAGGATTAAATCGCATATACCAAAATAACATTTTTTTAAGAATTTTTGTCTGTCTGTCTCCTTGGTTCCGCCTAATCTGTGGAACGGCTGGACAGATTTTGACGGGATTAGATAGCTGAAGTAATAAGGAGTAACTTGGCTACTTTTAATTTAAGAAAATTTAATTGAACATGACTTTTTTAATCGCGGGTAACACCACGGGGCGCAGCCAGTATACATATCAGCCCTGTAGTTCTTGGCTCTCAAGAATAAGACTACGGTATCCCCTGCCTGTCGTAGAAGGCGACTAAAAGGGGCCTCAGGTTCGCTGGGCGACAAGGGTGGGGCCTTTGTCGCTAAGGTGGACCCGGGAAGAAGGCGACATCGGCTGGCCCGTGTCGCCTTGCACTGCGAGGACACAAGGGGGAGGGAGTAGCCTTCCCCCCCGGGACGTACTTTCCTCGAGCACAGTGCAGAAGGGCTCCGGTGCATCCCACTGGAGATCCCGGAGCCTCTCGTCATGCACCGAGGAAGGGCTACCGGGGAGGTTTTAGTGAGTCAAACCCCACATAACCGCCGCCTTCCTTATTTTTGAAGATTTCTTCCCCGTTAACAAAAAGCTAGTATTCATATACATAAGAGATATTTATATAAATAGAGCTAAAGAAGTTTTACTTCAATCATGTAGTCTCTCGTTTTTGTTTTTCGTTTTGTTTATGGGTATGACACCCTACTTTCATATATATGTACATAGATGCCATCCATACGTTAGTGTAGGGACCAACACCGCATTGCGGATTGCCAGACGGGCGCAAATATATTCCTGAAATAGAACAGTGTACTTATGCTTTATTTACCATCACCTCTAAGATAAACATAACTATTTAAAAAAACAATGAGCTGCGAAGAAGCAAGATGGCGGACGGGCAACGTTCGCGCCAGTGCCATCTGCCGGGCTGCGGTTCCCTATGGTTTCACGTTACACGCGTCTATTCTCTATGCGACAATTAATTGCATTTGGTACTTATTAATAGTCTATTAATATCTTAAATTAACTTTTTTAAAAGAGCCCACGGCATTTATCAATTAATTAGAATATATTAATTTATTCAAATTATTACAAAATGCCTATTTTTTGTTTTGAAACAATTAAAAAGGTGGTCGGTACTAAAGATAATTGTTAATAATATCAATGGGGAGACGTTTGTCAGCTTTTACTGCAAAAATTTAAATAGCATTAGAGATGATACTTACAGCATAAGATACACAGAGTTTCAGAGAAGATTTTTAACCGACTTCAAAAAGGAAGAGGTATTCAAATCGTATTGCTTTTTACATGTATGTGCGCTAATATATATCATTTTGTTTGAAATGATTTTGGACAATTAGGTCCCATAAGAATGTCGATGGTATTGGACCTTGGGTTCCGAAGATTTATCAGGGGACACCTTAACATCGCATGGAAGAATGCTTGTTGAATGTTATATTGGTATAGTTATAATAATCCAAGTTAGTTCAAAAATAAAAGAGAGCCACCTCACTTAATAGCGTTTATTGTTTGATTCGATTTGAAATCGATTTTCTTTTTCAATCCTTAACATACTCGAAAACCAATTAAAAAGATGGTCGGTAGTAGCGATAATTATCTAAACTAAATAATGTGGACACTTTTTTTACCTTTTATCGTAAAAACCGGAGAAGCTATAAACATAATGCTTATAGCATAAGATACAGCGTGTTTCGGAAAAGGTGGTATACAATTATACAAACTGCGCCTCGCGGTGTTGCCGTGCTTAAAAACTATTCATTTAACTTTTTTATAAAATAAAAGTAGTCTAAGTAACTCCTTCTTACTTCAGCTATCTGTCAGTGATAGTCCCGTCAAAATCGATCCAGCCGTTCCAGACATTAGACATAGACATTTATTTATTAGCATCACAATACAAAAACACATCACAGACAGAATATAACACACATTAAAAAAGAATGAAAAATAGACAAAACACAGTTAAAGTTACACGGACAAATAATACACAACATATGATGCCAATATCGGACACCGTCTCAGCATATGCTGTCGCAAGGACTTATTAGCCGGGACAAATACAGCCAGTCAAACAAAAATTGTAAAAAATGTTATTTTGGTATATGTACCTTATGTATTTATATGCATGTAATGGTTATTTTAATATTACAAAACAGACACTCCAATTTCATTTATTATTATTATTCATCAGGTATCTTGATTTGTTTGGTTATAATATGTACTTATAAATTCAGTGCAATTTCGATTGGCATGTAATTCTATTGTTTTTATCTAATTTGGAAAATGCTTTCTATATCCAAGTATCAAGAACGTTCATTCCTGTAGTGCGATATTCACGCACCACACCGCTACCCAAGGTACGCGGTAGCGACCACAGACTACACACCAAAGCTAGCGTCGTGCACGATGATGTACAGCCGTTCTAGAAGAGATATATATATTACTACCACGCTAAAAACATTCAAGTAATCGTGCCGAGGATGAAACACAACGGACAACGGAGTGGATGATTAGGGACATTCCGATAGTTTTATTATCTATATGTATATATTCTGTGTTTCTGATGAATTGTTCAAAATCACCCCAGCAGCCGATTTTCATTAACGCACATCACGGTAGTATTAAAAATTTAATTAACGCCATCTTCATTCCACAACTGTACGTTTTACGCCTAACTTTCTTCCACGCATTACCAATTATAGAATCAGATGTTATCAACAGTGGTTCGAAACCGACGTCCTTGGACAAAAACGCAGTAACCTTTCTCAACGAGCCCGGCAATGCATCTGCAGATCTTCTGGTATTGTAGATTTTCATGGGCGATGGTGTGGGACGACACTATAGAAGGTTTTAGTCGGTAAAGGCCTCCTAAGACCGGATCCGAAGTTAATAGGTGATCAAAATCTACGTTTAGATAGTCTTGAGCACCGGCGCAAGGTGGCTAGCCTTTCGGAGCTTTACAGATTACATTTTGGAGAATGTGCACAGGAATTACGCGATTTAATTCCCCCAGCCCCATTCTACATTCGGACGTTTAGACATTCGACGGGTCCACCCTTTCATGTTCCGCGCGTCCGAACGAAGCGATTCGAGTCATCGTTCATCGTACGTATAGAAAAGGAGTGGAACAAGTTGCCGGTGCCAATCTTTCCGTCCAAGTACGACGTGGGAGCCTTGAAGAGTAGAGTGAATAGGCACTTACTAAACTAGCGAGTACCTTTCGACTATATCACCATTTAACATTAGGCGGGATCGTGGTCAAGCGCTAGCTTATACCCCATAAAAAAACCCCCGACGTAACACACCGTAAACGCAATTTCTCTCGTGTAAAAAGAAGGATCGCAGAGCTGGTTTTTTATCCACCCTCGATTAACAGAAACTACTTTGGATAAACACAAATCACACTGTATTCAAACAGATTAATTTAATCTTTATTTGCACAAAATAAGAGCGTACAAACGGCGGACTTAATACCAAAAGGCATTCTCTGCCAGTCAATTTTTTTTATAAAAAATGGGGACTATATTTTTTTTCGAAAATGTTATCCATTTCAAGTAAGCTAAGGCTTGTTTTAGGAGATGGTTCACGTCAATAGTTGAATGGCCGATTCGAGCCCACGACATAGCGATTCGCAGACCGTACCCTAAACCATTAGGCTATTGACGCTTCAAACATTGGAGTTTGTACTACACAAAGTAAAGGGGTGCAAGCTTAGACAAAATATATATATATACACAAATACATAACATCATAGATACAAAACATAATAGATATATAACTATATAGATCTAGATATGGACGGCAAGGAACGAAATAAAGAAGTTTTAAAACTAGTAGGGATTCGAAACTAAGCTTATGATTGTAGACATAGTTACAGCTGTCCGTTTGGTTGGCAGCGCTTTCCAGAGCCGTATTGCGTTAATGGTAAAAAAAAATGTATAATAAATCAGTGTTATAGGAAAGAATATAAAGAATATTACTTTAAAATTGGATCTCAAATTGCGTTTCACAATATCTTGGCTTCAAAAGTTATTAAAATGTATTATTGAAAATAAATGTCGCTTCCAGTGTTTGTGCGGGGAGTGGTAGGTCTTCCCCGCGATCCCGGCCTAAGCCACTTTGTTTAAGTTGGCTATGAGTTTGTTTGCGAGCGTTTTTATGTCAACCGTCCACTTTCTACACATATTAAAAAAAAGGATGGATTTACGTGGAGTAATTTCGCGTGAAATTGTGAGGTTATGAACCTGTCCGCGTTGGACCGACGTACAGACGCTAGCCTTTAGTTTTACACACACACACACACACACACATATTTTGCAAACATGTAGATTTTCGGTTCTAGACATACATACATAGCATGTATAAGGGAGATGTTGCACTTAACTCCGAGTTTATCTTAGGAAATAAATTTTGTACCATTTTTTTACGAGGACGGTGAAGTGTCAAATTTTCTACACATAGTTTGTATAAAGTGTGCAGAATGCGAATATTTTTTTTAAAATTATGCATACACATGCATGCATATTTACGAGCAAAAACACAGACTTCAAATCGAATCAAACGTTTAACGCTATTACGCGCGGACATCCTCTTTGTATTGCCGAATTATCGTAGGAATATTACGAAATAAAATTGATCAGAACCTAACCAAACTCTCAAAGTACATCTTTTCTAATCAAATATGAATCATCGAAATCGGTTAGCATGAGTTATTCGTCCATTTGTGGCATACTTGATGCAAATTTAACACTTATTTTCTCATGGATACACATTGTCAGAATAGGACCAAATCAGAAAGGAACCACACACCAGCACCAGGTTTCTAATAAAAAAAATGTTCACAAAAAATCGGTTTACCTAGTCCAAAGTTAGGAGGCAACAAACATAAACAAAAAATACATACATCCGAATTGAAAACTTCCTCCTCTTTGAAGTCGGTTTAAAATGGAAATATAGTATCTTTGCCTACCCCTCTGGGTCGATGGCTGACTTTATTCGTACTTAGTTCTTGATATCTATCTATATTTCTCCCAATCTCTGTTTTTAAAAATTTTCTTTTGCAAGAAAAACATATTTTTTACAGTGCCAATTTTCACAGTGCATACATACAAAAAAACAGACATAATACACTAGAATGGCATTAAAAAGTCATCGCTCGTCTAGTTCGCAGATAAACGTTCGCAAAAAATAAACGGGTTGTCGACTTCAGCGCGAATCTTTTTGTCGTTCTCAAATATCCATTCACAAAATTTTATTGCAGTGAATTTAGTGCTGAATGAAGCTTTCGAAAATTAAGATTCCCTTTGTTTCGTATTCTATCGTAAGTGTTGCAGTTGACGAGAGACTTCCTAATTAGTCATGGTTGTGATTTCAAAAGTCAAGTTAATTCTATTAAACCACAAATTTTTAAAGCTATTGAAAAATAGTAATGATATATATGAAAAATATAAATAAGTTGCTTTCACAGCCTATATATGTCCCACTGTTGGGCACATGCCTTCTGTGTAAAGAGAGTTTCGAAGCATACCAAATCGTAGACAGTCTAATGTCTGTGTAAGGTACGATATGCGAATCGTAAGGACGTACGTTCTCCTAGCACAAGCTTAAGCTTAGTTGGAATGGTTAACAAGAATGTTAGTAATATTTCTAAAAGAAAAAAAATAGTGCTAGCTTTCTTTTTAAAAAAGTATATGAGCATAGTCCGCCACACGGCCCTAGTGCAACCGTGTGCTTTCACATGTGTTAGAAAATTTCACTTAAAATTGCAACAAAATAAATTATTGTTGCCAGCACCGGGCACTGAGCTACTACGGCTCTTAATATAGAAATATATAAAAATCGTAATTTCAATAGATAACATAGCTGGACGAACCTTCTTGAGGTCCTTTTATTATAAAAATTAAACATTTTAAGTTACTGCACGCAACTTCTAGACGCACTGCGGGATTTCATCCTTTTGTTGTGAACATCCCTCAAACCCGAACGAAGCGATTTGCTTCGTCTTTCATTATTCGTACAGCAAAGGACTGGAATAGTTTGCCCGTGTCTGTCTTTCCTTCCGATTATAATGTGGGTATTTTCAAGAGTAGAGTGAATAGGCATTTACTAAGTTAGTGCGCCTTACCATCCAGGACTGCATTTCCACTTAACATCAGGTGGGATCGTAGTCAAGCACTTGCTTAGAAACTATAAAAAAAAAAACTGCAAGATTTCAAGTCACGATTAGATCGTTGAGCCGTGGTAGCTCATAGTGAAAACTATAGTGGCGCAACAAAAAATTCACTATGATGTCACTGAACGTTCATTTTAACGCAATTGTAACACTAATCTTTGGTACTCTAGCTTTACAATCGTTATTCATTAGTTTTTAAATTCGAAACTACATATCAGGAAAGGAAACAAAATATCACGTCATAATAATTTTAGGTTACCGTTCACGCCTTGTTTCCTCGGAAGCGAACCTGAGACTGCATAGTAAATTAAGAGGTCAACGACCGATACAAAGCCATTATGCGAGCCCCGAATTGTTCAAAAACATTGTACTCTGGACCAGACGTTAGACGCGTCGCGGAATCCTCGACAAACACAAATATAAGTACAATGCATTGTTAACTAATAAAAATAAAGGTACATAGCGCCGTCATTTATGAATCATTGTGATTTCTATTTGCGGTTTCAATTAGGTCCCATATTAATTTTGTTGGCATGGGATCTTGGGTTCCCAACATTCACCAGGGAACTTCAAAAAATCGTGTAGAAGAATGCCTGGTGATTGAGATATTGGTAGGTTTATGATTTATTTATTTATTCTTTATTTGCACACAATACAAAAAAAGGTACAAATGGGCGGACTTAATGCCAGTAGGCATTCTCTGCCAGTCTACCTTGGGGTTGTGTAGAGACAAAGTAACGGGTGCAAGCTATATGAGAAAAAAATAAATAAAAGAAAACTATAATAAATGCATGCATATATAATATACATACCTACCTATAAATAGATTAAATATATAAACATAATAATTAGATATAATAATAAATAGATACATATATAAATACATATATATATATATATATATAATTATAGATGGATAGGGACAGCAATTGTCAAACAATTCCTTGTTTAGGTAAAGCTTGCATAGTAAATGTTTGAAAGTAGATTTAGTTCCAGCTGTACGTATATTTGTTGGCAGCGCATTCCAAAGTCTTGTTGCGGTAAAGGTAAAATATTTATGCATAAAATCAGTATGACAAAGAAATATGGAGAATTACTATGATATCCAAGACTGGTAAATAATTTACGAGTAAACATCAAAAACCGACTTCAAACCCAATCAAACGTTAAATGCTGTTACGCGGGGACACACTCACTATATTTTCTAATTATCGTAGTCATTACAAAATAGAATTAATCAGAACCTAACCACACTCTCATCAAACTTCCCTTGAAGTCCATCCTTTCCAATAAAAAATAAATCATCGAATTCGGTTGCCGTGATATTGAATTATTCGTTTATTTGTCACGTTCATTACTTAATGCAGATTTTAGATTTATATTGATTTCCAATGGATTAGATTATCAAGCACCTGTTTTCAAATAATAAAAGAATCATCAAAATCGGTTCACCCAGTCGAAAGTTAGGAGTTATTTCACGTGTATTCTAGACTTCATAGTCGTCTTCCATCAAAAGATGGAAGCCAAACGCGAGCCTATTTTATAGTAAAAAATATTGGTATTATTACATGGAAAAAGTCTAGTTACTCTTATTTTCTTCGGCGCTACAACCCCTTATGGGTTTTCTACCTCAATGGTGTTCTTTCCGATCCTCGGCTTTCCTTCACCAGGTCAACTTTCCTATGGCCCTTAGATCCTTTGTAGAACAAATTATAACGTGTTGAATCCAAGCGCCTTAATTTGCCAAAAATTATGGAGATGGTAAATGGTGTCTAGATGAGGTAGGTAATCCAATCTTAGGCATATGTTAGTCAACAACGTGTCTGTATGATTCCCTCAGGATCCACTTACCCTATAGTAGACAGCCCTGTAGTTCTGGGCTCTCAAGAATAAGACTACGGTATCCCCTGCCTGTCGTAGAAGGCGATTAAAAGGAGCCTCGAGTTCAACGCGCGACAAGGGCCTTTATCGTCCGGTAAGGTGGACCCGGGAAGAAGGCGACATCAGCTGGCCCGTATCGCCTTGCACTGCGAGGGCACAGGGGGGGAGGGAGTAACCTCCCCTCCCCGAGACGTGCTCTCCTTGAGCACAGTACAGAGAGGCTCTGGTGCGTTCCACTGGAGATTCCGGAGCCCCTCGTCATGCACCGAGGAAAGGGCCACCGGGGAGGTTTTAGTGGGTAAAAACCCCCACATAACCGCCGCCTTCCCCCCAGAAGGCGGGGTATCTTTTTGAAGATTTCCTTCTCGTTAACCAAAAAAAAGGATCCATCTACCACCGGGTCAGTGTTCTTGTTGCTCCAATGTAATATAAAAGAAGTCATAATTGAGTCAGTCGGAGGCGTCACTCCGCTCCCGGCACCCGTCTCGCTCGACGGCACAAGACCGCAACGGTGATTGTATGACGCCTTCTTTGTTACACCGTGGGAAGTAGCTCATCACGTCTACCGGACAAAATAAACCAAAACATGTATTTATTTACTTAATGCATCGACTTTGAGGGCTATCCAATGTCCTCAAAATACGATACGATTTAGGGACCTTCGGGAACGAGGCTACTCGTTTCTTAAAGGCCGAGAATGTACCTTCGGATCCTCTGGTGCTCTGGATGTACACTGGCTCGAAGCACTTACTATATACACTCGTGAGTAAAAATAAAGGGTCGGTTAAGAAAGATTGAATATCTCGGAAGATAAAGACGCTAGCTAACTGAAATAAATTGTGCATGGTAGACAATTAAATATCCTTAAAAGAAACTAAAATATTTTTAATAATTTAAAATTTAAATTTCATTAAAAAACATAAACTTAAACGAAAAAGGATATCTTACATAAACAGGGATAATACAGTATTTTTTGTTAAATTCGTATTTTAGTACTTAGTGTTGCTTCCATGTGGCGACATTAAATAATAAAAAAAATAATTTACTATATAAGTTTTATTTTTATTTTAAGGATATTTAATTGTCTATCATGCACAATTTATTTCAATTAGCTAGCGTCTTTAACTTCCGAGATATTCAAACTTTCTTAACCGACCCTTTATTTTTGGTCACTTCTATATATACAAACGATCCGATGAAGTAAGGTTTTCCATGTACATGGGTGATTACGATCACATAAGACCTGTGTCCTGCCTCGTACTTCTTCATCTTCTGCCTAACATATTTCTCTGTCTCTGTCTGCTTTCCAACTTAATCTACTCCAGTTTGCCCAGTTTTTCAACCTTCGTTGCATTTTCCTTCTTTCAACCGACTTCAAAAAAGGGGGAGGTTCTCAATTCGTCCATTTTTTTATGTTTGTTTCGTCATAACTTTCAAATGAACAGATTTTGGTGATTCTTTTGTTGTTTGAATGCTAGTGCTTCCCATGTGGTCCCATTTGGTTGTGGTCCAATTCTGACAACGGCATCCAAGAAAAAACCATATATGTATCAAATTTACATCAAGTATGTGCGCCACAAATGGTCGAATAACTCAATATCACGCCAACCGATTTCGATGATTTTATTGTAATGGATGTACTTTTATTTGGTTTTGTTCTGATTCGTACGATAATTCGGATGAGCCGCAACCTTGATGTTAAATGGTCTTCCCACAAACACACACAAAAGGTATTGCAGGGGAGGTGTCGGTCTATATCCAGTGTAAGTTAAAAACTAATTAGTACTACCCACGCGAAGTGGGGGCGAATCGGCAGTCAATTGATTGATATCCTTTTATATTTATTATTTTAGATAATTTAAATAAAAGTGTAGATTATTTAGTATATGTATAGTTTAGTTATAATAATTGTGTCTGTACGCCATCGTCCTATTCTGTTTATAAATGTCTTGCCCGTACAAAGACTGCGGAAAGAGACGATAAGGGTGGTTCGGCCCTCTCGGGCGCCCTCGGATCGGCATGCAACCGTCCAAGCCGAGGTTACCCCTCACCGGGGGGACCCTTGTGTCGAGTTACTAGCAATAGAGGTTCAGGCTAAGCGACCTAAGAGCTGTGCTACCTCTCAATCCGGTGAAGCAGTCATGGCCAGCCTCTCATGTGTGAATATTGATATGTCAAACGGCGTATTTAAAACTAATCTAACCATAAACAAAATGATATTCACTATTTTAATTTTATTTTCTACGAAATAAATTAGTTATTCAAATTAATTAATTTAAAATATTGGAAAACATGGTATTATTTAAAAATAAATTAAAGCTGAATAAAATGCGTAATGTTTAATTTTATAAATCGAATTTTATAAACGTATCTCTAACCTAATTTTTTTTTAAATTTCAGGGCCCCAGATTACACCAAGGGAGTATTCCAAACGATGGGATTTAAAGAGTTCCACGAGTATCTGATGGTATCAGAAGACGATAGAAGTAGCGAACGTGGCAAGAAATTGATGCAGCAGAGTGTAGAAAACATGAAAATGGCCACACGAAGATACGCAAGGAGACAGAACAAAATGGTTAAAGGGCGATTTCTTGATATTCCAACGAGAGAGGTGATAAATATACACGTTTTATAAAACACTGGCTGATTCGGGAAACTTCGTACCGCCCTATATTTTGATAGTAATTATTAGAAATAAAAGGGGTTCAATTTGAACCGGACAGGATTCTATGATTGACGTATGGTCTGTTAGAAGTTGTCATTCGTTAAATGAACAAGTGAACGTCATTCTGTCTCATTCACTCACACTTTTTGGCCTTATAAAATCTGATTGTAATAAAAATAAGCTATATATACAAACTTTGTCCTAAAAATAACAAACACAACAACGTTCAAAAACAACACTTCGGAAGATACACAGACAAACTTTAAGTATTATTTAAAAATATTAACGAATGTAAACAAAAACTAAACAAACATAATCTAAATTAAAAATGCACGTAAACGATAACGTCGTACTTAATTAGTTGGCGGATTGAAATAGTTTATTACGAAGTTCGTATAGTATGTTCGTACCGTTGGGCTGGTCCACAAGCGATGGAAAGAGCTATGCTCGGCATTTCTCTAAGGCATGGAGTCCAAAACGAAAAAATTCGACGGAGAACGAAGGTAGTCGATATAGCTCTTAAAGTCAGCAAGTTGAAGTGGCAGTGGGCTGGCCACATCTGGCGAGTCAGCGATGGTAGATGGGGGAGGAAAGTCTTGGAATGGAGGCCGCGCATGGGTCGGAGAAGCGTTGGGCGCCCTCCCTCCAGATGGACCGACGACCGTGTTAGGATAGCCGGAAGTGGTTGAATGCGGAAATCTGAGGATCGCATATGGTGGAAGGCATTGGGGAAGGCCTATTTCCAGCAGTGGATAGATACAGGCTGATGATGATGATTACGAAGTTCTGACGCTTTTTTTCTCTTTTTTCGACAATTGCGATCGTTGTCGTTAAGGATCATTTTTCTTACTATAAATAATATACAATTATAAGTACATATGTATACTTATAGTATTCTATATTTGATATGATATTAATTACTGTTCCTTTCCGTAATGTAGTAATTTGTATTAGAAGTAATTTTATAAGATACTGATCCTATCCTTTATCCAATTAAATTATTTATATTTTAACATAGCGCCATCTAACGTCAAATGGTATACTCATATTTTTCTTATTTGTTTGATCACCATCTAGCGTCGAATAGCGGTTATATTATCGTTTGAAATTATTCTTATAAACAAATAGACGGCGGTTAGCGCACAAAAAACGATGACCTGATTTATTCAATAATAATAATCAAGAAATAATAAATCGTCGAATAGATAGAAAAATGTCATTTTTAAAAATTTTCGGAAAATTAGATACAATTCTTGTGACATCTAGTGAGCTTCATGTTTAATTTCTTAAAGTGTCTTTTATCCATTTAAAATATTGTTAA
Organism: Meandrusa payeni; assembly: GCA_029286785.1. NCBI lineage: Eukaryota > Metazoa > Arthropoda > Insecta > Lepidoptera > Papilionidae > Meandrusa > Meandrusa payeni. The sequence continues at coordinate 2,285,805 of JAGSMX010000039.1, forward strand.
CAGTAGGCTCTTTTAGTATTAACGTAATTTTCCAAAATTTTGATTTGAAAAATTAACATTTTTCAATTTAATCGACGAAATGTGATTTTCAGGTGCCACCGATTTATGAATTGGACACTACGGACATGTCTCAATGGGATGAGCAAGTAAAAGGTAAAGCTGTAGAAATCATAGAAAGTTATATAAATAATGCCCATTGTCAATATGAACCTTTGAAAAGAGAGTTAGGCGAGGACAACAAAAAAATTGATACTCATTCTTGTAATTATTGTGATGTTTGTGAAAGACTCATTATAGGTGACAAGGAATATTCAATACATTTAAATTCATTTAGACATATGAAGGTTTTGAAAAAGAAAAAAAAGCTTCTAGAACAGGAAAGAAAAGAAGTAAAAGATAGTACAGAACATACATGACTTAATATTAATGATAAATATTGTTTATTTATGTTACAAGTGTTAAAATAAACAGATTTTGTTGAAGCAGTGTATTTTATTAACTAAATAATCTAACATATTTACATAACAACTTTATTCTTCTGATTCAGCTACAATTTTTTTCTTTGGTGCTCTTAAATCATAGTTTTCAAATTCCGGATACTTTGTTATAATCATGTTGTAAGCTTCGCACAGTCGTTTGAACTCTGAATTTGTTATTTGAAAAGGTCTCGTTACTGGATCCAAATCAGCAATGTTGTACATTTTCAAGGCCATTTCCTCGCGCACTTCTTCAGGAAACAAAGTTTGAGCACCTCTTATGGAATACTTTTGTCGCATTGAAAATATCTGCCTTACAACTTTTTCCACCAGCTTAAATGGTAATTTGATGATTGGTTGTTTTAATGGCGTTAGGGTCACAACTCCCACATCAACATCAGGCTTTGGTAGGAAAGCAGAGCCAGGTATATCAAATTTGTATTTCACATTACACCAATTCTGACACATAACTGATAGCCTACACCTTTGCTTATCTAAAATTGGAGCGACCATTCTCTGGGCGACTTCTTTTTGAAAAGTTAATGTCATTCGGGTTCGACCGAATGACCAAGGACCCTCTTGTCTTGAAATCTTCTCCAGCCAGCGAATCATTAGAATTGTAGATACACTAAATGGTAAATTGCCTATTAAATTAATAGGTGGTGGTGGATCTGTCCACTCAGCTTTTACATCTGCGGGAATAAAATGTGACACATCTGTCTTCAGAATATCGTCAGTAATAATATCAACATCAACTTTGTCTCTGCAGGCATCAGCTATTAGCTCTAAAGTTGGTAAGAAGCGAGGATCTTTCTCAATTAAAATAACTTTCCTAGGTGCTTGTTGTATAATAGACCTTGTTATTCCACCAGGGCCTGGCCCCACTTCGCACACTATGTTGTTTTGAATATTTCCTGCTGCTCGTACTATTTTATCGATTAATCTGGGCTCCATTAAGAAATTTTGAGACAGCTCCCTGAGTGCGCGCAGTTTGTACATCCTGATGACATCTTTTATACTAGGTAAAGGCGGTAGTCTTATTTGCAAGGCTTTCTGAGCAGCGGCCATTATTGCTGCACCTTCACAGGCTCGTCGAAATCGTCAAGGAAGGTCTCTTGCTTAACTGCGTAAATAGAATACAAATAAATACTAAATACTCCAGCGCCTATCGCGCAACCTGTAATACGATTTCGTTTAGATATCTTTTGTAATTTTTGTACGCGTTCTAGGTTTTTCTGTTCAATAATTTTCATGTAATCGAGTTCAGCTTGTTTCAGCACTGGATTCTTACCCTCTGTGCTATTAATTTTAGGATTGGAATCGCCCATTACGGTAAGAAAATATTATAACCTCTAACCACAAACTCGTAACAAACCACAGATAACATTGGAATGAAATGGAAGAAGAGGATAATAATTCTAAACCACAGATTAAATATAATCTTTCGAACGAAAGGCTGAAGCCGCAATTAAAGTTATAAAAACCATAGGTAGGTGTTTCTGTGTTCTTTAATTTTAATTTGTATTAATTGCAGCAATGTTAAACATATCAGGTAATCAAAATTATATAAGCCACCCAAGCTTGAAATGTTATGTGGAATATATCACAGTTTAATTATTTACTGCCAAGATGCTAATAATTTGCCTAAGCCAATATTATATCTAAACGAATAATTTACTTTATTATTTTAATGTATATTTTAATTTTATTTTGGTGTAAAAATTGGAAATTTTGTGTGATGCCAATATGAAGCTGTACTTTTACTACTTCAAAATAACATTTAGAAAGAGAACAGCTTCATTTTCTTTTTTTTAAATAAAGATTAAGGTGCTACAACTTATTAATAGTTTAATATCTTACAATTATTTTAATGATGATTTTTTTTATTTTATTAAATTAACTAGAAGTTCTATCCTTTTAGCAATAGATTCGTTCGTTCAGTTTATTATAAATATGTTATTAACATTTAAATTTTACTGTAAAACATAATTATGTAAACAAATATTAAACAGCTGTTTGTGACGTTTTTCCATAGATTAACAGCAATAGCCATGCGCGCAGTGCTCTCTTTCTAAACAAGACTTCTCTTTCTTTCCTTAGCATTCAGAACGACGTGCGGCCGTATTGAAATTACCGTCAATTCCTATTTTGCGTTGATGTCGGTCGCTTGTCTCTTCACATAGCGTACACTAACTTTGTTTTTGTGTTAAAATAATATGCCTTTTATCTCGAAGGACTGGCGATCGCCAGGTGAGGAGTGGGTAAAAACCGAAGAAGGATGGGAGAAGAAAAAAGTATTAGAATGCACCACACAGAGGTAAGAACGCGTTGCAAAACAAACTCCTTTGTTCGCAATTAGTTCAACTCAGGTGCATGTACCGTTCTAACAGTTTGTTGATATTCTCTTTCGCTTTATATAACTTATAACAGTGTTGTTTTAAAGTTTGCAATTTGGCTTTACCTATTTTTTATTACAGATATGCCGCTATCTCTAACTTTAATAACATTGAAGAGAAGCAACAGAAATGGTGAGTGCCGAACGTTATATTTCTTCAGTTCATTCGATCAGCTGTTTCTGTTATGGTCTCTAGCGTTATTGATTGCAATGCATGTGCGTGTGTGCTACTCTACGAACACCAATTATATAAAGTTGGATATATTTATATTAGTGTGAAGTTAATGAGAACGTCGTATGAGTTATATACAAAGCAATAATAAAACATAACTCGCTAGACACATGGATAAGTATAACAAGTGAATAAGTTACGCAAATGCTAACTTTCACTGAATAAGCGATAGGCTTGGTTTTCTTCCTCTTTTAATTTATAAATTACTAGCGTACCCAGCCCGCTTTGCCGGGCTAGATTTTTATTTAAACAATAAACTTACATCATTAAATATTTAATTTAACTCTCACAATATATTAAATCATTCATTCTATTCTCGATCAGATGAAGATTTACCTACACCCATGTAGATATCAGTAAATACATATATCATTCCTATCATTTATACAAAAACATATCGGACTCAAGTTAATAAAAGTACGACGTATGGCTTGTTTGACGGTTCAAAAAGAGAAGTGCTCCGATCGACACCAAACTTAACAGGATTACTCGTCAGGTCAATATGAAGATTCCTTGAAATTTTCATTGATATCGGTCCAGCCGTTTCGGAGCCTATACGGATCAAACACACATACATTCTCTTTTATTTATATATATAGATTTAGTTATAAATTAATTTCGATAGCATTGCCGTAGTACAAAAAACATGTCATCACGACCTAATGGTAGTGGAAATTTGAATATATTGGTGCATAATTTGCATGACTGGCTTCCATCGTTATGTCGTGGATTTGCGACGGAACCTTACGAATACAGCAATGGTAGAGCAATGAGTGTGTACCACTAACCGATTTACCAAGGAAATAAGCCTAAACATAACATGATTTCACTCTATGTAAGCCAGGTTATATACTGCATTCTCTCATTGGGATTCGAACGCAGGATCGCCATATGGGCAAGACTCGGAGCGACTGGAATACCTCTGGAAATTTTATGAGTACTACGGCCTACTTTGTGAAAAGGCCTTTGTTAAAGTAAATTCCGTAGGCATATGAATATGCAACAATATTAAATCTCTGTTCCGCCTCCCCTCAGCGGCCTCAATTATTCCTTTGAAGGAAACGTTCCCCTAAAATATTTATAGACCGCCAGTGTTCCTTGTCACCTTTGGGATAAAGTCAATTTTGTGGGATGTTGGACATTGTAAAATATATAAAATAAGCTGTTTATTGCCAAAGTTGCATGTCAAAGATATGCATTCACGGCTATCATCCATAGGAGTAGACAGAGAATGCAAGCTTCCGATCCTGATAAATCTCTATCGTTTAGAACAATGCAGTAATATCATTTGCCTTTCATTCAAAAATGCATTCAAAAGTAACGATTCCTATTTGAATGAGCTTTATAGTTTCACGTCCTTTCTCTAGAACTGGGGTAGGCACAGGTTTTCACCTTATTAAGTTTGGGGAAACGTGATAAGCAGTTTTATCAGGGAGAGGGTTAAATTTTATCTAGTGCTATTATTTATTTACATAAAAATCAACAACTTAAAGTAAGCAATATTTATTAATTAATAAGCAACAAACGTTTTTTTTAATTCTGCTTTATCAAAAAATGTATGTTTGTGTTTCCAGTGATTTACAGCGACTTAATGTGTTTGTGTGTATGTGGTTGTATGTCTTACGAATCAATAACAAGGCATTTCACCAACAATGATATACAAAGTCTTTATTTTCCTGCTCTTTTTTCTACTATAATATCACCGTTATAAAGACCACAAAATCACCGTCAAGTTTGTTTATCAAGTTTCCGCATGGTAACGTGTAATAAAAGTCAAAATCGGTTCAAAACGTACAACAATATTTACTCTGCACAGCTAAAGCCGGGGTAAACATGAATTTGTTTGGAGGGAATGTGGGTCAGGTCGAATGTAGGAGCGGGTGGCGCGGCCCAACGTTGCGGAATAGGAAGCCGAACGAACTCCATGTAAATATGCACTTTTCGAGAGAAATATATACATTCCGTTATGTAAAGATGTGATTTTGTTCGTGGAATAGTATTATGAAATCATTCTAATACTCTACAGGTTAGAATAATGCTATAGAAATTTGGACACTATAGGCGCTACTATGAAAGACAGAGTAAAAACGATTTTTAACCGAATATTCCCCTCCGGATTGTCAATTCCTTTATTTTTTTAATGTTTGTTTACTAATAGCTTAGTTCGAAGTGGCATATAATTCCGAATTCTTCACATCTTTTTTATATATAACTAGCGTACACAGCGCGCTTCGCCGAGCTAGATTTTGCTTTATTTTATTCAAACAATAAACTTAAAATAATACTTAGATACTACTTTCATCTAATTTCAAGTTAAAGTGCAGAAACTCGTTTTAAGTGTCAGGTTAAAGTCATTTCCCCGAACTCGGCATATTTAATTAATTGCCGACGTTGTTATGTATTTTTAACTTACACTCAAACGAGGAAACGCGTCGCCTGATTCGAGCCCATTTAAAAACAACAAGTTGTAAGCATATAAGTTATTTTTAACGTTGACTGAGTTATCCTGTCGTTTAACAGTTCCACTCTCCGAAGGTATTTCGTCGACTTTCTTCCCAATTGTGCTTTTAACACTCTCTATAATTGGTTTTTGGGACAAAAATACGTTTATCGGTCATAGAAGCTGTTGCAGTTTCACCGGATTTGAGAGGTGGCAGCATAGCCTGACCCTATATTGCGAGTAACATGGTGCAATAGTTCGTGAGATTAGATCTCTGCTTGGAAGGTCACTCTAATCGCCTTCCGAAGGCGCTCGAGAGGACCGGACGTCGGCTCGGTCGTTAGTTTTTATCGGAAGACACATTCTCTATAAACCATGTCTGCGGATGCTGATAATTTTAGACAGCTTGTATTGTGCAAGTGTAGATAGCAGACTAAATATTTTTTTATGTAGAGACTATGTCATGAATCGGCCGGCAAATTCGAGAAAGTACCGCGACTATAAATAATAGCGGCTTAATTGAGGTATATTTGTATTGCGTCGATGTAGATAGTTATTTTTTTTTTAATGACGAACTACACAGATTGGCCAGAGAGACTGGCCTTGACTGCTTCACCGGATTGAGAGGTGGCACAGATCTTAGGTCGCTTAGCCTGAACCTCTATTGCTAGTAACTCGACACAAGGATCCCCCCGGTGAGGGGTAACCTCGGCTTGGACGTTTACTATGTTACGCGTAAGCATTCCGATCCGACGATGCCCGAGGGGGCCGAACCACGACTCGGTCGGTTGCTATTTTACGGATAATCTAAGGGAAATTCAAAAGCTAAACTAACTTTGAGTGTCACTTCGGGAACGATGTCGATAGCCTAACTCTTCGTGTAGTTTGCAACGCAAACAAATCAAAGGACTGGATTTTTTTTGCTTTCTCTCCGTTTACAATGTGGATGTTTTCGAAAGTAAATAGGCATTTACTAAGCTAGTACACCTTAGTGCATTTGTACTTAACATCATGTGGGATCGTCGATCGATTCCACATGATGGGAATCGGGATGTCGATTAGTTTATTATATATAATTTGATTATTCTTTTACATGATTACTTGATTTATCGTGAAAGGGAAGTAATATGCCAGTATCACCTATTTGCCCGGAAAAACCGCGCCTTCATGCCGGCACGCGATTCGAATTCCCGCCAAAAAAGTTGATTGTTTAATAATTTTTTCATACTGAGTCATATTTCCTTTACTGTATATGGAATTTCTAAACTGAAATATATAGGCCTGAAGTCACTTTATCTAAAAATGAATCCATTTTAATAAAGAAATATTTACAATTTAATAGATATTACAAAATATTTTTCATCGACTTGAACCTCGTGGTCATCGAAGAGGTCACTTTGCATTCTCTATTGCATAACATAGGGAATCTCTTGAGGTCTTGTTATAAAAAGGTAGTTCAGTCGCAGAACGAAGCTGGATACAAGCCGCTTACAATCGGTTCTTCTGGGAATCGTTGAAAAGGCCTACGCCCAGCAGTACTACTACTGCTGAAGTGAAGATGATAATAATTGTTCGGAATCATCACGGATGCCAATTTCCATTACCACACATCAAATCGAAATTATATCGACATCACGTAGGTATCTCACGAAATTACTTTCCACGAACAACCGACCAGTGGAATTTGTTGTCAACAATAGTTTTCATAACTGATATAGCTAGAAACAGGCCTACTCCTTTCTCAGAGGCACCAATACCTATGATGATGTGTATGTTTAAGGGCGCTGGTGATTACTTATTATTAACAAATGCTGTAGTTTTTTTCCATTTTTCGTTATTAGTCGTGTAATAAGCGAAACTCGACGGAAAATCATAGTATTCCCATTCGCCATTCGATACGCGCTTTCTAATAGATGGTTTCGAAGCCAGTAATCTAATAATTACTTAGAAATCTAGACATGATTCTTGTATAGATATGTTACATTGAGAATGCCGTCTGTGAGCAGTAAAGTGAAGAATCGAACACACTGTCTTTTCGAGCGGTAGAGATCCGTTTGAACACAGTCATTCTAAAGTTGAAGTTACTGCCTATATATACATGTATATCCCACAGTTGGGAACACACACAGTGTGGCTTTCTCTGTAGAGAGACAACAATAACGCTAGTGCGAATTGGCAGACTTGTCTTAACCGTGGTAGCTCAGTATCAGGGCAGTTCGCTCAACTTGCATAGTACGCTAGCAACCCAAGTTCGATCCGCGGTGCTGTCACCAATAAATGAGTCGTTGCAATTTTATGTGCTGATTTACCACGCGCTCGGCGGTGAAGGAAATTATCGTGAGGAACACATGTCTAAACTACTTAAATTTTCTAAGACATGTGAAGTCTGCCAATACGCACTAGGGCCGCGTGGCGAACTATGCCCTTATACTCTCTTTAGAGAGAAGGCCTGTGCCCAACAGTGGGACATATATATTACATCTATAAAGGCTGCAACTTTAACAGTCTTAGAAAATTTTCTGACATATTTCTTTCCTTCACTGCTGAGTGCGTGGTAAACGGCACATTAAATTGCAATAAACATTTTCATTAATGCTGGCCCCGGAGATCCTTAAAGTATCTTATCTTAAAATCTTTCAATCAGACCGGTAAACTTGTAAAAATATATATTACAAAAATCGAATACAGAAGTCTCAGGTAGTTAATTAGGACGTCAATAGTAGTTAACCGTAGTGGTTAACGTACCTTATAGTACACTGGCTTGAAGAAGAGTTATTTTATCCAACTCTTCTTATCTCTCTCGGGTTGATCTAACATTAAACGATATATATTATTTTTATAATGTCTGAACTTCATATCGTAATAATTATATAACTAGCTAACATGATTGCGCTCAAAGTAGTTGTTGAGAATTTTCGAGATGGAAATTGCTTGGAAAATCTCATTTCAAGTTTTCCTCGGGCCATTATCGTTCGGATATTCAATTTACTTTAAGTTCGCCTTGAGTCTACGAATCTCTATGCATTTGCTACTAATTGTCTATGATTTAGAGATATATTGTATAATATCTGATTAATAATATCTTGTTTATTACTGTTTTTTGAAGCAATTACTGCAAAAGTGTTTCTAAAGTAAAAATTAAAAACATTGACGGCCATTATGGCAATCGAAATGTGTAAATAACCTTTAAAGAAGCAGGAGTTTTTCCATTCGTTTGTATTTTTTTATTTTTAAAATGTCAAACGAGCATACGGCTCTCCTGATCTTAAGTGATCACCGTGGCCCATGAACATCCATAGCACAAGGGGAGCTGCAGGTGAGTTGTCGACCATTGCGATAGGAGTAGGCTCGTTTCTTGAAGGTCCCCAAATCGTAAACGTTCGGAAACAGGTTGACAGTTCGTGGAAAAAGTTACGCGAAAACGTACAGTCGTGGAACCATCAAGATGGTGGCGGTCGATTTTTCAATGTTCTTAATTTTTAATTAATCTTAAATAAATGTTCTTTTCTATAGGTCCTATGTTAATTTTGTTGGCAAAAAAATATAAAATATAGATAAAGAGATAAATCCTTTCTTGCACCAAAATACATGTACAAAGGCGAAATTAATACTTATCTATTTAGCATTTTCTTCCAGCTAACCTTTAGTGGTTAAGAGCAGACTAAGGGTGCCGAAAAAAAAAATTGTTTAAAATATATATTATATATACATTACATAGATCAATAAATATATATTTACATTTAAAAACGTAGATCTAATATAACAACAAAAATACATGGAATAAATAAACGATAGTATGCATTGTTTGATAAAAAAGTATTCAGATACACGCTATTTAAAGACATTAGTTGACAAAGCCTCGCTAATCTCAATCAGCGAGCTTGTCCAGAGTTTTATATGTGTACAGGTTAATGAATTGCCATAAAAATTCGTGTGACATTCGGGGAACGTTAGAAATTTATTACAGAACGTTAGAAATATAGAGTAAAATAACAAAAACAAAATAGAACGGATAATCCGTTGATTTGAAGATACATGTTTTTAATAAGCACTGGTTTTGAGTAATTAAGACGTATGATACAACAAGTGCTCTGAAATGTAAATGTTATAGAAAACAGCGTAACCAATTAGCGATATTCCTTTAGCCGACGTTATAAATGAACAAAAATTGACCGAACAGTACTCTACGGGCGATTCAGTCCCTGACCTATATTTAAGTAGGCTATACGCGCCGTTGAGATATAGAGCGTTAGTTATTTAGTACGCTAGCAACTCGGGTTCGATCCCTGGTACCGATAAATTTGTTTATTTCAATTTTAAGTGCTGATTTATCAGGCGCACGGCGGTGAAGTGAGAAATTTTTAGGAAACCTACATGTCTTCGAAAATTTTCTAAAACATGAAGTGAAAGTGAAACATGAACACTAAGGTCTCATGGCAAACCCCTTGCCCTTGCATACGCTTAGACTTATTGAGTAGATCTGTGCCCACCAGTGAGACACATATGAGCTGTACCCAGCCCGCTTCGCCGGGATAGATTTTGCTTTATTTAATTTAAAAACTAAACTTTCATTATTAAATTTTTAATTTAACTCTCACAATATATTAAATTATTCATTTCTCTTCGTATTCATTCTCTTCTCCAGCAGTTGAAGATCATTACCTACACCCATGTACATATCAGTAAATACAATATCATTCTTATCATTTATACAAAAACATCTCGGGCTCTAGTTAATGTCAGAAATAAAAGTACGAACGCATGGTTTGTTTGACAGTTCAAAAAGAGGAGTGCTCCGATCGTCACCAAACCTTACAGGATTACTCGCCTGGTCAATCTGAAGATTCCCTGAAAGTTTCATTGAAATCGGTCCAGCCATTGGGAACAAACCCACACACTTTCTCTTTTATATATATATATATATATATATATATATATATATATATATATATATATATATATATATATATATATATATATATATATATATATATATATATATATACTTGTATATATATATATATATATACATCGTTACTTATTCCTTAGGGACGTTTATGTATTATGAATCAAGCATTTTTCAGTTCTAACAAGAAGATGAGAATCAAAATCGACAAATATCAAGTGAACAACATATATATTTTATGAGTAAAAACAAAAACCGACCTCAGATCGCATCAGAGATGAATTAAAAATTAAACGTCACAAACGATGCTATAAGATAGGAAATAATTGGAGATCGCGCATAATAGAAATCTCCTATCTGCCTGTTCCTTTTGAGCTAAGCAGGGGAAAGTCCACTTATGTATATCAAATTTTCACACATATAATTTCATAGGTATTATCCAACGCATTATATATAATAAACCCGCCGTAACATAAATTAATTGTCTGTTAGTTAATTTAGGGCGAGTGTCGGTAACTAAGCAATTAACTAAGTTAGCGCTGAGAGCTATTTAAGTTTGTTGAGGCGTTGTTACTTAAAACTTGCACATTGTTAATTGGCGACGGTGTAATCAAATTGTATTGTCTCTCTTTTGGTGTTGTAACAACCATTTGTATAAACTTTTAAAACTATGCTTATCTTGAAGGCCACTTGGATTAGTGTCACCATGATTTTTTCTTTGGTTTTTCTTGTCTTATTGGCTATACCACTAAAGAAATACGGTGCTAATCTGGATTTTTGTTTCAAAATTTCAGTTCAATAAATACAGCTCTTACGCCCTCGATTCCAAGGAGTAGACGGAGATTACGTATTTTATATTTTGTACGGTCCTAGCACACGTGTCCTACTAACGTCCATACATCTACGCATAGATACTGCTACTCATTTTACGTCCTTCTATATGCCTTATGCATAATTTTCTCTATTCTACTCTTTCTTCTTAAAAATATTACTTAAACACACAGTTTTTACTTTTATGCCATCCCCCGTACATTAATGTAGGCAGAAGCCCTGTAACACTGGGCTCGTAAAATAAGGCTACGGCTCCCTGCCTGTCGTAGAAAGCGACTAAAAGGGGCCTCGGGTTCACTGGCGACAAGAGGCCGAAGTGGACCCGGGAAGATGGCGACATCGGCTGGCCCGTGTTGCCTACCACTGCGAGGGCATAGGGAGGAAGGGATTAACCTCCTGGGACGTGCTCTCCGAGAGGACAGTGCAGCGTTCCACTAAAGATCTCGGAGCCTCACCATGTATCGAGAAAGGGCCACCGGGGGGGTTTTAATGGTAAAAAACCATGTAACCTCGCCTTTCACCTAAAAGACGGGGTATTTTGTTAAAGATTTCCCCCCCGTTAACAAAAAAAGGCACAAGCACAGCATTCTATATTGCCAAGCGTTTCTTATTGGAAACATTTTAACTTCTACCGATTGAGATTAGTGTCCAATTCAAGCTATTTTCTGCAGCAATACTTTCATAGTCAAACTGATCGACCAGCTCTACCGTTTCACTTTCTATAATTATAACATTCTCTGTTAATATTAAATACTTCTAATTTAGTATTTCTAAAATCTATTTTCATTTCAATGGTTCAATCTGTAACTTGTCTGATGATGCACATGTAATTCGATTATGAACGTATTGGAAACTTTGACGATTACCTCATCCATTCATAAACCACATTCTTCGTCTTTCTAAGTCTATAAACAACCGTATCTGAACAATACAATTTGTTCATAGATGTCATCTTTATATAAAAATTAATGTTTGTCTGTATGTACGCGGATAATTTCCGATCTAGTGCACCAAATTGGATTATTTATAAAACCTCATTAAAGAAAGGTGAGTGAATGAGACTAGTTATTCAGCTGAGGATTAAAAACTTCAAACAGACCGTAAGTCATACTGTAAATGAAAAATAGAATCCCGTCCGGTTCAAATCGAAACCGCTTTTTAGTTCTACTTTTAAGTATCAAAAAATAAGGCGGTACGTACGATCAGCTAGTAAGGTATAAAAAAACTTGAAAGGGTTTTAACAAAATTCGTCGTCTAAAATATATCAACTTATCACCGCTATTTCATTATGAGAGAGGAAAGAGCTTCTATCCTACTTCCTACTAATTATATAAACGCGAAAGTTTGTATGAATGTATGTGAAGTGTTACTCTTTCACGCAAAAACTAATCAATGGGTTTTAATGAAAAAAATGATGTAGTTTACAAAGTCACGCAAGATAAACTGTGAATTATCCAAAATATATTAAGTAGGAAAAAATTCTACTATCTGCGAGCTATTCTGTCGTGCGCTGCAAAAACCGTAGAATTTACACGAATATAATATATAATGGAAATGTTATTATAATAGTCTTACAAAAAAGTTCGCGACATAATATATCTTTCATGTGTTAGCCATTATCGCCGAAATACTGAACCATAAATACAAAAAATAAAATAAAAATTTTACTCCATCTTGTATTTAAAGTAAAAAAGGTACTAGGGGTATAGAAAAAAACATAGTTTTTAATCGCGGGTTAGCTACTTATATTAGAATAGTATAGGGGCGTCTCAGATTTAATTACAGCAATAAGAAATGCAAGCGATTGTGTACGCGCGTCAGAAGTGAAAGTTATAATTCTAGAAAAGTATATATAATTATTATATTTTATGATATGTATTTATATACATATATATTACGAGATCTCTCAACAAACTAAAGTTTTAATAGCCTAACAACATTCAGACAAAAAAAAAACAGTTCTTTGCAATAATACCAACAACAATTATTTTCATTTTTTCCCAATTATTATTAACACTCTTAACTAAGCTTAAGCTTGTGCTAAAAGATGGCTAGGCTATTGAGCTATTTTTCTGATTTAGAATATTTAATATAATTCGTAAGTTATTATGATATAAAAGAAATAAACAGACACAAAATATAATTAGTAACTAGAAAACAATGAGAACAAAGATAAAAACAGACAAACAATTTAGTATTCCTGTATCGTAAATATGTAAATAGTTCCATGTTATGACATTCCATATCGGTTATTGCTTCCTTTTAGGTCCATAATCGTAATGTCCGATCAAACCAGACATCGGGCTGCATCTGTCTGATTTAACTCCGCTGGCAGGGAGCCAGGAGACGGTGCATGCTGTTTCACTTGACTCAGTCATGTTCCTTTAACGATGCTCCGAATATCTTCACTTGTATTGGTTCATAAATGAAAGCTGTTTATGACGACAAGTATATTTACGAGTGAAAACAAAAATTGTCTTTAAATCTAATAAGATTGGTATGGGACTATACGAGTAGCGCCAGCTTTCAAGTAAAAAAACAAATCATCAAAATTGGTTCACCCAGTCGAAAGTTATGATGATAATAAACATAAAAAAATACAGTCGACTTGAAAACTTCCTCTTTTTTGAAGTCGGTTAGATATATAAAGGTATATTGTTATAACTTATAGGTCTTGTGGAAGTAAATATACCAATAACTAATAAACTCGCTTTATTCAGACAACGTAACGTTGTACAAGGAATTATTTTAACGAATACCTTCACAACGGCTCGTCCTTACGTTTATCCGTGAAATAGCAACTGACCGAGACGTGGTTCGGCCCTCTCAGGCGCCCTCGGATCGGAATGCTTATGCGTAACATAGTAACCGTCAAGCCGAGGTTACCCCTGAATCGGGGACCCTTGTGTCGAGTTACTAGCGATAGAGGGTCAGGCTAAGCGACCTAAGAGCTATGCCACCTCTCAATCCGGTGAAGCAGTCAAGGCCAGCTTCTCTGGCCAATCTGTGTAGTACGTCATAAAAAAATCGTCCTCACAATCTTTATACAAAATTAATTAAAAGTCAGATTACGAACTAATAAAGTTAAATTATTGTTTACAATGACAAGTTAATATGATGGAGGTAAGTAAACATGACTGCTTTACGATGTTTGTCTTTTAAATCGAATAAGATTGGTATGAGACTTTACGAGTAGCGCCAGCTTTCAAGAAAAAACGTATCATCAAAATTGGTTCACCCAGTCGAAAGTTATGATGATAATAAACATAAAAAAATACAGTCGACATGAGAACTTCCTCCTTTTTGAAGTCGGTTAGATATATAAAGGTATATTGTTATAACTTATAGGTCTTGTGGAAGTAAATATACCAATAACTAATAAACTCGCTTTATTCAGACAACGTAACGTTGTACAAGGAATTATTTTAACGAATACCTTCACAACGGCTCGTCCTTAAGTTTATCCGTGAAATAGCAACTGACCGAGACGTGGTTCGGCCCTCTCAGGCGCCCTCGGATCGGAATGCTTATGCGTAACATAGTAACCGTCAAGCCGAGGTTACCTCACCGGGGGACCCTTGTGTCGAGTTACTAGCAATAGAGGTTCAGGCTAAGCGACCTAAGAGCTATGCCACCTCTCAATCCGGTGAAGCAGTCAAGGCCAGCTTCTCTGGCCAATCTGTGTAGTGCGTCATAAAAAAAAAATCGTCCTCACAATCTTTATACAAAATTAATTAAAAGTCAGATTACGAACTAATAAAGTTAAATTATTGTTTACAATGACAAGTTAATATGATGGAGGTAAGTAAACATGACTGCTTTACGATGTTTGTCTTTTAAATCGAATAAGATTGGTATGAGACTTTACGAGTAGCGCCAGCTTTCAAGAAAAAACGTATCATCAAAGTTGGTTCACCCAGTCGAAAGTTATGATGATAATAAACATAAAAAAATACAGTCGACATGAGAACTTCCTCCTTTTTGAAGTTGGTTAGATATATAAAGGTATATTGTTATAACTTATAGGTCTTGTGGAATGAAATAGAACAGTAATTAATACACTCGCTTTATTCAGACAACGTAACGTTGTACAAGGAATTATTTTAACGAATACCTTCACAACGGCTCGTCCTTCGTCCTCTCGGGCGCCCTCGGATCGGAATGCTTATGCGTAACATAGTAACCGTCCAAGCCGAGGTTACCCCTCACCGGGGGGACCCTTGTGTCGAGTTACTAGCTATAGAGGGTCAGGCTAAGCGACCTAAGAGCTATGCCGCCTCTCAATCCGGTGAAGCAGTCAAGGCCAGCTTCTCTGGCCAATCTGTGTAGTACGTCATAAAAAAAAAATCGTCCTCACACTCTTTATACAAAATTAATTAAAAGTCAGATTACGAACTAATAAAGTTAAATTATTGTTTACAATGCCAAGTTAATGTGATGGAGGTAAGTAAACGTGACTGCTTTACGATGTTTGTCTTTTAAAAATATGCTTGTTTGACATGATCTGGTAAGGTATTCCGAAAATGATATCCGGCTAAGTTGAAGCATCTATTCGAGTATTAGTCCATATATCACCCAGTCCCTGGCCTTGTCGCCAGACAGCGGGTGACGAGTACGTGTTATTGAAATGGCCTCGCCACTGCACTGGGTTACGTTGCACTACCGCATCGCTGGCTTTTTATACTATGTATTTATAAGCAGAAACAAAAATTGACATCAATACAACGCCAAAGATTAATGCTATACTGTCAGTGACGGATGGACCGAACCACGGCTCGCTCGGTACCGTGTATTGGAAAACTATCAAGACATTTGAATAGCTAACTTACGAGTACTTTAAATATCACTTTGGAAAGCGTTGACGTTGGAAGTAGAAGTAGCCGAAGAAACGCAACGCTCCTAATTGCTAACGGGTTGGGCCTACCCATTAAACGGAGGACAATCGCCGCAGGAATCTTGTTCGTGCTTGTGCAAGGAGTCCTTCCTAGCCTTGTTGCAATACCACTGTCACAATCAATAAACATCCTTCATACGTTCCCTGTTATAGTTTCAAAAAATCAGGCAAGCTTAAGAAACCGACAGAAAAGTTCAACGAGCTGAGAGAATACCGGCTCGAAGATGAGGTTTATTACAATATACGGTGACGGTGGCCCACTGTTGGGCGCAGGCCTTCTTTGTAAAGAGAGTATAAGGGCATAGTCCGCCACGCGGTCCTAGTGCGGATTGGCAGATTTCACATGCCTCAGAAAAATTTTCTGAGACATGTAAGTTTCCTCACGATGTTTTCCTTCACCACCGAAATCTGCACATAAAATTGTAACAATAAATTTATTGGTGCCAGCACCGGGGATAGAACTCGGGTTGCTAGCGTACTATGCAACTTGAGCCAACCGCCCAGACACTGAGCTACCGCGGCTCTCGATTGTAATAGATAAGATACTGGATTACGATAGTAGACAAAGTATTTGCCACCTATCACTTCTTCTTAGGTGATAAAGTGTTCCTAAAGCTCAAACATTCCAGAAAGTCACAAGCTGGATAAACTCACCACTGAGATTACACGACCTTCGATTACAAGCGGTAAATGCATTGGGCGTCGCGACTAGAAAGCGGAAGGCCTCGGGGAATGGGAACGAGCAAATGCTCTAAAGATGTACTGCCATTCTAATTCCAGCTCTCGTTCACGTTACGAAACACAGTCGCTGCAGCATCGATACCTGACATTTGATACGCATACATTACAGATTGCGTTACGTTTGGCGTGACATTTTTTTTTAGATATCAGTAATTGATACTGTTTCAGTAGTTAAAAGTTTTAGTAGTTCAGTTCCGGCCTTTGAGAAAGGAGTAGGCTCGTTACTTGAAGGTACTCAAATCGGAAACACCAGTAACCATGGCAAATATGGTAGAGTATACAAAGAGCCCCGATATCTCTTCGCAGACCCAGAGGGTTAAGTCGGTCGGAAAGATCCTGATCGTCGACGATTTGAGCAGATCTACGTTGTACACGGTCAAACGGAAGAAGGGGAGCCCCGGCCCAAAGAAGCGAACAGTATTCCATGTTAGGACGTACTTGCGCCTTGTAAAGTTGCAGACGGCAAGCAGGCGTGGCCAAATTGGCCTTGCCTTCCAAGTGATCGAAACTGTACGACGCCTGATATATCGACGCCAAGGATTTCAATAATGGACGATGCTCCCATTACAGTGCATTCGAACTGAGGAAGACGATAAAGCGGGTTTCTTATTTACAAAAAAAAGACACTAGAATTTGTAGCCTATTTGCCATAGGCTTACCCTCTGCCACATAATTTGCGACAGCTTAGTAAAAAGGCATACATCTATCCTACCTAAAAAAGGATTAAACAACGTTAGAACTTATTATAAATATATATTTATAATATAAAAACATTAATGTACGTACCGAACACGCAGATGAAGAATACTGGAGCTATCTACTTGAGTTATATGTCAAGATGACTAAGAGCTCTCTTGTACGAGTCCAGGAAGTCTGCTACGCAACGCACAGTTAACAAACACAGGTATATCTTAACACAGTTACACACTCAAATCTGCAGCCTTTGATGGGGCCGTGTATGCATTTCATGTGTTATTCGAAATTGTACTTACAACCCTACGTCTTAAGTTTTATTTTACAAAATATGTAATACCATCTGCGTCGCTTCCGTGCGACTATATTAATAATCCGATGAGAACAGAGAATTATTTGTGCAAAGTATATCTGCCTTGAGTATGGCTGCAATTTATATATATATATATACTTTTGATATAATCATTCTCGAACTGCAAGAGATAATGTATGTATCCTCGGCTTTGATATATGTCACTTTTTATACAACCGCTTTCCCTCTCTGGAACACTGAAAACTAGGACAGTCGCCACTGCTAGCTAGCACTAGCTCCGAGATCTCCAGTGGAACGGAGCCCCTCTGCACTATGCTAATAATATAATATAATAAAATAATCGTTTTACGGTACAAAAATATTTTCGCTATTTTTCATCTAATTGTTATAAGTCATATATCATTCGACGCGTCTTTTTTTCTGATTCCAACGACGTTAAAAGTGAAAATGGCCATATGTGTCACTTACGTGTTTGCTCTCCAGCGTCGATATATATTATAGCATGTCGAGTAACTAACTTTGTAAGAAAATTGCATTATCGTCTCACTAACCGAAACGTGCACTATTTGTTATTGTTCTATGTCGAAGACGGCACGAAAATTAATGTCAACGACCTGCAAACCGTTGCGGTAACCGACCAATAAAACGAGATCTATAGTCCTGCCCTCGTGTTGTGTAACGAGTTCTGGCCTGGAAGCGCACGAGAGATCAGCTCCACTAGTTGATGATGTATTGCAGGAGTGGAGCGTTGTGAAATGCAATGAAAGAATGTAATTGGCCGTGACATCTCGTTGCAAGAAGATAGCTTTAAGTGTACAAGATTAAGATAGCATTAAAATTCCATTTTATATTGCTTAACAACAGTGGAAGTGGCACGTTGGGAACATAGCAATAGTACAGTCCGGTCCGATTCCAAGTCCACGACATTTTCAACTAATCTTAAAATTGAAAGAAGTTTTCCACTCGTTGAAGCTGAGAATTCGAGGATATATTAACTTCTAAAAATAAAATATTAAAGCAATCCCAGACTACGTTCTCCTTAAAGACAACGAGCATTTGCATGCTTTATTCATTTCACGATGTATGCACATTTGTGGATGAACGAACAGACAGATTGAGAACTCATTTTTTGGAGTCGGGTAAAATTATGAGGAAAAATTAGCGTTCGTTACTCGGTGTGCCATTAACCAAATGATGTCAACTTCAAGCCCGCTCGGATAAAAAGGAAGTCCTTTAGCCCTACCAGGGTAGAGAGACAGCAATCGTAAGCCGCTTTTCACCAGGCCTATTAGGTTCCATACGTGACGGGCGCACGCCATGCCATCAATATCGCGGACACGAATTTTAATAAGTGGTTTTTGAAAACACATTGGCAAAAAACCGCCTGGGATTCAAACTCACGCCCAGAATACCGTTGAGGCGGACATTTAGCCTTTGAGCTATGGCTATTTTTTGTTCAACTTTACGCAAAATTTATACACTTATCAGTCGAACGAAAACGGTTCAGTGATCAAGTACGTTAGGTCAATGGTCTTGTGATGCGGACCCTTTGTTCATTGTTCCGGACGATTATACGAGTAAACGCATCCCAAATAGCGGACTGCTTATAGCCTTTTCAAAGTAAGATATGCGATATAATAGGTCGTTGGTTCAAATTTATCATTCGTTCCTCGAATTATTTGTATGTTCGTACAGAAAATAGCTTACTCGAAAATGCATTTTAGTATCGTTTAGAGTTGCTGAGAGGGAGTGATCATGAGTACAACTGTTGCTGGAGTTTCTTCGACCACTTCTCCCAGCGCCAGTACTTCGAAGGGGTATTTAAAGCTAGTTAGTTATATGAATGTCTTGATAGTCTTCCGATACAAGCTACGGACCGAATCTTGATTTAATCCTTTGTCGGATGCCCTCGGATCGAAATGCCAACGCGATTAGAATAAGCATCCAAGTCGAAGTCACGCGCCGATTTAATCCCTAAAAAGGTACATGCTAAACCACATTAGAGCTGTGCAGTTTGTGGTTCAAAAAACCCGGTGAAATTGTAGAGCCCTCCTGGCTAATCACAGTAGTACAGTATCGACTGTGATCAACACTTTCAGGAGTGTCACTTCTTCGTTTGCCTCGTATATATACTAAGAAAAAAACCATAACGAATGTAATCGTGTCATACAATTAGGAGAAAGTACATCGTCAACATTTGTATCTGTCATTTTGCTGTGCACTCGACCGGAAGAGAAAGTAACCGGGAAAATCATCTGACGGTCTATATGCTGATTTTAGAAACGAAAATTACGCTGAAACCGTAATAACTTAATGACTGATCGTTACGATTGTGATCTAACTGAGGAAGTCTATATGTCAGAGATGTATTTCGAAAATCTTATCGACAATTTATATAAGGTGTCTCTATGTCTGTCTTTGGTTACGTACCTACTATTGACGTGTACCATATCATTATCATAAGCCCATATCAATCCATTGCTAGAAATAGGCTTTCCCCAATGCCTTCCACCATATACTATCCTCTGCTTTCAGCATCCAGCCTCTTTCGGCTATCCTTACTTACTCTGAAGGGATTGCCTTGCGTTTCTCTGGCGAATGCGCGGCCTCAGTTCCAAGACTTTTTTCCCCATCAGTCTTTACAGACCCGACAGATGTGGCCGACCCACTGCCACTTCAAATTATTATCTTTAAGAGCTATGTCCGACTTCCTTTATTCTCTAATTTCTTCGTTACAGATTCTATCCAGTAGGAAATGCTGAGAGTTGAAAAAACTATCTTGGAACATGCTTAAACTTATTGGTAATGGTAGACGAGAATGCCAGTAACATTAATAAATAACATCGTAGCAAGACTATTTATTAACTTTTCACTTTAATAATCTGTATTTTAAAACAGTGTTAAATTAAATTAAATTATTTTGTTCTATTCTGCTTCTAAGCCATATCTAAATTTTCTTTTATAAAATTTCTGTTATATTTTATGTAACTCTTCGCTTATGTAAATAACTAACCTTAATTAGTATACGGTTAGTATACGACGTGACGGCTTCTGCCCATTTGCATCCGAACACGCGACCCCGCTTTTAATCAGACATTGTGAAGAACGACCTGGTACTTAAGATGTCTGAATACTTTCCGTTCCACGCAGAGGACCTATTTAGCATGCAAGAGGAATAATAAGTGCAGAAGAGATGCGATACGTTCGTAATTAATTTCTTTGATTTACATCTGCTACGAAGACAGATAAGTTGGATAGCCTCTAACCGGTCTAGGACTTAATAGTAATATACATGTGAATATACAATACAAAATGTATTCTCGTCGAAAATACCTCAGTGCTTGAAGTCGAAAGTCTTCGACCAGTGTGTGTTACCAGTGATGACATACGGAACTGAAACGTGGTCTCTCACTGTGGGCCTCATAAGCAAGCTCAAAGTCGCACAACGAGCTATGGAGAGGGCTATGCTCGGAGTATCTCTACGAGATCAAATCAGGAATGAGGAGATCCGTAGACGAACGAAGGTAACCGACACAGCTCGCCGAAGTGGCAATGGGCAGGGCACATAGCGCGTAGAACAGATGGTCGATGGGGCCGAAAAGTTCTCGATTGGAGACCACGGACCAGCAAGCGCAGTGTAGGACGTCCACCCACAAGGTGGTCTGACGACCTCATAAAGGTCGCAGGACGCAGCTGGATGCGGGCCACTTACAACCGGTCCTTTTGAAAATCGTTGGGGAGGCCTATGTCCAGCAGTGGATGTCTTACGGCTGAAATGATGATGATGATACAATACATATACATGTATAGAGTATATAATATGCGTATCGCCGATATTTTCATTACGCTAGTTTATATTATAAATAAATAAAATAAACACAAGGAAAAAGCGTTTTAAACTAATTAAAAGTAAACAAAAGATTAAACGATTCTTTTATTATAATTATTACGCTAATTAACAGAAAAATAAGGTGAAACGAAACGCAACGAATTGAATGAAGTAAACGAATAATTCAATGTCAAAGTGACAGCAAGAAAGTTTGTCGGTTGTTTGACCTTGCAATTTTGTTGTTCAATGCTAACTTCAAATAAGTTTAAATCTGATTTTGAACTGTTAACAAACAAAATAACAGTACAAAGAGAATGTCATATGTCGTCATACTTTTTAAACAGAAAAACTAATATTTCTTAAGCATACTTTGTTATACGAGTGAAAACCGTCGTAAAATTGTAGCATTATAAACTAAACATCTGACATTTTCACTCTAATATTAAATCGTGTAATAGCTATTGAGAAACGTTAACCAATGTTAATAATGAAATAACAGAAATAACAACCACAATTTGTTGTTACTTCTGTTACGTTCGCAAAAATAATTAGCTGTATAAAATATTGTAGATTTCCAATTCTTGCTCTAGTCGCTCGAATGTTAATTTCCTGATCCATGTACAGAAGCAGTTTATATACAGAATATATTTATGTTTCCCCTCTACAATTTTAACTAGAACAACATGCGGCATTGAAAGCTTGACAGATTAAAATATGAAAAACGTATTGAAACGTAAGCCGTATGACCTAGTTACCTTTGCCTATACAGTATCTGAATGGAAAGTGAATACAAAAAACGTAATGAAAGAATTGTTTTATCTTTATTTTATTAGTTACGAGTGTTTTTTTAATAAAACAGTTAATAAAATAATTAAAAACAAGTATGTTCTTTTAAGTTTTATTTTATTTAAAACTTTAAAAAAATAATTTTATATAATATCTAGTTCGTTAACTTTTTTATTTAGTTTAATAGTTCGTCAAGAACGTTACACGAATGGGCCAGCATGATTAGTACCAGAGTAGGTAGCGACGTAAAATATATTCATATCACATATTACATAAATCGCTTGTTAAAATTTGTTCTCGATGTATGGCGGTGGGCCACCTGCCACATATGAGACCTAATAATTTTGGTGAGTCGTCTCTACCGCTATAAATTTGTAATTAAAAAAGGGTCGTTTATCGCTTTTTGGATTAGACAAAGAAAATAATTGCGTTAAAAATAATTTGGCCCAGTTAAGAACACTTAGTTGCATCGGGGAAAAGGAGTCGCAACGACGTCTTGGCTTTTGGCCAACTTCGTTTAGCCGGCCGAACGATGCATTATAACTTCTTTTAAATCAGAAAATTTCCTCCTACCTTTTCGGTAGCTAATTTTAACTAGTTAAATTAATATGTTATAGTTGCAGGGCGACTGGATATAAAGGATGTTACTCCCATGGTTGATTATAGCGATGGCCGATCGTTTCTTACATACGCAACGTCGGTAAGCTCAGTGAAAAGCGGAAAGCGATTACCATCTTTCTACCGCGTTAAGGTTGAAAGAACATGAGCGTAAATACATCATTTTAAGCTGCTATGAATCTGAGCTAAGAAAACAGTTTCACGGCACTAGGCCATTTACTAGACCATAGCCGGTGCTATTCCGAAACGACAGGATCCCCTTTTCATATTAACAGAAATTTAAGTCCGAGTAATAGCCGCGGTAGCCTGGTGTAAGGGCGGTTGCTTCAAGTTGCACAGTACGCTACGCTACTACATAGTACAGTACGCTAATAACCCGGGTTCGATCCCCGGTGCCGGCACCAATAAATTTGTGCAATTTTATGTACCGATTAACCACCTGCTCGGCGGTGAATGAATACATCGTGAGGAAACCTACATCTGTAAGAGAATTTTCTAAGACATGTGAAGTCTGCCAATCTGCACAGTGTCGAGTGGCGGACTATACATAGGGACATATATTTAATAAATAGGCCGTAACTATAAGTCCTGTAAATAACTTTATCATGAGATCAAATCGTTCAAGTTTAAAGACACAAATCCCATTCCCCACCACACCATTTGATCGTATACAATGGACATTCGAATCGTCAACGATCACGTTCCGATCGACTTTGATTGACGAGCCTCTGGGTCTGCGGAGAGATATCTGATCGGTATCTCTTACTTAATTGCGTTTTCTATTTCGTTTACTCTACTCTATTTCGGGGAATGTGCCGAAGTGTTATTCGGAATCATCCCCGATACCAATTTTGGCATTAGTATTAACACGTGGAGACACGATTATAATAATAAATTGTAAAACGTTTCCATTAATAGACTGTTAAAATACTTCAATAGAACACGCACAACGGAAAGCAGATACATTGTACGGGAAAACCAAAAGCTCTTCGTTCTATTTAAGGGCGTCATTTGAGACGCGCGCGTTAATGGCGAACCTAACGGTGAAATGAGAGGACAATAATAAAAAGAACACTCAGCCATTTTCCTGAAAGCTTTCAGAGGTTGGCCTTTGTACAGATACGTGTAAGGGATAGAACAGACATAAGTTTCACACGCTATATTATTCTACATCTTAAAATATATTTATTTAAGGCGATGATTATGGCCGGCAATTCAGCCAAGAAAAGCAACAAAGAGTTTCTTCTGTCTGTTATCTTTCGGTTTCTTGTATACAAAAATTTGTGTGTTCCTAGTGCACTTATAGAAAGAGTAAGCATCCATCACAATTCTACCTTCGGACGTTTAGACATTCGGCGAACGAAGCGACTCGAGTCATCGTTCATCGTGCGTACAGCAAAGGAGTGGAACAAGCTGCCGACGTCAGTTTTTCCGTCCAAGTACGACTAGGGAGCCTTCAAGAGTAGAGTGAATAGGCACTTACTAAACTAGCGCGTACCATCTTTTGACTATATCACCACTTAACATCAGGTGGGATCGTGGTCAAGCACTAGTTTACACCCAATAAAAAAAGATCTTTAACGGCAACGAACATGAATGTGGAAGATAATGTATGCGCCAGAAGTTTGTGATTTAACTGTGATACTCAGAATGCGTCCGTGCGTAGATGCGTAATATTTAATCCGACAGATTTGAATTATAGTATGTTTGTTACATATATATTCTTCTTACTAATGAGGGTTACAAACGGATTTATAATTCACCTGGTAAATTATCATGCTGATTTTTAATATGAGTCAGTTTGTTCCTGGAGCTTAGGAAATGCTCGCGTAGTTCAAGGTACGTTAGGGTCAGCTACATTTGTTGTCACAAGACAAATTCAGAGGAGTGCCGTATCAGCCGCGCCCTAATGCTCCGATGTAATCGTCCGCTCCCACTAAAAAGGTTAAAGCAATTTTCCTGATTGAATTTAAATGCCTCCATGGAAAGATAATTCTAGACTTTGAATGATTATAATAGATTTCGGATATCATGGCAACATTAATTAAGATCTGTACGCTTATGCGTAATCTACCTCCTAATTATTGTATATAACATATTATTATTAACCTAACACTGAACCACAATTCTTGAACCTCTAACGTCTTGAGATAGGCCTCCCCTAGCTCCATGTTTTTCTGTCGCGAACTGATCTTCTCCACCATTGTTACCCGTCGCTCATAGCTTGTTGCAAATTTCCAGGATCCAAGAAGGTGAGGAAGGTGACAAGAGCTCAACGGACGCAGTGGCCAGGGTACCGCCTCACTGCCACATCACAATTAAATGCACCAGAGAGGTAATCTCATTTCTATAATGTAGGATATACTACTTTCTAGGTTGTATCAAAAGAAATTATTAACTATAGAGATAAGTCACCTTAATTATATTTATAATAAAGACTACGCGCATTATGTAGTTTTAAGAAAAATATAGAAAACTCGTAATATTTGAAATATAACCCAAGTTAAAACCAAGCAATATAATGAGAGTTTATTTTGCGTTTATCGGAATAAAGTTGACGGTCAAATAATTAAGACCATACGGTAGCCAACAACAATTTTGACAATTGACAATGGATGTCAAATGTCTTGGTGCCCCTTGCGAATGTCTATTCGTAACGTCTTAAACGCCATGAACAAAAACAATTGAACTATTTGTAACGTCAGGAATTCAAAACTTAAATTAATACGCAATGAAATTCATAAAAATAATTTTATTAACTAATTAAAATGTCAAAATAATAACATACTCGTATCATGTTAACCACCATAATTGAATTTGTTTTCTTGTAATAGAGTCTATAGTGTTGTACCTAGTTAATAAATTTGTGGGTAAGTACGGGTAAAAGGTAAGACCACTTTTACCATTTTAAAACTAGTGAGAGTTTCTAATCTAACATCGGATAATATTTTATTAAAACTATGTATACAATACTTAAAATTTACCAAGGTTTTTGGTAAATCCTAAATTATTATATCGCATATGTACCATTTTTCGGTATATATTCGGTATATATATATCTCAATAAACAATTTCTACTAATTGTGCGAAGTCAGGGCGGGTCGGTAGTATATTATAAAGATATGACTTACAGATCGCTGGTTTCAACGGCTTGTCGGAAGCGGTGCGTCGTTTGGACTTCTCCTCGGCTGTGCGCGACGTGCGTCGTTTCAACTATATCTGCGCGCTATTAGAGCTCCTGCTGGGTGGGCAGAGACTCACACACCTGCCCGGTGCGGCACAGAAACTTCTGCTGTCCATGTTGGAGCAACTCGCCGATCACGGTAGGTTCACGCGTTAGAAGAATTTTCAGTCAGATTTATTTCTTTAACTGTGTTTTTATGCAGCACAGTGAGAACACGCGCACTAAAATAACGATATATAAAAAATAAAGGTTAATATTAGAATAGAATAAAAATTGATCTGTTTGGTCACATTTGATTACAAAGAAACAAAACAAATACATAAAAAAGAAAAAAGTCACACACAAACATTTTAAACAAGTAGTCGTAGTGTGACTCAAACAAACGGCACGGCGCTCAGCGTATTTTTATAGAATCCCACAACACTCGTCCTTAAATATAGTGCCCGCTTACTTGCTCTTACTAGCTAAAAGATTAAGAACTCGGTTCAAAAAACCCTACACCGCAAGCAGTATTCAGGTAATCTAGATATTACAATAGAATACTCGTATCGTGCAGTGGCGACTTCGAAGCACAACCTGAACGCCTTGCGGGCGCTTGTGGTGGCGCTATCAGGGCTTCGCGAGGCGGAGAGGCGCGCCTGCTGGGGCCGCCCGCTGGGCTCGCGCGCCCTCTGGCGGCACCACGACCGCGCCATAGCGCGCATCACTCGCATCGCACAAGGCATCCACATACACGAGGTGAACCGCTACTGTGTTCTTATCATCACCTACCATCTTTGATAAACCATTTCATGTATTTTATTTTATAGAAAAAATTTTATCAAGTTGCTTACCTTAAAAATACTCTGAAGAACTGTTTTCGAACTGAATACGCAAGTTTACGCAATTTTGTGAAAGAATATTAGAATAAAATAGTGAAAATCCACAATTCTTGGACAGAATCTTGTGGACTAACGTTGTTTTCAAGCCACTACTGAAATCTGAACAATTTGCATGCTCGGAGTATTGAGAATCCACGACGATCTCCAAAAGTACTCCAGAGACATGTTTTCGAGCTAAAAACCCAAGAATCAGAAAATATATTGACCAGGTCAGAGGTTCTCAACTTCTTTTGCCATATACAGGTTTCCTGGAATCTGTGTATCTATCTCTACAATTACGTGCAACGTACATAAGTAAGCCATAGACTAAAGATTCATTATTACCAGCTGGGTTAAATTCATACTAAATTGTTGACGTTTTTATTCTTAGGCTATCAACATTTAATTAAATCAACGTATTTTATCTTTTGTACTAGCCGGGCCCGGAGGTAGTGCCGAAACTTCACGATCTACCCGAGGAGTGCATCAGAGAGATTATGCTGCGAATATCGGATCACAGGGACTTAGATGTAAGTAAGAAGTAAAAACATTGCTTAAAAAGGGGACAGCGAGACAGACCACCAATTTTTTTTATAATTGTGGTTTTACTTGTAAATTTATTTCAATTGTATATTCATTCAGTAGGTAGGCTCAGTGTCCGGGAGGTCGCCTCAAATTGCATAGTTTTTTTGGTGACGGACCCTTATGTGGAGTTTTACACACTAAACGCTTTTACCCCTCCGGTGGCTCTTCCTCGGTGCATGGTGAGGGGTAACCGGGATCTCCAGAGCCCCTCTGCACTGTGCTGTTCGGAGAGCACGGGGGGAGGCCTCCCCCCTTGTGCTCTTGCAGTACAAGGCGTAGTGACGCAGCTTATTAGCTTTGTTTAACTATATAATTTTAACTTATATTTATTCAAATTTCTATCAGGTAAAATTGTAATAACGAACGTTTATTTTTATTTGATAGGCTGCGTCTTCTGCTTGGAGCGTGATGGCGTCGGTGTGCTCGGAGCAGCGCGTCTGGCGCGAGCTGGTCGTGTTCCACTTCACTCAGCAGCAGATCAACACGGTGCTGACGAAGGAAGAGAAAGATGTCGACTGGAAGAAGCTGTTCCACCAGCTCAGAAAGTAAGATTCATAAACAGCGTATGATTCTTCCGACAGGTATAACGCTCGAAGGATTAATATCGACGTCAAATATTTATTCCTAGCAATCCCTCTGGTACCTATGACCATGGGAGCACCCTACTTTAGTCACCCGGGCCCGAGGCATTCATAACGACATTGGGTAGTCCTGGGCACCGCTGAAAATCAGTGTGCTGTGGCAGCCTTGCGAGAGCACATGCTGCGACGGTATCCAACGTCCGTTCATTCTTTCTTTAACTGTATTTATTTTCTTTTTATATGTGCTTGATATTTTGTTTGTATATGATGCCAAAGTTTTTGAATGTCCCTTAGATTATCCGTAAAATAGCAACCGACCGAGTCGGGGGTCGGCCCTCTCGAATCGGAATGCTTGCGAGTAACATAGTAACCGTCCAAGCCGAGGTTACCCCTCACCGGGGGGACCCTCGTGTCGAGTTACTAGCGATAGATGTTCAGGCTAAGCGACCTAAGAGTAATGCCGGTGAAGCAGTGAAGGCCCGCTTCTCTGGCCAATCTGTGTAGTTCGTCATAAAAAAATGATGCCAATAAATAAAATATCAATGTCTAAGGGTGATTTATTTTAATTCATCAGGCTGTACGGTCTGCGCGAGGAGGTGCAGTACGCAGAAACTCTGTCCCTGTGCCGCCATTGCAAATGCTTGTTTTGGCGCTCTCTTGGACACCCGTGTATAGCCGACCAGGTAAGAATGCCTTTTCAACTTGAAGGCAAAACCTAATTCAGCGTAAAAGACTTCGTGGCCAGGATTTTTTTTTATTTTCAGTCTTGTCGTGTGTGAGATTGAGTTGGAAGATTAAACAGAATGAAACTAATTATTGAATATTCCGAGAAAAAACTTTGTACATATTCTTACGAAAATTGAGTGGACGGAAAAATATGAAAATTCCGACGCTTACTTATAGTTTATGACAGAGGAGTGTCGAAAAGATATTTTTTAAATTATGCACACAAAATGCATTAAATCAATAAAAATACACATGGATATTGTACGGTTGCTTGGCATCGGTTAAGTGACATTTATATATATAAAAGAGAAAGTGTGTGGGTATGTTCCATATAGGTTCCGAAAAGGCTGGACCGATTTCAATGAAACTTTCAGGGAATCTTCAGATTGACCTGGCGAGTAATCCTGTAATGTTTGATGACAGCCGGAGCACTCCTCTTTTTGAACTGTAAAACAAGCCATACGTCGTACTTTTATTTCTGATATTAACTTGAGCCCCGATGTGTTTTCGTACAAATTATTAGAATGATACTGATGGGGTGTAGGTAATGATCGTCACCCGCTCGAGAAGAGAATGAATACGGAGATAAATGAATAATTTAATATATTGTTAGAGTTAATTATTTAATGATGTCAGTTTATTGTTTAAATAAAATAAAGCAAAATCTGGCTCGGCGAAGCGCGCTGGGTACGCTAGTAAATAATGAAATATTCACCGAATAATTTACGAACTGCGAATTACGTGTGATTTCAATGATCCAATTCCTGGGTTAAAATTAAATTTCTAATAATAGGTTGTCAAATATCTCCCTTCCGCCTTTTGTCTTTTGAATTTCGCGGCTATGTACAAAGCGCTACAGAGCTCGTATCTAGCAATACTATACATAATTTGAAGGTCTTCACATAACCTACAAAACGACGCTATGCATAATTAGTTTGGCTATTGCGTTCAACAGTTATAGACGATGTAAACATGAAGTTCACTAACGCCGAAATTCGCGCTATTTTAAAGTTTTCCTTCGTTAAAGGCAAATCCGCTAGAGAAACGTTCCGTGAGATTAATGGTGTTTTGGGGATGGTACTCTATCACTTCGAACCACGGAGGAATGGTTTCATGGAGTTTATGGAGCCGTGGTAGCTCAGTGTCCAGGCGGTTGGCTCTTGTTGCATAGTACGCTAGCAACCCGAGTTAGATTCCCGGTGCCGGCACCAATAAAGTTGCTTTTGCAATTTTATGTGCTGATTAACCACGCGCTCGGCGGTGAAGGAAAACATCGTGAGGTAACCTACATGTCTTAGAAAATTTTTCTAAGGCATGTGAAGTCTACCAATCCGCACTAGGGCCGCGTGGTGGACTATGCCCTTATACTCTCTTTACAGAGAAGGCCTGTGCCCGGCAGTGGGACATATATTATATATATATAAAGGCTGTAACTTTTAACTCTATCACTTCGAACCACGGAGGAATGGTTTCGACGATTCAGAGCCGGTGAAAACGACACCATGGATAAGCCAGCCGGCGGAAGACCTGTGACGACAAATACCGATCAAATCATGGACTACATCGAGTTAGACCGGCATGTGGCATCTCGTGACATCGCCCAGGAGATGGGAGTTAGTCACCAAACCATTTTAAACCATCTGCAGAAGGCTGGATACAAAAAAAAGCTTGATGTTTGGGTGCCGCATGATTTGACGCAAAAAAACCTTCTGGACCGAATCCAACGCCTGCGATATGCTGCTGAAACGGAACGAACTCGACCCATTCTTGAAGCGGATGGTGACTGGCGACGAAAAATGGATCACATACGACAATATCAAGCGAAAACGGTCGTGGTCGAAGGCCGTTGAATCGTCCCAAACAGTGGCCAAGCCGCGAATTTCGGCGTTAGTGAAGTCCATGTTTACACGTCTATAACTGTTGAACGCAATATCCAAATCAAATCCTAATTATGCATAGCGTCGTTTTGTAGGTTATGTCAAGACCTTTCAAATTATGTATAGTATTGCTAGATACGAGCTCTGTAGCGCTTTGTATATAGCCGCGAAATTCAAAAGACAAAAGGCGGAAGGGAGATATTTGACAACCATATATAATAATATATTTTCGATTAACAACGACCATTGCTATCGTTTCCTTTAATTCTTGCAGGTGTATATTAAATCAATTTTATTAAACTTTACAGTATTAACCCTTATTACTATTCCTTAGTGTCCAGAATATCGTGAACGCTTGAGAGAAGCCGGAGGCCCGCTGCCCCCACACCCCGTGCCGCCCGCCGCCTTCCTGAAATTCTTCTCCCTGTAATTCATTTTCACCTAAAACGGCCTATGCCTATTATCGCATAACGAATATTAAACTGTACTGTTAGGCAATAGAAATCAATATTCATTGCAGTTGATTATCTTCGTATTTTTGAGTCGGTGATCTAATTATATAAAAATAAAGGCAGCTAATAATTGGTCGAAAAAAAGAAGATTTTATTAAAGAGAATGGACTGTTTTTCATTTATCGTGGCATTAGCTACGAGGCTTTCTGCCAAAACGAGAAGTATGCGAAAAGATTATAATATAATTGGCATGACAAATGATTTAGGTCATAGAGCCAAGACAGAACTTTGCTTTTAGATCCTGAATTATTGTTAAGATCTTTATATTACATTGGTGTTCCTTTAAAATAATATGCGAGAATGTTTTGTCTAAAAGTTATAATGATAATTAAATAAAATATGTAACTTATGCATTGTAAAAGTGCAATATAATGAGTGTCTTGTAAAAGTGACTTATAAATGTTTTTATGTTGTGTAATTGTGTGTATTTTATGCTTTGAAATTTATACCAGTGTTGTACCAAATCACTTTTTAAAACCTATTTAGTTTTAATTATTTGATGTACCTTCTAATCAATGTAAACTTAATTTTATGGTATTCACACAAACTAACAAGTATTGTGTGAATGCTTTAATATATGTGATATTTTTCTATCCTACTCTATGTGTGTTTTGTTTAATGGGTTGATGTTTAAAATGTAATGTATGTGTATTCTTATACAAGGATATGAAAACTTTTGCATGGAGCCAAATATGTCTGTTATTTTTTTGTTATACTTTGAAGGCAACTCTAATAAGGCTGGACAGAATTTACAACACTCACTGCCAAAAGCATATTGCAATTTCTATTGCTATTGTGATAATCGCAATATAAAAGGAAAAAAAATTGTCTGTTTACTGTATAGTTAAATAATAGTCTCAGTTGAATTAAATTTATGATTATATAATTAAAATATCTAATTTTGCACCTAGTTACTTTAATAAAATTCAAAAAGATAACCTCAAATAACCTAAGCTCCATTTTTATGTATTTCTAGAGTTGCATTTTAGGTTGAATAGCATAATATTTAATTATGAAAATATAATATAGTAGTGAACAGTACGCATACAGTAGTTGTGAAATAAAAACTTCCCTTTGTCCGCATTTGATAAATTTCAAACAAATTAAACATGGTCAAATGTGGCTATGGCATTTGTAGTGGTTAGTTTCCAATATTTAACGAAAATGATCATAATTATACATTATAAATTAACATGAAATAACTAAAAATTGTATCATGACTATAGTATGCTTCATTTTCTGTAAACCATTATTTTTTAGGAATATACTTCCGCTTGCTTGATAGGCCTAAAGAGTATATTATATTTATTTAGACAACAAGTCTGTTGTCCGGTTAATCACATGTAGATTGTAAATTTTAAGTCTGACAAATTGATTGATGCAAATTGTTCTCCTCCTTATTGTAGAGTAGTTGTTGATATTGTGATATTTTAAGATATGACATTACCTTTTAAGTGTTCGAGTGTCAAGATGCTAACATTATCATAAGGTATAAGAAATAAAATGCAGCTTTCTCACAAGTAGTTCATTTTTAGTTGTCTGTGATGTTTTTCTTTTTGTGCAATGGAATTGTTTTTAAACCTGTGTTCACAGTGTTTATGGATGTATTTTTTAATAAAGTTATTTTGAATATGATTCACTGATCTTATGAAATCCCAATGAAATGCTAGGCGACAGAATCCACATTGATACACCCTTTGACAAATGTGATTATGATGATGCCATTGGACAATCCACAATTGTTTTGGTGAAACTGTATTTGTAGCTCAATATATTAGTTCTATATGTGACAGAGTGTGAGCCTATTGAGGATCGTGACCACGTATAAGCAGCCTCCATTGAGTGCGGTCATAGGTGGAGTGGACCACACGCTGCATGCTGCCTCGTACCGTCTTCGTGATTGTGTGCGACCATTTCGTAGGCGCCCTACCCTGAGCACGTTTTCCGTCCATTTTGCATAAAATGATCTGCTTCTCCAGACAGTGCTTTGAAGACCGCATAACGTGTCCAAAGAAGCTGAGGGCTCTTTGCCGACAAATTTCTGATACCCGTGTGGAGATCTTGAGCCCCTTCAATGAGGACTCGTTGGTTCTCATGGCAGTCCACGGTATACGGAGCACATCTCGAAGGCGTCTATGATACGACTATCCCGATTTCTCATAGTCCAAGTCTCGGCACCGTATAGAAATATGGAAAGACCAGAGTATGGACCATGCGCACTTTGGTTGTACATCAAATACTTCTGTTCTTCCATATTATATATTATTGCCACACACTGAGCACAAATTTATACCTTGTTTTTCTAATTTTAATAAAACAGCAATTCATTAGTACAAGCTTACTTGCGAGTGTCATAAGTCAAAACTGTAGCCACTATATCACTATTTAGAAATATATTTATTAACTTTCTATAACATATCGCCACAACACCAAAGATTATTACTATTAAACACTTGGAAAACTTCAGATTGGTCTGATACTGCAGGCACTATAACATTTTGGCTGAAGGATCAGAGCCTAACCATAGATGCTTTATTTGCAATAAAATAAAAAAAAACAAATTGTATATTTATACAAAATTTTAGATCTAATTCTTACTCCCAAGTTTTTTAAATTAAATTTTAGGAACACTCTGTGATATTGCAGATAAAACTTCAACAATGAAGAATTATATTAAGGCAAGTCTGTAATATAAATTTTATGGACATAGTTAAAATGATAAAAAATGGATGTCACAATCACCACTAATGAGTTGAATGTGATAGAATATTATAAAATTTGTCATAACTATGAAATACAGGTATTGTCACTGTCAAAACATAACACCTAACCTTGTGATTAAATTAAATACATTATCAAAACAACTGCATGTTCTGCTGCTAAATAAACTGCTATATAACATATTATTAACAAATCACATCGTTGTTAGTGTCTCAATAAGTAGATAGTATTCAAGTTAATTCACTTTTCACATTCTCACAATGCCGAACTAAATCTTTTAACTTGTACACGAGATCTTGCAATTGCTGTGTATCGCAGGTAAATCTAACATCATCTTTATCGGTCTTTAAAATAACAGTGTAAAGCAATTTATCTGAGCCCACTCCAGGCGTATTTGTTAGCGCTTCTAATTTCCATTCCACATCTGTTATTTTAGGTAAAGCATTCATATCTATTTCATTTGTTGGCTCCATGGCCAATTTCTTTCAATGCAACAATATATAAAATTACCAAATTACAAAGAACAATAATTATAACCACAAACAAAATTTTCAGGACACTGCTGTGTCACCCTGACATCTATCAAAATGTAATTATGATATTAGGCAAGGACGATATATTTTTTTTGTTTATGCGAAATTAAATAATATAATAAGAAAATTGTACAAAACGAGTGAAACCGATTCTACACGATTTGACTTTACTCGTCAGTCTCTTTTTGTTTATACATTTATAAACTGTCTGTTGTTTTTTTTTGCTCTTTCCTATGGAAATTTTTAACTTTATCAAAGAAATTTAATTTTTATTTATTTGTAATATGTACAATTTTTTATAAAATCATACGACAAAGAGTATGCAACTAAGCGCCGCGTTGTTAGTACTGACAGTATAGCTTCCATAATAATAATAACAGTTGTACGTGGTCACGAATTCCGAACATGAAATCATATGGAATGTATGTTTTATCTTTGCAGTTCTACTAGAAAAGTCGATCAGAAAGAACTAACTAAACCAAAATTCAAGCCGTTGTTGTTGCAAGCGTCATATGCAATGAACTAGTATCAAGAAACCCCGGCAGAACATTCGCCTGGGCCTGCGCGTAATGCATCAAAAGTGCGAACGTATGCGTAACATAGAATTTTGGCGTTTTAAAACATTGTAGGCGACGGTCCATATACTTACGAACCATTGTATGTATACATTTTGAATTGATGATTGGATTCATAGCGTGCACTATTTATTCATATCAGGGCAAAAATATAGCAAAAACAAAAAAAAACAATGTTATAAATTGTTAGTATATTTAACATTTCACATCAAAAATAATATTTTAATATATGCTTATCACTTGTTATAAGGCAATTGTTATTACAAGTAAGCGTAAGGCACATTTATTTCTTTAAATAAAAAGTTTAATACAATAATCAAAAGGGCTTCCACTTAAAATGTTTCCATATTTAACATTGCCAAAATGGAAGAAAATAAATGTAGATAGAACAGTACATTTTTCAAAACACAATCTGGTTGGCAGAGATTCATCATCTATTAATTTATTAAACATCTAAAATTAGTAATTTTAAATATTTCTTAACCTAAATTGGTAAATATTTTACAAATCTATATTAAATACGATTTATTAATTCACTATTTCATATATTTTGCATGACAGGATTTAATCTAATCAATTGCAGCAGCTAAATATTTTTATTGCTAATTTAAGACGAAACAAAAAATAGAACACAACCTTAGTACTAAACAACAATTAAATACTGGCAGTTTCAAAATAAAAATATGTCTGTGTATTTCAGCATCAAATTTAAAAACAAACCTTCGCTTCTAAATGCTTTTTAGGGGCAACAGATGAGCAAAGTATAAAACAAGATTATAACACAAATATTGTCTAACATATTAGGGAGATTCATTTTTATTTTAAAATAAACAATTACAATTTTCTTTTTCAATTAACTGATGTAATTGTGTATTTTTAAAAATAATCTACAAACTTTGTAAATATAATTTTTAATTAATTGTAATTTATATAAAAATGTGCATTACATTGGAAAGTAGTTTCACAACACAAAGTATAACTATATAAATATATATATATAGCAGGGTTTCCACATTTGCTTCAGCAGTCCGCATCTATATTTTCACTCTAGCTGGCGTATGTTTTACTAGTATCTGGTATATTATGGCCATAATATCATAGAAAAATACTTAAAAATATTGTAGTAGAACATAATTGCTTCTCCGTTTCTGTAAACATGTATTAATCTTAACAGAATTTATTATAAAGGTTACAGAAGCACGATGTGGCTAAAATTTACTCATAATTTTAACCAATTTATTTTGCTACAGTTGGAAGTATGTCACGTCAATAATAAAGTACATTGTACTGTGCCGCTTAAAGTTGCATTCCGAAATTTTAAATGTATACTTATAATTGTACAGGAAATATGCAAGAAATATGTTTGGCACGGTTTGCTTGTTTACAAACAATCTCCACTATTGTGACCAGAATAACATTTTAATAATTTAATTGTTTAACATTGTAATAAAAAAAATTGATTGTCTTAAAAATTGTGTAGGTACTTATAATAATGGCACTTTATATAATATTTCAAAAGTAGAAATATTATGTTTATGTTTTAATTATTGTACTTTAGTAAGTTTTACAGTTAAGCATTTTTTAAAGTTTTATTTAGAATGTGCATAACACTTCACACATTCCTGCTGCTATACTTTTTATACTATTGAACCCATGCTTTGGTTTAACTGTTATTGCTTTAGTTAAATTAAATGATACACTGTATTGTTATGTTAGATCTCTCGGAAATTTGAAGTAACTTAATGATATTATTTTCAGTTGTATATTACTGGCAACCATATTATATAATGGGCTGCGGCATTGCATTAATTAATGTACATTACCATTATTTTTTTTGTTTAATTGTTAGCGTTTCATTTTCTCCAAAATAGGTAGCACCATTTCGAAGGAAGGTCGTTTACCAGGATCATCGTTCATGCATATCTTGATCAGTTTCGCAATGTGGGGCGAGACTCCGGGCGGTATTGTGACGCGTAGGCCTTCAAGAGCAATCTTCATGCCACACTCCATTGGCGATAAGTCGGCAAATGGAACCTATTAACGCAGTTAAATAAATTAATTCGAAATAAGAGACATTAAAGCATTTTAATGTATTAAAAAGTTCTATTTTTCAAATTGAGTTTTTATATGGGGCGAAAGTAGAAGCTTAGTTCATTTTATTTGTAGAATAACTGTGACACAGGCACGCTGCCTTTTTAAAGAGTGGACTATGGAATTTTTTTTAAACTCTTTCGTATTTTTAATCCAACTGGGTAGACACAGGTAACAATTGTTACCCACTTCCCAGTGAATTGTCCAATTGTGACATAAATTTTATAAATATTTTTTTGTGTATCGGAAACCAACACACGCTCTTGGGTACTAGCCGGTTGGGAATTAAAGCCCGAATCATTACTCGAATGTTTAGCCACTGAGCTTAATGTAAGTAGTTTCACAACACAAAGTATAACTATATAAATATATATATATATATATATATATATATATATATATATATATATATATATATATATATATATATATATATATAGCAGGGCTTCGGGCGCCATCCACGCGGGCGCGTACACACGACCCTTCTCTTGGAACGAGAACTTCGAGTCCGCCATATTGATACGGGCTGTTAGATCTTCGTCAATCTTAAACAAATAAATAAAAAGCTTTGATGATCGGGTAACTGTAATAGGTCGTTAGCTCGCTTTGCGCTAAATACT
Organism: Meandrusa payeni; assembly: GCA_029286785.1. NCBI lineage: Eukaryota > Metazoa > Arthropoda > Insecta > Lepidoptera > Papilionidae > Meandrusa > Meandrusa payeni. The sequence continues at coordinate 2,323,824 of JAGSMX010000039.1, forward strand.
AGATAAAGGTTCTGGTTGAAGCACCCTAAGAGCTCGACCACGACAAAAAGCTGATGAAACTGGACCGACTATAGTAGACGTGTACGTCAATCAGCGTAGGTCCTTTCCAAAAGAGCCTAAGGCTGTTTGGTACTACTTCATGTTGCTGTACAACTAGTATTATACTTATAATAATGGCACTTTATATAATATTTCAAAAGTAGAAATATTATGTTTATGTTTTAATTATTGTACTTTAGTAAGTTTAGCAGTTAAGCATTTTTTAAAGTTTTATTTAGAATGTACATAACACTTCACACATTCCTGCTGCTATACTTTTTATACTATTGAACCCATGCTTTGGTTTAACTGTTATTGCTTTAGTTAAATTAAATGATACACCGTATTTTTATGTTAGATCTCTCGGAAATTTGAAGTAACTTAATGATATTATTTTCAGTTGTATATTACTGGCAACCATATTATACAATGGGCTGCGGCATTGCATTAATTAATGTACATTACCATTATTTTTTTGTTTAATTGTTAGCGTTTCATTTTCTCCAAAATAGGTAGCACCATTTCGAAGGAAGGTCGTTTACCAGGATCATCGTTCATGCATATCTTGATCAGTTTCGCAATGTGGGGCGAGACTCCGGGCGGTATTGTGACGCGTAGGCCTTCAAGAGCAATCTTCATGCCACACTCCATTGGCGATAAGTCGGCAAATGGAACCTATTAACGTAGTTAAATAAATTAATTCTAAATAAGAGACATTAAAGCATTTTAATGTATTAAAAAGTTCTATTTTTCAAATTGAGTTTTTATAAGAAAGCTAGCAATTTTTTTCCTGAAATATTACTAACAATCTTGTTGACCATTCCAACTAAGCTTAAGCTTGTGCTAGGACACGGTTCACGGCAATAGTCGAATGGTGGATTCGAACCCACGACCTTACGATTCGCAGGCCGTACCCTTAACCATTAGGCTATTGACGCTTCGACGGTGACGCATTATGTATAGTATGTCTGCGAGAAATGGACCAATAACTCAATATCACGACAACCGATAGGTGCTGATTAATTCTATTTTTATCCGTCGTATTTGAAGTCGGTTTTTATTTATACTAATAAATATGCTTGTGTGCTGTTTTTGTTTGGTTGATTTTGTCTTTGGTGAGTTGACAAACCTGATTTAAATGATCACAAACACCTAATAACGGTATTGTAGGCATTATCCATGAAATAGCAACCGACCGAGTCGTGGTTCGGCCCTAGGGCGCCCTCGGATCGGAATGCTTACGCGTAACATAGTAACCGTCCAAGCCGAGTCTACCCTCACCGGGGCACCCTTGTGTCGAATTACAAGCGATAGAGGTTCTGGCTAAGCGACCTAAGAGCCTATGCTATCTCTCAATCCGTTGAAGCAGTCAAGGCCAGCTTACATTGGAAACCATATTAAAACAATAAAGGGTTTTTGCCAGCACCTCGCTCACCAAGCGAAACGCAGAAGTGTAAGATCACTTCCACCTCTGCCAGGTAATAGTCGATGCAGCAGAAGTTGCAGTGGCAGTATGCTACTCACCATAATATGCCTGCTGTTCAGATGGTAGGTGGGCAGGGCGCGATCCCTTTGCAACGAGTGCAAGTACGCCATACCGGCGGCAGCGTCGCGCGCGAGTCTTAGAGCTGCGCCCGCGTCCACAACCACCCTGCCCCGGCCTCCGCCACCACCGCCATGGAGCAGACTATAGAGCGAGCCCCACGACATGTGCTGCGATATCACCACCAGCGACGGTGGTGACACACAGCAACCAACCTGCACAACAAATTAAAAAATAATTACTCGCAGCTCAGTGATTTGGATGATTATTTTTTTAATTGAAAACGTGCGGTCCCATTCCATTGTTTTTGTTTTGTTATATTTGCATCCATGACAAAACCATTTCTCAGAAATTGAAGCTTTAAATGGGCGAATAACTCAATATCACGCAAAATAATTTCGATGATTTCAATTTTTATTACAAAGTATGTACTTCAAGGGTAGTTTGGTGTTCCTTAAATTAATTCTAAATCGTAATATTCCTACGATAATTCGGAAATTCGAAGAGGGAGTCCACGCGTCATAACGTTTAACATTTGTTTCTCTTGAAGTCAAAAGATTTTTTTACTCGTAAATATTATAACATTGCATTTCTTTTTGACTATATATTTTTTTTCTTTTTTGGTCGCATCTAATGCACTATTTCTGGGTAAACAGTTAAAATAACACTTACCACAGGCAATATATTGGGATGTGAAAATATACGCAATTTGGGGAACTCTTCGTTAAAGTCCCGCTGTATCCGCGGCGTACATTCGCGTACGGCTATTATCTTGGCGACGATATCATTCTTCTGCCAGCGGCCACGCCATGTTTCTCCTATAATAGAAAAAAAACAATATAACTTTAATCAAAATGTGGATATTCTATGACATAAATCCCGAGCAGATGTGCGAATGATGTGTGAATGTGAAAATAATGGCGCGCATATGTCAAAACAGATATTATGGCGGGAAAATGTCAGACATATGTTATTGTTATGGAGCGTAAATATTTACATATCTAACGGTACTCTGTAACGGTAAACAATCGAACTAATAAACTACAAAAGGACAAACTAATCTTAAAGTAACAACTAATATGGCTAACACACACGGTGACAACAATCGGGCTCCAGACATATTTCTACTTGTAAAGTTTATAATCAACAGTACATACAATAATATTAATAATCATTTATTCCTCACCATAATCCGCAGTAGTTACTTAAGATAATTATATAATTAAAAACATATTCACATTTGGAAAAAGAGACAGAACAGAAAGATTATGGTGGATTGACACTTGAACTAGGACGGATCCTGTGTCTCAAGTAATCAACCCTCCACCCCATTACATTGTTAAAAGTAGTGTACATAGCTAATTAAGACACAATTTTAAGCTAATTAGTTTAGATATGTATATAAACATGTGTAGGAATATTTGAGAGTTTAGTAGTGTGTGTATGACTTTGTGTGTGTGCGTGCGTGTATGTAGATGTGTAGAATATTGCTAATCATTTAATTTTTAATATATTTCCAATGCATGTAATGCTATTCCTATATTTAGTCTTTATTCCATATCATGCATGAGAATACTTTTATCTTTATTATGTATCAACTATACCAATTGCCAACAAATTTAACTTGAGGTCGTCAGTGATTCCGTGATGTGAGTGCGTGTGTGTGTTCCGTCTGTGGTTTATGTATGCCAATGTCCTCTACAACACATTTCTTATGTGACCTACATTCTGGTATTAAAAATGTCAACTAGAGCTCTAATTATTTTGGTATGTAGTATATTCAAGTTATGATATACTAAGGAGCTCTTCAGGGCTCTCTTTTGGGGACTTCTGCCCTTCTACTTTATTTTAATTACTACCAAAATGAATGCAGTCTTACCAGACGGAGTGACAGCAATGCGTGTATGCAGCGCCAACTCATTGATGTTGATGCCCTTGTGACGAGATAATGTTGCATCGCGACTTCTAGTCTTCAAGCCCAGCCACGACTGGTCTTTGAACTGAATCTTCTTGAGATCTTGACCATGCTGGACAGCGAGCTCGTGCAATCTGTAACAATTACTTATATTCAATAAAACTATAAAATTTTATCCAATAAATCATCGGATCTTGTTATAAACCGCTAAAAGAAAATTAGTTAATGCTACTATCGCTCAAATATTATGTAAAAGGCAACCCTTACCATATTGCAATCAACACATTTTATTTAAGGGGGAAGTAAAACATAAGCCTTTTAATCCATGTGTATTAAACAGGGATAGCAAAACCTTTTTTTTTTGTTTACGAGGAGGAAATCTTCAAAAGATACCCCGCCTTCTGGGTTTTACCCACTAAAACCTCCCGGTGGCCCTTCCTCGGTGCCTTCATGGTGAGGGGCTCCAGGATCTCCAGTGGAACGCACCGGAGCCCCTCTGCACTGCACTTCCCGGGGAGAGGTTACTCCCTCCTCCCTTGTGCCCTCGCAGTGCAAGGCGACACGGGCCAGCCGATGTCGCCTTCTTCCCGGGTCCACTTTGGGGAAGACTAAGGGCCCCGACCCTTGTCGCCCAGTGAACCCGAGGCTCCTTTTAGTCACCTTCTACGACAGGCAGGGGATATCGTAGTCTTATTCTTGAGAGCCCAGAACTACAGGGCTGATAGCCAAACCTTGCTAAATGTAAACACATTGTCAAAAAATGCATGGCAATCAAAGTACTGACTGTTGGATTTTAAATTGAAGGGTTTCTAATGAACTGCTTCAAGCTACAGCTTATAGCAAAAATCTTTGTTATTGGTCCGACTATTGTGGAGCAGACAAAGCGTTACCTTTGCACCAGTTGCCCTCTGGTCTTGTCCAAAGGCGTGTCGCCATCTTTGTTTGCAAGAGACACCAAAGCACCTGCCAGTACGAGATCCTCCGCAACAGCACTGTAGCCCCAGAAGCATGCATAATGTAGAGGCGAGTTACCATGTTCATTTGTAAAGTTCACATCCACGCGGTTTTGTAACAACTGTGGAATTTAAAGAATATATCAGCATCTTACCTGAAGATAAAGAGAGAAACAACACCACTAGATAAGGATCACCTGACAATAATTATATACAGGATAGGGATGTTCGTATCACGAATACATCAAAACATTTTTTGATATAATATATTGTAATGTTTATATTTAAGTAGCCAAAAAAACGAAACGAACGGCACAGATTTAAAAATTTATACAATACTGTCAACGTAGAGAGTAGATTTTTTTTTAAATGACGAACTACACAGATTGGCCACAGAACCTGCCCTTGACTGCTTCACCGGATTGAGAGGTGGAATAGCTCTTAGGTGGCTTAGCCTGAACCTCTATCGCTAGTAACTCGACAAGGTAACCTCGGCTTGGACAATTATGTTACGCGGTTGCTATTTTACGGATAATCTAAGGGACATTCAAAAGCTAATCAAACTTTGAGTGCCACTTCGGGAAGCGCTTAATAATGGTTATAAAGCTAGTGGACTATTCATTTACTTAGTATGTCTTACCAATTGCACAATAGGGCGGTGTCCATGGGCAGCAGCTAAATGTAGAGGTGTATCATCTCCCATGTTGGTGACATTAATTCGAGCTCCACGTCGTATAAGCATCTCCACAATCTTAATATGCCCTTCCTTTGAAGCCCAGTGCAGGGGACTGAAGCCATGATCATCGCTGGAGCAATATATAAAATTTCAATTGTTAAAACCAATAAAAGGTGATAATTTTAATTGGTAGAAGGTTCTTGCAAAGGTTGTTATAATAATAATATTTTTATTTCTTGCAAGAAATGTACAGAGTCAGAATAAATAATAACAAAACGAATATGCTAATGAAGACATGAACAAGGATGACAACAATGGCAAGGTGTCTTCCTTCATAATCTCTGTTAGCAAGCAGCACACTTCATTGAATCCAATATCCGTGGATGGAATGAGAACCAGGAAACCAAGCATTGTGGCACCTGTCAGCCCATCACAGCTTTGGTGCTGATCTAGATCCTTAAGGTACAAGAGTTACTAAAGTTAATCAGATTGCAAATAGAAAATAGAAAAGTAAAAGATTGATTGTGGAAAATAAGAAAAAGAAAATTTCTATTTTTATAGTTATTAGTATATATATCAAATACTTAAAATATTTTATAAAATTGCCACAAACCATGCTTGTTACATGACTTTGATAAGACGAAAAATTATATAATATAGTGTGAATTAAACATTCTTACACACTTTATTGAGGAAAGGGATTTACCATAAATACCATATATATTAATAATAATGTCCTATTTTCCTGTTGTATTGTTTAAGAGGAAAAAGAACATTAAAAATACAGAAGTATAACATTTAGAAAACATTACAATAGGAGTAATCAGTGAGTAATTGCTGCTAAGTTTCTAGTAATAATAATTGTAAATGAATATAAACTGCACGTAGCAATGTTACTACTATTTGAATACTTTTATTTACACTTAAAGGATTTAAATATACAATATTCATATATACAATATACAATAATCTTTTAAAAGATAGCCAAAACCTAAACACTGAAATATAATGTTAATATTACAAAAATGAGAGGTTACAATTATTACTAAATGTGATCAGACTATACACACAAGTGTATAATGAAAATTATTGTTTAATTGTAAGAATTTGTATTTTTAAGCACAATTGGTATTTTGCAAAACTTACATAGGTTTAGTATCTCAATTGTTACAACAAACACTATATACTAGATTATCACTGTTAACCCAAAGGTTTCTACAATGTTAACAGATTGAGAGGTCACATGACTATTACGAGTAAATTAGCATAAGGGTCCCCAAGAAAGACTTAGGCGATTATTTTAGTTATGGCACTCTCACCCACTCTCTACATGGTTAAAAAGTTAATTATAATTATCAATAAATATAAAAATAACATATTAAAATGGAATCCGGGTAAGTATGCTCTTAGAATTATATTCTTGAACACTCAGCAAGCTTATTAATATTAGGGGAAGATACCTGCGCTAGCTTTAAGGAATACTCAGCTATTAGCAATTGATATGAGTCATCATTCTATTCATAGGATTTTGAGGTCACCCTTTTGTTGAATGTAAAATAGGATTAAAAAATAACTAAGTTTAAAGGTCATAAAATTAATACTGTGAAAATATGTTGCGACTATATTGAGCTGAAAAACAAAGTTACAAACAAAAACACTAGTGTTTCGCTCTCTATTAAAACTGAGATTTATAAGTATGACTATTTATTTCTTATTAACTTCAAGAATCATAACTTGAACGTATACATGACTAAGGACACATTGTAGAGTCAGGAGATAATGTCTATTATACATAGACTTCAGCCCAACACGTCGCTACCTTACTTACCTTCAGTGGGCGGTACTTGAATTCTTCAGACCTTATTTGGAAGATGTAGACCTTCAAATTGAGTTTTAATCTACGTAGAATACCAAAAAGTTGCTAAACTTACCCTTGGTTCATATCATGCTCAGTATCATCGAGCCATACTCGCACCTGCAAAGCGTTTCCTTCTCTACACCACTGAAATATATCTTCCATTTTTACACTTTACCAGCTACAGCTAAATAAAATTTCGCAGATTTGCTTCTATCAGTATTTATCAAAACGTCTGATAAGGATATCTTAATAAATAACTTCTGTTGATTTCTGTTATCAAAAGAAAAACTTGGAATAAATTTACGATACGAATCATTCATTTGAGATCTACTTTGACAGTTTCGCAATCACCGAAAATAAAGTACAATTGTACAACCGGCGGAAGCAACAAACATTTTCTTGCTGTCCTTCTCACGCATATGTAGGCTATATAGGGTTCAACATAAGTTTGGTTTTATATTGTATTTTGTATTCATCAGGGTTATATAAAGCAGTATTACCAGTGCAATAGATATTCAACATATAATAAAAGAGGAATATTTTGCCTATATATTTGCTGTACAAAAATTATTAAAGTTTAAAAATCATTAATAATATATATATATATGTTGATTAAAATGGAAAATTAAAAAAAAAATTGTAAAATACCTGTGATGGCCCCCTATCAAGACTAATCATTTCCATATTTCTATGTATGAAAAACCACATAATTTTTTTTTAAATTGTACAGCTATGGCTTACGTGTCCTCTGCCGTGGTTGCATACAAAGCCTTAATAATCTTGGTGGAAAACGAATAGCTATTAATACTTAAATCTATCTTCAGGGCTAACCTTCGTAAAATGTTTAGTGTCGATTTAAACCAAAACTTTGAAACAAAAAATTCGGAATCTGTTCAAAGTGACGGCACTATGGGCAGCATTAAAAAAATCGAGAACCTCCAAATTAAAAAAAATCATATTTTTAAAATGGTCTTCTAACACCTTGACCTTGCATAGCCTAGGTTTGTTACAAGATGAATTAAAATTATGAAATTTTCATCATTAAATCTTGGTAAAATATTATGTATAGTTGTATGTAATAGTGTGTATATAGTAAAATACACGTGGTATTCAGAAAAACAAACACACACATAAAAATTATCACAGCCAGAGTTCTGTTAAGGCAAAGTGCAATGCTCAAAACAGTTCTTAAATATATCAAATTCTTTATTAAAGCTAAAATGTAACAACTATTTCTTCGCAAATGTTATCTTCATAGCATGTGTAGGAGTTATTTTGAATCCTTGTAGAGCTTCTTTAGCTGCTGCAGATTGCATTTCATTGGCAAACTCTACGAATGCAATGTCATGCCTGTTTGGCACAAGACGAACTTCTTTAAAACCAGGGAATCTGCAAGAAAGTAAATTTTATAGTAAACATAGACATAAAAAAATTTTTTTAATAAAAAATGTGTGTTTTACAAATCGCAGAAGTGAATCAGAAGAAAATCAATAGGAATACACATTACAACTGTTAAACAATGTACTTACTGATTGAAAAGCATAGACAACATCATTTCAGATGTCTCATCAGGTAAGTTTGTGAGGAAAAGAATCTGGTTGGGTGGTTGCTCTGCATTAACATTGTTAAGCAGATTAGGTTGTCCAAATCCTGGTATAATGTTGCGACTTGCATCCTTGTTTTTCTTCTTCTTGCCATCTTCAGTAGATCTGGGCAATTTAGGGCGTTTAGGCCTTTCTTGAAAGGTGCCCTTACCTTTGCAATTACATCACTGTCAGATTTTGAATATTGGATTCTCTGGAAGAAATCAACACAATTAAAAACTGAGCAATTATTCGTTTTTAATAATATAAACACACATAGGCTATTGCTATCTAAATATCTATGCCTTGAGCATCTAATGATGGGCATTAATATATAAAGATGTATTTTATCTTTCACAATCCATTGGTTAAGAGTATTGCAAATGGTATGCAAGAACATGGAGGTTCTTAATACCATGAAAACAAAGCTATAAAACTATTAAAATTTTTCTAATATAAAAGTAGTCTAAGATACATAAGCTATCTGCCAGTGAAAGTTCCGTCAAAATTTGTCCAGCTGTTCCAGAGATTAATTGGAACAAACAAACATTGTAAAACTATGTTATATTGGAGCATATACCATATATACATTCAAAAGGGTCTGCCCGGTGAGGGGTAACCTCGGCTTGGGCGGTTCAATTTTACAAGTAAGCATTTCGATTCAAGGGTGCCAAACCACTGCTCAGTCAATTGCTTTTCTAAAGATAATCAAAAGCAAAGCATGGCCTTAGAAGTGCTATTTATAGGCCCTGCTCGTTACAACTATTATATACCTGCATTTTAAATCTGTAATATCTTCAATGATATTAATTTAAATAACATACTGGATAGGGGCATATTGATCTATAATAAATTGCACAATGGATTTAAGTTACTTAAGTGGAAAAGCATTAATGCTGTATTGCTTGAAATTACAATTAATCCATTATTCTTTTGTAAAGGATACAAATGATTATTATGGGTTAACCCATAGAGATAGACATATACCATTGTGGAATATTTTATAGACCTTGTTAATGTGTATGATACTGTAATACATTATATTGATCATTCATTTACAATGTAAATGCAAAAACTTTTTGTTAATTTATATTAGAAACCTCTAAAATTATCAATATTTCTCTGTTATATTATACATATAAACCTTCCTATTGAATCACTCTAACTATTAAAAATAACTGCATCAAAATCCATTACATACATAGGGACCAAAAGGTAATGGGAATCAACTTAGTTTTATACTATGTAGTGATAAGTAATATACCATGGGTTTATCATAAAATGGGAATCCTTGCATACTTCTCAATGCAACAGTTGCACTGGATATTTCCTTAAATATAACAAACGCTTGACCCCTCATTTTCAGTGTTTTCATTGCAACAATATCTAATATCTGCCCGAATTGTGAGAAGATGGCATATAGAGATTTTTTAAGTTCCTCTTTTTTTATTTTTTCATTTAAGTTGTTTATGTATATTGTATGATTTGGTCGGATATCCATAGCTGAAAAACACATTAAAGTATGAAAAGATAAAATAATACTAATTACATATAATTTAAAAAATAACAAAAAAAATCTTATATGCGTATTATTTGAAACAGATTAAGTTTTCAGGTTAGATACTACGTTCATAATTTCAGTAGGTAAGTTAACAGAAGCACGGTAGTAAATGAACATGAATTAAAGAGTATTGTTAAATATTTAATAATATTATTGAGGATATGAACATAATATGGTTATAGCCAATAAAATTCAAAGCTAACTTACTCATTTTGAGATGGTGCTCTTTCTTAATTTAATGAACAATTAAAAGTGCTTTTACTTGTTTGGATATTTGCATAAAAATTCTGTGCTATATAACAGTATGTAAATATATTACTAACTGCGGCACTTTTCTAACCAACAAAATTGCTTTGGCGTCAACGCTAGCCAAAGACACAGAAAACATATACTCCTAGCGAAGTATATGGCCATAGATAACACAGAGTACTTTAAATATAAATATATATATAAATAACGAAATTTTATAAATAAATAACGAAAAATTTTACAGAATAAATACAAACTTATACCTACCTAGATATATAGGTAGTCTTAGCTTCAACCAAAATATTATGTACTGTATTGTGTTATAGACCACTGTTATTCAGGTCCCAATACTTACACGTATAACTTTATATTATTCGTAGCTAGAGATAATGTTTTATAAACTTTCCTTTGTGATAGTTATACTACTATATATTAAAACTCGAAGAACTATGCTTACTATTGTTAATGTAAGGTTTTCCGCTGCCATTATAAAATGTTTATTTTTTTACATACACATTTCAAGTAACTTTTTATATTTTTACTACCACGTCAGCCCCACCTACCACAATGGGATTATAAAAGAGAATCTCTTCTTCAAATAAATTTACATATTACATTTACTTATTGAATATGTAGTAAATGCCTAAAACAACTTACAAGTTATTACAAGCCTTTCATGCCTTTTTTTCGCGGGCTGTCAAAGTGTCATATCATTGATGACATTCCGTGTCGTGAGTTGAATTGGGTTGAATCAAATTTAAAATGAAATAATATATTTTTTTTACTGTACAACAAAATTTTATAGACTGTTTGCTATAAATACACAAACGGCGTGTTTTACATATACAGTTAATTACTGATATTAATTTAATTAAATATTAAGACAAAATGCATGATTTTTCGTACGATTTCGATTCAGTTAGTCCAGGTTTATGGATAGCTAAAGAGGAAATATGGAAAGAGAAGTTACTTAAACTTACTAATTGGTATCAGGTATTGTCAATTCTCTCAAACTATTCTTTGAATTAATTTGTTTTTTTTGACCTCCATGTAACCTTTCAGATACCTTTATTGAATTCAAACGCATCTCATAATCTATCGGATGGTAAGCTAGTTCGCTTTCGTGGTATGGTCCAGGATATGCATAACCCAGAGTTTTATTTTGAGAAGTTTGAAGTGTACAATACTACTACTAATGAAGTCAAAGTTAAGTCAGGAAAATATTGTGATACTGCACAGATAATGGTATGTTTGAAATATTATTATTAATGTAATTTAATGAAATCATAAAATATAAACTAGATATAGAAAAATGCATTCCGACTGGCCTAACATAGAATCTGATGTACAAGATTCGAATTCTAGCCTATGTAATAATGGATTTCCGATATTTCGATTTCTAAATACAAACAATCTCTAGATGAAATGAGGCATGTAAGTGATAGGCTTGACCCGTGGTAGATTTGCTTTCTAATATACATTACACATATAACTACTTGAATTATTGTGAAAATATTGTGCTTATATGATTCAGTCACAGATATAGATTATAAAAATATAAGTTATAAATTAAAATAAATAAACAATCCCACAGTTTTAATAGAATTACAAATTATTATTTTGTGCAGTCCTAGCAAAGATCTCAAGCTATGGTAGCTCATTGTCTTGCCTTACGCTAGCAACCTATTCAACCCACGGTATCATTACAATTTCATTCGGTTATAATTGTACATGTATTAGATGCTCTATGGTGGTGGAAATCAGTAGTAAGAAAAGCTGCAAATTTGAGAAGTAATGCTAAATAAGATATGTGAAATCTGCTATTCTGCAGTAGGACAACTTGGTGCACCATGCTCAAGTAATATTATATCTATTATAGTAAATGTCTACGGGACATATACAGGCAACTGTCTAAACCAGTGACTATAATAACAATAATATATTTTATTGGTCTTGATCATATCTTAGTTATAAGATAATAATTTAACTAAATATTGCATTCCAGGAAAATGAAAAAATCAACTATACAGAAAACTTAAAAAGTGCACAACGGCAAGCCATGGTCGTTGTTTCTTTACCCGGATTAAGTGACTGGGCACAGCAATTAGAGGATAAGCAGAACCATTTAACGCATTTAGATGAACATCCCAATACTTCTAAACGACTCAGCACAGCAAGTATAAAACTAAAGAGAAGCTTTGATGAAGCTGAAGAAGATCCTCAGGCTATGGAAGTCATTGACAGTGATAATGCATGTAAGGAGCCGAGAACTGCAGAAGTAGTAGAGAGTGGGGCTAATCCAGTCTCTAGGGAGCATTTACTTAATTTCCCATTACCCGATGTTCAGAGTAAATCCTGCATTGTTAAGGTGATTATTTATTGTGAAGCTATGGAATATATTTGGTTTGTCAGTTACTATTTATTAATTAAATCAGTGATTCTCAACCTTTTTTTGTTGTGGCACATATTTAACGATTTCAAAATTTGGCGGCACACAAAGAAAAAGATAAAAATTATTTACTTACTACAACACACTGCATAAATAGTTTATGACAAAAAATTTAAATATACGAAATAATAATATATATTCATGTCTAAAATATTTTTCTTTTTAAATGATATAATTTAATAATATTAACATTATTATATATTTGCAAAATTTGGCGGCACACAAAAGTGCCGCGGCACAGTGGTTGAGAATCACTGAGTTAAATGAAAACTTACATATTTGTTCTGATTCTTAAACAGTTACAATTATTGAAAAGATATTTACTTTTTAAAGGTATATATTTGTATATTGTATTTAAAGGTATTCTCTTCCGGAAGTTTGTTACTTATATGTTTATGCTTATTATTATTTGTAATTTATCTACAGATATATGATGAATCCGATAATCTAAAATTAAATGATATGATTGAAGTGATCGGCTTCTTATCAGTTGATCCAGCATTGTCTGGGGAATTCCAACCAGAAAATAACTCCTTCTTAGAGCCAGAGATTGAGAGTACTGCAGAGATAATAACACATAACCCACCTCCAAGCTTGGTGCCGAGACTGCATGCTGTGCATGTGAAGAAACTTGAGCACAGCAACCCTTTGCTGAAGGAAACTTTTGATCAAGGTAAGATTATAGAATATAAATCTTATTAGCTCACACATTTTACTTAATCTACGTAAAGCACTAACCTCGTACAATTTCAATACCAAGTTAGTACTTTTTTATTAACTTATTAGGTAACTAATATAAGTAATTGAGTAAGTAAGGCCATGGTATCCACTATATGATAATGGTCTCACACATTCACTTAATGTAATGCCTGTTATTTTTTCAACTTTGGTACCTTTGTTAATACTTTATACCGACACATACTAACATGTAATATACATAATTTGTATGAGTGAGATTATGATAATTAAATAGTTTGAGTAATAGTACGGTCTGAGAATCGTAAGGTCGTGGGTTCGAATCCACCGTTCGACTATTGCCGTGAACCATGTCCTAGCACAAGCTTAAGCTTAGTTGGAATGGTTGACAAGATTGTTAGTAATATTTCTGAAAAAAAAAAAGAAATTTTGCTAGTTTTCTTTAAAAAAAAACATTTTATACATTTGAGCTTCTTATTGAAATGATGCAAATGAATTTCTAAAATCCAAGATTAGATATGTACTCCATAAAGACAATAAGCTCATATGTAGTAGATGAAGAAGAATATAGATGCCAGAACTTCATAATATAACAATATTCTGAATAAGAGAGTCCATGTGTAGTAACGTTTTACGTGTATCTGTCACATTTGATTTGATTTGGAGTCAATTTTTGTTCTTTACTCATATATTTGTGGCTGTAATTAGTTAACAAGCTGTAGACATTATTTTCTTGATATATGAACCCAATCTTATAGGTCAAACTGATAACACTAGGTTGCACTTCTTGTGCAATAGTTTGTATTATGTAGGTACTCTGTTTATCTTAAAGGTGCATGGTAACTGATATCATATAAATGTATATATCATGTGCAGCTTACTAAGGGGCAATATGGGAAATAACCATAAAATAATTGTTGTTTACGCACTTAGAATGAAACTTATGTTTGCATGTAAGAATTATACTACTGTATGTAGTTTACATTCCCTAAATTTTGTATGCTCTCTTAATGAAGTTTGAAGCGTCAATAGCCTAATGGTTTAGGGTACAGCCTGCGAATCGTAAGGTCGTGGGTTCGAATCCACCATTCGACTATTGCCGTGAACCATGTCCTAGCACAAGCTTAAGCTTAGTTGGAATGGTTGACAAGATTGCTAGTAATATTTCTGAAAAAAAAAAGAAATATTGCTAGCTTTCTTTTTTTAAAAAAAAAAAAATGAAACATTCAGGGTTGTTTAGAGCAAAAATCTTTAGTCAAAAATATTACAATTATATTATTTAGGTTAGGCCTGACCATAAATATGATAATTAAATAAATTATAAGCTTAAAATCAAAATTCCAGCACTAGTACTACAAGAAGCAAATTCAGCGAGGGAGCACCTTTTAAAGGCATTAACAGAATTACTACTCGGGGACCAATTGGCAGCCGAGTATTTGATTTGCCACCTTATTGCATGCGTGTAAGTCATAAACATTTCTTTCATTCAACAGAATATTGATAATAGTATTAATCCACATGTTACTGAAACACTAGCCATGTAAAATGTAATAACGAATATATTTACCTTCAAATCTCTTTTGCTTTTAAATGACGAGATAATGATTTGTATCTCTCACATCCGCTTAACAAATTTCGATGTAACATTCAATCTTACAAAAACATCAACAAATGTAAAATTATTTTCCTTTGCAAACACAAGCCGTTATTGAGGATGTATAGACTAGAATTACATTTGTTTGTACTTCTGTATTTCATCAAATGTCAGTATGCGGAAAAACTGGTACCATACATATATATAATAAATGGAATAATGGTACCTGGCTAACAGGTTAGTATATCTATGCTTTCATTACAGAGATGCTGCTGATCTGGAACCCTTGTAATGGACTAAACCTGAATGTCTCTGAAAATCATGAACGTAACGATTTTTCTATTTTGCAGTTACCTTCGTCAAGATACACTGGCACTCGGTCAATTCTGTTTGAATCTCTCCAATCTACCCACGAAAGAGTATCCAAATTATGCCAAACAACTTTATAATATTATCAAACAATTTGTCACCCAAAGTTACTATCTCCCACTCACAATAGACAATTTAAACACCATAGCACTGTTGCCGAAGTGAGTAAATCTCTTCTTTATAAGTTGATCTATGATTTTTAATTGTTTTTTTATAAATTAATTATAATTTCCAGAAAAGACTATGATTGTAACCGTCTGACAAGTGGCATCCTGCAATTAAGCAAGCACACACACTTAATATTGGATGAGACAAAAATGGAGCAAGGTCGTTTGGATTCCACTGGAGTTGGCAATATCACAGCATTGGGCAATATGATTACGATGCAGAAAGTGGAATACGACTTCAAATATTACAAAATGGAATTTGATTCTGACATTAAAGTGTTGTTGCTGTCCGAGGGGAAGTCTTTATTGCCTGTAAGTTTAATTAAAGTGAACATATCATCATCATTTCAGCTATAAGACAAAGGCCTCCCGTACTGTTCTATACACTATGTACCCTGCCACTTCTTTGTTCCTCAGTGGGCTATTTTAGTGGCCTTGTTTGTTGTGCGTAAACATTGGAACATACTTTGGGACCAAATCCTTATGTTTGAATTACACTACTTAACTTACATTATAGTATTATATTATTAGGAAAAACAATAGAACAAGATGAAAAAGCTATTTTAGTTTTACCTCCTTCAGGCCATGGTGAAGTTACTTAATGAAAATAATGTAATGGAAAAGTACAATTAGGCCAGCAAAATACATGGGAACTTCTTAGTTTTTTGTTGATCTTAGTTGTGGGGTGCTAACCTTATTAAATCAAGAAGCAGCTCCAAGCTTAAAAATATACAATTACTATTTCAAAGATGTATCAGGGAACTCCTAAAAATATTTCATTACATATTGGTAGGTTTATGGTATTCCAAGACTATTCCTTAATGATAACAAGCACAAATGTGGAACGAAGAAATGGAATATAGGCAGAACTACATAATATAACTATGATACTTCGGAAGTAGTATCATAGTAGTGTGTAAGATAAGGTATAATAAAGTCAGTTATTGATAACTAATAAATTACTTACATTTGATTTTCAGAGTGATTACCATGTTCCCCTAAGGCCGGAAGAGTCATCTCTGGAGATTTTTGACGCTATTGTCGAAGCTGCTACCTATTACTTGAAGGAAGACATAATGAACACTATCAGAAAATATCTTACAAATATGAAGCTCGTCAAATATACTATAAATGACAATTTGCAGGTGAATGGGGTGTTTTAATATATTAAATAATTAATTTTAAAACAATATAAGTTAAAAACTTTGGAGCGGAGCAGTAATTGAGTTTTCTCAATTACTGCTCCGCTGGCAAATGATCATGTGACTCATCTGGTGTTTTAAATCTTGAGACTTTGTATGATATTCAATGAGATATTGCTTATTATTCCAATATATTATTAAGGCAGTTCATCCTTTGATCATACTGTACTGCTAATATGTTGCCTTGTACACACTGCTACACTATTTTTGACCATCAACTAAAGACATAAAATGATTTTCAGTTTGTGGAAGATGATTTTATAGAAATGCGTAGTAATTCAGACACTGACAACCCAGTCACTGCGGAAGACTTACATCGGCTTCTTGTGCTGGCAAGACTGGTCAGCCTCTCCCGAGGCCATGATACCCTGAACAAAGAATGCTGGGACATTACTAGGAAGATGGAGAATGATAGGATGGATAGGTTAAAAAGCAGAGTGGCTCCCACATTGTAGATAGTAAGAATACAAGTATAATAAACTATTTTTATCCTAAAAGTGTTTTAATATTACCCAATTATTATTGTAGAGTATTTGTTATATTTACAATATAATAGAAAACAGGTTTTGTTTATTTATTACATTTAAGAGCAGGTCTCTTGTCTATCGGATGATAATAGTATTTTTTCATCAGTCGACAGCAGTCCAATGCTGAACATATGCCTTCAACTATTAGGCTTTCTAATAGATGCCACTAATTTTTCAAAGATTCCGTTGTTAATATTCTCTCATCTTTTCTCACTCATCACCGTTGCTAGATTATTCTTTGTGATCTGTTTTTATGATTATTCCGTTGAGTGTCCCTCAAAACCGTTTCATCATACACCGTATAACCGTCATTTTGATTTAAAGCGAAAAAGTACTTAAATAAATAAACTTAAGGAAAATGCTTTATGAAAAACAAAAATACCGACGTAAAAAGTATAATAAACAAAAATATTTAAGTAAACATAAGTAATTTAATTACAGTGTAAGTTTGTTTTATTACAACCCAACGTAATAATGAAACGTTACACATTTTTGTCAAATTGACAGTGACGTGTAACATTTCATGGAATGATAGTCTTATTACCTACTAGTACTACATTGATTAGATTTTTCAAAAATACGAATATATATTGAAAGAAGTTAATTAAATAAATATGTCGAGTAAAAACAAAACTTCAGATGGCGTCAGTAAAAGTAAAAATACGGAGTCTCTGTGGAAAAGAGCATTTACGGCTAACACTGAATGGCCCGACAAGGTTAGTTTCTTTAATCACGGGACTAATGATAACTAATAAATAAAAAAAGCATCCATTTTATTAGCCTTTTAAAAAATAAATACCAGTATACATAATACATCTTAAATTTTTCCTTGTAATTTAAATAAAATTCTGTGATATAGCTATTTAATTAAAAAATGGATTGAATAAAAAATTGTAATATATAAATACTTCATATATTAATACAAGCTTTACTTCACAACTTTTATTCACTATTTTTCTGTGCAATCTTAAATACAAAATTAGTAAAGTTTTCTTTATAAAGATTGACAAGAAGCTCCCAATATGTACCCGATATATACCCAGATTTTTATGTTCAGTTACTAAATTTAATGATTGCCAGATATATTTCATTAATACAGAAATTTCAGTAACTACAAAGTTTCATTTGTAGCCTAGTAATATTAATAATATATGTAATATTTGCCACCACAATATCATTATATTTTCATTCCAGGAAGAGTTTCTAGATGTTGTCTATTGGATGAGACAGGCTCTGGGTATCATCCTCGGTCTATGTTGGGGTGTCATTCCTTTGAAAGGTTTTGTTGGACTCATATTGTAAGTATAATACTTCTTTCAGTTGTAGCTTCAAATTTTTTTTTAACTAGGGAAAATGATGTCGGTGACAGGATGTGTGGCAAAATTAAGAAAGGAATAGTGTTTTGAGTGTGTAGAAACTATCAATGATGTAAGAGAGATGGGAAGGATGTAAGGAGATGGTATAATAAGTCAATCATCAATATCATCATCCCCTCACCCAGGGGTCAGCAACTTTTTAGTTGGAAGAGTAAAAAATTACAATTTGCAAAATTTCAAACTTTTTAAAGTGGCTTGCGAGCTGTTGCCACACCTTTTTTTATTGACAGGGGGGCAATCTTAAACAATCTGCCTTCTGGGGGGAATGCAGTTATGTGGGGTTCTTACCCAGTAAAACCCCCCCTCAGTGGCCCTTCCTCAATGCATGCTGAAGGGAGCAAGAAGGGAGATAACTCCCTCTCCCCCCGTGCCCTTGCAGTGTCCAAACTGTTGATGAAAGTACTTTAATTATTTATTCATTTGAAATTAAAATGAATGCGTTTTCATTATTTTTCAGGTTTGTGGTTCTGAATGCAGGTGTGGTGTATTTTTATGTTAGCAACTTCCAGAATATTGATGAGGAAGAATATGGTGGTATATGGGAGATCACTAAAGAAGGATTCATGACAGCATTTGCTGGATTTCTGGTAATTCATCTTGTATTGAATATCAACCCAATAGCTGTTTTTCTATTATCAAATTGAGCCATAGCTTGGCTCACAAAGACCAATAAAAGCTTGTTTACTTCTGAATCTATTGGAATAATTAAAAATGTGGTCTAACAATGGCATATTGCCATGTTTTATAAAACTACTGACTAAAAAATATTGGTTATGCTGCAATAAATATATTACATGATATGTCCATTCAATGGATAAACTTTTCCATTATACAATACAGGATTTCATTTCCACTTCAATATTATCAGAAGGATTTGTGGTCCAACACTCGCTATGGAAATAGAAAAAAACATTGCTAGTGTAAAAATAAAAATGTTAAAATATTAACTTTTTTTGTTAATGAGAAGGAAATCTTCAAAAGATACCCCGCCTTCTAGGGGAAAGCGGCGGTTATGTAGGGTTTTACCCACTAAAACCTCTCCGGTGGCCCTTCCTCGGTGCATGGTGAGGGGCTCCGGGATCTCCAGTGGAATGCACGGGCCCTGTGCACCATGCTCAAAGAGAGCACTTCCCAGGGAGGTTACTCCCTCCCCTGTGCCCTTGCAGTGTCAAACTGTTGATGAAAGTACTTTAATTATTTATTCATTTGAAATTAAAATGAATGTGTTTTTTATTATTTTTCAGGTTCGTGGTTCTGAATGCAGGTGTGGTGTATTTTTATGTTAATAACTTCCAGAATATTGATGAGGAAGAATATGGTGGTATATGGGAGATCACTAAAGAAGGATTCATGACAGCATTTGCTGGATTTCTGGTAATTCATCTTGTATTGAATATCAACCCAATAGCTGTTTTTCTATTATCAAATTGAGCCATAGCTTGGCTCACAAAGACCAATAAAAGCTTGTTTACTTCTGAATCCACTGGAATAATTAAAAATGTGGCCTAACAATGGTATGATGCCATGTTTTATAAAACTACTGACTAAAAAATATTGGTTATGCTGCAATAAATATATTACATGATATGTCCATTCAATGGATAAACTTTGCTTTTACTAAACTTTTCCATCATACAATACAGGATTTTATTTCCACTTTAATATTATCAGAAGGGTTTGTGGTCCAACACTCGCTATGGAAATAGAAAAAAACATTGCTAGTGTAAAAATAAAAATGTTAAAATATTAACTTTTTTTTTGTTAATGAGGAGGAAATCTTCAAAAAGATACCCCGCCTTCTGGGGGGAAAGCGGCGGTTATGTAGGGTTTTTACCCACTAAAACCTCCCCGGTGGCCCTTCCTTGGTGCATGGTGATGGGCTTCGGGATCTCCAGTGGAACGCACCAGAGCCCCTGTGCACCATGCTCAAGGAGAGCACTTCCCAGGGGGAGGTTACTCCCTCCCCCCTGTACCCTCGCAGTGCAAGGCGACACGGGCCAGCCGATGTCGCCTTCTTCCAGGGTGACAAAGGCCCCTTACGCCTTTTCGCCCTTGTCGCCCAGTGAACCCGAGGCCTCTTTTAGTTGCCTTCTACGACAGGCAGGGGATACCGTAGTCTTATTCTTGATAGCCCAGAACTACAGGGCTGAAAATATTTACTTACAGTAAAGTCTTAAACAAATTCTTGTATCTTATCTTGTTATTTAGTTGTAGCAAAACATATACAAAACCTTAACATTAATAACTCTAGATGGCCTTGTGTTGTTTGTCCTACTTTTATAGTAAACAAACTAAGAAGCCTTACAAAGTTGAGCTATCGCTTTGGATTCATCAATGACATTTGCCAATGCCCAATCCAACATACAAATTTCAAGTCATGATAAGCACCACCCTGAATTGTCAGGACAAAGCTTGTTCAGGCTATGATGAAACAATACCTTAAAGCATGTGTTCTAACATCATCATTGTGAAGCGCGTAACATGAGTGTGTTTGCTTATTTGCATTTGCTCTATTATTGATGAGAGAGTTGCTGAAGTTCTTTTCCCAGGGATAACATTTGCCATAGTAGCATTAATGCTGATTTTGTCTCACTAATGGCAATTTGCCTTATATTATAATGCCAGAGTAACATTCCAATATGACCCTATGTGATACAAAATATCGTACACTAGACAAAAAACTGTTAGTTTTGATTAATTTCATTGAGATTTAGACAAACTATTCATTTCACTTATTGTTCGATACAATATCGAAATGGCTTTTATATGATGATGAGTGGGTGTCTATAACGCAATAAAGAAGAGTGTCTATAATACACACTTTATTTATTTTCAACCAAAGGAACAAGGCATAAAACGTTGTGGTGAATACTTATAATTGTTTCAGGTCACATGGATAATTATGTACACAGGACTACATGGAAGTGACAGTTTATGAAAGTAAACCTGGAAGGAAACAGAGGATGAAACAAGCCAAGAATTCTGCCAAGTGTTGAAGTACAAGGATCACTATTGTGCTGCGTTACATGGTGATGTTATTTTTATGACTTGCCTTTGAATGGTTTCAGCTGTTTGGACGTAACTGGTTTCTTAACTGTCACACAGTCATTCAATCGCAACTTGTGTAGTCAAGTGCAAAAAATTTTTTCTATAATAACAATATGTGGACACTATATATTATAATCCCAAAGAACGTCTACAGCTTTTTTCTTGTGTTCACGTCATTTATTATGTGCAATATATGTAAAAATGGGGTCCATAAAATGTATTTTATATCACAATTCAAGAATAAGTGAATGAAATGATATGTTATAATTTTTTGGAGGATTAATGTAAAAAAAATTTATTGGACAACAATCATTGTAGCCTAGTGTCCGACACTTGAAGCAAATTATTATAGTATACTTTTTATGATTTCCATTTTGAAAACATAAAAAAGTAAACATTAAACAACTATAAACACAAAATGATATAAAAGACAATAGTATAATTCTTTTCTAAAGGTTGGTACTCTATGCTACTTTCCTAGTATTTTGGATGTTCATGGTTCGTGTTGACCTTCCATATAGAATAAGATATAGGTAATTAAATTTAAAGCAATAATTACTTTAAACATTTTAATTTATAATTATAAAATTGGGTAAGAATTTTAATTAAACATTGAAAAAATGTAAATTGACCAACGGCATAAATTAACCATATTGAAACACGAAATATAGCTGATATGGATACATAGCTGGTTTCGTTTATACATATATAAAGATATTTATAATTTTATTGTTTGTACAGATTATATTATTTATTCAATCTCCTAATTCTTTTAATTAATAACCAATAATGCATAAAATCAAATAATATAATTCAAATTTTATATAAAAGGATTGCATAACATCCATTATTTTTGTGAAAAAAAAAATTTTTTTGGACAATGAAATGGGTGGGAAATTGATCTGATGATGCGTTCATGCACATGTCGCGTTCCCGCCAATCACTTTTAGACTTATGCAGCCACATTAGTCGCTCTACCTAACAGTCATTTTGCTAGCTGTAGCGCATATTAAACTGGGTCACTGTAATAAGTGCATCGACATCAGCAAAAGTCTTTGCAATGATTGTCTAAAACATTTGTTTGTGTGGCAATTTGATGGGTTACATGGTCTGGGTACATTTATTCATGAATTGATAATCAATAGTATTACCAAATACCAGTACCTGTTTATTCTGTAAAAAGAGGAGAGATTAGATATAAAGAGAGATCTCTAAACTAAGGCCGGCAGCTCAAGTGAGCTAATTTTATTTATTATAACTTAAAGTTAAACAAGTTATAGGGAATTAGTATTGTTCTTTAAAATTTTATTGGTATGAACATAGAGTGCATGACAACTTAGCAATGAAGACGTCCTATAACCCTAGCGGGGGACGAAACAGCTTTCGCGTTTCACCAAGCCTATTAGATCCCATAGGTTTTGGACTGCAATTTGAACGCGCGACCAATAGATCAAACTACTTAGCCATGACTTTTCATATTTTTAATTGAGAATATAATGTATCAAGTTAATAATATAAATATAGAAGCATTTTTTAGAAGTATTAGTCTACAATGTGTGGGAAACTAAATTGATGCCCGCAATTATGTTGGCATTTGAAAACTAAATAAATAACTTACTAAGGGGAATTTAATAGAAAAAATATTTATTTTATATCGGCGGCCTTACCAAGATTACTAGTCCGTGTCCGGTGAAATTGTTGCGGCCAGTTTCTCTGGCTAATCGGCGTAAAATGGTCAAAAAGGTAAAAATGTTGTTCACAAATTTTGTGTGATATTTGTATTTTTCATATATCTCAATTGCCTTTCCTATTAGGGATAACTTCATCATCATCATATATCTCAAACCTAATTGTGAAAGCGTGATAATCTACGCAATATTTAATTTATGCATGATGCGATACTTGCTATTGTTTTAATTGCGTATTGTAGTTATAATTATTTTAAAGTAGAATTACTACCAATTGATTGTATGGTAGAGTTGGCCGCAAATAACTACAGCGCTGAGCCAAACATGGAAGGGATAGCTGCGCAGTCGCGCACGCTATTATTCATATCTAAAAATAACTATTTAGTGTTTTTGTTTGTACTTTTATATTGAAATATTCACTATTTAAAATCACAAAGTAATTAAATAAAAATACAATATAAACCAACTTAATAGATTAAAAACGCACTAAAATTGTCAACAAAAAACTCAAAAATTGTTGTATATTGAAATATTTGGTGATTGTGTAAGAAAGTGTGTTTTTTGTGCTGATTCATGAATTTGTATAATGTGTATAATAATTTGCAAACTGTGCGTGGCTTTTTGTATTTTAAGCGTATGTGAAATATAAGTGTTAAGTTTACTCATATGCGTTTCAATATTTACCTTAAATTTTAATGATTATGAATATTTTATGGCTTGGTAATAAGACCTTTAAGCCAAGTCTTTTTTAAAACACAAACACTTATTCTTACGGCTAAGATGAAAATGTAAGTTAGATGATCCCCTCCATGAGTCCTCGCGCCATTTTTTTTCCATCCTTAAATTTTATAATACACAATATAATAGAGAAAAAAGACTTTCCTGACAATAGAAATATCGCGCGAGTTTTTAAACAATGTATTTATATATACGTTCTTGTCTATCGTTTATGTGAAGTCAGTAGACAATTAAACATGATCGCTACAGTACGATGGCTACACGTGCTGCTTGACCCTTTGACTTGACTCCCACGCGATGTTATGTGAGGTGGAATGGTTTATGGTACTTCACATCAGTTTACAATATTCTTATTCATTCCTCGCCCTAAAATTACTTGATTGGGGAAAAGTTCGGAATCGGATCAGGAAGGAAATCTGTAAGATGTAAATGTACCCATCAAAAGAGCTAGTTAAATTTGTTTCTCTTGCCCTAAAAAAATAAAACAAGAGAAATTTTGCAATTGTGGCAATATTAAGTAATAAAATAAAACACTAGTTATTTTAATATATTTTAATACACATCAATAATAAAAATTACACATAATATTTAAAGAAAATAGTGTAGTAAATGCGAAACTTACGATTGAATCAATATGAATGATAACAGGGATGAGAATTACGGTAACAGAGATAAATTCGTTGGCGGTGTAACGAATACCATCACATAATTGTTGTCATAATACCTGTACCACATTGTGGTGACTGGCATTCGCCAAATCACCAAAAAGTATTTTAGGGAAAAAAATATTTATATTTTATTTAGAATAACAAAATTTTATAAAAGACATGTCAACGTTTTTCCTTTTTGCTTAGATTTTTCCAAATTGTATATTTTTAGCGTAACAAATTTATAAAATATATTTTATTATTCTGTGATACTTTTATTTACCGGCGGCACACAAAGAACACGTATAAAAATAATAAAGGATGCATTCCACTCGAATGCCACTTTCCCAAAACATTTAGAAGGTTTCACCTTAGGCATCGCATATTTAAATTATCGATAAAATCCGTATTTATTTTACTAAATGAAATCTTGACGTCTCATTTGTCATATTGGTTATGAAAAATTGACAGATGTGAACAAAAAAACAGATTAAAGAAAAAAATAAATCTTAGCTAATTAATACTAAGTATTTCGATTTCGTTTGACATGTTATTTTGTATTTAAGTAATGACTACTATGTGAATTTTAACAAGTTATTAATATTCGAGTACTGATCTATTGGCGATTTTTTTGATGGCTTGAGATGTAAAACATCCTGATACCTTTATAATTACTTTGTAAAATAAGCATAACAAACATCGATCGACCGGATTAATTCTGGAGATGGATTATTGGAATTTATTAGAAGATTATTCATAATTAATGATTTTGATATATTTAAATGCAAATGGATCTTGAGTAGTGCCTTTAATTTAGTGGTTACGTTTTATTTTGAGGCGACATGCAATATTGGCGGAAATATTAGAATTCATAATATGATAGTATGTATTACAACACTCATAGTTTTTTTGAGTTTGCTGACTTTTGATCATGTGCTTTTACTAATTATACAGACCTGCTGTTAAGAAATTTACATTATAAAATGATTAGGTTATAAGTATTACTATTCTAAGACCTCTTTGGCGCGTACTAAAGATATAAAGTACTAAAGATTATATCGAACATTTTTTTTCAATTTCCAAAGATGATAACATTGCTTTTAGCAAACTGTGTTGCCCCTTGTTTTAAAAGTGGTATCAAAGATAGAATTTTGAGGACGCGCGTCACACGCGTGCTATGATTTACTTATTAATATTTCGAGAGGCAACATTAATATTTATGACCCGTGTTGCTACTAGTCATAATTATTTATATATTAAGATTATTAAGTCTATACTACTGAAGTACTACGTCTTACAGTTTGCATAGGTTATGAGTGTAAGAAGCACTAAAGATTACATAGTTTGAAGCACACGTGTGCACTATTTACTTTTTTGCCAGTTTATAAGAATGGCAACATAACTCTCTGCGATATGTGTTTCCACTTGTCCTATTTATCTGAGGGTGATGAAATTTATAAAACTATTAAAAAAATATTGCTATTCGAAGATCTGATGAAGCTATTAATGATGCATGTTGATTGATTATAGTAATAAAAAACAGACCTGCTGTTCACGAGGCTTATAAAGATGATTACGTCATATATGACACTCAATATTATTCTTAGTAGTTAATAATAAAAAACTTAACTAAAAAACTTGGTTCAAGAACCGTTAATAAGTTGTACATAAGTCATAGTACGACTACACACCGCCTATTCTAAGGTACAAGTACAAGTAAGCACTTAACATTTCAAAAATGATGAATATTTAGAATTAATTAGAACCTAACCATGTCATCAAAATATCCTTTTTAATAAAAAATGAATCATCGAAATCGCTTGACCCATGTTATTGAGTTATTCGTCCATTTGTCGCGCATTAATTCGCGTATTTAATGCAATTTTAAGACATATGGTTTTCTCATGGATGCCATTGTTAGAACTGACTCAAATTTAAACGAGACCACATGAAAAGCACCAGCTTTAAAATAAAAAAGAATCATCAAAATCGATGCACTCGGTCGAAAGTTAGCATGGAAAAAATACAGTCAAATTAAGAACCTCACCCTTTTTTTGAATGCTGTTAAATAGAGCAAATTAGTGCGCGATTTGTATTTACAAATAACCAATTGAAATTGTAAAAAAATATTGTCATAAAATTACCTCCAATTTAATGTATAGAGTAATTTTCTCATTATATATATACCATATCAAAGTATCTAAGCGATAAATTAAAAAAAAAACTAATCCGTGTTT
Source organism: Meandrusa payeni (assembly GCA_029286785.1). Classification (NCBI taxonomy): domain Eukaryota; kingdom Metazoa; phylum Arthropoda; class Insecta; order Lepidoptera; family Papilionidae; genus Meandrusa; species Meandrusa payeni. The sequence goes on from JAGSMX010000039.1 coordinate 2,350,939, forward strand.
TTATGTAAATTTGTTAAAACTAAGAGAGGAATCACACACCAGCTAAATGGAAACCGGCAATCATTTTCGAGTGGCTCAATAAGTAAATGCATTGAACTTTAATCAACCGAATAAATTTCCCTCAATCAAAGTTTTATTGTACTTGTACCATTGAGATGACATTCATTCTATTGAATAGTTTTTGTATATCATACAGACGTCATCCAGTGTGACTTTAAACATCAAAGTCCTGGGTTCAAGCGATCTGCTGACTACAATCTAATCATCACGCCAAGTAACCAGCACATCGTCAGTGCGGTACCGCTGGGTCACAATGGAGTTTTCGAACGATGTCCTGGTGCCCGACTCGTAAGCGAGGATCCCGGCGTGGGCTATCATCACACCATTGTCTATGCAGAAACGCTCATCGCTAGCGAATAGCTTCGCACCTCTCTCAGAACACATGACACCCATCATCTCTTGAAGACGCAAGTTACAACCCACACCGCCTACTATCAGCACCTGTAATATGTATTGTTCGATTGAACGATCTATTTTATTTCTTCTAACCCACTCCATAGAAGCATAGGTCTAAATACATACATATGGGATGTTCATGCAAAAAATATATCGATATATTTTTCGATAGAGTATATCGTAATGCTGTATCGATACTATGCGATATATTGTACAAATATAACGATATTTCTAATATAAAAACCGCGACTCAGATTATAATATTTCCATCACGGAGACCTGCTCTCCGTGTAATAAAATTATTACGATATTTTGTTATCGGATGAAATATATCGATATTAGATGATTTGATCGCGTTTATAAATCGTTTTAAAATTTATGTAATATCGCTCTATGAAAGTATAACTCCTACTTGCCTGTATCTTAATTCATAAGCTTGAATACATGTCATCAAAATGAACAATTTTTAACAAGAAAAGACTATATTAAAATTATGTCCACATCAGATTAAAATGTGGATTAATTTGGGAATTCAATTGATGGTTTAAAGTTGAACTCTATTCAGTAGACTGGCGGTGTTAGCTATATGGGAAGAAATGATGCGAGAATTAATGATAATTTAATAACAACTTCTTACCTCATCCGAACCACAGTGTGCCATGGCCCTCTCAGTAATTTCTACCAGCATAGCAAACACTGTCTCTTGCAGGGAATAGCACAGGTCCTCGGCAGTGTACTCCTTTAACAGTTCTTCGATTTTGTCTTCCATGTAAGACAGGATGCCAGAAAAACTCACATCCATACCTGAAATGGTAAATCATCCACAGCAGAAATTGTAATAGTTATATTAATTTTAATTTTGTATCTTTTGTATTATCTAAGTCTTAAATTATGTATAGCAGTGATTCTCAACCTTGTTTTTGTTGCGGCACATATTTAACGATTCCAAAATTTGGCGGCACACAAAGAAAAAGATAAAAATTATTTACTTACTACAACAATATTAACATTATTATATATTTGCAAAATTTGGAGGCACACAAAAGTGCTGCGGCACAGTGGTTGAGAATCACTGATGTATATCAATGCTCTCTTAAAAGAAACTCTCATAAGTAACTAAGAGATTCAGACAGAGTCTGTAGTTTTGTAAACTCTAATTATTCTATTACAGACGAAATGTATCAAAAATTCATACTTTCAAGAAACAATTTACTTGGGTATTTACTAATATATAGCAGATATAAATGTATAAAAATGACCATGCCCATAAAATTGTAACATAAGTGAAGATTTTTAAATGTAACATAATCCTGTATTTGAGTTCATTACTCTAAGATTGTAATTAGCTCAGTAAATTCACTAGCTACAGCTATAATTTTTTTTAACACATTGCAAATGGGAAGCCTTGATGGGCTTGAATAGTTCAAAAATGGCTAGTTTGCTTTGCATTACCTTTCACAGAATATGGTAAGTGCAGATATTTCTTTCCTTTTTTGGCGGCTTGCTCAATATTATAGCCAGGGCTGGGCGCATTCGATAGCTTAAGTACTCTGGCAAATCTGAAATGTGTAATACCATGGTCATATTTCAGTTTTTAAAGAGAATATTTCTTTACATCTATTAAGCTTTTAAATTCGATGAAACAACAAAACCACACTAAAACAAGAGTACCACATAATCGTAAGAAGTAAACGAGAGAATGAGATAGAATACATTATACAGAGTGTCCTACTATCGCTGTCTCTTTCCATGCACTACAACTACCCACCACCTCCCAAAACCCACCAACCTCGCGGTTATTTGGGCCGAAACGCGGGAGGGTACGCGTGGTCTGGCCGTGTAGCCCCACACGCACTTTCTTGATTCCCTAGAAGTTCTTTATCAAGGCCTTTTTCCACCATTCGGAGCTCTCCCTCTTAAAGGGCTCTACGACACACCACAACGGCTCTGCAGTGCAACGAGAGAACTGTGTCCATATAGATAAGTACTATTTTAAATACAATCTTACCTATCCAAGCAATTGCCCACTGCAATATCAATGGTCTCCCCGAAGATCCTGTACCTCTGCCTGGAGTAGGAAATGATCTGTGTGTTGCCACCACTCACGTACAACACAGTCGGGTTGTGGGCCTTTGTTATCAGACGCCCCATCTCAATATCTGAATTTTAGTGATAAGGATTGCTTTTGGTCTTTGCATTTAAGATTGAAATTTTAATTTGCCTGTTTATTGATTAGCCGGACAAAATTATAGCCACTTTTTGTTTGTCTATCACAAATCATGAAGAAATTTAAAGCACATTTCAAAGGCCATTATTTATGACCAAGACCAGAACAACAAAGGCTTCTTCATAACATAATAAGCCCTACAGAGACAGAATTAGGAAACCTATAGTAAAAAATCCTATGGAAAATATACTTCAACTTACGTTTTGATACAATGATGTGTGGAAATTTATTTAATTTAAATGAAAAACGTTAATTTGTATAAAAATTGAGAATTCAGTTCCTACTAAATAGAAATTTAGCTGTTTAGAAATATTTAAGTACTACTAAGTATTTTACAAATATTTTATGAGAAGGTACATAGAGCGAAAGTAAGGGGCTTTATCGTTAATAGGAAAATATCCACACCATAGCCCATAAGAGAGAGAACACACCAGTTTACGTATGTATTTTGAAAAAAGGATACGTGCAATACAATGATTAACACCAATAATAGGCTTGTTCCACAGCTTAGCACAGGTCCTAGCGACTATTGCGCACACTAATAGTGGTGCCCCCATTCCCGGGCCCATGGTGTAGCACACCACGTCAATATCTCGTGGTGATAAGCGGACTCATTAAATGCCTCTCGCATGACATCATGGATATTTTCTTGATGGTGCTCTGCTGTCTCCCGAGGTAGAAATCCTATGAAAAAGGTTCTTGATGTGAAACAGTTATTGGCATGCATTGATAATAAAATCGACCAGTATGTATTTATGTGATGGCAAAAGGCATTGCACTCTTTTATGCTGTCATGCACCCACTACATTACCACTTCCTATCATGAATGTGCCTCTGCATACTATACACTCATTTTTTCCTATATAAGCTGTTTCTTACCTCTTTCTATCTACAAAATACCACTTATTATTAAAATTACAGTTTTATTTTTATTATTGATTAGAAAATTAAGTATTTGTTAAGATGTCTCATATCTGTTGGGCGGCTCATGGGGGCCAACTTGTTTTTGCGCCTAGAAATAGATTTTAACTTAGAATCCCAAACTAACAAACTCATTGTTACAATGTAATAATTTCGAACATTTGACTGTCTGATCGTAAGTCCGACTCTCAATTAGAAGGCTGTATATCCATAACATATGTATATCCATAACAAACAATGCATCAGAATTCTCAGTAGACGCCCCGTATAATGCACAAGTATATTTATGTATGATAATGTATAGTACCTCTGCCAAAGTATAGTTTGATTATTTTAATACTAATGTTTTTTTTAAACTTAATTGCACTAGTATATAATTATGAACGAATATATTTATCATAGTAACTAATATTCGAAAGTTTGAATAGAATCGGAAAGCGTACTCACCTTCTCCTGCCGGAGTGATATAAGTTCGCCTGCAATTAGCAAGTATTTTTCCATTTTTAACAATACCAACGCCCAGCTTATTAGCGCTTCCTTCGAATCCTATAGCTGTAACCATTATTTTTATTGTAATACCACTCAAAAGCTTAAAAGCATATAATGTTTACAAATTACGGCGTAAGCGAATTCGCAAATGCCAAATTGACAGTGACAGTAATTTTAGAGGTATTGATTTCTATTATACTTTTTAGTATACCGTGGACACAAGAATTTAACACAGAATTATCTTAATTTTATGTATGTATTGGTTTAAACAATATAAAAAGTTTGAGGATCGTTAAAATATTTTCAAAAAAAGATGAAAAAGGTTATATAAAATGGAATATTTTACACGTGCACTTAGTTTGAACTCTTAGGCGCTTTATAGCGAAGTCCAAAGCTGAGAAATTGATAACTTTTATTTCAATTATTAAGAAGTTTAATTAAACTTTATAAAATCATATGTTAAAAATAACTCAACCAGTAGTTAACCAGATAATTAAAAAAACTTTGATCCTGCTATAAAACACTGACATTTTTCTTCTTCAATACGATACGAATATTAAATATTGCACATGAAGTGCGAATAATAGGGTGGTGTTAATGAAACAGTAAATAATTTTCCAAATTTAGCAATATTTTGTTAACAAAATAAGCATCGATTAACTGTTCATTAAAATATCTTAATATTTCATTATTAATAAAACAATAGCAAATTGAAAGGCATCATCAATTAAGCCTCTAGTTTTATCATAAGATCAGTTAAAGAAAGACCAACCGTACCAATTACCTACTAGAATATGTGCATGTCTTCACATTATACTTTTTTATTAGTAGTTAAGAAAGACAACCGATTAATATTCTGGTTATAAAAGTTATATTTTATTTCAATTTTTTTTTAATTTTAAATAGAATTTTGCTATAAAAATGATTACAGACTCCTTAGAGATTTTTATTGTTCGTTTATACTCTACTACTTATACTAGTCCTTTTCTAATTTTAGGCGGGGACTCATGGGGGGATCATCTAACTTACATTTTCATCTAGACGTAAGAAATAAGTGTATGTGTTTTAAAAAAGACTTTGCTTAAAAGTCTTGTAACCAAGCCATAAAATATTAAAAAAATTCTAATTTTAATTGTTAAAATGAAACACAATAGAATTATTACAATCGGTCCTTTAATCGGTAATATTTCCGAAATACAAATACAACACACACTTCACTAATGTAATATTTCCATTATTACAAATGGATAATTCTAGAATATATTAGTAACACATTCAATGTATCAATCACTAAACATTATTCGTGCATAGTAAAGGTGAGGTGTGCGTGTGACATGAGTAAGTCTCATCACCTACCTAGAAAGATATTTATAACTTCCATTTTTTACAATTGATTATAAGTTCGCTTAAAATATAATATTTCGACCGTACGGGGTCTTAAGTGTTACAAAACTTCTTTACTTAACTCAAGCCACTTTTTCTCATAAACACAAAATTCATTGTCTGGGTATAGTCATACTCTCGCATTTCTGCATTTCATTTTTTCACCATTTTCCTGACGACATTCAAATTATCTTGGGCATAGCGTTATTTACTGTCCTATCAGAATCAATTATTAGAAAAATCTTCCTAAAATATTTGAAGATGAGATTCTGTTTATGCATTCTGGTGTTAAGGATTTTTATGGACAATGGTGATCACTTAAGATCTGATGAGCCGTAAGCTCGTTTGTCCTTTTATATAAACAAAAATGTTGTATTGTTGTATCCCAATTATTAACCTCATTTAATTAGGATAAGTACTAGAACTTGACTAGATGTAATGGTAAATTACTATCAGATTATGCTTAGTAATTACAAGTAAGCAAAATTCAGAGACAAATGGTATATTGATATTTAAAATTTTGGCAAAATAAAATTAAGCTTACAACACTAAGAATAGATTGACTTTGTATATTATTAAGCATCCGCTGCTTGTTCTGCAACTTCATCAACAAAATCTGCCATCATGACTTCTATGGACATGTCATCATGTTTAGATAATTTATCTGTGTTACTATCAGGGACTTCTGCTTTATTTGTATCTTTTTTCATATCTTCATTTGTATCTTCAGTCCTAATTACTATAACGTCGCCTTCATTGCATACTTTTGACACTGCATCGTCATTTTCTATTATTATTGGATTTTCCGAAGAAAACGGCGACGAATCAACGATAAGTTTTTCATCTGGTGATTGCGAAATAACTTGCCCGCAAGTTATTTGCACGTCGTCGGTGTCGTTATTACTTGGAGGATTTTCATCATTAGTTGTGTCCATGACTGTAATTTTTTCATCTGTGCACGGATTGTCGCAGGCTACATCCACAGGTTTCTCTACTTCTTTAACTTTAACTTCAACACCTTCCTTTGTTGAAAGATCTTTCATGTTTGGTTCGATGGAAATTTCAGTTTCTTTTTCTGATTCTTCTTGAAAATCTTCACAAATTTCAAGTGAATTTTCGGAACCACTACTCAAACTTATGTTATCTATATCGTCTATACGGGATTTTTTCTTTTCAGGTTCCTCGTTAATTGTTATTACCTCAATGTTATCTTGTTCAGGCATTCTGCAAGTATAATGAAGATTAGATATTTCAGTGGTGAAATGAAGTGTTTAAGATGTTTCACAGGCAGACTTCATACCAATGTATCCATCCTTAGTGAACTAAGACTAAAGCTAGGTTGTCCACCATATGTCTAAGCACGATCCTAGAATTCTGTAGTTACATTGCCAGTAAAACAGTGAAAGCTTCGAAAGTCACAGGAAAACCAGGCACCAATTTTTAGCAAATGATTTTTGGTACATAAGAAAACCGAATAACCAGATTTCATTGGTACTAGCTGACTTGGACTCGAACTCACGACCATTAGTAAGGCGAATCATTTAGCCACTAGGCCTGTGGTCGGTCACCAGCGGCTCACGGGAAGGAGAAGGAAGAGCCGCATGCGGCTCATACGGTAGATGTATGAATGTATATACTAAAATATATTTTAATAGTTTATACTAGCTATCAAATAATTAATATAGTTTGTACTAGCTAATCTCTGGAATGGCTGGAACGAATTTTAATTCGACTTCAAGTAACAGATAGCTGATGTAATACGGAGTAATGTAGGCTTTTATTGCCCTATGTCCTGCGAAGCTGCTGGGATCAGCTAGTCGATTATATAGATAGATATTGAAATACATACTTATCCCCGAGAAGTTTTTCCAATGCCGCTCTGTTTCTCTTGGATATTTCTCTCTGTTTTTCCTTTGGCTTCTCCTGCGGCGGCGCTAACACGAAGTCGAGGGATGGCGGTGAGCAGTGTAAATGCAGCCTTATATCCAGAAGTGCTTGCGAACAGAATTTTGCGATCTGTAAAAAAATATACTTATGGCTTTACTCTATGGCAAGAGAAAAGAAAATTTTACAACTATTTTATTGTTTTTATATAATTTAATAAGGGCCTAATTTGATATAAACCCTATAAAACAAAAAAAAAACATTAAAAATGAAATAAATTATGGCGCTATGAATTATATATATTAAATATTATTATAAAAATGAACTACATGATCTAATTTCACCATCCCCGTCCCACCATCGGATGTCAACTGCAGGATTTCATCCTTGTGAGCTGTTTTCAAGAGTAGAGTGAATAGGCATTAACTAAGCTAGTGCGCCTTACCATCCAGGTCTGTATTTCCACTTAACATCAGGTGGGATTGTAGTCAAGCACTTGCTTAGAAAGTATATAAAAAAAGATTCGATATGTCAGGGAGAGAGTAATAATGAGAAATATAACAACAAACCCCTTGGTGTCGGTCGTTAGTAAGGTTGCTATACAGCTGCAAACAGTATTGTGTTGGCGGCGGCACGGTAGGCGGTGTGCTCTTTCTGGAAACTTCTAACACGCGGAGCAAAGCCAATAGATGCTCGTCTGAGTACATGTCGCGGCTGTAGCACTCGCGCACCAAGTGTTCTTGAAATTTCTGCAAATATAACAAGTATCACCATTTGAGTGAACATCCACTGCTGAACATGGGCCTATCCCGACAATTCCCATAAGACCGTTTGCACTCTGCTGCTTCGTGCGGCCTTTATGAAGTCGTCAGACTACTTTTTAATCATGATAGATTTTTTCGTCCATCCCATCGTCAAAGCTGTATTAGTACTATTGTCTGCCTTCGTTTTCGGAAACGATCTCTATCGAAATATATAATTAAAAAATCTTAAATTTTGATGTGTAATCCGGGAACCCAGCGATCAATCATGGCATTGCCTATCAGAGATTGCAGTATAGACTCTGACTTGTGTGTTGTCATTGAAAAAAGAATTAGATGTCATAATTTAATTTGTACAGTTTAACAAAAGCAGGAATAAACTTTTAATGTGGTTTCTTGAATTTCAGAGCAACACAAAGTTATTCTTGTTTTTTATTATTATTATACTACATTACCTCTTATATATATATATTTATGAATTATACATGTACCTTATGTGTCATTGGGTTCAAGAACACGCCACATACTGTTAAAAAGATTTCCGCACACTCCAAAGCTGCAATAGCGACCTCATTGTCATATTCCTCGTCCCTACAATATAAAATAAATATTAATATCCACTCAATCCTTTCATAGGATTTACCGGCGACCGAGGCATGTCTGTGGAGACCCGGACGATGATACAGGCCAGCTTCACTATAATATATAGGCTAATCTGCATTGGTTCGTCACAAAAAAACAAGCAATAACAAAAAAATTGTGTGGAGGAAAGTATGATCTATATTTTACACCTGTACAGTCCTTCTAACACAGCGAGATAAGCGACAGAAGTAATAAACACACAAATTAAGTATGTTTATTACTACCGTTATAAAATTCTTACATTGTTGGAGTTTCTTCGGCCACTTTTTCTCCCAGCGCCAACGCATCCAAATAAGTTGGTTTAGCTTAGATTGTCCCATATAGTTTTCATTAATAAAATACCTACCAACCGAGTCGTGGTTCGGCCCTCTCTGGCACTCTCGGATAGGAATGCTTACGCGTACCATAGTAACAGGGGACAGAAGGGACTCTTGCGTCGAGTTACTAGCTAATAGGGATTCAGGATAAGCAACCTAAAAGCTATGCCACCTCTCAATCCAGTGAAGCAGTAAAGGCCAACTGTGTAGTTCTTCCTTAAAAAAAACTTTTTTCGTAGTCGGTTAATAAGAACTTTCTCAATTTGTGACCTAAGTCGATAAACAAGTGGGAAAAATTTAAATAAATTTGGTTTAAACTTACACAGCAAGCTTGTCCTTCTCTCCGGGCATGTTGGTGGCCATACTGCTTTCTTCTAGCATCTTCTTCTGGACCTTCTTTTTAGCTTTTTTGCTTAGTTGTTTCAAGGATTGATCACTCACCTATAAAAGATTTTACAAGTATCATGAGCGAGGTAAATGAAGATGCTGCGATGGATGTGTGGCGTTACCGAGATTAGATCGTATAAGTAACAAACACACGAACACATACAAGGTAGCCTTGGGGTCCGCGACGTCTCCGATGGTATGGCCACATAATACCGCAGGATTCTTGATTATGTCGGAAATATTTTTTTAACGTGAGAGAAAATGCGTTCACCTATTCACCCGCCAGGGGTAGCGGGTGCGTTATGTCGGCGGCAGGCCAAAGAAACGCTGGCTGGACGTTGTGAAGGCGGATATGTTAGAGAACCATTTAACAGACGAGGATGCCATAGACTGGGCAAAGTGGAGGAGGAGTAGGCCGGGTAATCGCTAAGCAGAAGAAGTAGTTACAAGTATTATGAGTAAAGATAAAAACCAGCTTCAAAGAAAATCAGTGACGCATTAAACACGACATGCTATTATGTGCGGACATTCTCGTTTATTTTCGAAATATGATAGTTATCTTACGAAGTTGTGGCGCCTATATTCACTTTCCTCTTAAACATTGAAGTCGTTACTTACATATCTACTCTTGGCATCTAGGGTTGGTATAAACCTGACAATACTCAATCAATAATACTACTAGAAGTGCTCTGGTATATTTTTAGAACTAGTTCCTTGGCAAAACCTGTCCTGTAATATAGTATCATATTAAAAAAAAAAGAATTGTGGGGTGTTATCCGCATTATATAGGAAGGAAGTTCCTTCGGATAATATAGATGCAACATAATTTGCAAAACAAATATTGCTTAATTTTTATATTTTTCTTATTTTATTTTTAATTTTAATTAACTATTTACGAAATTTAGTATTTTAGAAAATAACAAATAATGTAAGATGAAAGAAATCAAACAAAAAATTGTAATTCAAATTATTAAGTAAAATACGAGAACATTTTGTTCGACAATATATAATTACATATATTAATACTTGTTATAAATTCATTAAAGCGCCATCTCTGATCAGAGAGTTGAACTACATGCTTAAAAGTCACGCTATCAGCCGCCGTGTAAGACTATAACACTTCCGTTATATATTTTTCTTACGGTTTTAGTCTCACATTTTTCAGTTCGGTCACGCAACAAAACCCTTATCTCCTCCAAGCCTGCCGTAAGGAACTTTGCTCCAATATGTAAAATGTATTGTTTGAGATGCATGTAGTAATTGTTGTGCAATAAAATATACTTACGTTAAGTTGAACGATTTTTCGCGCCGGTGTGGTATCATCGATAAAATAGCGGGTGAGTTCATCCTCCCAAGAGCTACCAGCAGTGAAGCGGTAAGAGTGCAGTGTGGTTAGCCATTTGCCCAGAGTATTGTACGTATGTACACGGACTTGTCTGTGTTAGGTAAAAAAATATCTTTTGAATGCAAATACCGATAATTACACACTATGTAGAGATGAAGTTGTTTAATGAAATATTTAATGTAAATCAAGACACTAATGAGATTTTTTTTTGTAACGAATCTACGCTAAGTGGCCAGAGAAACCGCAACAGTTTTACCGGTTCTTAGGTTGCTTACCCTGAACCTCTATTGTGAGCAACATAGCACTAGGGCCTCAGTGTCCTCGACTTGGACGGTTACCGAGTAATGTGATAGTGGATGAACCTAACACCCAAAAGTTTTACTTTCTGAGGCATAATAAAGTACTTACTTTTACAGTACTTTCGTTTTGGAGGTTGCTGTAACTAGTGGAATTACTAATTACGACAGACGAGACCATTTTGTGTCTCAAGGCTACTAGCAAAAACATGTTATGTATAGGGAGTGTGAATTATCTTCAGGTGAAAATCTTTGGTTCATTGTCTTGTAGTAAGAAGAGATTGGTTATAGCAAAATATATTATGTACTAGGCTTTCAAGGAAAAACATTGTGTATGGCAATAATCAGCATTGGTCCTAGTGACCCATGTTACGATTGAAAAAGGTCTGTGGTGACACTACAATAACATTAATTCTTAAAGTAGTAAAGTTAAGTAAAGTAATGCACATGCTAATTATTTTATATATAAAAAGTAAAAAAAAAAATTAACCTCGAGAACTTAGTTTGGTTGAGCAAGGTCCATTTGAATGTTTGCACCAGTATCCTGAACACCAGAGGAGAAAATGGAATGAGATTTGCTCCAAGGCTGGAAATAAAACAATTAATTGTTTGAATAAAGTTCAAAGAATTTTTACGATCAAATGATAGTTGCAATACTGATTTAATGCAACAGCAAGAAAAAAGAAATTTCAATTCATTGAATTCGTAATATCACACTTACCAAGCAATCAAGGCGTCTATAGTTTTTAAAGCTTGGATTTTGAGATCGATAACATCAGTGGATTGAGGTTTTTTCCCATTGGTCACACTGATTGAGCGCACTATAATATCAAGTATAAATATTGGTTCTATTGGCTTTGCTACTGGATAAATCTCCCTGGAAAAAAATTGTATATAGAATACTTTTTAGTATTGACTAATAAAACACTGACTAAAAAAAAACAAAACAGAAATAAAAAGTACCTCACCGATGTATAATAATGGAGAGGACTAATAAAATAGAAGCTATAGAAATTTTTTATGAGTAACTATGTGACGTGTGGTAGTTCATATTATAATTTGGTATATGACTATACTGTGTGTATATATATATATATATAAAAATGTAAGAGAGAAGAGATCAGGGATTCTCGAGATTGACCTGGCGTGTGATCCTGTAAAGTTTGGTGACAATCGGAGCACTCCTCTTTTTGAACTGTCAAACAAGACATATGTCATACTTTTATTTCTGACATTAACTTAAGCCCAATATATTTTTGTATAAATGATAAGAATGAAATTGTTATTTACTGGTATGTACATGGATGTAGGTAATGATCTTCTACCAATTGAGAAGAGAATGAATACAGAGAGAGAAAAATTTAATTTTTTAAAAACAAATTGAGCAAAATCTATCCCTGCGAGGGTACACTAGTAGTAGATAAAACTGACAAATGACAAATTTTTGTTTTTAAAGTCTTTTTTATCTTTATAATGTTTTTTTTTTATTTTTACTAATTTAATGCATTATAATGCTGTAAGAAAGGAAACTTTTAGTGGAACAAAGACAACATTTGTGAAATTCACCCCAATATTGAAATTGACATTGAAACTAACTTAAGCTGTGAATGAAACAAAAATGTCGAATATAGTCGCAGTTACGTACGCCAAAGAAGAAAAGTGTACAATTGTTCCAAGAGTATATTATTCAATTTGCTAAAAAGTTTGTAAAACAGATTTACTTTAAATAACATGCATTCATGTAATCCATTAGGGGAATAAAGAATGTCTGAATGTCATTGATTATTATTTGCCTATATTACCTAGAAAAGTATTTCTTTAATTGAAGCTATATGTAATCCACTAGTATTATCCTATATTTTTTTTTAATATTGTTATTTACGAATATGTTAACAGAAAAATAAACACAAAAATCACCAGAAAACTTTGTGTATTTAGTGTTTTTTGTTAAAGTTTTGTGTCATTACTTACACAATCATGGCTTGTATGAAAACAAATGCATTTCTAAGTCTTGTTTGAAGAAGAGCTTGTTTATTGGTTGTTCCCATAGAACCAGTGAAGCTTAATCTTTTTAAAGCTGTTGTGAGCGGAGAACTTGATTTTGGTTGTGAATTTATCTGAAATTAAACTATTAATGTCAATATAATGTTAGTCAAATGAACTACGCTTATAAAATCGTTTACACACGAACTTAAGTAGACAAGGTTTTTTTTTAGCAACTAATTAACTCAGAAACTAGTATAAAAACTCAGATTAAAACCGATGGATATCATAAGATATTCTTGAATTAACTATTTTGCATGATTGACCAAAGAATTGATTTTTGATTTGGATTCAGACAACATTCATGTGTACATTGTTACGAGTCACGGGCACCGCTGAAAATCAGCGCTATCGCAGCATCATTGCGACAGAATATGCTGAGACGGTGTCCGATATTGGCATCATATGTCATGTATTATTTGTTCATGTAATTTTAACTGTATTTTATTTATTTTTCATTCTTCTTTAATGTGTGTTATATTCTGTTTGTAATGTGTTTGTGTATTATGATGCCAATAAATAAATGTTTATGTCTATATATTATTAAAAACTTTTATGACATATTTAAATTATAGTTTTTAATTTCTTTATAATCTATAATAAGTATCTTGAGTGAAAATAAAAACTGTCTTCCAATCAAATGTGAAGAATTAAACATTTTATCCTATTATTCATGGACACTTTTAAATTTCTGAAACAGTTTATTTGCTAACAATCTTTTTATAAATATTACTAATATCCTTGTTAACCATTCAGGAAAAGCTTAAGCTTGTGATAGAAGATGGTGCATATCACTACTCTAATGGTGGGTTTGACCACATGATTTTCTATTTCAAACACCGAACCATTAGATTAATGACGCTCCGCATATATTCTTATATTATTCAAGCAATAAAATCTCTACTGGATCAATGATCAATATTGTCAAGAAACGAATTTTGGCCATATTTTAATAGCTTTTTTAAATCAGCAGTAGATAATTCCATATAGGTATTCATATCTTAAAAGTAAAAAAAAATAATTTTGAACCTTTCTGCTGCGTTTCTTGTAAATTTCAATTGAGTCACTGAATATGGCATCAATAAGGCAATGTACTGACTCACAGAGGAGAACCATCTGGTCATGCCATGCAGACTTGGCTGTTGTTGTATTATCTTGGGGCCAACGGACCTGGAAAATATGATTATTTATCTTTCATGTTGTTGTAATATGCTGTAAGCTAAAGCTTTATTCTTGTACAAGTTGCCACAGTGAAAACAATATATTCAACAGACAATTTAATGTTATTTTGAGCACAGTGTACCACAATGAGCTCACTGTTAAATGCAAATTGCTATCTACCCTACTGCTGGTGTTAAAACATTGCAGGAATTTATAATCTAAATAATGAATTTCTACATCCACAAACTTCATTTTATGTGCATGTGCTATTCACATAAAATTAACTTCATGGCATGCAATATTACATCAGATGTTAGTTGGTGAACAAGAATGACACTGGGAAGTCAAACAGCTATGTCTTCCTCTGGCAAACAGTTAAAGTTACAGCCTACATTTATGTTATGTCCCTCTGTTGAGGCAGGCATTCTATGTAAAGAGTGATGCTAGTGTTGATAAACAGACTTCACATATTTTAGAAAATTTTCTAAGAGATACATATAGGTATTCTCTTGATGTTTTAATTCTTTATTGTCGAGTGTGCAGTAAGTGGACACTTGATTTGCAACAAACAATTATATTGGTGTCAGCACTGGGGATCAAACAAGGATTTCTGGCATGCAAATTAAGGATTGGTTGGATACTGAGCCAGATATGGTTGCCAAATGCATGAGAGATCTTTACTGTTAGTATGTCTAGACAAAGTATATGTAGAATTATATAAATAATTCTACATATACGTTGTCTAAACATACATAGTCACATATATATACACATATATATCATTATATATAGTCACAGAGATATCACCTACCTGTTGTAATGTATGAGCACATTTAGCACTTTGAATAACATCATAGTAGTTAGTGTAGTCTAGGAAACAAGCAAGGTATTTTTCTATGGTGGTCTTATGTGCAGTACAGAATCTTGGAAATCTAGAAGAATATAATAATAATTAAACTGTGCCAGGATAAGTTTTACGCTCCCGTTATACATTGATTAATATTTCATTCTATATATTTTTAAGTCAAGACATGTTTTTCGTTCAGCAGCAACTTTTAACATAGCCCATTCAACAGAAACGCCAATAAGTTGTAGATCTAGAATTCTTCATCATATATCATATCATAGTAATTTCTTCCGTTTTTGCTGAATTCGTACTGTATTATACATAACAAGTTAGAGATTTTCTTGAGTATATTATACTTTGCAACCCCAGCGGCGATGTCGGTTAACGTGTTCGTAGGTGGTCACTTAACGTCAGGTAAGCTGCATGCTTGGTTGTCACTTCTGTGCATAAAAACATTTTATTTAAGATAAGTTTAGAGCACCTAACATACATACTATATGTAATAATAAAATAAGGAGAGGTTATAATACCGGTTGATTACGTCCTCCAACGTTTGCAACCATTGAGAACAATTGGATTCTGTGTGCTTTGATATATTTTGGAAGAAGGACGTCAGCACTCCTCGTACTGCTTCGCTGTTATTTGGGTCCACATCGCGCACTTCTTGCAATATTTGGGCTGTAACACGCGCATGAATTTAGTAAAATATCATGGGTAGTAAAAACGTCAAAGGCAATATGAATTAAAACTACATACTCGTCATTATTTTCAAAAATATATGGGAGAGATTAACTTTTTTTTTGGTTTAAGTTAGTAAATTTATAATAGAGCACATAGCAAATGTTTATACTTTATAGCTATCAAATTAATAATGTCCGACGGCAGATTTACGAATTTACTACAATATAAAATTGTAACAGATACATAATTTGTGATTGTTACAGATACGTTAATCAGTAGGTAGATACCTAAATTGCTACCATATATCAATAAAGATGTAACATACAATGGTTATAATAAATAATGGTGACAGTAGAATTCGAATAATCACTTAAGATTATTCGAATTCAAGATTTTATACTTGATATTCTATTTGCGCCGAACCATGACTGCTTTTACACGGATCAATTGAGATATTCAAAAGCTAATTATCTTTTTGCCACTTCGAGAATTGTTGGCGATGGGATAAGAAGTGGCCGAAGAAACTCCAGCAACACTTCTTACATCTAAGGAGTAACGAATTCGGAGGCAATAAAACTTCCTAGTAATTCAATTGTTTGACTAGATGGCGTTTCCTTGTAGATATCAAATTCGTAGCATAACTATGCTTTGTTGTCACTGACATTGTCATCAGTCACATTCTGTCAAAGCTAACCTCTATGCTACCAACACAACACAAAGATAGTAATTTGTAAGATACACAACACAAGCGCAAGCAACAGTATGCAAACTGCATCGAGTTAAGTTGTTGTATAGCTTAAACTTAAATTTAATGGATTTTTTCTAATTCTTCTACGAAACCGACCTTGTAAGTTTAAGATGTCTTCTACATTTACTGGATTTAGCGAAGATGACTTAAAGCGAATCAAATCTGCGGAATCTGTCACAAACAGCGGTAAATACAATTAACAACTTATACTTTATGTTTGCTTGAGAATAAATGTACTACTTATATTATAGAGTATATTGTTATGTGCGAAAACTAGAACTCGAGTATCAATTTCTTTCAACTGCTACAACTAATGTGCTTTTAACTAATGTTTACGTCATACGAAAAAAATTTGAAAGAACACGTATCATAAATATCAATATTATAAAGTGTGACGTTTTTTTAGTACAACATATTGATTAAACATTACTTACAATATTAATATGTAACTTACATATAATTTAATTCTGAAAGAATGTATATTTATATTTTCAAGTAGTGTAGTAGTAATACAGAGTATCAGAAAAAAACATGTTTAGTACCTGAACATTTATTATATTATCATCATCATCAACCTGTATCTGTCCACTGCTGCACATTGCTGTTACAATTTTATGTGCAC
Source organism: Meandrusa payeni (assembly GCA_029286785.1). Lineage (NCBI taxonomy): Eukaryota > Metazoa > Arthropoda > Insecta > Lepidoptera > Papilionidae > Meandrusa > Meandrusa payeni. The sequence continues at coordinate 2,368,149 of JAGSMX010000039.1, forward strand.
ATGCTTGCCGGTGTAGAAAAACATCGTGACGAAATCTATGTGTCTTAGAAAATTTTTCTAAGACATGTAGGATATGAAGTCTGCCATTACTAGGGCACTAGGGCTGCGTGGCGGACTATGCCCTTACATATACTCTCTTTACAGAGAAGGCCTGCACCCAGCAGTGCGAAATATAAAGGCTGTAACTATAACTTTTTTTAACTATATTTTAAAATACTTGTGCTTATTTGTTTTATTCAACAAACAATGTGTTTGGTAACTGAGGCTTCCATAGGCCATTGTGTTGTACAATACATTAAGTGCCTGTAATGACTTAGCTTCAGATAACCCTTCCCTGTAAGTTTGTGTCTTTGCATTATGTGTCTTTCTTTATTAATCTAGTCTTAAACATCATTTTTGTAGAGTTATCAATGTGACTCCCCTGTGTTTATGTCACTTTGTTCTGTAAATGCCACAAATATGCATCATATCACAAAACAGTGACATTCTTGTAAAAAGTTTGCTTAGTTATGAAATCTAAGTGCGGCCCATCTGTTTCGCCCTGCAAGAGGCAGAGAGAAATATGGTAAACTGACTACCAACCTTTGCTAGACTCTAGATGCAATTTAAGAAGAAGAAGAGCTATGCATCTTGTGTTGTTTGAGATTTGTGTTTTCGAGTATGGAAGATTCCATTAATGCATATATATATATAGAATGTTGATTTGTGTACATATATTTAGACCTAATAATAGTGTTTCTGTATGTTGCCAGGATGTTGAGAGGAAGTTGATATTTTACTGATAAATTGTAGTATAATATTGTTTATACTAAATGTATGGATGTGCACGAATTGAATGACATGTCCCAAGATCATACTTAGTGGATGTCTATCTCTGCTTAACTCTAGGTGACTGATGTGATTGTTTGGATTTGTATTTGATTTTGAAGTTGTTTAAAAAGGATGTTTTGTTATGTAGTCCTTGAATATTAATTATGATTGAGTATTATTTAAATTTACAGCAGGCCCAATAGATCCTGAAATAAATTTGAAGAATGCGCGGAAGATTGAGAAAATTGGTGCACTGCCTAAAAAAGGAAGAAATCAATACAAACTATCAACATTGGTTAAACAAAATTCTGATGATGCTATAGATAGTATAGAATTTAGTAAATGCAAGCTGAGTATAAAAAGACCTACTGTGCCAGTTGAAAATATTACTAATGGTATTATTGATGATGAATATAACAATGATAACATTGAGGAGAATATTGAAGATAATTCAGATGCAGCTGTTGAAAACGGTGGACATAATAGTACTTCGGGAGATGAGACTCCAGATAGCTTAGATAGCAGGAAAAGTAGTATAGTTATTACACCCGATATTGTAAGAGGTGTGGATAATTATTCGGAAGATGAGTTGGCAGCGCATAGAGTAAAACTACAAGAGTTGCAACTAAAACAAAAGTTGATGGAGGAGCAGAACAAGAAGAGAAAAGAGATGCTTGCAAAAGCGTTAGCTGATAGGTAAGAATAAAATATATTATTAATAAATTTGTGCTGATTGTCAAACAACTTATTCAAGCAATGGCGCCATGAGTGCACACAGTGACTCCGCCTCCTTGCGTCGTTTTCCTCATTGCTGAGGGTCGTGACCTCAACGAATTATGTGGCCGACAATCGCTTTCCACCTGTTGCGGCCTTTGGCGGTGTGAAATGCCTCGTGGACGTGTCAAACGCTTAGGGCTCCTCCCTCTTGGTCGTCTTCCCTGTACTATGCCTGTATCCTGGAGTGTTTCCAGTGTATTGTTTTTCCCGTCTATGTGACCTAAGAATTCGAAAACCCTACGGAGACAGACCGTTGACAGCCTGACGGTGACTCCCACTCCCAGAGAGTTGACAAATTTGTGCGGTGGGCTGTCCAAGGTACTCGTAACATTTTCCTCTAGCACCACATCTCAAATGCGTCAATACGAGATCTGTCCGACTTCTTGAGGGTCCAAGATTGAGAATACCAGAGACCTCACCAGATCAATTTTGGTTTTTAGTGTCTTCTTTTTTAAAGTCTTTTAAAAATCGAATAAATAAATATCAAAAATTTTAAATATGTCTAAAACTAGAAATAAGTCGAAATAGATACAGAGGATTGTATCTTGTTAGTTGAAAGCTCAATAACTCGAATTTTTTACATTCCTTTGACATTTACTATTCAATTTCAATTCGGATTTCATTGTATTTGAATTAGTTTCCTGTCGGCCGGTGTATCAAATATTTTTATTATCTATACACTATCAGCATATCTTAAAATTTGTCGTGACACATTGAGCTATTTCGCAAAGTGGAATAGTCGAGTACGGTGTTGTGATAACTGTTATGCCCGCGAGTATGTGTGTGAATTTATTATGAGCAAATGGTATAAACTCGTCACAAAAACTATATGGTATGTGCCTATTTTTATGTAATCCACTTGTTTCTTATTCTTTCACTAATGAATAAATAAAACTTTTAAAAAGGAAGTTCGTAAATATTTTTTTTTAAGTTTTGTGCATTTATATCGTCATCATTTCCGGACCTAATTTGTTTTTTTTTGTTTTCAATTAATTCCCTTTGCTATATCAAATTCCCTTTAATTGAAAACAATGAAAATTACAAATTGGTATATATATTGTCGTTTATGTATTGTATGTATATGTATATTATTATATTTATATTGAAGTATCTATTTATGTTTATATAAATATGTATTTATTTATCTATATAATATTTTTAAAACGCTATTTTTAGCTGCATTCCCTTAGCCTGCTCTTAACTACTAGAGGTAAGCTGGAAGAAAATTCTAAATAGCATTAAGTTCGCCATTGTACATATACTTTGGTACAATAAAGGATTTATCTGTCGATCAATTCCCAGAGTAATTTTGTTGATTTTTGTATTGACATAGTGTTCCCAAGATATTATCTCCTAATAATTGCATGGAAAAAGGTTTGTTGATTGAAATATTTGTAGACTTATACCAATAGTACTTATACCAAAGAGAATAGATGCTGGAACTTAATTTAATTATGAAACGGAAATAAAAACGCATTTGTTCATAGTAGTGTTAAATTTGGTTTTAATTACTTGTAATTATATTTGTGTTATTTTGGCCACGTTTTAAAATAGCAAACAAGTAACGAAATTAACAAAAAAAACTTTTTTTTTTTTTTCTTGAGTTGGTATCAATTTTTTTTTCAGGACAAGACAAACAGAAGAGGAAGTGTTGCGTCTGGAGAAGATTAAGAAGGAGTTGCAAGTTCTAGACGGACAATTTTCACAGGATGTTGCTGTGTTAAGGAAGAAAATTGACCAAGCCTGCTTAAGTTACGCTGATGCTGAGTGAGTTCATTTTTTTTAAAAAGGTTGCTAGCAATATTTTTTTAACTGTTAACTAAGCTTGGCGGTGAAAGACGACATTGTGAGGAAATCTACATGTCATAGATAAATTTTCTAAGAAATGTGAAGTGTGCCAATCTCATTAGGGCCGTGTGGCGGACTATGCCCTTATACTCTCCTTACAGTAACATTAAGCCTTAGCTTGTTTTAGGAGATGGTTTACGTTATAGTTCAAAGGTGAATTCAAACCTGCGACCTTACGTTGCGTAGACCGTACCCTAAACCATTAGGCTGAGTGAGAGAAGAAGAAAGAATGTTTAGAAAACCTTCTCAAACAAAAAAAGTGTTAGCGAACAAACATTGAAGAAAAGAAATAAAAAAAAATAGGTTTTAAAACCACTATATTATTTTAATGGGGTATAAACTAGACCTTGACTACGATTGTACCTGATGTTAAGTGGTGATATAGTCGAAAGACGGTACGCGCTAGTTTAGTAAGTGCCTATTCACTCTACTCTTGAAGTCTACTGAAGTCTACTGACTTTACTCTACTCGGACGGAAAGAAAATAAATATGTCAATCATCGTGCGTTACCGCTATTTTATGGGCAGGTTCCACCCCTTAGATGTTAGGAGCGTTGCTGGAGTTTCTTCGGCCACTTCTTCTCCCAGCGCTAACGCTTGCCGAAGTGGCACTCAAAGTTAGTTTCGTTTTTTGAATGTCACTTAGATTATCCGTGAAATAGCTACCGTCCTAGTCGTGGTTCGGCTCTCTCGGGCGCCCTCGGATCAGAATGCTTACGCGTAACATAGTAACCGTCCATGCCGAGGTTACCCCCCCACCGAGGGGACCCTTCTGTCGAGTTACTAGCGATTGACGTCCAGGCTAAGCGACCTAAGAGCTATGGCACCTCGCAATCCGGTGAAGCAGTCAAGGCCAGCTTCTCTGGTCAATCTGTGTAGTTCGTCATTAAAAAAAAAATACATTAAAAATGTTTCAATGTAAAAATTATATGTATTTATTTAGCAATATTTTGATTAAATTTTCAGAAAACAATATTTAAGAGTTGAAAAGGAGTTCCTTCAGGCGAAAATTCATTTGCAGAAGGAGAAAGAAAAGAAAGAACTTCTCACTGAGCACCTATGTGCATTGATCACCCACAACGAAACAAGAAAAGCTCAGAAATTGGAAACTCTCATGTTGGAACTTGCTATTGATAAGAAATCTAGTATTAGTGCTAACGAAACCCGAGTAGAAGATAAAAATCCAGTCATCGTAGACGGTGTGGATCTAAGAACTGGTAAAATGGTAGAAATGCTAAACGAAAGTTGATTTAAAATGTATATTATTTATATTAAACTCTTTAACATTGGTGTAATAATTATCTTTGTTACTAAAAGTGTTGCCAGTATCGGAATAACAGATTCCTAAATCATTTCTAAAAATATCGGTGCGGTTATTTAATATGTTGTGTGCCTTAATATTTATAAATACTGTATACATATCTATTTAAATATTAATAAGAAAATAGGTCGTGTAAAACATGACAAATTTTAGTTGTAATGTTAGGTTACAGATATAATACAATACATGATTATGCATTTGCACTCTCTTTTAAAACTAACATTAATATATTATAACTAGAAATTAAAATTAAATAAATGTCTATATTTTTAACATATTTTTGTATCTGTTTATATGATAATAAAATACTAAGAGATTAATTAAGAATTTTATTTTTCAAATCTCTGATGAAAATTTTATATATAAAATTTCGAAGATTTCTCACAACTGTGCTTCATCTTGAGGTGCTCTTACCGGAAGGTGGCTATCATCGAGACTATTTTAACTTTTTGACACAGCGGCACGCTACAACGATCCTGGGCCCCGAGTCTAATATTTGGCAATGATATTGTACTATGAAACAAACATACATTGTAATAGGTTGGTGAAATTGTAAATGAAGCGTCAATAGCCCCCTTTTTTTTGTTAAGCGTCAATAGCCTAATCTAAATCATAAGGATGGTATACGAATCGTAAGGTCGTGGGTTCGAATCCAACATTCGACTATTGACGTGAACCATCTCTTTTTTTTTGTTTTTGTTCACGGAGAGGAAATCTTCAACAACATACCTCGCCATCCTAGATGGGGAAGGGTTATGTGGGGTTTTTACCCACTAAAACCTTTAAACCGGCGGCCCTTCCTCGGTGCATATTAAAGGGCTCCGAGATCTCCAGAGGAACGCAGCGGAACCCCTCTGCACCGTGCTCTTGGGAGAGCACATCCCTGGTGGAGGGGAGGTCACTCTCTCCCCCCTGTGCCTTTGCAGTACGAGGCGACATGGGCCTGCCGATCCCCCACCCTTGTCGCCCAGTGAACTATCTCCTAGCACAAGCTTAAGCTTAGAATGGTTAATAAGAATGTTAGTAATATTTATGAAAAAAAATTATTGCTAGCTTTCTTTAAAAAAATCGTCATTTTGCCGAAATCCGTAATCTACTAATAAAATTTTCAATTGAATTTTTATTATTATTCAATTCAAATGTGTGACATGTATGGAAAATATCATGATGTAAAAATAGCAATAAAAATACGAATGGCAACAATTAAATAATATTGGAATGTCAGTGGGAAAGAACAGCATTGGGAAATCTTAGTGTCACAATGAGCTATCGTAATTTTTCGGAAAAGTTTGTATTTATCGTGCTCATTCAAATAGCTCCATATTAATGGATATGAAAGTCTCTCATGTAATACGTACGATCTTTCATTATTGGTACGGGTGTCATCGTATGCCGATAAAGATCCGAGTTTTCCCGAAGGAAAATAATTTCTTACTACATCTGTAGCAATAATCGACGACTGTGTCACTGTGTAACAAAACAAGTTAATTTTGACACAATTTGTTCAGCAGACTCGAGGCTCTATCCTCATGTTGAATCGTGACAGAAGATTGTTAAGCTACTAAATACATCTTGCAGATGGTTTTTTCCTGGATTTTTCCTTGAATAATGCTTTGTAGCGATTTTTTTATTCTTTCTAAGCAAGTAATTGACCAGAGTTAATTGGAACTGTAGTCCTGGATGGTAAGACGCACTAGCTTAGTAAATGCCTGTTCACTCTACTCTTGAAAACACCTATATTGTAATCGGAAGGAAAGACAATCTTTCTCAAAAGAAGCTTGGGTTTTTTGATGGTATTAAGGTACTTATTTTAATTTCGTTTGATATTACCGCGATATTTGCAATATTCTTCTGTATATACCAACATTTCAAAGGCTACTAAATGGTCAGTCATATTCTGAGTTACATGAATAATAGGGTCACAGCAACAACTGTGCTTACAACGTATATTATACAAATTTTGTACTGATATGTTTAGTAGTGCATACATTCACAACATTTCTAAAGTACAACAGGACATTCTCAATTTTGAAGTATATTAATACTCTTGGAATGTCTAAAAAAGTTTCTTATAACATGACAAAAAAATAAATAAGCTTAACGACTTTTTAGCCCAACAAAGGTAGACAGAATCTGTTTTTCATCTAGCTATACATCCGCACAAATTATAGCACGTAGTCTTTTCACCTCGCGTTGGTTTCCTACCCTGGTTATGACCATCGTGGGAATAGGCGGTTGTTGGTAGTCCGACAAATATTTGTTCTTTTCAAGCATAAGTAATATTGTGGCTTTCTTTACTTATACTTAGAAGAGTGAGTTCGGAAAAGGACTTTTTTTAGGATTACTTCTGAAGAACAGTTCTTTTATTAATATGTTCTTTTATTGTTATAAATATATTGATTTGTTCTCAATTAAACTTGTTCTTCTAGAGAACATTGGTATCAATCCTTTTTAGGACTACTTCTGAACACAACACAAACATAAAACAGTTGTTCTAATTACTTTACGTCACTCTTCATAGTATAAGTAAAGAACGCCACAAGATCACATAAAATAAAATCATTAATTTAAATTTCTTTACAATAGTTTCTATAACGAATAATTAAATATAAATAAAGTTAATTTCTATCATAATATTAAACATTATAAAAATAATATATAATCAAACTTAACATGTTCCAATACTGATCTACTTCGTCTACTATGTGGCTAATTTTATAGAAGAATGTTCAACGACGTTTCGTGAAGAACATCCTTCTGCCCGTATGCTATCCCCAATTACAATAAGAATACTTCTTGTTCTCCTCTCTCAAAATCGCCTTGATATTAACGTCGGCCTCGTGCAACTCCTTTCTCTTGTCTCTTTCCATTTTAATGAGTTCCAGGCCGCGTTTCGCGGCGCAATGATATCTTTGACTTAAAGATGCTTCCGATCCCTTTATACGTGGAATATGCCCCGTATATCCGGCTATGGGCGGGAATTCCGGGGATATTGTATGGTCTGCAATACGAAAAGATATATCTTGAATAAATAATAGCTGTATCTTCCGTAAATAACAATAAAAATGCATTTTGCTTTGGTTATTAGTGTGTATTTATTGTTTTAAAATATGATTAAATACAATACAAACACGTCTGTCACCATAACAATCCAAACTGAGGTTACCCCTCACCGAGGGATCCTTGTGTCGAATTACTACAATAGAGGTTCAGGCTAAACGACCCAAGAGCTATGCCACCTATCAATCCGGCGAAACATCCAAAGCCAGCTAATCTGTGTAGATTCGTTACAAAAATACCCTTTTTAATGACGACCAAAATAGATTAGCCAGAGAAGCTGGTCTTGACTGCTTCACCAGTCACTTGACATAAGAGTCCCCGGTAACCTCGCTCGGATACAATGTTATGCGTAAGCATTCCGATCCGAGGGCGCTCGAGAGGGCCGAACCACAACTCGGTCGGTTGCTATTTCACGGATAATCAAAGGGACATTCAAAAGGTAAACTAACTTTCGTTGCCACTTCGGGACAGAAAAACACCCGTCACTCAGAGGAGTAGGCAAAGAATACCGACTTTCACTTAATACGATCCTGGCAAAGCTTTTTCACTTCATTCTCTCATTTCCAGTCCTTTTTATATCATCTTATGCGCCCCTACCAACCTCACTGACTTCCGTGACATTTTCTTTGTCATTCATTCTATGCGTCGGCTTATTAATTTTGTGACCTATTAAATTATACCTTATTTAAATGAATTATTATTGAAACCGTTCTAGGGCCGCGTGGCGGACTATGCCCTTATACTCTCCACAGAGAAAACCTGCGTTGGGACATTCTCTAAAACATTGGGATATATATATATATATATATATATATATATTTTACGTGATCCATTTGCACCTGAATACTTGAAATGTAAATTTCAGTATCAGGGTAAATCACACGACCGTTGTCTTCGTTCCACTGATAATTACTATCAGTTCTCCATATTTCTTCCTGTCACACTGATTTTATGCATAAATCTTTTACCTCTAACGCAATAAGACTCTGGAATGCACTGCCAACAAATGTACGTACAGCTGGAACTAAATCTACTTTCAAACATTTACTATGGAAGCTTTACCTAAGCAAGGAATAGTTTGTCAGTTGCAGTCCCTATCCATCTATAATTATATGTATTTATATATATATCTATTTATTATTATATATAATTATTATGTTTATATATTTAATTGATTTGTAAGTAGGTATGTATATTATATATGCATGCATTTATTATCGTTTTCTTTTATTTATTATTTTCTTACATAGCTTGCACCCGTTACTTTGTCTCTACACAACCCCAAGGTAGACTGGCCTACTGGCATTAAGTCCGCCTATTTGTACCTTTTTTGTATTGTAAATAAATAAATCAATAAATTGGCTGTAACTTTTACTTTTAAATGTATTCATGAGAAGCAGCTATAATACCTTTATATTTATTAATCTCTCTGAATCTACTCAAATCGCGTCTTATTTCATCTCTGGAATGTATTGTTTCCATTTTGGGTGCACTTCTCGACCGTATGTAGCTTTTATTGAAGTCTGTTTTGCGTCTTAGTTCACGTTGATTTTCTGAGAAATCGGCCATACAGTCGTCCGCCGCTCTGCCGTACGATTTACCATATCTGCAAAGTAAAACACGAAAACGTTATTTAGGACTAATAACAATTTTGCACGAGGTGAACGATATCGACAATATATTCTATTAAAAGGCAGTTCTTTTAGAAGTTAGATAAAGAAAAAGATAGATAAATAAATACATTGCTCGTTGTCTTTAAGGACTAATTACCTAGTCTTGAACTGTCATAAAAGTATCAGTACCTTAATCAACAATCATTCTATTGCTCCCTAATTTATCTTTGGAAGTCAAGTTCCTATTAGTATTCTAACAGCTACCTAATTTTGATAGCAAAACCATTCAAACGAAAAAATCAGGTATAAACATTAAAAAAAATAGACGAATTGAGAACCTCCTTCTTTTAGAAGTCAGTAAAAAATGGATAACTGGGATGTCATTGACTGTTCATTTGACACAATTTTAATAGAAGATATGAGGTGAAGAAGCCTCGCGTAGCGGGAGTTAGATGCTGGAAACCCATTAATCTCACCCTTCATCTCTTGGCGGATAGGTTCTAGACGCGAGTTTATTTACATTCCATCATCATCATGAGCCTGTCTATCCACTGCTGGAAATAAGCCTTCCCCAATGCCTTTCACCATATACGATCTTCCGCTTTCCGCATCCAGCCATCGTTCTTCATCGCCACTTCCGGCTATCGTTACAAGTTTGTACGCTTGTTAGTTACGTTTCTCCGATCCATGCTCGACCGCCATTCCAAGACTTCCCAATCTGTCTTATTTATATTTATATACCTGAAATTCATCCCTGGCACGTAACCTGTGTATCCCGTCATGTAGACTGGTTGCCGATGTTTCACGGCATCATATACATCGGACGTTGGCGCGTTGCGGCGCGGCATGTTGTCTAGTTCGTAGTTGTCACGAGGGCGGTACTCCAGTGGTTTGCTGTAAACAAGAAAAATACTATATGACATGACTGGACTATGACAATGTATGTATATGATATGACTGTAATAGATCGGTATCAGAGTGAAACGTGACTGGCAAATAGAAGACTCAGGGCTTTGAGTAGCTGTAGATGAGTTGATGGAAGAAAGCTCGTAATGCCTTTAAAATTATCTTTTGAACACGGTGTCTACGTTCCCATAGCACTGTGTGTGTAACTATTACGTAGGATTAAGTCATTTTGTTATGAATTTTGAATACCGTTTCAAAGATCTGCGAGCTCGGATTTTCCCGATGCTATGCTCATGTCTTAATATATAAACACTTTAAACTTTACACAGCATTATGTGTGTAAGGTGTCTTTGCCATAGCTGTTGTACGAAGGTAGAAATGTTAATGATGTTCGCTATAAGCACACACATTTAAAGAAAAAAAATACAGAAGTGACAATCTCTTTAAAGTTTATAGTGGTAAAATTATTGGTCAATGAACATATCATGCTCAAGTCCTAAGAATCTCTACTCTGTGAGTGTATATTTACCTGAACAAACCTTTGGATCGTATTTCTCGAAGTATCTGTCGAGTGTTGTCTCCGTAGCATTTACCGTAACGGAATTTGAGCATAGGACAGTGGCCAGTATATCTGAAAACCAAATGAGTATGCGTTAGTTTGTAATATTTTGCAAAATTATATTAATTATGGAGTCGTGGTAGTCCAGTGTCCGGGCGGTTGTCTCAAGTTGCATAGTACGCTAGCAACCCGAGTTCGATCCCCAGTGCTGGCACCAATAAATTTGTTATTGCAAAATTTATGTGCTGATTTACCACGCACTCGGTGAATAGAAACATCGTAAGGAAACCTGCATGTTTTAGAAAAATTTTCTTAGACGTGTGAAGTCTGCCAACCCTCATTAGGGCCGCGTGGCGGACTATGTCCTTTGTACCCTTCACCGGGGGAATCCTTGTGCCGAGTTACTAGCAATAGAGGTTCAGGCTAAGCGACCTAAGGGCTATGCCATCTCTCAATCCGGTGAAGCAGTCAAGGTCAGCTTCTCTGGTTAATCTGTGTAGTTCGACACTTCACACACGACACGGCATCATCATCATCAGTCTCGACTTGACCTCGGTGCAGTGAGGTTGCTAGCTCCGTGCGAACCAACCAAGCTGATTTCTGAGTGCCTGTTGTATCGGTGAGCGCCTGCCTACGACGACGGACTGGGGTCCTCGTACTACTCTCGAGTAGTGCGTTGCACCACCAGACCCGAGTTTGCCCCTCGCGACTCTATTTAGTAAGAGACTAGCTCTCTGAAAGATATCGAGTATCCTTGGGGCCGTAGGACGCAAACCAAAGACTACTTCAAGTCACCGTGCACTGTTCTTCGCCGGATCGAGTGTTCGCGTGCCTCCTCAGGAAGAATCCCTAATTATATACCTTTTCATTAAAAAAGGATAAATAATCAGGGAAAATTCCCGAGTGAGCGGGATGTCCGACGGCCACAAGAGGCCACCTGACCCCCCCCCGCGGAGGGGTCAAATCTCACCAACGCAGGCGTCGAAGGACCCGCGTCTCTCCGCCGCAAGACTGGCATCTAAGGCCAGCCAATCCGCGCGCCCGTCGCCGCCGCTGTTCCACATCGCACCGTGGTCGCGTCCCGTGTCGCCAACGTCGCGTCCGGCGACGCCAACGTCGCGTCCGGCGACGCCTACGTCGCGTCCCGCGACACCCGCGTCGCGTCCCGCGACACCTACGTCGCGCCCCGCGACTCCGACGTCGCGAACCGTCGCGACACGTCCTGCCACGCTGCCGTCGAGCTCAAGTTCGGCATCGAGGCCGCGCACGAATCCGCCCGCGTTACCGCCGCGCAGTAAAATGCCGGCGAAGTCGACCGGCAGTGAAGTGCAGCGCGCCCGATCGCCGCCTGAAACTCCGGCACCCGTGTTACCCAAGCCTCCCGTCAGCGAACTGGAAGCCCCTACGGCTCGTTCGCTCACGGTAGCAGAGCACGCCGCGCGGCACTAAAACGTCGCGCCAACATACGCCGCCCGGTTCGACACCGAAGCGAAAAGTTCGCGAAGGCGTCCCGTCATCGTCCGACTCGTCCTCTGAAGAAGAGGACAATAACGTACCGCGCAAAGTAAGGGCGCCGCAAGGTAAGCCCTTTACATTCTCTCCGGTAACACCGGTAAACACCACCTTCTCCTTGCCTGAGACCACAGCCTCACCCGACGCCTCCGAAGAGCGCGCGGTAGAGGCGGGCGTCTCCAGCATGGAGACGGAAAACATACCCGTAGCCGGCCCTAGCGGCCTTTCGTACGCTGCCAAAACGGCAGCCCCACCTCCCTCTCCATAAGAGAGCCCCACCCCCGGCGCCAACTGGCCAGACCGGGAGAGCGCCTCGGAAGGGCGACCCAAGGCGGGGTCATATCCACCAATAGTGGCGGAATGCCTCCCCAACTGGGTTACCCATTTTGAGGCCCTCAAAGGCATATTAGGCCACCCGCCGAACGCAAGACCGCTCGGCAAGGGAATTAGATTCCTACCCCAATCTCCCGACGAGTACCGCGCCATACAGCGGTACCTCGTAGACCTGGCCGAGGTCGAACCAAGCCTATCTTGGTTCAGCTACACGCCAGCTAAAGAGCTCCCCACAAAAGTAGGGTTGAGGGGCCTGCCGGCCGACACGCCGACGGAGGCGATTATGTCTGCATTGAGGAAGAAGGACTTCCCTGTGCAGTACATTAAGTCTATCCCTCCGCGTAGAGGCAAGCCAGGAGCCCTCTACTTTATACAACTCGACCACCTCACCCAGAGTGAGCTCTCTAGGCTCTACGCCGTAGATGAGCTCCTTTGTATGCCCGGCCTCGTAATAGAGGCGTGGAAAGGGAGGATCGGCCCGGCGCAATGCCACCGGTGCCAAGCCTTCGGCCACGCCTCTGCGACGTGTCACCGCCCAGTCAGGTGTGTGAGGTGTGGTAGCAACCACACCGCCAAGGAATGCAAGGTGGCGAAAGACGGCACCCCAAAATGCGCCAATTGTAAGGGCGAACACACCGCAAATGACCGCAGATGTCCGGTCATGAAGAAGGAGGCGAGGAAGCGCGGCATACGCATTCCGGAGCCAATTCCTCTTCGATCCCAACGGCGAGCTGTCGTGGACGAAGAGGGATGGACGACGGTGGAGCGAGACGGCAACAGCCGTCGGCCCCCGCCGCGCCACCCTCTCGCACACGTCGCACTAGGAGTGCGCGTGCCGCTGCCCCGACGACCGCAACTACCGCGGTCGTCGAGGGAGCGGTAATACGCACCCCGCGAATCCCGCCCCAAAACCTCACCCTCCAATACCCAGGTGTCTTCCGACTCCTCCAAAAGAGGAAAAGGAAAACAGGCGTAAGAGGAGGAAACAGGCCACTGTTTCCCCAGCCGCGGCACCTGTAGTAACTACCGCAGAAATTACGGCACCTACAGAGGCGCCCGTAACAACAGCCACCAACCCGATGGAGGGAGTCGAGAACGCCTCGGCCCTCCAACATCGTTCCTACCACCGGGGCGTCTCTCAAAATACTTCTAATAAGCCGATCGCGAATTCACTACAGGAAATCATACAGTTAATCGCGCCCCTACTCGGGAAGTGCTAGCCGCCGTAGCGGCCGGTACCGACCCTTTAAACGCCCTTCTGGCGGCACTAACCCAACTTATAGCCCGTCGCGATGTATTATAAGCCCATTAAGATTATATACTGGAACCCTGGCGGAGTGAGGGGCAGAATCGCCGATCTGCGCCTTCGCACAACTGCACGACGCTAGCGTCATACTGTTGGGCGAGACTATGCTCGCCGGGGTCCCCATTTAAGGTGCCTAACTTTTCGTATATAGAAGAGACGAGCTTTCTCCTGCCGGACGACCGTACAGAGGTACGGCAGTTTTGGTCAGAAGAAATTTAGTCCACGAAGAATTAGAGCTACCTAATTTCAAATCCACACGTACAATAGGTATTAAATTAAACGCGGGAGGTAGGAACATTAGAATATTCGCGGCGTATCGTCCCCCCAAATCCGCGCTACACCCATCGGACGTCCATGCGATCTTCGACGGCAGCTCGCCTGCCTTCATAGTCGGCGATTTGAACGCTAAGCACACAGCTTGGGGTTCGAACACCGCTAACAAGGTCGGGCAGGCTCTGTACGGAGACGCCGGCGCGTGGGGATACGAAGTGTTGGGGCCTAGCGAACCGACACACTATCCGCACACGCCGGAACATCGCGCGGACGTGTTAGACATAGTATTACACCACCTGTGGAATCTTCCGGTCACACTGGAAGTTCTACACGATGTCGATACAAGTCATCATCCGATCCTGCTAACGCTCGATACGCGAGTAGTGAGTGTAGAGCACCCAGCCGTGCGCCCATCGGTAGACTGGAGCGCGTTTTATGAGAAAATCAAAGAGTTCACCTTTAGCGGACCATTATCGTCGGCAGAAGAGGTCGACGCGCTCGCCGTCCGTATTAGTGAGAGCATCGCTCAAGCTAAGGATGCTGCGACGTATCCCTCGAACCCGCAGGTTAGCAGAGGTGGACTCCCGCTTAGGATACAAGCGATGATTTCGAAAAAACGCACTCTCAGAAAACTTTGGGCGCGCACTCGCTGCCCGCGTCTCAAGCGGGAGCTAAATTCGTTAAGCGAGAAAGTAGCGATTGAAGTGAAGAACTTCAGAGGAGATCAGTGGCAACTGCGCATAGACGCAGCCAGCACTGACAACACATCACTCTACCAACTCAATCGCATGCTCTCTCGCCCTAAAACACCTACGTGCCCCCTTATAGACAAGGACGGCAATAAGTGCTTCGACGCACAAAACCGTGCGGAAATTTTAGCCGAGCACCTAGAGGTGCAATTCACTCCCAACATACCTAACTATAGTGTCCGAGGCGTAAAGCTCACCATAAGCGTGTTGAAAAGCGAGTCAAGGAACTACTAGTTACCCCACCCCCGCTTCCCGGGGACACGTTTTCTCGCCCTCCGACGTAAGGAGGGCCATTAGTCGCCTCCCTCTGAGGAAAGCGCCTGGTCACGACGGTATCCCAACCAGTGCGCTCAAACAACTCCCGCGAGGGTTCGTAGTAGTAATAACTCGGCTCTTCAACGGCATACTTCGCACCCACCATTTTCCACGGGATTGGAAAACCGGGAAAGTAATAATGCTTCCCAAACCGGGAAAAGATCGTAGGTTGGCGGCGAGCTACCGGCCCATAACGCTGTTACCGCACATCGCCAAACTTTTCGAAAACTGCTGCTGCAGAAGATTCGTCCTCACGTCCGACTACGTGAGGAACAACACGGTTTTCGTAACGGCCATTCGACAACCACACAATTGGTCCGCGTGCTTCATTTTCTGACCACCGCATGTAACCGGGGTCGGAGGGCGGTCGGGGTCTTCCTCGATATAGAGAAAGCCTTCGATCGTGTTTGGCACGCCGGACTATTGTACAAGTTGCTCGACATCGACACCCTACCGCGCGCGTTAATTCGACTCGTCGCGTCCTACTTATCCGAACGCTCGTTCTACGTGAGCATCGAGAACGCATTCTCGACGTCGCGACCGATCGCCGCCGGTGTACCGCAGGGGAGCCTGTCCCCTTACTGTATGCGATTTATACAAACGACATTCCGTGCCCTAAGGGCCGCCACGCACCGATGCTGGCGCTATACGCGGATGATTGCGCCTACCTGGCTTCTGCCATCAAACCGAGTAACGCTATAAAACGCTTACAGAGTGCGCTCGACGCCCTACCGCGCTGGTTGGACAATTGGCGTATCGCCGTCAACGTCGGTAAGACGGCGGCGCTAACGTCCAATTACGGCGTAGATCTCCAGCGACTGCGTCTTCGTGGACAGGTAATACCTTGGCAGTCGGATGTAGTCTATCTCGGATGCAAGATCGATCGCAGGCTTTCAATGGCCCCTCAGGTGAATCGTATGATTCAAAGCGCCAGAGCTGCGAGAGCGGTATTGAGACCAGTATTGGCATCTCACTTGCCCGTCCGAGCTAAACTCTCCGTCTACAAGGCTTACATTCGTACACGATTGACGTATGCCGCTCCAGCGTGGTACGGATTAACTAGTAATAGTGCAAGGACCCGCATCCAAGCACAACAAAATATAACCCTTAGGATGATCCTAAACGCGGGGCGTTACGTCAGAAATGACGTAATACACCGCGATTTAGGCATCGAATCGATACACGAATTTGTCACGAGACTAGCTCGTAACCTATTCGACCGCGCGGACAACGGTCCGCACGAACACCTGCGCGGGTTCGCCCGCAACACGCGCGTCCTCCCGACGTGCGCCGTAGGTTCAAATTCCCCTATTCTAGGAGATTTTGAACTGTTCTTCTCGACCTCCGTCTCAATCGAGACCGAGAGGTCGAGAGGGCGTAGAAGATAGATTCGTCGCGGCTGACGCTTGAGGGATTAGCCCCGACGTAAAAATAGTTATTCCTAAAAATCCGTTCCAAAACGGTACCCAAGACCAGGGGAGCAGTTGCCCCTGCGCTGATAACCCGGGTAATGGGGTAACACCCCGAGGCCCGTACCTGCGAGGTTCCCGTGAACCTTGTAGATGACTCGACTAGACTAGACTAGACGACACGGCAAAAATTATGCCTTTTTACAGAAAAGACCTGTGCCCATCAGTGGGAAATATATATATATATATATATACTACGAAGCGTCAATAGCCTAATGGTTTAGGGTACGGCCTGCGAATCGTAAGGTCGTAGGTTCGAATCCACCATTGGACTATTGCCGTGAACCATGTCCTAGCACAAGCTTAAGCTTAGTTGGAATGGTTAACGAGATTGTTAGTAATATTTCTGAAAAAAGAAATATTGCTAGCTTTCTTTTTAAAAATATAGATATATATAAATGCTGTAACTTTAACTATAATATTAATAATTGAAATTGCATAAATTTCTCATATAATATTAATTTCCAAATAATATTTTAAAATGAGTTCAGAAATATTTATACATTAAGTAGGAGGTATAAATAATTTTTGATATTGCAATTTTTATATTCAAATTACGATATATAAAGAAATCGATATAAAACTTTATTATTCTATCGAAGAGTTAATACGGTAACTTTCTGTTCAAAAGCCCGAGGCTATTAACTAAAGAGTAAGTAGGTAACAAGGTCAGCGCAGCTTATCTATAATTTTATCTCGATTCGCATCTTTGAGGGTGCGGAATGATTCAGAAAAATTCACGCTAAAGGTTTATTTATACCTACGTCTTTGTGAAGCCTTAATAATTAAACGAATTTTAAGATGTTTGTTGCTAAATCACGCCAGAACAACTGAACGGATCTGGATGAAATTTGGCACAGACATAGATATTAAAGTCTGGTCTTCCAGCCTATGTTCTTACATATGCTACGTTTTATATAACCGAATTCAAAAAAAGGAGGTTATTGATCAGTTACATACTGTAAATTTATATTATTTCATTAGTTTAGTTATGTTTATTGTGTGTATTGTATGTGTATTGTGATAGATGTGTTTATTAATTATCCCATTGAAGAATAAATGTAAAAAATGTAATAAAATTATAAATGCGAAATTTGTATGGATTGATGGAAGGATCAGGAATTTTGGACAGTGAGTTTATTTATTTGTAACGCTTTCACGCCCGTACTATTCTTCCGATCATTATGAAATTTTGCATGAAAGGAAAACAGAAAAGGACTTGAGAAAAATGACATACTTTGTAATCGCGATTAACACCGCGGGGCGCAGCTAGTATTTTGTAAAGTCTCCCTAGCAAAGTGATTACTTCGTCTTACGTTATTCGTACAGTAAAAGGCTGGTAAAGGTGGAATAGTTTGCCCGCCTCTGTCCTACCCTCCGATTACAATGTGGTTGTTTTCAAGAGTAGAGAGAATTGGCTACAAACTAAGCTAGTGCGCATTATCATCCAGGACTGCATTTCTAATTGAAATCAGGTTGAATCGTGCTCAAGAACTTGCTTTGAATGAATAAAAAAAAATTCTTGCTATAGAACTCATACGTGTGTCGAGGTCATCATTTCATAATCACACCATCAAACCTACGGGCACTTGGTCTTCCTCGATCATTTCACCTTCGGGATCTCACGTCATGACAGCCTTGTGTATCCTGGCTTCGTCTATCCGTAGCACACGGTTATACAACTAAATGATATAATCACATATATTTATACATGCCCTATATAAAAATCGCATTTGACTTTGATTAAAATTTAAAATCATTCGTACCTGAAAATGAACAACCGACAACGAAATGAATTTCGACATTGACCTAGATTTGACGACAGAAAAATAAAAAACCTTAACCCCTTAAATAACCATGGATACTTCGGTTTTTCCATCGGAGACGTTAGCTTATTTCCACCAAAGCTTTATCTTTGACCTTGTTACTAATTTTTAAATCGATTGGCCCTTTGAATGCTACCGACGGTAAATCATAGTGGCACCAATGAACTAATAGTCTAATATATAAAAGAGAAAGTGTGTGGGTATGTTCGATATCGTCTCCGAAACGGCTTTACCGATTTCAATGAAACCCCTGAGTTTCACACTCTTCAGCAACGAATTCAGGGAATCTTCAGATTGACCTGACGAGTAATCCTGTAAAGTTTGGTGACGATCGGAGTCTGTTTTTGAACTATCAAATACAGATTTATTGATATGTGCGTGGGTGTAGGTAATGATCTTCACCCGTTCGAGATAAGAATAAATACGGAGAGAAATGAATAATTTAATATATTGTGAGATTTCAATTAAATATTTAATGATGTAAGTTTATTGTTTAAATAAAATAAAGCAAATCTAGCCCGGCGAAGCGGGCAATGTACGCTAGTAGTTTAATAAAACTATCAGAAATTGACCGTCATGATGCTAATGGACGTTCATTTTGTAGACAATTGGGTAAGCAGATTCGGGGCCATGGAGCCCTTCGAGGATGGCTACCGTCGCCTTCCTCCTAAACGCGTTTTGTTTTGAAGATATAAAAAGAGGTTATATAAATCCAAGACTAAGGTCTCTTAGTCTTAACTCCAACAAGCATGAATGTTAAATAAGAAAGAGAGAACTTCGTAATGTAATTTTATTTCAAAATAGACTTAATTGCCGCCGTAGCTGGTACTAAGGTAGCGTTTAGATTTCCTGTAATTGCTTTTATCAAATGTATCACGTTTTGCCGGCTACGTTCGCGGGGTGTTATCGACGTGGGGAGGGTGAAGCGGGCGCCCCGGTGCCTGGCACATTCGCGGCGCTATCTCGCCCCGGCTTCATTTGCCGCCAATACAGTTGTAAATTCCATAGACTATACCATAAATGTGATCGTGATCAAAGTTCATTTATATTTTCTAGTTTTTGCAAGTTTACAAAACTCCGTTTGTGTTGATTAACCGCTAAAGTTTTAACATGCCTTGAGTAATTTACTACAATTTAGTTTTAGATAATATAATTATTATAATTGATACAAAATACGTTCAGTTATTTAAACAAATATTAGTGATTTTAATTCGTCAATAACCTAATGGTTTAGGGTACGGTCTGCGAATCGTAAGGTCGTGGGATGGTTAACAGGAATGTTAATAATATTTGTGAAAAATATATTGTTAGGTTTTTAAGGCAAAAAAGAAAAATTAGACGAAATTATGACATCAGCAATGCGATAGTATAATTAAATAATATTTATATAAAAGAAATTTGCATGATATAAATATAACATACGGAAAGAAAAACAAACAAAGAAAATGCTTAATAAATACTTAAAGTTAAAGTTATAGCCTTTATATATGTCCCACTGGTGGGCGCATGCCTTCTCTGTAAAGAGAGTATAAGGGCATAGTGGTTCGGTCCTCTCAGGCGCCCTCGGATCGGCATACTTACGCCTAACATAGTAACCGTCAAGCCGAGGTTACCCCTCACCAGGGGACCCTTGTGTCGAATTACTAGCAATAGAGGTTCAGGCTAAGCGAGCTAAGAGCTATGCCACCTCTCAATCCGGTGAAGCAGTCAAGGCCAGCTGCTCTGGCCAATCTGTGTAGTTCGTCATAAAAAGGCATAGTCCGCCACGCGGCCCTAGTGCGGATTGGCAGACTTCACATGCTTTAGAAAAAAATTCTAGGTTTCCTCACGATGTTTTCCTTCACCGCCGAGCGCGTGGTATATCAGCACAAAAATTGCAACAATAAATTTTTATTGGTGCCGGCACCGGGGCTCGTACTCGAGTTAGCTAGCGTACTACGCAACTTGAGGCGACCGCACGGACATTTAGCTACCAAGGCTCTTAATAAAACTTATGACATAGCTAAAATTTTCATAAAACTTTATAAAACCTATGCATGCATGTATGCATCATACTTTTTTATAACTGAATGCTTTGCCATGCAATGCCATTACTTCAGATGAAATGCGAAGTCATCAATATTGTAGTTAAAACATTGCGTGGAATAAAATACTCTCTCTCTCTGTCTCTCTCTCAAGTACTAATTATAACTAATCCAAAAAAATGACACTCAATTTACGAGTGTATTGTATTTGTCGTAAAGCGATTGCGAAAACGATGCATTTGTTGAATCGTTTTGTCTTTTGTTTGCGTGGGAATATTTGAAGTGACTTCCGTTTACACATTGCGTAGGTAACAGGTACGCGTAGTGATGTAACCATACTCGGGTGATTGAATTGCTTTCTTTTGTGTGTACACTTTAATAAAGCATAATTTTCTAAACCATTCAATATTATAACTAATATATTTATGACTAAAATAAAAATCAAGATCAAATCAAACAATAAACGATAATACGCGCGTATGCTTTCTTTCATTTACGTATTTTTTTGACGAATCTGTATAGATTAGCCAGAGAAACTGACTCTTACTGCTCCACCGGATTGAGAGTAACAGCTCTTTAGTCGCATAGCCTGAACCTCTATTTCCGACTATCATAGTTATTGTATATTACGAAGTTCTCGCGTTTATAATCTGTTTCTTCTTCCACATTTGCGCTCGCTGTAATTAAATTGCTTACTTAGGCTTAGATTTTCTACCAGTATCTCAGTCAATAAGCATTTTTCCATTCGATTTTTAACGATATATCTATCTTAGGAACCCAAGATCCTGCGCTAACAAGATTTATGTGGAGTGTAATTGTAATGAATTCTTTTTTTCCCTTTTAAAGTACATCTTAAATATAATTTCTTTAAACTTATATTTTAAATGCTCGTTATAAAATAAATATCATAAAAATTTAATTTGATCTCAAATTTAAACTGATGTTGACAGTGCTGACTTTGTCCTTTTCCAATCTTTTTTCTTTTATTCTAACAAATAATTATTATAAATATTATGATTTTTTGTCGTACTTAATTTAACCGCCTTCTAGCTAATTTGGCCTACATACAGTTCCAAGCTAAGCAGGTTAATGGAGCGGAATACTAATGAAGTGAAAAATAAAAGTATACAAACAAGTATATTTACTAGCAAAAACAAAAACCGTCTTCAAATCAAATGAAACGTTAAACGTTTTTAGGCGCGGAATATTTGTATATCGGAATTAAGATAAAAATCAGAATATAAAACTTTCATGAAACTAATCATAAAATCCAAACTAATATTCAACCATTTGTTTGCCGAAAAGTTCTCGATTGGAGACCACGGACCAGCAAGCGTAGTGTGGGACGTTCACGCAAGATCTGACGACCTCATAAAGGTCGCAGGACGCAGCTGGATCCGGGCCGCTTACAACCGGTCCTTTTGGAAATCGTTGGGCGAGGCCTATGTCCAGCAGTGGATGTTTTACGGCTGAAACGATGATGATGATGAACCATTTGTAGTTTACATACTTTAAAGAATAATTAGATTTTCTCATAGATGACATTGTCAGACTTGAACCACGTTTGTAACTGGACTAAGCGGGAAGTATAACCTTTCAAATAAAAAAAGAATCATCCAAATCGGTTCACCCAATCGAAAGTTATGAGGGTACAAAAAAAAAGAACATACAGATGAATTGTGAAAACCCTCCTTTTTTGTAAGTCGGTTGAAAAGTGTTCAACTTGTAAAAGACTTGTCTAAATTAATTTTAATACAATCAACGTCCTATTATTCGTGACACTGAAGAGAAGACAAACTAACGTTGCGCTATAGTTAATATAAGTGACATACCAAATACCTTTTAAAACGACTCGAAGTACACTCGAATAAACGGTTTGCTTGTACTTTTATGGCAGCTTGCTCCAATGAGGGTCAATGTGCGATCTAAGTCAAGGAATTGAACGGTATTTGTAACACATTGTGTGACTTATTCAGAATTGTTAGTAATTTTGAAGTAACTTTTTTTTATGACGAACTACTCAGATTGGCCAGAGAAGCTGGCTTTGACTGCTTCACTGGATTGAGATTTGGCATAGCTCTTAGGTCGCTTAGCCTTAACCTCTATCGCTAGTAACACGATACAAGGGTCCCCCCGGTGAGGGGTAACTTCGGCTTGGACGTAGTAATCGTCCAATCCGAGTTACGCGTAAGCATCCGGTTGCTATTTCACGGATAATCGACACACGAGGCAGACCGACCCCAATTAGAGGGAAAAGTCATGAAAGAAGAAGAAGTAGCTTCCCTCTCTATGTGGTTGTTCATCAATAACGAACGTTTTCGAACAAAACTAAAATAGCAACAAACAAATTAATTGGTGCCGGCACCGGGGATCGAACTGGAGTTGCTTACTATGGAACTTGAGGAGACCGCCCGCACATTGACCTACCACTTCAAGTTAGATTTCGCATACGTACTCATTATTACAATCAAGATTGTTTATAGTTACAGTAGGTTACGCTTTGGGTCGCAATGTTGGATATTTCCTTAGGCAAAACAAATCGGACAATGGATACATTTTTGCACGAAGACTTCCATGCTCATTACAGTTCGCGAAATTACATTGGCTGGACGCAATGCAATACCTTTTTCTAACCCTTTGGTTTTTAAAAATTGTGAACGCAATGTATTACGTTAACGTGGGAAAACCAAATTGTATAACATATAATCAAACATGTAAGTATTATTATATAATACCGTAAACTTGTTTATATAGTCGCGGGTTCGAAGCCGAAAATAAATCAGGTTTTTTGTCATCGAGGCGGACATCTTTAAAAGATATAAATTTTTACTAACTAAAACCCTTCACAACATTCTCTCTTCGCAAATACCTCAATGCCTGAAGACGAAGGTTTTCAACCAGTGCGTCCTCCCAGCTATGACCTACGGTACAGAGGCTTGGACTCTCACCGTTGGGCTGTTCCACAAACTTCATATTCACCGTCGCACAACGAGCGATGGAAATAGCTATACAGCATTTCTCTAACGGATAGGATAGCCGAAAGTGGCTGGATGCAGAAAGCGGTTCGTATATGGTGGAAGGCATTGGTAAGGCCTATTTCCGGCAGTGGATAGACAGGCTGTTAATCATGAACCTCCTGGTAGCCATCCGCAGTGCAAAGTAATGAGCTCCGAGATCTCATATATAACGCTCATCTCGGCAGAATTCCAAATTCCATCAACACTATCTCGAAGGTTGACGTTCAAGGACCTAACGTTTTTCGCGTAATCTTCTTCCACGTACTATCAACTGTCACCAGCCGTGTTTCCGAACCTTTACGATTTGGGGACCTTCAAGAAACAATCCTATTCCTTCCCCAAATAGTGCTGTGGATGTTCATGAGCGACGGTGCCCACTTGAGATCAGGAGAGCCGTAACCTCGTTTGCTCTTTTCCTAAGATTTTATGTATTCTATATATATTTTCATGGTTCCACTGAAAACTAACATTAGCGAAAATCTCATTCTTTTGATTTTAAACTGAGTGGAGGCCATTCTGGTGCATTCAATTGTTATTATGATCTAAGCATCTATTGCATTATTCGTAGCAAATAAATATACTTTCTAGGTGTAACCGTGTGCCCAGAGAACATGCATCAAGTGGACAGTGAGTGCCGACCCACGCCGTCACAGCGGACATGCGACGAACCAGTCGCTGTTCCTATGGGCGTTGTCTGCGGCTGGTCTCGATGCGATTGTGACTTCCCCTACGTCCTCCACCTACCCTCGGGCTACTGCTTCGTTTACGAAGACTGTCCCTGACGTTAAAGTGTTGCCACATTTAGACAGCAACAATTTATGTTAAGCTAACTCATTAATGTGTACTTTACAGCGATGTGGAAAAACGTGATGACTAATTAAGATACTTATTACAATTTCAGTACTCATAATAGTTAATTTAATCATGACTATTTCCCGCATATATTTTCCTTTATTATTTATATTTTTTGATTAAATTTTTAAGTTAATGGAACGTAATTCGAGTTAACATAGTATAAATTGTTGGTATTGATTAAAAAAATATATTTCTCTACCACAGACGAGTGTTCAAATATCTCTTTGAACTTCAAAATTAGTGTAAAATTTCAAAGTATATTCACGTGTCATTATAATCGGCTTCCAATCAAATCTTACGCTTGAATTAAAAATGAATAAACGTACACGCTATTTTGCACGGACGCTCTAATTTAAAAAAAAATATTACAAATAAATTACGAAGTTCTTGCGATTATATATTCTTTCTGCATCCACATTTGTGTACTTACCTAGACTTGAATTGTCATGAACCGACAATCTTATCTTCGGAGCCGTGCCGTGTTAGTTGAAAGAGTTTTATAGGTAGATTTCCATACCTATAACACTCTTTCAACTAACATTAAAAGTAAAATCGTTTCAAAAAAGAGCTATGAATGCTCAAACATAAGAAAACAAATAATAACCATTGAATTGCACCTCCGCCTTTTTTGAGTTTTCCTGAGTCTGCTAAACCAATTGTATTAAAATGAATGTTCAGTGATATGATAGTTATCGATTTTTGCTAGTTTTGGTAATTAAAGGTAATTATGTAATACGTAAAAAGGTAATTCAGTTGTGCCATGTTTTTTCAATGGCGTACCACTGACATTTCAAAATTGTTAATTTGCCGCTTTTTTATTTGTTATTCTCGTATATTGTGACAACTTCCAGTTATATCGATAAATTTCAATCAAATAATCATAAAATAATTAAAACATTCCATAGATAATTACATATCAAAAAATGTAATTTGTGAAATGGGTTTTTGCGATACTGGCAATTGAATTTTCAAAGCGTCAATAGCCTAATTAGTAGGTTTAGGGTACGGCCTGCGAATCGTAAGGTCGTGGGTTCGAATCCACCATTCGACTATTGACGTGAACCATGTCCTAGCACAAGCTTAAGCTTAATTGGAATGGTTAACAAGATTGTTAGTAATATTTCTGAAAAAAAAATGAAATATTGCTAACTTTCTTTTTTTAAAAAAAAGGTAAAAGTAAAAAAAAATAAAATTATTAAGACTTAATTATTATTACATTAATTAATGAATTATTAAATCCGGTTTTAGGCACATACTATTGCAGTAAGTAAGGTTTCATAGTTAAATGTCAATGTGAAATGGTAAATATCACCCGGGACCATGGTCCGTTACATTTCAAACACTAAAACTGATAATAATAATTTCCTAACTGAATTATTATTTTACTTTCTGTGTTTCATGACAGGATTGATTATGTGCTAGGACTACAGATGTTTGTAACCCGTTCTATAACCTGAAATCAAAATCCGGGACAATTTTCTCGCAATATGCGACAACGTCATTTAGTAGCAATATATTTGGGCACCTTTTAATTTAACGCGTGAGCGAAACGCAATTACAGGTTATAAGGTTACTGTGATACGAAATGTCAATAAGATTCTGATACGTAATTTATTTTCAAGCAGCCACAATCCTAAGTGTTATGATACTTAGATATTTTTCAGCTATATCAGATTTAGGCCTCGTCCAACGATTTCCAGATGGACCGGTGTTAAGCGGCTTGAATACAGCTTTCCTTTGGGGGTATTGCCAATACTCTCCATGTTTAGCAAAGAGACCACAGCTTATATATTATTTTATATTGAAGTATTTCATTCTTTTGTAAGTGTAAAGCGACCTTCCTTCAGATGGATCGACAACCTTATAAGGATAGCTGGAAGAGGCACGATGCGGAAAGCGGAGGATCGCTAATGGTGGAAGGCATTGGAGAATCCTATATTCAGTAGTCGATTGACACAGGCTGATGATGACAGTCGTTGGGGTGTGTTTAGGAAAAATATTCAGTATTTTTTTATAGGATGAGAGCGCACACCGATATCTGAATCAACACTTTGAAGTTGGTTGGTAAATGTCAATTTGTAATGTTGTTTTACAAATGTATAGTTGTCATTAGATAACTTCTTACATGTGTAAGTACTATAACTTATCCAATATATATTGTTATATAGTATATAAGTTCGTTCGGTTACTTATATACGAAAAAAAACTAGTTAAAACTGTTCTTTTCTCTGTCTAATTTACAGTTTTTTTTATCAAATTTGTGATTAAAAGAAATATTACATCTACGATAGTATTTTAGTGTAGATTTGATTTGAAGTCGATTTTTTTTCACTCGTAAAATGCTTTGTATAATGTCTAAATCCGCCAAGTTTATGTCCTTTAAAAAAAATATAATATTTCATGATTGAATTTGTCGTCCACTATGATTATGTCAATTCTGTCGTTGACTGATGAAGGACGGCATAAGGGTCGGGTGTCCCTGGCATTAACACGACCTTGAGCGTTATTACATCGACAAATTTACTTACATAATTCACAATTTTTGAAGAAATCGTATCAATCTATCACATTAATATTATAAAATTAGTGATGGCCTATTGGCTAAGTGTACGACTTTAATATTTTATTATTAATTGTGTATATCATTAATAAAACTTAAAAGTTTCTAAATGTTTTTAATTAGCACAAGAAACTTTCGTCACTCGACACAAATTTTTTATAGTACAGTTTTCGTTTTTTTTAAGACGAATTACGTACATTGGCTAGAGAAGCTGGCCTCTCTGCCGATTTCAATTAAACTTTCAGGGAATCTTCAGATTGACGTGTGTGATTGCTTATAATCCTGTAAAGTTTGGTGACGATCGGAGTACTCCTTTTTTTGAACTGTCAAATACAGTTTTTACTATGATGATATTCTATTGTTTTATAACCCAAATTTGTATTGACACATGCGTTGTGTTTGTTTATGTCCTTATGAACCATATTGAGGTACAATGGAGTATATTGAAATATAATGAAGTGTGATAAAGTATATTAAAGATAATAATTAAGGATTTTGAAGGTAAGTTATAGCATATACATGGGTGTAGGTAACGATCTTCATCCGCTCGAGAAGAGAATGTATACGGAGAGAAATGAATGATTTAATACATTGTGAGAGTTAAATTAATAATTTGATGATGTAAGTATCTATATTGTTTAAATAAAATAAAGCAAAATCTAGTCCTGCGAAGCGGGCTAGTTATAGATAAATAAATAATCTTTCATCTTGTTGTTCAGGTGAGATAAGGCGTCGCATGGCTCAGCATCAATCACTTAACGTTGGCTTGGATGTGCCCTCGTGTATCCTCACCCTAGTAATAAAAAAAAAACTTTACAAGAAATTCATGTCGTGCGTGACCTGTACGAGTAATTGGGCGTACGTAGATTTATATTACGTCATCAGTCAAGGGCACACCCGCCATTAATAGTAAATAATGCAGGCTGTGTTATAATTTAAAATGATACGCAGAATGGGGAAGACGATCCAAGTAACATTTTCTTGCAAGGCAAACCAAGGACTGACGAGTAGCATAAATTCTATATTTCTAAATTTAATATGAATTAGGTTCTATATGAATTTTATTCGCATCTGGGACTAGGATCTTGGGTTCCGAAGATTAGGGAAGTGTGTGTGTGAATTAAGATATTAGAAGGTTTATGGCACTCTAAAACTAGATAAGTACTCCTTAATGACAACTAGGACAAATTTGGAAGAAGTGAAATAATATAGGCACTAGAATTCGTAATATAACTTTGATATGTCGGTGGAGGCGGGTAGTAGCGTTGAAATTTTTGCCTGTGTGTGTAATACCTATGTTTGTAATTAATCGAACTTTTGTAGCTATAATCCGAACCGATATTCATCGCTTTGGAGTCTTGGAATTAAATAGGAATATATCAAATTTAGTAATATAATACCGTTGACTACTAGGTGTGGCTCTCTGACTGATTAGAATGATATAAATTGGGGTTTGGCGATATCCATTGTACCACTCCGATTGTCCATTCTTCAACAAAATGTTGTTACATTGTGAATGATTTGGAAGTCTATTTTTATATAGACTAACGGACTTCAATCGTAATAATGTAATGAAAGGAACTAATTGATTTTTTATGACAAAATTAAGAGAATTTTTGTGTAATAGAATTCAATAGTCTCTCTGTGTTTGCCTTGATGCTATGCTAATGCTTATTAAGTCATTTCTTTAGGTGGGATCGTGGTCAAGGACTTGCATTGAAAGTATAAAAAAAAGATTGATATTAGCGTCGAAAAATCTCAGCTAACTTTGTCTAGTTTTTGTCACTTTTTGAACGGTGATGACGAAGGTCTGGTGGTTGATTCAGCTAGCAAAGACAGTCGATATAACTTTTAAAGTCAGCAAGTTGAAGTGGCAGCGGGACGACCACATCTTTTTTTTTAAATAAAAATGTTTATTACGATACATGCGATCTTTTTACAAATTTAGGCTGAGACCTTCTAGTAAGCAAGAAATATGCTTGTGTCAGAAGATCTCGCTCTTCCATATCAAACTTATTATATTATACAGGGTTTTAATTTTGTTTTTAATTAAATATATGTTGTGTGTGTGTGTATATTAATACAAGTATTTATAAAGCATGTAATCTTAAATGACTTTTATTAATTCTTCTGTGATGTCGTAATCGAGTGTTTTTAACCATATCAACAGCGTTCTTTTAGTTGCATAATTATTCATGGGGTAAATCGTAAGTTTCTTATCTATTTTGTTGTATAAGTGACATGATTGTTTCGCAAACTGTTGTGTTGTATTAGTTTTAATGGGGTAAAATGGAACAACATTGTCTCTGCGTCGTTTATGTAGGGTACTTGAGTCATATTGTACATTTTTATGTGTTCTTAAAATTATAAATAGGATATATACTTGTCTTACAGTTAAAACTTAACTAATGGGATATAAAAGGTTTGTTGGGAATCTGAATGTTTTAAAATGAATTACTTTAATCAGAAAACGTTGAGCCCTTTCCACTTCAATAAATTTTGTTTTATAAGCCCCTACCCAGGCACAAATGCAATACGTCATAACAGGCTGAACTAAAGGTATATATATTTTTAGAACAAGGTTGGTCGGAGCGACTTTTCGAAGTGTTTTGAAAATATAAGTTAGTTTTCTAATTCTATTTGCTACATATTCAATATGGGTGCACCATGATAGCCGATAGACATCTGACGTGCCAGTGACGATATATGGGACAGGAGAGCCTTGGAATGGGCCGCACATGTGTCGGAAAGCGCAGGGCTTCCCTCCAGATGGACCGACGAAGGTATATGTGTAGATCGTATATGATTGTATACGGGACATTATAATGTAATATATATTGTATGTTATTTTTGATTTGTCTTTCTCGACATGACACCCAATAAGATATTCTATTCTATTCTAAGAAAATAAAAGAATAACACAGGTATAATAGAATTGATAAAAGGCAGTTTTTAATAACAATTAAATTATAATAATAAATAAATAATTAAATTTACGCTCAACAATAATAATAAATAAATATTTAAATTTACGCTCAACATAGCAAACATAAGAGAACAAGTGACACAAATGTCTCCGCGAACACATGCGAGCATTCTTTTTCATAGATCCGTTGGAAGCGTTCGTGCGAATCCGAATTGCTCTCATTTTCTCGATTCACTGTAATTCTCTACAAATGTATATGTGATTTACTTTATATAGATCGACGATGTTTTGATAATATATTAATTAAGATATAATCTGTAACAGTCAGCTTTTTACGAGGATCCTCCATCCCTGTATGAATCTCCCAAAAGCAGCAACTGTCCTAATAACTATAACTGTAACTAATCGTGATTACAAAGACTCAATCTTGTATACATATATATATGCACTTCTACTACTTTAGAGACAAATGGCCTATTGCGAAGTGATGATAAGAGACCAGACGGTATGACTCTTAGACCCTGGAAGATG
The DNA here is from genome assembly GCA_029286785.1 of Meandrusa payeni. Taxonomy (NCBI): domain Eukaryota; kingdom Metazoa; phylum Arthropoda; class Insecta; order Lepidoptera; family Papilionidae; genus Meandrusa; species Meandrusa payeni. The sequence goes on from JAGSMX010000039.1 coordinate 2,398,738, forward strand.
GTACGGCGCTTAGTATGGAATGTCGCATGCGATGATACTTTAGTACCGTCACATCTTCTAGAATCTTCTGTTGAGGCTGGAGCTCAAGCGGCGCAAACACAGTATCCTCGATAGAGGTTTCATATTTGAGCCGTTTGGGTTAGAAACTTTGGGTCAGTGGAGTCCTACTGCACACCACCTTTTCAATATGATACCAAAAGTTTGGTCGATACATCTGGTGATCAGAGGGTTGTTGGCTCATGCCTTGCATTAGCCCTGTAGTTCTGGGCTCGTAAAATAAGACTACGGCATCCTCTGCCTGTCGTAGAAGGCGACTAAAAGGGGCCTCGGGTTCACTGGGAGACCTCTGCCGGCCGCCGAAGAAGGCGGGAAGAAGTCGGTAAACACGTATGTATTCTCTTTGGTCTTTAGCGATTAAAAAATTAGCGAGTTAAAATAATATAGACATCGATTGTAAATAATATATATTGCATTATTTCCGTACAAATACAACTGTGGTTTGCGTATTGGATGTTGCGGGCGATGTACAAGTTTATTAATATCGATATACACCTAGCTGCGTTCCTCAGAGATGCGCTCTGTCGGCTGTGAATCGTAGAGATACTCACGAATGTTGCGATTTCACTTCGTTAATTCGTTGAATTCTATTTCTTCGGCATGCAAAGACAATTATGTGAAGTTTTTATGTGTTCTATTTCTAACACCGCGTCTAAGCTTAATATGCATGTTGGTTAAATAAGAAAATTCTACCAGAACTGAGAATAATATCATGCAGGCGTTTGAGTATATACATATATGTATGTATATATTTTAATACTTTCTTAGTAAGTGCATAACCACAATTCCACTTGATGATAAGTGGAATTGTAGACCTAGATGGTGAGGTGCTCTTGAAAACATCCACATTGAAACCAGAGAGAAAGGTAGACACGGGCAAATGTGAATGAGTGAATGAATGAATATTCTTTATTGCGCAACAATTAAAAACAAAATACATCACAGAAATAGTAAATACAATTTTCACATTAGACAAGGTCATTGCATGTGCAATGGGCGGTAAAATATTAGTAACAAATTAATTTTGATCCCACGTCATTGAATTTATTTACAAAATCTTAAGACGATTTAAATACATTATTACCATCGGTAAAATGTCGTGCACTATAGAAAAAAATCTTTATATGTCACATATCATATAGTGTAACACTGTCCTTATTGTAAAGGTCCTTTCACATTGTTTAATCTTTTGTCCGCTGTGAAATA